>CM019831.1:70476250-71718698 GCA_009763385.1 Coix lacryma-jobi var. lacryma-jobi | reverse complement strand
GTGGACCAAGAGAAGAAGCACTAGAGGCATGTCCACGATCATGACCTAACCCACTAGAAAAGGAGTCATAAAATCCATCAACAAAGAGAGGCTTCTTACTAGGAGCACAAGTGTTCATGCCATGAGAAGGGCTATGAACCACCAACTTCCTATAAGAGCGAGCTTGGCGCAAGCGTTTGGCACGCCGATAGCAAAAGCTTTCTTGATGCCCATCTTTCTCACAAAAAGAGCAATGGTACAAAGGCCTATTGGAAGACACACCATTCTCTAACAAAGTGAGAAGTCCCTTGGGACTTAGAGCAAGATGCATCCACGTTCAACTTGGTGCCAACACTAGGAGCACACATGCCATGGGAAGGGCTATGTGGCTTCCTAAAAGCCTTAGCTCGAATACATCGCTCGTGTTTGACACGGCGGAAACAAAAATCGAATGAGTGTCCATCCTTCTTGCAAATGGTGCAATGGAAAATCGGATTGGGAACACGGGTCCCAAAAATGTGAGAAGCACCTTTGTCAAGAGAAGTCCCTTGGACATCACTCAAAGAACCAACAAGGTTAGGAGTAGCTATGAAAGAGCTATCCGAAACCTTGGTACAAGTGCTATCGTCAAAAGACTCACGCGCAACACAAGAACTCAACTCCGGTTGCAAAGATGCAAACTCAGAAATATCAATATCGGAGTTGGAAGAAATGCGACACTCAAATGACTTAGCACAAAGGCTCTTGCATCTTTTGGCCAAAACCTCATTTTCAAACATGAGGCGGTCACAAGTACCACAAGGAGTGTTTCTCAAGTTTTCCATCTCCTTTTCAATGCACTCAGCATATGTGGTACGCAAGAGCTCAATCTCCTTCTCAAGGTTGGCAATCATATCATTGTGCTCAACCAATTTGGCGCTCATATCATCGCGCAAAACCTTCAAAACCAAAACTTCTTTTTCCAAATCAATGCATGATGTGCACATGAAATCGGTGGAAGAAACATCACCATTCACATCAAGCAAAGAATCATGAATAGCACAAGAAGTAAGGCAAGCATTTTTATTCAAAGAGCACAAGCTACAAGGCCTAGCATTTATCTCAATAATTTCAGCCCTAGCATGCTCAAGTTCATCTACACATGTGGTGTGAGTCAATCTTAATTTATCAATTTCAGCATGCAAAAACTCACAAGAACCACATGGTAAAGAAGCTTTTGACCTAAGCAAGGCTATTTCAGATTTAGCATAAACAAGGTCCTTGCGCAAGTCAAAGCAAACAAGACATGGTATGGAAGCATTTGATTTCAATATTTCATTCTCAGATTTTAAGCTAGCAAGAGAAAAGCATAGCTCATCATTCTTCCTAACCATGTCACTACAAGAGGTGCAAGGTAAAGATGCACTAGACTTCCAATGAAAAAGTCCACATTTTAACCTAGCAATAGAGCATTTCAATTTCTTGATCTTTCTATGCAAGGTATCACAAAGCTCATTATATCTTAGGTTATCATCACAACAAGCTTCAAATCGTTGGGACAAAATCCCAAGACTAGCGAGAAGTGTACCTTTCTTGGCCTTGCCAAGTTCACGTATACGATCCTCCGTTGAATGCTCATCATCTCCTAGGAAGTCCAGCAAAGCTTCCACCTCACGTTCCGCCTCAAGAGCCGCACTCCTCCTTCTTGCCAAAGTGTCGTCCTCAATCGCATGTCCAAGACTCAAACCTAAGGACAAAGACACACAGGAAGAAGAACTTGGTGCCATTTCCAAAAGCACCGTTAGTGTTAGCCAAAACACAAGCTCAACACCTCGACAAGCAAAGTCGGAAACACAACTGCTCTCAAAAGGTCGCCTTCACGGATCCAGAACCGGTTAAGGTAGACAGATCCTTAACTGGCTCTGATACCAATTGAAGGACCGAAAATGCTAAAGCAAGGCGACTAGAGGGGGTGAATGGGAGCCTAAAAATTTCTTTCGAAATTACGTCCTCTGTCCCAACAGAATCAACCCCAAGAGCAAAGCCGACACACGTGATGTCCACGACCCAAGAGAATGGGTGGATGTTCCCTAGGAACACAGCGGAACACCACAAAAGCTCCCTCACCCAAAACCACGCGAGTCAACTAGTGACAGGATGGACTTTGGGTGACCTCAGTAGAGCACGACGTCGGGAATCCAACGCAAAAAGCGTGAAGCCCGATTTCAGTAGAGCACGACGTCGGGAATCCAACGCAAAAAGCAGATCTCGAAACGGAGCTCGAACGCAAAAGATACGGACAAAAACGCGCGTTGTCTGCACTGACCGGACTCTGAGGAGCGTCCGGTCAGTATCGATCGGACGCGTCTGGTCACAAGAATCCCATTTCGGGAGCTCTCTGTGTTGGACCGGACTCTGCGAGGAGGTGCGTCCGGTCAACACAAAAGCCAGCGTCTGGTCGCTACTACTCGATGAACAGTAGTAGCAGCGCGTCCGGTCCAAGCAAACAGACGCGTCCGGTCGCTAAAAAAGCTCTCTGGAACTGACCGGACTCTAGATCAAGTGCGTCTGGCCGATTCCCAGTCAGCGTCCGGTCACCACGCGCGAACTGGACAGCACTAGTGTTCAACGACCGGACTCTGACTCGGTGCGTCCGGTCGCTATGAGGCAGCGTCCGGTCACCCCGAGCAGCCCTCTGTTCGTCCACCAAATCGACCCGATCTCCCTCAAATCAAAAGCACTAGGGCTCAAATTTCGTGTGAGGGATCACAAGGATGTTAGTGAGCTACTCCTAAGAGACCATGGCTCGAACCTAACTCCAAATCGGTGAATCAAAGAAAACGGTGAAGAACGGGCAAGAACTCGATCCCAAAACTAAATCCGACCGATCTGTGAGTTCGTGAGGTATTAGAGAAATTCCTTCAGTAGAAAGAAGACTCTCACGAAGCTACACAAGATGGTTCAAACGGATTTGCGAATCTTCCCTCTAAACAAGAATTCTCGTGAAGATCGAAAGAGGGGAAAACGTGCAAAGCGAAGAACAAAATCGCAAGACGAATTAAAGCACGAATTTGATCCTTGGAATCAGCGGAATGGATGATTGATTAAGCACTCGATGTCGGGCTACAAGCCACTCCTAGCAACACAAAGCTTGGATGGCGAAAAGCTCAAGAACAAGAGCCGGTCTCTCCTCTAACCCTAGCCTCCTCTCACAGGAACAAAATGAGAGTGACACCTCCCAAGGATACAGCTGCCCTAGCAGCCCCCTTAATCTATATATAGGCGCACGTCCAAAAGACACAAACGCCCTAACATGAAGTACTAACCCAAATACCCCCTAGGGGTAAAACCGTCCAGACATGACAGTTTCCATCCGACGGCCACGCGCCTTCTCATCCTTCGCTTCGCCTTGACGCAAGCTCCAGGATGTCGCCACGTGCCGCCACCATCGACCACCGGGCCTTCTCGTGGATAGCTTCGCCGCCGCGCCAGCCTCTCCACGCCGCCACGCGTCGACCGTCCTTTTGGACCTTCCCCCGGTTTTGAGGCCCAAACCGGGAAACCTGCCAGCCCAGGTTTTGAGGCCCCAACCTGGAAACCGTCCACCCGAGTTTTGAGGCCCAAACTTGGAAACCCGCGAGCCCAGGTTTTGAGGCCCAAACCTGGAAACCATCCATCCCGAGTTTCGAGGCCCAAACTCAAAAACCGGCCAGCCTAGGTTTTGAGGCCCAAACCTGGAAACCGTCGATGGTAGCTTTTTGAGGCTCAGCTACCCAACCCGCACCGTAGATGGGATGTGGTTCGCACACCCCGACCACTGGCACCGATGCCGATGCATGTCCAGCCTCCACGCCGGGCACAACGCCTTTGCCTTCCTTCTTGACTTGGCCGACGGCACTTGCGCCGCACGCAAGCCCGTGTCCGACCTCCGCCAAGTGCCACGACGCCATCGTCTTCCTCCTGACTCGGCCGATGCATCGCACATCCCCATGTGCTCTCGCTCGCCGATGCCATGTGCCAGCTACCACAGCTAGTCCTCTGGCCCTCTAGTCCATCAGTCCAAGCCTCACGTCCGCCCTTCACCGCTCTAGGTACATCGGCATGACACGTCCGCTGCACGGCATGCCCATCCTTCACCGCTCCCAGTCCGTCGGCACGGCACATCTCTACTTGACCTTCACCTCGCCATCGACCACTGTATCCGAGCTCAACACCTGCACATCAACACAGCCAAGAGACACATGTTGCAAACACACACCAACACAGAAACACCACAACTCAACACCACCGATTAGTCATAAACATTAAGCGCATAGCGAGATAATGACTCGACCGGGAAAAGCCTCGAACCTTCCACATCAAAGTCAATCATTCATCATATATGTTCTCATCAACCACTTGAGGGGCTGCTTGTGGAGCATCAACATCTTGAGCTTGTACCACCATTTGATCATGGGAGACATTAGTATCTTCAAATGGATCCCTCCCATCTTTGTCATCAACAAGTGGTACATTGGACGAGGATGGCTTGTCAATGACTTGCACATCATCATCATCATCATCTTTAGGCTTGATGGCTCCAACCGGCATGTTCTTCATTGCTTTCCTCAATGGTTCATCACCTACATCGTCAAGATTTTCATGCTCTCCTTAAGAGCCATTAGATTCATCGAATTCCACATCATATGTTTCTTCTACCATCCCGATGGCATGATTGAATACTCGATATGCTTTGGACTTCAATGAGTAACCAACAAGAAAACCAATATCACATCGGCGTTGAAACTTCCCTTGGTGTTGGCACTTCTTGTAGATGTAGCATTTGCACCCAAACACTCTAAAGAATGATATATCCGGCTTCTTGTTGTTGAGTAGCTCATAGGGGGTCTTGCCAAGGAGACGATGGGGGAACAACCGGTTTGATGCATAGCAAGTGGTGTTGATTGCTTCCGCCCAAAATCTTTCCGGTGTAGTGTACTCATCTAGCATTGTCCTTGCTAGGGTGATTAGAGTCCGGTTCTTTCTCTCAACTACCCCATTTTGTTGTGGTGTGTAGGTTGCGGAGACTTCATGCTTGATCCCAACTTCATCACAATATTCTTCAATGTGGGTGTTGTCGAACTCTCTTCCATTATCACTTCTTATTTTCTTGATCTTCAAGTCAAACTCATTTTGGGCTCTCTTGGCAAACTTCTTGAATGAAGGGGTTGCTTCGGATTTGTCATGAAGAAAGAATACCCAAGTGTATCTTGAAAAGTCATCAACAATGACTAGGCAATAGAGATTTCCACCCAAGCTAGCATATGTTGTTGGCCCAAATAGATCCATGTGAACTAGTTCTAACTCTCTTGATGTTGATACAAAGGCTTTGGTTGGATGAGTGTTTGCAACTTGCTTGCCGGCTTGACATGCACTACACAATTTGTCCTTCTTAAATTTGACATCCTTCAAGCCCCTAACCAAATCCTTCTTCAATAGCTTATTGAGAGTGTTCATTCCAACATGTGCCAATCTTCTATGCCATAGCCAACCAAGTGATTGCTTAGTGAACAAACATGTCTTCAAGTTGGCATCTTCGGAGGTGAAATCCACTAGATAGAGATTGTTGTATCTAAAGTCTTTGAATATCACTTGTGTATCATCTTTCTTGGTCACAACCACTTCCTTGTCGGTCAACAAACATTGAAATCCAAGATCACATAGTTGCCCAACAGATAGCAAGTTGAAGCTCAACGATGCAACTAGAAGCACATTGGAGATGGTATGATCATTTGATATAGCTACTTTGCCCAATCCTTTGACATTGCCCTTTGAGTTGTCACCAAATGTTATCTTTTCTTGGTCATTGACATTCTCTTCTAGTGAGGTGAACATCCGGGAATCACCGGTCATATGTTGTGTGCAACCACTATCTATCACCCAATGAGATCCACCGGTCTTGTAGTTCACCTACACACATAAGAAATCAAGCTTGAGCTTTTGGGACCCAAACTTGTTGAGGTCCCTTAACCTTCTCTACTAGTGACTTTGCAACCCAAATTTGCTTTGGCCTATTCTTGTTAGGAGGCCCTATGAACATAACTTTCATCTTGCCACTAATCTTGTCTAAGCATGTAGTGAGCATTGAAAGCAAAGGGCCTAGCATGCTTGGGCAAGGGAGTAGGTTTAGGCTCTTCACAATCATGAGCAAAGTGTCCTTCCTTTCCACACTCATAGCATCTTCCAATCTTCTTCTTTGGCTTAGTGATGCTTTTGCGTTGCTTCATCTTCTCTTCAAGGAAGCCAATACCATTTCTATTTGTCTTCATCACGGTGTTCATGAGTAGCTCACTTTGAAGACATTGCCCCTTGGTGAATTTCTTCAACCCGGTGGTAAGGTGCTCCTTCTCTCTCTTGAGCTTGTCATTTTCTTGTTGGAGCTCTAATTGAGATGGTGTCATCTTGTAATCCCTCTCCATCTTCAATCTCTTGTTCTCTTCTATTAGCATGTCTAGCTCAAGTGACATGCTATAATCATCATCTTGGGTCTCAACAATGACTTGCTTTGTGGTGGCAAGCTTCTCTAGATCAACCTTGAGCTTTGCATTCTCATTCTTGATCTTGACATAGTCATCATAGTGATCGGCCACAACCACATTCTTGCCCTTGCCACTAGCTCTTTGCTCATCATGCTCACTAACCAAGTCCTCACAAGATGTTGCTATGTCACACTTAACAACAAGGTTAGGAGCATCATGTGTCTCATGTGAAAGCATATCATAAGCAACGGTGAGAGTATCATTGTCAACTTTCACTTGAGTGTATTGTTCTTTGAGCAAAGCATAACTGGTGGTAAAGTCACTATACATCTTATCAAGTTTTTCATTTTTAGCTTTGAGCTCTTTGTTAAAGGACTTGAGCTCCTTGATAGTGGATGACATAGTAGCAAGTTCATCTTTTAGCTCATCACTAGCATGAATAGCATGATCATATTTCTCAACAAGAGATTCATTTTCATCAACAAGCTTTTCATTTTTAGCTCTAGTCTTTCTTATGATTTTAGAGTAGTTGTTTAGCAATTTAACAAGCTCATCATAAGTGGGTGCCTCAAATTCATCATCACTATCACTATCACTAGAGTCATCATCGCTTTGTACCTTTCGATCACCTTTAGCCATGAGGCATAGGTGTGTAGATGATGATGGTGATGGTGGTGGTGGTGGTGTAGAGGAGCCAATGACTAGAGCGGCCACCTTCTCCTTCTCATCATCACTATCTTCATCGGATGAGCCACCGGAGGAGTCAATGTCGGTGAGCCAATCACCAACAATGTTTGCTTTACCACCTTTCTTGTGGTATTGCTTCTTCTTGCCATCTTTCTTCTTGTAGGGCTTGTCATTCTTCTTCTCATCTTCACTTGATGAGTCATACTTCTTGCCATTGTTCTTGTTCTTGTAGTTGTCCTTCTTGGGCTGGGTGCATTGGTGGGCAAGATGGCCAAGCTCTCTGCAATTGTAGCAATCCATTTCGGAGATTGGTCTCCTCTTGCTACTTGTGAAGAATTTCTTCTTTCTTGAGTCAAAGTTGACTCCATTCTTGTGAAGCTTCTTCAACATCTTGGTGGTTCTTCTCACCATGAGAGCGATGTTGGAATCATCCTCTTCATCACTTGAGCTCTCATGATGCATCTCAATAGCCATTGACTTGCCCTTCTTGTCATGGCTTGCTTTGAAGGCCATGTCCTTCTTCTTGTCGGTGGAAGAGCCACCACTTGGCGTGATGTGCATGTACATCTCATGCGCATTGATCTTTCCCAAGATTTGAGTTGGTGTAGCGGTGGAAAGATCACCTTGATGTAGCACCGTCACAATGTGTCCATACTTCTCAATTGGAAGGACACGAAGAATCTTCCTCACAACATCGGATGGTTGCATTTGTGTGAGGCCAAGTCCATTGAGTTCTTCTACAAGAACATTCAACCGTGAGTACATTTCATTTGCACTTTCATTAGCATGCATATCGAAAGAATGAAGCTTTTGTATAACTAAATGATAGCGTTCCTCACGCTCACTCTTGGTTCCCTCATGGAGCTCACAAATGTTTTCCCATAGATCATGGGCATTTTTGTGGTTCCGAACACGGTTCAACACATCCTTGCAAATGCCTCTAAAGAGAATGTTTTTGGCCTTTGCATTCCATTTTTCATTTTCCTCCTCATTAGGAGTAAGGCTTGTGCCTTCCTTGGGCTTGGCAAAGCCGGTGATCGCGGCATCGCGGCATTTAACATCAACCGCTTCTACGTACGACTCCATACGGATTTTCCAATATGGAAAGTCGTCTCCCTCAAACATGGGAGGTGGTCCATCACCTCCGGACATCTTAACTCTAGGTGGTTAAGCCTAAATCGAAAGCACGAGACTCTGATACCAATTGAAAGGATCAAGATGCCCAACAGGGGGGGGGGGGTGAATTGGGCTTTTCTAAAACTTCTTGCAAGAATAAAACCTAACAAGCCCCAATTAACCCCTAGTGCCTAGAAGTGTGTTTCTCTTTATTCTACCGCACAAAAGACCAAGTCTATGCCACTCCTACACTAGCAAAGCAATCCAATATAGAATGAACAACAAGTAGTAATGCGGAATTGAATTGCTTGAAAGTAAATGCGTAGGTAAAGGAGTAGAGATGACACGACGATCTTTTTGCCGAGGTATCGAGGTGTCGGCACACCCCCCTAGTCCTCGTTGGAGCACCCGCGCAAGGGTATCGCTCCCCCTTGATCCGCGCAAGGGTCAAGTGCTCACTGTGAGCTGATTCTTCGCCACTCCGGCCCGGTGAATCGCTCGCTACCGGTCACAACTTGGCTTGGGTCATCCACAATGCCTCCGGATGATCACCAAGCTCTCCGATCGCCACCAAGCCATCTAGGTGATGCCGATCACCAAGAGTAACAAGCTAGAACTCTCACTTGACCAACACAAGGTCAAAGAGATGGATGGATGCACACTTGCTACTCAATTCTCACTAGGAGGTGTCTAATTCTCACAATTAGCAAATCACTCAACCTCACTAGGGCTCTTGCACTATCTCACACTCACAATGTGTCTCTCAGTAGATGGAAATGGTAAGAACGCTGAAATGGATGAGGAAGTGGAGTATATATACTCCCCCAACCGGCCATCCAAAAACAACACAAGACAGGGTTTCTGCGGGGGCATCAGACGCTCCGATGCCTGGCATCGGACGCGCCGATGACCTCGACCAACGGTCGACTGTACCCTCTTGTCAGACCTGTTAAAGGGACATCGGACGCTGGGCAGCGTCCGATGCCACCACATCGGACGCGTCCGATGTGGTTTTACCCTCTCTGGATGGCCATTGGACGCTGGCCCTAAGCGTCTGATGCCAGCGTCCGATGCGACCTCCAGTTCACGCGCACGTGAACAGTGGCATGGGCGCGTCCGATGTGAACACATCAGCGCGTCCGATGCCACGCACCAGACTAAACCCTAGTTGGGGTGAGCATCGGACGCATCCGAAGCCCACCTGGCCAGTGTCCGATGCCCATTACAAGGGCAGACTCAACTCGGATCGTGACGCGGCCTAAACGACTTTTGTTCCTCTCGACATAAGGCATATCTCTGAGCTCCCTAGGGCTTTGAAATAACAAGTGTGCACCACACCTACCTCAATAGACTCATCTAGGTCAAGCTACTGATTCACGCTCCCCTTTATAGTACGGCCAAAGGAAAAACAAAGACCTAAGACTACCTAAGTGTCCTCCAACACCATATGACACTTAGCCTAGTCTACCACCGTCTTCGTCGTCCGTCCTTTGAAAACCGAAACAATATCCATCGCCAGGGGACATGAACTCCATATGCCCGTATCGTCGCCATTACCGTGACCTAACTCAATCCTATTTCTGCAAAACACACGTTAGTCACAGTAATCTTGTGTTTCATACAATCACCGAAACCACTAGGGGCCGAGATGCGTTCAATCATCTAGTGGAAGGAGCATTGCGGGTGAAATAGACCGCGGCTAGAGTGACCGGTGGTGTCCTCTAGAGCCCACCTTTGTGGTAGCTCGCAGCTGGCTCAACGGAGAGTAGGACCCGAGGGGGTGCCAAACTTTGGTAAAACAAATATTGTGTCTCCTCTTGTTCTTACATTCGATATTTGTCTGGCTCAAGCTTTCCCTGCAGGTTCTGTGTGTTGTACATATATATAGATTGTATCTCTGCAGGGTGTGACTGTGACGGAACCGCCCAATAATGTGGCCCACTTGCACACGTCATCGTCATAGGGAGCCCAATGACTGTGCAAATGAAACACGTTACTGGAAAGATCCGTCGGGTGTCCCCGAGAGGACCCCGAATTACTCACGAGCCACAGGACCATCATCATGAAGGTTGGAATAATTACAACATTACACAAGTTGATACAAAATACCATCGGAGTGCGGAAGCAAGATTAGATAAACTTACAATTATGAAGATGTTACCTTTACATAAAAATAACTGGTATTGCGGAAGAAGAGTAGTATGACAGAACCACACTTAGGCGAGTACCTAATTGGAGAAGAGGAACAACCAGATCACGTCAAGCCACTGACATGATCATGATCAACAACCACCTATAGAAACCTGCAACAGGGGATTAACAAACCCTGAGTACTGGGTACTCACAAGACTTACCCGACTAAAGAAAAGGGAGACGACTCAGGAATGAAAGCTTAGGGTAGTCAAGGTAAGGCTTAGTATTTTGCAGAAAAAGCATTTGCAAACCTTGTTTTATTTGGAAAGATTCAAGCATTTCTCAATTCTTCATTGTCCATGATTCATTTTACATTTCAAAACACCTAGTTGAGAACCACTCTCCGTTGACAGTCAGTGACCAAGTCTCCATAACCGAGGAGCAACGTTAATCCGATAAATAATACTCAGCTGAGGATCCTATCCACACTGCATATGTAGCACCCAAGCTTGCATATGCCAACTCGTCTACCACGATTCCTCCAATATTGGGCCCGGTCCTACGCCCCCGGAAGTACATACACCACTCCAATCCGGGACTCTAACCCACGTGGGTACATGCTACTTCCGCCATCTCTCCACTCCCAGTGCGCGGTTTTGTCGGTCCAATAAAGGATTCCTCGGAGCCAGAGCTTTCCGTAGTATGTGAATAGTTGCAAGCTTGCTTGGCAGCAGGCCCCCATACGGATGGTCCCTAATTTTCCAGCCAGAACTACACTTGGTTATATCTCACCCAAGCGTAATAGTCCTGTCAGTTTTTCAACCCTGTCCCGTCGGTGTCAACTGTTGAGTCCCGGACTACAACAAACATACGGCACCGTACCGCGCGGACAACCTTCTTCTCGACAATGACCACATGCTAGCCAGGCAAGCAGTCATTGAACGGGAAGTAAAGCCAAATCCCATAAAGATTCTTTCAGTGATCACACTTTTGAAAATGGCATTTTATTGCAAATCTATAGTATAGCATCACTAAGCATTTTGCAAATAGTTTTTAAAGCAGGGCTGGTGGATCTTCTGGTGGAGGTAAATAATGCAGGTAATAGGTCATCACACAACTCCTATAACCTAATGCAGTAGTTTAACTCAAGCATTTAAGGAAAACATTTTATAAATCCAAGGAAGGGTTAAATGCACCGGGCTTGCCTTGAAGAGCAAAGAGGGCAGGCTCGAAGGCGGCAGGGCAGTTGTCGGAGCTCGGGGTAGCCTCAGGGACAGGTTCGTCGGCGGCTGCCTCGATCTTGACTCCTTCTTCGGTGACTATACGAATGCAATGATGCATGCACATGAGTATGCTAGCATGAACAATGCAAAACAGGGCATACACATGAACCCTAATCATTTTCTTTATTTTTCTTAATTATTCAAAAAGGTCATTTTAAGAAGTTGCTCCAAAAATTACCAAATTAATCACATAAGTTCATTATGACTTAAATAGATGGCAAAACAAATTTCATAATTTTTGGAGTTCATTAAGGTGCTCAAATAATCCAGACATTAATTAACAGAAGGCACTATTTAACAATTAAAGATAAATGCTCAAAAATCAACTTGTTCCAGAAGACTTCAAATTTCACCAGAGACTGAACATGGCATAGGAAGCTCACAAAAATTCATCAAAAGATTTTTGGAGTTATAAATGATTTTCTAAAAATCCAAAACCATCCATTTATTAATTAAAAGAGGAATTTTATATTTTGAAATCTTGCAGAAAAGTCAGGTTTCATATTTTTATAAAATACTCCAGAGCATAAAAGCCTACCACAAAAATTTCAAAATTTTTGGATGCACACAGAAAATCATACAAAAAAGAGAAACAGAACACACTATTCACAAATCTCAGAAAAAGAAAAGAGCACTGTGCTCCTTCTAAGAAGGCTCGGGCGAGACGGGCTCGGGCGAGACGGAAACTGGGTGCTTCGTCCGAGGCCTGGCTCGACGAGGCGGAGGGTGCACGGGTTCGCTCGAGGCCTGGCTCGAGCGAAGCGGAGGGTCTGTCCGCTCGAGGCTCGGGCTCGGGCGAGACGGAACGCGTGCTCGAGGCTTGGGCTCGGGCGAGACGGAGTGGAAGCAGAGGCCGGAGGCCTCGGGTACTTACCACGGATCGGAGGCAGGGCTCGAGGGTGAGGCTCGACACGTGCTCGAGGGTGAGGCTCGACACGCGCTCGAGGGTGAGGTCGACACGTGCTCGAGGGTGAGGTTCGGTGGAGTTCCTTCGGCGGCGAGCGGCGAGCGGCGCTCTCCGGCGACCCTGCGCAACACACGGGACCGCAAGGGTCTGGTCAGAGTCGCACGGGACCAAGGAACACGACACGGGGGTCGGTGAGGGATGGTCGTGGCCGGAGGCGACGAATTCACACGAACCCGAGCTCGCCGGGTTTCTGCCGGAGATGGGAACGGCGAGGTTACGCCGGGCGATTGGAGGCGGTAGAGATGAAATTGAAGGATGGTGAAGCAGCACAAGAACACGGCGGAGCTTTTGAGCTAGGTGGTGGAGCGGCGGAGACACTGAACTGGCCTGGCCACGGTGGCGGAGGTGAGTGAGGGAGGTCGGTCTCCGCTCCGCGGGGCTTTTATAGGCACGGCCAGGGCCGGTAGGGACCTTAGGGTGGTGTGGATGAGGTTTGCGGGGGCGTGCGCACTCGATTGCGCTCTGGCGGATACCGGGCGTGCAGCCGGGCTCGGGCGCAACTCGGCCGGCGATGGCCACGCGGCGGCGGCGCGCTGGCTCGGTAGGGGACGGGAGAGAGAGTCAGCGCGCTCGCGTGCGGGCGCGGAGGGGACAATGGAACAGCGGTGGCAGGTTGGTGGCGCGTGGGGAGCAGCCAGGCGTGCGGCACGCGCGACGCCGGCGGGGCGCCATGGCCGGGCCCCCCCCTGACCCTAGGAAGAAGAGGAACAGTAGGTAGGCCTAGGTTTGACTTTTGGCTGATCTCTGTATTTTGCAAATTACTCTCCAAAATTGAACTGCACAGGAAAAACTCAAAACACCAAAGTTGTTCAGAAAAAAGAGACCTACAACTTTGTCAAAATGAACATTTTCCAAATCCAAATAGTTTTTGAACCACATTTGAAAACAGGAAAGGGAATACTTTTGGGATTTGAATAAATTCAAAATTACTTTTGATTTTTCACTGAAAGTTGGAAATCTGCAAATATGAAAGTTGTTCCTTTTATCAAAACCTATAACTTTGCTAATATCCACTTTTTCTAAAACTCAATAGTTTTGAATAAATTTTTAAAACTGAAAAGGGGACAAAAACTGGAATTTGAATGAATTTGAAATTACTCAAATTTTATATAGAAACTTTGAAATCTGTAAACACCAAAGTTGTTCCTCTTGATCAGATCCACAACTTTGTTTTTTGAATCAACTCAAAATTTGAATAATTTTTGAACTACAAAAAGAGGAATAAAATCCAGGGTTTGGAATCAGGGTTTTGCAAAGGGATTTGGAATCTGATTTTGATTTTTGAACTTGGCCAGTCACAACAAAACTTCAAGACATGCAACTGAACAAGAATTACACAAAGCTAGGCACAGAGGTGAAATTACCATTTTTGCCCTAATAGAAGGTTAGGGCTTTTAGGGTTTTGAAAGGGAAACAAGGCATAGCAATTAGGCAAATCAAATGCATCACAGGAAATGATTAATGCTTAAGATGATGACATGTCAAGTTAATTACATTTAAACACCAGGGGTGTTACAGCCTTCCCCCCTAAAAGAAATCTCGTCCCGAGATTTAAGGAGTGCTTAAAGGCTGGGGTTGAGTAATGAAAAAGGAAATGTGTCACACTTGTTTCTCGCAAGGAGTTCACAAGGCAACTGAGTTGCGGTTGGGATACAACTGGGATCAGCGCGGTTGCAAGTAGCAAGGTAGAAGACATTTGAGTGGAGCAAGAAAAATTATCAAGAACCAAGAGAGAGCGTACATTAGCTGTGGGTTATAATGGATCATAACTGTAGACCTCGATACCTGCGCGCACCCAATGGAAACTTGTGCAATCCGGCACACAGGATTCTTTGGGTTCCGTCGCGGCACCGTGGTCGCCAATCATGGCACCATAATAGAGCACAAC
Source organism: Coix lacryma-jobi var. lacryma-jobi (assembly GCA_009763385.1). Lineage (NCBI taxonomy): Eukaryota > Viridiplantae > Streptophyta > Magnoliopsida > Poales > Poaceae > Coix > Coix lacryma-jobi. The sequence continues at coordinate 71,704,148 of CM019831.1, read as the reverse complement.
TTCTATATCCCTCATTTCAATAAGAAGGAAATTATAACCAGAACAAGGTTGGTTATAAACTACAAGGAAAGTGGCTTTGAACTCCCTTTCGGGCATTCAGAGATGAAAGCACTTTCATAGTGGACTAGAAGGAATTATGACTATAGGCCTGGATATTAGCGAGCACCTGGCCGTAACGCTCTATGGTGGCCATCCATAGGCGACTTCAGGTTCCCACGCTTTTATCCGGTCCATAGATCAGGGTCCTTTCAAAGAACACAATTTCAATAACTTTCAACCACCATTCGTCGTTTTCACGACACCAAGCAACCAGCACGTGCCAATTCAAGGCATGACACGCGCTTTCCAGAAGAACCAAGGACTTTACCATGATTCTGACTTTATGTGGTAGAGTGTATGAAAAATATCCAAAAATTCCCAAGGATTAGGAACATATGGAAGGAAAGTAGCAAGAGCAACAGAATCTAGGGACGATCAACTATCGGGGATCATAGCTGCTTTTATATTTTTGAGAAGAAGCACATTTTATTAATATGCATGATATGATGCATGCTCGTCCTATACGACCTCTCACTGACAGGAGATCTCTGTCTCCACCTGTTAGTTAGACATAGGGCTATACTTTATATACTAGCTTCACTGACTTGGTACCTTCTGTCGGAATCACTAGTATAGTCTTCACGAAGTCTTCCAGCAAAGCAAGAAACTTAGGGAAGGATCATTTTTAATTTGTTACTTCAAAAAAAAAACTTTTAGATTAAGAAACCATTTTGAAGTTTTTCAAAAGTGTTTGTAACCAGTCTTCCCTTGATGACAATCCTGCTCCGATACCATTCTGTGACGGAACCGCCCAATAATGTGGCCCACTTGCACACGTCATCGTCATAGGGAGCCCAATGACTGTGCAAATGAAACACGTTACTGGAAAGATCCGTCGGGTGTCCCCGAGAGGACCCCGAATTACTCACGAGCCACAGGACCATCATCATGAAGGTTGGAATAATTACAACATTACAACAGTTGATACAAAATACCATCGGAGTGCGGAAGCAAGATAGATAAACTTTACAAATTATGAAGATGTTACTTTTTACATAAAAATAACTGGTATTGCGGAAGAAGAGTAGTATGACAGAACCACGCTTAGGCGGAGTACCTAAGTTGGAGAAGAGGAACAACCAGATCACGTCAAGCCCACTGACATGATCATGATCAACACCACCTAATAGAAACCTGCAACAGGGGATTAACAAACCCTGAGTACTGGGGTACTCAACAAGACTTACCCGACTAAAGAAAAGGGAGAAGACTCAGGAATGAAAGGCTTAGGGTAGTCAAGGTAAGGCTTAAGTATTTTGCAGAAAAAGCATTTTGCAAACCTTGTTTTATTTTGGAAAGATTCAAGCATTTCTCAATTCTTCATTGTCCATGATTCATTTTACATTTCAAAATTCAAAACACCTAGTTGAGAACCACTCTCCGTTGACAGTCAGTGACCAAGTCTCCATAACCGAGGAGCAACGTTAATCCGGATAAATAATACTCAGCTGAGGATCCCTATCCACACTGCATATGTAGCACCCAAGCTTGCATATGCCAACTCGTCTACCACGATTCCTCCAATATTGGGCCCGGTCCTACGCCACCCGGAAGTACAGTACACCACTCCAATCCGGGACTCTAACCCACGTGGGTACATGCTACTTCCGCCATCTCTCCACTCCCAGTGCGCGGTTGTTGTCGGTCCAATAAAGGATTCCTCGGAGCCAGAGCTTTCCGTAGTATGTGAATAGTTGCAAGTCTTGGCCAGCAGGCCCCCATACGGATGGTCCCTAATTTTCCAGCCAGAACTACACCTTGGTTATATCTCACCCAAGCGTAATAGTCCTGTCAGTTTTTCAACCCTGTCCCGGTCGGTGTCAACTGTTGAGTCCCGGACTACAACATGACGGCACCGTACGCGCGGACAACCTCTTCTCGACAATGACCACATGCTAGCCAGGCAAGCAGTCATTGAACGGGAAGTAAAGCCAAATCCCATAAAGATTCTTTCAGTGATCACACTTTTGAAAATGGCATTTTATTGCAAATCTATAGTATAGCATCACTAAGCATTTTGCAAATAGTTTTTAAAGCAGGGCTGGTGGATCTTCTGGTGGAGGTAAATAATGCAGGTAATAGGTCATCACACAACTCCTATAACCTAATGCAGTAGTTTAACTCAAAAGCATTTAAGGAAAACATTTTATAAATCCAAGAAGGGTTAAATGCACCGGGGCTTGCCTTGAAGAGCAAAGAGGGCAGGCTCGAAGGCGGCAGGGCAGTTGTCGGAGCTCGGGGTAGCCTCAGGGACAGGTTCGTCGGCGGCTGCCTCGATCTTGACTCCTTCTTCGGTGACTATACGAATGCAATGATGCATGCACATGAGTATGCTAGCATGAACAATGCAAAACAGGGCATACACATGAACCCTAATCATTTCTTTCTATTTTTCTTAATTATTCAAAAAGGTCATTTTAAGAAGTTGCTCCAAAAATTACCAAATTAATCACATAAGTTCATTATGACTTAAATAGATGGCAAAACAAATTTCATAATTTTTGGAGTTCATTAAGGTGCTCAAATAAATCCAGACATTAATTAACAGAAGGCACTATTTAACAATTAAAGATAAATGCTCAAAAATCAACTTGTTCCAGAAGACTTCAAAATTTCACCAGAGACTGAACATGGCATAGGAAGCTCACAAAAATTCATCAAAGATTTTTGGAGTTATAAATGATTTTCTAAAAATCCAAAACCATCCATTTATTAATTAAAAGAGGAATTTTATATTTTTGAAATCTTGCAGAAAAGTCAGGTTTCATATTTTTATAAAATACTCCAGAGCATAAAAAGCCTACCACAAAAATTTCAAAATTTTTGGATGCACACAGAAAATCATACAAAAAAGAGAAAACAGAACACTATTCACAAATCTCAGAAAAAGAAAAGAGCACTGTGCTCCTTCTAAGAAGGCTCGGGCGAGACGGGCTCGGGCGAGACGGAAACTGGGTGCTTCGTCCGAGGCCTGGCTCGACGAGGCGGAGGGTGCACGGGTTCGCTCGAGGCCTGGCTCGAGCGAAGCGGAGGGTCTGTCCGCTCGAGGCTCGGGCTCGGGCGAGACGGAACGCGTGCTCGAGGCTTGGGCTCGGGCGAGACGGAGTGGAAGCAGAGGCCGGAGGCCTCGGGTACTTACCACGGATCGGAGGCAGGGCTCGAGGGTGAGGCTCGACACGTGCTCGAGGGTGAGGCTCGACACGCGCTCGAGGGTGAGGTTCGACACGTGCTCGAGGGTGAGGTTCGGTGGAGTTCCTTCGGCGGCGAGCGGCGAGCGGCGCTCCGGCGACCCTGCGCAACACACGGGACCGCAAGGGTCTGGTCAGAGTCGCACGGGACCAAGGAACACGACACGGGGGTCGGTGAGGGATGGTCGTGGCCGGAGGCGACGAATTCCACGAACCCGAGCTCGCCGGGTTTCTGCCGGAGATGGGAACGGCGAGGTTACGCCGGGCGATTGGAGGCGGTAGAGATGAAATTGAAGGATGGTGAAGCAGCACAAGAACACGGCGGAGCTTTTGAGCTAGGTGGTGGAGCGGCGGAGACACTGAACTGGCCTGGCCACGGTGGCGGAGGTGAGTGAGGGAGGTCGGGCTCCGGCGGGGCTTTTATAGGCACGGCCAGGGCCGGTAGGGACCTTAGGGTGGTGTGGATGAGGTTTGCGGGGGCGTGCGCACTCGATTGCGCTCTGGCGGATACGCGGGCGTGCAGCCGGGGCTCGGGCGCAAGCTCGCCGGCGATGGCCACGCGGCGGCGGCGCGCTGGCTCGGTAGGGGACGGAGAGAGAGTCAGCGCTCGCGTGCGGGCGCGGAGGGGACAAGGGAACAGCGGTGGCAGGTTGGTGGCGCGTGGGGAGCAGCCAGGCGTGCGGCACGCGCGACGCCGGCGGGGCGCCATGGCCGGGCCCCCCCCTGACCCTAGGAAGAAGAGGAACAGTAGGTAGGCCTAGGGTTTGACTTTTGGCTGATCTCTGTATTTTGCAAATTACTCTCCAAAATTGAACTGCACAGGAAAAACTCAAAACACCAAAGTTGTTCAGAAAAAAGAGACCTACAACTTTGTCAAAATGAACATTTTCCAAATCCAAATAGTTTTTGAACCACATTTGAAAACAGGAAAGGGAATACTTTTGGGATTTGAATAAATTCAAAATTACTTTTGATTTTTCACTGAAAGTTGGAAATCTGCAAATATGAAAGTTGTTCCTTTTATCAAAACCTATAACTTTGCTAATATCCACTTTTTCTAAACTCAATAGTTTTGAATAAATTTTTAAAACTGAAAAGGGGACAAAAACTGGAATTTGAATGAATTTGAAATTACTCCAAATTTTATATAGAAACTTTGAAATCTGTAAACACCAAAGTTGTTCCTCTTGATCAGATCCACAACTTTGTTTTTTGAATCAACTCAAAATTTTGAATAATTTTTGAACTACAAAAAGAGGAATAAAATCCAGGGTTTGGAAATCAGGGTTTTGCAAAGGGATTTGGAATCTGATTTTGATTTTTGAACTTGGCCAGTCACAACAAAACTTCAAGACATGCAACTGAACAAGAATTACACAAAGCTAGGCACAGAGGTGAAATTACCATTTTTGCCCTAATAGGAAGGTTAGGGCTTTTAGGGTTTTGAAAAGGGAAACAAGGCATAGCAATTAGGCAAATCAAATGCATCACAGGAAATGATTAATGCTTAAGATGATGACATGTCAAGTTAATTACATTTAAACACCAGGGGTGTTACAGCCTTCCCCCCTAAAAGAAATCTCGTCCCGAGATTTAAGGAGTGCTTAAAGGCTGGGGTTGAGTAATGAAAAAGGAAATGTGTCACACTTGTTTCTCGCAAGGAGTTCACAAGGCAACTGAGTTGCGGTTGGGATTACAACTGGGATCAGATCGCGGTTGCAAGTAGCAAGGTAGAAGACATTTGAGTGGAGCAAGAAAAATTATCAAGAACCAAGAGAGAGCGTACATTAGCTGTGGGTTATAATGGATCATAACTGTAGACCTCGATACCTGCGCGCACCCAATGGAAACTTGTGCAATCCGGCACACAGGATTCTTTGGGTTCCGTCGCGGCACCGTGGTCGCCAATCATGGCACCATAATAGAGCACAACTTCTATATCCCTCATTTCAATAAGAAGGAAATTATAACCAGAACAAGGTTGGTTATAACTACAAGGAAAGTGGCTTTGAACTCCCTTTCGGGCATTCAGAGATGAAAGCACTTTCATAGTGGACTAGAAGGAATTATGACTATAGGCCTGGATATTAGCGAGCACCTGGCCGTAACGCTCTATGGTGGCCATCCATAGGCGACTTCAGGTTCCCACGCTTTTATCCGGTCCATAGATCAGGGTCCTTTCAAAGAACACAATTTCAATAACTTTCAACCACCATTCGTCGTTTTCACGACACCAAGCAACCAGCACGTGCCAATTCAAGGCATGACACGCGCTTTCCAGAAGAACCAAGGACTTTACCATGATTCTGACTTTATGTGGTAGAGTGTATGAAAAATATCCAAAAATTCCCAAGGATTAGGAACATATGGAAGGAAAGTAGCAAGAGCAACAGAATCTAGGGACGATCAACTATCGGGGATCATAGCTGCTTTTATATTTTTGAGAAGAAGCACATTTTATTAATATGCATGATATGATGCATGCTCGTCCTATACGACCTCTCACTGACAGGAGATCTCTGTCTCCACCTGTTAGTTAGACATAGGGCTATACTTTATATACTAGCTTCACTGACTTGGTACCTTCTGTCGGAATCACTAGTATAGTCTTCACGAAGTCTTCCAGCAAAGCAAGAAACTTAGGGAAGGATCATTTTTAATTTGTTACTTCAAAAAAAAAAACTTTTAGATTAAGAAACCATTTTGAAGTTTTTCAAAAGTAATGTTGTAACCAGTCTTCCCTTGATGACAATCCTGCTCCGATACCATTCTGTGACGGAACCGCCCAATAATGTGGCCCACTTGCACACGTCATCGTCATAGGGAGCCCAATGACTGTGCAAATGAAACACGTTACTGGAAAGATCCGTCGGGTGTCCCCGAGAGGACCCCGAATTACTCACGAGCCACAGGACCATCATCATGAAGGTTGGAATAATTACAACATTACAACAGTTGATACAAATACCATCGGAGTGCGGAAGCAAGATAGATAAACTTTACAAATTATGAAGATGTTACTTTTTACATAAAAATAACTGGTATTGCGGAAGAAGAGTAGTATGACAGAACCACGCTTAGGCGGAGTACCTAAGTTGGAGAAGAGGAACAACCAGATCACGTCAAGCCCACTGACATGATCATGATCAACACCACCTAATAGAAACCTGCAACAGGGGATTAACAAACCCTGAGTACTGGGGTACTCAACAAGACTTACCCGACTAAAGAAAAAGGGAGAAGACTCAGGAATGAAAGGCTTAGGGTAGTCAAGGTAAGGCTTAAGTATTTTGCAGAAAAAGCATTTTGCAAACCTTGTTTTATTTTGGAAAGATTCAAGCATTTCTCAATTCTTCATTGTCCATGATTCATTTTACATTTCAAAACACCTAGTTGAGAACCACTCTCCGTTGACAGTCAGTGACCAAGTCTCCATAACCGAGGAGCAACGTTAATCCGGATAAATAATACTCAGCTGAGGATCCCTATCCACACTGCATATGTAGCACCCAAGCTTGCATATGCCAACTCGTCTACCACGATTCCTCCAATATTGGGCCCGGTCCTACGCCACCCGGGTACAGTACACCACTCCAATCCGGGACTCTAACCCACGTGGGTACATGCTACTTCCGCCATCTCTCCACTCCCAGTGCGCGGTTGTCGGTCCAATAAAGGATTCCTCGAGCCAGAGCTTTCCGTAGTATGTGAATAGTTGCAAGTCTTGGCCAGCAGGCCCCCATACGGATGGTCCCTAATTTTCCAGCCAGAACTACACCTTGGTTATATCTCACCCAAGCGTAATAGTCCTGTCAGTTTTTCAACCCTGTCCCGGTCGGTGTCAACTGTTGAGTCCCGGACTACAACATGACGGCACCGTACGCGCGGACAACCTCTTCTCGACAATGACCACATGCTAGCCAGGCAAGCAGTCATTGAACGGGAAGTAAAGCCAAATTCCCATAAAGATTCTTTCAGTGATCACACTTTTGAAAATGGCATTTTATTGCAAATCTATAGTATAGCATCACTAAGCATTTTGCAAATAGTTTTTAAAGCAGGGCTGGTGGATCTTCTGGTGGAGGTAAATAATGCAGGTAATAGGTCATCACACAACTCCTATAACCTAATGCAGTAGTTTAACTCAAAAGCATTTAAGGAAAACATTTTATAAATCCAAGGAAGGGTTAAATGCACCGGGGCTTGCCTTGAAGAGCAAAGAGGGCAGGCTCGAAGGCGGCAGGGCAGTTGTCGGAGCTCGGGGTAGCCTCAGGGACAGGTTCGTCGGCGGCTGCCTCGATCTTGACTCCTTCTTCGGTGACTATACGAATGCAATGATGCATGCACATGAGTATGCTAGCATGAACAATGCAAAACAGGGCATACACATGAACCCTAATCATTTCTTTCTATTTTTCTTATTATTCAAAAAGGTCATTTTAAGAAGTTGCTCCAAAAATTACCAAATTAATCACATAAGTTCATTATGACTTAAATAGATGGCAAAACAAATTTCATAATTTTTGGAGTTCATTAAGGTGCTCAAATAAATCCAGACATTAATTAACAGAAGGCACTATTTAACAATTAAAGATAAATGCTCAAAAATCAACTTGTTCCAGAAGACTTCAAAATTTCACCAGAGACTGAACATGGCATAGGAAGCTCACAAAAATTCATCAAAAGATTTTTGGAGTTATAAATGATTTTCTAAAAATCCAAAACCATCCATTTATTAATTAAAAGAGGAATTTTATATTTTTGAAATCTTGCAGAAAAGTCAGGTTTCATATTTTTATAAAATACTCCAGAGCATAAAAAGCCTACCACAAAAATTTCAAAATTTTTGGATGCACACAGAAAATCATACAAAAAAGAGAAAACAGAACACTATTCACAAATCTCAGAAAAAGAAAAGAGCACTGTGCTCCTTCTAAGAAGGCTCGGGCGAGACGGGCTCGGCGAGACGGAAACTGGGTGCTTCGTCCGAGGCCTGGCTCGACGAGGCGGAGGGTGCACGGGTTCGCTCGAGGCCTGGCTCGAGCGAAGCGGAGGGTCTGTCCGCTCGAGGCTCGGGCTCGGGCGAGACGGAACGCGTGCTCGAGGCTTGGGCTCGGGCGAGACGGAGTGGAAGCAGAGGCCGGAGGCCTCGGGTACTTACCACGGATCGGAGGCAGGGCTCGAGGGTGGGCTCGACACGTGCTCGAGGGTGAGGCTCGACACGCGCTCGAGGGGTGAGGCTCGACACGTGCTCGAGGGTGAGGTTCGGTGGAGTTCCTTCGGCGGCGAGCGGCGAGCGGCGCTCCGGCGACCCTGCGCAACACACGGGACCGCAAGGGTCTGGTCAGAGTCGCACGGGACCAAGGAACACGACACGGGGTCGGTGAGGGATGGTCGTGGCCGGAGGCGACGAATTCCACGAACCCGAGCTCGCCGGGTTTCTGCCGAGATGGGAACGGCGAGGTTACGCCGGGCGATTGGAGGCGGTAGAGATGAAATTGAAGGATGGTGAAGCAGCACAAGAACACGGCGGAGCTTTTGAGCTAGGTGGTGGAGCGGCGGAGACACTGAACTGGCCTGGCCACGGTGGCGGAGGTGAGTGAGGGAGTCGGGCTCCGGCGGGGCTTTTATAGGCACGGCCAGGGCCGGTAGGGACCTCGGGGTGGTGTGGATGAGGTTTGCGGGGGCGTGCGCACTCGATTGCGCTCTGGCGGATACGCGGGCGTGCAGCCGGGGCTCGGGCGCAAGCTCGGCCGGCGATGGCCACGCGGCGGCGGCGCGCTGGCTCGGTAGGGGACGGGAGAGAGAGTCAGCGCTCGCGTGCGGGCGCGAGGAGGGGACAAGGGAACAGCGGGTGGCAGGTTGGTGGCGCGTGGGGGAGCAGCCAGGCGTGCGGCACGCGCGACGCCGGCGGGGCGCCATGGCCGGGCCCCCCCCTGACCCTAGGAAGAAGAGGAACAGTAGGTAGGCCTAGGGTTTGACTTTTGGCTGATCTCTGTATTTGCAAATTACTCTCCAAAATTGAACTGCACAGGAAAAAACTCAAAACACCAAAGTTGTTCAGAAAAAAGAGACCTACAACTTTGTCAAAATGAACATTTTCCAAATCCAAATAGTTTTTGAACCACATTTGAAAACAGGAAAGGGAATACTTTTGGATTTGAATAAATTCAAAATTACTTTTGATTTTTCACTGAAAGTTGGAAATCTGCAAATATGAAAGTTGTTCCTTTTATCAAAACCTATAACTTTGCTAATATCCACTTTTTCTGAAACTCAATAGTTTTGAATAAATTTTAAAACTGAAAAGGGGACAAAAACTGGAATTTGAATGAATTTGAAATTACTCCAAATTTTATATAGAAACTTTGAAATCTGTAAACACCAAAGTTGTTCCTCTTGATCAGATCCACAACTTTGTTTTTTGAATCAACTCAAAATTTTGAATAATTTTTGAACTACAAAAAGAGGAATAAAATCCAGGGTTGGAAATCAGGGTTTTGCAAAGGGATTTGGAATCTGATTTTGATTTTTGAACTTGGCCAGTCACAACAAAACTTCAAGACATGCAAACTGAACAAGAATTACACAAAGCTAGGCACAGAGGTGAAATTACCATTTTTGCCCTAATAGGAAGGTTAGGGCTTTTAGGGTTTTGAAAAGGGAAACAAGGCATAGCAATTAGGCAAATCAAATGCATCACAGGAAATGATTAATGCTTAAGATGATGACATGTCAAGTTAATTACATTTAAACACCAGGGGTGTTACAGCCTTCCCCCTAAAAGAAATCTCGTCCCGAGATTTAAGGAGTGCTTAAAGGCTGGGTTGAGTAATGAAAAAGGAAATGTGTCACACTTGTTTCTCGCAAGGAGTTCACAAGGCAACTGAGTTGCGGTTGGGATTACAACTGGGATCAGATCGCGGTTGCAAGTAGCAAGGTAGAAGACATTTGAGTGGAGCAAGAAAAATTATCAAGAACCAAGAGAGAGCGTACATTAGCTGTGGGTTATAATGGATCATAACTGTAGACCTCGATACCTGCGCGCACCCAATGGAAACTTGTGCAATCCGGCACACAGGATTCTTGGGTTCCGTCGCGCACCGTGGTCGCCAATCATGGCACCATAATAGAGCACAACTTCTATATCCCTCATTTCAATAAGAAGGAAATTATAACCAGAACAAGGTTGGTTATAACTACAAGGAAAGTGGCTTTGAACTCCCTTTCGGGCATTCAGAGATGAAAGCACTTTCATAGTGGACTAGAAGGAATTATGACTATAGGCCTGGATATTAGCGAGCACCTGGCCGTAACGCTCTATGGTGGCCATCCATAGGCGACTTCAGGTTCCCACGCTTTTATCCGGTCCATAGATCAGGGTCCTTTCAAAGAACACAATTTCAATAACTTTCAACCACCATTCGTCGTTTTCACGACACCAAGCAACCAGCACGTGCCAATTCAAGGCATGACACGCGCTTTCCAGAAGAACCAAGGACTTTACCATGATTCTGACTTTATGTGGTAGAGTGTATGAAAAATATCCAAAAATTCCCAAGGATTAGGAACATATGGAAGGAAAGTAGCAAGAGCAACAGAATCTAGGGACGATCAACTATCGGGGATCATAGCTGCTTTTATTTTTTGAGAGAGAAGCACATTTTATTAATATGCATGATATGATGCATGCTCGTCCTATACGACCTCTCACTGACAGGAGATCTCTGTCTCCACCTGTTAGTTAGACATAGGGCTATACTTTATATACTAGCTTCACTGACTTGGTACCTTCTGTCGGAATCACTAGTATAGTCTTCACGAAGTCTTCCAGCAAAGCAAGAAACTTAGGGAAGGATCATTTTTAATTTGTTACTTCAAAAAAAAAAACTTTTAGATTAAGAAACCATTTTGAAGTTTTTCAAAAGTAATGTTGTAACCAGTCTCCCTTGATGACAATCCTGCTCCGATACCATTCTGTGACGGAACCGCCCAATAATGTGGCCCACTTGCACACGTCATCGTCATAGGGAGCCCAATGACTGTGCAAATGAAACACGTTACTGGAAAGATCCGTCGGGTGTCCCCGAGAGGACCCCGAATTACTCACGAGCCACAGGACCATCATCATGAAGGTTGGAATAATTACAACATTACAACAGTTGATACAAAATACCATCGGAGTGCGGAAGCAAGATAGATAAACTTTACAAATTATGAAGATGTTACTTTTTACATAAAAATAACTGGTATTGCGGAAGAAGAGTAGTATGACAGAACCACGCTTAGGCGGAGTACCTAAGTTGGAGAAGAGGAACAACCAGATCACGTCAAGCCCACTGACATGATCATGATCAACACCACCTAATAGAAACCTGCAACAGGGGATTAACAAACCCTGAGTACTGGGGTACTCAACAAGACTTACCCGACTAAAGAAAAGGGAGAAGACTCAGGAATGAAAGGCTTAGGGTAGTCAAGGTAAGGCTTAAGTATTTTGCAGAAAAAGCATTTTGCAAACCTTGTTTTATTTTGGAAAGATTCAAGCATTTCTCAATTCTTCATTGTCCATGATTCATTTTACATTTCAAAACACCTAGTTGAGAACCACTCTCCGTTGACAGTCAGTGACCAAGTCTCCATAACCGAGGAGCAACGTTAATCCGGATAAATAATACTCAGCTGAGGATCCCTATCCACACTGCATATGTAGCACCCAAGCTTGCATATGCCAACTCGTCTACCACGATTCCTCCAATATTGGGCCCGGTCCTACGCCACCCGGAAGTACAGTACACCACTCCAATCCGGGACTCTAACCCACGTGGGTACATGCTACTTCCGCCATCTCTCCACTCCCAGTGCGCGGTTGTCGGTCCAATAAAGGATTCCTCTGAGCCAGAGCTTTCCGTAGTATGTGAATAGTTGCAAGTCTTGGCCAGCAGGCCCCATACGGATGGTCCCTAATTTTCCAGCCAGAACTACACCTTGGTTATATCTCACCCAAGCGTAATAGTCCTGTCAGTTTTTCAACCCTGTCCCGGTCGGTGTCAACTGTTGAGTCCCGGACTACAACATGACGGCACCGTACGCGCGGACAACCTCTTCTCGACAATGACCACATGCTAGCCAGGCAAGCAGTCATTGAACGGGAAGTAAAGCCAAATTCCCATAAAGATTCTTCAGTGATCACACTTTTGAAAATGGCATTTTATTGCAAATCTATAGTATAGCATCACTAAGCATTTTGCAAATAGTTTTTAAAGCAGGGCTGGTGGATCTTCTGGTGGAGGTAAATAATGCAGGTAATAGGTCATCACACAACCTATAACCTAATGCAGTAGTTTAACTCAAAAGCATTTAAGGAAAACATTTTATAAATCCAAGGAAGGGTTAAATGCACCGGGGCTTGCCTTGAAGAGCAAAGAGGGCAGGCTCGAAGGCAGGCAGGGCAGTTGGAGCTCGGGGTAGCCTCAGGGACAGGTTCGTCGGCGGCTGCCTCGATCTTGACTCCTTCTTCGGTGACTATACGAATGCAATGATGCATGCACATGAGTATGCTAGCATGAACAATGCAAAACAGGGCATACACATGAACCCTAATCATTTCTTTCTATTTTTCTTAATTATTCAAAAAGGTCATTTTAAGAAGTTGCTCCAAAAATTACCAAATTAATCACATAAGTTCATTATGACTTAAATAGATGGCAAAACAAATTTCATAATTTTTGGAGTTCATTAAGGTGCTCAAATAAATCCAGACATTAATTAACAGAAGGCACTATTTAACAATTAAAGATAAATGCTCAAAAATCAACTTGTTCCAGAAGACTTCAAAATTTCACCAGAGACTGAACATGGCATAGGAAGCTCACAAAAATTCATCAAAAGATTTTTGGAGTTATAAATGATTTTCTAAAAATCCAAAACCATCCATTTATTAATTAAAAGAGGAATTTTATATTTTTGAAATCTTGCAGAAAAGTCAGGTTTCATATTTTTATAAAATACTCCAGAGCATAAAAAGCCTACCACAAAATTTCAAAAATTTTGGATGCACACAGAAAATCATACAAAAAGAGAAAACAGAACACTATTCACAAATCTCAGAAAAAGAAAAGAGCACTGTGCTCCTTCTAAGAAGGCTCGGGCGAGACGGGCTCGGGCGAGACGGAAACTGGGTGCTTCGTCCGAGGCCTGGCTCGACGAGGCGGAGGGTGCACGGGTTCGCTCGAGGCCTGGCTCGAGCGAAGCGGAGGGTCTGTCCGCTCGAGGCTCGGGCTCGGGCGAGACGGAACGCGTGCTCGAGGCTTGGGCTCGGGCGAGACGGAGTGGAAGCAGAGGCGGAGGCCTCGGGTACTTACCACGGATCGGAGGCAGGGCTCGAGGGTGAGGCTCGACACGTGCTCGAGGGTGAGGCTCGACACGCGCTCGAGGGTGAGGCTCGACACGTGCTCGAGGGTGAGGTTCGGTGGAGTTCCTTCGGCGGCGAGCGGCGAGCGGCGCTCCGGCGACCCTGCGCAACACACGGGACCGCAAGGGTCTGGTCAGAGTCGCACGGGACCAAGGAACACGACACGGGGGTCGGTGAGGGATGGTCGTGGCCGGAGGCGACGAATTCCACGAACCCGAGCTCGCCGGGTTTCTGCCGGAGATGGGAACGGCGAGGTTACGCCGGGCGATTGGAGGCGGGGTAGAGATGAAATTGAAGGATGGTGAAGCAGCACAAGAACACGGCGGAGCTTTTGAGCTAGGTGGTGGAGCGGCGGAGACACTGAACTGGCCTGGCCACGGTGGCGGAGGTGAGTGAGGGAGGTCGGGCTCCGGCGGGGCTTTATAGGCACGGCCAGGGCCGGTAGGGACCTCGGGGTGGTGTGGATGAGGTTTGCGGGGGCGTGCGCACTCGATTGCGCTCTGGCGGATACGCGGGCGTGCAGCCGGGGCTCGGGCGCAAGCTCGGCCGGCGATGGCCACGCGGCGGCGGCGCGCTGGCTAGGGGGGGGGACGGGAGAGAGAGAGAGAGCGCGCTCGCGTGGGGGCGGAGGGGACAAGGGAACAGCGGTGGCAGGTTGGTGGCGCGTGGGGAGCAGCCAGGCGTGCGGCACGCGCGACGCCGGCGGGGCGCCATGGCCGGGCCCCCCCTGACCCTAGGAAGAAGAGGAACAGTAGGTAGGCCTAGGGTTTGACCTTTTGGCTGATCTCTGTATTTTGCAAATTACTCTCCAAAATTGAACTGCACAGGAAAAACTCAAAACACCAAAGTTGTTCAGAAAAAAGAGACCTACAACTTTGTCAAAATGAACATTTTCAAATCCAAATAGTTTTTGAACCACATTTGAAAACAGGAAAGGGAATACTTTTGGGATTTGAATAAATTCAAAATTACTTTTGATTTTTCACTGAAAGTTGGAAATCTGCAAATATGAAAGTTGTTCCTTTTATCAAAACCTATAACTTTGCTAATATCCACTTTTTCTGAAACTCAATAGTTTTGAAATAAATTTTTAAAACTGAAAAGGGACAAAACTGGAATTTGAATGAATTGAATTACTAAATTACTTACTCCAAATTTTATATAGAAACTTTGAAATCTGTAAACACCAAAGTTGTTCCTCTTGATCAGATCCACAACTTTGTTTTTTGAATCAACTCAAAATTTTGAATAATTTTTGAACTACAAAAAGAGGAATAAAATCTAGGGTTTGGAAATCAGGGTTTTGCAAAGGATTTGGAATCTGATTTTGATTTTTGAACTTGGCCAGTCACAACAAAACTAACTTCAAGACATGCAACTGAACAAGAATTACACAAAGCTAGGCACAGAGGTGAAATTACCATTTTTGCCCTAATAGGAAGGTTAGGGCTTTTAGGGTTTGAAAAGGAAACAAGGCATAGCAATTAGGCAAATCAAATGCATCACAGGAAATGATTAATGCTTAAGATGATGACATGTCAAGTTAATTACATTTAAACACCAGGGGTGTTACAGCAAAGTTGAGAAGAAACCGGAGTCGATTCGGGGCCCGGCGCTGAAATCGCAAATACCGGACGTGTCCGGTATTGCCTGAGGGCTCGACAATTTAGGGTTTATCGGACGTGTCCGGTATCCCTACCGGACGTGTCCGGTATTACCTTCCTGCACAGGATTTGCTCTATATTGTTCTAATCATTTGTGGTGCAGGGAATTGACTCTATATTCTTTGTATATCTTTTATATACTGTGTGATTGTCTCTTGAGGGATTGATTTACTTCATTTGAGAGCTTCCAAGTAATTGGAAGCTCACATACTAATCGCTTCCGCATTTAAGGTGTTAATTTTTTAGAAACGCCTATTCACCCCCCTCTAGGTGGCATCTTAGGTCCATTCGGTCCTTTCAATTGGTATCGGAGCTCGGACTCACGTTTGAGCTTCACCGCTTGTTAGAACGGATGGATTCGACTATAGAGACGGATGTGTTGCTTCTCCAAAATGACGGTTCAAACTTTCTATCTTGGTCATCTTATGTACTCAATGCATTTCGGGCCATTAGCCCCATTATTGAGCATATTGTAGATGCGAGCATATCTCTTTCTATAGTTGATTGGAGCAACTATAAGAACTTGACAAAAGTGGAAGAGATATGTGTGCAACTCAATGCTCATGCGTGGTTTAATATTGTTAAACTCATTGAGTGCAGAGGTTCTTTCTTGAGGAGGCCATCTACAATGGAGAATCTCCGCCGGAGAGTTTTCATGTGATTTGGACTAGACTTGCCAACCTATATGGAAAGTCCAAATGTGATGAAGCACATGATTACGATTCATTGGAAAAGTCCATTGAATCATCATCATGTGAAGAAGTCTCAAGAAGCCTTAAGGAAGATGCACCGGATCGGGAGGCGCAGGCTACTGCTCCTCTGGTGCCTGTCTGCACATACCGGACGTGTCCGGTATTGCTACCAGACGTGTCCGGTATTTGCCCAGCAGACAGGGATCAGGAGGCAGTTAGAAGCGACTCTCATGCCCGGTGGCGACCAAGTGATGAGTCAACCTCAGTACCTCATGACACTCATCACTTGTGTATCATGGCCAAGAAGAACAGAAGAAGAAGAACGCAACCAAAAGATGAAGAAAAGATTCTTGGTGGAATCAAGGAGAAGGCATCAAGGGAGTCAAGTAGAGAGTGATGAAGATGATGAAGATGATGACTCTCTTGATTATCTCAAGTATGAAGACAAGCTCTTATTCGTCAAAATATTGAAGAAAAACAATGAGCTAGAGAAGGAGGTGGAGGAGCAAGAGCAATCTCTTCAAAATCAAGAAAAGTTCCTCATCTCCAAATTAGAAGAGCTAAAGGCATTAAATGAAAGGTATGACAAATTGTCAATTGAGCATGCTTTAGCTAATAACTCTCTCTCTAATGTGGAAAGACTAGAGAAGGAGAACTACAAGCTCAAAGCTAGATTGAGTGATCTCTCATTTGAGCACAAGTTTCTACATGAGGATTTCACCCATCTCAAGTGCTCACAAGAGAAGCTAGTAGAATCAAATGCCATGCTTGAGATAGCACATGAGTTGTGATCGCTATGGTAAAATCTTCTCAACCTCACACTGCTACACTCACTAGTGCACCGTCTCAATTAAATATTATTTGTGCTAATGAGTGTGCCTCTCAAGCAAGCCAATCTTCGATTGAGCAAACTCTTAAGAAAATGCTAGGCTCATCGAAGAAGTAAGAAATCTAAAGAAGGATGTGATTAGATTGAAGGATGAGAAGAAAGCACAACCTTCTCAAGATAACCGTGATTACATGGTGAAGAAGCTTCAGAAGGGTTCAAACCTTGCTTACTCCAAAGTCCAACAAAATAATCTCATCCCATCCAAAGAGAAGCAACCAAGAGCAAGAAAAGCAAGAAAAGACTTTGCTATGGTTGCAGGACATATGGTCATGAGAGTTCCATGTGTCCACACAAGACTTGGGTCGACAAATGTGAAGCGACCGAGAAGAGGGCAACCACCAAGGTGGCAAATCATGTGAAGAATGATGGTCCAAGTGGTGGTGTGAAGTGTCACACTTCATGCCATTCAAGCAAGAAATGCACCCTAGCCCAAGATTCAAGAAATAGGGCTTTAGTAGCAACAAGAAAGTGCTATGGGTGCAATCAAGAAGGCCACTTTGTGAACCAATGCCCAAACAAGCAAGACAAGCAAAAAACGAACAATGGGCGTATTTGCTATGCTTGTAGGAGAAAGGGGCATCTAAGCTATGATTGCCCAATGGTATGCATCCTAAGCCGAACACATTTGCAAATGATAATGTGCTTAGGAAGCCACAAAGGGACTTAGCACTAGTGAGGTGATGTGTTCACTACATACTAGCACTAAGCCATTTGGGTGCCTAGGCACTTGTTGACTAACATACATTGGAGGACCCAACAAGAGTTGGGTACCAAGATGTGCTTAGGATGTTGATGTAGTTACCCATGGTGATTTGGAGGCCTTCGGGGTGGTTGAGCAAACCAATTTGGAAATTCTAACTCAACCTATCAACCAATGTTCATCATAATTGCTTATATGGTTGACCCGTTGGTAATCTATGTTTGTCTTATCCACTACTTCATCTTCACCATGACTTAGAGTACCTAAACTTGGTAGGATAGCCATCTTTTCATCTACCATGCTTACTAATTCATAATTTGATTTATATGTGAAAAGTTGGAAATGGCAAATGACTTCTAATTATTCTCTACCAGAAGTGCTGACCCATGTCGGAAGTGCTGTCTGTCGGAACTTCCGACCTGGAACCAGCACTGCTGACAAAGAACATTTCTGCACTGTCAAAGCATACCGGAGGTGTCCGGTATGACAGTGAGCTGCCCATCTTTGCCTACATGAGATTTGAGTCTATTTATATTCATGCTATGTTTCACCTGTTAGCTCAGATCTATCATGTTGTTGTTTCTCAAGTAATATGTGCATTCAACTTAATATCCTTACATTATAGAAAATTACTTAGTGTTGGCCAAAATAACAATTTGACTCCCACATTCTTAATAGAATGAAAAAGTGCTTTGAAAGGAATTCAAATACTTGAAGCACTTATTTAGGCGGAGCTAAATTTCTATTGAGTCTCTTATGAACTAATGAGCTTTTGTCTAGTATATGTTGTATTCATCATGATTAATTGATCACTTAGTGAGGACATGTTTGCTTGACAAGAAAAGGTCAACAAATTCATCACCATGTCATGATTATGCTTAGTGGAATTCATGGGCTCAAGGCAAAGGTATGTTTTTGATTATATGCATTGAAAGTGCATTCTAGCCCTATAATATTGCTAGTGTGTGCATTTGTGTGTAATAGGATAGATCTTTTCAAAACCCTCTTACTAGCATGCATAGGAAGTGTGAATTTACAAATCTTTGATCCTCTTTGGTCTTTGTGACCTAGTCATGTCATAGTGTGATTATTGTTCCCCTTGGTTGATTGCTTGGCTAATCACATATGACATGATTCTCTCAAGTTCATAAGCCACCATGTCTCTCTTTGTTCAAATCTCCTATATGATCTATTTTGGAAAAGAGAATAAAATTTGAGAATATTGGATTGAGCATGCCTGAAAATACTTGGATCAAAGAATTGTGCTTAATTTGAAGTAATAAAGGACAGAGAAAGAGATAGAAAGAAACAAAATGAAATATGGATTACTTGGACAAAGTTAGCTCATACCGGACGTGTCCGGTATGCGCGTGACTTAAAGAAACCCTAGGCCAGCAAAGGGCTATTTCTTTCTATTCTCTCCTTTCTCTCACACAAATAGAAACCCGACCCCAACACCTCAATCCGATCCCCGTTGATTCATTCATGGAAAAGTAAAGGAGGAGAAGGGATTAGAGAGGCCTTGCATCAAGATTGAAGGCCCCAAGCTTTGGATTTCAGTTTCCTCATCTTCTCCATCCCCAAGGTATTCAAATCCCGAACCTCGTCCGATCTATTGGATTCAAGTTCATCTGATGATTCCTTCGGTCAATATGCTGCATTGGATGCCTAGAAGTAGTGCTCAAAGTTTGGATTGAATTGGAGTTGGTTTGGATTCAAACCCTAGTTAGGGCTGCTGACTGCGCTCGCATACCGGCCAGGCAGTGCAGGTTTTGCCTGCACTTTGATTCCAATCCAACTAAATATTATATCCTGTGATACTATTATTTGTCTATGATGTATTTGCAAACCTCTGTCATATGTTGGACTAGGTGACAACAAATCTTCGGATAAATAATTGTGTTATAGTGGTGTAATACAGTGAGACATTCTTTGAGCTTGGTTCTTAATATTGTTCTTGGATATCTTTGTGGATTCAGGACAGCAGCTATGAGTGAGCACATAGAGACGAGGAGCAAGGGCAGGCATGACCCTCGCCATGAGAGGCACAAGAAGGCCAGGCAGGATATAGGGACTAGCTCAGCAGGGCATAGGCCAGTGAGGGCAGCAGCTTAGGGAGGCTCTGACTCTTGTCCTGACAGTGATCCATAGGAGTACAGGTTCAGGAAGAGGAAGAGCACCGACATTATGAGGAGGGGAGATTGAGGAAGAAGAAGAAGAAGAAGAAGAAGAAGAAGAAGAAGAAGAAGAAGAAGAAGAAGAAGAGGAAGAAGAAGAGAGAGATGATGATGATGAGGAAGAGGCAGCTGATCCTCTCTATCAGCAGAGTTTCTAGGGTGGTCAGCATATGAACTATGGGATGCTAGAGATTCATGCCCTTCATGTCCCTCAGTACATTGCTAGAGTTAACTACAAGGGAAAGGGGAAGACCAGACTTGCTAGAGATCAGAGGATGATCGATCCCAGAGGTTTGCCCAAGATTCAGTATGACTACAGGTTTCACACACAGTTTCACGCAGATTTCTATACCAGTGTGATCCTATCCAGGAACCTAGTTATTGCCAGATCTGAGTGGGTAGATTGGGCAGCCTTCAGAGAGCTTGAGAAGGACTCCATCAACCATGCTTTTGCCATTTGTCAGCGTGTGGGGGCGTACCGGATTATGGAGTTTCAGCATGACTGGAACTCAGAGGCCATTGCACAGTTCTACGCCACCTTGTTCATTGAGGAGTCGAGACGCATGTATTGGATGCTTGAGGGAGCTTGGTATAGTGTTGTCGGTGTTTCGAACCCAGGGGTATGACACCAACGAGTAATGTGATCGCGTGCTCTCTTCCTGGATGGTGATGCAAGATGACACAAGGATTTATCCTGGTTCGGGCAAAGAAGGCCCTACGTCCAGCGGGGGAGGAGGTTCTTGTATTACTTGCAACTATGTGCTTGTACAGGGGCGAATACAAGCTCAATGAGCGTGGACCGGAGTCCGGACTCGAGTGTGTACGTGTGTGGACTTGTGTGTTGTCTATCGGAGTTGTGTAACCGTGGACTCGCGTCTTGTTCCCCCCGCGCGAAGGGCCCTGGCATCCCCTTTTATAGAGCAAGGGGAGGCCAGGGTTACACAAGGGTATTACAGGTGTCGGGGCGTACGATGCCCAATACGGAGAGGGGTAGGAACCCTGTCTTGTTGGGGCCACTGGAGCCGACGTGGGCGTTGCTGTTGAGGCGTCCTTGGGGCGTGGCCTCCATCCCGGGCGCGGACGTGATGACGTGACGATGTAGAAGCCGTACAGCACCCATTCCGGCACGTACAGGGCACGGCGGGGTCCCTCCGGATCTTGGGGTACCAGTCTTCCAATAGCATGAAAGCAGTTAGGGCTCGAGGGGCGCGGAGCCGGCCTCGAGGTGGCGCCTACGGGGGGCTCGAGCCCCCGCAGGTATGGACAAGTCCCGTGCAAATTGATTGAGTAGTGGGCATCCGGGCCTCGAGACGTGGCTTGGACGTGCACAGTGTAGGGTATGGTTAACAGTGCCGTACTGGCGCCCTTTTGCCCATGCTTGTGGTGAAAACGAGACTTGACTCTGCCTTGGTTACTGTGGTACACGTCGGGCTGCAGAGGACATGACTGGAGTAGGTGGATGTATAAAAGGCGCGGTATGGAGTTGTCATCCGATGCCTGCGCCGCTCGAGGGAAGCATAAGCGCCTCGAGGGATAGGCTGTTGTGCAGAGAGGCTCGAGGTCCCCTGCGTGGGGTCTCGAGGTATGGTGTTCGGCTGTGGGGGGCTCGAGCCCTAAATGCCAGGACTCGAGGTTTTAGTGGGGCGCTCGCCCGGGGCTGGCTTTGGAGGGCTCGGGCGAGATGGAGAACGGGCGTCAGCTCGAGGCCTGGCTCGGTGAACTCGGGCGAGACGGAGAGCGCGCATTCGCCCGAGGCCTGGCTTGGTGGGCCAGCGTTGTGGGCCTCGAGGGGTTGGTCTCTTTAAGGGGTTAGACTAGTCAGGTCTAGTTTTACCCTATTAGTTTGCGTTGATCGGGGGTACCCCTTTTGTGGACCCCCGATAGTAGCCCCCGAGCCCTTGTTCGAGTGCTTGCACTCGAGCAAGGGCTCCCGACTGGGATCTCGAGGGTTAGCTAACTGGTCTCGAGGGTTTGGCTGCTTTGATTCCGTGGGTGTCGTGCGTGCGACACCCGCGGGTGTAGCCCCCGAGGCCACGGCAGAGTGGTTAAGGCTCCCTCGTGGGCTTTTTCTTGTGTGAGTGTTAGTTGCGTTTTTTTAGGTTCGGGAGTGTCGAGCCCCCGAGTTTTTTAGACCCTCTTTCGTCGAGGGGTGCCAGACTGAACCGGCCGGCTGGCTCTTCGAGTTGTCCGGCACGCCGGTTGCCCTGGCTTGTCATCCCGCGAGTCCTTTCGATCGGATGCGAGGTGGGATGCCTCGTACTACCACGAGCGGGCGAGTATCGAGGTTCCCGGTGACTGGCTACGGGGAACGGGGAATCCAAGTGACCTCGTGCCCCGTTCGATAGGGGTCGACTGTAGCCCGAAGGCGATCTCATAAAGCATGGGCGCTCAGTCTGTAGGAGTGCCGGGTCCATTCGATAGGGCCCGGTGGCTCGATGCCTCCCTCCGAGGGGATCTCACTGCACGTCGTGCTCCCTGCCTTGGATACACGTGAGGGGCCTCGAGGGCTGGCCCTCGAGTGGTGCCGCGAGTGGCGCCCCTTGGTGTCCCTGACTCGGGTGCTCGAAGCCGGCTGTCGAACCCTCTTCGAGGGCCAGCATTCGCTGCTTCGAGGCTTAGGGTCGGGGCCGTTTTTTTTACCTTCGTGAAGAAGCCTCCGTCGTCTGGGAATCCTTCTGCCCATAGGGCGCGCCTTTTTAGGCAGAAACCGTCGGGGAGGGCGGCGGACGCGAAGCCGGAGCGACGGTCGTGGCAGGCCCGGGTAGTGGAGCGAATGGAGAGCTGCCGCGTGTACCTGTCAACCGGCTCGAGACGTGGTTAGGTGGGTGCATTAAATGCATGCGGTTACCTTTTTACGTCGTGGGAGACCCCGCCCGTCGGGGTTTCCCCTTAAATATCGAAAGAGGGGAAAAGGAACCCTTTACTTTGCCTTTGCCTTCACCGCCGCTGTAGCCTTCACGCGCCCTCTCTCCTTCGAGCTAGTCGATTGGGAATTTTCCGGCTGCCCGTCCGCTGCTCGGTCCGCGCCGCGCCACCGCCATGGCCGCCCAGACACAAGTTGCTGCCGGCCGAAGACTGGAGCCCGTCGAAGGTGACGCAGAGCAAGATGGACTCGTTGGTGGCCCAGGGGCTTCTGCGCCCCAACCCAGAGGAGGGACCCGTGTGGTGGTTATCCCGTCGGCGGAGCACCGGGAGCCGCACCCGCCGGAGGGGTACGTGGTGAGCTTCACGCGTACCACCGCATGGGGCTCGTTTTCCGCCGAGCCGCTTCATGCGGCGCTGCTCAGCATCCCATCACTACGAGGTGGAGCTACAACACTTCTCCCCCAATTCAATCTCTCGCACGCCCATATTCGCCGCGGTGTGCGAGGGTACCTGAAGATGGAGCCGCACTGGAGATGTTCGTCCATCTCTTCTGGGGCGAGCTCTTCATCAAGGCCCTAAAGCCCAGCGGGAGGCGGCTCGTGCGCATGGGCTCCCTCGCCATCACTGGGAGGGCTGGGACCTCGTCGGCCAATGTCCCCCGCGAATACCTGCGATACAAGCTTTCCACCCACCAACAGGCCGGGTGGGACGACCATTGGTTCTATCTGCGGAATGAAGGTGGTCTCTTTCCGCAGTACACCGGCAGGGTCCTCACTCACTCAACGCCCGGAGAAGTGGACCTGGGGCGTCGCGGCGGACAGGCAACGCCACCTGGTCCCGCTGATGAAGATGATGAAGACGCTGGTGGATGAGAGGAATTGACCGTGCAAGCGGTCATTTGGGCGTTCCACCCAGCGAAGAGTTCTCCCCCTCTGGCGGACCGCCCCCTTCTTATGCATGAGATGGGGCCGAAGGCCCAGCTCGAGGCGCTTAATCGATCGAGGATGGCCGAGGAGAGGCTGTCCCGAAACGAGGGCATCTCCCGGGTGTCAATCACGATCCAGGGGTCGCTCATCCCTGAGTACACCGACCTGGTCGCCATGGCACCCGATGAGGGGTGCCTCGACCTGGTAAGCCTCCCTTGAGCTGAGCTGTCCCGAGCCTCCTCCCCCTTTCTCCTCCTTTGAACCCTTTGCATTCTTCTTGTGGTTTGTCTCGTCACGCTTCTTCTTTTTGCAGGGGGCGTTTACTTGTCGCGCGTCGAGGCCCCGGTGAGGGAGGACGCCGCGGATACTCAGGTGAGGCACCTCTCTGCTCAGAAAGACAAGGAGAGCAAGGATGCCAGGAAGAAGAAAGAGAAAACAAAAACTTGCGTCGCTTGGCTCTGGAGCAGAGGCTGGCGAAGGCTCGTCGCAACCGTCAGCCTGGAGACGGGTCCCTCGAGTTCAGCTCCTCGAGCTCGAAGGAGGAGAGCGATGATGAGGAGGAGAGCGACGACGAGGGGATGGATGCGCGCCTAAGGCGCGCGGGGGGTCGTCGATGACAGGGCTGACCGCTCCTCTGTGCAGGAGGGTATACTGGAGGTCCCCCGGCGAAGGGACCACGCAGGACGCAGCCGCGGAAGGCGGCGCCAATCCCCCTGCCCGTCGGGGGCCCGAGGTCCGTCGAGCTCTCGCCGGATGTGCCCCCAGTCGTGAGGAAGCCCCGAACCCGGAGCGCCTCTGCCACAGCGTCAACCGAGGCCGCCCCCTTGTCAGCCCAAAGCGGGAGGTCTCGAGAAGGGCCGAGCCTCGAGGGGCAGTGACCACATCGGGAGGGCTCCGGGTCCGACCGCCGCGAGCCATCGAGTCGGGGTCGAGCCCGCAGAGGAGCGGGCGTCAGGAGGAGGCGTCGAGCCCGCACCATCACGAGCGTTGGGGAGGGAGCCCCCGGACGTCTCGTGAGCAGGGGCATGAGCGTCCCCGGAGTCCATCGCCGTACCGCCGCCGGGACACAAGAAGCGGACGTGGGAGGGCGCGACCGCCAGCGCGAGCGCCGGAGCAGGTCCCGGAGCCCGCGTCGGGGCAGGCGCCACGATGACAGCACGAGGGAGGTACGGTCGCCCTCCCGCGATGTGGGGCTGAAGGAGGGCTGTCCCTCGAGGTCGAGCCCGGGAGGGCGTCGGGAGCCCCTCCCCCCATCCCAGCCCTGCGGAGATGGCCCAGGCGCAGGGCTCGAGCCGTGGGGTGGGCTCGAAGCCCCCGAGTGGGTCCGGCGATTTCGGGAAGAAGCCCAGCCGCCGCTTGGGTGAGCAATTTTCTTGGATCTCGTCGGTAGTGAGCTTGACCTCTTTACTTTTGATGATGCATGCCATCTCTGGTCTCTCAGGGGGAAGCGCTCCTACCAGGAGGTGGACCTCGCTGCGTCCAAGCGGGCCCGACCTCGAGCCCCACCAAGGCACAAGCATCTCGAGGTATGGCACCTTCCTCCGCTAGGGAAGCCGCTTGGCTGGAGAAGGCTCGAGCTGCCATGGCTCGAGGAGGCCAGATGATCGTCGCGAATTTTGGTGAGGCCGTCGCCATCGACCACAGGGGTCGAGGCATCCTTCCCGTTCTGATATCACTGTCACCTTATATTGCAGGGGCCGCAGCTTACGGCATCGAGCCCGCTGCTACCACCACGCTCACTGAGGCGCTGCCCCCTCCCCCTCCTCCTCCTGCGATGGCGTCTGTCGGGAGCGCACCCTTCCCCCCGCTACAACGGCTGTTCCGGGGGAAGCGCCTGGGGCGAGCACGCCCCGCTGGTGTCTGGGGCTGAGGAGACTGCGCCCCTCGAGGCCCCGACGGTGGAGGACCTCCTGAACGAGCTGGAGCAGGGGCCGCTCCCCGCCATGGGCTTGCCGATGGTGGAGGCGCCCGAGGCGCCGGCTAGCGCTGACAAGACGCCGGAGGACCCGGCCAGGGAAGAGCCGGGGCCCGTGCCGTCGGGTGGCGGCCGCAGCTGGGGCAGCTCGGGACGGAGGAGGATCTGCCCGACATCGAGCTCGACCGGCCAGTATGGCCGTTTCCCGATGCGCCGAGCGAGCCCGTCCCTCGCCATGGTCTCCGTCGAGCAACCGGTCCAGCGGGGGGCTCCGCGCGAGGTGCGGTCCATCTTCCTGGAGGTGGCCGAGCTCATGGCGGAGGCGGAGCGGTCCTGCTCCGAGGAGGCGGGCCGTCCGCGCAGGTGTCGGCCGCCCTCGGAGGGCCGAGCGGAGCTTCAAGATCTCCGCGCTGAGTTGGGCCGGAATGTCCAAATGGCGAGCCGGCTTAACGAGGCAGAGGCGGAAGTCCAGGCGGCTCGAGGCGAGGCCGCTCGGTCAGGAGGAGGCCGCCGCCGCCCTCGAGGCTCGAGGAAGGAGGCCGCCGACGCCCGCAGCGAGGCCACCTCTGCCCGGGCCGAAGTGGAGGCGGCGAGGAAGGATGTCGTTGACGCCCAAGGCGAAGCCGCCACCGAGCCCGAGCCGCACGAGCGGAGAGCGGCGAGAAAGAGGCTGAGGATGCTCAACGCAATGCCGCCGCCGCTCGGTCCGCAGCGAAGGCGGCGAAGAAGGAGGCCGAAGACGCCGAGAGTGGTGTCGCCACCCGCCCGAGCTGCCGAGGGGCGGCGCTGCGGAGGTGATCCGAAAGGATTTGCCCTCGTGGAGGCGGGCAGGCTGATCGAGGAGCTTAGGTCCGGAAGCTCCTCAATGCTGGCGAGAAGCGCAGACTCGAGCAGCGACGCTGAGGGCCTTACCAGCACCTCGCCGTACTGGGGTAGCATTGCGATGGTGAGGCTTACACCTTGTCCTGTTCGACGGCCTCGAGTTTTTTGTTACGCCGCATCTCACTCTTCCTCGTTCGTTGCGCAGGCGAAAGACAGTCGACTTTTTACCTCGGATGCCTCAGTCCTGGCGTTGCCTGTTCGGTTCTGCCGTCGGAGTCTTCACTCCGATCGCAGTAGCGATGGTGTGCTCGACATGCTCGGACCAGCCAAGACGAGACGTGGTGGCGAGCGGGCTCGCACTTCCCTCGACCGGCTCGGCTCCATGTGGGTTGCTCCTCCGGTGGCTGCGGCAGAAGGTGCGGTGGCCCGAGGCGATCCTTGGTCGACGCCTTGTGCCTCCTCAACGTAGCCGCGCGGGACCGTGTCCGGCAAGCTCTCCACCATGGCGTCAAGCAGACGCTCGCGGTCGTCCGCTCCTCCGGCTTCTCTTCCCGGTCCATTTGTCGCCAATGGCTTCATCGAGATCGAGGGGAAGGACGAGGAGTGGAACAACCGCCGTGTCGACAAAATCTTGGAGAAGATGGAGAGGCCGGAGACATCACTCGCGAAGATCTTCGAGGAGGACGTGCTGCCTCCTGACGCCAGCAGCGGTGTCGAGGGCCCCCCTCCCTCTAGCTCGGTGTCGAGGCTGAGCCCGCCGTGGAAGACCTCGGGGAGGAGTACCACACAAACGATGAAGATTAGGGCCTGCGTGCCCAATTTGGGCGTCGAGGCCCCGTGAAGAATTTTATGACATGAATGAGGGTCCGTCGAGACCCGTTTGTATATATGACTAGTTTTGTTTAAAGAAGCTATTTCTTTTCAAAATGCGTTTGACCACTTCTCTTTGTTGCAGCTCGAGTTTTCTGCTAACTAGTACTGTGTCCTTCGATACGTCGCGAGCCCCTCGAGGGGAGGCATAGGTGGGTACCGTAGCCCGGGGGCGTAGGTGGCCGTCTACGTCTATTCCTCCCGACCCTTGAGGCTCGAGTATTTGGATTTAGAACCGTCGCTAGTTCACTCGAGGCACGAGTCGAGACGAGGGTCGAATTTTTGACAAGTGTCGGGGGTCCGCAAAAGGGGTACCCCCATCAACGCAAACAAATAGGGTAACCTAGAACACCCGGTTAATAACAGACCTAACTAGTCTAACCCCCTAAAAAAGCGACCCCCCGAGCCTACAACGCTGGCCCACCGAGCCGAGCCCTCCAAGCAATGCCTCGGGCGCACGCTCGTTTTCCGTCTCGCCCGAGCCCTCCAAGCCGGGCCTCGGCGCACGCTCGTTTTCCGTCTCGCCCGAGACCCTCCAAGCCAGGCCTCGGGCGAACGCTCGTTTTCCGTCTCGCCCGAGCCCCTCCAAGCCAGTCCTCGGCACACGCTCGTTTTCCGTCTCGCCCGAGCCCTCCAAGCCAGGCCTCGGGCGCACGATCGTTTTCCGTCTCGCCCGAGCCCTCCAAGCCAGGCCTCGGGCGCACGATCGTTTTCCGTCTCGCCCGAGCCCTCCACGTCAGGCCTCGGGCAAGCGCTCCACTACCCTTCGAGCCCCCCACCGAGCCGTCCACAACCTCAACACACCTCGAGACCCACGCGGGGACCTCGAGCCTCTCTGGCACAGCAGCCTATCCCTCGAGACGCGTTATGCCTCCGTCGAGCGGCGCAGACATCGGATGCCAGCCCCATACCGCGCACTTAATTCATCCACCTACTCCAGTCACGTCCTCTGTAACACAACGTGTGCCACAGTGGTCGGGGCAGAGTCAAGTCTCGTTTTCACCACAAGTATGGGCGAAAAGGCACCAGTGAAGCACTGTTAACCCACGCCCTACACTGTGGCACGTCCAAGCCACGCCTCGAGGCCCAGATGCCTGCCGCTCAATCGATTTTCACAGGACTTGCCCATACCTACGGGACTCGAGCCCCCCGTAGCGCCGCCTCGAGGCCGGCTCCGTGCCCCTCGAGCCCTAACTACTTTCATGCTATTGGAGGACAGGTACCCCAAGACCCGGAGGGACCCCGCCGCGTCCTGTACGTTCCGGGATGGTGTTGTACGGCTTCCACCTCGCCGCGCCCCTCCTCCACGTCCGCGCCCAGGATGGAGGCCACGCTTCAAGGACGCTTCAACAGCAACGCCCACGTCGGCTACAATGTCTTCGACAAGACAGGGTTCCTACCCTTCGTAAGTACACAATACACACCCACCACACCTGTAATACCCTTGTGTAACCCTGCCTGCCTCCCTTGCTCTATAAAAGGGGACACCAGGGCCCTCATTCCCTCTTGGGGGAACGACACGTTAAGACACAAGTCCACACACACACGAGTCCGGACTCCGGTCCACGCTCACTGAGCTTGTATTCGCCCCTGTACAAGCACTTAGGTGCAAGTAATACAAGAACATCCTCCCCCCGCTGGACGTAGGGCCTTCTTTGCCCGAACCAGGATAAATCCTTGTGTCCTCTTGCATCACCATCCAGGAAGAGAAGCACGCGATCATATTACTCGTTGGTGTCATACCCCCGGTTTCGAAACACCGACAGTTGGCGCGCCAGGTAGGGGCCTTCGCGTGTCGAGTCGGTTTTCTCGCCGTTTCCTGGATGGCTGCTTCGACTCCTTCGTTCTCTGCCGGTGCCATCATCTGGTTCGGGAGCCTCGAGTTCCTGGCCACTGACAACGGCAACGAGCTGACCTTGCTCTCCACGGAGGGCCCGAGTGGAGGGCGTGTCGCGCCGCCCCGTGCGAGGAGCATGGCACGTCGCCCACACCATCACGCGTCGCCACCCCGTGAGCGGCGCCGTCGTCATCATCGTCGCCAGGCACAGGCGGTGCCGGCGGCATACACCCACTTCCCCGCGGCCGGCGCGGAGTTCCCAAGAGGAGCTTGCCCGGCGCACGGCCGGAGACTTCCCGGGCGCGCCCGCGCCCGCCCAGCGACTTCGCGTTCATCATGCGCACGGACCAGGAGCCAGGCCAGAGGCCTCCGAGCCGTGCACCGTCGACGCCGCCCACCTCCTCCCGCACGGGGTGTACCGCGCTCGACGCCGGCAGTTCCCGTTCGGCCTCGACAGCTCCGCGGCAGCCTACGCCCGCCAGCTCAACGAGCGCAGTCGGGGCCGACAGCCGGCGGAGCAGGAGGAACGCCCGGGCGTGCTGCTGCAGGCCATGGCCAACCTGGAGATTGTCCACCCCGCACGCGTCGACCGCGGCCTCTCACGAGCCGTCGGGCCACCTCGTCAAGCCACCTTCGGGGAGTGGTACCGCGAGCTGCAGCCCCGGCACGAGCCAAGGCGGCGCGGCATCACCAGCTCCGACTCCGACGAATACGACTACCACGACCCCGACCTCTGGGATCCCACCAGGGAGTGCTTCCAACTCGAGGGGGTCGTATGCGACACCGAGGACGAGGGCGACAACGGCAGGCCCGCTCAACCTCGAAGGGCCGGAGACGTGGCTGCGGCAGGCGGGTCACGTGTTCACGGGAGGAACGAACCCCCGCACCGGCTGCACCATCCCAGCACAGCGACGACCGAGCGGCGCAGCTCGCGCAGCTGCGGGAGGCCATCGCCAAGGCTGAGGAGGACCGACAACGCCTGCTGCAGCTCGAGAAAACCCTAGCACAAGAACCAGCCCAGCCTCGAGGTGCCGCGCTCGTGGCCGAGCTCGAGAGGTCCACCGGCAGATCCTCGAGGACGGGGCGCCAGCACGCCCCGAGGTGCGTTTCCCGCGAGCGGGACAGAACGTGGTGGCGGCGGCGCTGCTCTGCTCCGCGATCTGCCCGCCGTCTCCAATCTCCAACCCTGACGCCAGGCGCATGCTTGGGAAATGAAGAACCTCCTCGAGACAGCCGCTGTGCAGCAAGCCGAGAGCTCGGCGTCACGACGACGCGGAGCAGCCTCGGGAAGCCGGCGGACACGCCCCGCAACGAGCGCGAGGCATCCGTCCACCAACCTGACGCCTCTCGAGCTAGGCCAGTCGCGAACGGATCATCGACAACCGGCCACCTCGAGACCCCAACGACGCCCGCAACGACATCAACCGCCGGCGCAAGGACAAGGGGGCCCAGGAGCGTGGCTATAGCGCCCATCGAGGGGGCGCTACGACAGCGACGAGGACCGGCAAGTCCTCGAGCCCCCGGGCCCCAGAGTCTTCAGCCGCCATCCGCAGCTCACCCTCCCCGACCGCTTCCGACCGCCGACCAACATCGTGAAGTATGACGGGAGGTCGAGCCCAAGCTCTGGCTCTCGGACTTCCCCTTCCGCCTAGTGCCAACTGGGCGGAGCGAAGAACGACGACCGTGTGATCATACGCCAACTCCCACTTTACCTCTCGGACACCGCCGCCGGTGGCTCGAGGGGCTCCCGCCGGATCGGATCGACAGACTGGGCCTACCTAGTCAGGGTCTTCGATTGGAATTTCAAGGGGACGTGCGTGCGCCCAGGCAACCCCTGGGATCTACGGCGTTGCAGGCAGGCGGCGAACGAGCCCCTCCGCGATTTTGCTCGACGGTTCTCGAAGGCAGCGCCTCGAGCTCCCCCACGTGCCTGATGAGGACGTCATCTCACTCTCAGCGTTCCTCGCGGGCACGACATGCCAAGAGCTAGTCCATGAGCTAGGACGCTACCGTCCCAGGACGGTCGAGGACCTGATGGATCGTGTCACCAGCTTTGCCTCAGCGACGAGGCAGTGGGGGCCTTCTTTGGCCGTTCCACGACAAAGGCAAGGCGGTGGCCGCGCCGGAGGTCACGAACAAAGGCAACGACGCCAAGAACGACAACAATAACAGCAACAAAAAGAAAGAACAAAACGCAAAGGTCAGAAGGCGAAGCGCGACGCCAATGACGACGACGACGAAGAGTGCTCGCAGGCGCCCTCGAGCCTAAGAAGCCCCGAGGCCCCCCTGACGGGGCTGTTTTCGACCAGATGCTCGAGGGCCCCTGCACTTATCACAGGGGCCCCGTAAATCACAAGTTAAAGTACTGACTGCGACTGTTGAAAGGCTACTACTCCAAGCTCGGCGATAAGAGAGAAGACGCGCCTAAGGGCAAGGATACCAATCGACGCGGCGGTGGGGACGCGGACGGCGACTTCCCCCCGGTGCGCGACTGCTACATGATCTATGGGGGCCGACCGTCGGGCTCTCGGCTCGAGAAAGAAAGAAGGAGCGCCGGGAGGTCTTTGCACTCTACTCTGCCACGACGCCCCCCGGTATCTTGACTGGTCTGATGCGCCGATCACGTTCGACCGTGACGACCACCCGGACCGTGTCATAAACCGGGGGCGTACCCCCTCGTCGTCGACCCCGTCATCGTCGACGTACGGTTCTCCAAGGTGTTGATGGATGGGGGCTCGAGCCTCAACATCATATACCTCGAGACACTCGACCTCCTGGGGATTTCAGAGTCAGCTCCGGCCCAGCGTCGGGGGGTTCCACGGAGTCGTACCGGGGAAGAAGGCCCACCCCCTCGGGCGCATCGACCTGCCGGTTTGCTTTGGCACGCCGGCTAACTTCCGCCGCGGAGACGCTCACCTTCGAGGTGGTTGGGTTCCAAGGGGCCTACCACGCCATCATCGGCCGGCCAGGCTACGCCAAGTTCATGGCGGTTCCCAACTACACGTACTTAAAGCTCAAGATGCCGGGGCCAAAAGGGGTCATCACCATCGACACCTCCTACGAGCACGCATACCACTGCGACGTGGAGTGCGTCGAGCGTGGGGAGGCCAACGTCCACCTCGACTCGCTCGAGGCCCTAGCCGCCCTGGCCACCGAGGAGGCTCCTGAAGCGAAGCGTCACGCTGGCAACTTCGAGCCGGCGGAGCACACAAAGCGGATACCCGTCGACCCACCTCGACCGATGGCAAGACGCTGGCCGTCAGTGCCAGCCTCGAGCCTAAATAGGAAGCAGTGCTCGTCGACTTTCTCCGCGCGAACATCGACATGTTTGCGTGGGGCCCCTCGGACATGCCGGGCATACCAAGGGAAGTCGCCGAGCACGCCTTGGAAATCCGGGCCGGTTCCAGACCGGTGAAGCAACGCCTGCGCCGCTTCGACGAGGAGAAGCGCAGGATCATCGGCGAGGAGGTGCACAAGCTTTTGGCGGCCGGGTTCATCAAGGAGGTATTTTACCCAGAGTGGCTAGCTAACCCTGTATTAGTTAGGAAAAAGAATGGAAAAATGCGGATGTGTGTAGACTACACTGGTCTGAATAAAGCATGTCCAAAAGTTCCATTTCCTTTACCTAGAATTGATCAGATTGTCGATTCCACTGCTGGGTGCGAAGTGCTTTCGTTCCTTGATGCGTATTCCGGCTACCACCAAATTAAGATGAAAAATCCGACGACTCGCAACCTCTTTTATCACGCCATTTGGTATGTATTGCTACGTTACGATGCCCTTCGGCCTACGAAACGCCGGGGCAACGTATCAACGATGTATGCAGCACATCTTTGGCGAGCACATAGGCAGGACCGTCGAGGCCTACGTCGATGACATCGTGGTTAAAACCAAGAAAGTCGGGAACCTCATCAGCGACCTCGAGACCACATTCGAGTGCCTCCGGGCCAAGAATGTGAAGCTCAACCCCGAGAAGTGTGTCTTTGGTGTGCCTCGAGGCATGCTACTTGGCTACATTGTCTCACAACGGGGGATCGAGGCAAACCCTAAAAAATCTCAGCAGTCACGAGGATGGGCCCGATTCGAGACCTCAAGGGTGTGCAGAAAGTGACTGGCTGCCTAGCCGCTCTCAGCAGATTCATCTCGAGGCTAGGGGAAAAAGCGCTACCCCTCTACCGCCTGCTGAAGAAGACGGAACACTTTGCGTGGACTGTCGAAGCCGAGGAGGCCTTAACCAAGTTGAAGGGGTTGCTGACTTCCGCACCAATCCTCGTGCCACCGCGACCAGCCCAGGTTGGCGATTCCCCCGAGCCTCTCCTCCTCTATGTGGCCGCAACCACTCAGGTGGTCAGCGCGGTCGTAGCCGTCGAGAGGCACGAGGAGGGTCATGCATTGCCGGTCCAACGACCGGTGTACTTCACCAGTGAGGTACTCTCCGAGGCCAAGGTCCGGTATCCGCACATCCAGAAGCTGCTCTACGGCATCATCGTCACAGGCGCAAGCTCCAGCACTACTTCCTCGCTCATCCCGTAACGGTGGTGTCGTCCTCCCCCTCGGTGAGATCATCAACAATCGGGAGGCCACGGGGCGCATCGCCAAGTGGTCCGCCGAACTAATGGGGGAGACCATCACCTACGCCCCGCGAAAGGCCATCAAGTCGCAAGCGTTGGCGGACTTCGTTGCTGAATGGACCGACACTCAGCTCCCGCCGGCGCAGATTCAAGCCGAGCTCTGGACCATGTACTTCGACGGATCCCTCATGAAGACGGGGGCAGGCGCAGGCCTGCTCTTCATCTCACCCCTCGGAGTCCACATGCGCTACCTGCTACGCTTGCACTTCCCCGCCTCCAACAACGTCGCCGAGTACGAGGCCCTCGTCAATGGGCTGCGCATCGCCCTCGAGCTCGGGGTCCGACGCCTCGACGCCCGAGGAGACTCGCAGCTCGTCATCAACCAGGTTATGAAGGCTTCAAGCTGCATCGATCCCAAGATGGAGGCATACTGCGGGGAGGTGCGCAAGCTGGAAGACAAGTTTTACGGCCTCGAGCTCAACCACGTAGCTCGGAAAGTACAACGAGGCCGCAGACGAGCTGGCAAAGTTGGCGTCCACGCGCGGCACGGTACCGCCAGATGTCTTCTCGAGGGACGTCTTCGAGCCATCCGTCGAAATCGACCCGGGGGCTGGCCCCTCGACGCCACCCCTCGAGCAAGACACGGGGGCTCGACTCTCAACGCCACCCCTCGAGAAAGGACCCCTCGACGTCCGCGGAGGCGATGCAGGTCGACGCACACGCCTCTTCGTCATCACGGCCCCTCGACTGGCGGACGCCCTACCTCGACTACCTGACGCGAGGCGAGCTACCAGAAGACAAGACGGAGGCCCGACGCATCGCTCGGAGGGCCAAGACCTACGTCATCTACGGCGACGAACGGGAGCTATACCGACGAAGTCCGACTGGGATCCTTCAACGCTGCATCCCACTCGAGGAAGGGCGCAAGCTCCTCGACGATATGCACTCGGGGGCTTGCGGCCACCACGCAGCGCCGAGGGCCCTGGTTGGGAACGCTTTCCGTCAAGGCTTCTATTGGCCGACCGCCATTGGGGACGCCAAGCGTTTGGTCCGAGCGTGCCATGGGTGTCAATTCTACGCCAAGCAAACGCACCAGCCCGCACACGCCCTGCAGATGATCCCAATCACTTGGCCATTTGCCGTTTGGGGGCTCGACCTCGTGGGTCCCCTCAAAAGGACAAGTGGAGGGTACACACACATGCTCGTGGCCGTCGACAAGTTCACCAAGTGGATCGAGGCTAAGCCGATAGGAGACCCCACCTCCGAGAGGGCTGTCGAGTTCATCGCCAACATCATGTACCGGTTCGGGGTGCCTAATGTCATCATCACCGACAATGGCACCCAATTCACGGGCAAAAAGTTCACCAACTTCTGCGATGACAACAACATTCGCGTAACCTGGGCCTCGGTCGCATACCCCCAATGCAACGGGCAGGTCGAGCGCGCCAACGGCATGATACTCCATGGGCTAAAGCCGAGGCTGTTCAAGACCCTCAAGAATTTCGGAAAGGGGTGGGCTACAGAACTCCCCTCGGTGCTGTGGGGCCTCAGGACTACGCCGAGTCGAGCCACCGGGTTCACTCCGTTTTTCCTAACCTACGGCGCCGAGGCCGTCTTACCTACGGACCTCGAGTACGGCTCACCTCGACTTCGAGCCTACAACGAGCAAACCAGCGACGAAAGGCTCGCCAACGCCAAGGACCAGCTCGAGGAGGCCCGAGACGTGGCGCTCATCAACTCTGCACGCTACCAGCAAACACTTCGATGCTACCACGACAAGCACGTGCGCAAAAGGGACCTGGCGGTGGGGGACCTCGTGCTTCGACGGCTGCAAGATAATCGAGGGCGCCATAAGCTCACCCCTCCGTGGGAAGGCCCATACACCGTGGCCGAAGTGCTCAAGCCAGGCACATACAAGCTCTACGACGACCAAGGCAGGATCCTGGCGAACGCGTGGAACATATCTCAGCTACGTCGCTTCTACCCTTAAAGGCCTCGAGGCCTTGTTCATTTTATCACTTTGTACAAACATGTCAAAATGAATGAACAAACTCGTGCATTGTCGTTCATGTTGCTTCGCATCTTAAGGTAGCCTCGACCCTGCTTGCTCAGGGTCGAGCCTCCCTCGGGGGCTGACAGGGGGGTAACCGCCCCCCAGACTCCGGAAAAAATAGCGTGTTTTCTTTCTAAAAATTTGACCCTCGTCTCGACTCGTGCCTCGAGTGAACTAGCGACGTCTAAATCCTAAAGTACCTCGAGCCTCCAAGGTCGGGGGGCGTCGACGTAGACGGCCACCTACGCCCCCGGGCTACGGTGCCCTACCTACGCCTCCCCTCGAGGGGCTCGCAGACGTATCGAAGGAACACAGACTAAGTTAGCAGAAACTCGAGCTTGCGACAAAGAGAAGTGGTCAAACGCATTTGAAAGGAAAACAACCCCTTTTAAATAAACAAGTCATATATACAATTCGGGTCTCGACGTACCCTCATTCCATGTCATAAAATTCTTACAAGGGCCCCGGTGCCCAAATTTGGCAGCGCAGGCCCTAGTCTTCGTCGGTGCGGTACTCCTCCCCGAGGTCTTCCGCGGCGGGCTCAACCTCGACGCCCGAGCTCGAAGGAGGAGGGCTCCTCGACACCGCTGCTGGCGTCAGGAGGCAGCACGTCCTCCTCGAAGATCTTCGCGAGCGACTGTCCCCGGCCTCTCCATCTTCTCCAAAATTTTGTCGACACGGCGGTTGTTCCACTCCTCGTCCTTCCCCTCGATCTCGATGAAGCCATTCGGCGACAACGTGGACCGGGAAGCGGAAACCGGAGCGAACGACCGCGAGCGTCTGCTTGACGCCATGATGGAGAGCTTGCCGGACACGGTCCCGCGCCGCTGCGTCGAAGAAGCACAAGGCGTCGCCTCGGGCCACCGCACCTTCTGCCGCAGCCACTGGAGGAGCACCCCAGATGGGGCCAAGCCGGTCGAGGGAGGTGCGAGCCCGCTCCGCCACCATCGTCTCGTCTTGGAGTTGGTCCAAGAGAGCATGGTTCATCCCGCGGAGCTCCTCGACCGTCTTCTCGACCCCTGCGCAACGAACAAGGAAGAGTGAGACTACGGCGTAACAAAAAACTTTGAGACCCAAACAAGAACAAGGTGTAAGCCTCACCGTCGCAATGTTGCCCCAGTGCGGCGAGGTCGCTGGTCAGGCCCTCAGCACGCTGCTCAAGCCTGCGCTTCTCGGCCAAGCATGAGGAGCCTCTCGGACCTAAGGTCCTCGATCAGCCGGCCCGCCTCCACAAGGGCCAGATCCTTGCGGATCACCTCCTGCCGCGCCGCCCCCTCGGCAGCTCGGGCGGTGGCGACTCCAATCTCGGCGTCTTCGGCCTCTTTTCTCGCCGCCTCCGCTGCGGTTCGGGCGGCGGCGGCCTCGCCACGGGCGTCAGCGGCCTCCTGCTTCGCCGCCTCGGCTTCAGCCCTAGCGGAGGTGGCCTCGCTTCGGGCGTCCGCGGCCTCCTTCCTCGACGCTTCGAGAGCGGCGGCGGCCTCCTCCTTGGATCGAGCGACCTCACCTCGAGCCGCCCGGACCTCCGCCTCCGCCTCGTTGAGCCGGCTCGCCATTTGGGCGTTCCGGCTCAGCTCAGCACGGAGATCTTGAAGCTCCGCCTCAGCCCTCGCGAGGGCGGCCGACACCTGTGCGGACCGGCCCGCCTCCTCGGAGCAGGACCGCTCCGCCTCCGCCATGAGCTCGGCCACCTCCCGAAAGATGGCCCGCACCTCGCGCGGAGCCCCCCACTGGACCGGTCGCTCGACGTGGACCATGGCAAGGGGCGGGCTTGGCGCGTCAGGAAACAGCCATACTGGTCGGTCGAGCTCGATGTCGGGCTGATCCTCCTCCGTCCCGAGCTGCCCTAGGTGCGGCCCGCCGCCCGACGGCACGGGCCCCGGCTCTTCCCTGGCCGGGCCCTCCTGCGTCTCGTCAGCACTGGCCGGTGCCTCGGGCGCCTCCACCATCGGCAAGCCCGCGGCGAGGGGCGGCCCCTGCTCCAGCTCGTTCAGGAGGTCCTCCACCATCGGGGCCTCGAGGGGCGCAGTCTCCTCGGCCCCAGACACCGGCGGGGCCGTGCTCGCCCCAGGCGCTTCCCCCGGAATAGCGGTTGTAGCGGGGGGAGGGGTGGCGCTCCCGACAGACGCCATCGCAGGAGGAAAAGGGGGAGACGGCAACGCCTCAGTAGGCATGGTAGCGGCGGGCTCGATGCCGTGAGCTGAGGCCCCTGCAATGCGAGATGACATTGATATCAGAATCAAGAGGAATGCCTCGACCCCTGCGGTCGACGGCGACGGCCTCACCAAAATTCGCGACGATCATCTGACCACCTCGAGCCATGGCAGCTCGAGCCTTCTCCAGCCAAGCGGCTTCTCTAGCGGAGGAGGGTGCCATACCTCGAGGTGCTTGTGCCTCGACGGGGCTCGAGGCCTTCGCTCGCTTGGACGCAGCAAGGTCCACCTCCGGGTAGGAGCGCTTCCCCCTGAGAGACCAAAGATGGCATGCATCATCAAAAGTAAAGAGGTCAAGCCTCGCTGCCGACGAGGTCCAAGAAAATTACTCACCCAAAGCGGCGGCTGGGCTTCTTCCCGGAATCGCCGGACCCACTCGGGGGCTTCGAGCCCACCCCACGCCTCGAGCCCTGCACCTGGGCCATCTCCGCAGGGCTGGGATGGGGGGAGGGCTCCCGACGCCTCTCGTGGTTTGACCTCGAGGGAGAGCCCTCCTTCCGCCCCACGTCGCGGGAGGGCGACCGTACCTCCCTCGTGTTGTCGTAGTGACGCCCGCCCCGGCGCGGGCTCCGGGTCCTGCTCCGGCGCTCGCGCTGGCGGTCGCGCCCTCCCGCGTCCGCTTCTGTGTCCCGGCGACGGTGCGGCGACAGACTCCGAGGACGCTCACGCCCCTGGTCACGAGACGCCCGGGGGCTCCCTCCCCGAAGCTCGTGATGGCGCGGGCTCGACGCCTCCTCCGGACGCCCGCTCCTCCGCGGGCTCGACGGCGCCCTTGACGGCTCGCGGCGGTCGGGCCCGAAATCCTTCTCGACCTGTCGGCCGCTTCTCGAGGCCCGGCCCTCCTCCAGACCACCCGCCTGGGCTGGCGCGGGGGCGGCCTCCGTTGGTGCTGTGGCGGAGGCGCTCCGGGTTCGGGGCTTCCTCACGACCGGGGGCACGTCCGCCGCAGAGCTCGACGGACATCGGGCCCCCGACGAGGCAGGGATCGGCGCCGCCTTCCGCGGCTGCGTCCCGCGCGGTCCCTTCCTCGGGGGGACCTCCAGCATACCCTCCTGCACAGAGGAGCGGTCAGCCCTGTCATCGACGACCCCCGCGCGCCTCAGGCGCGCATCCATCCCCTCGTCGTCGCTCTCCTCCTCATCACCGCTCTCCTCCTCCGAGCTCGAGGAGCTCAGCTCGGGGGATGCGTCTCCAGGCTGACGGTTGCGACGAGCCTTCGCCAGTCTCTGCTCCCGAGCCAAGCGACGCAGGTTTTTGTTTTTCTCTTTCTTCTTCCTGGCATCCTTGCTCTCCTTGTCTTTCTGAGCAGAAAGGCGCCTCACCTGAGTATCCGCGGCGTCCTCCCTCACCGGGGGCCTCGACGCGCGACAAGTAAACGCCCCCTGGAAAAATAAGAAGCGTGACGAGACAAACCACAAGAAGAATGCAAAAGGTTCGAAGGAGGAGAAAGGGGGAGGGGGCTCGGAACAGCTCAGCTCGAGGGAGGCTCACCAAGTCGAGGCACCCCTCGTCGGGTGCCATGGCGACCAGGTGGGTGTACTCAGGGATGAACGGCCCCTGGATCGTGATTGACACCCGGGAGACGCCCTCGTTCCGGGACAGCCTCTCCTCGACCGTCCTCGATCGATTAAGCGCCTCGAGCTTCGCCTCCGGCCCCATCTCGTGCATAAGAAGGGGGCGGTCCGCCAGCAGGAGAACTCTTCGCTGGTGGAACGCCCAAATGACCGCTTGCACGGTCAACTTCTTCTCATCCACCAGCGTCTTCATCATCTTCATCAGCGGGGCCAGGTGGCGTTGCCTGTCCGCCGCGACGCCCCAGGTCCACTTCTTCGGGCGTTGAGCGAGGACCCTGCCGGTGTACTGCGAAAAGAGACCATCTTCATTCTGCAGATAGAACCAATGGTCGTCCCACCCGACCTGGTTGGTGGAAAGCTTGTATCGCAGGTATTCACGGGGGACGTTGGCCGACGAGGTCCCAGCCCTCGCAGTGATGGCAAGGGAACCCATGCGCACGAGCCGCCTCCGGCTGGGCTTTAGGGCCTTGATGAAGAGCTCGCCCCGGAAGAGATGGACGAACATCTCCCAGTGCGGCTCCATCTTCAAGTACCCCTCGCACACCGCGGCGAATATGGCGGCGTGCGAGATGGAGTTGGGGGAGAACTGCTGCAGCTCCACCTCGAAGTGGTGGGCCAGCCCCCGCATGAAGCGGCTCGGCGGGACGCCGAGCCCCATACGGTGGTAGCGCGTGAAGCTCACCACGTACCCCTCCGGCGGGTGCGGCTCCCGGTGCTCCGCCGACGGGATAACCCACCACGCGGGTACCTCCTCCGGGTTGGGGAGCAGAAGCCCCTGGGCCACCAACGAGTCCATCTCGCTTTGCGTCACCTTCGACGAGCTCTAGTCTTTGGCCGGCAGCACTTGTGTCTGGGCGGCCTTGGCGGTGGCGCGGCGCGGACCCGAGCAGCGGACGGGCAGCCGGAAAATCCCCAATCAACTAGCTCGAAGGAGAGGGCGCGTGAAGGCTACGGCGACGGTGAAGGCAAAGGCAAAGTAAAGGGTTCCTTTTCCTCTCTCTCGATATTTATAAGGGGAAACCCCGACGGGCGGGGTCTCCCACGACGTAAAAAGGTAACCGCATAGCATTTAAGGCGCCCACCTAACTACGTCTCGAGCCGGATGTAGGGAACACGCGGCAGCTCACCGTTCGCTCAACTGTCGGGGCCCTCTGCGGCCGCCGCTCCGACTTTGCGCCCGCCGCCCTGGCGCCACGATCTCCACTCCCTGTCGGTTTTCGCCTAAAAAGGCGCGCCCAACGGGCAGAAGGATTCCAAGCGACGAAGGCTTCTTCCGGAAGTAAAAAACGGGCCCCGGCCCTATGTCTCGAAGCAGCGAAGGCTGGCCCTCGAAAAAGGGTTCGACAGCCGGCTTCGAGCACCCAAAAACGGGCCCCGGCCCTAAGCCTCGAAGCAGCGAAGGCTGGCCCTCGACGAAAGAGGGTTCGACAGCCGGCTTCGAGCACCCGAGTCAGGGACACCAAGGGGCGCCATTCGCGGCATCACTCGAGGGCCAAGCCCTCGAGGCCCCTCACGTGTATCCAAGGCGGGGAGCACGACATGCAGTGAGATCCCCTCGGAGGGAGGCATCGAGCCACCGGGTCCTATCGAATGGACCCGGCACTCCTGCAGACTGAGCACCCATGCTTTATGAGACCGCCTCCGGGCCACAGTCGACCCCTATCGAACGGGGCATGAGCTCTCACTTGGATTCCCCGTTACCAGCTCACCGGGAACCTCGATACTCGCCCACTCGGGGTAGTACGAGGCATCCCCCCTCGCGTCCGATCGAAAGGACTCGCGGGATGACAAGCCAGGGCAACCGGTGCGCCAGACAGCTCGAAGAGCCGGCCGGCCGGTTCAGCCTGGCACCCCTCGACGAAAGAGGGTCTAAAAACTCGGGGGCCTGACACCCCCGAACCTAAAAATTGCAACTAAAACTCGCAAAAAGCCCACGAGGAAGTTCTAACCACTTCCCCGTGGCCTCGGGGGCTACACCCGCGGGTGTCGCTCGCACGACACTCACGGAATCAAATCGACAAAACCCTCGAGGCCAGTTAGCTAACCCACGAGATCCCAGTCGGGAGCCCCTGCTCGAGTGCAAGCACTCGAACAAGGGCTCGGGGGCTACTGTCGGGGGTCCGCAAAAGGGGTACCCCCAATCAACGCAAACAAATAGGGTAAACCTAGAACACCGGTTAATAACAGACCTAACTAGTCTAACCCCCTAAAAAGCTGACCCCCCGAGGCCTACAACGCTGGCCCACCGAGCCGAGCCCTCCCAGCCAGGCCTCGGGCGCACGCTCGTTTTCCGTCTCGCCCGAGCCCTCCAGGCCAGGCCTCGGGCGCACGCTCGTTTTCCGTCTCGTCC
This sequence comes from Coix lacryma-jobi var. lacryma-jobi, assembly GCA_009763385.1. Taxonomy (NCBI): domain Eukaryota; kingdom Viridiplantae; phylum Streptophyta; class Magnoliopsida; order Poales; family Poaceae; genus Coix; species Coix lacryma-jobi. Next base: position 71,662,332 of record CM019831.1, on the reverse strand, counting down.
GAGCCCTCCAAGCCAGGCCTCGGGCGAACGCTCGTTTTCCGTCTCGCCCGAGCCCTCCAAGCTAGGCCTCGGGCACACGCTCGTTTTCCGTCTCGCCCGAGCCCTCCAAGCCAGGCCTCGGGCGCACGATCGTTTTCCGTCTCGCCCGAGCCCTCCAAGCCAGGCCTCGGGCGCACGATCGTTTTCCGTCTCGCCCGAGCCCTCCACGTCAGGCCTCGGGCAAGCGCTCCACTACCCTTCGAGCCCCCCACAGCCGAACTCCACACCTTGAGACCCCACGCGGGGACCTCGAGCCTCTCTGGCACAGCGGCCTATCCCTCGAGACACGTTATGCCTCCCTCGAGCGGCGCAGACATCGGATGCCAGCCCCATACCGCGCACTTAATTCATCCACCTACTCCAGTCACGTCCTCTGTAACACAACGTGTGCCACAGTGGTCTGGGGCAGAGTCAAGTCTCGTTTTCACCACAAGTATGGGCAAAAAGGCACCAATGAAGCATTGTTAACCCACGCCCTACATTGTGGCACGTCCAAGCTACGCCTCGAGGCCCAGATGCCTGCCGCTCAATCGATTTTCATGGGACTTGCCCATACCTGCGGGGACTTGAGCCCTCCGTAGGCGCCGCCTCGAGGCCAGCTCCGCGCCCCTCGAGCCCTAACTACTTTCATGCTATTGGAGGACAGGTACCCCAAGACCCGGAGGGACTCCGCCGCGTCCTGTACGTTCCGGGATGGGTGTTGTACGGCTTCCACCTCGCCGCGCCTCCAGGTCCGCGCCCAGGATGGAGGCCACGCTTCAAGGACGCTTCAACAGCAAAGCCCACGTCGGCTACAATGTCTTCGACAAGACAGGGTTCCTACCCTTCTTCGTAAGGGACACAATACACCCCGACACCTGTAATACCCTTGTGTAACCCTGGCCTCCCCTTGCTCTATAAAAGGGGACACCAGGGCCCTCATTCCCTCTTGGGGGGACAGACACGTTAAGACACAAGTCCACACACACACGAATCCGGACTCCGGTCCATGCTCACTGAGCTTGTATTTGCCCCTGTACAAGCACTTAGGTGCAAGTAATACAAGAACATCCTCCCCCCGCTGGACGTAGGGCCTTCTTTGCCCGAACCAGGATAAATCCTTGTGTCCTCTTGCATCACCATCCAGGAAGAGAAGCACACGATCATATTACTCGTTGGTGTCATACCCCCGGTTTCGAAACACCGACAAAAAGAAAACACGCATTTTTTCTGGAGTCTGGGGGGCGGTTACCCCCTTGTCAGCCCCCGAGGGAGGCTCGACCCTGAGCAAAGCATGGTCGAGGCTACCTTAAGATGCTAAGCAAAATGAAAGACAATGCACGAGTTTGTTCATTCATTTTGGGCGTGTTTGTACAAAGCAACAAAATGAATGAGGCCTCGAAGCCTTTAAGGGTAGAAGCGACGTAGCTGAGATATGTTCCACGCGTTCGCCAGGATCCTGCCTCGATCGTCGTAGAGCTTGTACGTTCCTGGCTTGAGCACTTCAGCTACGGTGTATGGGCCCTCCCATGGAGGGCTAAGCTTGTGGCGCCCTCGATTATCCTGCAGCCGTTGAAGCACGAGGTCCCCCACCGCCAGGTCCCTCTTGCGCACGTGCTTGTCGTGGTAGCGTCGAAGTGTTTGCTGGTAGCGCGCGGAGTTGATGAGCGCCACGTCTCGAGCCTCCTCGAGCTGGTCCTTGGCATTGACGAGCTTTTCGTTGTTGGTTTGCTCATTGTAGGCTCGAAGTCGAGGTGAGCCGTACTCGAGGTCGGTAGGCAAGACGGCCTCGGCGCCGTAGGTTAGGAAAAACGGAGTGAACCCGGTGGCTCGACTCGGCGTAGTCCTGAGGCCCCACAGCACCGAGGGGAGCTCTGCGGCCCACCCCTTTCCGAATTTTTTGAGGGTCTTGAACAGCCTCGGCTTCAGCCCATGGAGTATCATGCCATTGGCGCGCTCGACCTGCCCGTTGCATTGAGGGTATGCGACCGAGGCCTAGGTCACGCGAATGTTTTTGTCGTCGCAGAAGTTGGTGAATTTTTTGCCCGTAAATTGGGTGCCATTGTCGGTGATGATGACATTGGGCACCCCAAACCGGTAAATGATGTCTGCGATGAACTCGACGGCCTTCTCGGAGGTGGGGTCGCCTATGGGCTTGGCCTCGACCCACTTGGTGAATTTGTCGATGGCCATGAGCACATGCGTGTACTTTCCGGCTGTCATCTTGAGGGGACCCACGAGGTCGAGCCCCCAAACGGCAAACGGCCAAGTAATGGGGATCATCTGCAGGGCGTGCGCGGGCTGGTGCGTTTGCTTGGCGTAAAACTGACACCCTTGGCAGGCTTGGACCAGGCGCTTGGCGTCTCCGAGGGCGGTTGGCCAGTAGAAGCCTTGTCGGAAGGCGTTCCCTACCAAGGTCCTTGGCGCTGCGTGATGGCCGCAAGCCCCCGAGTGCATGTCGTCGAGGAGCCTGCGTCCCTCCTCGAGGGGGATGCAGCGCTGAAGGACTCCCGATGGGCTTCGACGGTACAGCTCTCGTTCGTCGCCGTAGATGACGTAGGTCTTGGCCCTTCGAGCGATGCGTCGGGCCTCCGTCTTGTCTTCTGGTAGCATGCCTTGCGTCAGGTAGTCGAGGAAGGGTGTCCGCCAGTCGAGGGGTCGTGATGAACAAGAGGCGGGTGCGTCGATCTGCATCGCCTCAGCGGCTGTCGAGGGGTCATTCCCGAGGGGTGGCGTTGAAGGTCGAGCCCCTGTGTCTAGCTCGAGGGGTGGCGTCGAGGGGCCAACCCCGGGCCGATTTGGACGGATGGCTCGAAAACGTCCCTCGAGAAGACGTCTGGCGGAACCGTGCCGCGCGTGGACGCCAACTTTGCCAGCTTGTCCGCGGCCTCGTTGTACTTTCGAGCTATGTGGTTGAGCTCGAGGTCGTAGAACTTATCTTCTAGCTTGCGCACCTCCCCGCAGTATGCCTCCATCTTGGGATCGACGCAGCTTGAAGCCTTCATAACCTGGTTGATGACGAGCTGCAAGTCTCCTCGGACGTCGAGGCGTCGGACCCCGAGCTCGAGGGCGATGCGCAGCCCATTGAAGAGAGCCTCGTACTCGGCGACGTTGTTGGAGGCGGGGAAGTGCAAGCGTAGCAGGTAGCGCATGTGGACTCTGAGGGGTGAGATGAAGAGCAGGCCTGCGCCTGCTTCCGTCTTCATGAGGGATACGTCGAAGTACATGGTCCAGAGCTCGGCTTGAATCTGCGCCGGCGGGAGCTGAGTGTCGGTCCACTCAGCAACGAAGTCCGCCAATGCTTGCGACTTGATGGCTTTTCGCGGGGCGTAGGTGATGGCCTCCCCCATTAGCTCGGTGGACCACTTGGCGATTCGCCCCGTGGCCTCCCGATTGTTGATGATCTCACCGAGGGGGAAGGACGACACCACCGTTACGGGATGAGCGAGGAAGTAGTGCTGGAGCTTACGCCTTGTGATGATGATGCCGTAGAGCAGCTTCTGGATGTGCGGGTACCGGACCTTGGCTTCGGAGAGCACCTCACTGGTGAAGTATACCGGTCGTTGGACCGGCAACGCATGACCCTCCTCGTGCCTCTCGACGACTATGACCGCGCTGACCACCTGAGTGGTTGCGGCCACATAGAGGAGGAGGGGCTCGGGGCGATCGTCACCCTTGGCCGGTCGCGGTGGCACGAGGATTGGCGCGGAAGTCAGCAGCCCCTTCAACTTGGTTAAGCCTCCTCGGCTTCGACAGTCCACGCGAAGCGTTCCGTCTTCTTCAGCAGGCGGTAGAGGGGTAGCGCTTTTTCCCCTAGCCTTGAGATGAATCTGCTAAGAGCGGCTAGGCAGCCTGTCACTTTCTGTACACCCTTGAGGTCTCAAAGTGGGCCCATCCTCGTGACTGCTGAGATTTTTTCGGGGTTGGCCTCGATCCCCCATTGTGAGACAATGTAGCCAAGTAGCATGCCTCGAGGCACACCAAAGACACATTTCTCGGGGTTGAGCTTCACATTCTTGGCCCGGAGGCATTTGAACGTGGCCTCGAGATCGCTAAGGAGGTTCCTGACTTTCTTGGTTTTAACCATGATGTCATCGACGTAGGCTTCGACGGTTTTGCCTATGTGTTCGCCAAAGATATGCTGCATGCAACGTTGGTACGTTGCCCCGGCGTTTCGAAGGCCGAAGGGCATTGTAACGTAGCAATACATACCAAAAGGCGTAACAAAAGAGGTAGCAAGCTCGTCGGATTCTTTCATCCTAATCTGGTGGTAGCCAGAATACGCATCGAGAAATGAAAGTACTTCACACCCCGAAGTGGAATCGACAATCTGATCAATTCTAGGTAAAGGAAATGGAACTTTTGGACAAGCTTTATTCAGGCCAGTGTAGTCTACACACATCCACATTTTTCCATTCTTTTTCCTAACTAGTACAGGGTTAGCTAGCCACTCTGGGTGAAATACCTCCTTGATGAACCCAGCCGCCAAAAGCTTGTGCACCTCCTCGCCGATGATCCTGCGCTTCTCCTCGTCGAAGCGGCGCAGGCGTTGCTTCACCGGTCTGGACCCGGCCTGGATCTCCAAGGCGTGCTCGGCGACTTCCCTCGGTATGCCTGGCATGTCCGAGGGTCCCCACGCAAACATGTCGATGTTTGCACGGAGAAAGTCGACGAGCACTGCTTCCTATTTAGGCTCGAGGCTGGCACTGACGGTCAGCGTCTTGCCATTGGTCGAGGTCGGGTCGACGGGTATCTGCTTGGTGTGCTCTGCCGGCTCGAAGGCGCCAGCGTGGCGCTTTACTTCAGGGGCCCCCTCAGTGGCCAGGGCGGCTAGGGCCTCAAGCGAGTCGAGCTGGACGTTTGCCTCCCCACGCTCGATGCACTCCACGTCGCAGTGGTACGCGTGCTCGTAGGATGTGTCGACGGTGATGACCCGCTTTGGCCCCGGCATTTTGAGCTTCAAGTACGTGTAGTTGGGAACCGCCATGAACTTGGCGTAGCCTGGCCGGCCGATGATGGCGTGGTAGGTCCCTTGGAATCCAACCACCTCGAAGGTGAGTGTCTCCTGGTGGAAGTTAGGCGGCGTGCCAAAGCAAACCGGCAGGTCGATGCGCCCGAGGGGGTGGGCCTTCTTCCCTGGTACGACTCTGTGGAACCCCCCGACCCTGGGTCGGAGCTGACCCTCTGAAATCCCCAGGAGGTCGAGGGTCTCGAGGTATATGATGTTGAGGCTCGAGCCCCCATCCATCAACACCTTGGACAACCGTACGTCGACGATGACGGGGTCGACGACGAGGGGGTACGCCCCCGGGTTTACGACACGGTCCGGATGGTCGTCACGGTCGAACGTGATCGGCACATCAGACCAGTCAAGGTACCGGGGGGCGTCGTGGCCGAGTGCAAAGATCTCCCGGCGCTCCTTCTTTCTTTCTCGAGCTGAGAGCCCGACGGTCGGCCCCCCGTAGATCATGTAGCAATCGCGCACCGGTGGGAAGTTGTCGTCCGTGTCCCCACCACCGCGCCGATTGTTATCCTTGCCCTTAGGCGTGTCCTCTTTCTTATCGCCGAGCTTGGAGTAGTAGCCTTTCAGCAGTCGACAGTCCTTTAACTTGTGATTTACGGGGCCCCTGTGATAAGTGCAGGGATCCTTGAGCGTCTGGTCGAAAACAGCCCCGTCAGGGGGACCTCGGGGCTTCATAGGCTCGAGGGCGCCTGCGAGCACCTCTTCGTCGTCGTCGTCATTGGCGTCGCGCTTCGCCTTCTGACCCTTGCGTTTGTTCTTCCACTTTTTGTTGCCGTTATTGTTGTCGTTCTTGGCGTCGTTGCCCTTGTTCGAGCCCTCCGGCGCGGTCACCGCCTTACCTTTGTCCGTAGAACAGCCAAAGAAGGCCCCCACTGCCTCGTCGCCTGAGGCTAAGCTGGTGATGCAATCCATCAGGTCCTCGACCGTCCTGGGACGGTAGCGTCCTAGCTCATGAACTAGCTCTTGGCATGTCGTGCCCGCGAGGAACGCTTAGATGACGTCCTCGTCAGGCACGTGGGGGAGCTCGAGGCGCTGCTTCGAGAACCGCCGAGCAAAGTCGCGGAGGGGCTCGTCCGCCGCCTGCCTGCAACGCCGTAGGTCCCAGGGGTTGCCTGGGCGCACGCAAGTCCCCTTGAAATTCCTGTCGAAGACCCTGACTAGGTCGGCCCAGTCATCGATCCGATCCGGCGGGAGCCCCTCGAGCCACCGGCGAGCGGTGTCCGAGAGGTACAGTGGGAGTTGGCGTATGATCACACGGTCGTCGTTCTTCGCTCCGCCCAGTTGGCAGCCTAGGCGGAAGTCCGAGAGCCAGAGCTTGGGCTCGACCTCCCCGTCATACTTCACGATGTTGGTCGGCGGTCGGAAGCGGTCGGGGAGGGTTGAGCTGCGGATGGCCCGACTGAAGACTCTCGGGCCCGGGGGCTCGAGGACTTGCCGGTCCTCGTCGCTGTCCTAGCGCCCCCCTCGATGGGCGCTATAGCCACGCTCCTGGGCCCCCTTGTCCTTGCGCCGGCGGTTGATGTCGTTGCGGGCGTCGTTGGGGTCTCGAGGTGGCCGGTTGTCGACGATCCATTCGTGGACTGGCCTAGCTCGAGAGGCGTCCGGCTGGTGGACGGATGCCTCGCGCTCGTTGTGGGGCGTGTCCGCCGGCTTCCCCGAGGCTGCTCCGCGCCGGTGTGACGCCGAGCTCTCAGCCTGCTGCACAGCGGCTGTCTCGAGGAGGTTCTTCATTTCCCCAAGCATGCGCCTGGCGTCAGGGTTGGAGACGGCGGGTAGATCACGGAGCATCATTGCCGCCGCCACCACGTTCTGCCCGGATCGCGGGAAGCATACCTCGGGGCGTGCTGGTGCCCCATCCTCGAGGATCCGCCGGTGGACCTCTCGAGCCCGACCTCGAGCTCCGGCTCCTCGGGGTTGGGGCGGTTCCTGCATCACAGTTTGCCGGAGCTGCAGCAGGTGTCGCCGTTCTTCCTCGGCTTTGGTGATTGCCTCCTGCACCTGCGCGAGCTGCGCCGCCCGGCTGTCGTCGTGCTGAGGCGGTGCAGCCGGTGCTGGAGGTTCGTTCCTCCCCTGAACACGTGATCCGCCTGTCGCGGCCATGTTGCTGGGGCCCTCTAGATCGAGCGTCGGCCTGCCGTCGTCGCCCTCGTCCTCGGTATCGCATACGACCCCCTCGAGTTGGAAGCACTCCCTGGTGGGATCCCAGAGGTCGGGGTCGTGGTAGTCGTATTCGTCGGAGTCGGAGCTGTTGACGGCGTGCCACCTTGGCCGATGCTGGGACCGCAGCTCGCGGTACCATTCTCCGACGGTGGCTCGCCGGGGTGGCTCGATGGCTCGCGAGAAGCCGCGGTCGACGCACATGGGGTGGACGATCTCCAGGTTGGCCATGGCCTGCAGTAGCACGCCCGGGCGCTCCTCCTGGCCTGCCGGCGGTCGGTCCCGATGGTGCTCGTTGAGCTGGCAGGCGTAGGCTGCTGCGGAGCTGTCGAGGCCGAACGGTAACCGCCGGCGTCGAGCGCGGTACACCCCGTGCGGGAGGAGGCTAGGTGGCGTCGACGGTGCCCGGCTCGGAGGCCTCTGGCCTGGCTCCTGGTCCGTGCGCATGAGGAACGCGAAGTCGTTGGGTGGGCGCGGGCGCGCCCTGGAAGTCTCCGGCCGTGTGCCGGGCAGGCTCCTCCTCGGGAACTCCGCGCCGGCCACGGGGAAGTGGGTGTACGCCGCCGGCACCGCCTGTGCCTAGCGACGATGGTGACGACGGCGCCGCTCACAGGGTGGCGACGCATGGTGGTGCGGGCGACGTGCCACGCTCCTCGCACGGGGTGGCGTGACACGCGCTCCACTCGGACCCTCCGTGGAGAGCAAGGTCAGCTCGTTGCCGTTGTCGGTGGCCAGGAACTCGAGGCTCACGAACCAGATGACGGCACCGGCAGAGAACGAAGGAGTCGAAGCAGCCATCCAGGAAACAGCGAGAAACCGACTCGACACGCGAAGGCCCCTACCTGGCGCGCCAACTGTTGGTGCTTCGAACCCGGGGGTATGACACCAACGAGTAATGTGATCGCGTGCTCTCTTCCTGGATGGTGATGCAAGATGACACAAGGATTTATCCTGGTTCGGGCAAAGAAGGCCCTACGTCCAGCGGGGGAGGAGGTTCTTGTATTACTTGCACCTAAGTGCTTGTACAGGGGCGAATACAAGCTCAATGAGCGTGGACCGGAGTCCGGACTCGAGTGTGTACGTGTGTGGACTTGTGTGTTGTCTATCGGAGTTGTGTAACCGTGGACTCGCGTCTTGTTCCCCCCGCGCGAAGGGCCCTGGCGTCCCCTTTTATAGAGCAAGGGGAGGCCAGGGTTACACAAGGGTATTACAGGTGTAGGGGCGTACGATGCCCAATACGGAGAGGGGTAGGAACCCTGTCTTGTTGGGGCCACTGGAGCCGACATGGGCATTGCTGTTGAGGCGTCCTTGGGGCGTGGCCTCCATCCCGGGCGCGGACGTGATGACGTGACGATGTAGAAGCCGTACAACACCCATTCCGGCACATACATGACACGGCGGGGTCCCTCCGGATCTTGGGGTACCTGTCTTCCAATAGCATGAAAGCAGTTAGGGCTCGAGGGGCGCGGAGCCGGCCTCGAGGTGGTGCCTACAGGGGGCTTGAGCCCCCGCAGGTATGGACAAGTCCCGTGGAAATTGATTGAGCAGTGGGCATCCGGGCCTCGAGACGTGGCTTGGACGTGCAACAGCGTAGGGTATGGGTTAACAGTGCCGTACTGGCGCCCTTTTGCCCATGCTTGTGGTGAAAACGAGACTTGACTCTGCCCTGGTTACTATGGTACACGTCGGGCTGCAGAGGACGTGACTGGAGTAGGTGGATGTATTAAATGCGCGGTATGGAGTTGTCATCCGATGCCTGCGCAGCTCGAGGGAAGCATAAGCGCCTCGAGGGATAGGCTGCTGTGCTAGAGAGGCTCGAGGTCCCCTGCGTGGGGTCTCGAGGTATGGTGTTCGGCTATGGGGGGCTCGAGCCCTAAATGGCAGGACTCGAGGTTTTAGTGGGGCGCTCGCCCGGGGCCTGGCTTTGGAGGGCTCGGGCGAGATGGAGAATGGGCGTCAGCCCGAGGCCTGGCTCGGTGAACTCGGGCGAGATGGAGAGCGCGCGTTCGCCCGAGGCCTGGCTTGGTGGGCCAGTGTTGTGGGCCTCGAGGGGTTGGTCTCTTTAAGGGGTTAGACTAGTCAGGTTTGTTATTTACAGGCGTTCTAGGTTTAACCTATTAGTTTGCGTTGATCGGGGGTACCCCTTTTGTGGACTCCCGACAAGTGTGGAGTATGAGGCCTTTGCTGCTTACCTTGGCTTCACAGAGGAGGATCTTCAGAGGGATCAGATTCACTCAGAGCTTGCTCTACCACCAGAGCAGATGGGATTCACGTATCCAGCAGGTGGTTGGGAAGGTTCTAGGTCTCCATCCTACCTACAGGTATCTTGAGAGGATATTCAGGAGGACTATTGACTGCAAGGGTGGAGACAAGGGGACAGTTGTAGATTATTCGAAGAACCTTCTCTAGAGGATGGCTCCAGGTGCTAGACCCTTCAGTGTGTTTGATTTTATATGGAGCGAGATCCAGAGTGTTGGTGAGAGGCCCCTCAAGGGCTGTGGCTTTGCTCCGTACATCATGTATATGATTGAGCATGTGACAGGGCACACTTTTGAGTATGACAGTCGTCACAGGGTGTTGAGGCTAGCTATGGATTTACCAAAGACACACACCCCGCCACCAGGTCCAGGAGGAGGAGGAGCAGCAGCAGCAGAGGGCGCACCTGCAGCAGGTGCAGGAGGAGCAGCTTCACCTCCGCCACGTGCACCTCCACGTTCAGCTTCACGTCGTGGTAGTCCTCCCTCTCTGATCAAGAAGTTTTCCAGTGCTATCTTTGGAATGTGCAAGGACATCAATGTGGTAAAGAGGAAGCAACATCACAAGAGGAGGGCTAGGAGAGAGGACTCGAGGACGATGAAGATGCTGCATGAGCACTTTCAGTTTCAGCCACCCAGGTCTCCTCCATCTGAGGACACTGACGAGGAGCCTGAGTCATTTGAGGAGCAGCAGGCTAGGTACCAGAGGGAGTACCAGGAGCACTTTGGTAGTCACTCTCAGCAGCAGGAGCAGCAGCAGGAGACACAGCAGCAGGCAACCCACAGTTCTTCTCAGCAGAGACTTCTTCTTGCTGGACAGTACAGTCAGGGTGCAGCTCGTCCTAGTGCAGCAAAGGAGTCAGCTGCATTCTGGTGGGAGGACATCTTTGGATACGGGCACCAGCAGGGTTCCTACGTTCAGGACCCCTACTTCTAGGGCGGTCTGGGTGACCCTGGACAGGTTGGTTCTCGTCCCTCAGGTGCTCCTCGGTCAGACGACGAGGTTGACGGTGACGGCGATGACGAGTGAGCTTGAGAGTCAGTTACAGCTTGCAGCCCCTTTGTTCTATTGTTCTTCTTATCAGACCTTTTGTGGTGATGGATGACAAAGGGGGAGAGATTGTGATGATTAAAGCTTCAGAGATGCTTCAGATGTTCTATTCTTGTATCTAGAGATATGTATTGCAGTTGTGGTTGAGTTGAGTTGAGCTTCATTGATGTATCAGACATGTATCAGACTAGTTCATGTATCACATGTGTCAGATCAGTTATGTACTAGTCTCAGTTTGCTGATGGTTCGAGTTGTATCATGTGAGAGATGAGACTTTGTGAGACATGATCTTTATTTCCATATCTATCTTAGTGGCTTATGGATTTGGGAAACTATTGTAATGAGTGCTATGTGTGTGTTTTTACTTATGCATTTAATTTCATATTATTCATGCTTAATGGAGTAGTATAGCCTTATGAATGGTACGTGTATTGCTTTTGTTTTGATTATTGTGTGATATACCATGTCATATGCTTTACATTTGATTTATTTACTCTTGCACTCATCGGATGCAATGATTTAGGGGGAGTTTCCAACTCCACTTGGTATGTGCAAATTGACTTTTCGAGGTCCCTATGAATTCCATTCATATTGCACATATCAAGGGGGAGCTCTCCATAAATCATTGAACCCAATAAGCTTAAATGTTTTATCCTTTTGTAAGCTTTAATCAAGGTTGTCATCAATCACCAAAAAGGGGGAGATTGAAAGTGCATGTTGCACTTAAATATGATTTTGGATGACTTGATGACAATGTTGATTAAAGGTCTAATATGTTTGCTAAGTGTTACACAGGAATAAGCTTATCTCACAATGTATTTGAAATAAAATGCAAAGCCAAAATGATGGATTGTTGTATGATTTTCATGTCACAAGCACAAGACAACAATGAGAATGTTATTGATGAAAAGGCTACTCTATTGTGGGATAATCATGGTTCATATGTGTGCTAACAAAGGATTCAAAGCAAAGTGTGATTGAATGGCTTGAGTTGGTAAAGATAGCAAGGAAAGAGTCTTCGAGGTACTAAGCAAGGGTGAAGGGCAAGCGACGGCTTGGCGACCGAAGAACCTAGCTAAGGTGAAGAAGAAAGTACTTGCATTTAGTTGAAATATCAATCAAGCTTGAAGATTACATTAAGTGGAGAATCAACATTCCTAGCAACAATATTGATTAAAGTAACTTGACACATTTGGGATTTCATCATATCACTTGTATGGAGTCAAGACACATGCTCAAGATGGCTATGCTCGAGGGATATCTACTCTTTATCATGACAAGCATTCCTCTAAATAAAGGAGATGAAGAGAAGCGGCTTTAGTTCGATGAAAATCAACTCAAGAGGTTTAAAGCTTGTTTTTCAATTTGTCTTGAGTAAATAGGAAAGCCATACTATTAAGAGGGATGCAACATAGAGTAGATGATTCTTCATAAGTGCTCAAGTATAAAATAAAATCAAAAGAGAGACACAAAATCACTTCACGAACACTTGGAGAGGTTGCTGTCAACTTCCAGCGTCGAAAGTTTTGACCTTAAAGTCGGAAGTTCTGACACTGGGATTTTCAGCAAGTCTGTCCTCCCATCGTTGGAAGTTCTGACCCGAGTTCCGACTCGAGTTCCGACACTCCCAGCGTCGGAAGTTCCGACCCGAGTTCCGACACTCCCAGCGTTGGAAGTTCCGACCCGAGTTCCGACACTGTCAGCGTCGGAAGTTCCGACGCGAGTTCTGACAGTGGGATCTCGACCTACTCAGCCTCCCTGCTGCAAGCTCGTCGGAAATTCCGGTTATCTCCCGGAAGTTCTGACGTGCTGGAAGTTCCGACCTGAGTTCTGACACTGACTAAAAAGTAGTCGTTATACCTCTATGAACAGTGTTTCTAGTGAACGTCGCAAGTTCCGAGATCTAGACCGGAAGTTTCGACCTTCACGTTTTCAGACCAACGGCTAGAAAACGGCTAGATTCATGGGTGGGGCTATAAATACCCCCAAGCCTCCCCATTTTGAGGCTGCTGCTTCTGCTGGTTCTTACACCCATTCTAGAGCTTCCAAAACACTTTCCAACCCTCTCTTAGTGAGTGATTGACTTCTCCAAATCCTTTTGTGGGTTGAGAGAGATTCAAATTAGAGAGCATGCCACCACTTGAGCACTTGTGCAAATCTTCGATCTTGTTGTGCGCATTCGTTACTCTTGGACTCTACGGTCCTAGACGGCTAGGCGTCGCCGTTGAGCACCCAAGAGCTTTGTGGAGTGCCTCAGAAAGTTTGTGAAGGTTCGATCTCTCCTCAAAAGAAATCATCTAGTGGAAGGAGCATTGCGGGTGAAAATAGACCGCGGCTAGAGTGACCGGTGGTGTCCTCTAGAGCCCACCTTTGTGGTAGCTCGCAGCCGGCTCAACGGAGAGTAGGACACGAGGGGGTGCCAAACTTCGGTAAAACAAATATCGTGTCTCCTCTTGTTATTACATTCGATATTTGTGTGGCTCGAGCTTTCCCTGCAGGTTCTGTGTGTTGTGCATATATATAGATTGTATCTCTGCAGGGTGTGAACAAGTTGAGAAGAAACCGGAGTCGATTCGGAGCCCGGCGCTGAAATCGCAAATATCAGACGTGTCCGGTATTGCTACCAGATGTGTCCGGTATTGCCTGAGGGCTCGGTGATTTAGGGTTTATCGGAAGTGTCCGGTATCCCTACCGGACGTGTCCGGTATTACCTTCTTGCACAGGATTTGCTCTATATTGATATAACCATTTGTGGTGCAGGGAATTGACTCTATATTCTTTGTATATCTTTTATATATTGTGTGATTGTCTCTTGAGGGGTTGATTTACTCCGATTGAGAGCTTCCAAGTAATTGGAAGCTCATATACTAATCGCTTCCGCATTTAAGGTGTTAATTTTTTAGAAACGCCTATTCACCCTCCCCCCTCTAGGCGGCATCTTAGGTCCGTTCGGTCCTTTCATCTCTCCAAAATCTAAGCCTTCAAATTGAGAGAACCCCTTTGCAACTAGCCTTGCCTTGTTTCTAACAACCTTGCCTTGATCATCTTGCTTGTTTCTAAACACCCATTTAGTTCAAATGACTCTTAAGCCTTTAGGTCGCTCTTCAGGTGTCCAAACTTGGTTGCGGGTGAAGTTGTTCAATTCTTCATGCATGGCATTCACCCAATCCGGATCACCTAGAGCTTCATCTACAATGGTAGGCTCAACAAGAGAAACAAAGGAGTGATGTTCCATAAATAAAGCAAGTTTTTGAGATCGAGTCATTACACCCCTTGTTGGACTCTCTATGATGTGATCTTGAGGCTGGGCTTGTAGTAGAGTAGTAGTCCTTCGATCAACCACTTGAGGGGCCGCTTATGGAGCATCAACATCTTGTGCTTGTACCACCATTTGATCATGGGAGACATGAGTATCTTCATTTGGGTCTCTCCCATCTTTATCATCATCTTGTGGTACATTTGATGAGGATGGCTTGTCAATGACTTGCACATCATCATCATCATCTTTAGGCTTGATGGCTCCCACCGGCATGTTCTTCATTTCTTCCCTCAATGGTTCATCACCTACATCATCAAGATTCTCAGGCTCTCCTTGAGAGCCATTAGATTCATCGAATTCCACATCATATGTTTCTTCTACCATCCCGGTGGCATGGTTGAATACTCGATATGCTTTGGACTTCAATGAGTAACCAATAAGAAAACCAATATCACATCGACGTTGAAACTTCCCTAGGTGTTGGCACTTCTTGTAGATGTAGCATTTGCACCCAAACACTCTAAAGAAGGATACATCCGGCTTCTTGTTGTTGAGTAGCTCATAGGGGGTCTTGTCAAGGAGACGATGGGGGAACAACCGGTTGGATGCATAACATGCGGTGTTGATTACTTCCGCCCAAAATCTTTCCGGTGTTGAGTACTCATCTAGCATTGTTCTTGCTAGGGTGATTAGAGTCCGATTCTTCCTCTCAACTACCCCATTTTTTGTGGTGTGTAAGTTGCGGAGACTTCATGCTTGATCCCAACTTCATCACAATATTGCTCAATGTAGGTGTTGTCAAATTCTTTCCCATTGTCGCTTCTAATCTTTTTGATTTTCAAGTCAAATTCATTTTGGGCTCTCTTGGCAAACTTCTTGAATGAAGGGGTTGCTTCGGATTTGTCATGAAGAAAGAATACCCAAGTGTATCTAGAGTAATCATCCACAATCACTAGGCAATAGAGATTTCCTCCCAAGCTAGCATATGTTGTTGGCCCAAATAGATCCATGTGAAGTAGCTCTAACTCTCTTGATGTTGACACAAAGGCTTTGGTTGGATGAGTGCTTGCAACTTGCTTGCCGGCTTGACATGCACTACACAATTTGTCCTTCACAAACTTGACATCCTTTAAGCCCCTAACCAAATCCTTCTTCAATAACTTGTTGAGAGTGTTCATTCCAACGTGTGCCAATCTTCTATGCCCTAGCCAACCAAGTGATTTCTTAGTGAACAAACATGTCTTCAAGTTGGCATCTTCGGAGGAGAAATCTACTAGATAGAGATTGTTGTATCTAAAGCCTTTGAAAATCACTTGTGTATCATCTTTCTTGGTCACAACCACTTCTTTGTCGGTGAACAAACATTGAAAGCCAAGATCACATAGTTGCCTAACGGATAGCAAGTTGAAGCTCAATGAAGCAACTAGAAGCACATTTGATATTGTATGATCATTGGATATTGCCACTTTGCCCAAACCCTTGACATTGCCCTTTGAGTTGTCACCAAATGTAATCTTTTCTTGGTCATTGACATTCTCTTCTAGTGAGGTGAACATCTGGGGATCACCGGTCATATGTTGTGTGCAACCACTATCAATCACCCAATGAGATCCACCGGTCTTGTAGTTCACCTACACACACAAGAAATCAAGCTTGAGCTTTAGGGACCCAAACTTGTTGAGGCCCCTTAACCTTCTCTACTAGTGACTTAGCAACCCAAATTTGCTTTGGCCTATTCTTGTTTGGAGGCCCCAGGAACATGACTTTCATTTTGCCACTAGAATCTTGTCTAAGCATGTAGTGAGCATTGAAAGCAAAGGGCCTATCATGCTTGGGCAAGGGTGTGGGTTTTGGCTCTTCACAATTGTGAGCAAAGTGACCTTCCTCTCCACACTCAAAGCATCTTCCCGACTTCTTCTTTGGCTTTGGGATGCTCTTGCGTTGCTTCATCTTCTCTTCAAGGTAGCCAATACCACTTATATTGGTCTTCATTACGGTGTTCATGAGAAGCTCACTTTGAAGACATTGACCTTTGGTGAAGTTTCTCAACCCGGTGGTAAGGTGCTCTTTCTCTTTCTTGAGCTTGTCATTCTCTTGTTGGAGTTCCAATTGGGATGGTGCCAACTTGTAATCCCTCTCCATCTTCAATCTCTTATTCTCTTCTTTTAGCATGTCAAGCTCAAGAGTCATGCTATAGTCATCATCATGAGTTTGAATGACAACTTGCTTGGTGGTTGCTAGCTTCTCTAGATCAATCTTGAGCTTTGCATTCTCATTCTTGATCTTGACATAGTCATCATAATGTTCGGCCTCAACCACTTTCTTGCCATTGCTACTAGCTCTTTGCTCATCATTCTCTCTAACCAAATCCTCACAAGAGGTTGCTATGTCACACTTAACAACAAGGTTATGAGCATCATGTGTCTCATGAGAAAGTAAATCATAAGCAATAGTAAGAGCATCATGATCAACTTTAACTTGAGTATATTGTTCTTTGAACAAGGCATAACTAGTGTTAAGGTCACTATGCATCTTATCAAGTTTTTCATTTTTAGCTTTGAGCTCCTTGTTAGAGGACTTGAGCTCCTTGATAGAAGATGACATAGTAGCAAGTTCATTTTTTAGCTCATCACTAGCATGTGTAGCATGGTCATATTTTTCAACAAGAGATTCATTTTCATCAACAAACTTTTCATTTTTAGCTCTAGTCTTTCTTATGATTCTAGAATAGTTGTTTAGCAAATCAACAAGTTCATGATAAGAGGGAGCTTGGAATTCTCCATCACTCTCATCATCACTAGAGTCATCATCACTTTGTACATTCCGGTCACCCTTGCCCATGAGGCATAGGTGTGTAGTGGATGATGGCGACGGTGGTGGTGGTGGTGTAGAGGTCCCAATGACTAGAGCAGCCACCTTCTGCTTCTCATCATCAATATCTTCATTTGATGAGCCACCGAAGGAATCAATGTCGATGAGCCAATCACCAACAATGTAGGCCTTGCCACACTACTAGGGATGTGATCATTAGTGACGTACTTCTTTCGTCATTGTAGATGAACAAACCGTCACCAAGTTTAATCTGTGACGATTTTGTGACGAAAACTATATCGTCATTGGGGTCGCGTCACATTTGTTCTGTTGTGACGAAATGTTAATTTTCATCACAGATGTGCTTCCGTTTTGTGACGAAATGGATGTGGTCACAGATGTGATACCATTCTGTGATGATCGGGTATGGTCAAGGATGGGTCCAGGTCTTCGTCATAATCCACCATCTGACCTCGCGCCGTAACGACGCCGTTAACGGCGTTTGTAACCTGTGACGGCCCATTTTGGTCACAGATTGAACTCCGTTTTCATCATAATGGTCCGTTTGGAAGCCCCGACGGCGCTTGCCACGTAGGATGCTGACATGGCTGATGACGTCATCGATGATATGTCACGTGACGTGGCGATGACGTCATCGATGACGTGTCACGTGATGTGACGATGATGTGACACCCCAATTTTAAGAACAAAATTGGAGCACAATATATGTATGCCAGGATCAATTTTCATACATATATCCACATCATAGTAAATATCAAAACAATGCTTTATTAATAATATCGAACTTTATTACATAAATGACCCTCGGGTCTGAAAGAAAAGTACAGACTCTCATGATATCTAACTCGAATGAAGACTCTAATATAAATGCGGAAATCTGGACTCCATCTCCACAGGAACGTCGACCGGGGGTAGCGCCATCCTAGTACAGGTCGTCAGGGTCGTAGCCACCGTCCTCTGGATACTCTGGCTCCTCGTAGACGTAGTCTCCAGCGTCTGGGTGGGGTAGCAGGGGGGACAAAGAGGAAGGGTGAGTACATCGAAATGTACTCCGCAAGTGTAGGAAATATATGCTTATGAGGCTCATAACAAAGGTAGGCTGACTTTGTTTGACTCAAGCGCCTAAAGCGACACACCCTATTAATCCTATTAATCCTATGCACCTATTTACTAGGTTATAGACAGACACGGTATAAAAGTAACAACACTCGGAGTCGCACCGAGCAACCATACTCGGAGTCACACCGAGCAACCAACACCTGAAGTCCATCAGGCACCCGCACCTGAAGTCCATCAGATGACCCGATCCCAAAACCAACCAGTAACTAACTAATCTCGAAGAAGTCCAAGCCCGCTCGTGACCGTGAGCACGGCTGATATATCAGTTTTGCACTCTGCAGAGGTTGCACATCGTTACCCATGAGTCGTGCAGATCCCGTCACGCTAAACACTGCCGAGGTGCATAGCGGGTTGCACTACAAGGCCTTTACAAAGCCCCTCCAAGCCTGTGTTACACGTACTCTAAGGTTTCATCCCCGTACATAAGTCAGCGACCCCAGGGACCCCCTCTTGAGCCACTAAACAAACCCCGTGTAGCATAACTCGGAGGAAACTAATTAATTAGCCAGGTCCAGCCCATCCAGATCTCATGGCTGCACTGTTAAGCCGGGTTACATGCTCCGAGAACCGGGTCCTAGGGATCCAGGCAGGATATGTCTAGCACGAGCCCCGAACCAAAAACCAAAAGCAGCTGCCGAGTCCCACGGCACAAAACCACCAATACGGGTCCATCCTGCCGGATTTACCTAATAACCATGTTACTACAAAATTACCATGTCCACATTCGTTTCATAGTTCATTAATCAAGTTTATAAACATTTTAACTCCCATCCGCCCATCCATGACTGCAGGGCTAAGCAAGACACCTACCCGAACATCCCAAAACAGGCGACAAGGATAATATATACAAATTCTAGTAAACCCTAACATGGGATTCAAATTAATGACAAGCATGCATCTACAAGATCTAACTACTCTAGTACCAAAAGTAAAATAAAGTAGGTGCAAGATGTTCAAGGACACTTGCCTTCGGGCTGGGTCGAATCTGCAGGGTCACAGGAAAGGTCTGTAGCGTCCTCGAACTCCGCACTCTCTGGCCCAATCAACATACATGGCACAATACAATAAAATAAATAACAGTACAACAAATAGTATCAAAACAGTAAACCAACAGTTCTACTGCGTAGAGAACAAAATTATGAATCTAACGCAAGTTGAATGGGTCGAATCGGAGTTAAAACGCAAAAGATATGAGCATTTGAATCTGAGTGGCAATTCTGTAAATAGACTGAACTCATTTTCGTAATTTAAATAAATGAAAACAGAAATAAAATTGGCGTCTGGACCGCGCCTCATTTCTCCGAAAACCGAGGGGCTCAACTGAGAGTTTCCCCAGACTCAACCAACAGGATAGGTGGGACGGCGGGTTGATTTGCGAAAAGATGAAGGGCCTCATTGCAAAACGGCCGCGCGGCGCGTGCGGCTGCTAGCGTGGCCGCCACGTGGCGTCGCCGTACTGGTGCGGTGTATGCTTGTGTGGTGGGTGCGGTCCATGGTCGTGGCCCGGCAGCGGTGCTACGGTCCACCGTAGACCACTGGACCGTGCCTCGTTTTGGCGAACTCGGAGGGCCTGGATGTAAGTTTCCTTAGACACAGAGAATAGTGACGGTGGAGTGCGGGTTGATTTATTAAGAAGTGGAGGGGTTTTCTGCAAAAGGACAGGGACAGCCGGCGTGGCTGCTGACCGTGCGCCACGTGCCTTCCTCCTATTGGTCCGGCGCACCACGCGTGCCGTGGACGCGCTGACGCGGAGGAAATGGACCGAGTCCACGGCGCTGTGGACCGGGCTCATACCGGTTCGAGGGAGCGATCTAATCTGAGCCGTGCGTGTGGATCTAGACGGCCAAGGGTGAAAGGTGGGGAGTACGCGGCCGCCGGCGAAAGAAAACACGGCGGCGCCCTACCCACCACGGCGGCGCCATGTCTGGCTCGGCTAGGGTGGCTCTATGCATGCCCTAGAGGCCGGTAGAGACAACAGAGGGGGGTGGGTCGGAATGGGGAGCTCACCGCGGGTCCGGTGAAGGTGTTCCCGGCGCCGATTGGTGCCCGTAGCCGGCGTTCGTCGCGGCGGCCGAGCGGAGGATTCCTGCGAGGACGGTGAGGGGCGCTTCGGTGTGGTCTCACGCCGAAGAGAAGTCGCCTGGACGCGGCGTGGTGCGGTGAGGCCGATGATGGTCGGAACGAGGGTCGACGGTGGCTCTCTGGGACAGGACGAGCTCAAGCCGAGCTCGGTGGCTATTAATGGCGGTGGCGGCGCGGGTGGGCGAGAGAGGGCCTAGGGTTGTGGGGAGATCTACTTGTAGGTCGAGCGGGAGGGGTGGCGGCGCGATCTGAACTAGTGGTGAAAGACCGGAGGGTTCGGGGAAGGGAGTTGGGCGCGAGCAGCGATGGCGGTGGCGCTGCGGAAGCGGGATCTTCGGAGGGGATGAGTCCGACTTGCGGGACCCGCGCGTCGGCGACTGGGAGAGGGGCACGGGAGCCTGCGCGAGCGGCCGAACAGGCCGGCGCGCGCGGTGCGGGGTGGGCTGGTGCGGCGCAGGGTGTGGGCCACGACGGTGCTGCGGGGGAAGGCAGGCCGCGCTGCTTGCGGGCCGGCGCAGAGAGGAGGGAGGGGAAGTGCGGGCCGCGGGGAGAGAGAGCGGGTGGGCCGCTGCGGCTGGGTGAGGGAGCTCGGCTGGGCCGAGTGGGTTGGGGAGAAAGGGGAAAAAGGGAGGCCCAGGGCTTTGGCTTTTTTTTCATTTTCAGACCTTTGCAAAGGCTTTTGAAATTGAATTCAAAACCATTTGAAATCTAAAACTGTTTGAAAGTTTTTGAAAATATTCTCCCTAGATTTTGAAAACAAAACTTGAGTTTGAATTTATAAAATTTTCTAAATCTTTTTATTTGCTTTTCGAAATAGAATAAATCCGGTTTCGCCCTATACGGGTTTAATAAATTACTTACCACATAATAAAAATATGCAATGGCATGAATGCAACATGAAAATGATAAATAAATTTTATTTTCCTCCTCTAATTAAATAGACAACCTATTTAATTTCTAGTTTCTTTTATTAATTTGGGGAAAATTTAAATCAGGGTGTTACAAACCTACCCCTCTTAGAAGAATCTCGTCCTCGAGATTAGGAAAAGTCGGTGAAGAGGTGGGGAAAATCTGCCCGAAGATCATCTTCCTTCTCCCATGTGGCTTCTTCTTCGGAGTAATGCTTCCATTGCACTTTGCAGATTTTAATCCTCTTGTTGCGAGTGCCTCGTTCCATCGTGTCCAAAATCTTGATCGGCTCGGAGAATGTCAGATCATTCCGCAGATCAAGCTCCTCAAGTGGCAACTGCTCCTCTGGAACTCTGAGGCATCTCTTCAGCTGGGATACATGGAATACATTATGGATACCTGCTAGACGTGCAGGCAACTCCAGCTGATATGCAACTGCGCCTTTCTTGTCCATCACCTTGAAAGGGCCAATGAACCTCGGAGATAGTTTTCCTTTGACATTAAACCTCCGAAGACCCCTGAAGGGTGACACCTTCAGATAAACAAAATCCCCAATCTGGAACTCCAGCTCTCGTCGTCTGACATCGGCATAGCTCTTCTGTCTAGTCTGAGCTGTCTTCAGGTTGCTTCTGACCTGTCTGACCTGTTCTTCAGCTTCTTCTATAGACTCAGGGCCAAAGACTTTTCTTTCTCCAACCTGATTCCAGAATAGAGGAGTTCTGCACTTCCTGCCATACAGTGCCTCAAATGGGGACATTTTGAGACTGGCCTGATAGCTATTGTTATATGAGAACTCTGCATATGGCAGACTCACATCCCAACTCTGGCTGTTCTGGAGTGCACTAGCTCGCAACATGTCCTCCAGGATCTGATTCACCCTTTCTGTCTGACCATCGGTCTGAGGATGATAAGCTGAACTGAAACTAAGGCGAGTATCCATAGACTCATGCAACCGCTTCCAGAATCTGGATGTGAACTGGGTACCTCTGTCAGATACTATGATCTTAGGCACCCCATGCAAGCACACTATCCGAGACATGTACAACTCTGCAAGCTTCGGGCCCTGATATGTCTCCTTGACCGGGATGAAATGAGCCACCTTGGTCAACCGATCAACTATGACCCAGATGGAGTCATATCCAAACTGTGTCCTGGGCAAACCAGTGATGAAATCCATGCTGATCTCTTCCCATTTCCACTCGGGAATCTGCAGAGGCTGTAACAAACCAGCTGGTCTCTGATGTTGGGCCTTAACCCTCTGACATGTGTCACACAAAGCCACATACTCTGTTACTTCCCTCTTCATCCCATACCACCAGTAATACTGCTTCAGATCCTGGTACATCTTGGTACTGCCTGGATGAAGAGAGTAGGCTGAATCATGAGCTTCCCTCAGAATCAACTCCTTGATAGCCTTCACATCTGGGACACAGATCCTGCCTCTGAACCACAAAACACCCTGATCATCCTCTGTGAACCTTGGGGCCTTGTCTTCCTTGATCAACTGCCTGATCTCTAGGAGATACTCATCAGTGAGCTGCCCTGCTCGGATATCACTCTCAAGAATCGAATCAACCTCCAAGGCTACTGCATCAGTATGACCAAGAATACCCAAGTTGAGCTTCACAAACTCCTCATGCAACTCAGGCTGGTGCTCCTTGATCTCAAGCACATTGCAGTAAGCCTTCCTGCTCAGGGCATCTGCTACAACATTCGCCTTGCCCAGATGATAGTTGATACTCAGATCATAATCTTTGATCAACTCTAGCCATCTCCGTTGGCGGAGATTCAGATCTGGCTGGGTGAAGATGTACTTCAAGCTCTTATGATCAGTGTATATCTCCGTCTTCTTGCCCATCAGATAGTGCCTCCAGATCTTCAGAGCATGAACAACAGCTAGCAACTCTAGATCATGTGTAGGGTAATTCAGCTCATACTTCCTGAGCTGTCTCGAGGCATAAGCAATCACACGACCTTCCTGCATAAGCACACATCCCAAACCCTGATGCGAAGCATCACAATACACCGTGAAGTTCTTCTGGACATCTGGCATGACAAGAATAGGAGCAGAGGTCAATCTCGCTTTCAGTTCCTCAAAACCAGTCTGGCATTCAGGGGACCATACAAACTTGACACCCTTCTCAGTCAGTCTCGTCATCGGCTTCACGATCTTGGAGAATCCCTCAATGAATCTGCGATAATATCCAGCCATACCGAGGAAACTCTGAATCTCAGTGACGCTCTCAGGTACCTTCCAGTCCAATATATCTTGGACCTTGCCTGGATCAACTGATACGCCACCTTCTGAGATGATATGCCCCAAGTAAGCAACCTTCTTCAACCAGAACTCGCATTTGCTCAGTTTCGCATACAACTGATGCTCCCTGAGTTTCTGCAACACTAACCTCAGATGCTTCTCATGTTCTTCTTCATTCTTCGAGGATATCAGGATATCATCAAGGAACACCACAACGAATAGATCTAAAAACTCCATGAAGACCTTGTTCATCAAATACATGAAGAAAGCTGGGGCATTAGTCAAACCGAAGGACATCACTGTGTACTCATATAGCCCATATCGAGTTACAAATGCCGTCTTCGGGATATCAGCTTTACGAATCTTCAGCTGATTATAACCTGTTTGCAGGTCAATCTTCGAGAACACATGAGCACCCTTCAACTGATCAAACAGATCATCAATGCGAGGAATTGGGTACTTATTCCTGATGGTAGCTTCATTCAATGCGCGGTAATCAACGCACATCTGCAGGCCTCCATCCTTCTTCGGAACAAAGATCACAGGGGCTCCCCACGGGGATGTACTAGGACGAATATGCCCTTTCTCTAACTGCTCTTGGATCTGCATCTTCAGCTCAGCTAGCTTTTCGACATCCATTCTATATGGTCGCCTGTATATAGGTGCAGTGCCAGGAACTAAATCAATAGAGAATTCAATCTCACGATCAGGTGGCATACCTGGCACCTTCTGGAAGACGTCTGGGAACTCCTCGACAACTCGAATATCAGGTACCACGACAGCTTCATATGCTCTGGCTTCTTCTACCATCTGCGTCGGTGCCTGATACACAATCTCCGTGCCATCCGGATGCTTCACTGTGATGATCCTCTGAGCACAATCAATAACGCCCTAGTACTTGTGTAGCCAGTCCATTCCCAATATAACATCAATGCCTTGGGAATCCAGAACAATAAGAGAAAAGGGAAAGACTACCCCCCTTATGTGCAAGCTCACATTTGGGCATACATGCCGCGATATCAGTTCTCCTCCAGGAGAGTTCACCCTCATACTCTTTTGCATCAAGACTCTATGTATGTTATATCTAGATACACAGGATGCTGATATGAAAGAATGAGATGCTCTAGAATCAAATAAGACTGTAACTGGGTGTGAATCAACAAGGAACGTACCAAACACCACATCTGGTGCTGTCTGAGCTGTCTCTGCTGCAACGTGGTTCACACGACCACGATTGTAGCCCTGGGGCTGGCCTGCGGGACGGGACTGTGGTGGAGCCGGCTGCCTCAGTGGACACTTGTTGGCGAAGTGTCCCATCTGGTTGCACTTGTAGCAGGGACCAATCTGACCTGCCCCCTGTGCTGGACGGGGCTGCTGCGGAGCTGGAAGACCCTGGCGAGGTGCCTGAGCCTGGCGTGGCTGCTGCTGCTGCTGGGGGGGAGCCTGGTACTGTGGAGCTGGGTGCCTGTACTGAGGAGCGGGCTGCCAGAACTGGGGCGGCCGGTACTGCTGCTGCTGCTGCGGGATGTGCCTGGAAGCTGAGGCAGGTGGAGCGTAGCGGGGACGAGCGGAGCTGCCAGAGGACTGTCCCTGGAACGTCATCTTCCTCTTGCGATCTGCATCGAGGTCCTTCCGTTCCTTCTCCACCGCGAAGGCACAGTCAACCAGCTTCTGAAATGAGGAATACTCATTTGAAGCTAGGGCATAGCGGAGTCCCGGGTTAAGCCCATGCCTGAAGCAGATAACAATTTCATTATTTATCAGGTAGCAAAAGGAATGTACAAGGGTATATGAAGAATATGTTATTATTAAAGAATGACAGAGATCTTGCCTGAAGCACTCCTGCTTCTTATCGTCCGTGTCCACGTCATCTGGGGCGTAACGGGACAGCTGGCTGAACTGCGTGAGATACTCACGCACTGTCATCGCGCCCTGCCTGAGGTCCTGAAACTCCCGGCGCTTCACCCTGATCTCGCCGAAAGGGACGTACTGGTCGCGGAATGCCTTACGGAAATCCTCCCAAGTGATCGAGTTGGCGTCTGCATGAGCTGCGGTGTAGGCAGTCCACCAGTTCTTCGCCGGGCCCTGAAGCTGGTGCGCGGCGTAGAGGGCCTTATCAAGGTCCCCGACATGGGCAAGCTGCAACTTGCCTGTAATCGTCTCGAGCCAATCATCTGCATCCATTGGCTCTATGGCGTGGTGGAACGCTGGAGGGCGCGTCGTCATGAAGCTCCTGAGAGTGTCATCCGGTCGGGGTGGCTGTGCAGCTCCTGCACCCTAAACACCCTGAGCTCCCTGAGCAGCCTGCGCCATCTGCTGCATGTGCTGCATCATCTGGGCCATGTTCTGCATCATCTGGTTCTGCACCTGGGCCATCTGGAGCGGGTCGTACGGGGGCGGAGGTGGAGGTGGATGAGGACGAGGCGGCTGGTTGCCACCTGCCCCGCTCCCGCCAGCGTTACCGGCGTTACCCGCGCTGCTCCTGGTGTCAACCATCTGTTACATTTTCCAGGAGTAAGAGTGAGATGTGATAGATAGATATATAACAACCCTGATTTGGTTAATTAATTCGATTAGTAAAACATTTTAACAAATGATGTTGCTGCAACCTGATGGTCGCAACACACCAACAATCATTACAAAGAACCAAAACATTACATATGCACAAGTACATGCCAAACAACGTGCTACGTGATCGAACATTTATGGTGGACAACCTACTATTGGAGGACCTACTTTTAAACTGAGTTTGAATTTTCAGCAGAGAAATACTACAGAAGTGGGAAATAGGGTGAGGCTTTTTTTAAAAAATAATTTTGTAAACTCGACGACTGACTAGGGTAGCGTCCTACGGTCAACACGGCTCTGATACCACCACTCTGTGACACCCCAATTTTAAGAACAAAATTGGAGCACAATATATGTATGCCAGGATCAATTTTCATACATATATCCACATCATAGTAAATATCAAAACAATGCTTTATTAATAATATCGAACTTTATTACATAAATGACCCTCGGGTCTGAAAGAAAAGTACAGACTCTCATGATATCTAACTCGAATGAAGACTCTAATATAAATGCGGAAATCTGGACTCCATCTCCACAGGAACGTCGACCGGGGGTAGCGCCATCCTAGTACAGGTCGTCAGGGTCGTAGCCACCGTCCTCTGGATACTCCGGCTCCTCGTAGACGTAGTCTCCAGCGTCTGGGTGGGGTAGCAGGGGGGACAAAGAGGAAGGGTGAGTACATCGAAATGTACTCCGCAAGTGTAGGAAATATATGCTTATGAGGCTCATAACAAAGGTAGGCTGACTTTGTTTGACTCAAGCGCCTAAAGCGACACACCCTATTAATCCTATTAATCCTATGCACCTATTTACTAGGTTATAGACAGACACGGTATAAAAGTAACAACACTCGGAGTCGCACCGAGCAACCATACTCGGAGTCACACCGAGCAACCAACACCTGAAGTCCATCAGGCACCCGCACCTGAAGTCCATCAGATGACCCGATCCCAAAACCAACCAGTAACTAACTAATCTCGAAGAAGTCCAAGCCCGCTCGTGACCGTGAGCACGGCTGATATATCAGTTTTGCACTCTGCAGAGGTTGCACATCGTTACCCATGAGTCGTGCAGATCCCGTCACGCTAAACACTGCCGAGGTGCATAGCGGGTTGCACTACAAGGCCTTTACAAAGCCCCTCCAAGCCTGTGTTACACGTACTCTAAGGTTTCATCCCCGTACATAAGTCAGCGACCCCAGGGACCCCCTCTTGAGCCACTAAACAAACCCCGTGTAGCATAACTCGGAGGAAACTAATTAATTAGCCAGGTCCAGCCCATCCAGATCTCATGGCTGCACTGTTAAGCCGGGTTACATGCTCCGAGAACCGGGTCCTAGGGATCCAGGCAGGATATGTCTAGCACGAGCCCCGAACCAAAAACCAAAAGCAGCTGCCGAGTCCCACGGCACAAAACCACCAATACGGGTCCATCCTGCCGGATTTACCTAATAACCATGTTACTACAAAATTACCATGTCCACATTCGTTTCATAGTTCATTAATCAAGTTTATAAACATTTTAACTCCCATCCGCCCATCCATGACTGCAGGGCTAAGCAAGACACCTACCCGAACATCCCAAAACAGGCGACAAGGATAATATATACAAATTCTAGTAAACCCTAACATGGGATTCAAATTAATGACAAGCATGCATCCACAAGATCTAACTACTCTAGTACCAAAAGTAAAATAAAGTAGGTGCAAGATGTTCAAGGACACTTGCCTTCGGGCTGGGTCGAATCTGCAGGGTCACAGGAAAGGTCTGTAGCGTCCTCGAACTCCGCACTCTCTGGCCCAATCAACATACATGGCACAATACAATAAAATAAATAACAGTACAACAAATAGTATCAAAACAGTAAACCAACAGTTCTACTGCGTAGAGAACAAAATTATGAATCTAACGCAAGTTGAATGGGTCGAATCGGAGTTAAAACGCAAAAGATATGAGCATTTGAATCTGAGTGGCAATTCTGTAAATAGACTGAACTCATTTTCGTAATTTAAATAAATGAAAACAGAAATAAAATTGGCGTCTGGACCGCGCCTCATTTCTCCGAAAACCGAGGGGCTCAACTGAGAGTTTCCCCAGACTCAACCAACAGGATAGGTGGGACGGCGGGTTGATTTGCGAAAAGATGAAGGGCCTCATTGCAAAACGGCCGCGCGGCGCGTGCGGCTGCTAGCGTGGCCGCCACGTGGCGTCGCCGTACTGGTGCGGTGTATGCTTGTGTGGTGGGTGCGGTCCATGGTCGTGGCCCGGCAGCGGTGCTACGGTCCACCGTAGACCACTGGACCGTGCCTCGTTTTGGCGAACTCGGAGGGCCTGGATGTAAGTTCCTTAGACACAGAGAATAGTGACGGTGGAGTGCGGGTTGATTTATTAAGAAGTGGAGGGGTTTTCTGCAAAAGGACAGGGACAGCCGGCGTGGCTGCTGACCGTGCGCCACGTGCCTTCCTCCTATTGGTCCGGCGCACCACGCGTGCCGTGGACGCGCTGACGCGGAGGAAATGGACCGAGTCCACGGCGCTGTGGACCGGGCTCATACCGGTTCGAGGGAGCGATCTAATCTGAGCCATGCGTGTGGATCTAGACGGCCAAGGGTGAAAGGTGGGGAGTACGCGGCCGCCGGCGAAAGAAAACACGGCGGCGCCCTACCCACCACGGCGGCGCCATGTCTGGCTCGGCTAGGGTGGCTCTATGCATGCCCTAGAGGCCGGTAGAGACAACAGAGGGGGGTGGGTCGGAATGGGGAGCTCACCGCGGGTCCGGTGAAGGTGTTCCCGGCGCCGATTGGTGCCCGTAGCCGGCGTTCGTCGCGGCGGCCGAGCGGAGGATTCCTGCGAGGACGGTGAGGGGCGCTTCGGTGTGGTCTCGCGCCGAAGAGAAGTCGCCTGGACGCGGCGTGGTGCGGTGAGGCCGATGATGGTCGGAACGAGGGTCGACGGTGGCTCTCTGGGACAGGACGAGCTCAAGCCGAGCTCGGTGGCTATTAATGGCGGTGGCGGCGCGGGTGGGCGAGAGAGGGCCTAGGGTTGTGGGGAGATCTACTTGTAGGTCGAGCGGGAGGGGTGGCGGCGCGATCTGAACTAGTGGTGAAAGACCGGAGGGTTCGGGGAAGGGAGTTGGGCGCGAGCAGCGATGGCGGTGGCGCTGCGGAAGCGGGATCTTCGGAGGGGATGAGTCCGACTTGCGGGACCCGCGCGTCGGCGACTGGGAGAGGGGCACGGGAGCCTGCGCGAGCGGCCGAACAGGCCGGCGCGCGCGGTGCGGGGTGGGCTGGTGCGGCGCAGGGTGTGGGCCACGACGGTGCTGCGGGGGAAGGCAGGCCGCGCTGCTTGCGGGCCGGCGCAGAGAGGAGGGAGGGGAAGTGCGGGCCGCGGGGAGAGAGAGCGGGTGGGCCGCTGCGGCTGGGTGAGGGAGCTCGGCTGGGCCGAGTGGGTTGGGGAGAAAGGGGAAAAAGGGAGGCCCAGGGCTTTGGCTTTTTTTTCATTTTCAGACCTTTGCAAAGGCTTTTGAAATTGAATTCAAAACCATTTGAAATCTAAAACTGTTTGAAAGTTTTTGAAAATATTCTCCCTAGATTTTGAAAACAAAACTTGAGATTGAATTTATAAAATTTTCTAAACCTTTTTATTTGCTTTTCGAAATAGAATAAATCCGGTTTCGCCCTATACGGGTTTAATAAATTACTTACCACATAATAAAAATATGCAATGGCATGAATGCAACATGAAAATGATAAATAAATTTTATTTTCCTCCTCTAATTAAATAGACAACCTATTTAATTTCTAGTTTCTTTTATTAATTTGGGGAAAATTTAAATCAGGGTGTTACAAACCTACCCCTCTTAGAAGAATCTCGTCCTCGAGATTAGGAAAAGTCGGTGAAGAGGTGGGGAAAATCTGCCCGAAGATCATCTTCCTTCTCCCATGTGGCTTCTTCTTCGGAGTAATGCTTCCATTGCACTTTGCAGATTTTAATCCTCTTGTTGCGAGTGCCTCGTTCCATCGTGTCCAAAATCTTGATCGGCTCGGAGAATGTCAGATCATTCCGCAGATCAAGCTCCTCAAGTGGCAACTGCTCCTCTGGAACTCTGAGGCATCTCTTCAGCTGGGATACATGGAATACATTATGGATACCTGCTAGACGTGCAGGCAACTCCAGCTGATATGCAACTGCGCCTTTCTTGTCCATCACCTTGAAAGGGCCAATGAACCTCGGAGATAGTTTTCCTTTGACATTAAACCTCCGAAGACCCCTGAAGGGTGACACCTTCAGATAAACAAAATCCCCAATCTGGAACTCCAGCTCTCGTCGTCTGACATCGGCATAGCTCTTCTGTCTAGTCTGAGCTGTCTTCAGGTTGCTTCTGACCTGTCTGACCTGTTCTTCAGCTTCTTCTATAGACTCAGGGCCAAAGACTTTTCTTTCTCCAACCTGATTCCAGAATAGAGGAGTTCTGCACTTCCTGCCATACAGTGCCTCAAATGGGGACATTTTGAGACTGGCCTGATAGCTATTGTTATATGAGAACTCTGCATATGGCAGACTCACATCCCAACTCTGGCTGTTCTGGAGTGCACTAGCTCGCAACATGTCCTCCAGGATCTGATTCACCCTTTCTGTCTGACCATCGGTCTGAGGATGATAAGCTGAACTGAAACTAAGGCGAGTATCCATAGACTCATGCAACCGCTTCCAGAATCTGGATGTGAACTGGGTACCTCTGTCAGATACTATGATCTTAGGCACCCCATGCAAGCACACTATCCGAGACATGTACAACTCTGCAAGCTTCGGGCCCTGATATGTCTCCTTGACCGGGATGAAATGAGCCACCTTGGTCAACCGATCAACTATGACCCAGATGGAGTCATATCCAAACTGTGTCCTGGGCAAACCAGTGATGAAATCCATGCTGATCTCTTCCCATTTCCACTCGGGAATCTGCAGAGGCTATAACAAACCAGCTGGTCTCTGATGTTGGGCCTTAACCCTCTGACATGTGTCACACAAAGCCACATACTCTGTTACTTCCCTCTTCATCCCATACCACCAGTAATACTGCTTCAGATCCTGGTACATCTTGGTACTGCCTGGATGAAGAGAGTAGGCTGAATCATGAGCTTCCCTCAGAATCAACTCCTTGATAGCCTTCACATCTGGGACACAGATCCTGCCTCTGAACCACAAAACACCCTGATCATCCTCTGTGAACACTGGGGCCTTGTCTTCCTTGATCAACTGCCTGATCTCTAGGAGATACTCATCAGTGAGCTGCCCTGCTCGGATATCACTCTCAAGAATCGAATCAACCTCCAAGGCTACTGCATCAGTATGACCAAGAATACCCAAGTTGAGCTTCACAAACTCCTCATGCAACTCAGGCTGGTGCTCCTTGATCTCAAGCACATTGCAGTAAGCCTTCCTGCTCAGGGCATCTGCTACAACATTCGCCTTGCCCAGATGATAGTTGATACTCAGATCATAATCTTTGATCAACTCTAGCCATCTCCGTTGGCGAAGATTCAGATCTGGCTGGGTGAAGATGTACTTCAAGCTCTTATGATCAGTGTATATCTCCGTCTTCTTGCCCATCAGATAGTGCCTCCAGATCTTCAGAGCATGAACAACAGCTGCCAACTCTAGATCATGTGTAGGGTAATTCAGCTCATACTTCCTGAGCTGTCTCGAGGCATAAGCAATCACACGACCTTCCTGCATAAGCACACATCCCAGACCCTGATGCGAAGCATCACAATACACCGTGAAGTTCTTCTGGACATCTGGCATGACAAGAATAGGAGCAGAGGTCAATCTCGCTTTCAGTTCCTCAAAACCAGTCTGGCATTCAGGGGACCATACAAACTTGACACCCTTCTCAGTCAGTCTCGTCATCGGCTTCACGATCTTGGAGAATCCCTCAATGAATCTGCGATAATATCCAGCCATACCGAGGAAACTCTGAATCTCAGTGACGCTCTCAGGTACCTTCCAGTCCACTATATCTTGGACCTTGCCTGGATCAACTGATACGCCACCTTCTGAGATGATATGCCCCAAGTAAGCAACCTTCTTCAACCAGAACTCGCATTTGCTCAGTTTCGCATACAACTGATGCTCCCTGAGTTTCTGCAACACTAACCTCAGATGCTTCTCATGTTCTTCTTCATTCTTCGAGGATATCAGGATATCATCAAGGAACACCACAACGAACAGATCTAAAAACTCCATGAAGACCTTGTTCATCAAATACATGAAGAAAGCTGTGGCATTAGTCAAACCGAAGGACATCACTGTGTACTCATATAGCCCATATCGAGTTACAAATGCCGTCTTCGGGATATCAGCT
The DNA here is from genome assembly GCA_009763385.1 of Coix lacryma-jobi var. lacryma-jobi. Classification (NCBI taxonomy): domain Eukaryota; kingdom Viridiplantae; phylum Streptophyta; class Magnoliopsida; order Poales; family Poaceae; genus Coix; species Coix lacryma-jobi. The sequence continues at coordinate 71,630,433 of CM019831.1, read as the reverse complement.
TTACGAATCTTCAGCTGATTATAACCTGTTTGCAGGTCAATCTTCGAGAACACATGAGCACCCTTCAACTGATCAAACAGATCATCAATGCGAGGAATTGGGTACTTATTCCTGATGGTAGCTTCATTCAATGCGCGGTAATCAACGCACATCTGCAGGCCTCCATCCTTCTTCGGAACAAAGATCACAGGGGCTCCCCACGGGGATGTACTAGGACGAATATGCCCTTTCTCTAACTGCTCTTGGATCTGCATCTTCAGCTCAGCTAGCTTTTCGGCATCCATTCTATATGGTCGCCTGTATATAGGTGCAGTGCCAGGAACTAAATCAATAGAGAATTCAATCTCACGATCAGGTGGCATACCTGGCACCTTCTGGAAGACGTCTGGGAACTCCTCGACAACTCGAATATCAGGTACCACGACAGCTTCATATGCTCTGGCTTCTTCTACCATCTGCGTCGGTGCCTGATACACAATCTCCGTGCCATCCGGATGCTTCACTGTGATGATCCTCTGAGCACAATCAATAACGCCCTAGTACTTGTGTAGCCAGTCCATTCCCAATATAACATCAATGCCTTGGGAATCCAGAACAATAAGAGAAAAGGGAAAGACTACCCCCCTTATGTGCAAGCTCACATTTGGGCATACATGCCGCGATATCAGTTCTCCTCCAGGAGAGTTCACCCTCATACTCTTTTGCATCAAGACTCTATGTATGTTATATCTAGATACACAGGATGCTGATATGAAAGAATGAGATGCTCTAGAATCAAATAAGACTGTAACTGGGTGTGAATCAACAAGGAACGTACCAAACACCACATCTAGTGCTGTCTGAGCTGTCTCTGCTGCAACGTGGTTCACACGACCACGATTGTAGCCCTGGGGCTGGCCTGCGGGACGGGACTGTGGTGGAGCCGGCTGCCTCAGTGGACACTTGTTGGCGAAGTGTCCCATCTGGTTGCACTTGTAGCAGGGACCAATCTGACCTGCCCCCTGTGCTGGACGGGGCTGCTGCGGAGCTGGAAGACCCTGGCGAGGTGCCTGAGCCTGGCGTGGCTGCTGCTGCTGCTGGGGTGGAGCCTGGTACTGTGGAGCTGGGTGCCTGTACTGAGGAGCGGGCTGCCAGAACTGGGGCGGCCGGTACTGCTGCTGCTGCTGCGGGATGTGCCTGGAAGCTGAGGCAGGTGGAGCGTAGCGGGGACGAGCGGAGCTGCCAGAGGACTGTCCCTGGAACGTCATCTTCCTCTTGCGATCTGCATCGAGGTCCTTCCGTTCCTTCTCCACCGCGAAGGCACAGTCAACCAGGTTCTGAAATGAGGAATACTCATTTGAAGCTAGGGCATAGCGGAGTCCCGGGTTAAGCCCATGCCTGAAGCAGATAACAATTTCATTATTTATCAGGTAGCAAAAGGAATGTACAAGGGTATATGAAGAATATGTTATTATTAAAGAATGACAGAGATCTTGCCTGAAGCACTCCTGCTTCTTATCGTCCGTGTCCACGTCATCTGGGGCGTAACGGGACAGCTGGCTGAACTGCGTGAGATACTCACGCACTGTCATCGCGCCCTACCTGAGGTCCTGAAACTCCCGGCGCTTCACCCTGATCTCGCCGAAAGGGACGTACTGGTCGCGGAATGCCTTACGGAAATCCTCCCAAGTGATCGAGTTGGCTTCTGCATGAGCTGCGGTGTAGGCAGTCCACCAGTTCTTCGCCGGGCCCTGAAGCTGGTGCGCGGCGTAGAGGGCCTTATCAAGGTACCCGACATGGGCAAGCTGCAACTTGCCTGTAATCGTCTCGAGCCAATCATCTGCATCCATTGGCTCTATGGCGTGGTGGAACGCTGGAGGGCGCGTCGTCATGAAGCTCCTGAGAGTGTCATCCGGTCGGGGTGGCTGTGCAGCTCCTGCACCCTGAACACCCTGAGCTCCCTGAGCAGCCTGCGCCATCTGCTGCATGTGCTGCATCATCTGGGCCATGTTCTGCATCATCTGGTTCTGCACCTGGGCCATCTGGAGCGGGTCGTACGGGGGCGGAGGTGGAGGTGGATGAGGACGAGGCGGCTGGTTGCCACCTGCCCCGCTCCCGCCAGCGTTACCGGCGTTACCCGCGCTGCTCCTGGTGTCAACCATCTGTTACATTTTCCAGGAGTAAGAGTGAGATGTGATAGATAGATATATAACAACCCTGATTTGGTTAATTAATTCGATTAGTAAAACATTTTAACAAATGATGTTGCTGCAACCTGATGGTCGCAACACACCAACAATCATTACAAAGAACCAAAACATTACATATGCACAAGTACATGCCAAACAACGTGCTACGTGATCAAACATTTATGGTGGACAACCTACTATTGGAGGACCTACTTTTAAACTGAGTTTGAATTTTCAGCAGAGAAATACTACAGAAGTGGGAAATAGGGTGAGGCTTTTTTTAAAAAATAATTTTGTAAACTCGACGACTGACTAGGGTAGCGTCCTACGGTCAACACGGCTCTGATACCACCACTCTGTGACACCCCAATTTTAAGAACAAAATTGGAGCACAATATATGTATGCCAGGATCAATTTTCATACATATATCCACATCATAGTAAATATCAAAACAATGCTTTATTAATAATATCGAACTTTATTACATAAATGACCCTCGGGTCTGAAAGAAAAGTACAGACTCTCATGATATCTAACTCGAATGAAGACTCTAATATAAATGCGGAAATCTGGACTCCATCTCCACAGGAACGTCGACCGGGGGTAGCGCCATCCTAGTACAGGTCGTCAGGGTCGTAGCCACCGTCCTCTGGATACTCCGGCTCCTCGTAGACGTAGTCTCCAGCGTCTGGGTGGGGTAGCAGGGGGGACAAAGAGGAAGGGTGAGTACATCGAAATGTACTCCGCAAGTGTAGGAAATATATGCTTATGAGGCTCATAACAAAGGTAGGCTGACTTTGTTTGACTCAAGCGCCTAAAGCGACACACCCTATTAATCCTATTAATCCTATGCACCTATTTACTAGGTTATAGACAGACACGGTATAAAAGTAACAACACTCGGAGTCGCACCGAGCAACCATACTCGGAGTCACACCGAGCAACCAACACCTGAAGTCCATCAGGCACCCGCACCTGAAGTCCATCAGATGACCCGATCCCAAAACCAACCAGTAACTAACTAATCTCGAAGAAGTCCAAGCCCGCTCGTGACCGTGAGCACGGCTGATATATCAGTTTTGCACTCTGCAGAGGTTGCACATCGTTACCCATGAGTCGTGCAGATCCCGTCACGCTAAACACTGCCGAGGTGCATAGCGGGTTGCACTACAAGGCCTTTACAAAGCCCCTCCAAGCCTGTGTTACACGTACTCTAAGGTTTCATCCCCGTACATAAGTCAGCGACCCCAGGGACCCCCTCTTGAGCCACTAAACAAACCCCGTGTAGCATAACTCGGAGGAAACTAATTAATTAGCCAGGTCCAGCCCATCCAGATCTCATGGCTGCACTGTTAAGCCGGGTTACATGCTCCGAGAACCGGGTCCTAGGGATCCAGGCAGGATATGTCTAGCACGAGCCCCGAACCAAAAACCAAAAGCAGCTGCCGAGTCCCACGGCACAAAACCACCAATACGGGTCCATCCTACCGGATTTACCTAATAACCATGTTACTACAAAATTACCATGTCCACATTCGTTTCATAGTTCATTAATCAAGTTTATAAACATTTTAACTCCCATCCGCCCATCCATGACTGCAGGGCTAAGCAAGACACCTACCCGAACATCCCAAAACAGGCGACAAGGATAATATATACAAATTCTAGTAAACCCTAACATGGGATTCAAATTAATGACAAGCATGCATCTACAAGATCTAACTACTCTAGTACCAAAAGTAAAATAAAGTAGGTGCAAGATGTTCAAGGACACTTGCCTTCGGGCTGGGTCGAATCTGCAGGGTCACAGGAAAGGTCTGTAGCGTCCTCGAACTCCGCACTCTCTGGCCCAATCAACATACATGGCACAATACAATAAAATAAATAACAGTACAACAAATAGTATCAAAACAGTAAACCAACAGTTCTACTGCGTAGAGAACAAAATTATGAATCTAACGCAAGTTGAATGGGTCGAATCGGAGTTAAAACGCAAAAGATATGAGCATTTGAATCTGAGTGGCAATTCTGTAAATAGACTGAACTCATTTTCGTAATTTAAATAAATGAAAACAGAAATAAAATTGGCGTCTGGACCGCGCCTCATTTCTCCGAAAACCGAGGGGCTCAACTGAGAGTTTCCCCAGACTCAACCAACAGGATAGGTGGGACGGCGGGTTGATTTGCGAAAAGATGAAGGGCCTCATTGCAAAACGGCCGCGCGGCGCGTGCGGCTGCTAGCGTGGCCGCCACGTGGCGTCGCCGTACTGGTGCGGTGTATGCTTGTGTGGTGGGTGCGGTCCATGGTCGTGGCCCGGCAGCGGTGCTACGGTCCACCGTAGACCACTGGACCGTGCCTCGTTTTGGCGAACTCGGAGGGCCTGGATGTAAGTTTCCTTAGACACAAAGAATAGTGACGGTGGAGTGCGGGTTGATTTATTAAGAAGTGGAGGGGTTTTCTGCAAAAGGACAGGGACAGCCGGCGTGGCTGCAGACCGTGCGCCACGTGCCTTCCTCCTATTGGTCCGGCGCACCACGCGTGCCGTGGACGCGCTGACGCGGAGGAAATGGACCGAGTCCACGGCGCTGTGGACCGGGCTCATACCGGTTCGAGGGAGCGATCTAATCTGAGCCGTGCGTGTGGATCTGGACGGCCAAGGGTGAAAGGTGGGGAGTACGCGGCTGCCGGCGAAAGAAAACACGGCGGCGCCCTACCCACCACATCGGCGCCATGTCTGGCTCGGCTAGGGTGGCTCTATACATGCCCTAGAGGCCGGTAGAGACAACAGAGGGGGGTGGGTCGGAATGGGGAGCTCACCGCGGGTCCGGTGAAGGTGTTCCCGGCGCCGATTGGTGCCCGTAGCCGGCGTTCGTGGCGGCGGCCGAGCGGAGGATTCCTGCGAGGACGGTGAGGGGCGCTTCGGTGTGGTCTCGCGCCAAAGAGAAGTCGCCTGGACGCGGCGTGGTGCGGTGAGGCCGATGATGGTCGGAACGAGGGTCGACGGTGGCTCTCTGGGACAGGACGAGCTCAAGCCGAGCTCGGTGGTTGTTAATGGCGGTGGCGGCGCGGGTGGGCGAGAGAGGGCCTAGGGTTGTGGGGAGATCTACTTGTAGGTCGAGCGGGAGGGGTGGCGGCGCAATCTGAACTAGTGGTGAAAGACCGGAGGGTTCGGGGAAGGGAGTTGGGCGCGAGCAGCGATGGCGGTGGCGCTGCGGAAGCGGGATCTTCGGAGGGGATGAGTCCGACTTGCGGGACCCGCGCGTCGGCGACTGGGAGAGGGGCACGGGAGCCTGCGCGAGCGGCCGAACGGGCCGGCGCGCGCGGTGCGGGGTGGGCTGGTGCGGCGCAGGGTGTGGGCCGCGGCGGTGCTGCGGGGGAAGGCAGGCCGCGCTGCTTGCGGGCCGGCGCAGAGAGGAGGGAGGGCAAGTGCGGGCTGCGGGGAGAGCGGGTGGGCCGCTGCGGCTGGGTGAGGGAGCTCGGCTGGGCCGAGTGGGTTGGGGAGAAAGGGGAAAAAGGGAGGCCCAGGGCTTTGGCTTTTTTTTTCATTTTCAGACCTTTGCAAAGGCTTTTGAAATTGAATTCAAAACCATTTGAAATCTAAAACTGTTTGAAAGTTTTTGAAAATATTCTCCCTAGATTTTGAAAACAAAACTTGAGTTTGACTTTATAAAATTTTCTAAATCTTTTTATTTTCTTTTCGAAATAGAATAAATCCGGTTTCGCCCTATACGGGTTTAATAAATTACTTACCACACAATAAAAATATGCAATGGCATGAATGCAACATGAAAATGATAAATAAATTTTATTTTCCTCCTCTAATTAAATAGACAACCTATTTAATTTCTAGTTTCTTTTATTAATTTGGGGAAAATTTAAATCAGGGTGTTACAGATGACGTCATCGATGACGTGCCACGCGACGTGGCGATGACGTCATAGCTAGCCCGGCTACTTCCTTTGTTGCCACGTGGACCAATCATATTCTGCCACGTGGCTTGGTTTGATTGGTTCTTATTTCTTCACAGATTGTGGTTTGAAATCGTCAGTGAAGATGAAAGAGTTTGGTCACAGATGGCGACTTGAAATCGTCACTGAAGATGACACAGTTTTGGTCACATATTGTGATTTGTAATCGTCACTAAAGATGATACAGTTTTGGTCACATATTGCGATTTGTAATCGTCACTGAAGATGACACAATTTTGGTCACATATTGCGATTTGTAATCGTCACTGAAGACGCCATCATTTTTGTCAGAGAAATGCATATAATAATTTAATTGCAATTTGGAAATGACACTAGAAAGACCAAATAATTCCATACTTAATAAAACAACATTCCAACGAGCATACATGTCAGTTCACAGCAACACCAACATTACAGCATATAATTAAAAGTTGCCAACCAACATTACAACATTTAATGTATATATTGCCAACCACAAGCAACTTAAGTTTGACTTCCCAAAATGAACAACTCAAACACAAGAGCACTGAACACGAGCCCTCATGTCGACGAAGAAGGATTACCATGCAAGCATAACAGCTTCTTGATCAGCGCATTGGTCTCCTCCATCTCCTTGTTCTTCTCGGTCAGCATCTTGTACTCCTGCAGTTCTTTTTGTGTCCTCGCCAGCTGTTCTTCAGTTTCTTCGCTTTTCTTCTTGAGCTCATCGAGTTCACCTTGAACAGCAGTCGCCGCTTCAGCTGCAAGTTGTTCCTGAAGCTCGCTTTCATGTGACTTGGAGGATGTCGGTGTTTTCATGCCAACACTCTTCAGGAAATGATGTGAGCTGGTCTGGGAGAGCACCTTAGACACGAGGTCCACACTTGATGGTTCTGTCCCATCTTCATCAACAGGTTCAGCCCTCAAAGCTTCCATATCAAGCTAAAATATCATGGACAGAAAATAGTTACATGTTCATGCTACTTACAAACAACAAGATGAGAGTTGTTACTTATTGCAATAATTTGAGGAAGACATGTCACACAAGATGAACATAGCAAACAAAGGAACTTACAAGTGCTTCTCTTGCAGCTTGGCTGAGGCCACGTTTGGAGCTGGTATGGCAGGTCTCAAAGGCCTCCACCGCATCTAGTTCTTCATTCAGATCTGTGCTGGGTTCTTCTCTATTTCTCTTCTTCTTCTGTTTCGTGGATAAACAATCACAACAAAAGTTGACTCAGATTACATGCAAGAGAATTTGATATGTTCCAATGTGTATGGAGACTAGTACAAGGTACTTTGAGCTTACATATCCATGCAAGTGTGTCACATAGGAGCGAGAACCCGTAGCCTGATGATACTTGACTTTATTGCGGTTCTGCTTGTTCTTTTCACACGTTTCCTACAAGAGAATTAACGTGTCAGATGAGATTATAGGTTCAAAAAGAGAAGAGCCTTTGCAAAATGATTGTGAAAGAAGCATATATGGTAAGATATCCATACCATGTTCTTTGGATCAGACCACTTTGCAACTAGTGCCCTCCACTGTTCATCAGACATGTAAGAAACAGGTGAAGTTGTCCTAATCTCATTTGCAGGAACACCATTGAAGTATTTCTGCTTTAGTCGATAACGCATTTGTTTTTCCGTAGAGCGCATCATATCTGTGCAAGCTTCTTGTGTTGGCCCATTTTTTGAGTTAATGGCCAAGCGTCCCTAGGTAAATGACAGTTCCATAGTTAGTTAGTCAATTCAGGTTAATCATGTATACAAGTTAACCATAAAAACAGTAATGCACTTACATTTAGCTGATTTACAAAACTCTTGTAGTATTTGTTGTCTTTCTTGTAATCTTTCCAATGAGGTAGGACAGGCATGTTTTCTCGAACAATGATGCCAGCCTCTGATGCAAACTTAGCAGCTTGAATAGGTTCATGAGGCCTTTTATTGCCTTCATCAACAAGTATGGGCAATCTCCTTCCCATAGCTTTAGTCATCTTGTCCAGTTGTTTTCCCTTAGTTGGTTGCCTAGGTCTCCTTGGAGCTCGCTCTGCAGTAGCTACAAAATAGAAGCGGCATTTAATGAAATGTTTTAGTTTCATGTAAATCAGCAAAAGAGATGTCATATTGTACTGACAAAATTACTATAACTTGCCTTTAGTTTGTTCACCTCCATCTACATTGCCTTCATCAGCACCTGTAGTGTCAAGATCAGCAGCTCCACTGTCTTCCTCTGGAGGTAGTCTCTCATGATCACTAGGTCGAGGTGTAGTAAACATGTCTGATATGTCATCATAACCATCTGTAGGAGCCTCTACATTGTCCCCATTTGTATCTGCACTATTAAGCCCTTTTGTTGATCTTGTTTGGGCTCCAGAATATTGCACCTGTGATTCTTGAGATGCCCTCACTCTCTTGCTCCTATTTCCTGGAGCCATGTTAGGATCTCTCTTCTTAGAAGCGAGGGTTTTCCTTCTAGCACTTGGAGGATACTGTAAAAAAAGTCAGCCATGTGCAATATTAAGCAAGACCATATATTAATTACAGGTATGAAAAAAACATGATGAATCTAAAAGTAGGATCATATATTATAGATGAGATTGAAAACATTCAAATGCAATTCAAATACTCCCCATCCACTACTTGGAAGGTTAAAGAAGCACCTTAATTGCCAGGGGTTCTGGATGCTCTTCAGATTCAGTGTCATCATCATCACTATCTCCTTGATCATCTTCGCCAAGGAGATACTCTGATGAATCCGAATCTGAACTATTGGTTTTCTTGTTTGTTGTTTTTCCCCTTTGTTGATGCAGGTTGTGGTAAAAGAATTATTAAAACTGACAGATAGATTGTGCAGTCCCAATTCTTGCATCCTCTTTAAATTGTCCGCCACATGTCTATCCCGGTTCCTCTCATAATCGGTTATTGGAGGTTGTATTACTTGCAACATAGCACAATGTGTCTATTAGTTCATGTGAAGGAGATTACTAAGAACTAGGAGGTAATACTAATTGGCATAGAGAAAAGAGGTAAGAGCAAGTATTGCCTACTATAGTGCAAATACAAAAGAGGTGATAGGTTATAGATTAGAGCGAAGAAAGACTAGAGGTGATATGTTCCATAACAGTAGTTCATGGATTACTACATTGAAGTGAGATTGGGGGCATATATATTCCACATCTGTATATACATTATTAAATTGCAAGGCGTATGGAAAGCTGAAGGGTAGTACCAACTTAAAAGCCCATGCATACAGGTGGATTACCTTCTTCTTGTGCATGTTCCTTGTTCCGTTGCCCCCTAGTTGCCACCATTGAGGTCGTCAATGGGGAAGCAGAGCTGCTGCGGTGAATCCTAGTCGACGACGAAGCAGATCCAGTGAAAAGTCCTCGGCGATGACCCAAATCCTGCGATGGTTAGGGTTAGGTCGTTGCGAGTGAAATGTGGATGGGGCCAGAATGGTACTGGGACGAGATAGAGAGGGATGCGGCCAGCGAAGTAGTCGGCGATGACGCAACTCGTCGCCGGCTGTGGTCCCCCCGGGGTTGACGGTTTGGTGGGGTGGAATTTAGGTGGAAAGGGAGAGGAACAGCTCATCGACGGCGGTTGTGTTCCGTCTTGGCGATGAGGTACCTGGTCGTCGTGGTCGAGGAAGCAGCTCGTCGAAGGCGGTTGAGTCCAGGCGGCGGCGGCTAGGGTAGAAGAAATGGGGGATGGGAGGAATGAATTAATAAGGGGATAAATATGTGATTAGTGGCGGGATCAATTTTCGGGACGACACCTGTTTTGGCGCTCTTATTTTTCGGCCACAAGCTGGGGTATGTCGTAATTAAACTAAACCGCATCGAAGGGTTATCGAAATTATTTGAATAGCATAGTGGAAAGGCAGGCTGATTTTGGTGCATTGGTCACGGGTTCGAATCCTTCAAAAGACATTTTTTGTTTTTTTTCTAATTTTTTGTGATCTTCACTAGTTTTGTTTTTCTATTGATCTTTGAATATATTTTTGGTACAATTTTTTTTGAGTTTTAGCACTGACATATTTTGGTGTATGATCATCCCAAAAAGATTCAAATTAAATGATTCAGAGAAAGTGGTACTACATATTTCTCAGAAGGATGAACATCTCTCACTTAGTAACAAGGGTATGTGTGAGCGATGGACGACTTTATGAGGATGTGCATCACCACTTTGTCAGAATGATTTTAATTTTTTTTAAAACACTATACACCAAAATGGAGTGTCCATGCAACTTTTCAGATTTTTCTAGTTACTTTAGGATTTTTCTATTTATTCTTGAGAAAATCAAAAAACTTACTTTAATACGAAAACTAGTTCTGAAAATTGCACAAATGCACACACTATCATGGGACACCTACATAAGCATCCCAAAAGAATTTGAAACGATTTGGTGAAAGTTGTACTAGACATCCCCAAACGGATGCGCATCTCTTACTTCATCACATGGTCATGTGTAAGAGACATGTGCCTTTGTAATCATATGCATTTCAATTTTCTCAGAATCAGTTGAAACTTTTTTGTCAACACTATACACCTAAATGAGGTGTCCATGCAAGTTTTCAGATTTTTGTAGGTAGCTTAGGATATTTTACCATTTATCGTTGGGAAAATAAACAAATAATTACAGTAATAGGTAAACTTGGTCTGAAAATTACACAAATGCACACACCATCATGGGACACCTACATAAGCATCCAAAAAAATTTCAAATAATTTGGTGAAAGTTGTACTACACATCCTCAAACGGATAAGCATCTCTCATCACTTACTCGCATGGTCATGTGTAAGAGATGTGTGCCTTTGTAATCATAAGCATCACAACTTTCTCAAAATCAGTTGAAACTTTTTTGTCAACACTATACACCTAAATGAGGTGTTCATGCAAGTTTTCAGATTTTTGTAGGTACCTTAGGATATTTTACCATTTATCGTTGGGAAAATCAATAAATAATTATAGTAATAGGTAAACTTGGTCTGAAAATTACACAAATGCACACACCATCATGGGACACCTACATAAGCATCCCAAAAAATTTCGAATAATCTGGTGAAAGTTGTACTAGACATCCTCAAACGGATGAGCATCTCTCATCACTTACTCACATGGTCATGTATAAGAGATGTGTGCCTTTGTAATCATAAGCATCACAACTTTTTCAAAATCAGTTGAAATTTTTTTGTCAACACTATACACCTAAATGAGGTCTCCATGCAAGTTTTCAGATTTTAGTAGGTAGCTTAGGATATTTTACCATTTATCCTTGGGAAAATCAAAAAATAATTACAGTAATTTGTAAACTTGGTCTGAAAATTGCATAAATACACACACCATCATGGGACACCTACATAAGCATCCCAAAAAAATTCGAATAATTTGGTGAAAGTTGTACTACACATCCTCAAACGGATGAGCATCTCTCATCACTTACTCACATGGTCATGTGTAAGAGATGTGTGCCTTAGTTATGCATTTATGCAATTTTCAGACCAAGTTTATCTATTACTATAATTATTTTTTGATTTTCCCAAGGATAAATGGTAAAATATCCTAAGCTACCTACAAAAATCTAAAAACTTGCATGGACACCTCATTTAGGTGTATAGCGTTGACAAAAAAGTTTCAAATGATTCTGAGAAAGTTGTGATGCTTATGATTACAAAGGACCACATCTCTTACACATGACCATGTGAGTAAGTGATGAGAAATGCTCATCCGTTTAAGGATGTGTAGTACAACTTTCACCAAATCATTCGAAATTTTTTTGGGATGCTTATGTAGTAGCTTCTGGTTTTCTCCATTTATCCTTGCGAAAATCAATAAAAAATACTTTAGGGACGGAGGGAGTACTCAGTGGGACCTACTCTATGTGACCTCCATATTAAGCACGACGACCTACGGAGTACTTGGTGCGGTTTCCTTGGCTTTTTAGTCTCTTCTTCTTCCACAGTCGGCGGGTCTCTTCTTCTTCCATAGTCCGTGAGGCGAGGGGCGGTTTCAAGGCGGATTGCGCGGCGGCGAGGCTGGGAGATGGAGCGCGGAACCCGTGCCAACGGCGGCGAGGGCCGCACTGGCCGGAAGAGGCGTCCTCATGATGCGGAGGATGTGGTGAAGAAGCTGAGGCGCCACACCAACTCTTCCTTGGGTGGCGGCTCGTCCTATGCTGATTCCATGGAGTCGGCGTTCACCTTCCCACGCCCAGCTGCCGGCAAGGAGAAGACGGTCATCGGCGAGGACAAGGTATGCTCCACCGCGACGTCGCCCAATCCGAAGGGGCTAGGGTTTATTTCTGTACGGATTCTAAAAATTAGTGTTGTTAATTAAGTTCATTAGTGTTTAAATTGAGATTATGGGTTGATACATATATAGATCATATGTTTGGCCTACTGATTTAAGTTTTTGCTAACATTATTGTAGTGATTATTAGTGTTGTCAATTATTGATGCATTAATGATCATATGTTTGGCCTACATGCATTGTTCTTTTAATTAAAGTTTTGCCTTAACTATATGTTTAATGCCCTGATGCTTTAATTGATTAGGTTAAAATCAAATAAATTGAAATGAAGATTGCTGTTGTACATGCTTTGAGAGGTTATCAGTAAAAAAATAAAAAAAGTGAAATGTGTTTTCATATATGTTTGTTTGTCCAGTTTAGACGTATTTACTTTTTGTTTATCACAAGTTTGCTGCATTACAAATTCTGATAATTCAAGATATCATCAATGTTAGTTTTGCATGGTCAGATTTAGTTTGCTGTCAGGTTTCACAATTTTGTTGGCAATCCGAAGTTTACTGTTTATTATGGGTTAATATATATATAGATCATATGTTTGGCCTACTGATTTAAGTTTTTGCTAACATTATTGTAGTGATTATTAGTGTTGTCAATTATTTATGCATTAATGATCATATGTTTGGCCTACATGCATTGTTCTTTTAATTAAAGTTTTGCCTTAACTATATGTTTACATCCCTGATGCTTTAATTGATTAGGTTAAAATCAAATAAATTGAAATGAAGATTGTTGTTGTACATGCTTTGAGAGGTTATCAGTAAAAAAATAAAAAAAAAGTGAAATGGGTTTTCATATATGTTTGTTTGTCCAGTTTAGACGTATTTACTTTTTGTTTATCACAAGTTTGTTGCATTACAAAATCTGATAATTCAACATATCATCAATGTTTTGCATGGTCAAATTTAGTTTGTTGTCAGGTTTCACAATTTTGTTGGCAATCCGAAGTTTACTGTTTATTATAAGTTGATATATATATAGATCATATGTTTGGCCTACTTAAGTTTTTGTTAACATTATTGAAGTGATTATTAGTGTAGTTAATTATTTATGCATTAATGATCATATATGCAGTCTACATGCATTGTTCGTTTAATTAAAGTTTTGCATGGTCAGATTTAATTGTTTATCAATGTTTGTTGCATATGATCAATTACAGGAGCTGGAAGAAGAAGAAGAACCAGAAGCAACTTTCCGCTTCTGGGCTGAAACTACAAAACAACAGCTGCAAGAAGACATTGTGGATGTCTTCGAGAAGATGAAGAAGGACCTGCAGACCGGTCAAGACAGTAACACAGTCTGTGATAAGATGCAGCAGGAGGTGAACAAAAAAATTAATCATTTGATGGACCAGATGTGGATGAAGCTGCTTTGGGATTACGATATGTATGGACATATTTGGGCTTATGATGGATCAGATTGATCTAGTATCTAGCAGTAGTAGACTTAGAATCTGGACTAGTAGGACTGTGGTGGTGCTTTTGGGAACAAACACTATAACTATATAGATGATAGTACTTTGTAAATATATAATTAAGTCTTGGTACCTTTTAAATATGTGTGTGCTAATTATATATATGGTGCTATATATTTTGTGGATTTTGTGTGTCTCAAATCATTTCTGAGTATGAGTGTGTTGGATGCAGACCTGGTACCTGTGTAAATATGTGAGCATACATGTGTGTGTTTTGATGGGATTCACATAAGCTCCAATAGATTATATGATAGTGGTGAGCATATCTTATGGTCTGATGATTGTATGTGCATGACTCATGTCACTCTTTATTGCTTGTAATTTTTTGTTAATGACACAGAGTGTTTTTAGATCTTGCACGTTATTGGTAGTCCATGATGACAAATTAATGCTCATTTACATCTGTGTTCTATTACTTAAACAAAGAAATCTTCTTGCCATGTGTTGGTATAAATTAATGCACACCCTACTTTATCCACAAGCGCACAGATAAGATCTACCGATGTAGCACTTCACCGAAGTAACCCAGTTTTAATATCGAACCCAAAGAAGCGGATAGTGTTAAGTCTTACAGTCTATCCCCTGAGTAGCTGACAAGGACAGAGAATCTAGAAGTATAGAGGGGATCATAAAGGTTGTCTAATTCTAATTTGTTGGAAACACACTTGCTCTCCTTCGCACTTGTGCAGGGGGGTAGCGAAGGTGACCAAGCGTCGGAAACAATTGCGAAGGTTAAGTAAACGAAGACAAAGTTGCTATGGCTCTGTCCCCCCCCCCCCCCAAAAAAATCGTGTCTTACACTGTTCACCCCTTGGTATTTATAGGGAATACCAAAGGTCACGGGACTAATTACGAAAGGGTACAACAAAGATTCCCCGCCTCCACGCAGGGAGGGGGGCAAAGAAGTAAAAACACGGTTGCAGCGGGAACCCTAATTGGCCTTCCCCCTGTGCGCCGTCACTCGGTCTTGCCCACCTTCGGGGGCAGACGTAAAAACTTTGACCTTCGACTTCGCTTGCCCTCGAGCCAGCGTCTTTCCGTCGCCTCGTCGAACCCTTCGCTCCAAGCGAAGTGGCCTCGCAAGGCGAGCGAGGGTCACCCGCCTGGTTGTCGTCGAGTCTTAACCTGCAGAGAATTGCAACAAAGCCTCGGGGGTCGGATCCATGGCGAGGGTTAGAAAACGGGTCCAAGGGGTTCAGTCCTTTGAGGAAAAGGGTCGAGCGGGGACGTGTGGATCGCGCGAAGGTCGTTTTTTGCCTGCGCTCTGTGTGGTGCCGCTGCCGAGGGTCCTCATCCCCAACAGTAGCCCCTCGTTGCTTTGGATCTAAGGAGCAGAGCTTAGGCCCAAGCAGCGCCTTTCGGTGGGAGACGTGAAAAGACCCTAGGCAGCGACGCCCGCGACTGCTCTGGGCCGGGCCGTAGTACTGTTTGCTTTTGTACTGTTGAAGCCTGCTCCATTTTTGTGCTGAGCTTTTTCGGCTACTGTGCCGATTTTGTCGGGCGGATGCTCCCGCTTCTTGTCCTATAAATAGGAGGGGTAGGTGAGGGGCTTTCGTCTTGTGCCTTCAAACGCGCTTGCCATCCTGCTGCTGCTCGTTTGTTGTTGCAGAGGTTGCTTTTCGCATAGTTGCGGAGGCTTAGACTGCTTGCGTCTAGCGAGGCTTAGTTTTTTGAGATGGCGAGGTTGAAACAAACGGCTCGCGCTGTATCTCCCGCCGCTGCGGATGAGGGGACTACCTTCGAGTTCGGGCTTAGTCGGGTTTGCGCCACTGATCTTGCACCCTATGTTAGGTGGGGTTGGATTGAGGAGGGCAAGGCGAGAGCCAGTGCTGGGGAGACGGTGCCGAAGCCAGGTGTAGACGAGGTTGTTGTATTTGAGGAATTCTTTTCAGCCGGACTTCGCTTTCCTGCTGACTCCTTCGTGACTTCAGTTCTGCGAAGGTTTAATTTGCGCTTTCATCAGCTTACACCTTCGTGCTTCACGAAGATGTTTGTTTATGTTTGGGCCTGCCGATCTCAGGGGATTGTCCCTCATGTCGAAGGGTTTGTACGCACTCATCGCGTCCATATGCAGCCTCGGAAGTTCACTGACGGCGAGGGCAGATCCAGTCTCGGTCAGTTCGCCATCTACACTTTCTGCCATCGCGCCGGCGCGGAGCTACCGGTACAAGCGCAGAAAAACAAGTGGAGCAGTGGATGGCAAGAGTTCTGGTTCTACTACAAACTCAGTGATGATGTTGAGCTTTGTGGTGAGCTTCCGTTGCTTGGAGAAGTAAGCGCCGAAGCTAGGATGAGCGCCGAGGCTAACGCCTCTGTTGACTGCCTGAGGGTTGTGGCCCGCTCGCAGTGCGCGCGTGACCTGGTGGAGGAGTATTGTTGTGCCAAGATTTGGCCTCTTGGGCGAAGGCAGGCATGGTTCAAAGTGGAAGATGATCCCAAGTATGAAGGTAGGGGTTTAAAGAGGCTGAGCCTGGATCTTGACAAGATTTGGGAGAGAACTCTCCAAAAGTTTCCCTCACGCGGAGATGGGATCGAGGTCATCTACAAGCGTGTTCAGCAGTGGACTGTGGAACTTGTCGGGAAACTGTCCACGCTGAAGACTAAGGCGATCCACAGCTCGGTGGGTAGCGGAGGTCGGGTGAACAGAATGTTTGATATTCTTGGGGTCCGGTATGCGGCCTGGCCAGCTCCTTCGAGCGAGGATGCGCCGAAGAAGAGGAAGCGCAAAGCTTCGGGGGAGAGGGGAATTGTCTCTCGGCCGAAACGAGGCCGTGGGCGAGGCCGTGGTGGTGTTAGTGGCCGGGTGAAAACACTCGCGACGAAGGTCGCGGTCGTTTCGGCTGGTACCTCTTCGTCAGCTATTGTTGCTTCCGGCCGAGGTGTCGGTAGGGCTGCAGGGCGGGTGCCCCGAGTTGGAGGGATCAGTGCTTTGATTTAGATTTCGGACGACGAGGATGAGTCTGATGATGATGAGGTGGAGGAGGAGAAGGATGGAAAAGAGGGGGGAACGGACGAGGGTTCGTCTGATGAAAGCAGCGAAGCTTCCAGTGAAGGACATGACACTGATGAGGAGGTGTCCATCGATGACACCCACGGAAGAGGGGCAGCCTTGCCAAGCGCTGGTGCGATGGTTGCCCGGAGCGTGGACGACATCGCTCGAGACATTGAGCCAGATAGTCCTCGACGAGAGTCGATTCCCAGCTTTGCGGGCTCGCACCTGTGGGTAGAGGGTTTTGAGTTTGATGGAGAACTCGAGCCCGACCGAGCCCGGGGAAAGAGACCGTACGGCGAGGCGAATCGGTCGAGCCTCCCGGAGTATGCTAAGAGGCTTGGGATTTCTGATCCGGCAACTGAGCTGTTCACCAGTCCGGACCTTCGGGATTGTCACTTGCAATGTGGCCTGGAGGAAAGGCGTTTTTTAGGCCGAATCTTCGGCCGCATTTGTGTGCCGGAGGCAGAGGTTCGACTTGCGGACCATGCGGTTGGTGATACTTTTGCCGACGTTGACGTCAAGTTGGCGGAGCTAATGCTCTTGAACCGCGCGGCGAGACAGAAGGTTGGCTCCGACATGGAATTTATGAGAAGCCAAATTACTGAGCTTGAGAAGGAGAATGGCCGACTTGCCCGGAGCTTGGAAAATAAGGAAATTGAACTGAAGAATGCTTCGGAGAAGGCCGCGAAGGCTCAAGAGGAGGCAGTTGAACTGGCGAAGCGTAATGCTGATTTGATTGCCGAGGGAAAGGCGAAGGACAAGGCGTTGGCCGATGTCGAGGGTCGCTTAGGGGATTTGAGCGAATCCTGGTAGACGAGTATGGAGAACGTCTAGCGTAAGCTTGATTGTTGCCTGACTGAGGCCGGAGGCTCTGCCGGAGAGCCGTTGCCTGTAGCTAGCGCGGAAGCCTTTGAGGGTTGGCTGAGTAATGAACTTGATGTATTTAGCTCGCTAGTTGTCAATGCAGCCGATTTCGGAGGCTACGCCGGGGCTTTGGCAATGGCGAGCACGCTTCGACTGGCGGGTTGTGATCATCTTCGCAAAATCAAGAGGCCAAACCATGCCTTTCCGTCGGTCGATGAAGTGCGCCATATGAAGGTTGATGATGCTGAAGTTCAGAACTGCGCGATGCGTCTGCTCCGCAGGTTTTGGATCTCCGGAGGCGGCCGAGCTCTTGCCTTCGAAGAAGCTGCCGAGGCTACACGTCAGGTTTGCGGACTTTTTCGGATTTTTCGATTTGGTTGAACTGTTTCAGAGGGGTTATTATTGATCTTGGCGAGGTTTGCCTTTGTTTTGCTTATAGGCTCGAAAAGATGCGATGCCCTCGCCGCCCACGGAAGTTGAAGTAGGAGGTGGCTCCGAAGCTGCCCCTGAGTCAAGTGCTGCGGGGGTTACGCTCGCCGAGATCGAGGCCTTGGCTGGGGATGTCCCGAGTACTGAAGAAGCCGCGGTGCAAAAAGCGGCGACGGAAGAGGAGCCTGCTTCGACCGTCGAGGCTGCCGTGGAGGAATCCACGGCGGAGAAGGCGCCTGCTGGAGCCTCGACCGTCGCCATTGGCGAAGGTTCGGAAGCTATCAAGGACGGAGCTGCGAGTGGAGCCCATAGGGAAGCTGGTCAGGTGTGATCCCTGGGATTGTTGTGGCGAGGTAGCCCTTTTGTAGAGATTGTGGTTGTAAAAACTTGATGAGGCTGAAGCATCTTCGTATTTTTGTGAAACATGTAGGTTCCTGACGGAACCGTGCTAGACGTATTCGATGTGACTCCGCTGATGTTAAATTACCAAGATGTTTTTATATCTGGTGAATCGTGGGCTCGCGCTAGGTTTAAACATCCTTCGCTTTCCTTTGAACGCTTTTGGTGGTCAAAGGTGCGAAGGTATGATTTAAAGAATAGTAGGTCGGGTCGTTTTTGGCGTGAAGCAGATTATACGGACCGTCAGGCCGACCGTTATTTGTTTGGATCTTCTTCGATCTCGCAAGCTAGCGAAGATGATGATATTGACGAGAACATAGCTTTGGAATATTTGTTTGGGCAGAAGGAGCTTGGTATAGGTTCGGATGGGACGCTTATGATTCCGAAGGAAGAACCTTCGGATGTTAGTGAGACAAGGCATAGCTACATGTATAGGGCGAGGGTTTTACCCAGGGAACTGCCGATTGTCCCTGCAGCTCCTTTGTTGTGGGGACCCCTGGTTCTAGTGGAGGGGGGGTTTGAGAAGGGGGTCGAGGGTTTCGATGACTTGGCAGTAGTTGAACGTGGGGGTGAACCCTTGTAACTGTGACTTTCTCCCTTTTAGATTGTAAGCCGCATTATTGGTTGAGGCAAGTAAATTCTGCAATTTATCTGAATTGGTTTGTAGTGGTTTAACTAAAGTGATTGTGAAGCTTTACGTTACGCTTTTGATGGGATGATTTTGGAAAAACAGCGGCGCCCCCTACTTTCTTTTAGCGAGGCTCGCGCAACGCTTTTGATAAGCTGATTTGAAAAAACAGCGACGCCCCCACTTTCTTTTAGCGAGGCTCGTGCAACGCTTCTGATAGGCTGATTTGAAAAAGCAGCGACGCCCCCACTTTCTTTTAGCGAGGCTCGCGCAACGCTTTTGATAAGCTGATTTGAAAAAACAGCGACGCCCCCACTTTCTTTTAGCGAGGCTCGCGCAACGCTTTTGATAAGCTGATTTGAAAAAACAGGGACGCCCCCACTTTCTTTTAGCGAGGCTCGCGCAACGCTTTTGATAAGCTGATTTGAAAAAACGGCGACGCCCCCACTTTCTTTTAGCGAGGCTCGCGTGATGCTTTTCGACAAGCTGATTTGAAAAAACAGCGACGCCCCCACTTTCTTTTAGCGAGGCTCGCGTGATGCTTTTTGACAACCTGGTTTTGGACTTCGCGTCTTCTGTTATCACGGGCGGCGGGGTTTGCTTTTTTGGCGAGCCCCTGGCATTTGCAGCGAGGGTGCTTGGCTTTTTGGACTTCGCGCGTCCCCTTATCTTAGGTAGAGGTGAAGTTTGCTTTTTGCGAGCCCCTGGCTTGTTTTGCGAGAGTGCTCGTCTTTTTAGACTTCGCGCCTCCCCTTATCTTATGTAGAGGTGAAGTTTGCTTTTTGCGAGCCCCTGGCATGTTTTGCGAGGGTGCTCGGCTTTTTGGACTTCGCGCCTCCCCTTATCTTAGGTGGAGGTGAAGTTTGCTTTTTGCGAGCCCCTGGCGTGTTTTGCGAGGGTGCTCGGCTTTTTGGACTTCGCGCCTCCCCTTATCTTAGGTAGAGGTGAAGTTTGCTTTTTGCGAGCCCCTGGCGTGTTTTGCGAGGGTGCTCGGCTTTTTGGACTTCGCGCCTCCCCTTATCTTAGGTGGAGGTGAAGTTTGCTTTTTGCGAGCCCCTTGCGTGTTTTGCGAGGGTGCTCGGCTTTTTGGACTTCACGCCTCCCCTTATCTTAGGTGGAGGTGAAGTTTGCTTTTTGCGAGCCCCTGGCGTGTTTTGCGAGGGTGCTCGCCTTTTTAGACTTCACGTCTCCCCTTATCTTAGGTAGAGGTGAAGTTTGCTTTTTGCGAGCCCCTGGCGTGTTTTGCGAGGGTGCTCGGCTTTTTGGACTTCGCGCCTCCCCTTATCTTAGGTGGAGGTGAAGTTTGCTTTTTGCGAGCCCCTGGCGTGTTTTGCGAGGGTGCTCGCCTTTTTAGACTTCGCGCCTCCCCTTATCTTAGGTAGAGGTGAAGTTTGCTTTTTGCGAGCCCCTGGCGTGTTTTGCGAGGGTGCTCGGCTTTTTGGACTTCGCGCCTCCCCTTAGGTGGAGGTGAAGTTTGCTTTTTGCAAGCCCCTGGCGTGTTTTGCGAGGGTGCTCGTCTTTTTAGACTTCGCGCCTCCCCTTATCTTAGGTAGAGGTGAAGTTTGCTTTTTGCGAGCCCCTGGCGTGTTTTGCGAGGGTGCTCGGCTTTTTGGACTTCGTGCCTCCCCTTATCTTAGGTGGAGGTGAAGTTTGCTTTTTGCGAGCCCCTGGCGTGTTTTGCGAGGGTGCTCGGCTTTTTGGACTTCGCGCCTCCCCTTATCTTAGGTAGAGGTAAAGTTTGCTTTTTGCGAGCCGCTGGCGTGTTTTGCGAGGGTGCTCGGCTTTTTGGACTTCGCGCCTCCCCTTATCTTAGGTGGAGGTGAAGTTTGCTTTTTGCGAGCCCCTTGCGTGTTTTGCGAGAGTGCTCGGCTTTTTGGACTTCGCGCCTCCCCTTATCTTAGGTGGAGGTGAAGTTTGCTTTTTGCGAGCCCCTGGCGTGTTTTGCGAGGGTGCACGGCTTTTTGGACTTCGCGCCTCCCCTTATCTTAGGTGGAGGTGAAGTTTGCTTTTAGAAAACGTTCGTTTTTGAAGCAATCTTAAAAACGGTTGCATCGATGATAGCACTCTTTGAAGAAGAGGTGCTTTTTCGATGTTTTCTAGTAAATGTAGAGGTTTGATGACTCTTCTTTTTTCGGGGGTTCTAACCTACATTAAGGTTGTGGATGCTGCCTCGTTAAAAAACCTTACGCCCCTTCGTAAGGAAAAAGAGTGCAGCTCCTGTTTTTGTTACATGCACAGAAATGGAAGAAAACAAAAGTGAAACAAGAGATTACATAGTGCGAGGGCTCGCTAAGGCTCCGCTATGGGTAGAATTTGCGAAGGTCGTCAATGTTCCAGGTGTGAGGCAGGATGTTTCCTTTGCTGTCGGAGAGGTGGAAAGAACCGGGGCGATTGCTTTCCACAATCAAATATGGACCTGTCCACTTGGGCTAAAATTTTCCCGCCAAGCTGGCGTTTTGTTTTCTGATGAGGACGAGGTCACCCTTCTGCAAATCTTTGATTCTGATCTTTTTATCTCTCCATTTTTTGGTTTCTTCTTGGTACTTATGAAGGTTGTGCACTGCGTTGGATCTTGCTTCTTCGAGTAGGTCTTTATCAAGCGGTTGGGCTTGCTCGTCAGGTGCGAGGGTTGTTCTGAGCGACCCATATTTTAGTTCTTCTGGAAGCACCGCTTCTTTGCCGAACAAAAGTTTGAAAGGAGTGAATTTTGTTGCTCTGCATTCTGAGGTGTTGTGAGACCAGGTGACCGAAGGTAGTTCATCGGCCCATTTACCCTTAGGTCTACCCTGCAACTTTTTGGATATAGCTTGGAATATTGTCGCATTGGCTCTTTCAACCAGGCCGTTGGATTGCGGGTGCCGGACGGAGGCGAAGCATAACATTGTCCCAATTTGCGCATAGAATTCTTTGAAGACCTCGCTGTCAAACTGAGTGCCATTGTCGACGGTTAGATGTTGAGGAACTCCAAAGCGACAGACTATTTGTTGCCAGAAAAACTTTTTTACTGCGAGGGAAGTGATGGAGGACAATGGCCTTGTTTCAATCCACTTTGTGAAGTATTCCACAGCTACCACCGCATAGCGATGGTTCCCTGGAGCCATCGGTAGTGGGCCTACGAGGTCCATCGCCCACCTTTGCAGAGGCCAGGTTGGGCATATGAGAGTTGTAGGTGCCCCTAGAGCGTTTTGGTTCTTTGCCATCAGTTGACAACTCTCGCAATGCTTGACGGTGGTTTCCGCATCTCTTAATGCTGTTGGCCAGTAGAAACCTTGCCGGAACGCTTTGCCGACTAGAGCCCTCGGGCCGTTGTGAGAACCACAGATGCCTTCATGGATTAGCTTGAGAATGTCATTGCCTTCGGACTGTGACACACATTTGAGCCATGGCGAGGTTACCGAAGCTTTGTACAAGGTGTTGTCGACAATCTTGTACCCTCGCACTCTTTGCTTTAGTCTGTTTTCTTCTTCTCTGTTGTTTGATTCATGGAGCCCGTTGATGTAGGCCATGATAGGTGCTCTCCAATCCTCGCACTGAATTGCGCTGATCAGCTTGACGCTGATTTTGGAAGCTTCGAAAGCTGACCGAGTGGTAGCCTCGTAGAACACATCTGGTGGAAGCTGTAACTGCTGTGCGGCTGCTTTAGCTAGGCAATCTGCCTCGCTATTTTTAGTCCTTGATATTGCTTTTACAGTTATGCCGAGGAAGAAAGATTCTAACCTTCGGACATATTGAAAATACCTTTGAAGCTCAGGATCTTTTGCTTTGTAGTTCTTCTCAATGTGCCCCGCAATGACTTGAGAGTCTGTGTTGATGAGTGCCCTTCGGACTGACAACGACCGTAGTCTTGAAAGTGCCAGAATTACAGCTTCATATTCAGCGGAGTTGTTTGTGCATTTGAAGTCAAGCCTTCGTGCATATCTCAGTTTCGACCCGGAAGGCGAGATTAGAATGGCCGAGGCACCGGCTCCAGTTGCACCCCAGACTCCGTCGACGTAAACGATCCAAAACTGGTCATGTCGCAGCTCACCAGCACGAGGGTCGGGTGTCCATTCTGCTATGAAATCAGCCAGTACCTGTGATTTGACTGCTGTTCTGCCGACGAAGGTCACAGCGTAACTGTTAAGCTCGACTGCCCATTTTGCTATTCTTCCAACTGCTTCGTTGTTTTTGAAAATGTTCTCGAGGGGGTACGACGAAGGTACATAGATCTCGTGCGCCTGGAAATAGTGCTTGAGTTTTCTTGATGCTATAACGACGGCGTATGCTATTTTCTCAAGCTCCGAATAATTTCTCTTTGGCCCTTCGAGGGTTTCTGAAACATAGTAGATTGGGGCTTGTCTGGTCTTGTTGTTTTCGCGGAGCTCCTTGATGAGAACTGCGCTTGCTGCGTGAGATCATTGATCTGTTGACTCCTTTTAGGTCCTCTGCGGACCAAGCGAAGGTGTCGGAATTTTCTCTGCGGAAGGTAACGAGGTTGCCTTCTGATTGGGGGTCTAGATTGGCTGAGATGAGCACCTTTCTTTCGGTGTTACCCTCGAAGAGTTGGACTTGTTTGGTTTCTTCCTTTGGCGCTGCCTTCACTCTGTCATTGCAGACTTCACCCTCATCGCTGATGCTGGGGGTTTGAGATTTTGACAAATTGTGTACATTACGTTGCCCTGGGGCTACGTTTCCTTCAGCTGCCCTTGCAATGTCTTGGTTCCCAAATACTGCAACCACACCCTTCGGAGCGGGAAGCTTCATGCATAGGTAAGCGGGATGGATGACAACATTGAATGCGTTTGTGACCCCTCGGCCAAAAATGGCATTGTATGGATAGAACATGTCGACGACATCAAAGGTTATGTGCTCAGTTCTGCAGTTCGTTTGGTCGCCGAAAGTCACAGGCAAGGATATTTTGCCAACCGCTCTCACTTGTTGGCCGCCGAAGCCGTATAGAGGGTTGTCAGCGGGTTGCAGGAGGTTTCTATCGAGCTTCATGCTGTCGAAGGTTGAGGCGAATAGGATGTCAGCGGAGCTTCCTGTATCAACCAAGATTTTGGTGACAGTCCACCCAGCGAGGTTGGTTTCGATCACCATAGCATCGGTGTGAGGGTAATCTCTCAGCTTCATGTCGCTGGAATCGAAGGTTATGGGAATGTGAGACCAACGACCGAATCTGTGGGGTCCTTCGACGGCCACGTGGTGAACTCGCCTGGCATGTTCCTTCCTCTGCCGTTTGTTACCATGGTCTTCATTTGAACCTCCGGTGATAGCTAGAATCACACCGAAGGTTGATGTTGGATTGTTGATGGTCGTTTGGCTTTGGGCTTCGGCTTTGACAGGCTGGGGTGCTGGTAAAGCGGGAACTGGCGGTGGTGGTGGCAGAGCGTTGCTGGCTTGGTGGGTTGTTGGAATTTGGTTTTGGGGGGTTGTTGGGTATGTGACTGTGTATGGAGTGTTTTGGCGTTGTGGGATTGTTGTTGCCTGGTAGGAGGCTTGGCTGAAGTGTG
Source organism: Coix lacryma-jobi var. lacryma-jobi (assembly GCA_009763385.1). Taxonomy (NCBI): domain Eukaryota; kingdom Viridiplantae; phylum Streptophyta; class Magnoliopsida; order Poales; family Poaceae; genus Coix; species Coix lacryma-jobi. The sequence goes on along the minus strand of CM019831.1, from coordinate 71,605,725 downwards.
GGTGGTGGGGGTAAATGGGTTGTTGCGAGGGTAGGCCATAGTTTATGGGGGTATAGTGGTATGGAGGATTTGGTGGGTGGAAATTTGGTTTCCTGGTGTGGTTGATGGTTCGTGAGTCTGCCGAAGCGGCTCTTTTGGACTCCTGGAACTCTTTTCCCTTCGCAAAGCATTCACATTGTTTGGTGGTGTGCCCCTTTCCAAGACCACAGAAATGACAATACATTTTCGTGGGGTCTTTTTGCTGGTTCCGTTGATCTGGCGGGGGTGGCAAACCTTGGGGGTTTTGGTTGTTCGGAGGTTGAGTGCCCCGTCCTTGGTGTTCATAGTGTATTGGTTTGTTGATGGCACCGATGTTGCTTTGTTCTTGGCGAGGGTTGTTTACTCTTGGTTGTGGCCCCGGCTGCGGCTTCTGCTGCGACCTCCGAGCATCGGACTTCGCTCTGAAGTCCATGTCTGCTCTACAGTATCTTTCCATTGTCTCGTGTAATTCCTCGATTGTGTTTGCCGGCTTCCTCGCAAATTTCGAAGAGCATGGGCCTGGGCGCAGGCCACTGACTGCAGCGAGGATGACAGCCTCGTCGGATATTCCCGGGGTTCTTGCTCTGATTTGGATGCACCTCCGCCAATAATCTTGAAGTGGTTCGCGCTCTTCTTGTTTGCAGTTGAACAACTCAATGGGGTTGCATGGGGCTGGTGTGATGCCTTTGAAGTTTGTGCAGAGCCTGTCTCTTAGATTGGCCCAGGAATCCACTGTTCCGGGGCGGAGGTTGCTGTACCAGGTTTGTGCGATGTCTTGCAAGATGATGACAAAAGACTTTGCCATTGTTGATTCATCCCCGCCTGCTGCGGCAACTGCTGCTTCATAGCTCATTATGAATTGGCGAGGGTCGGAGAGCCCGTCATATTGGGGCAGGTTTTGTGGATTATAGCACAGGGGCCAGGGTTGGGTTTGGAGCATTTGGGAGAGTGGAGACTTTGGGTCATAGGGCATTTGGTGTTGTTGAGGTCTTCGTTGGTTGCGAAGGTTAGGCTCTCTCTCATCTGGGTAGAGTTGGCGAAAGTTGGGTGGTCTCATAGGATGTGGTTCTGGGTGAATTGGTGGTGGTGGGGGGGTGGATGGCGACGAAGGTTGTCTTGACCCCGCTCCTCATTCCCCTCTTGCAGCGGGGGCATTTCCTCATCATTCCATCCCTCGGCTTCGGCTTCAGCCGCAGCGAGGGATTCCTCCATTCGGCGAAGCTGTTCCCTGGCCTCATCTGCTCTTTGCCTGATTGAGCGCAACCGGTTGTGCCTCTCAAGCTGATCCAAGCGCCTCTTCTTCTCTTGCAGCTCAGCTTGAAGTCCTTCGAGGGCCTCGAGGCCCAACTCTTCTTCATCTCTCCCCTCTCCTTCTCCAAAAGTGTGGGGGTGCGGCTGTGCCACCACTCGGGCCTGGGGGCCCGGGACTTCAGATTCTGGGGTGGCACCCTCTGCTCCCGAGGGTTGCACAATCTCCTCAGCGGGTGGAACCACCGTCGCTGTCTCACTGGCGACGCGTCGGTCCCTTGCTGTGGGCGCTCTCCTGTTCCCTGCCATTTCGAACTTTGTTCCCCACGGACGGCGCCAAACTGTTGGAAACACACTTGCTCTCCTTCGCACTTGTGCAGGGGGGTAGCGAAGGTGACCAAGCGTCAGAAAAAATTGCGAAGGTTAAGGAAACGAAGACAAAGTTGCTATGGCTCTGTCCCCCCCCCAAAAAATCGTGTCTTACACTGTTCACCCCTTGGTATTTATAGGGAATACCAAAGGTCACGGGACTAATTACGAAAGGGTACAACAAAGATTCCCCGCCTCCACGCAGGGAGGGGGGCAAAGAAGTAAAAACACGGTTGCAGCGGGAACCCTAATCGGCCTTCCCCCTGTGCGTCGTCACTCGGTCTTGCCCACCTTCGGGGGCAGACGTAAAAACTTTGACCTTTGACTTCGCTTGCCCTCGAGCCAGCGTCTTTCCGTCGCCTCGTCGAACCCTTCGCTCCAAGCGAAGTGGCCTCGCAAGGCGAGCGAGGGTCACCCGCCTGGTTGTCGTCGAGTCTTAACCTGCAGAGAATTGCAACAAAGCCTCGGGGGTCGGATCCATGGCGAGGGTTAGAAAACGGGTCTGAGGGGTTCATTCCTTTGAGGAAAAGGGTCGAGCGGGGACGTGTGGATCGCGCGAAGGTCATTTTTTGCCTGCGCTCTGTGTGGTGCCGCTGCCGAGGGTCCTCATCCCCAACATAATTTAAGAGTGATATGTTTATACTATTCTTAGTGGGGAAGTTGCCATAAAAGATCACAAATAGAGTATGAGTCTTTTATTCAAATGTATAATCCTACCGAGCCTACACACGGGTAAGTGGACTATAGAAGAATCAACAAGGCTATAAGAGTCACCCTTGCGAACAACCACTACTACCGGCGTTATAGGAGGCATTTATGATGAGTTATCAAGTCTAAGCACCACGCTTACACTATCCAACTACTTTAACTCTAGAGCAACTTAGAATTAAAGTACTCAAAAGAGAGTCACAAACCTTAAGAATAATAAGAACAATGGCTCAAACTTAAATATAGACGTTGATTACCGAAACAATCACTGAAGCAAGTTGATGATGAACTTGAATCCGCAGGTACAAGATGAAGAAGTTGATCCGACAGGCCGGAGCTCCTTCTTGATCTCTTCCTCTCTCTCTCTCTCTTCTAGTTCTAGTATAAGACTAGGTTCTAAACCTAACTAGAGGGGTAACTAGTCTTCTACTTGATAGCTGGCTTTTGATTACAACTAGATGAACTAGATCTAATTCTAGATGAACTAGAAGAGATTCATCTAGAGGGACCTCTACTTCTAATTGAAACCCTAGTTTCTGATGTGGAGATGAATAATGAAGATGGAGATGAATAATGAAGATGGAGATGCCTGGAGAGGGGGGTCTGGGGCTGCTTATATAGCCCTGAGGGATCAACCGCGACCGTTGGATCAAACCGACTTCACGTAGGGCTGAGATGCATCCTCAAAGGCGGTGGAGGTAGCTTGCAGAAGATGGAAGCCAACGGACTCGGGGGGAGACCGACCGGTCTCATGGTGGGACCGGTCGGTCCCACCTGGCAGAGTCCCGCGGTGCCCGACCTCCTGGTGTCTTCTGGTGTCCTCTGGAGTCTTCTAGAAACTTCCTGACGTGGCGGTTGCGTTATCTCCCGTCGGTTTCCTTCTAGGGGAAGCAATCAGCGCTGGTTTCCTAGTTTAGTCCCTGCAGAATCATAATTCACCAAAACTCATGGAATATTGTCAATTAAAACCCTAAACCTTTGTTGGTGATTGAATTCATGCCCTTTTCATATTTATTTATCCTTTAATTTTGATAGATAACTAGCGTCAACACCATGGTCTTACTCAATGATGTCTGGGTCCAATGATGATGGGGCCCATGATTCAATGACACATCTCCCTTTACATGCATGAGTGAATGGTCGGCGTAGTCTTCCACCCACCCCCACGTCTCGCCCCTTCAACGCGCTTGTCACCCCAATCTGTCGCATCAACGCTCCCGTGCCGCTCTCGTCGCATCGCTTTCCTCCACCACGACCATGGTTTGCGCAACCCGCTCTCGAACCTACTCCCTTGGCTCCACAGCCTCCCCTCCTGCTGCCGCCGCCGCCATTGATGCGCCGCCTAAAGAGCAGCACCACTCAGCTAAGTAGAAGCGCGACAACAGCGGAAGGTTCATCGTCGCCGCTGGGACCATGATCGTGCGACCGAGGAGGAGGACGACGACGGCGAGACGCACTCGCATTGAGGCAGAAGAGGCGCCCGAAGTCGAAGCCGATGCGCCATACCAAATCCCCCGACCGCTTCCACTGGACTAGGTAGGGTTCAAAACTTATTGGGGTTGGGGTTTTCTGTGTGGTACTGTTTGAACTATATTGAGATTGGATGTGTTGATTTGGATGCTCTGATGTTGTGGTTTGGGAGATAGATTATTGTTATTTCGACCCTAGATTAATGTCATGTGGTTTCGATCTGAGATAAATGTAATGTGATCATGTTCAACTGTTCTTATAGCTCATATGTAGGCGCTGTTGGTAGTTCTTAGCTTCACTAAAGATAGTGCTAGGCAACTATCCCCGGTAACGGCCCAGGAATGCTTGTTGGCACTTGCTAACGTTGTTACTAGGAGTAGACTATAGAGTCTATCCCCGGCAACGGCGTCAGAAATGCTTGAAGCAAGACCGGTCACTATACAAAGGAGTGGAGCTAAAGCAGCTATCTACTAATGCCAAGCGGGGTTGTCAATCCCAACACTAGTAGGAGCTAGCTAGAGAGAATGCAATCTACCAGGAGGAGATTCTGCAAGCGCACAGAACTATCGTAGTAGCACTTCGCCTGGGAGTACCAGGTGTCGATTTATTTGATCCCAAGGGAAGGCTAGGGTGGTGAATGAGTAGAGTCAAGGAGGGGATGAGAGTCGAAGAAAAGAGAAAAGGGAAAAGGGAAGAGAAAGGATGGAAGGCTAGAAAGAATATATGGGTGGATAGGTAAGGATGATATGGATGGGAAAGGTAAGGTGGATGGATAGGTAGATAAAATGATTAGGATAACTAAGGATAACTAAGATAACTAACTACTCCTAGATAACTACCAAGCAAGATAACTACGAAGCAAGATAGTTACGAAGCAAGGCAGGCAAAAGACAATAAAGCAACTAAGTTGAGTATAGTTTTATTCCTATCTTGTCAAGTATCGAGGCGTACTAGCCTTTACCACTTACTTAGGCTGAACGCTAGCACAACGAGCCTTACTATTAAACTTGGCCAACTACGTGGTGGAATTCAAGGCGCACAGTGCTGTCACCACCTGCTTGCTACCACAGCTATCCGGGGGTCCAGCCGTATCTGAAGGTAAGTCTATAACTAAGCACCATGCTTAACTATATTCTAACTATCTCTACCCTAGCTTTAAAAAGAGACACCCTTGCGGACGTCAGAGCAAACACTTGACTTAATAAGATAAACACTAAACTAACTAAGAAACCTATTGGCCAAGATCAATCACTAAGCACACTAGAGATTAACTACTATGGCTAAGTGAATTGAACTGTAAGATAGCTAGGCACTCAAGCAATCAATCAAGTATACCACTCAATACTGATAAGTATAATAAAGTAATACTTGAAATGATGAACTAGAATATAGTAAAGTGCTTGAGATACAAGAGCAAAACCTGAACTGGATATGAAGGAAGACTCTTCCCAGCTCCAGAACCGATCACTCGCACGCCTCTACTCTTGAGCTAAGCCTTGAGCAGCGCTACCGCGAGGGCAAAGATGCCTTGCTCTACTTGCTACCTACTTGCCTAAGCTCTCTGAGCTCTCACTTGCTTGCTTCTACTTGCTTTGCTTCTCTTGTGTGGGATGTATGATGGTACAAATGAAGTGGTGCCTCCAGGGGGGTATTTATAGTCTTGAGGAGTGAGGGGGGTACTTATAGGGGGCAGCCAGCTGACTTAGGGCTAACCCAAGTGGCGGGCGCCAGCCCTAGGTGGCGGCCGCCACCTCCCTCACCGTTGGATGCACCGCCTTGGCTTCAACGGCATCCAGGTGGTTGTCCAAGGCGGTTTGGAGGTCGGTTGCATGTCCTAGCAACCGCCATTCAGCCTTGATCCACGCCACTCCTCCCTGAGTCGTCCGATGCCACTGACCTAGTGACCAAGGGCCAAGATTTGTCCTTGGGGAGGTCACACGGATCGGTGACGTGGCAAGGAGTGGAGCTTGGGCCAACCCAAGTGGCGGGCGCCACTTAGAGGTGGCGGGCGCCACCTAGGGGTGGCGGGCGCCACCCCCCTTAGGCCCATTTGGGCCCTGCTGAGTGGGCTTGGCCTTTGGTGGGTCCATATGTCCAAATTTGGTTCAAATCCTGCATTCAAATAAAATTCTATGGACATGTGGAATTTGGTTAGTTTGAAACCTATTTGACTACATTTCATGCCTTTTGGTGGACTTTAGGGTCAAATGTTGATGGTAAAACAGGTGTTTAAGGACCGTCAACAAGCTCCCCCAAGCTAACCTGTTGCTCGTCCTCGAGCAACAATGTTGTTTAAGCATTGAGCATGAAATGGATAGCAACTGAAGATGTCTGCAAGTGCATATTGTATAGTGAGAAATAACTTAGCATGTATCATAAATCATAGCAATGTGGGGCTTATAGGTTTTCACTTCAAACATGCAAGAGTGAAATAAAGCAGTAGATAGGAAACTTTTATCTTGCTTAGGTTTGACTAGGATTCTGTCTGGAGGTTTTTTAAGGTTTTCAAAAGATAACAACTTGCTTAAGTCCTCCAAGATTCACTCAATCACTCAATGGTGTTTAAATCCTCACTTAGGCCAAAATGTAGCCTCTCCTATTTCTAAAGAATGATATGTGGAGTTATAGGTAGGCTAAGAACCATGAGCAAATTGCCTGATGTTTATTGCTAAGCTAGACACTCAGATCATAAGGAGCAGCAAATCATAAAAATTGATCAAGATGTGCATGTGTGGTTATGTGGAAGTGTATAGAGAGATATTTCATAATCCTTCCTAGTTAATTTCTGGGGTCTAGAGCTAATGATAATTCTCTTTCTCTCTCTCTTTTTTTTGGATACATAGTGAGTAGACAAAAGATGTGTCCTCACATTTTCTTAGGACATAGTCCTCTCTTGAGCTACTTTGCTCACTCTTTTTTTTCAGGACATAGTCCTATCTTGAGCTACTTTGCTCATTTTTCTCTCTCTTTTTTAGCTCTAGATTTTCCCCAGACATCTATAGGAAAGGATTTCAGAAATGAAAAGGGGGGAAGAGGGAGAAATGCTTATTCCCAGTGTAGGAATAAGCATAAGGCTAGCAATGGGATGTTTGGCAGGGTATTGCGTATCTTCGGTGTAGAGAATAAGCAATTTATTTGGTGGTTGCAAACTTCCAAAGTGGAAAGTAGGCAAATTATGGTGGGTGTGCGTGAATCTCGATTCAAAAGATATGATAAGCTTCTCTACTAAGATCTATGAGGTCTAACAAAGCTCAACACAAACAAAGCTCTTTGTGGTTTTGACTAATGACTAACAAATATTTGGCTGGTGGTGGGATGGGATAAAATGTAGGAGGAACTTTTAGCAAGGTTTTCATAATTTTTAAAAGAAATCCTCCAGATTAGTTCCTAATTTCACCTTAGCAAGTTTAAAGAATTACTCCATTTCTTACTAATTTTAGTCACTAAGCATGATTTCAGTTAAAGCATGTGCAACCAACAAAAGCTACAACTTAGATAAGACTAGCCATTCAAACCATAACAATAGCATTTGCATGACAAATTTCAAATCTTATTCAGGTTTCAACTTGTTTAAGCAGATTTTATCAATTTTATTCATGCAGTGGTTATTTAGGCAAGCATGTGACATTCAAAAGATATAGAATTTAAGAACTGAATGTAAAGTGTAGGCTTGAGACATACCTTATTGGAGCGGGAGTCTCCCCCAAGCTGGCTTCTTGCTTGGTGAAGGGCCTTCTTCTTCTCAGTCGGAGCTCTTGTTCTCATTTTATTAAAAGGGAAACTATCTAATGTTGTGAAAAGGGAAACTAATCTATTATGATATTTTATTATTCTAACTAAGTTAACATATACCTATGCATAAAACTAATGATAACTGATTTTTTTTTAGTTTCATGCATGACATATGTTATTTATTCAAAAAAGGGATAAGGGAAAAATTTAAAAATAAAGCCATACCTTAGGTCCATGGAGTTTCATCCTTATCGGGTGGATCTTCTTCCTTGGGCACTTCTTCTCTTAGTACTCCATCTGGTTCTTCTTCTTTTGGCACCTCTCCTTTGTTATGTGAATCACACAACTCAGGAGGTGGTTCTTTCTTTCTGTTCCACCTTGTTCTTGGGCGCCTCTTCTTGGTACGAACGGGTTTTGCTACCTGCATGTTAGCGGCATATGCGGGACCACGGGAGAAGGAGAATATTTCCTTACTCCCTCCTAATGTCATTTGAATTTTACCACTTCCCACATATATGCAGGCATCAACAGTGTTCAAGAAGGGTCTACCTAAGATTAGAGGCACATCTTTCCTATTTCCCATATCTAGTATTATGAAATCAGCAGGAATATTGGAGCCTCTAATATGAACAGGTAAATCATTAACTATTCCTTCTACATAGCAAGTGGATTGATCAGCTAGCACAACATAGGCAGATGTGGATGACATGGGTGGAAAGAATGAGTTTTCATAAAAGTCTTTAGATAGAATGTTCACACTCGATCCTAAATCACACATGACATTTTTAAAGACTTCACCAAAGATTGAGCATCTAATTATGGGACTACCAGGATCACCCTTTTTAACAGTCATGGTTTGATCTTCATAATAGTTATAATGTTTTATTTCGACCATATTAGCAGTTTCCATGTCAGGTTTAACAGGAATTTTGCCAGTTTCAAAAGATGGTATGATAACAGCAAGTTGAGCTAATTGGGTTTCTAACATCTTATTAAAGCTAAGTTGATTTTTCAGAGCAGATGAGAAATCTTCCAATTTATCATTTATATTCTCAAGGGCTTTATCATTCGACATTAATTTCTTATTCAAGAATTCAGTAGTTCTACCTTGAGAGTAGACTAGATTCTTTTAGAACGAGAAATCATCAGAATTATGAAAATTAGAGCGGGGGAATGAATTGTTACCTTGAGAATTTGCAGGTTGATTCCATCCTTGATTCTGTTGATGAAAACTGTTATTGTTGTTGATGAAGTTCAAATCTTCATGTAGCTCGGGGCAGTGGTTCCCAGAATGTCCGGTTTCTCCACAGACTTCACAAGTCATGTAAGATTCCAGAGATTGGACACTCTCTTGTTGGTTCATCTTCTCACAGCTGTCCAGCTTCTTTGCCAGCAGGTCCATCTTGGCCATGATCATGTCGGCCTCCTTAAGGGAATGCATACCTCGCTTACGGGGCTGTAGTCTTTCGTCATTCCATCCTTGGTTTGACACCATCTTCTCTATGAGAGCCTTAGCATCTGCAACATTCAGAGAAAAGAATGCACCGCCGGCGGCGGCATCCAAATGGCTTCTAGAGAGAGGGGTTAGGCTATGGTAGAAGTTCTGGATCAATAGCCAGTCCTCCATACCATGGTGCGGACAAGCAGCGACATACTCTTGCAACCTCTCCCAAGCCTCGGGAATAGATTCCTTGGCTTGTTGCGTAAAGCTTGAGATTTTGTTGCGTAGAGCATTCGTCTTGCCCAAAGGAAAGAATTTGGCGAGAAAAGCATTGGAACACTTGTCCCATGTGTCTATAGCGTTGCGATCGGTATAGAACCATTGCTTCGCTTTTCCTAGCAAAGAGAAAGGAAAGAGATGAAGACGGATGGCTTCTTGGGTTATCCCCTTAATGGTGAAGGTGCCGCAAATCTCCAAAAATTGTTGGAGGTGAGCATTGGCATCCTCATGAGCCTTGCCACAGAACGGGCTAGCTTGGACCATCGTGATCAGAGCCGGTTTCAACTCAAAATTGAGGTTGGCATCGATCACGTCTGGTCCTATCGCTACATTAGCGGCAGAAGGAGCAGAAAATTCACGAATGGTCTTGTTGGCCATCGTGAAGATAGAACGAGATAAGAAAGAAAGAAGTTGAAGAAGATGAAGGAAAAAGATAAGAAGAACTAGGGAAAGAAAGAATGGGGTAAGATGGGATTCGCTAAGAGGGAGCTTGAGCGAAGATAAATTCGACACGGACTCAACTAATACACCGATTGCCTTCCCCGGCAACGGCGCCAGAAATGCTTGTTGGTAGTTCTTAGCTTCACTAAAGATAGTGCTAGGCAACTATCCCCGGTAATGGCCCAAGAATACTTGTTGACACTTGCTAACGTTGTTACTAGGAGTAGACTATAGAGTCTATCCCCGGCAACGGCGTCAGAAATGCTTGAAGCAAGACCGGTCACTATACCTAAAGGAGTGGAGCTAAAGCAGCTATCTACTAATGCCAAGCGGGGTTGTCAATCCCGACACTAGTAGGAGCTAGCTAGAGAGAATGCAATCTACCAGGAGGAGATTCTGCAAGCGCACAGAACTATCGTTGTAGCACTTCGCCTGGGAGTACCAGGTGTCGATTTATTTGATCCCAAGGGAAGTCTAGTGTGGTGAATGAGTTGAGTCAAGGAGGGGATGAGAGTCGAAGAAAAGAGAAAAGGGAAATAGGAAGAGAAAGGATGGAAGGCTAGAAAGAATATATGGGTGGATAGGTAAGGATGATATGGATGGCTAAGGTAAGGTGGATGGATAGGTAGATAAAATGATTAGGATAACTAAGGATAACTAAGATAACTAACTACTCCTAGATAACTACCAAGCAAGATAACTACGAAGCAAGATAGTTACGAAGCAAGGCAGGCAAAAGACAATAAAGCAACTAAGTTGAGTATAGTTTTATTCCTATCTTGTCAAGTATCGAGGCGTACTACCCTTTACCACTTACTTAGGTTGAACGCTAGCACAACGAGCCTTACTGTTAAACTGGGCCAACTACGTGGTGGAATTCAAGGCGCACAGGGCTGTCACCACCTGCTTGATACCACAGCTATTCGGGGGTCCAGCCGTATCTGAAGGTAAGTCTATAACTAAGCACCACGCTTAACTATATTCTAACTATCTCTACCCTAGCTTTGAATAGAGACACCCTTGCGGACGTTAGAGCAAACACTTGACTTAATAAGATAAACACTAAACTAAATAAGCAACCTATTGGCAAAGATCAATCACTAAGCACACTAGAGATTAACTACTATGGCTAAGTGAATTGAACTGTAGGATAGCTAGGCACTCAAGCAATCAATCAAGTATACCACTCAATACTGATAAGTAGAATAAAGTAATACTTGAAATGATGAACTAGAATATAGTAAAGTGCTTGAGATACAAGAGCAAAACCTGAACTGGAGATGAAGGAAGACTCTTCCCAGCTCCAGAACCGATCACTCGCACGCCTCTACTCTTGAGCTCAGCCTTGAGCAGCGCTACCGCGAGGGCAAAGATGCCTTGCTCTACTAGCTACCTACTTGCCTAAGCTCTCTGAGCTCTCACTTGCTTGCTTCTACTTGCTTTGCTTCTCTTGTGTGGGATGTATGATGGTACAAATGAAGTGGTGCCTCCAGGGGGTATTTATAGTCTTGAGGAGTGAGGGGGGTACTTATAGGGGGCAGCCAGCCGACCTAGGGCTAACCCTAGTGGCGAGCGCCAGCCCTAGGTGGCGGCCGCCACCTCCCTCACCGTTGGATGCACCGCCTTGGCTTCAACGACATCCAGGTGGTTGTCCAAGGCGGTTTGGAGGTCGGTTGCATGTCCTAGCAACCGCCATTCAGCCTTGATCCACGCCACTCCTCCCTGAGCCGTCCGATGCCACTAACCTAGTGACCAAGGGCCAAGATTTGGCCTTAGGGAGGTCACACGGATCGGTGACGTGGCAGGGAGTGGAGCTTGGGCCAACCCAAGTGGCGGGCGCCACTTAGAGGTGGCGGGCGCCACCTAGGGGTGACGGGCGCCACCCCCCTTAGGCCCATTTGGGCCCTGCTGAGTGGGCTTGGCCTCTGGTGGGTCCATATGTCCAAATTTGGTTCAAATCCTGCATTAAAGTAAAATTCTATGGACATGTGGAATTTGGTTAGTTTGAAACCTATTTGACTACATTTCATGCCTTTTTGGTGGACTTTAGGGTCAAATGTTGATGGTAAAACAGGTGTTTAAGGACCGTCAACAGGCGCCATTGATGTTTGCTATAGATTTGTTCTATATAAAAGTTGTACATAACTTTGTTATGTAGCTTGTCCTGAAATTTCATGATTTTAGGCCATGTGCTTTAGGAGTTATAGCTTTTCTAAGTTTGTTGTCAGGTTTTGCATGCTAATTTAGCACTTATTGCAATCATTACTGACTATACATAGTCTTAAGTGGAATCTAAGTCTACTAATGAAGCTGATTGCTGACTTTATTTCATTACTGACGCTGATTTTGTTAATGAAGGCTCCTGATGTTCATCCACACGTGTTTGTGATCAGTGACAAAGTTTCACTGCATTGCACGCTTAGCCATGACAGCGATGAGGAGACGGGACAATGGCCGATGGCCTCCAACAAGGAGGTGTTATAAGTCTACCCGCACTTAATAAGTTTCCTAAATTTCAATTATATATATACTAACTTTCCCCACTATGAATTTCAATTACAGATCATGAAAAAGGCCGAGAACCTTCGTGTCCTCCTGAAGCGCAAATACTTCCATAGATTTGATTTGGATTGAAGCCAGCAGTAGTGATGTATTTTGGTGTAGTTGAATAACATGGACGTAATTCTACAAAGTTGGATGTATGAACTTAAGTCTCACTTGGTGATGTATGTAAGAACATAATAGCAGTAATGCTTATATATGCAGTGATCTTATATATACAGAATTGCCTGTGATGTTTTGGTTTGTTTCCAAGTGATCTTATATATACAGTTATATATGCATACTACAAGTCATCATCTGTGGACATGACATCATTGTTGTCATCGCCACCATCACTAAAGTATTGCAGCACTGTATCATCCTCATCATCACTCTCCTCAAGATTAATAACAGCTTCCTTCTTGTTTCCTATAAGTTGCTGTAAATTGCCTTCAACTATAGTTGCTTCTCCACCTTCGACAGTGTGCATAACCTCATTATCATCACCTTCTTCCACTACATGCTCAGTGTCAGAACAATAATCGTCCTGATGCACATCATGACTGCCCTGTTCTGTTTCAACCACATCATAAATATTCCTATGTTCAAATTTCTGCACAACTCGCCAATCTGTACAATGTGGAGTTGTATCTTGCAGGTAAAATATCTTTTTTGCTTGCTCTGCCAAGATGAAAGGATCAGTCTTATACCAAAATGACTGAACATTAATGGACTTGAAATATTTGTTATCTCGAAGGCCCACAGTCTTGCCTACTTGGTTGTACCAATCGCATCGAAATAGAACCACCGACCGACGAACTTCATAATTTGAGGGATATAGCAACTCATTAACCTCTTTAAGGACACCATAAAAATCTATGGTCTTTCCAGCATGTGAACCTGCAGTCATTACACCACTGTTTTGTGTCTGCAAGAACTTCTCACGATCCGCAGTGCTATAACGCACTCCATTAATCTTGCAACCTGCACTGATCTTAACTCGCCGAACTGGACCACATGCCAGTGCCCACAGTCTTTCGCTAACCGATTCTGGATTCTCATTGCGCTTGTTCTCAAGCTGGTGGAACGAAAATACAAAATTAATCAAGTAACCATTTAATATGCCTATAAACAAAATGCTGAGTGACTTACATGGGACTTAAACCACTTTGGAAATCCCTGTTCGACCATTCGATCTACTTCATTTGGACGTGCACCTTGCTGCAGTAGCTCCTCCCTGTACATGCTGTAGGAAAAAAATCAATTGGTAAGAATAATTTCAAATTTAATAAAACAGAAACTAAGTCTCAAACATACTTACTCCAAATATTCCTCTGCTTCTTCAGCATTATGTAGCACATACCAAACTACCTTATTCATGACAGCATATTCAATGTACTCGGTCCTATTAGCTCCAACAAGAGTAGCACCATGCTTAAAAACAGATATGTCATTAGGCAATGGCATCTCTGTACCACTATCGTCGTCCTGGTTAAATTTAGTGTCAACATCCTCCATGTACCTAGAACAAAAGGTCAATGTGTCACTTGCCATATATGCCTCAGCAATTGATCCTTCCGGCCTAGCCCTGGTCCTTACAAAATTCTTCAAAGTGCCTAATCGCCTTTCTATTGGGTACATCCATCCATACTGAACAGGTCCTCTAAGCAGTGCCTCATCGGGAAGGTGGACACATAAGTGCACCATGACATCTAAGAAGGAAGGTGGAAAGATTTTCTCAAGCTTGCATAGGATCAATGGAATTTCTCCTTTCAATCGTTTCACAACATCTATCCTTAGATTTCTACTGCATAATTCCCTAAAGAAGGTCCCCAGCTCTGCAATTGCTTCATATACATCCTTCCTCACTAGTCCTCTAAGGCCAGCAGGTATGATTCTTTGCAGGAGTATGTGGCAAGAATGTGTCTTCAGCTTACCAACCACCCTGGAACCATCTTCACTTATGTATCTTGCTAGGTTAGCCGCATATCCATCAACAAAACTTGATACCTTTGAGAAACTTGCAAAACTCGACTTTTTGATCCTTCCCCAAAACATATGGAGCAGGTGGGCCCTGTGTTGGTAGTTCTTAGCTTCACTAAAGATAGAGCTAGGCAACTATCCCCAGTAACAGCCCAGGAATGCTTGTTGGCACTTGCTAACGTTATTACCAGGAGTAGACTATGGAGTCTATCCCCGGCAACGGCGTCAGAAATGCTTGAAGCAAGACCGGTCACTATACCTAAAGGAGTGGAGCTAAAGCAGCTATCTACTAATGCCAAGCGGGGTTGTCAATCCCGACACTAGTAGGAGCTAGCTAGAGAGAATGGAATCTACCAGGAGGAGATTCTGCAAGCGCATAGAACTATCATAGTAGCACTTCACCTGGGAGTACCAGGTGTCGATTTATTTGATCCCAAGGGAAGGCTAGGGTGGTGTATGAGTTGAGTCAAGGAGGGGATGAGAGTCAAAGAAATGAGAAAAGGGAAAAGGGGAGAAGAGAGGCTAGAAAGAATATATGGATGGCTAGGTAAGGATGAAATGGATGGCTAAGGTAAGGTGGAATGGATAGGTAGATAGAGGATATAGGATAACTAAGGGTAACTAAGATAACTAAACTACTAACTACTAATAACTAATCCTAGATAACTACAAAGCAAGATAACTACGAAGCGAGATAGTTACGAAGCAAGGCAGGCAAAAGACAATAAAGCAACTAAGTTATGTAAAGTTTTATTCCTATCTTGTCAAGTATCGAGGCGTACTAGCCTTCACCACTTACTTAGGTTGAACGCTAGCACAACGAGCCTTACTGTTAAACTGGGCCAACTACGTGGTGGAATTCAAGGCGCACAGGGCTGTCACCACCTGCTTGCTACCACAGCTATCCGGGGGTCCAGCCGTATCTGAAGGTAAGTCTATAACTAAGCACCACGCTTAACTATATTGTAACTATCTCTACCCTAGCTTTGAATAGAGACACCCTTGTGGACGTCAGAGCAAATACTTGACTTAATAAGATAAACACTAAACTAACTAAGCAACCTATTGGCAAAGATCAAATACTAAGCTCACTAGAGATTAACTATTATGGCTAAGTGAATTGATCTGTAGGATAGCTAGGCACTCAAGCAATCAATCAAGTATACCACTCAATACTGATAAGTAGAATAAAGTAATACTTGAAATGATGAACTAGAATATAGTAAATGCTTGAGTAACAAGAGCAAAACCTGAACTGGAGATGAAGGAAGACTCTTCCCAGCTCCAGAGCCGATCACTCGCGCGCCTCTACTCTTGAGCTAACCCTTGAGCAGCGCTACCATGAGGGCGAAGATGCCTTGCTCTACTAGCTACCTACTTGCCTAAGCTCTCTAAGCTTCTAACCTAACTCTCACTTGCTTCTCTTGCTTTGCTTGGAATGGCACTTGGTGTTGTGGTGTTGTGTTGTGAGGGATATGAATGAAGTGATGCCGCAGGGGGGTATTTATAGCCCAAATGAGTGAGGGGGGTACTTATAGGGGGCAGCCAGCCGACCTAGGGCTAACCCTAGTGGCGGGCGCCAGCCCTAGGTGGCGGTCGCCACCTCCCTCACCGTTGGATGCATCGCCTTGGCTTCAACGGCATCCCGGTGGTTGTCCAAGGCGGTTTGGAGGTCGGTTGCATGTCCTAGCAACCGACTTTCAGCCTTGATCCACGCCACTTTCTCCTGAGCCGTCTGATGCCACTGACCTAGTGACGAAGGGCCAAGATTTGGCCCTGGGGAGGTCACACGGATCGGTGACGTGGCAGGGGTTGCAACTTGGGCCAACCCAAGTGGCGGGCGCCACTTAGAGCTGGCGGGCGCCACCCCTCTTAGGCCCATTTGGGCCCTGCTGAGTGGGCTTGGCTCCTGGTGGGTCCAAATGTCCAAATTTGGTTCAAATCCTGCATTCAAATAAAATTCTATGGACATGTGGAATTCGGTTAGTTTGAAACCTATTTGACTACATTTCATGCCTTTTTGGTGAACTTTAGGGTCAAATGTTGACGGTAAAACAGGTGTTTAAGGACCGTCAACACCCTACAAATTGAGTTGCCATCCTCCTGCAAGTGCAATTCATGTCGTATGCCCATATCATACAAATCTAGCCTAGCATTTTGTGTGTCCTTGGACTTGCCTAGTATGTTGAGTAATGTGCCAAGAATATTTTCACATATATTCTTCTCTATGTGCATCAAGTCGAGATTATGTGGAAGCTTCAAATGTTCCCAATATGGCAATCTCCACAATGCACTTTTGTGGCTAAAAATCTTTGGACCGTCACTGCGCTTCCTTTTATTTCCAGTAATCTGAGGTTGCTTCCCTGGCCTGATATCTTTCACCTTCTCTAGCTCTTGTAGGACCTCCTCCACAGTAAACTTGCCAGGCTGATCTTTCTTTTCACGCTTACCATCGAAAGCCAAGCTGTTCCGCCATGCGTGTGTCATTTCAAGGTAACGACGATGTCCGATGTAGCATATCTTGTTCCTTATTCCCCGAGACAACGGATCCTTGTCGCAATGAATACATGCATAATACCCTTTTGTTGTTCGCCCAAATAACGTGCCCAGCGCTGGATAATCATGTATACACCATAGCACAGCAGCGCGAAGCTTGAACTTCTTACATGTACATGCATCTAAGGTACTGACACCCTTCCATAGCTCAAGCAGTTCTTCGATTAGGGGCTCAAGGAACAAATCAAAATCCTTTCCTGGAGATCTTGGACCTGGGATGAGTAAAGACATAAAGCAGTTTGCTGGATTTATGCATTCCCATGGTGGGAGATTCAACGGTGTCAAAAGCACTGGCCACATACTGTACTGTGTACTCATGTTGCCAAATGGATTGAATCCGTCGGTAGCTAAGGCAAGCCTCAGGTTCCTCGGATCATTTGCAAAAGCTGGTTCCCTCCTGTCAAAGTCCTTCCATGCTTCCCCATCAGCTGGATGGCTCATCACATTGGCGACTAGCTTCCTCACTTTCTTGTGTCACTGTGTTTCCTCCGAAGTTCATTTTGAAGCATAAATTCTTTTCAACCTTGGCAAGAGTGGAAAATGCCTCAAAACCTTATGTGGAACCCGCTTTGTCCCTCTTTCGTCTTTCCATCTAGACTCCTTGCATACTGGGCACGCATTCTTTTCAGCATAATCCTTACGAAACAACACACAATTGTTCTTGCACACATGGATGTTTTTGAATGCAAGGACCAATTCTTTAAGATATTTCTTGGCCTAGTCATATGATTTTGGCAACTCACTCTGAGGGTTTGCATCTGACATCAGCTTCATCATTGCGGTAAATGCTGTATTGGTGATTCGATAATGAGACTTCATATACAACATCCTCACCATAAAGGAAAATTTTGAATGGCTAGAACCCAGGCTAAGTGCCTTCTTCGCATCTTCAAGAACTCTTGCAAAACTTGGCTTTTCTCCATCAGCCTCTGCGGCTGCATACAGTTCGCCTATCATTTTTGGTACTCCATGATCATCATCGTAAACATCATCATCCCCATCCACATGTATCCCAAAGTCATGATCATGTTCTTCGACCTCCTGATCTATACCCTCATCAATTACAACATCTGCAGGCTCCCCATGATGAATCCACCTGGTGTATGTAGGTGAAATTCCATAAATGTGTATATGGGTTTCTACTTCAGTCTGATGTAACAGCCTTCGATTATGACAATTGATGCACGGACAACGAATGTGTTCGTCTTCGGGGTATCTTTCACTAACAAATTTCATAAACTCTTCAACTCCCTTCACATATGCAGGTGTGAATTGTTTTCCATAAACCCAACTTCTATCCATCTGTTGTGACAATAAAAGAAACCTTGTATTAACTCCCTAACTGTGATTGCACTAAGGGGGTGTTTGGTTCCCACCCCCTAGAGTTTAGCCACTAAAGTTTAGTGGAGGTCACTAGAGTTGTAGTGTTAAAAATGACTTTTAGTGGGGGTGTTTGGAACTTTAGTGACTAAAAGTGACTAAATTTTAGTGGCTAAACTCTAGGGAGTGGGAACCAAACACCCCCTAAACACACATTGAACACATGCTATATCAACCAAAATTCTAACACAAATCAAACCTTTCCCGCGCCCGAAGCCCCTGCTTTCCCAGCGCAACGAAGGTCGGCGCTGTTCTTCAGTCCTCACGGAGGCCGATGCCCTCGATCCCAATGCCAGTTCTCCTTCGCCGCCGCGTCGTCGATGGGGGGTTTAGGTCGACGAACAGTTGCCCGATCATGGGTCTATGGCCCAGGACCTATGATCCATTCAGTTAAGAGACTCACCATTCAATTATCATGTTGATACCTAACAAATAGAGTAACTTTCTTTTTCGCAAGAAAGGTCATGTAGCCCAGTGGTAAGGCTATTTCTTGCCTGACGCCAGGGCGCGAGATCAAACCTCGACCATCGCAAATTTTTTGCCAAAAAAGGCTTTGATGAGATTAATAAAAAAGAGTAAATCCCTATCCTTCTCACTTCTGGCTCGACAGATCTAGCCCATCCAGCCCGTTTCCCCTGGCTGGTCGTGCCTATCCTATCGTTGTTGGTCGTGCGCATTCAATACAGAGTAGCATTCAATATGGAGTACTCCGTAGACGCGTAGACGCAAGGGTTTTCTTCTCGATTTCGTCGTCGTCCCTTCACTTCCCTCGATTTCTTGGGCGACCAAATCTACCGCCGGTGCGGGGATTTAATCCCAATCTTTTCTTTCCTTCCGGACCTTACGCTGCGTTCAATCTTCGATCCCAAGCGCCATGGTGGCGAGGCGATACCCGCTGGCTCTCCCGGACGACATGTTGGTCGAGATCGTCGGGAGCATCGCCAAGACGTCCACGCATCCGATGGAGGACATCTGCAGCCTACGAGCGACGTAAGTGCGTGGCACCAGTACACCAACTATGCAACCTTCAACTCGGTAATGAACTGCATTTGTGTTTCTTGCATTTGTGTTTCTTGCAGATGCCAGGACATGTGCAGGGCGTGCAAGGATGCCTCCGTCGGGAGGCGCTGGGCGCTGGAGCGAGAGGAATCCATTAGGTGGTTCCAGAATGACCGCTACCTCGCTCTTGTCGACAACCTGGCCGCCGCCAACAACCCGGAGGCCTGCTTCGTCCTCGGCGTCACGTTCATTTTCGCGAAACGGTGCACGCCGCTCGGCACTCAGTGGCTCCAACGGGCGGCAGACGCCAGGCACAAGGCGGCGGCTTACGTTCTCGGCATCCATCACCACAGTTACAAGGAGAAGGAAGAAGCCGAGCGCTACATTAGGCAGGTCGAGGACGAGGGCGGCGTCGTCATTGGATGTAAGCAGGCCAGCCGCATGACCAACCGGGAGTGCGCCAGGTACCGCGCGCACGCCGTCAAGGTGGTCCATGATGTGACATGGAAAGTGGCCGGAACAGCCCCATTGGGGGCACTGCCGCCCGTACCACCGGCGGACGAGGACGGACAAGGTTGCGGTGGCAGCAGATGTGGCGTGCCGAAAGGCTGGGCTAATGACTATGCCTTCTTTTTTAGCGAAGGCTGTAGGATTAGGCATGAGTACTCTGCTTTCTTTTCGCGTGTCTCCTTACCTCTTCATTAGAAGAACAGGTTTGGCAGCTAATCCACAGCCAATGGTTTGACTATAACCTATGAAGTGCTTTTGGAAGCTGGTGAAATGAAAATGTTCCCAAGTACTAAATGAATAATCTTTGCTTTGGTCTGTGTATGCGATGGATTTACAAGTGCTTGCGTTATGGATTAGTAAAAGTACTTTGTTAGGCGATTACTTTGGTTTTCTTTAGGATTTTGTGTTGTTAGGCGATTGCCTGCGTGTCCTCCTATTTTACAAATCAATCAGAGGATATAACATCAGTGATGGGTGCTTGCTCAATGGTTGTGTTTAGTAGCCAGTTTTCAAGAGAACCAATAATACTCATGTCCGGGGCTTGGTTTCATATCTGCTCACTAGGAGATGACAAATCTCAGTCTATGGCCCAGGACCTGTGATCTAAAGAGTTAAGAGAACCACCATTCAATTATCATGTTGATACCTTACAAATAGAGTAACTTTGTTTTTTTCACAAGAAAATAGTCGAGTAGCTCAATGGTAAGGTTGTTACTCGCCTAACGGCAGGTCGCGAGATCAAAGCTCCACCAGCGCAATTTTTTTGCCAAAACTTGTCCAGCCTACTATGTGCACCTGTGGCCCAATATGAAAAAAGGTCGACCGACGGCCCACGCATCCAATATGATAAAAAGATCCACCGGGCCGTCTGGCCCAATCATCCAACGCCGTCAAGTGGTACAGGCGGGGGCAAACTAGACACTTAACTATGACGTTAGGAAAAATGATCTGTGACCAATTCGTTTCATCACTATGTGGGCCACACGAGGCAAATTATCTATGACCATATCAAAATATAATTTGTGATGAATATTTTCATCATTACAATATAGCAGACCGAGAATATGATCTATGACGATTTCCATTTGGTAATCGATGACGTTCCTCTCACTTTCGTCATTGAAAGTCAAGCCAAAACATCGTCACTTGTACCTTGTGACGAAAACAAAAATTTCATCACCGAAAGGTATCATTCGGTGATGAAACTTACCAGCATCACTAGCAAATCGTCACTGATGATCAGATTTCTAGTAGTGCCACCTTTCTTGTGGTATTGCTTCTTCTTCTTGGCATCGTTCTTGTAGGGCTTTTCATTTCTCTTCTCATCTTCACTTGATGAGTCATACTTCTTGCCCTTGTTCTTGTTCTTGTAGTTGTCCTTCTTGGGCTTGGTGCATTGATGAGCAAGATGGCCAAGGTCACCGCAATTGTAGCAATCCATTTCAGAGATTGGCCTTCTCTTGCTACTTGTGAAGAACTTCTTCTTTCTTGAGTCAAAGTTGACTCCATTCTTGTGAAGCTTCTTCAACATCTTGGTGGTCTTTCTCACCATGAGAGTAATGTTGGAATCATCTTGTTCATCACTTGTGCTCTCATGATGCACCTCAATTGCCTTGGACTTACCCTTCTTGCCATGGCTTGCTTTGAAAGCCAAGTCCTTCTTCTTGTCAGTGGAGGAGCCACCACTTGGTGTGATGTGCATGTACATCCCATGGGCATTGATCTTTCCCAAGACTTGTGTTGGTGTGGACGTGGAAAGATCACCTTGATGTAGCACGGTCACAATGTGTCCATACTTCTCAATTGGAAGGACACAAAGAATCTTCCTCACAACATCGGATGGTTGCATTTGTGTGAGGCCAAGTCCATTGAGCTCTTCTACAAGAACATTCAAGCGTGAGTACATTTCATTTGCACTTTCATGAGCAAGCATTTCAAAAGAATGTAACTTTTGCATAACCAAATGATAACGCTCCTCACGCTCACTCTTGGTTCCCTCATGGAGTGCACAAATGTTATCCCATAGATCATGGACATTCTTGTGGTTTCGAACACGGTTAAACACATCCTTGCAAATGCCTCTAAATATGATGTTTTTGGCTTTTGCATTCCACTTCTCATTCTCTTCCTCATGTGGCGTGAGGCTAGTGCCCTCCTTGGGTTTGGGGAACCCGGTTATTGCGGCTTCGCGGCATTTTACATCAACCGCTTCTAGGTACGACTCCATACGGATTTTCCAATATGGGAAGTCGTCTCCCTCGAACATGGGAGGTGGTCCATCACCTCTGGACATCTTAACTCTAGGCGGTTAAGCCTAAATCGAGAGCACGAGGCTCCGATACCAATTGAAAGGATCAAGATGCACAAGAGGGGGGTGAATTGGGCTTTTCTAAAACTTTAGCACAAATTAAAACCTATCAAGCCCAATTAACCTCTTGTGCCTAGAAGTGTGTTTCTATACTCTACCGCACAAAAGACTATCACTATGCCTCTTCGACTCTAGCAAAGCAATTCAAGTATGAATGAACAACATGTAAATTGCGGAATTGAATTGCTCAAATGTAAATGTGTAAGTAAAGAGAGTAGAGATGACATGATGATCTTTTTGCCGAGGTATCGAGGTGTCGGCACATCCCCCAAGTCCTTGTTGGAGCACCCGCGCAAGGGTATCACTCCCCTTGATCCGCGCAAGGATCAAGTGCTCACTATGAGTTGATTCTTCGCCACTCCGGCCTGGTGAATCGCTCACTACCGATCACAAGCTTGCTTGGGTCATCCACAATGCCTCTGGATGCTCTCCAAGCTTCATGATCACCACCAAGCCATCTAGGTGATGTCGATCACCAAGAGTAACAAGCTAGAACTCTCCCTTGACCAATCCAAGGCCCAAGAGATGGATGGATGCACACTTGCTACTCAATTGTCACTATGAGGTCACTAATTCTCGCGATTAGCAATTCACTCAACCTCACTAGGACTCTTGCTCTCCCTTGCTCTCTCAAGGTGTTTCTCAGCTGAATAGAATGGCAAGAACACTCTAATGGAGGAGGGGGAGGAGTATAAATAGTCCCCCCAACCGGCCATCCAAAAGAGCACTGTACAACACGTTTTTCGGGGGCATTGGACGTGCCGATGCCTGGCATCGGACGCGCCGATGCCCTCGACCCAACGGTCAATTGTACTTTCTGTCAGACTATTTAAAGGAGCATCGGACGCTGGGCAGCGTCCGATGCCCTCGCCTCAGACGCGTCCGATGCGATTCTGACCTCTCTGGAACCTCTCTGCATGACCATCCGACGCTGGTCCTTAGCGTCCGATGTCAGCGTCTGATGTGCCCCTCTGGGCACTCTCTCAGAACAGTGGCACAGGCGCGTCCGATGTGACAACATCGGCGCGTCTGATGCCATGTTGCCAGCACGCTCAAGTCTGGTGAGCATCGGACGCGGCCAGCGTCCGATGCCCATTTCAGGGCCAAAACAACTTCGGATCGCAACGCTGCCTTAACGACTTTTCATCCTCACGACATAAGGGCTCTCTCAAAGCTACTAGGGCTATGAAATAACAAGTGTGCACCACACCTACCTCAATAGACTCATCTAGGTCAAGCTACTGATTCACGCTCCCCTTTATAGTACGGCCAAAGGAAAAACAAAGACCTAAGACTACCTATGTGTCCTCCCACACCATATGACACTTAGCCTAGTCTACCACCGTCTTCGTCGTCCGTCCTTTGAAAACCGAAACGATTTCCATCGCCAGGGGACATGAACTCCATATGCTCGTATCGTCGCCATTACCATGACCTAACTCATCCCTATTTCTGCAAAACACACGTTAGTCATAGTAATCTTGTGTTTCATCCAATCACCGAAACCCACTAGGGGCCAAGATGCGTTCAGTCGCTAAAAGACATGCTATGATTAAGCAGACAAAGATATATATTGCCCTTGTTGTGTAGAAACCATATAGTGTGTCAGGATCCAAATACAATAAGATCGCACTTGATAACAAGGGGTTCATGGAGAACTACGAGATTTGGGATCATCATGGTGAGAGAAGTTTAGGGGTTTCAAGCTCTCTACTCTTGCTCATCTCCTCTATATATGTTCTTGCTCGTGGAGGAGTTCATACTTTAGTTTTAGACTTCCATTCGATCCCTCCATCCATTCTAAAGATTATTAGAAACTTCATCCTCTCATGGTTTATTGCTAGTATTGCTCATTTCATGGTCTAGAAATGGAAAAAAATGTGGTTTTTTAGATTGGGTAATAATAGTGGTGGATTTTTATGATTTATATGCCATTTGAGTTCAAACTCTCTTATTAGTTTGAATGTGAACGTGAAGGAAGCTTAGTAGTTCATCAAAACTAGTATCCACCTTTCATTTCTAGTATATATAGCTCATTTCATGCATCAATGGTTTAGAAATGGATAATTTTGAATGGGTTTTAGAGATTGGGAATAACGTTGGATTTTTCCGAGTTATACCCAATTTGTGCTCAAAATTAGTTGAGACTTAAAATTTCCGTATGTAGAAGGATTAAGGTTATGTAGTTGTAGCAAAAATGAGTATCATGCACCTTTCACTGGTATTGCTTTTGAAATGGAGAAATTTATAACATGCAGTTCCCAAAATGAGTATAGAGAGTAGATGGTGACTGCTTCGGGTCCCCGGCCTCGCATGGGGTTTGTGAGCGACTAAGGCCAGAGCTCTCTCTCTCTCTCTCATTGAGTGCGGCAAGTGTGACAGTAAGAAGACTGTATTGGAGTGCAAAGGAAGGAGGTCCCAACAAGTGTCACATCTTCTACAAGTGTCCAGATCGCAATATGAGTTATTTTTCTCATAATTTTTCTGATGATTTTTCATTATTTTCTTATGATTTTAACTAAAATTCTCAATTTTATGTCCTAATTTTAGTGGGATGGTATTGGATATAAAGGTTGATACTGGGGAAGAGTATGTTATGCACATGTAGAAGAAGGCTGATGAAAGCCCTAGTTTGGTTTTAGCTAATTGATGAAACTTATTGGACTAACTATATGCTCAAGTGTGACTAGGAGATAAGTTGGTTCATGACCAAGTGACAAAGCTAGATGGATGGTGATGTCCCCATGGTGGTGATCAAGTTCTCCAAAAGCTTGGAAAAGGAGAAGGAGAAAAGAAAAATAGGCTCAAGGCAAAGATATATCCATAGGGTCATTTTGTTTTGGTGATCAAGACAATGTAGAGAGTGTGATCAATTTAGGATTGGTAGTCGTACAATTAAGAGCAGTAAAAATTGATTGTGAAATGTGGTTACCAAAGTGCCACTAGATAACCTACACTTTTCATATGCATTTAGATTCTAGTGAATGCTAACTTCCCTTGGAAAAGTGCTTGAAAATGCTAACTCACATACACAGTGGTGAAAACTTGGTGGAGTTAACACAATTGCACAAGGGATAAAGTTGGAGAAGGTGTGGTGGTGCTCTCAGCAGGGCATCAAACAATGTTCCCAAGTGCATCGGACACATAGGTGGAGCGTCTGATGCTTGTGCAGTGGCAGAGGTCGCCCGGCTATTAGCCAGGAGCATCCGATGCAGGTCCATCGGACGCGTTCAATGTGTCCAGGAGCTCTCTAGATGCTCTCTGGACACCCATCAGACGCTGGCTCTAGCACATTCGATGGCGTCCTGTAGCTGCGTTTGATGGTGCATCAGAGAGTCGTTGGATTTCTGACATGGCATCAGACGCATGACTGTCGTGTCCGATGCGGCATCCGATGCTACATAACAGAGCCAAGTAGAAACTTTAGTCGTTGGAATCGGGCATCTGTGGTTGAACGGGTTGGTCATGTGGCGTCCATCTATGCATCAGACGTGTCCGATGCTCCCGTCCTGACATGTCTGATGCTCACGCAGACTCTATGTTTGTGTGAGCAATGACTCTATTGTTTGAGGGGGGCCTCTATATAAGGTGTTTGGAAGGCTAGGGCTCGTGCTCTTGGACAGTTTGATTGCCTAATCATCCTTGTGAGCATAGCCATCTCTCTCCCACTCAATTTGGTTGATTGATCATCTCTTTAGTGAGAGGTTGGGAGAACCAAGTGCATTGTGTGTCTGTGTTCATCTAGAGGCACTTGATGATTGTGTTTCGTTGCGGATTTCGCTTGTTACTCTTGGTGTTTGCCAACTCCAAGACATCTTGGAGCAGCAAGGATCGTTGAGCGGAAGTTGGTGATTGTTTCCGGCTCCGATTGGTGATTTGTGATGGATTTTCTTGTACCTTCCCCGTGGGATATCACGAAAGGTAACTCTAGCGGATTGCTCATAGCTTGTTGATCCCTTTCTTCTGGTGTGGTTGTGCGGCACCCTTTAGAGGGTTTAGCGTGTGATGCCAATTAGTTCGTGAACCTCCAAGTGGGTGAATCGCGACAACAAGGATGTAGATTGCTGACAAGCAAGTGAACCTCGGGATAAATCATTGTATCATCTTCGACCAAAAATTTCATTTGGTACTCATTGTGTTGATCACTTGCCACGGTGCTATATCCTCTCTATCTCGTGTATTTACATTTATTTCATATTTGTCTAGTGATAATGTTAACTAATTGAGTAGTGTAGCTTATTTAGTTGTAATTAGTTTTTATAGCTTCCTCTCCAGTAGTAAAATAGCAACATAGACTTTGTGTGACATAGAGATCATATCAAACTAGAATTGTGGATAAGTGGCTTGCATTTTTATAGAGCTAGCGCCAAACTCGCTTCACAGTTTAGTTATCTAACAAGTTTGTTTAAATGTTGTTGTAGAATTATTATATGCTATTCAACCCCCTCCCGAATAGCCATTTAGGACCTTTTAGCTAGATGAGGAGGTGAGCCAGTAGAAGAAGGCCAGAGTTGAAGAGCAGACGAAGGATTTGTGTGTTGATACAATGCACCTCGGGATAAATCATTCTATTCA
This sequence comes from Coix lacryma-jobi var. lacryma-jobi, assembly GCA_009763385.1. Taxonomy (NCBI): domain Eukaryota; kingdom Viridiplantae; phylum Streptophyta; class Magnoliopsida; order Poales; family Poaceae; genus Coix; species Coix lacryma-jobi. The sequence continues at coordinate 71,579,107 of CM019831.1, read as the reverse complement.
GGTGCATTGTAGGTTTAGTTTGTTTAGTGCTAGATGGAATTAGCTATATTTTATCAAGGCTTTAATTAATTAATCATGCTTGTTGTGTATTAGATATTTCAGAACCTTTATATAATTAATCATTTTTGTGTAGTATATATATGGATACTGTCATGATTAGGTTTTGAAAAACTCAAGTAATTATTGTGATGAATGAACCAGTGGTGGATGTACAATGCTTACCACGTTGCTCCCAAATGTTCATCGATGGTGTGCAAGATTTCCTACGTGTGTCGAGGAGAACAAGGAGAACGGTTTCATGTGTTGCCCATGTCTTCTCTGTAAGAACATGAAGAAATTCTTCCTCAGAGATCCTTCACGAACACCTCTTTATGATGGGGTTTCATACCGGTCTATATTTGTGGGACCAAGCATGGAGAAAGCAGGGTTATAATGGAAGAAGATGATGAAGAAGAGGATGATGACAACATTCTTGGGTTTGACAAGTACTGTACCTTTGATGATACTACAACGGGGAAGCTTAGATAGCAGCAGAAGATAAACCCGCTAATGATCTTGTTCATGCCATTCACGATGCACAGAGAGACCGGGAAAGTGAAAAGAAGAGGATTAAGTTTGAGCGCATATCAGAGGATCACAAGAAACAGCTATACCCAAATTGTGAAGAGGGAAAGAAAAAGTTGGGCACCACACTTGAACTACTACAATGGAAGGCAAAGAATGGTGTATCCGACAAGGAATTTGGGGTTACTAAATGTAACACCCTAGGCGTTAAGCATATTAGCAAAACATTGTTCATTTCATCATGTAGTTATGCACCTGTTAATCATGTCATTAGTGCATGTCAATTTTTACCTTAAGCATAGAAGGACATCAAGTGTTGCATGAAATAATGACCACTAGTACAAAAAAAACTTTTTCAAGACGGGTATTTTTTATTAACCGAGGCGGGCATTTTTTATTAACCGAGATGGACGTTTATAAGGTGCCCGTCTCGGTTAATGATTAACGGAGGCGGGCATGTCGGTTAATGTTCTCCAGAAAACAAAGAAAACCAAAAAATATGCATCTTCGTGGAATCAAACTCATGACATCACACTCCACACTAATATGTCTCTACCATTGCACCTCACACTTGTTCATGTTTATATATAATACGTCATTGTTTTATATCAATATTTCGTAATCTTATATTGAATATTTGGGCTACTAAATGAACTCAAATGAAAAAACTTACAACTACAGAGTTTTAAATCTCGTTAAGTACTACAACTTTGGTATATGGTGTATCTCCATCAGAGATGTGAATTTCAAACACATATTTGAGACTCTAAATGATTTTAAAATAAAAACTTGTCAATATCAAAGATGTAGCTTAGGTCGGCTACAACTTTGGTATTAACTATGTGAATATTTGAGATTGTTTAGGAATTTTAAATTTTAAATTTCAAAATCTATAACCTTCGAAAACATATTTGGAACTCTAAATAACTTCAAATTAAAAAAAATCAACTACAAAGTTATAGATTCTATTGAGAACTATAACTTTTGTGTAGACCATGTCAACATATGAGATCGTTTAATAAGTTTAAATTTCAAATTTTAATTCTGTGCACTTATAACCATACTTTGGGACCCTAAACAGCTTTAATTCGAAAACTTTTCAACTACAAAGTTGTAGATCTCATCGATTGCTACAATTTTGATATAAAGTTTGTCTTCATCCGAGTTCATATCAAAGAATTATGAATTATTTTTTTGTTGCAGTCATTAACCAAGATGGACACCTTAAGATGCCCACCTCCGTTAATTGATTTACCGAGGCGGATGCTTAAAACGACTGCCTCAGAAAATAATTGATTAACCGAGACGGTTGCTTTAAGGCGTCCGTCTCGTTAATCGTTTAACGGAGGTGGATACCGGATGCCCGCCTCGGTAAATATTAACCGAGGCGGGTATTAGACTCTCGCCTTGTTTAATTCAAGTTAGTGTCTCGAAAATCATTTGTGTAGTAGTGGACTCTTCATGTGAGAACAAAACTAACCATAATTAACTTTTTCTAGGAAATATTTAACTAATGTGGCTTGAGTGTTCAAAATCAATCAAGTAATTTTTCAACTCTAAAGTTGAATTTGAATTTGAATTCTATACTTGTCTTAATTGTGGCAATTCAAGTTTTAAATCAGTTTTGGAGTTAATAGAAACCCTAGCTTTTAAACCCCTTTTACCCCCTTATCTATAGATCAAAATCCAGGCAAAATCTGAAGATGGTTCTTAAAGAGAAGTTGCAGAGCACATCAAGATGAACAACTTTCATGTGGGAAAATTTTGGAGTTCTTCAACAAATTTCAAAGTAATTTGAGGATCAAGTTTGATTTGAATTCAAATTCGAATTCGAATTTCAAATCTAGGCAGAATTAGGAGATGCACCTTAAATGAAAGTTGTGGATCTCATCAAATGGAACAACTTTTGTTTTTGGAGTTTGTGAAGTTGTTCAACAGATTTGGGAGCAATTTGGAAAAAGAAGGAGAGGGGAGAAATTGCTACAATAACTCGAAGGGAAATAGAACAGAGCTGATGCTCTGCATCTGGCTGCCGCCGGCGCAGCCGCCCTCGTGCGTGCGAGCCACGCCACGTGCTTACGTGTCGAAGCCGAGCAGGAGGTGGCAAAGCCGTGTGCATCAACTTCGTTCCTTCAGCACCCACGCTGCCGCCGAGTTTTCCTTCTCCCTCTCTACCTCCACCGCAAAACAGAGCACCGCCGTCTAGGCTCCGCCGCGCTTGCTCGCCGTCGGTGAAGCTTCTCCGTCCGAGCCGCCTTGCCCATAGCTTCACCCTGCTCTTGCGTTTCGTGTTAGTTCCTTCGCAGTGCCTTGCCATAGTTGTAGCTGCCGCGCCGCCCGTTCTTCCTCACGGCCGGCCAAAGCGCCGCCGCGGGCAGCCGGGCACCTCTCTGTCGCTAGCTCGCCCCGGCGAGTCCCGAGTCAAGCTAACCCTTGCGCAAGCTCCGTCTCAATGTCTTGGTGTTGGTCGGACCAACGCCACAGTCTCTAGCATCTCCACCGCACCAGAACACCGTCATCATCCTCAGTTTGTGCCGCCGCCACCATTCTCGCCGTGAGCTGTGAGGTCCGCGCCGCCTCTGCTTCAACCAACTCGAGCACAAGATCGCGGTGAGCTTCCTTAGCATGTAGTCATACTCACCTAGGTCGCTACCGTCAGGGGATCGATGTTCTGGAGCCGCGCCGCCATGCCGAGCCAGCTGGGCCGCCATGGTCGTCATTGAGAATGCTCTGTTTATGGTGTAATTTGGCTAGTTAATTGTTATACGTGTTACGTGTTTAGCCAAATTCCTATAGTTGCTGGTGGTTCAATAAGTCAGCTAGTATATTGTTTAAATATTATTTCCGCCGGGGCAGGGTGTGTTCGACATACAAGCTTTAAAAGTGACGCGACCATGATGTCAAGTCACGTAAACTTGGAAAGAGATTAGTTTCCGTCGACTAATTTGGCTGGAAGGCGCATCTACTCGGATTGGCTGGACGGAGGATTTTTTACATATATCAGATCAGAAGCAAAGCCAACAAACTAGAGGATTATTAGGGATATTATATTCTATTTCCTTAAGTACTCGTACATGTACCAAATCTATTCGTATCTCTGCCGAAGTCCAGGTGGACCCATATGTACTCATATATATATGGGGTGCGGCCGATTGTTTTTTTTTCTCTGATCAATCGACACAAAACACATCTATTATTACTGCGTTCTTATTTTTCCAGCATATTAGCTTGTAGTTCTTGCCAAACCCTAGCAGCCCTAGGGATTGGTTCATCTTTGCCGTTTTGCGCTGAAAAACGGTCGGCTTCCCTCCACGAAAGCGAGGATCCTTTGTTGCTTTGCTCGGAAAGCAATCGCTCGTCGTTGCGAAATACGATAGTTATCGTGTTGCTGCGCGGATCAATTTCGCGTGCGAACACAATTGGCGACTCCGCTGGGGAAGAAGATTAAGAAGAAATCCACAATGAACAGCGACCCCAAGGACGGTAGCCAGATCGACGCCGACAATGTGATCGCCGTCACGCTCGAAGATCTATCTGAAGAAGGGCGGCAAGAAATTGAACGGGAGCTTGAGGCAGAGAGGCTGGCGAGTCTACAGAGAAAATTAGCAGGCTTCCAGAAGACGAGGAACGGCGTCGTCAACAAGGTAGCTGCACCTGTCACTTCTGCTTCACTTAGCAGCCAGGTAAGTACACTAGTTCCCAGTGAGGAACTTGCTCATCTAATTGATGCATCGGTGGCTAGCAAATATGGTACACAGCTTGAAAATATGACGCGCACAATGAATGATTCTTTGTTTGGTAAATTAGATGAATTTAAATCACAATTTAATCAAGATATCGCAAATAGTTTACCTCGACAAGTTCGTTCAGCCGTGTTACACGCTAAAGATCAATAGCTTGAAAAACAGCCTGTGCACTTTGTAAATACTAATTCGGCAGAGCTGCCGAATGCCTCTTTTACTATTAATGCATCGGCTAGTACAATGCAACATCCCAATGTTATTTTTGGTGATAATCAGACTGGCCGAAATTTTGCTACCAGTTCGGCCAATAATTTTGTACCTAATTTTGCGCCTAGTGCTGCTTATTCGGCTCCTATAACTTCGGTTCCGCAATCATCAGACTTTGGCAACCGAGTTGTGAATTTTAATTTGCAGCAACCCTATTATCAGACGGCATCATACACTGCTCCAACTTTACCGTCTATGGGTACCGGGGTTCCTTATGGGCCGGTATCAAATTTGTATCCTAATGTACCTCCGCAACATGTGCCGCACGCCCAACCAATTTTGGCGAAGTTACAGTCGCACGATCCATCTCATGATTTTAAAGACCAAGTTGCTAATGTGCTTAGAGAACTTGGTTTAGAACCCAAAGGTAGAGCTCGTGCGTATCAGAAACCATATCTTGAATATGTTGATTCGACACCATACCCACGTGGTTTTAAAATTCCAGATTTTGTTAAATATACGGGGGAAGATGGCAGGTCCACTTTTGAGCATATAAGACAATTTTTAGCACAAATCAGTGAAGTTGGTACATCAGATGTTTATAAATTGAAATTATTTCCTTTATCATTGTCTGGTACTGCATTTACTTGGTTTTCATCACTTGCTCCTAAATCCATGGTAACCTGGGCACAATTGGAACAAAAATTCCATGAATATTTTTATAGTGGTGAAACTAAGCTTAGACTTACCGATTTGATATTAGTTAAACAAAAGTACAATGAATCGGTTTCTGAATATATTCGAAGGTTTAGAGATGTCAAAAATCGGTGCTTTAGCTTGATTATTGCCGAAAAGGATTTAGCTGATGTTGCTTTTTCGGGTTTACTTGCTCATATCAAGGATAAATTAGAAGGGCAAGAATTTTCAGATATTAATCAAGTTTTACAAAAAGGCTTTGGCGCAGGAAAACCGTGCTAAAGATACTAAACAATATGGCCGGTTTAGGGATAGTAAAAATAAAGACAAAGATAAGCCTACAATCAATGTTGTGGGCTGTGAAAGCGATTCGGCTAGTGATGACGACGTTGATGTATGCATAGCCGAATGGGTGCATGCGTCCAAGTCAAAACCATTTGCATGTTCTGCTTTGAAACCTACACCTGCTAGAAGAGAGGAGATTAAGTTTACTTTTGATGTTAGCAAGTGTGACAAAATTTTTGATACTTTGCTGCAAGCAAAACAGATTAGGATAAAGAGAAGTCATGTAATTCCGCCTCAAGAAGAATTGGCTAAAAGAGCTTACTGTAAATGGCACAATTCTTTTTCTCATGCTACTACTGATTGTAACGTGTTTCATCGACAGGTACAATCGGCTATTAATGACGGACGATTGACATTTACAGAAGATTCTAAGATGAAGCTTGACAGTGACCATTTTCCAATCAATATGATTGATTTTGAGAACAAGAAGGTGCTTATTCGGCCAGATCAGGCCGAATCCGCTAAAGGAAAAAATATTATTGTTGATGACAAAATTTCTCCAAAGATGATCAAGCCAAAGAATCCAGTGGCGGAAGTGTGGAAGGTTAATGAAGGCAGGAAGCGAGTTGCAAAGATAAGGCCGACAGTTCAATACCTGTTGGACAAGTATGTATCACAAAGAGCCAACAGTGTGTTTAATCGGCTAGGGGGTAATAAGCGTCCCAGATCTCCTCCTGGACATGGTTTTGGTGATCAAGCTTACAGGCAAAGGAATTCATATGCTCATCAATCACAGTTTCCAATGGCACCGATAATTTGGGGTTGTCCACCTTCGATGTGTCCGCAGTTTCCTCCATATGGTGTTAATCCTTGGGCACCATATCTCACACAACCTCCATATTTTTATCAGCCGGGATGGATCTCATCGGGGCCCGTGTTTGGAGATCACCAATTTGCTGACAAAAGAATTCGGCTTGATCCATACAGGGAGAGTGTGGTTGAATCGTCCAAAGGCAGAGGATCAGTATTCCCTATACAGAGAAGTTCACCGAAGTACAGTGCAGGCTACAGGAATTTTGCCGGTGGGCGCAAATCCGTGTGGGTGCCCGTCAAATCTGGAGGCGATGCAAATAAATTTATTTCACAAGATGTGGCTGGGATTAATCAACCAGCAGCTGGTGTTGACGCACCTCGTACTGTTCATGAACTGAAAATAGGCTCTATTGTGATTGATAAATCAGAGTTGGATGCATGTGCTGATCATCATGGAAAAATTGTTATTGGATCATGCTCTAGTTCAGATCAGAAGGAGGGGTCTAGTTCTGGGAAGTCTGAAGCATGCCAGCAGCATAACATTAATTTTCTTCAACAGAATGTTGGTGCAGAGCATGGACAACAGAGTCATTCAGAGAAAGCACTAGCTGCAGTTACCAATACAGCTGAGGCATTTAGTAAACTGAATGTACAAGGCAAAAATGAGAGAAACATGCCTTACGTGAATAGGAAGTTGAATTTTCAAAGGCCTGTGCAGCAGAACAATTTTTATTCCAGAGGTCCTGTGTTTAGGCCGAGAGCAGTAGCGTTACAGCAGGGGACTAGGAATTTGAGTGGCACCAAGATCAGATCGGTTGCACCAGGAACTAAGCCAAAGTCTCAGTGGTGCCCAAGAGGACTCACTCATACGCAGAAACAAAGAGTACAGCGGCTGCGGGCATTAGAAATTAAAGAAGAGCAAGCTGAGAAGCGTCGTGATGAGTGGTTTAATCAAGCCAGACCAATGGTTGTACCTGCCAAGATGACTTGGAAGGAAAAGCGCATCACAATGGAGGAGGAAAAATCTGAAGATAATATGATTCTTGATGACGACTCAGAAATTAAAAAGGATATACCTGCTGCTATGGAAATCAATATGGTGTTTGCACTACCTGCTGAATTTCGTGCACCTGAAATAGAAGTTGCAGAGCTTGCTCTTGGTCCCAAAAGTGCCATATTTGAGAAACCAGTGAAGCCCGAGCAGCACTTAAAGCCTCTGTACATCAAGGGACATATTAACAGTAAGCCAATTGGAGGTATGCTTGTTGATGGCGGTGCTGGGGTTAATGTTATGCCTTTTTCGGTTTTTACTAAATTGGGCCGAGAAGAGAGCGAGTTGATGAAGACTAGCATGGGGCTCAACGGGTTCTCAGGAGAGATGACTGAAGCCAAAGGTATTATTGTTACGGAGCTTACAGTCGGAAGTAAGACAATGCCGACTGCATTTTTTTGTTGTTGACGTAAAAGGGCGATATAATATTCTTTTGGGGCGTGATTGGATACATGCAAATTGTTGAATCCCTTCTACTCTACATCAGTGTGTGATTCAGTGGGTTGGAGATGATGTGGAGATAATTGAAGCAGATAACTCAGCTATCATTGCTTTAACTGATGCTCCTATTGATTGGCAACATGGTGAGATGCGGTGCTTGACAGGAAGAGATTTATCAGATTATGATTATGTTGCTATTGGAGAGGATGGTTTTGTTCCTATAAAGTTACAGCCGGCTGTTGTAGCTCGGCTTAATAATTTTTCTCTGTGAACAATGAATAAAGAAGACAATATAAAATGGTTGCAGAGGCGTACTGAGGAATATCGTTCCGGTAAGAACGATATGCATGAAACAATTGAAGATTTTGGTGACATGGATAAGCTTGGACAGGGGTTCTCATCGGCTGATCCACTTCAAGAAATTGATATTGGTGATGGAAGTGTTCCCAGGCCTACTTTCATTAATGCAAATATGGAGTCCGATCAGAAAAGCAAGGTATGTGCATTACTTAGAGAATTTGTTGACTGCTTTGCTTGGAGCTATACTGAGATGCCTGGTTTGAGTAGAGATTTAGTTGAACATAAGCTACCCATTAAATCTGGTTTTAGGCCGCATAAACAACCGTCTAGGCGTTTTAATTCTAATTTATATGACCACATCAAAGAAGAAATTGATCGGTTGTTGAAGGCGGGGTTTATTCGGACATGTAGGTATACTGATTGGATTTCTAACATTGTACCTGTTGAAAAGAAAAACACAGGAAAGATTAGAGTGTGCATTGATTTTAGAGATTTAAATAAGGCTACTCCTAAAGATGAATATCCTATGCCTATAGCCGACATGTTGATTAATGATGCTTCCGGTCATAAAGTGATTAGTTTTTTAGATGGTAATGCCGGTTATAATCAAATTTTTATGGCCGAAGAAGACATGTCTAAGACTGCTTTTCGTTGCCCCGGCTTTCTTGGGTTATTTGAGTGGGTCGTTATGACTTTCGGATTGAAAAATGCTGGTGCTACATATCAACGTGCTATGAATTTGATTTTCCATGATCTTTTGGGTATTGTATTAGAAATATATATTGATGATATTGTTGTTAAATCGGATGGGTTTGATCATCATTTAGCCGATTTGCGATTAGCTTTTGAGAGAATGCGCCGGTATGGGTTAAAGATGAATCCACTCAAATGTGCTTTTGGTGTGTCGGCTGGTAAATTCTTAGGTTTCATAATTCATGAACATGGCATAGAGATTGATCCTAAGAGTATAGAGTCGATTAGAAAATTGGAGGAGCCTACATGTAAAAGGGATGTGCAAAAGTTGTTAGGAAAAATTAATTACTTGAGACGATTCATATCTAACCTTACACGAAAAATTGAATCGTTTATCCCTTTACTTCGGCTAAAGCATGAAGCCGAATTCACATGGGAGGCAGAGCAACGTGATGCTTTTAATAATATAAAAAAATATTTGTCGAGTCCTCCGGTGCTTCGGGCGCCAAAGTCTGGTGTGTCGTTCAGATTATATATTGCTGCACAAGAAAAAGTGATCGGCGCTGTTTTGACACAAGAAGACGGCGGGAAGGAATACATTATTGCTTATGTGAGTCGCCGTCTGCTGGACACAGAGAGCAGGTACGTGTTCGTTGATAGGCTATGCTTGTCTTTATATTATGCATGTACTAAATTCAGGCATTATTTGCTCTCTAGTACTTGTATAGTTGCTTGCCAAACCGACGTAATTAAATATATGTTGCGACAGCCGATTCTTAGTGGTAGAACTGGAAAGTGGGCTTATGCATTAGTAGAATATGATCTAACATATGAATCGCTGCGTGCTATGAGAGGTCAAGTTGTGGCCGATTTTATTGTTGATCATAGGATTAAAGATGAAGATGTTAGCTATATTAGTGTATGCCCATGGAAACTTTATTTTGATGGATCGGTTTGTAGAGATGGGCAGGGCGTCGGTAATGTTTTGATTTCTCCAAATAATGTAGCTTATGAAACATCGGTTCGCTTAGAATATTCTTGCACAAATAACCAGGCCGAATATGAGGCTTTATTGTTCGGCTTGCAAAGTTTAGTTGATATGGGTGTGAGAGACATAGATGCTTTTGGGGACTCTCTTTTAGTAGTTCAGCAGATTAAAGGAGAATTTCAATGTTTTGATGGATTGCTGAATAGCTACTTGGACCGATGTTTAGATATAATCAAGTCCCTAAATACTTTTACTATCAGCCATATATCTAGAAAAGAAAATTTCAGAGCAAATCATTTGGCCCAACAAGCATCCGGTTATCAAGTTAATAGTGGAAAGTTTTTTATTATAGAAAAACCGATGCTAGCTGTAGTTGAAAATGAGACCGATCTGCAGGTTGCTAGTTTGGTTCTTGGTCAAATTAACTGTTGTGGAGCTGGACAGATTAGTAGTTTCGGTGTACAGGGTGCATTGGGTGTTAGTTCAGTCCAGCAGCAAACAGTTCAGGGCAAGGATAATTCAGTACATTGTTCAGTGATAACCGAATCTATGAATGATTTAGAACCTGGTGATTGGAGAAGCCCTATAATTAATCATTTAAAGGATCCAAGTCAAACGAGGGATAGAAAAATTCGGCGTCAAGCTTTAAAATATACTTTGCTAGATGATGAATTGTATCGCCGAACAATAGATGGGTTACTTTTGAAGTGCTTGGGTTCTGATGAGTCTAGAATAGCTATGGGTGAAGTACACGAAGGAATATGTGGGACACATCAGTCGGCTCATAAAATGCGGTGGTTATTAAAAAGAGCGGGTTTTTACTGGCCGACGATGTTAGAAGATTGCTTTCGATATTATAAGGGGTGTGAAGCGTGCCAGAAGTTTGGAGATATACAGTCAGCACCTGCGGCTATGTTGCACCCTATTGTTAAACCGTGGCCTTTTAGAGGGTGGGGCTTAGATTTTATTGGTCAGATACATCCCGCTTCATCTAGAGGTCATCGCTTCGTCCTGGTAGCTACAGATTATTTTACTAAATGGACTGAAGCAATTCCTTTGAAAAATATGACTCATAAAGAAGTGATTAATTTTGTTTTGGAGCATATTATTCATAGATTCGGTATTCCTCAGACGTTGACTTCTGATCAAGGTGCTTCTTTTATGTCTCACCAATTTCGTGAATTTGCCGAATCTTTTAGAATTAAGTTGTTAAATTCGTCGCCTTACTATGCTCAAGCTAATGGACAGGCCGAATCTAGCAATAAAACTTTGATTAAGCTGATAAAGAAAAAAATTGAAGAGCATCCGAGAAGGTGGCATGAGGTGCTTTCGGAAGCTTTGTGGGCTCATCGGGTATCTAAGCATGGAGCAACTCAGGTGACACCGTATGAGTTAGTATTTGGACAGGAAGCTGTGCTACCTGTAGAGATTAATTTACAAGCTCTTAGAATAGCCAGGCAAAATGATTTGTCGGCTCTGGACTATAGTAATCTGATGATGGACAGAATAGATGTGGTTCCAGAGGAGAGATTAAAAGCCTTACGTGAAATTGAAAAGGAGAAATTGAGAGTAGCTAAGGCCTATAATAAAAGAGTTAGGGAAAAATCGTTTCAGATAGGAGATTTAGTATGGAAAACGATTTTGCCTCTGGGAACTAAAGAATAAATTCGGCAAATGGTCGCCGAGTTGGGAAGGGCCGTATAGAGTTGTAGAGATTGTCCCTGGAAATTCATACTTTGTGCAATCTTTGCAGGGGGTGAAATTGCCTAAAGCTCTTAATGGAAAATATCTGAAGAAGTACTATCCGAGTGTGTGGCAAACAACTTGATAGTGCTATGGCCGATATATTTGTTTATAAATATCGCCCTGAGCAGAAAAAAAAAATATTTATGGCCGATGTGTTCTTCAAGCATCGCCCTGAGCAATATTATGGCTGGTGGAGCTACAGACATTCGCCCTGAGGTATAAAGTTCAATCTTAGTATTTTCGGTAAATGCTATTGTACCGAAAACAGGGGGGCATGTGTTTATGGTGTAATTTGGCTAGTTAATTGTTATACGTGTTTAGCCAAATTCCTATAGTTGCTGGTGGTTGAATAAGTCAGCTAGTATATTGTTTAAATATTATTTCCGCAGGGGGCAGGGTGTGTTCGACATACAAGCTTTAAAAGTGACGCGGCCATGATGTCAAGTCACGTAAACTTGGAAAGAGATTAGTTTCCGTCGACTAATTTGGCTGGAAGGCGCATCTACTCGGATTGGCTGGACGGAGGATTTTTTACATATATCAGATCAGAAGCAAAGCCAACAAACTAGAGGATTATTAGGGATATTATATTCTATTTCCTTAAGTACTCGTACATGTATCCAAATCTATTCGTATCTCTGCCGAAGTCCAGGTGGGCCCATATGTACTTATATATATATGGGGTGCGGCCGATTGTTTTTTTTTTCTCTGATCAATCGACACAAAACACATCTATTATTACTGCGTTCTTATTTTTCCAGCATATTAGCTTGTAGTTATTGCCAAACCCTAGAAGCCCTAGGGATTGGTTCATCTTTGCCGTTTTGCGCTGAAAAACGGTCGGCTTCCCTCCACGAAAGCGAGGATCCTTTGTTGCTTTGCTCGGAAAGCAATCGCTCGTCGTTGTGAAATATGATAGTTATCGTGTTGCTGCGCGGATCAATTTCGCGTGCGAACATGCTCTAGGTCTTGTGGTGGTGTTTCGGTTATCTCTGAGGGTGCGCGTGGTTGAGGAGTAGTCGTCGTTGCCCTTCTCGTGGTCGGCCGGCTCGCTGCCGGAGAGCAGTGGTCGGTCAATGCCAGCGGCCGCCGTGGCCATGCCATGGTCTTGGTCTTGGCCGGTCGTAGCTGGGGTCTGTTGACCCGGCCCCGCCAGTCAGCTGCCTTGGGCCGAATTCGGCCCAGTAGATTAGGGTTTTGGTGTTTTTCCTTTTTAGAGAATGTATAATTGTGCTGCAGTTTGAAAAAAGTCATGGAAAATTATACAATATTCTAAAAAATTATGAAACTTTTTGTATAGCTTCTCCATATTGTGCTTTACATAGAAAAAAAAATTGAAATCTTGAAAATGAGTAGTTTTTGCAAGTTCAAAAATTACACTAATTAATTGAAAAATGTACATTAAATGATTTTTGTAGACTAAAATATGTATCCAAAAATTCTGAAATTTTTTTAGGTGATGAAACCAACCTCCACAAAAAGGATGGGCTTGATTTGACAAACTATACTAAAAGTCTAAAACCCTAATTTTTCTTTTAATAATTAATGGATTAATTAATTAGTTAACAAGGTAATTAGGGTTAACCTTGTTTTAACCTGCCTAACCTTTGTGATGTGTTTGGAAAACTAACTTAACCCTAGATCATGGTGACTAATGAATAGTAATCTATCTTAATAACATAAAATGAGGTGATTAAGAAAGTAATTAAACCACATAATGAAAACCCTAACAGAGAGTTGCAAGTTGGTTTTGTTGGCTTGCAACTATACTGTGAGGAAAAGTTGTACTCTAGGTTACTACCTTCTTAAGCATTTCATCATGTCATCATGTTTACCGCATTTCATAATGTAAGCATGCATCTTTGTTCACATATAGTGACCGCGAGTGAAAAGGGATCATGTTAAGCAAGCTTCGGAGCAAGAAGATTCAAGTTGATCAAACTTCAAAGGGGATCTTAACAGAACAAGGAGGGACTTCTACCGTCAAGTGGAGTCTAACTTCTAGATCTGATCTAGGATCGTAATCTTCACTGCAACACAGGGAAGCCGTGGTGCATAACCCCTCTATTTTAATGCAAATGAACTTTTATTCATAATTAAGTCTAGTGTGATGTGCATTAAGGCCAATCTCAATGGTGAGTTTCATTTTGTTGTTTCCAAGACTGCCATGTCATATGAAATAAAATGAAACTTTCATTCTAAAGTTTTATAGCCATTAAATTCCATGACTCATAGAGAGTTGGTATTCGTGCCAAGAGAGTTTCATCTAGATGAAACTCATTTCTTCTCTCTCTTATTAAATACATTGTCATGTCATCAAAAATGCTTATGTGGCAGCATATTTAATGCAAATGAAACTCAAATGAAACCCCCATTGAGATTGGCCTAAGTGAAATAGGAATGAGATATGATATAAAACCTCCTTTGCATATTACCCTGATCCTTGCTACTCTTACCTCAATGACCCTTTTGTGGTGAATTTAGATTAGTAATGCTTAGTCATGCTTAGATATAGAGAAAGGTGGTGAGATCATCGTTCGCATGGGCTTTACTCGGAGTCATCCGATGGATGATGATTCATCACTACTAGGGTGCCTCTTTCAGGTACAAACTATGAAATGAATAGAGAAGTAAAAATTTGAGATAGGGCGAACAAGGTGGATGGGGTAAAATATGCTATAATAATGAGAAGACAGGCTTGCCTGGGTAAAATGGGCTATAATAATAAGTGAAGGACCGAGAATGCAATAGCAAGGCGACCAGAGGGGGTGAATGGGAGCTCAAAAATTTCTCTCAAAACTTCGGCCTTTGTCCCACAAATCAACCCCAAAAGCTTCGATCAAAACGGTGATGCCCACGACCCTTGGAAGAGGGTGGATGATCCCTAGGATCACAGCGAGGCACCACAAAGCGATAGCAAGCCAAATGCCAAAAGCACCGGCACAAGTTCGACCCCTAAAAACCGAGTCCCAAACGTAGATTGAAGGCTACGTTGGGAAATCCCCAAATACCGATGCTAACAAGTAGCAAAGATACTTAGAGATGTTCCTAGGTGAACTAAAAGGCCAAACGAGAAGTCCGGAATCCAAGCGGAGAGGTCGGGAGAGCAAATGCACTAAGGCTCAGCCTACAGCCGATTCCCGGACTGTCCGCCAGTACGGTCCCGGACTGTCCGGCTCAACCGCGGACTGTCCGCGAGGGGATGGCGGACTGTCCGCCGGCAAAAACCTCAAAACAGCACTGCTGCTGAACCTCCCTGGTCAGCTCGCGGACTGTCCGCGACCGACTATGGCGGATTGTCCGCTGGTCAAACCGAGTCAGCACAGCCGAGCCACGCGACCACTGCTCGGTCCGACGGCGGACTGTCCGTGAGTGCCCAGTGAGGGCGATTTTGGTCGCCCTCAACTCAAATCTCCCCAAATCCGATTCAAATCAAAATCTCTTGATCCCAAACTTGGAGAAGATGATCACGAGGTAGTTGGGAGACTATCCCCAAGAAATCATCCGCTCAAATCAACTTAAACACCGGGAATCCGAGAGGGAAGGAGTATGAACCGAAAAAGCACCACGAAAACGAAATCAACCCGATCTACTTGTTCGTGAGGAGTTAGATGAATTCCTTTGGTGGAAATGATCTCCTCACTATAAAGAAGAAGTTGATTCAAACGGATTTCGAAAAGACGCAGTAGAGAGGGAGATCGAGTGACGAGAAAATCGCGGAGAAATGAAGAACGCGAAGAACACAAACAAAACGCGAATCAACACATCGATCTGCAACCGTGTGGCAACCACACGCTACAATAGTGAGATTACGGTCTCACTTCCTCAAAATCTCCAGTACACAGAGGTATGGTTCTCTGCGGATCTCAGTTGCTACAGCAGGGGATTGGGAGAGCAGGAAAACCTAGAAGGCAAAGAGCAAATGACTGAGATAGGATGGGAGGTGGGTGTCTCCCTCTACTTATCCAAATTCTAATTCCCACTCTATCCCTAACTAATTACAAAGCGAACCAGCTAAACTCTAGGGTTATTCTGGACCAACTCGAAGATAGTTGTGATCCGACGGCCACACCCGCACAACTGGTAGCGTTGCCTCGACGCAACCTCACCGATTGCCGCCACGTGCCGCCACCGCTTTGCACGTCCTTTTCCCGGACTTCGCCCCCGATTTTGTGGCCCAAACCGGAAAAACCAGCCTTCACAGCCAACCCCCGGTTTTGAGGCCAAAACCGGGAAACCAGCCGTCCATCGCCTGAGTTTTGTGGCCCAAACTCAGAAACCCACAGCGCCTAGGTTTTGAGGCCCAAACCTGGAAACCGTCCTCAGCCCGAGTTTTGTGGCCCAAACTCGGAAACCATCAGCGCCCAGGTTTTGAGGCCCAAACCAGGAAACCGTCCACTCGGTGGTTTTTCTGTGGCTCAACCACCAAACCGAGCCGTAGAGGGGATGCACCGCCCGTGCACCCCGTCCACCGACACGTGTCCCCAGGTCCTCGACCCAAGCAACACCGTGCCCGCAAGTCTTCGCTCGTCGTTGTCCCAGGCTGTCAGCCACCACAGCTGACCCTCAGGCCACCGGTCCCTCAGTCCAAGCCTCATGTCCGCCCTTCGCCACTCTCGGTCCATCGGCACGACACGTCTCTACTTGACCTTCACCTTGCCTTTGATCACTGTATCCGTGCTCGACACCTGCACAACACAAGCCAAAGAACATGCACATTATCCCAGTTGACAATCACTCATCACTCAGAGACTCGGCATACACCCATATATCCGCAATCTCCCCCTTGATGAGTGCATTGTCAACTACCAACACAAATCATAATGGAATAGAGGAAGGAAGGAAGAAGGAGAGCGAACTCGACCAAATGACCCAAAAGCATAACAAAGCCGAAGAAGATCAAGTGGAAAGAGCAAAACAACTTGGTCCCCAAAGACATGGGCAACGGCTCGACGCAACCAAGCAAAGCAACGCTAGCCCTCAAGAAAAGGTAGAACATGCTCAACACCACTAGCGAGAAAGCTCGATACCAACCGAAATGTTGGGACGGTACCTAGACCGCAGGCGCCTACAACCCGCGGTACCGAAGGGAAGGCGGAGCTTTAGTGCGAAAGGGAGCATTCGCGCAAAGCACGCGTTTCGGCTCGCAGGCTAAGGGAAGGCGGAGCTTTCGTGCGAAAGGGAGCATTCGCGCGAAGCACGTGTTTCGGCGCGCAGGCCAAGGGAAGGAGGAGCTTTCGTGCGAAAGGGAGCATTCGCGCGAAAGCACGCGTTTCGGCTCGCAGGCTAAGGGAATGCGGGGCTTTCGGGCGAAAGAGAGCATCCGCGCGGAAGCACGCGTTTCGGCAAGCGGACCAGGGGAAGACGGAGCATTCGTGCGGATGGTGGCATTCGCGCGAAAGGAGCCCGGCGCTTTCGACGGGAGTTTTTGTCGTTCATGACCTCGGTTTTTCACAGGTTTTCGTAGGACGCCGGAAGCCTAGGTCAGAGAGAGCGGCCCCACCGGCCAGGAAAAGGAGCCGGGGGACGATGGGCCCGCCAGGGGGCAAAGTTACGATGATGCCCCTCACGCCGGGAGAAGCAGCGTGAAGCCATGGAGTAGTTGACTAGGGCGTCGTCGTAATTGTAACGGAGTGGTTGGAAGGGCATTCTTGTACTTTCAAACTGATCGGGGTTAATATAAAGAGCTCTCCGCCTCCCAGGGACGGGGGGGGGGGGGAGAGCACTGTTCACTTCACCCAACTTCCCACTCTCTTCCATTTACTTCCGCTTTTGCTCTGTGCATTCGCTCGTGCGACAACCCGCTGTTTCGAGGTCTCGGACCCAAAACAACATTGGCGCCCACCGTGGTTGTCGCCCGAGCATACCATGCCGCCAAGGAAAGCGCCGAAGACGGTCGACAATCCAGAGACGATCACCGCGAGAAAGGATGCTTTCGGCACCGTCGCGGTTTGAATCCCAGCTAGCCAGGTTCCACCAAACGCAGCCGCAAAGCCACCACCTTTCGGCGGCGCTCTGTCGATAGAAGCGCAGCCGCCGCCGGGAGCATCGACGAGCCAGGGCGTGCAGCCTCAGGATCAGCGGACTTTGGGCAGAGACGGCACGCCGGATGGGCACGTCGAGGACGAGTTCGATGAGGACGATGAAGACGATGACGAAATCACAAGACACGCCCAAGCAATCAAGACGCTGGCCCAGCAGCAAGGGGAAATCGAAAGGCTGTTGTTGCAAAGAGACCAGCTGCAGCAGCAGTTGGCGGCGAAAGCAAGAGAAGACGAGACTCGCAACGCCATTCGGCGAGCTAAGGCGCAGAGGAGGCAACTCGAGAAGGAAATTCAGGAGCTGCAAAGGGCCAGGGCGGACCCAAATCCGATAGCACAAGAAAACGCATTCATACCAAGGCAAGAGCAACCGCCAGCTTTCGGCAACGCCATCGACGAAACCTCTCCACTCTCGAGGGAGTTGCAAGCTCATCTGTGGCCACTCAATTACAAGCCCCGCATTCCGACTTTCGGCGGTAAAGCGAACCCACGCAAGTTCCTGGCAAGCTACGAGACAGCTGTTTTTTCGGCAGGCGGAGACAATCAGGCTTTAGCAAAATCTCTCATCCTGGCAGTCGAAGACGTGGCCCACGATTGGTACACTACCCTCAAGCCATTGTCTATTCATTCGTGGGCACAGCTGAAGGCCGAGCTGCTGGCCACTTTCCAAGGATTCCGACCGGATGTCAAGACCACGCGGGATCTCATGAATTGCACCCAGCAAGACGACGAGCCACTTTCGGAGTACCTCAAACGTTTCATCCAGCTGAAAGCTCAAGCCCCGAATGTGCCGGAAGCCGCGGTGATCGCATCAGCCATCGAAGGCTTGGGGACTGGGCAGTGCGCCGCTCATTTGTCCAGGGAGCCGCCGAAAGATGTCAAGGAATTGTTCGACGTAATGAATGCGTACGCGAGGTCGGATGATGACTTTCGGTGACGCAAGGCCGCCCGCCTGACGCAGAGGCAAGCGACGAAAGCAAGTCGGCCACCGCCCGTGCCGAATCAAAGGATTGTCAGGCCTTTTCGTTCAATCAACAATTTGCAGGAAGAACCAGCACAATCAGCGACAGGCACGGAGAGGCCTGACATGGCTGACTCTCAGCCCCAAAGAGGGTTTGATCAACCGTTCCGCGGAGGGGTGTGGAAGGACAGGACGCGGCGGACGACGAGGTAGAGGCCGCGGAAGAGGACCCAGGCCACCATTTATGCCGTCATGTGTGACGGCAATTTCGGTCACACCACTCGGGACTGGCAAATACAGCAAGATGGCGCGAAAGAGCTGAAAGATAAGGATCAAGTTTCAGCCTCTGCCGAAAGCTCAAAATGGATGTTTCCACAATTCGCAAGACCCGACAAGCATTGGCGGCAGCATGCAGCAATTACGCAGGCGCACCCATGAATCCTCCGTAGTAAGGCATCCCCAAAATTTACATTGGTACAATCCGCGTATCAGGGCATCAGCTTCCGGTCTTTGCGCCGCAGTCGGTGGCAGTTTCGTCACCCATGCATTATCTGCGCGTCAACCAACGCCGCCACCAATGCTTCCAGCTCAAACCACCTCAGGGGCAGCACGCACAGCCAGGCTACCAGCAGGGGCAGGAAATGGAAAATGAAAACTAGCGCAGTCAACAACATCCTTCCGTCAAGAGGCCACATTTTCGCCATCACGGGCGGATCTAATCTCGAGCACGAAAGTAAGAGAGCAAGAAGGGACTATCAACGAAGAGTCCAGACGTATCACCAAGACTCCCACTGAACAGGACAGCTGGTCGCTAGCGCCGATATGCTTTGACGATCCGATTTCAAAGTCCGCGCCTACCCGCATTGTGACGCTTTCGTTGCCACGGCCAATGTGGCCGGTTTCACCTTGCATAACATTCTGATTGACACCGGAAGTTCAGCAGACATCCTGTTCGTCAAAGCTTTCGAGGCGATGGGATTCGACAGGCGCAGTTTTGGACCCCGCGCGACAATTCACTGTACGGTTTCGCGAGGGGAAGAAAGATCGATGCTATCGACCAAACAGCAAATCCTTGTATCCTTGCCGAAGGGGAAAGAGTCCGCACCGAAATATTGACATTCGACATAGTAAACATGGACTTTCCGTATACTGCCATTTTTGGCAGAGGTTTCACCAACAAGTTTAACGTTGTCATCAAGCAAAGCTACCTGTGCATGAAGATGCACCATCCCTTCGGCATTATCGCGCTATACATGGAGACCAGCAAGCTTCTAGAAGAATGAGGGAAACCAAACCCCAGGCTACAGCCTATCAATGAGGTGGCCAATAAAGACGAAAGGCAAACAACCACCGAAGAGCATGCTATCGTCAGCCCGTCGGAATGCAAGGTTGGAGCAGCCGAGAAACGGTAAGAATTCAGCTCGTGGCCCTCCAGGCCCGAAAGAGCCGTGCACATTGGGTCAAGCATGCCGGAAGAAGAAAGGAACGCTTTGGCATCCTCTCTTGCGCAACAACAATGACATTTTCACCGGTCAACACGACTTGCAAGGCGTAGCAAGAGATCTCGCCTAGCACAGTTTGAAAATCGCAAGCGAGCGCTAAGGCCCAGAAAGCAAAAACTGAGAAAGATGTCAAAACGAAAGGGCAGACGCGGCGAAAGCTGAAGTGGAAAGATTACTCGATGCGGGAGTAATCCGACCAGTCCAGTACCCCGAATGGCTGGCGAATGTTGTCTTGGTGAAAAGAAGAATGGAAATGGCGAATGTGCGTCAATTTCACGCCGACCTCAAACAAATGCTGCCCGAAGGATCCGTATCCTTTGCCTCGTATCGACAAGCTTGTCGACATCGCATCCGGTTGCGAGATAATGAGCTTGCTAGATTGTTTTTCAGGCTATCACCAGATTTGGCTTCATCCCGACGATGAGGAGAAAACCAGTTTCATCACCCCTACGGGTACATACTGCTACCGACGAATGCCGGAAGGGCTGGAATGCGGTGCCAACATTCTCTCGCGGATGACTGACAAGGTGTTCGAAAACCAGAAGCAAAAGAAAAACTTGTTGGCTTACGTTGATGATATAGTGGTCAAGAGCGATAGACAGGAAGATCATCAGGCAGACTTGCTCGAGACTTCGGCAATCTCCGAAAGAAGTGGTTTGAAGCTTAACCCTGACAAGTGCATTTTCGGCATCAAGAAAGGCAAGCTCCTCGGTTGCCTGGTATCGGCAAGAGGAATTGAAGCTAATCCCGACAAGATAGCAGCAATCATCAACATGCAACCGCCCTCAAACCGAAAGCAAGTGCAAAAGTTGACAGGAAGGCTGGCTTCTTTGAACAGATTCATCGCAAGGTCCGCTGAAAAAGGGCTGCCTTCTTCCGAACTCTGCGTAGCTCCGACCCTTTCGATTGGGGGGACGAGCAGCGACAGGCTTTTCAGCAACTAAAGGAGTATTTGACAAAACTGACCACGCTATCCAAGCCGTCGCCGGAAGCGACACTCTTGTTGTATCTCGCAGCATCGCACACCACCGTAAGCGCAGTACTGGTGGAAGAGAAGGAGGCATGCAAACAAGATGACGCAGTTCCCCATCTACTTCGTCTCCGAGGCCCTTTCAGGTGCAAAACTGAATTACTCAGAGCTGGAGAAGATAGCTTACACAGTAGTAATGGCTTCTAGAAAGCTAAAGCACTACTTTCAGTCTCACCACATCATAGTTCTTTCGGCTCAGCCATTGGAAGCCATGTTCCGAAACAACGAAGCTATCGGCCGAATTGGCAAGTGGGCGTGGGAGCTAAATGAATGTGTGATCGACTTCCAACACCGATCCGCAATCAAGTCGCAGGCATTGGCAGATTTCATAGCAGATTGGACCCCCAACGCTTTTGACACAACACTTGAATTCGAGGAGCCCGTGTGGACAGTGAATTGTGACGGCGCATGGGGAATGGGTGGAGCCAGAGTCTCGGCGATCCTTACACCACCAAGAGGACCGAAGGTCAGATTTGCCGCAAGGCTGCAATTCCTCACAACAAACAACACCGCCGAATATGAAGCCGTATTGTTGGGTTTACGAAAGCTCCGAGCAATGGAGCGAGAAGATGCATAGTCAAGTCGGACTCCCAAGTCGTTGTTGGTCACGCCGAAAGGATTTCACAGCAAGAGAACCAGAGCTAGCTAAGTATCTGGCAGCAATCAGAAGAATGGAGAAGTATTTCGCTGGTTTCACCTTACATCACATTCCAAGGGCCGAAAACACAGAGGCAGACGAACTGGCCAAAGCCGCAGACAAAATCTACCACTTCCACCAGACGTCTTCTATCAAGTGCTCTCGGCCAAGCAGTGAAAGAGGAGGAAGAACATCCAAGTTCGGTACATGCTATCGTAGTGATGACTGGAGGTCGCAGATATTCGCCTATCTATCCGGGACATACGAGCCAGAGTCTAGGAAGGATGCCGAAAGGATGGCCAGCAGAGCGAAAGGTTACTCAATCATCGGAGAGCAATTGTTCAAAAATGGGATAACAGCTCCTCTTCTGAAACATAAGCAAGCGCGAAGGCATTCAACTACTCGAAGAAATGCACGCCGGAATGTGCGGAGCGCACAGAGGGCCTCACGAAATAGCGCATAGAGCAATGAGGCAAGGATTTATTGGCCTTCCGCTGCATCAGACGCCAGAGAGCTTGGTAAAATGTTGCAAAGGTTGCCAATGTTCGCCAAAAATTAGAAAGCCCCAGCAAATGAAACCATGCTGATAGTACCAACCTGGCCCTTGCAAGATGGGGCATCGACATAGTCGGCCCGCTACCGCAGCTCCGGGCAACCTGCGTTTCGCAGCAGTTGCTCTCGAGTATTTCACAAGTGGGTGGAAGCGAAGGCTCTGCTAGCATAACTTCCACCTCCTTAACCAAATTCGTCTGGTAGGGTAATTTGTCGCTTCGGTGTTCCGTCATTCATCACCTGCGACAATGGGAAGCAATTCGACTACGCCGAATTCAGGAGTTTCTGTGATGAGCTCAGCATAAAGCTTAACTTCGCCTCAGTAAATTACCCACAGGCAACGGGGCTGTCGAGAGAGCGAATGGCCTAATCTTCTCGGACAATTTCGAAATCCTTATACGACTCGCCGAAAGGCAAGTGGGCCAACACCTTAACAACGGCTGTGTGGGGACACAACATCTCAGGTCCAGAGCTACCGGCTTCACCCCGTTTAGGTTACTTTACGGCGAGGAAGCAGTCAGACCGGAAGAGGTAAAGCTGGGTTCCTTCCGAACCGAGTTGGCCCCAACAACCCAAGAAAAAAAACACCTCGAACTGACTATTGAAGAAGTAAGACTGAAGGCTGCAGATAATCTTGAAAAGTACCATGCTGAAACAAAGCATCACAGGGACAAGACGATAGTCCGAAAGGATATCAAGCCTGGAGACATGGTCACCGTTCAGCAGCCAGTCAAGCAAGGTAAGCTGCAATCGCAATGGCAAGGCCCCTTCATCGTGGCAAGTATGGCAGCACCCGGTGTATTCCGGTTGTTGGATGACAAGGGCGAAGAATCAGCCCACACATGGAATGCGAGCAATCTGCGCCGTTTTTACCCATAATTTATCTTTTTGAACTTCGATGTAAACTTCCTTTCCATCTTTCACCAATCTTGTAATCAAGGTCGGCTGCACTCTTTTTCCTCGCCGGGGGAAGCCCTTCATCGGGGTGCGAGGTTTTTAACAAGGCAGCCGAATGTAACCGCTACATCGTGAAAGCAAACATAATTCCCCCCAAACATCGCGTGGCTCGGTAAAAGACGAAGTCAACCAAACATAAGGTTGAGACATTCGTCATTAAAATGTGTTGAAAAAGAGAATGTCGTGAGGTTGGGCAAAAGAGACCCTTCACATCCAGCGACAATCTCGAAAGCCTGCGGGCTAAGTGAAAACCGACCCTCCGACAAAACGAGAGGGCGGAACGAAAGCCTGCGGGCTAAGTGAAAACCGACCATCCGACAAAACGAGAGGCGGAACGAAAGCCTAGGGCTATGAAAAAACGACCCTCTGACAAACGAGAGGGCGAACAAAAGCCTTCGGGCTATGAAGCAAACCGACCCTCCGACAAAAAAGCGAGGGCAGAACGAAAGCCTGCGGGCTATGAAAAACCGACCCTCCGACAAAACGAGAGGGAGGGGAACGAAAGTCTGCGGGCTATAAGAAACCGACCCTCTGACAAAACGAGAGGGCGGAACGAAAGCCTTCGGGCTATAAAGCAAACCGACCCTCCAATAAAACGAGAGGGCGGAACGAAAGCCTGCGGGCAAAGCAAACCGTCCCTCCAACAATACGGGAGGACGGTAAAAGCCAAGCCGAGAAAAAACACAATGGGGTCCACAACGTCAGCAAAGACACATGGCAGGCACCAGTAGTTGCAAAAGCATAAACGCCATGCTAACTTTTCACCTACCAAGCGTTCAGAAGTACAGCCAAGGGATTAAACGCAGTACTCTCATACCAGGGGAGGGCGACATAAATAAACGCCAAGTTGTAAGCCTCCCAGCCATCCAAAGCTACCGATTCTATTCAAATATCAGTTCCAAAAAGTTGGCTCAAAAGCAAAATGCGAATAGAAGACACCAGGAACTGGGGTTTCGCTTTGACGATTGTGTCACCGGGCGTCGCGTCTCAGCTACCGTCACCAATCCAGTAACTTTAGGCGAGGGCCCTATCAAGTAACACATCCATCCTAAGCTGCGGCTAGGAGACGAGCGAAAGCAAGCATGCTGCTAGATGACAACAGGAGCAATATCATAATCATAGTCGATTGTACGCCTCCCCATGTTTGTTCATAAAGACATTTTCGTCAAATGAATTATCGAGCGAAGTCGTGCGAACGCTATCGTCCTCGCCTAGTGAGTGGGGGCAGGCGCGTCTTTGCTATCGGCCGAGGGGCTCGCATCGAAAGCTCCCTCGCGCGAATGCTAACGCCCCTCGCCTAAGTGAGTGGGGGCGGGCGCGTCTTTGCTATCGGACGAGGGGCTCGCACCAAAAGATCCCTCGCGCGAATGCTAACGCCCCTCGTCTAAGTGAGTGGGGGCGGGCGCGTCTTTGCTATCGGCCGAGGGGCTCGCACCGAAAGCTCCCTCGCGCGAATGCTAACGCCCGTCGCCTAAGTGACTGGGGGCGGGTGCGTCTTTGCTATCGGCCGAGGGGCTCACACCGAAAGCTCCCTCGCGCGAATGCTAACGCCCCTCGCCTAATTGAGTGGGGCGGGCGCGTCTTTGCTATCGGCCGAGGGGCTCGCACCGAAAGATCCCTCGCGCGAATGCTAACACCCCTCGCCTAATTGAGTGGGGGCGGGCGCGTCTTTGCTATCGGCCGAGGGGCTCGCACCGAAAGATCCCTCGCGCGAATGCTAACGCCCCTCGCCTAAGTGAGTGGGGGCGGGTGCGTCTTTGCTATTGGCCGAGGGGCTCGCACCGAAAGATCCCTCGCGCGAATGCTAACGCCCCTCGCCTAAGTGAGTGGGAGCGGGCGCGTCTTTGCTATCGGCCGAGGGGCTCGCACCGAAAGATTCCTCGCGCGAATGCTATCGTCCCTCGCCTAAGTGAGCGGGGGCGGGCGCGTCTTTGCTATCGGCTGAGGGGCTCGCACCGAAAGCTCCCTCGCGCGAATGCTATCGCCCCTCGCCTAAGTGAGTGGGGGCGGGTGAAGGGTCGAGATGGCGGACTAGAGGGGGGTGAATAGTCCTTTCTAAAATTAATCGCACCGGCTAACCGAAACAAATGCGGAATTAAAACTATCGGTCTAGCCAAGACTACACCCCTCTACTTATACTCTATGACACCTTATAAAAGATCCTAAACAATGCAAATAAGGTGTCGGGCTAGCTAGAGCTCACCTAAACAATTCTAGCTTGCAAGGTTACACAAACCTAAGCAACTAGTACTCAATCAACCGGGGAGCTCCTACACATGCCACTAAGCAAAAGCACAAAGCCTAAGCTCACTAGCAATGCTCAATAACAAGGCTACACAATCCAAATTAGAGAGCTCAACTTAGCTACACAAACTAAGCAATGTGACTAGCAAGACTACAGTCAACTAGTCACTCACGGGATTAACTTCTATGCTACACAAGCTAAGAAGGTAACTAGCATGCTACACAAGCTAACTAATTACAAGAACAATCTACACTAGCACAAGTATATGAACAAGTAAATACAAGCTAGTGAATGGAGTTTGCAAACCACGAGAAGATGAACATGAAGTTGACACGGTGATTTTTCTCCCGAGGTTCACTTGGTTGCCACCAAGCTAGTCCCTGTTGTGTCGACAACACACTTTGGTAGTTCGGCGGCTAATAGGCACCACACCTAGCTCGACACTCGAGCGCCGCAAGAACTCACCCACAAGTGAGGGTAACTCAATGACACGCTCTACTAGAGTTGCTCTTCGCGATCCCCGCGGGGCGAGCACAATGCCCCTCACAATCCTCTCCGGAGCCACGCACAATCTTCACACGGGCTTCACGATGGAGACTCGATCACCAAGCCTTCTAGGAGGTGGCAACCTCCAAGAGTAACAAGCACCACCGGCTTGCAACACGAACACCTAGTGCCACTCGATGCAATCTCTCAATGCAACGCACTAGCGATCACTCACTCGCAATTGATTCGCACACTAGCAAGCACAAGTGAGTTAGAGGGCTTCCTAGCACCCCCAAGCATGGACACCAAGTCCCAGGGTGCTAAGCACCAGCCAAGGCCGGCCGCCATCTCCTTTTATAGCCCCAAGGGCTCAACTAGCCGTTACCCCCTTCACTAGGCACTTTTCGTACTGACCGGACTCACTACAGGGTGACCGGACGCGTCGTGTCACTAGAGTCCGGTCGTTCGTCCCAACGGCTAGTTTTCGCGCGCGTTCAGCCTTCTACTGACCGGACGCGTCAGGTCATAATGACCGGACGCGCCTATGCCTGAGTCCGGTCGCAAAAAGAGAGGTTCGGGGCTGTTTTTCAGTGACCGGACGCGTCCGGTCACTACTGACCGGACTCTACCGAGCGTCCGATCAATACACCTCAAATCAGCACTCAAAAAGCACTGACCGGACTCTGTGACCTTTCAACGCTCAAACGGCTATAACTCTTAGCTCCGAACTCCGATTCGATGATCTTGGACATTTTGGAAAGCTAACTCAGAGGGCTACACATCCCACATACATAGCTGATCCAACTCACAAAAGATTAGTACAGAATCCAATCCAAGAGCCATCCTAGAGTCCGGAACACACCGAAAAGCCTCCTTCTCTTCTCCGAGTTGATCCAATTCAACTCCAACACCTTCTCCTTTGCAAAAGTGCCAACACCACCAAGTGTATACCACCTTGTGCATGTGTGTTAGCATTTTCACAATCATATTCAAAGGATTTCACTTGTACTCACCACGCCACTCGATCCTAGTAACATCACAAAGTTAGATCGCTCAAGTGGCACTAGATGACCGATATGCAAACAAGTTTGCTCCTCTTGATAGTACGGCCATCTATCCTAAACCCGGTCATAAACTTCTCTACACACCTATGACCGGTGAAATGAAATGCCCTACAAGTATACCTTTGCCTTGCGCATTCCATTTCATCTCTCCGGTGTTGATGCAACACATGCACCAACCTCTTCATCAAATGATATGATCCACTTCATATCATCACATGGCCTCCATGGTCCATCGATCTTGACCTCACTTGCTCTTCACCATTGCTTCGGTCCTTCGGCGCCAAGTCTTTGCTCAAGCCTCCCGACACTCGGTACCAACGGCTTCAAAGCCTCCAACTTGCCCTTCACCTTCGCAATCGGTCCATCAAGCAAAGTCTTGCCTTGATCTTCACCATCTTAGCCACATGACTCCATGTCATGTCACATATGAATAAGCTCCTTCATCACATGTGTACCTGTGGACTAATCTCCTATGTATCTCACATAAACACAATTAGTCCACCTAAAGTTGTCACTCAATTACCAAAACCAAACTAGGACCTTTCAATCTCCCCCTTTTTGGTAATTGATGACAACTCTACAAAGATATGGAATTTAAGCTTTTTGGATTCTATGTTACTTATCCAACGTTAAGACTATATGAGAGAATTTGGATAAGCACCATACAACCCGACTTTGTAGTGATAACTCCCCCTACATGTGTGCTCAAATGGTTTGGTTTCAAGCTTGCACACATGCATAATATGAAATTTGTGGGAGTGTTAGCACTACTAAGTGATGCTAAGGTATACAAGATAGAATTGTACCTTTGTAGCGTGTATACCACATTTTGAATTCATCCTTAGCATCAACCTTGCTAGAAAACAAGTGAAACTAGATACCACGTGAGATCAATATTATAAACATGGTTCTAGTTACCACTTGCTACACTAAGACTATGTTCTAGATACCAAATAAAGGAAAACAATCATCATCCAAGTCTTAGCTCTAGAAAATATTGCACACAAGCATATAAGAATTTAGAACATATGCAATGCAAGCAAGCAAATGTAATGCACACCCAAATGCATCAAACATGTATTCATGAGCTTGCTCCCCCTACTTGTGTGCTCTCTTTGTCCAAGAATTTTGATCCTTTCGCATTATCCAATCTTGCTCCCTATTGATCCATGTCCATCTTCTTTTCTTGTTTCTCCCCCTATCATATCATATCTTTGGCACTTTCTCCCCTTGTCATCAATGACCATAAAAGGCATGCTTCTCTTGGTACAAAGGGTTGCACTAGGGTAGATGGTTGATACTTGAGTCTTCATTTTTGATGGACACTACCATATATGTGGCATGACACTACTTGTAGATACCCCGTGAAGATGCATGAAAGCCACTTGTAGGATCTTTGACCTTGATACCAATCGGTGGGGCACCTTCTCTTTAGCATGAGTCATTCACTTGATAAACTTGAGCTCTTGTGGTGAGGGGGTGCTTGCTTGATCACTTAAAGTTGAGGATCACTTGAAGTCTTGTAGGATACCACTTGAATGAAAGTTTAAACTTGATATCCATTTGCATTATTGTCTTCTTCTTGAGCCTCTCATTTATGACTTGAACTATTAAATTGCACAAGATATCTAACTCGGTTTGCTCTAGAGTACGCTTCTTCACACATCTTTCAATGGTTATCTTACTCATGTTGAATTAGACACTTGAATGCTCATCTTCTAGATCAAGTACTGGGTTCACTAGCTCATGAACAAATTCATATACTAACCACTAGATCATATAATCAAACAAGCAATAGTGGTAGGCTATGAATTTAAACTTTTCAATTGTTATGCATGATCCTATTAAGCATGTACTATATGCACTAACCGCATACTAGTGAGGAATGAAATGATCATGCACATTACAATGATACCTTTGCTATCTTGGAGTAGAGGATAGTCATTAGATTCTAATTAAGCTCCACTATAGCAATGTGAAGTCCATTTCAAAGCTTGGTGAAAATCAATAGATACCAAATATGAATTCCATCTTCACCCATATGAATTTAGAACCACTAAAGATCAAGTACACTATCTTGTTGTGGTTGGCTTGCTTCTTCATTTGATCTTTGCTTGCATTCATGAATATCACTCATGATTTGCTTCTCTATCTTGGGTGTTGCTTGCTTTCTTTCTTGATCAATCTCTTGATTGCTCCAACTAAGCATCTCCAATGATACTTTAGATCACCACTTCCATGTTAGCCTTCTAAGCCTCGCTTGGTTTACCTACCAATGGCGGCAAGCCCCTACAAAGAGAGAAGTGACCTCTCTCCAAAGAATCATCATTGATACTCACTTGAATTGACTTTGTTTGATTGATCTATTTGACTCTTCTTGAAAATATGATTTTGAATCCTTCTTTGAGTTCTTTTCTTTCTTCCAAATGATCTTCAATTGATACTAGAATTTTGATCTTCATCTTTATCTTGATATTGGTCTTGATCTTCAATTTGAGTACCAAATTGTGTGCCAAATACACTCCACAATCAAGTGATATTGTACTCATCTTTGTCATGTTTCTAACTTATATCAAAACTAAACATAGATCCCTCAACCACTTATAAACATGATTCCAACTTGAGGGCCTTTCAATCAAAGTGACTTGAGATCTATCCAATAAATGTCACTTATATGGCAGATTCTGTCATCTTCAAAGAAATGATCATATCTCACAATATATTGATCCAATTGCCATGAAATTTGGTGAAGATGTGCCTCACTATGTATTCTAGTAGCCATAAAAATTTGACATTCATTGGACTTCTAGATTGCTACCAGATTTCACATCATCCCCAACTACAACATGCTGAAAACTGCTGCACATGTGTTGATAAGATTCACTCCAAAACCAAAGCTTCACTTATCCAATCATCATGAGATTTTCACAGCAATTAATACCATAAATGTAGAGCATGTGTACCAAATTTCAAGCCAATCCAAATAGATTTGATCACTCAAACATGGCTATCATCACAGCTAGCTCAGATTTCAGATTTTGGACAGATTTCTATATTTGAGCTATAGTTCTCCAAATTGAATCACACTTGAGATAAGCTTGCTTGAACATCAACACAAGACATAAATCCTTGCAAATCCACTTCCTAAAGGTCATCTTGTGAATATATCCAATCAAACTAACTCAATTTGATCACTAAGCATCAAATTCATTCAAACATCTCATAGCAAGCAACATATGCATATATATCCAATTCAATCAACTCATATGCACCCAAAGAATATGATCAACTAGAATATACCTTAGTAGCTCATGATCATTCAATATCAAGCTTCAACTCAATTTAATTGCAAGCCTTCAAATATTCCAATAAATCACCACAACAAGAATGTGACACTTGTATGTTGTAGCACACTTGGACTTCACTTCACTTGACTTGGCATTGGGATGATAATAGCAATAAGCTTCATTACTTGATTCAATCACATGTTGATCAATATGGAACAAATTGAATCAAGCCTCCAATGCCATGGTACCTACACACATTCATCCACCTTTTGATGGTACCCAAACTAGTTTGGGTCCTCTCAAGTTAGGTGCAACATACTTAGGCAATGCCTTAGTATGAGTAGCGGGATGTTTTGCAATAGCAACCAATGTGGTACCATTGTCATCCTTTCTAAGCACAATATTATCATCAATTGAAATAGGCTTAGAAGTCATACCTAGGGGACATGAATTAGCCATGTGTCCCCTTTCGGCATGAGTAGCAAACTCTCTTTGATTGAGCCTTCTCTTCCTTGCTCAAATGTGCTTCTCATTGCCTTGCCTCTCATGATTTGCTTGAGCCTTCTTCTCAAGCTTGTTAGGACACTTTGAGGCAAAGTGTCCCATATCACCACACTTGTAGCACTTGATGTGAGTCAAATCTTTCTTCTTTTCTTCATTCTTGCTCATCATCATCTTGGCATCATGGATATGAGTTGGATGCCCTTGCTCTCTGTCCGCCCCTTCTGTGACGTAACGACCCTAATCCCATGGCCCACTGATCACTATCAACCACTGACAGTCGATCCGTACAACCAAGAGATTAAGACCGGGTTCGCCACTGGGCTACATCAGTGCCCGATGTCCGCAGGATCAGCTCACAATTCAGTTACAATCTCTTGAACATTTGACAAATAACATCGGAGTAAATAACGGAAGACTTAAATAACAATAGTTTTACAAACCAGTGTTCGACATAAACTTAAAGTGAAGTTATTACAGACCATAGTTCAAATAGAGTTGGCAGGGTAGCATATGACAACAACTAAAAGATAAAGATACATCACCCAGCCCGAGGGTGAATAATCACTCATCGGCCTCATCGGCCTCTTCCTGAACAACAGTCACACAGCAGGGTCCAAGGCATACTGGGGATCTGCCATACCTGCAAATGGGTAAAAGAACCCTGAGTACAAAGGTACTCAACAAGACTTACCCGACTAAAGAAAAGGGAGAAGACTCAGGAATGCAGGCTTAGGGTAGTCAAGGTAAGGCTTTAAGCAAGTTCAAGTATTTTGCAGAAAAGCATTTTTGGTAAACTTTATTTTAATTTTGAAAGATTCGGTATTCCTTGTTCCATCATAATCTTGATTCATTTTACTTTCAAAACATTCCTAGTTGAGAACCACTCCCTGTTGACAGTCAGTGACTAAGTCTCCATAACCGAGGAGCAGCGTTAATCCGGATAAATAATACTCAGCTGAGGGTCCCTATCCACACTGCATATGTAGCACCCAAGCTTGCATATGCCAACTCGTCTACCACGATTCCTCCAAGATTGGGCCCGGTCCTACGCCACCCGGAAGTACAGTACACCACTCCAATCCGGGACTCTAACCCACGTGGGACATGCTACTTCCGCCATCTCTCCACTCCCAGTGCGCGGTTGTCGGTCCAATAAAGGATTCCTCGGAGCCGAAGCTTTCCGTAGTATGTGAATAGTTGCAAGTCTTAGTCAATCAGGCCCCATACAGGTGGTCCCTAAATTTTCCAGCCAGCGACAAGCACCTCGGGACTCTACCCAAGAGTACAGGTCCTGTCAGTTTTTCAAACCCTGTCCCGGTCGGTGTCAACTGTTGAGTCCGGACTACAACATGACGGCACCGTACGCAAGGACAACCTCTCCTTCCCATTGACTAGGTACGGATCAGATACTTAGCCAATAGTGGGAGTAAACCAGAAATTCCCATAAATATTCTTAAAGTGATCACACTTTGAAATTGGCATTTTTATTGCAAATCTATCATATAGCATTGCTAAGCATTTTGCAAATAGTTTTTGAAAAGCAGGTATCGGGTGTATCATTGGTCAAGGTAGATAATGCATCAGATAGGATTTCACTCAACTCCTATCAACCTAATGCAATAATTTAACTCAAAACATTTAAAGAGAACATTTATAAAAGCAAGGTAGGGTTAAATGCACCGGGGCTTGCCTTGGATGGCAAAAAGAGTAGACTCGGGGTAGGTATAAGCGTCGGAGCTCGGGGTTGCCTCGGGGACAGATCCTTCGGCGGCTACCTCGACTTCAGGGCCTTCTTCGTCCAACTATACGGATGCAATGATGAAGCTCATGGAATGATGATATGACTTAAGGTGCAAGACAATACCACTGATTCTAGATTTCTCTAAGGCAAGGCATAATCGAAATCTAGTTGAGCATAAAAGTAACCATTTCTTCCTTAAGCAAAATTGATTAAACTAGACTTTATCATAACCATCCTAAGCATCAACCAAACATAGCATCACAAACATCATAGACCAAAGGGTAGGGGTCTATGAACATCAAGCAATCCCAAAAGTCACATCATAGGCATTCAACGCTAACCCTAATCATCTTTTCTATTTTTCTTAATTTATTTAAAAGGTCATTTTATGAAGGTGCTCCAAAAATTACCAAATTAATCACACAAGTTCATTAGGGTACAATTATATGGCAAAACAAATTTCATAATTTTTGGAGGTCATTAAGGTGCTCAATTAAATCTAGACATTTCATTAACAAAAGGCACTATTCCTTAATTAAAATAAAGCTAAAAAAATCAACTTGTTTCAAATGACTTCAAAATTTTACCAGAGACTCATCATGACACAACTAGCTTGCAAAATTAATCTCAAGATTTTGGATCTACAGAACACTCTCTAAAAATACCAAAGCCTTCATTTTTCAATTAAAAGGGGAATTTTTCATTTTCAAATTTTTGTACAAAACTCAAGTTTCATATTTTATAAAATACTTCAGAGCATAAAGAGTCTACCACAAAAATTTCAGAATTTATGGATCAACACAGAAAATCACACAAAAATATGAAATCTGAACACTATTCACATGTATGAGGAAATTGAAAAACAGCACTGTTCTTCTCCTCCGTTCGCCGGCGACCGACCGACGGCGGCGGCGTTGCTACGCCGGCCACGACGAGGCGTCTCAGGCGAAACCGAGGAGATGGGAGGCTTCAGGAGCTCACCATGAGTCGATTAAGCGGCTCGGCGAGGGAAGGGGACGAACGGAGGGAGGTGGTCGACGGTGACCGGCGGAAGCTTTATGGCGGCGATCGTCGTCCCGTGATCCTGCGCGACACACGTGACCGCAAGGGGTCAGTCAGAGGCGCAAAGGAGCAAGGAAGGTGATGCGGGGGTCGGAGGGAGATGATCAAGGCCGGAGAGGGAGTATTTCACGATCCCGACCTCGACGGGATTCTCGCCGGAGATGGGAACGGCGAGTTACGCCGGGAACAGGGACGGTAGAGACCAATTGAGGAGTGGGGAAGCTGCACGGGCTCAAGGCGGAGCTGTTGAGCTAGTTGGTTGAGCGGCGGGAGCTCTGGAGTGGGCTGGCCACGGTGGGGAGGTGAGTGAGGAAGTCCGGCTCCGGCGGCTTTATATAGCCACGGCTAGCGGCCGGTAGAGTGCTCGGAGAGGTGTGGACGAGTTCGGCCGAGGCACGCGCAATCGATTGCGAGGCCGAGGGTCAGCGTTTCGTTGCGCAGGGTCGGGCGCACCTCACCGGCGGCGAACGCGTGGCGGCGACGAGCTGCGGCGGTAGGGGCCGCGAGAGAAGGTCAGCGCTCGCTCGCGCGGCGGGCGCGGAGGGAACCGGGGAACATCGGCGACAGGTTGGGGTCGCGTGGGAGCAGCCAGGCGTGCGGCACGCGCGACGCCGGCGGCTGGCCATGGCCGGGCCCCCCCCCCTACCGGAGAAGATAAACAGTAGACTAGGCTAGGGTTTGACCTTTGAGCAGTTTCAGAAATTTGCAAATTACTCCCAAAATTTGAACTGGGCAACAAAAACTCAAAACATCAAAGTTGTTCAGAAAAACGAGATCTACAACTTTGTCAATATGAACATTTTCAAATTCCAAATAGTTTTTGAACAATATTTGAAAACAGGAAAGGGACACTTTTTCAAACTTGATTCAAATCAAAATTACTCTGGATTTCAAACTGAAACTTGAAAATCTGTAAACATGAAAGTTGTTCATTTTGCCAAAACCTACAAGTTTGCTATTATACACTTTTCCTGAAACTCATTAGTTTTTGAACTAATTTTGAAAACTGAAAAGGGACAAAAACTGGAGTTTGATTGAATTTGAAATAACTCAAAACTTTGTACTGCAACTTGAAAATTTGTAAATACCAAAGTTGTTTCTATTTGATAGATCTACAACTTTGCTTTTTGGACCAACCTCAAATTTTGAATAATTTTTGAATCACAACAAGAGGGATAAAATCCAGGATTTGGAAATCAGGGTTTTGCAAAGAGTTTTGAAATCAAATTCTGATTTTTGAACTTTGGCCAACCCAACAAAACTTCAAGACACCAAAGGAACAAGAATTACACAAAGCTAGGCACAGAGGTGAAATTACCATTTTGCCCTAGTAGAGAGAAGTGGGCTAAATAGGGTTTTTGCAATAGAGATAATTCACATAAAATGATACACTTAGCAAAATGCATACACATGAAATCATGATCAAGATGCTTAATGATGATGATGATGATATGTCAAGTTAATTACATGTTAAACACCAGAGGTGTTACACCTTCTTGTTTCTTCTTCTTCATCAAGTCACCATCATGATGGTTGTTCTTGATTTGAACTTGGGGCTTCTTTTCTTGCTCAACTTGTGGCTTTGGTTGAGGCTCATCTTGTTGCTTCACCAATTTCTTGGTTGGGCACATAGAGGTGAGATGTCCTCTAGTGCAGCACTTGAAGCATTTGACACGCTTGAGCCTCTCTTCTTCCTTCTTCAACTTGAGCTTTTCTCCATTGGGGCAAGCATTTGCAAGATGTCCCATCTCATGGCATTTGAAGCACATGAAATGAGCTAGCTTCTTTTGTTCTTGCTTTTTCATCTTCTTCAATCTTTTTCTCTCCCCCTTGGACATGCTCTTGTTGAAACCAATGCCACTCTTGTCACCGTAGCTCTTTTGATTCTTCAACATATGCTCAAAGGTGACTTTGGAGTTGTAGCACCTCTCTAACTTGTTGCTCAAATTCTTCACTTCACTTTTGAGCTCATTGTTCTCCTTCAAAAGGTTAGTCTCACAAGACAAAGAAGTAGAACAAGCATCTATATGTGAAGAACATGGCATAGCTAATAAATCATCACAAGAGGTGGATACATTCTTCTTGCCTACATCACATGGGTTAGCAACATTTTGCAATTGATCATTTGATCCATGTGATGAGCTCTCATTGTTTTTAAGTTCCTTTGAAAAGGCTTTAATGAGAGAGCCATATTTTTCAACTAACTCATCATGTGAAGCTTTAAGAACATCAAGTAAGTGCTTATGTTCTTCACATGAGTTCTTTAGAAATGAGTTTTCATTTGCCAATTTAATTGTTTTAGTTTTCTCATTTTCTAAAGACATAGTCATGCTAGCAAGTCTACTAACAAGCTCATCATATGAATCAACATGATCAACCACATTAGCATTAGATACCTTGGTGTCACCTTGTGACATGAAGCAATGTGGTGATGGGCTTGTAGTAGTATAACAATCATCAACCGAGCATGAACCATCAACATCATCAAGTTTGGTTGGAGTAGAATCATTACTTGCAACACTTGAATCATCACCATCAACCTTGTCAAGTGAGCTTGTTGTAGATCGATCAACATCATCATCATCACTTGACCATGAGGTGGAGCAATCTTCCACAACTACCAAGTTGTGGTCATGCTCAACATCCACATGTGCCACCACCTTGGTCTCATCCTCCTTGAACTTGCCATCATCCCATGTAGATGAGTCACCGAAGGTGTGCTTGATGGATTCCCACATCTCATGGGCGGTCCCTTTGGAGTTTATCTTGTAAAACAACTCAAAACTCAATGCATCGATTAGATAACAATAAGCATTTGCATCAAGTTCAAAGAGATCCTTTTGAGCTTTGGTGAGATTTCTATGGTCCAAAACATGAGTGAGACCACTAGTGACAATCCACCAAAACTTTGGCCCCTTTGCACGAAAATGATCAAGCATATGGTGTTTCCATTGTGCAAAGTGTGTGCCATCAAAAATATGTGAATCACACACATCATCTAGCCCACTAGACGCCATCCTCTCGGGTCGGTGAAGACCACAAATGAGAGACCTCGGCTCCGATACCAATTGAAGGGTCGAGATGGCGGACTAGAGGGGGTGAATAGTCCTTTCTAAAATTAATCGCACCGGCTAACCGAAACAAATGCGGAATTAAAACTATCGGTCTAGCCAAGACTACACCCCTCTACTTATACTCTATGACACCCTATAAAAGATCCTAAACAATGCAAATAAGGTGTCGGGCTAGCTAGAGCTCACCTAAACAATTCTAGCTTGCAAGGTTACACAAACCTAAGCAACTAGTACTCAATCAACCGGGGAGCTCCTACACATGCCACTAAGCAAAAGCACAAAGCCTAAGCTCACTAGCAATGCTCAATAACAAGGCTACACAATCCAAATTAGAGAGCTCAACTTAGCTACACAAACTAAGCAATGTGACTAGCAAGACTACAAGTCAACTAGTCACTCACGGGATTAACTTCTATGCTACACAAGCTAAGAGGTAACTAGCATGCTACACAAGCTAACTAATTACAAGAACAATCTACACTAGCACAAGTATATGAACAAGTAAATACAAGCTAGTGAATGGAGTTTGCAAACCACCGAGAAGATGAACATGAAGTTGACACGGTGATTTTTCTCCCGAGGTTCACTTGGTTGCCACCAAGCTAGTCCCCGTTGTGTCGACCACACACTTTGGTAGTTCGGCGGCTAATAGGCACCACACCTAGCTCGACACTCGAGCGCCGCAAGAACTCACCCACAAGCTGAGGGTAACTCAATGACACGCTCTACTAGAGGATCTCTTCGCGGTCCCCGCGGGGCGAGCACAATGCCCCTCACAATCCTTCTCCGGAGCCACGCCAATCTTCACGCGGGCTTCACGATGGAGACTCGATCACCAGCCGTCTAGGAGGTGCAACCTCCAAGAGTAACAAGCACCACCGGCTTGCAACACGAACACCTAGTGCCACTCGATGCAATCTCTCAATGCAACGCACTAGCGATCACTCACTCGCAATTGATTCGCACACTAGCAAGCACAAGTGAGTTAGAGGGCTTCCTAGCACTCCCCAAGCATGGACACACCAAGTCCCAAGGGTGCTAAGCACCAGCAAGGCCGGCCGCCATCTCCTTTTATAGCCCCAAGGGCTCAACTAGCCGTTACCTCCCCTTCACTTGGCACTTTTCGTACTGACCGGACTCACTACACAGGTGACCGGACGCGTCCTGTCACTAGAGTCCGGTCGTTCGTCCCCAACGGCTATTTTCGCGCGCGTTCAGCCTTCTACTAACCGGACGCGTCAGGTCATAATGACCGGACGCGCCTATGCCTGAGTCCGGTCGCAAACAGAGAGGTTTCGGGGCTGTTTTTCAGTGACCGGACCGTCCGGTCACTACTGACCGGACTCTACCGAGCGTCCGATCAATACACCTCAAATCAGCACTCAAAAAGCACTGACTGGACTCTATGACCTTTCAACGCTCAAACGGCTATAACTCTTAGCTCCGAACTCCGATTTCGATGATCTGGACATTTTGGAAAGCTAACTCAGAGGGCTACACATCCCACATACATAGCTGATCCAACTCACAAAGGATTAGTACAGAATTCCAATCCAAGAGCCATCCTAGAGTCGGAACACACCGAAAAGCCTCCTTCTCTTCTCCGAGTTGATCCAATTCAACTCCAACACCTTCTCCTTTGCAAAAGTGCCAACACCACCAAGTGTATACCACCTTGTGCATGTGTGTTAGCATTTTCACAATCATATTCAAAGGATTTTCACTTGTACTCACCACGCCACTCGATCCTAGTAACATCACAAAGTTAGATCGCTCAAGTGGCACTAGATGACCGATATGCAACAAGTTTGCTCCTCTTGATAGTACGGCCATCTATCCTAAACCCGGTCATAAACTTCTCTACACACCTATGACCGTGAAATGAATGCCCTACAAGTATACCTTTGCCTTGCGCATTCCATTTCATCTCCTCCGGTTTGATGCAACACATGCACCAACCTCTTCATCAAATGATATGATCCACTTCATATCATCACATGGCCTCCAT
The DNA here is from genome assembly GCA_009763385.1 of Coix lacryma-jobi var. lacryma-jobi. Taxonomy (NCBI): domain Eukaryota; kingdom Viridiplantae; phylum Streptophyta; class Magnoliopsida; order Poales; family Poaceae; genus Coix; species Coix lacryma-jobi. Next base: position 71,540,429 of record CM019831.1, on the reverse strand, counting down.
GGTCCATCGATCTTGACCTCACTTGCTCTTCACCATTGCTTCGGTCCTTCGGCGCCAAGTCTTTGCTCAAGCCTCCCGACACTCGGTACCAACGGCTTCAAAGCCTCCAACTTGCCCTTCACCTTCGCAATCGGTCCATCAAGCAAAGTCTTGCCTTGATCTTCACCATCTTAGCCACATGACTCCATGTCATGTCCATATGAAATAAGCTCCTTCATCACATGTGTACCTGTGGACTAATCTCCTATGTATCTCACATAAACACAATTAGTCCACCTAAAGTTGTCACTCAATTACCAAAACCAAACTAGGACCTTTCAGCGGGCACGTCTTTGCTATCGGCCGAGGGGCTCGCACCGAAAGCTCCCTCGCGCGAATGCCATCGCTCCTCGCCTAAGTGAGTGGGGGCGGGCGAGTTTTTGCTATCGGCCGAGGGCTTGCATCGCTCCATTCGCTCAATCTATCGGCCAAAAGGGCCCGTAACCAAAGCACTATTGCGCGAACATGTAGGAAGACAGCAACTAAATCATTCGGCGCGCAAGATTCCCGCCTCATCTGTCGTGCGAAAGACACAGTAAAAACAGCAATCCGCGCGAGGTAGAAAAACATACGACCGTCCAAGTGACAATCAAGCGAAAAAAAACACACACACGCATTCGCAATAATGATCAACACCGAAAGATAAACCCACTGCGACATTTTTCATTACACCGGACTTGAGAGGTAAAGTTTGTACAACGCAATTCAGGGCCGCGAACTAACTACTCCCGCGGCCAAGAAAATGCTGTATCGCCTTTCATCTGGCGAAGGCACGGCGTCTTCTTCGGGCTCCAACTTAACGAATGTGGCACCCCCGAAGCCTGGCGGCGCGCGCGAAGCCTCGCGCCTCATTCGTCTCGACTCAAGTTCGCGTCGATCGAAGTTTTCATAAAAAGCGCGTAGCTGCTCTTCTATGCGCCTAAGTTTCTTAGCAAGTTTTTTCATGTAAGCCGAAAGCGACGCCATCGGAAACCTAGAGCGAAAACTCCTCCACAAGTCACCGCCAACACAGATATCGCCTGACTTAATCATTAACGGGCAGATGTCGAGAACGTCCGGCGTTCCCGCACCCGCGCGTCCTGTTCAAGATACAACATTCGAACTTAAGTCCCAAAGTTTACAAAAGGACCAAGAACAAGCTGCCAGCACAATAAAAACGGGCCCTAGAAAAGTCATTCGTCTACCGCTGCATCTTGAGAGGCATTCGCATCGCGATCAGCAGCAGCGGCCGAGCTCTCGGGAGCTTCATCATTTAGGCTGGGGCGGGCTCGCCTCGTCCTCCGGCCCGGCCTCGCGCGCCCGTTTTTCAGAAATGTACTCCGAAACACCTGCCGAATGTGCGTCTTCTCCTCCGGAGTCTGCACAAAAGAGCGAAATCTCAGAAGAAGCACCACTTAAGCCGCAGGATGCTGCAGAAAAAGCGATAGCTAACACAGAAGTCAAGCGAAAGCTCAGGCGGTCGGTAGAAGACACCTTTCCGCGAGCCATCGCGGATTGCATGAGTGACATATCATTCCCGCCAGCCAGCCAGAACTCATCAAAAAATCTCTTCCCTAGAACTTTCGCCGCTTCGGGGGTGCGCCAATAGTAGTCAACTTCCTTGACCGAAAGCTCCGTGATATGGGAGCAGCCGACGTCCACAAGGCTATGACCGATCGCCTTGATGCCGGTAACGGCGGCGTAGTCTCGGCCAAGGGCCATGTGCCCCTCCAGCGACTCCATCTCGGAGCGAATCCAGCCAACGAGGCTATCGACGTTACGTTCTAGGGACCATCCGCCTCGACACCGATGCTGCGAAGGCATTCGCGGAAGCGAGCCACGGCCTCCTCAGCATTGGTTAAAAGCAGTTTTTCCCTTTCGGCTTGGGCGGCCCGCAGCTGCGAAAGCTCCTTCTTGAGATTTTCCACCTCTTTCTGACTTGTTTTCCTCGAGGTGCGCTCAGCGTCGGCCTTCTTGGTCTGCTGCTCAAGGTCGGCGGCGAGCTCCTTCACTTGGGTGTCGAAATTCGTCACTCGAGTGTCAGCTCTTGCTTCTGACGCTCGAGCTTGCGAATATATAGATCCCGCTGATTGCTTTGGCTGCGAGCGACAACGGCAACCTGTGTATAGAAGCGAGCAGCGGTGAAAATAAGATCGAAAGAGCTACAAAACTTGCAGCGAAATCAAACACTCACGCTTGCCAGGTGAAAAGAGATGGCGTCGTCGAGTTTCAGACAATCAACTTTCAGGAGATCCCTTTCGATCTCCGGCGCGACGAAAGCTTTTTGCGAGAATTCCACAAACTTAGTGGCCTCCTCGCTGCCGCCAGGAAGAATTCCAGCCCGACAATAGTCAAGACGACAAGCGAGTTGGGCGTCCGAAGGCGCACCTAAAGAACGAGCAACGCGATAAGATTCCTCTTTCGCCTCGTCAGTATCATTCGATGAGCTCAAGCCAGTATATAAGCACAGGTTCTCGTAGTCCGAGGGCACCCTGTCGAGAACCAGCCGCCCATAACCCAAGAGCTGCCCTTCCACCATTTCCTGGGTCAGACAAATGCAGCGCGGCGAAAGGCATAGCTTACCTTTGTTAGCAGCAGAAGGGGCAGGCATTCTCAGGGACGCGCTCTCCTTTTCGCCAGCAGCAGTCTTGTCGCCTGACGCCCGCGCAGAGGTGTCGGGGCGAGAAACTTTCATTTTTTTCGCCGGACGCTCCGCCACGTTTGGCGGACCAGAGGGCTTCCAGCGCCGACCTTCGCGAATATTGGCATTTTAGCAACCGAAGCATCATCATCGAAGGCTGCGCGCGAAAGAGGCATGCTCGATTTTTTCGGCGCCATCCCAGCAGCTAGAGTGGAGCTCTGCAGAACAAACGACAAGATAAGACAGGTCACGCGCGCATCATCAATATCATAAAGGAACTGTTCTAGCGAAAAGGAAAAGCAAAGACCGTGAATAAACCGAAAGACAAAGCAAAAGAGAGGCAAAGAAACTAACCACCCTCGGATGATCGAAAGGATCAACGTCGGGGATCGACTCCATCACTATTCCTTGACTTGTAAGCATCGGCTTCGCAACAAGATGACCGATGCGAATGTCCCCAACCTCAGTGGTTTTCCTCCGAGGGATCACTCCGCTACGACCACCACGCCGGGCCGCGCCTTTTCCTTTCGTTTTCAACCTCCAGCTTCGTCCTTACCCTCGTCAATTAAGGGCCTTTCGGCGTACTTAACGCCCATAGCATCGAAAGCCCGATTCAGGCGGCGGCTCCGGCCAAGATTGCCGAGATGAAACTCACTTTCTTTTCGCAAGTACGGACCACATATTTTCTTCGTCTCAGCTTCGACGTGTTTCACATAGCTATCATCATTAGAGAAATCCGCAGGTCTTTCTAGCAGTAGGAGGGGGCCCCGATACCCATCCTTGTCAGAAAAATCTTCGAAAGAAGTCGCACTGCAAAGCGGGTTCATACCAATGGCCATCCATTCGTCGACCAAATCCCGGCTGATCTGAAATCATGCTGTGAGTGCGAATGCGTCCCCACAGCGAATTGCCTCCTTGTCGCCCAGCACAATGGGCGGAAGGTGCTTCCCAGGACATTTATCCAAAACCGACACAAGAGGAGACCCCTTTCTCTTTCCCTTACTCAACTCAGCGGCGACGGTTTCGTCTGAGCACACGCGGTAGTAGAACTAGAACCGGTTCCAATCCGGCCACTTGTTCCGATACGTGAGCGAAATGGAAACACTACCCCGTGTCTTCCGCGGAACAAAATTAATGCATCCGATTTCGCTGGGTAGCTCGTCTCCCAGGTAGGGATCGTTTACTTTCGTCGGGCGACGATGAATATCGTAAAATCAAACGAAAACGTCTGCCCGCGGTGTGCAATCTAACATCTTCATCGCATGAGCGAAAACACTGAGTCTAAGAAACGCATTTGGTGTCAACTGATGGAGCTGTATCTCGAACCTCGAAAGAACGTCCGAGACGAACTCTTCTAGAGGAAAATCAAGCCCGACTACGAAGTAATCGCGAAAGACGATGGCTTCGTTGGGCCGCGGAATGGGCACCTTCGCTTTCTTCTCCGGGACACGGCAATTCGCGAGGTGATCTCTCCTTAGAGGCCCTTTTTCGACCAATGATTGCAAGACGGCGGCCGTCATTCGCGATGCTCCCAGGTAAAAAGAACAATCGGTAGGGACCGAAACCATGCCAGAGTCACCATCATTAGACAAACTTCCGCTGTGGCCCGAACTCGCGGAGCACTTCCAGATCCAATGGACACTTCGGCGCTACATTCGCGGTAAGTTGACTCGGAAGCGCCCGTACTTTCGCTAGATGAGCCCGAGGTCGACGTCAAGCTGGAAGACGCCATCTAACATGGCGCAAAGACAAATAAACAAACAGTGTACGCGAAAGGAAAAAAAAAAAGGGGAGCGAAGACGCGCAACCAAACAAACTTAGACAACCAATTTGCAGGACATAAGATGAAAAGAAATGAAAACAAGAGGAGAGAACTACGTACCACACTTATCGCCCAGCGAATGACCGAAGAAGACACCGGTAGCTTTCGCCGAAAGCGAACGGCGTAAGGCTTTGAGCGCGAGAGGCAATGGGAGCGGGGACGCGTCAACAAGCCTGGCAGCCTCCCCCATCCCAAAGACCGTCGTTTATATACGAGCGGCCAGGACACGGTTCCCGAGGAAAACGAAAAGACGTTTGGGCGCGGAGTTCTAAGCGTCGCAAAGGCATCCCATCATGACACACGGTTTCCGAGGAAGATGAAAAGACACCTAGGCACGATTCGGATTTACAAAGCGTTCAAAACAGTTGATAGGCGTAACACGATGCTAAGGGTGACAAAGGGCCCATCCAGTCAAAAAAACCTTGGCTTCGAAACGAAACGAAGGTTTTTTGGGTGGGCGTAGGCGCCTAGCGAAAGGACACGGTCGAATGTCGCAAGCTTACGAATTCGACCGTGAGGGGCTATTGTTGGGACGGTACCCAGACCGCAGGCGCCTACAACCCGCGGTACCGAAGGAAGGCGGAGCTTTCGTGCGAAAGGGAGCATTCGCGCGAAGCACGCGTTTCGGCTCGCAGGCTAAGGGAAGGCGGAGCTTTCGTGCGAAAGGGAGGATTCGCGCGAAGCACGCATTTCGGCGCAGGGCAAGGGAAGGCGGAGCTTTCGTGCGAAAGGGAGCATTCGCGCGGAAGCACGCGTTTCGGCTCGCAGGCTAAGGGAATGCGGGGCTTTCGGGCGAAAGAGAGCATCCACGCGGAAGCACGCGTTTCGGCAAGCGGACCAGGGGAAGACGGAGCATTCGTGCGGATGGTGGCATTCGCGCGAAAGGAGCCAGGTGCTTCCGACGGGAGTTTTTGTCGTTCATGACCTCGGTTTTTCACAGGTTTTCGCAGAACGCCGGAAGCCTGGGTCAGAGAGAGCGGCCCCACCGGCCAGGAAAAGGTGCCAGGGGACGATGGGCCTGCCAGGGGGCAAAGTTACGATGATGCCCCTCACGCCGGGAGAAGCAGCGTGAAGCCATGGAGTAGTTGACTAGGGCGTCGTCGTAATTGTAACGGAGTGGTTGGAAGGGCATTCTTGTACTTTCAAACTGATCGGGTTTAATATAAAGAGCTCTCCGCCTCCTAGGGACGGGGGGGAAGAGCACTGTTCAGTTCACCCAACTTCCCACTCTCTTCCGTTTACTTCCGCTTTCGCTCTGTGCATTCGCTCGTGCGACAACCCGCTGTTTCGAGGTCTCGGACCCGAAACAACATGAAATATCAATTGAAATTCAAGCAGAATAGAGCTAGCCCTCAAAAAGAGACAGAACGGGCTCAACACCGCTAGCGAGAAAGCTCGATACCAACTGAAGCCAATCTGAACAGCACAAGGCAAAAGCGCTAGTCCCTCAAGAAAGAGGCAAAGGCTCAACACAACTAGCTACCAAAAATGCCCCGAACCAAATAGAGACTTCAGAAAAGGCAGCTCAAACTCCCCCTCCAATAGTGCACACAACCAGGAAATCTTCCCCTTAGTTCAACTCGAAAGCACATGATTTACATGATTTGTCAATATTTTCTCCCCCTTAGTTGAAAATGCACCATCAAGAATCTCCCCTCCAAATGCATATGAGTCAAAATGCAAGTTAGCAGCTTCAGGAATATAGTCGATAGAATGAGAAGATGCTCGACAAAATGTTGATCCGATGACTCATAAAATGCACAGAATCCTAGCAAAGGCTCAAACTGATCACTAAATACGAAATCTGAACATGTGAGCAAAAAGAGCAGTTTTTAGCCAAAAAGGTATTCACCATCAAAATAGCACTAATCACGTATAGACAGGAAGTCAAACAAGTGCTAAACATGTATACAAGGTGAACTACCCCTAGCACAGTTCAACCATCATGCTATAGAATGAAACATAGACTTGTGTATCCAAATTTTATCGGAGTTGCAGCGGTTAAATTACACAAGTTCAAATTTCAGCATGTGATTGCGAGAGGTTGAAAGCTTGTCATTGCCTAACTTTTCAATTGTGCGAAGCCTATGCAGAAGCAATCAGAAGCTTAAAGCAATAGTTTCGGTCATGCACTACACAGCTCAAGTTTAACTCAAAGTGCAATGAGAAACAGTCTCGAAACTGTGATGTGCTGACAAGCAATCCCATCTCGATCTTTCTAATTCACTTAACATGGTTCATATTTAAATCAGAATATGAATATACCAAGCAAGTGAATGACTCAGAACAAGAGACATAGCAACCTAGCATATATGAAAAGCACAAGTGATTTTAACACATCCTACACATGCTAGTTGCATATCTCAATGGTGAACATTTTCAAGTTTTATGTTCATTAATCAATTCACCATTCATAAAATAGCTCAGCTCACAACATGTATCAGTGATCAGAAAGAGCATAAACTACAATATCATCATAAAGCATCGGAGCATACACTGTTCAGAACATAGTCACATTCTAAAGATTATATACATGAAGCTCTGAATGTAAATATGCAAGATGAAATGCAGAAAAGATACCAAATGAAAGCACAAAGTCAGTTTTGATACAAAAACCAAAATGTTTCCCTCATCTAAAAGGCGTAACACACACCAAGCTCACCTCTCAACCTAGCAAAAGTTGATTGGTCCAAAGGCTTGGTGAAAATATCAGCCAACTGATGATGAGTATCGACATGGCGAAGGTCGATATCACCCTTCTCATAGTGGTCTCGTAGAAAAGAAAGCGCACATCAATGTGTTTGGTCTTAGAATGCAACACGGGGTTCTTAGCAACGCTAATAACACTCGTGCTGTCACAAAGCAAAGGAACGCGAGAAAAGCTCAGACCAAAATCACGCAAAGTGGCCATCATCCAAAGCAATTGGGAACAGCAGCTAGCCGCAACAACATACTCAGCCTCCGTGGTAGATTGGGCGACACTAGACTGCTTGCGAGAAGACCACGATACAAGAGAAGAACCAATAAACTGACAAGTCCCAGAAGTGGACTTGCGCTCAATCCGGCAACAAGCAAAATCAGCATCGGAATACCCGCAAAGGGAGAGGGTGGAGGAAGCAGAATACCAAATCCCAAACTCAGGAGTGAAGCATAAGTACCTCATAATGCGCTTGACTGCCTGACGGTGAGAGGTGCGCGGCGACGACTGAAATCGCGCACAAAGACACACCGCGAACTGGATGTCCGGCGTGTCGCCGTCAGGTACAGCAGCGACCCGATCATACTCCGGTACTCCTTCTGGTCCACAGCTTCTCCATCCTTGTCCGCATCCAGGGCCGTCGTGGTCGACATGGGTGTTGGAAGAGGCTTGGCCTCACCCATATCGAATTTCTTCAGGATATCCTTGGTATACTTACCCTGGTGCACAAATGTTCCCTCTCGAGATTGCTTGATTTGCAATCCGAGGAAAAACGTCAACTCGCCCATCATGCTCATCTCAAACTCCCTGCTCATAGTATCTGCAAACTTGGCAACCAAAGCGTGAGAAGAACCACCGAAAATGATATCATCCACGTAAATCTGGACCAAGAGAGTGTCATTGCCTTGCTTGAGGAGAAAAAGCGTTTTATCCACACATCCCATTTTAAAACCCTTAGCAAGCAAAAAGGTTTTCAACCTATCATACCAGGCTCTAGGGGCTTGTTTCAAACCATACAAAGCTTTGTGAAGTTTAAAAACATGGTTTGGAAACTTGGGATTTTCAAAACCGGGGGGTTGTTTCACATACACCTCCTCTTCTATGTAGCCGTTTAAGAAGGCACTCTTGACATCCATTTGAAAAAGTTTAAACCCTTTGGATGCAGCAAAAGCCAAGAGTATCCTAATTGCCTCCAAACGAGCTATAGGAGCAAAAGTCTCCTCATAGTCTATCCCCTCCTTCTGACTATACCCCTGGGCTACAAGTCTGGCCTTGTTTCTCACAACATGGCCATCTTCTCCTTGTTTGTTTTTGAAAACCCATTTTGTCCCAATAGGGTGACACTCAGGAGGAAAGGAACAAGAACCCAAACCCGATTTCTCTCAAAAGTTTTCAAGCTCCTCATGCATGGCATTGACCCAATCTGGATCAGATAAAGCGTGTCCAACATCTCGGGGTTCAAAATCAGCAACAAATGCAGAATGAGCAAAGTGAGAGATTTTGTGACCTGACCGAGTGACAGGTTCGCCGATGCTGCTGATCATCTGCTTAGGCGGGTGTTGGCGCTGAATGTGTCGTAGCCCCTCTTGAGCTGATGTAGCCTCCCCCTCAATAGTAGCTGGTGCCTCCTCGGGTACAAAAGGTACCGCTCGAGGTGGCGATCCCACGGCCCCAAGTAGTCGAAGAAGAAGGGTCGGGGGCCGTGAGTGTAGTAGAGCCGCTCTTTGTGGCACAGCAGGTGGAGAAGGTGTTGGGTCATCCATCCCTTCAGCACCCTCTTCCTCATCATCAAAAAGAGGCTCGCCAACCTCATGATCACCTGCACGCTCAAAACGAGAAGAAGGACAAACCATGGTCTCGTCGAAGGTGACATCGGATGTCTCCATGACTCGGTTAGTATCAAGGTTAAGTACACGATATGCACGAGTATGAGTGCCATAACCCAAAAATATACCGTCAGAAGAACGAGACTCAAACTTGTCCAAGTTGCCTTTTTTGAGTATAAAACAATGGCAACCAAAAACTCTAAAATAACTCACTTTGGGTTGTTTCCAAAACGCAACTCATAAGAAGTCTTTTTCAAGAAAGCTCGGAGAAAAATGCGATTGGAAATGTAGCATGCAGTGCTCATAGCTTCGGCCCAATATCGCCTAGGAGTCCTATGCTCATCGAGCATCGTCCTGGCCATCTCTACAAGGGTCCGATTCTTCCTCTCTACAACACCTTTTGTGGCGGTGTGTAGGGGGAGAAAACTGATGCTCTAAACCCAAAGAGTTACAAAACTTCTCAAAATCTGAGTTTTTGAACTCGTTACCATTATCACTCTTTCTAATAGATCGCAATTGAGTTCATAGGGAACTCATTCTGAAGAGCAAAATCAGATTGCGAGCAAAAATGAGAAAGTCAAAAGTATCAGTTTTTCAGCTAAAAAGAAAACCCACGAATATCTCGAAAAGTCGTCAACAACAACAAGCACATACCACTTCCCCCCAACCGAGCTCACCAGAGCCGGACCAACAAGGTCCATATGCAAAAGCTTTCCAGGGCGCTTGGAATGACATGAGTCACTGGATGGTGGGAGCGGCAACCATCTTTCCATGTCTACAAGAATGGCAAACAAATCCTTTTCCATGCACAACTTGGGCAATCGTCGGATTAGTCCAAGTGAACTAAGCCTTGCAAGCAAGTCGAAGCTCAATGTCCTAGTCTCCTATGCCACTTCAAAGATCAGAGGAGGAAGGTCCAGCCAAGACAACGAGAAATTCCAAATGACTCCGAGAAATTCGCATGAAAGACTTTCCCAAAGGGCGAAATCAAACAAACAAGATGCCCTGAGGATCCAAAAACGACTGAGATTCGGCTTAAAACGAATCTCATAATCATCATCGAAAAGTTGCGAACAAAAGAAGGTTAAAATGCAAGTTAGAAACAAGAGCAACATCGCGCAACACAAAGTGCTCATTAACTCGCACCGACCACGAGACAACACTCTACCTTTGCTATTGTCGCCGAAGGTGATAAACTCCTTTCCGGCAATCGGACTAAGATTGGAGAACCACTTGGCGTTTTCGGTCATGTGCCTCGAGCAATCGGAATCCACCAACCAAACGTCTCCAATCGTTTTACCTACATCAATAAAAAGACATAGGGTGAGCATACGGTCCAACACTGGGGTTAGTGAAGTAGGAAGAATACCAGTTTGGGCGGCTGCTCAAAAGAACGGTTAGCAGAAAAACCATTCCTAGTACGCCTACGGGAAGAGCGATCACCATGTAGAGGAAAATGTGGTCCGCTAAGGGAGGAGCGTCCATCGCGATACTCAAAACGCGATGGGGGAAAACGCTCACTACAAAGCCTCCGCCACGGGGTCCATAGCCCACAACTGCAGCGCTCCACCGGGCACGTTCTTTCGCGCTAGGCCTAGGAACTTGAGTTTTGGACCTCTAGGCCTAGCAGCACGCCTCTGAACATTCGGCACATGTACATCATGGAAAGGATGGTACATGTCCGTGTTGTTCATCTTCTTTGCGCGACGCGCCCTCTCTTTCTGCGCCGAAAGCAAAACTCACTCAAGTGTCCATCTCTCCCACAGTGCTCACAATGGTACCTCACCGCTGTCAAAGGGGATTTTGGTACTCACGATAGTGGGTATGGATCACTTTGCCCTTTTGTGGCATAAGTCCTCTTGGATGGGTGGCATGGTGTCTAGCTTGTCCTTGAGGTGGTTTGGTTTGGAGCCCATGATTGTTTTTGGGTGGAGCTCTCGGAGGTTCAACAATACCCCATCTTGGTGTTAGGCTTGAGAGGATCTTTGGGTGGAATCTTGGTAAGCTTGAGGTAGTGGTGGAGTGGGCTTCTCACACGGGTCAGACCACTCGAGTCTCCAATCTTGCAAAAAGATGAAGCACACTCAACATCCTGAGCAAAGCCTACACCTGGACCTCCAGCAGCACGCTTGAACTGGGATATCATCATCCCAAGCTGCGGCTCACTACTAGACACTCATGACAAGATGGTCCGAAGGTATGTGTTCCCCGGTTTGTATCTTGTCATGCTTCACGTTTGCAATCTCCAACTCCAAACCCTCACACAGAATGCACCTAGTCACACACGTGCTATCCGAGCTGGCCTTCTCAAGAGACACAATCTTGGCATTCTTCTCTGCCAACTCGGATTGCAAGCCCGCACAGGACTTGCACACACCCAACAGCGAGGATCTAGCCTTCAGCTCATCCACTCTCCTACCAACACAGCTGTTGGTATAAATTAACGCACACTCTACTATCCGCAAGCGCACAGATAAGATCTACCGATGTAGCACTTCACCAGAGTAACCCAGTTTTAATATCAACCCAAAGGAACAGATAGTGTTAAGTCTTAAAGTCTATCCCCTGAGTAGCTACAAGGACGGAGAATCTAGAAGCATAGAGGGGATCACTAAGGCTATCAATCCAACTTAAGAGTGATATGTTTATATTATTCTTAGTGGGGAAGTGCCATAAAAGGTCACAAACAGAGTATGAGTCTTTTATGCAAATGTATAATCCTACCGAGCCTACACACGGGTAAGTGGACTATAGAAGAATCAACAAGGCTATAAGAGTCACCCTTGTGAACTACCACTACTACTGGCGTTATAGGAGGCAAATATGAGCTATCAAGTCTAAGCACCACGCTTACACTATCCAACTACTCTAACTCTAGAGCGACTAGAATTAGAGTACTCAAAAGAGAGTCATAAACCTTAAGAATAATAAGAAACAATGGCTCAAACTTAAATATAGACGTTGATTACCGAAACAATCGTTGAAGCAAGTTGACGAAGAACTTTAATACACAGGTACACGATGAAGAAGTTGATCCGACAAGCCGGAGCTCCTCCTGATCTGTTCCTCTCTCTCTCTCTCTTCTAGTTCTAGAATAAGACTAGGTTCTAATCCTAACTAGAGGGGTATCTAGTCTTTCTACTTGATAGCTGGCTCTTGATTACAACTAGATGAACTAGATATAATTCTAGATGAACTAGAAGAGATTCATCTAGAGGGACCTCTACTTCTACATTGGAACCCCAGTTTCTGATGTGGAGATGAATAATGAAGATGGAGATGCCTGGAGAGGGGGTCTGGGTCTGTTTATATAGCCTGAGGGATCAACCGCGGACGTTAGATCAAACCGACTTCAGGGACGGTGAAGATGAGTCCTAGGGTTCGGTGGAGGAAGCTTGCAGAAGACGGAAGCCAGCGGGCCCCGGGGGGAGACCGACCGGTCTCATGGTGGGACTAGTCGGTCCACCTGTCATCCTCTCGTGGTGGTCGACCCTCCTGGTGTCTTCTTGTGTCCTCTAGAGTCTTCTAGAATATTCCTGACGTGCCATTGCGTTATCTCGCGTCGGTTTCCTTCTAGGGGAAGCAATCAGTGCTGGTTTCCTGGTTTAGTCCATGCAGAATCACAATTCACCAAAACTCGTGGAAATATTGTCATTTAAAACCCTAAACCTTTGTGGTGACTGAAATTTATGCCCTTTCATATTTATTTATCCTTTAATTTTAATAGATACCAGTGTCAACAATTCCCCCAAGCTTACCTTTTGCTAGTCCCTTAGCAAAACCAAAACTTAACAATGGATCAGGAGTTGCTACAATATCTTCACTTCCAACAAGTATACCTGCTGTTAAACAAAAGTTCTCCGAAACATATCATGTTATTCTTCATGGGGCTTATTACTTTTACCTTAGATCTTAAATAATTGAGAGATTGAACGATCAAATCAAGCACTATGTCTCTAGTTTTCACTTCACCTTTATCCCAGAGTTTTAATAATTTTCAAAAGCATTAATACTATTTGTCAAATTAAACAATGGATCCAAGAGACCAACCAACCATTGAATCAAAAAGTGCATGTGTATGGAAAATGGAGTCGGATGCTCTTTTGAATATATTCACTCCCTTCGGTCTATTAGAGACATATGGCTATCAGGCTAATTCTACTGTCGGGCACGTGCCCATTTTTCCCTGATTTTTTTTTCTTCTTTTTTTCATTCGAGGTTCCGGACACTTGTCCCTTTTATTTCCTCGGGATCTATCTTTTGAGGTTTGACACTTGTACCTTTTTATTTCCTCGGATCTCTCTCTTTTTTTTTTTTCTTCTTCTTTTTTCTTTTAATAGGCACATGCTTCCAACAAACTTCTGAGAGGGTAGCAAGAGATAATTATGAGCATTTATGCGGACGATGGATGAAATGTGTAGTGATCTCAATTCAATGGCAAGATAACATCTCACAGGGTCACAACGCTTAATTAATAATCAATGCAATTATTACTCATTTTCATATTGAGAAATCTCTGGAATTCTAGTGTTGTTGAGAAAAAGATAATAGCAGCTCAGATCATCACATGTCATATCCCAATTACCTAGACCTTAGATTAAGTATTTGCCAACCATGCATTTAATTTTATTTTTAAGGCATCATTATTATAGGAGAACTCATGCTTTGAAGGCTAGGTACTTGAAGAAATTAGATAGAGCAACTATTCATCATTTCCATGCAAAAATTAGAGAGAGAGAGGGTTCTTCTATGATCTCAACTTCTTAAACAAACTAGACACTATTTATTTATTTAATCTAAACAACAAATTTAAGATATAAAGCTATAATAATAATAGTTGTAATTATAAAGACATACCTGAATCGCGAAGATAACGGGGTGCATCTCCCCAAGCTGGTTCCTTTAATAGCGTTGAGCCTTCATGTGCCCATATATTTTGTCTCTTTTTTTTAATGGTGAGCCTTCATGTGCCCACATATTTTGTTCTTTTCTTTTTAAGTGTGAGCCTTCATGTGCTCACATATTTTTGGTGTTTTGAATTTGTTTATAGAATGAAAAACATAAGATACTTACGGGGATACATGGGGGGTGCCTTCCCCAAGCTGAATGTTGACGTAGTCGTTCGATCTTGCAATGTAGCGGACTGACAGTGGATATGTCCTTCCTTATCAGAGCCTTTGTATGTTGATGTTTGTTGAGACAATGCTCCAACAGTGGATAGCATTCACTGCTCGTCAGCTTTTCGTGGCCTTTAAATCCTGTGAACTCAAATAGACAACAAAACTTGTGGAACAGATTAAGCATTAGCGGTTGGCCACTCAAGCCTTAGTTGTCTAGGATTTCAGTAAGATCTCTTTCTCAATATTTTTATGTTTTATTTTTTATGATACAAGAGAAAATGCAACAGGATGAATGTGCATTTATTTTTATTATTTTTATGCCACCACGGTGAAAATCCTTGGGGTTTTTACTCACCATAGGATTCTTCACATGGGGCTTTATGGTTTGTGTGTAACAAATGCAATATTTTATTTCTTTCTAATGCAATGTAGAATTAAAATGTTTGTGAATTAAATATGATGATGCAATAAATGACTAGAAATAAATATGAGAAATATGTAGGAAAATAAATATGAAGATAACTACCGATTTTTACCTTTGGCGAAGGTTCGGATATTTAGGTCCGACGAACCGGACCTTCCCTTGGTTTAGACCTCCCAAGGTATGTCAGACATTTGGAAAGTTGTTATTGATTGTACTCTTAGGCACGGACTTTCCTTCCATACTTTCTTGGTCTGAGTCTTCACTTCCTGTGGTTCACTGTCTTGAAGTTTCTATCTTTTTTTTCTGGAACAGTGTTGATAGTTCTTCGTCATGATTAGCCTCTCTATTCTTGATAGCTTGTCTTTTTTGGCTTTGAGAGCGGCGTCTTTCTCTTCTATTCTTCTTGGGTGCTTCAATGGACATATAGTTGATGAAGTTGCATCGTGCCTTTTCTAGGAAAGTAAAATGGATTTTCTCTTGTAGATGATTGCACTTCTAGCGTAGAGGAATGGTCTTCCTAGGATGAGGTGGACATCACCGTCTTCTCACATGTCGAGGATCAAGAAGTCTGTGGGGACTTCATGACCTCTATTCTGACTACGACGTCTTCCATCATTCCTTCTTGTTTATGCCTCTTGATATGGTGTCACTCATGTCATTTGTTCGTCCAGCAGTTTGAAATGAAGCGTAATTGCGGATGCTGGAAGTATCTTGCTAGTGTGCATGTTCTTATAGATCTAGGACCTTCACTCTATAGAATTTGGGAGTGACTTCTCTGTGTTCTGCTCAAGAGTGTGTCCTGCTCATAAAGACAAGGTAGAGATCAAGTGCATGGCCCTGTTGGTGGAAAAACCCAACAGAACCAAAGTTTGTTTATTCCTTAGGCTCATTGCACAAGACAAACTTGTCGTTTATATGTTCTATTTATTCTTAACCTGAGTGATAGGATCAGAGGATGAGCATAAAAGTAGCATCTAAAATATTTAACAGATCAAATTACTTACCCAAGGAAGGATAATCTATGCATAAAGTGTGATCTTTTCATGATTGAAATATATCATTTTCCAAAGGTTTGATGCACAACATTTTAGCTCATTTAGTTAAGACAATGATGTTCAGAGAGTAAAGCAAGATCAAAGGACTAAACATGTTGAGTGATTAGGTTGGATCAAGTGAGGTGCAACTTAAACATGTTTTGTTCTTATTTGTTCATACTAGAATCAAGAAGAAGCTTTTACGTGATGGTTACTTACCTTGAAATGTTACTTGTCATTGAAGAGTGATTGTGTCGAACCACCTGTGGAAGGAAGCTTCTCTTGTCTAGCCGGCTTGTCTTTCTTGCTCACAGTGTGCCTTGAGAGGAGGAAGATCACAGTGGAATCATCTTTATAGGTATCGACCTTCTTCTCTTGGTCGACTTATCAGTGAAGGTGGCATTGTTCCTCGAGTATGTCGCCCAGGATCCTCTCTCTTCTTGTATTAATTCTGTACTATGAGGATGTAGGGACAGTTCCGCATTCTTCTCTTGTCAACCTTTCTTGTTTTCGTTTAATCATTGGGTTAGCAAGAGACTTGAATTTAGAGCTGCTACTCGAGTGTCTCTATGATAGTCTTTTATCTTGTAATGTCACAACTGAGACTTGTCCTCTCAACAGTGTCTAGATGATGGAGATCTTATCACTGTTCTTCTTGATTTGCTGGCTCGAGTGGTATCTCTCCATCTCCTAACTCTTGTGGTGCAGTGGCTTCATCCTTCATGATGCCCTCTCTCAATTCTTGGTAGTTGGTTTCCCTTCGAGGTCTTCTCTTGGTTCTCTTTGGGGTTCTAAGTAATGTAGATGTTGAAGATGCAGCGAAAAATCCAAAAGTTGACTTTTCCAGGTCCGGCAAAGATAATAACATTGATGGAGCTCAAGAACGATCTTCCAAGAATGTGTGGTGGATCATATTCTTCTTCTCGACTGGGATAACATCTAGTGGGTTTGTATTGATCAAAGTGGTGGGTAGGAGGTTAATATGTCTTGAAGTTTTCTATTCCTCCCTTTGATTGTGAAACACATCTAGACAACAAATTCTCTCCCAGGCTGGCTTGTGATGTAGATGGACTCCCAAACACATGTTCATGTGTTTGACTTGTAGATCTTGCTATTGTTGTAGTGGTACCATCTTGTCTCCCAAGCTAGCTCTGATTAGAAAAGAGGATAACTTCCCACTTCTTGTCTTGATGTCTTGGGCAATGATGGTTGCAGGCATAGGTTGTCTCATATGAGGTAAGTTGCATCATGTTTGTCATCAGCGCCCAAGCAAGACTCAAAGCTAGGCTAGCACCATTTGTGATCTGAGAGTAGGTTGTGTGTCTATGGTTTGGGTTTTGGATGTTCAATGTTTAGACCAAACCATGAATTGAAAAAATTTCTCTCCTGCATAATGTTAGTGGACATATACCCGAAGGATTGCAAGAATTTGAAACATGGGTTGTATCCATAACTTATGTATTTTGCATCTATGCTAATAAAAAAATGTTTTTAGGATTCTTTTAGCATAGACTAATATTTATGTGTTGGCTGCACTTTAACATGATTCAAAGCAAAAGATAACTTGCAGTAGAGAAAAAATAAATAAACTTCGATACTCACAGTTCTTTCATCCATGATGAACGAGCTGAGTCTTCATTGTGCAAAGTTATTGAAGTTCATGTGTCTCTTCATCTCAGTGTGAGTTCATCTCCGGACTTTCCCAAATTGATATTGAAAGTTTCCCTGCAGGGGTTAGTCCAACAAAATATCCAAATCTACTATAGCATACTATCAATTTAGAAATCAACCTAGACACCACGTCTAATTCGATCTAGGAAGACATTTTAACCTAAGCACCATACTTAATTTAAAAGCCTTTAGAGGTAAAATCAGCACACCTTTTAGCTCAAAATCAAACCAGACACCATGTCTTACTTTAATTCATGAAAACAGTTAAACTAAGCTCCATGCCTAATTAAAAGGTATATGATAATACTTCAAAACCAAAGAATAAACTATAGCAAATAAAGATAACATGAAAGCATTGTAGAGATTTATTCAGATGGTGATGAAAGAGTATGATAAGTATATGAGCATATCCTAAAGGTAGGGACAACCAACATAGCAACATGGCAAGAAATATTCTTAGAAAGCCTATCCCCAAGCTTGGATTTTGCACAAATCAGATTGGATGAATGTAATTCAATGTTGCATGATGATTGATGGGACATACCATGTGTTGTTGTTCCTTCGTTCTTTTCTGCTCCCGACCTGGAAAGGTTAGTGACAAGAATACTCGAAGGAATATTTTCATAATTATATTTCTATGCTCATTACAAGGACAGTGCAGCAAAAAGGTATAGCTCATAACCAGGTATTATGATGGGGTATAAGGATTCTACTGGTTATAGCTTGCTCAGGGGTAGGTGATATATAAGAGTGGAATTCAAAAACAACATTCATAAGAATGAAAACAAAAATAATGAAAAGACTGGGACAAAAAGGAAAAGATAAAAGTATGATTTCAAGGTTAAACTAAGACTTAAGTTGATCTACCGTTCCCAAGCAACGGCGCCAGAAATGCTTGTTGGTATAAATTAATGCACACTGTACTTTATCCGCAAGCGCACAGATAAGATCTACCGATGTAGCACTTCACCAGAGTAACCCAGTTTAATATCGAACCCAAAGGAACGGACAGTGTTAAGTCTTAAAGTCTATCCCCTGAGTAGCTAACAAGGACGGAGAATCTAGAAGCATAGAGGGGATCACTAAGGCTATCTAAATCCAACTTAAGAGTGATATGTTTATATTATTCTTAGTGGGGAAGTTGCCATAAAAGGTCACAATAGAGTATGAGTCTTTTATGCAAATGTATAATCCTACCGAGCCTACACACGGGTAAGTGGACTATAGAAGAATCAACAAGGCTATAAGAGTCACCCTTGCGAACTACCACTACTACCGGCGTTATAGGAGGCAAATATGAGCTATCAAGTCTAAGCACCACGCTTACACTATCCAACTACTCTAACTCTAGAGCGACTAGAATTAGAGTACTCAAAAGAGAGTCATAAACCTTAAGAATAATAAGAACAATGGCTCAAACTTAAATATAGATTTTGATTACCGAAACAATCGTTGAAGCTAGTTGACGAAGAACTTGAATCCACAGGTACAGATGAAGAAGTTGATCTGACAGGCCGGAGCTCCTCCTTGATCTCTTCCTCTCTCTCTCTCTCTTCTAGTTCTAGAATAAGACTAGGTTCTAATCCTAACTAGAGGGGTATCTAGTCTTCTACTTGATAGCTGGCTCTTGATTACAACTAGATGAACTAGATCTAATTCTAGATGAACTAGAAGAGATTCATCTAGAGGGACCTCTACTTCTACATTGGAACCCTAGTTTCTAATGTGGAGATGAATAATGAAGATGGAGATGCCTGGAGAGGGGGGTCTGGGTCTGCTTATATAGCCCTGAGGGATCAACCGCGGCCGTTAGATCAAACCGACTTTAGGGACGGTGAAGATGAGTCCTAGGGTTCGGTGGAGGAAGCTTGCAGAAGACGGAAGCCAGCGGGCCCGGGGGGAGACCGACCGGTCTCATGGTGGGACCGGTCAGTCCCACCTGTCATCCTCTCGTGGTGGGCGACCTCCTGGTGTCTTCTTGTGTCCTCTGGAGTCTTCTAGAATATTCCTGACGTGCCGGTTGCGTTATCTCGCGTCGGTTTCTTTCTAGGGGAAGCAATCAGTGCTGGTTTCCTGGTTTAGTCCCTGCAGAATCACAATTCACCAAAACTCGTGGAATATTGTCAATTAAAACCCTAAACCTTTGTTGGTGACTGAATTCATGCCCTTTTCATATTTATTTATCCTTTAATTTTAATAGATAACTAGTGTCAACAACAGCATACTTACTTCTCAAAGTGAGAAGGTCAGTCATGTGTGTGGAGCACATCTCACACTCCTCCTCCTCGGTGACAACAACGGTGGACTTGACGGATTCAAGTTCCTTCACCGTATCCTCCCACTTCTGCCTAAACTCCTTCCTCTCTCTAGCAGCGCGCCTAAGCAGCTTTTCTTGACTAAGGAGAGCGGCAGTAAGTTTCTCGACCTCAGCAGAAAGCTCATCGGGGGTCTGAGATACCTGGGAGGTGTTGTCGTCGTCGTCGTCGTCGTTCCGAGGGATGTCCTCTAGTTCGCCGTCGACCTCCTTGCCGAGGGCCATGGTGCAGAAACCCTCATTGTCGGCGAAGAAGTAGAGGCCGTTCAGCTTGTCCTCGATCCTCTTCTTCTTCTCGGACTCGTCGTCGCTTGAGGAAGCGGAGTCGTCGACGTCGCTGAGTGTGGCGAAGAAAGCACGCTGCTCAGCCTGGGCCTTCTCCAAGTACTTCGTCTTGATGTACTCTTTGTTGAAGCCGCCCTTCCGCTTGTGCTTCGTGGGGACGTACTTCTCCTTGCGCTTGCCGGAGTCGTACTTGTGCCCATGATCCGCCGTGCCGAAGACTTGCTTGTTCTTCTTCAGGCAATTGGCGATGAAGTGGTTGGGGTCGCCGCACTCGAAACATCCCGAGCGTCCTCCTCCGCGGCGACGGTTCATGCGGTTGTTGTGGAACCGCGAGAACCGGTTGGCGAGCAAAGCCAACTCATCATCCCCCATGAACTCCAGCTGCTCCTCTGTGACAGAAAGAAGAGAAGAGAGTGCAAAGCCTCCAGAGGGGTTAGCAGAAGAGCCAGAAAGCAAAGCCATTGACGGGCCAGAAGGATTTTCATAAGAAGCCCTCGCCATGGCATCAATCTCACTGGACTTGAGCTTACTAAAGAGCTCGTTGCATGTGAGGGTCTCATAGTTAGGTAATTTGATGATCGCCTGAACCTTCAAGTCCCACACCGACCGATCGAGAGTGTGCAAAAGCTTCAAAGCTCTCTCATGATCGTCGAAAGGCAACAACTCCTTGTTAGCTCTCATCCTGTTGACAATCACCTGAAAATGAGCGAATAGACTCTCTATGCTCTCGCCAGGCATGTGTCAAAAGTTCTCGTACTCTCGCTTGTGCGACTCGTAGAGACGGGTTTTGACTTGAGTGGTTCCATCATTGTCGGTGTATCGAACCCGGGGGTATGACACCAACGAGTAGTATGATCGCATGCTCTCTTCCTGGATGGTGATGCAAGATGACACAAGGATTTATCCTGGTTCAGGCAAAGAAGGCCCTACGTCCAGCGGGGGAGGAGGTTCTTGTATTACTTGCACCTAAGTGCCTGTACAGGGGCGAATACAAGCTCAGTGAGCGTGGACCGGAGTCCGGACTCGTATATGTGTGTGTGTGGACTCGTCTGTTGACCCCCTCGCGCGAAGGGCCCTGGCATCCCCTTTTA
This sequence comes from Coix lacryma-jobi var. lacryma-jobi, assembly GCA_009763385.1. Classification (NCBI taxonomy): domain Eukaryota; kingdom Viridiplantae; phylum Streptophyta; class Magnoliopsida; order Poales; family Poaceae; genus Coix; species Coix lacryma-jobi. The sequence continues at coordinate 71,519,485 of CM019831.1, read as the reverse complement.
TAGATCAAGAGGAGGCCAGGGTTTACACAGGATTGACATGTACAGCGCTCGGTATGGCGAAGGGCAGGAACTCTGTCTTGTCGAAGCCGCTGTAGCCAACGTGGGTGTTGCTGTTGAGGCGTCCTTGATGCGTGGCCTCCATCCTGGGCGCGGACGTGGAGGCGTGGCGACGTGGAAGCCGTACAGCACCCATCCCGGCACGTGCAGGACACGGCGGGGTCCCTCCGGGTCTTGGGGTACCTGTCCTCCAATAGCGTGAAAGAAAGCCGGGGCTCGAGGGACTCAGAGCCGGCCTCGAGGTGGCGCCTGCGCGGGGGGTTCGAGTCCCCGCAGGTATGGGCAAGTCCCGGGAAACCCGATTGAGCAGCAGGTATCCGGGCCTCGAGACGTGGCTTGGACATGCAACAGTGTAAGACATGGGTTAACAGTGTCGTACTGGTGCCTTTTTACCCATGCTTGTTGTGAAAACGAGACTTGGCTCTGCCCTGGTTCACTGTGGTACACGTCGAGTTGCAGAGGACGTGACTGGAGTAGGTGGATGCATTAAATGCGCGGTATGGGGTTGAGGAGCAGGAAGCTTCCTCTTCGCGGGGGCTTCGAAGGGTAGTGGAGCGCTCGCTCGAGGCCGGGCGCGGAGGGCTCGGGTGAGCGGAGGTTGAGCTCCAGCTCGAGGCCTAGGGGTGATGAGCCTCGAGGGATAGGCTACCAGGAGGCGGTCGGTAAGGTTTTGGCAAGTCTAAGCTCCCTGGCGGTGGGCCAGCGTTGCAGGCTTCCGAGGGGTTGGTTTCTTGGAAGGTTAGCCTAGCTGGGTTTATTAATTGGTGTTCTAGGTTTAACCTATTTGTTTGCGTTGATTGGGGGTACCCCTTTGGTGTTCCCCCGACAGTAGCCCCCGAGCCCTTGTTTGAGTGTTTTGCACTCGAGCAGGGGCTCCCGACTGGGATCTCGAGGGTTAGCTAGTCGAATCTCGAGGGTTTGGTTGCTTTGATTCCGTGGGTGTCGTGCGAGCGACACCCGCGGTTGTAGCCCCCTAGGCCACGGGGGAGTGATTAGGACTCCCTCGTGGGCTGTTTTGTGAGTGTGAATATTAGTTGTGTTTTTTAGGTTCGGGGGTGTCGAGCCCCCGAGTTTTTACCCTCTTTCGTCGAGGGGTGCCAGGCTGAACCGACCGGCCGGCACTTTGAGCCGTCCGGCACGCCGGTTGCCCTGGCTTGTCATCCCGCGAGTCCTTTCGATCGGATGTGAGGGGGGATGCCTCGTACTACCACGAGCGGGCGAGTATCGAGGTTCCCGGTGAGCTAGTAACGGGGAATCCAAGTGAGACCTCGTGCCCCGTTCGTTAGGGGTCGACTGTAGCCCGGAGGCGATCTCATAAAGCATGGGTGCTCAGTCTGCAGGAGTGTCGGGTCCATTCGATAGGACCCGGTGGCTCGATGCCTCCCTCCGAGGGGATCTCACTGCATGTCATGCTCCCCACCTTGGATACACGTGAGGGGCCTCGAGGGCTTGGCCCTCGAGCGATGCTGCGAGTGGCGCCCCTTGGTGTCCCTGACTCGGGTGCTCGAAGCCGGCTGTTGAACCCTCTTCGAGGGCCAGCCTTCGCTGCTTCGAGACTTAGGGCCGGGGCCTGTTTTTACCTTCCCGAAGAAGCCTTCGTCGCTTGGAAACCTTCCGCCTGTTGGGCGCACCTTTTTAGGCGAGGTAGTGGAGGTCGTGGCGCTAGGGCGACTGACAAGAAGTCGGAGCGGCGGTCGTGGTGGGCCCGGAGAAGTGGAGCGAATGCGGAGTTGCCGCGTGTACCTGTCGACCAGCTCGAGACGCGGTTAGGTGGGCACATTAAATGCGTGCGGTTACTTTTTTCCGCCGTCGTGGGAAACCCCGCTCGCTGGGGTTTTCTCTTATAAATATCGAAAGAGGGGAAGAGGGACCCTTTACTTTGCCTTAGCCTTCACCGCCGCCGTAGCCTCCGCACGCCTTCTTCCCGAGTTAGTCGATTGGGAATTTTCCGGCCGTCCATCCGCTGCTCGGGTACGCGCCGTCATCGCCATGGCTGCCCAGACACAAGCGCTGCCGGCCGAAGACTGGAGCCCGACGAAGGTGACGCAGCGCGAGATGGACTCGTTGGTGGCCCAGGGGCTTCTCCATCCCAACCCGGAGGAGGGACCCGCGTGGTGGGCTATCCCGTCGGCGGATCACCGAGAGCCGCACCCGCCGGAGGGGTACGTGGTGAGCTTCACGCGCTACCACCGCATGGGGCGGTGTTCCGCCGAGCCGCTTCATGCGGGCGTTGACCCACCACTACGAGGTGGAGCTGCAACACTTCTCCCCCAACTCAATTTCGCACGCCGCCATCTTCGCCACGGTGTGCGAGGGTACCTGAAGATCGAGCCGCACTGGGAGATGTTCGTCCACCTCTTCCGGGGCGAGCTCTTCATCAAGGCCTTGAAGCCCAGCGGGAGGCGGCTTGTGCGCATGGGCTCCCTCACCGTCACTGCAAGGGCTGGGACCTCGTCGGCCAATGTCCCCCGCGAATACCTCCGCTACAAGCTTTCCACCAACCAGGCTGGGTGGGACGACCACTGGTTCTACCTGCGGAATGAAGGTGGTCTCCTTCCGCAGTACACCGGCAGGGTCCTCACTCAGCGCCCGGAGAAGTGGATCTGGGGTGTCGCGGCGGACAGGCAACGCCACCTGGTTTCGCTGATGAAGATGATGAGGATGCTGGTGGACGAGAAGAATCTGACCGTTCAGGCGGTCATCTGGGCGTTCCATCAGCGAAGGGTTCTTCCGCTGGCGGACCGCCCCCTTCTTATGCACGAGATGGGGCCGAAGGCCCAGCTCGAGGCGCTAAATCGGTCGAGGATGGCCGAGGAGAGGCTGCCTCGGAGCGAGGGCGTCTCCCGGGTGTCGATCACGATCCAAGGGTCGTTCGTCCCCGAGGACGCCAACCTGATCGCCATGGCACCCGACAAGAGGTGTCTTGACCTGGTAAGCCCCCCTCGAGCTAAGCTGCCCCGAGCCTCCTCCTCCTTTCTCTTTCTCCGAACCTCGTACATTCTTCTTGTGGTTTTTCGTCATGCTTCTTCTTCCTCGCAGGGGACGTTTACTTGTCGTGCGTCGAGGCCCCCGGTGAGGGAGGACGCCGCGGATACCCAGGTGAGGCGCCTCTCTGCTCAGAAAGACAAGGAGAGCAAAGATGCCAGAAAGAAGAAAGAGAAAGACAAAAACTTGCGTCGCTCGGCTCGGGAGCAGAGGCTGGCGAGGGCTCGTCGTAACCGGCAGCCTGGAGATGGGTCCCCCGAGCTCAGCTCTTCGAGCTCGGAGGAGGAGAGTGATGATGAGGAGGAAAGTGACGACGAGGGGATGGATGCGCGTCTGAGGCGCGCGGGGTCGTCGACGTCCGGGTGACCGTTCCTCTGTGCAGGAGGATGTCTTGGAGGTCCCTCGGGCGAAGGGATCGCGCGGGACGCAGCCGCGGAAGGCGGTGCCGAGCCCTGCCTCGTCGGGGGCTCAAGGCCCGTTGAGCTCCGTGCCGGACGTGCCCCGGACGCAAGGAAGCCTCGGACCCGGGGCGCCGTCGCCGCGGCACAGAAGGAGGCCACGGCCACGTCTGCCCAGGCGGGGGGTCTCGAGAAGGGCCGGCCCTCGAGAAGCGGCCAACACGTCGAGAGGGACTCCGGGTCCGATCGCCGCAAGTCGCCGAGGGCGGCGTCGAGCCCGCGGAGGAGCGGGCAACATGAGGGGGCGTCGAGCCCCCGCCATGATGACCGCCGGGCGGGGAGCCGTGAGCGCCTCCCGGAGCTCCTCACCGCACCGTCGTCGGAGAAGGAGACCGACGCGGGGGGACGCGACCGCCGGCACGTGCGCCGGAGCAGGTCCCGGAGCCCGCGCAAGGAAGGGCGCCACGAGGACCGCTCGAGGGGGACGCGGTCCCCCCGGACAAAGGGCAGGAGGGGAGCTCCCGCTTGGGTCGAGCCACGGATGCACCGGGAGCCTTCCCCCCGTCCAAGCCACGTGGAGACGGCTCGGGGGCGTGACTCGAGCCATGGGGCGGGCTCGAGGCCCCTGAGCGGTCCGGCGATTCGGGGAAGAAGTCCCGCCCTCGCTTTGGGTGAGTAGGTCTCCTTAATTTCGTTGGTAGGGAAACTTTACCTTTTTACCTTTGGTGATATGTGCTGTTTTCTGGCTTTTCAGGAAAAGCGCCCCGGCAGGAGATGGTCCCCGTGGCGTCCAAGCGGGCCAAGACCTCGAGTTCTGCCGAGGTCCAAGCACCTCGAGGTATGGCTCCTTCTTCCGCTGGGGAGGCCGCTTGGCTGGCGAGGGCTCGAGCAGCCATGGCTCGGGAAACCAGATGGCCGCCGCGGATCTTGGTGAGGCTGACGCCGTCGACCACGGGGGTCGAAGCTTTTTCCTGTTTCTGACGACGTTGTTCTTCTTTTTCAGCAGGGACCACGGCTCCTGGCGCCGAGCCCGCCGCCACCGCGTCCGTCGCGGCACCGCATCCTCCTCTTCCTCCTCCTCCTCAGATGGCGCCTATCGAGAGGGCCACTCCTCCCCCCATCGCGACGACCATCTCGGGGGGAGCTCCCGAGACAAGCATGGCTCCGTTGGCGTCTGGGGCTGAAGGGTCGGCGGCCCTCGAGTTCCCGGTCGACGCGAGCCGGCCCGCGGAGAAGGGGAAGGAGGGAGAGGCGTCGGTGAGAGGGTGCCGACGGTGGAGGAGCTCCTGGACGAGCTGGAGCGGGTGCCGCCCCCGGTCGAGGGCCCAACGCTGGAGGAAGCGCTCGAGGCACCGGCCGGGGTCGACAAGACGCCGGAGGACTCGATGAGGGGGGAGAGGTTGGCGACGAGCCACCCTTCGAGCGACCCGCTACCCTCGAGTCCCTGCCTCTACGCGAGGCCGTACCATCGCCTCGGGCGAAGCAGCAGGAGGAGACGGCGGAGGTGCGGGGAGAGCCACAGCCGGTGCCGCCGGTTGGTGGTTTGCAGCTGGCGCTGCTTGAGCCGGAGGCCGAGGGCCCGCCCAACGTCGAGCTTGATCGACCGGCGTGGCCATATCCCGACACGCCGAGCTCCTCCCGCGCCCTGATCCCCGTGGAGCGATCGGCTCGGCAGGGAACTCCGCGGGAGGCGGGGTTGATCTTCAGGGAGCTGGCCGCGCTCGTGGCGGAGGCGGAGCAGTCCTTCTCGGAGGAAGCGGAGAGGTCCGCGCAGGCGGCGGCTGCCCTCGCGAAGGCGCAGGCGCAACTCCAAGAGCTCCGTGCCGAGCTGGATCGGAACGCCCAGATGGCGAGCCAGCTCAACGCCGCACAGGCGGAGGCTCGGGCGGCTCGGGACGAGGCCGCTCAGGCAAAGGAGGAGGCCACCACCGCGCTGTCCGAGGCGGAGGCGTCGAAGAAGGATGCCGCCGATGCTCGAAGTGAGGCCGCTACCGCCCGGTCCGCCGCGGAAGCGGCGAAAAAGGAGGCCGAGAGGGCCCAAGGCGAAGCCGCCACCGCCCGATCCGCAGCGGAGGCGGCGAAGAAGGAGGCCGAGGAGGCCAAGAACGGAGTCGCCACCGCCCAGGCTGTAGCGGAGGCGGCGCGGCAAGAGGTGATCCGGAAGGATCTGGCCCTTGCCGATACGGGCAAGCTGGTCGAAGGCCTCAGGGCTGAAAAGCTTGACGTGCTGTCCGAGAAGCGTAGGCTCGAGCAGCGCGTCGAGGGCCTCGCCGCGACCTCGCCGCTCTGGGCGCGCACTGCGATGGTATTTTTCATGCCTTGTCTTTGCCTTGATTTCGAGGTTTTTGTCACGTCGCGGTCTCACTCTTTCTTGTTTGTTGCACAGAGGTCGAGAAGACCGCCGAAGAGCTTCGTGAGACGAACAGGGCCCTCGTGGATCAACTTCAAGATGAAGCCATGGTGGCGGAGCGGGCATGCGTTACCCTCGACAGGCTCGGCTCCATGTGGGGTGCCCCTCCGGTGGCCGCGGCAGAGGGCACGGTGGCTCGGGGCGACGCCCTGGTGGACGCCTTGTGCTACTTTGACGTGGCCGCGCGGGACCGCGTCCGGCACGCTCTCCACCATGGCGTCAAGCAGGCGCTCGCGGCCGTCCGCTCCGGCTTCCGCTTCCCGGTCAATGTCGTCGCCAAGGGCTTCATCGAAATCGAGGGGAAGGACGAAGAATGGAACGACCGCCGTGTCGAGAAGATCCTCGAGAAGGTGGACAAACCGGGGGCGGCGTTCGCGAAGATCTTCGAGGAAGATGTGTTGCCTCCTGACGCAGGCAGCGGTGTTGAAGGCCTCCTCCTCCTGGCCTGGACGTCGAGGTTGAGCCCGCTGCGGAAGATCTCGGGGAGGAGTACCAGACCGACGAGGAATAAGGCCTGCGTGCCAAATTTGGGCGTCAAGGCCCTTGTAAGAGATTATGTCATGACTTGTGGCTTGTCGAGGTCAACATGTGTATTATGACTTGTTTGTTTAACGATATTTTTTTTTCTTTTCAATTTATTCGATCGTTTCTCTTTGTCGTTAGCTCGAGTTTCTGCAGGCTTGGTCTGTGTTCCTTCGATACGCGTCACGAGTTCCTCGAGGGGAGCGTAGGTAGGGTACCGTAGCCCGGGGGCGTAGGTGGCCGTCTACGTCGACGCCTCCCGACTCTTGGAAGCTCGAGGTATTTTCGGACTTAGACGTTGCTAGTTCGCTCGAGGTACGAGTCGAGATGAGGGTCGAATTTTTGAAAGGAAAAACGCATTTTTTCCGGAGTCTGGGGGGGGAGTCCCCCCTGTCAGCCCCCGAGGGAGGCTCGACCCTGGGCAAGCAGGGTCGAGGCTACCTTAAGTTGCTAAGTAATATGAAAGACAGTGCACGAGTTTGCTCATTCATATTTAACATGTTTGTACAAAGCAACAAAATGAACAAGGCCTCGAGGCCTTTAAGGGTAGAAGCGACGTAGCTGAGATATGTTCCATGCGTTCGTCAGGATCCTGCCTTGACCGTCATAGAGCTTGTATGTTCCTGGCTTGAGCACCTCAGCTACGGTGTACGGGCCCTCCCATGGAGGGGTGAGCTTGTGGCGCCCTCGATTATCCTGCAGCCGTCGAAGCACGAGGTCCCCCACCGCCAGGTCCCTCTTGCGCACGTGCTTGTCGTGGTAGCGTCGAAGTGTTTGCTGGTAGCGCGCGGAGTTGATGAGCGCCACGTCTCGGGCCTCCTCGAGCTGGTCCTTGGCTTGGCGTTGGCGAGCCTTTCATCGTTGGTTTGCTCGTTGTAGGCTCGAAGTCGAGGGGAGCCGTACTCGAGGTCCGTAGGCAAGACAGCCTCGGCGCCGTAGGTTAGGAAGAACGGAGTGAACCCGGTGGCTCGACTCGGCGTAGTCCTGAGGCCCCACAGCACCGAGGGAGCTCTGCAGCCCACCCCTTTCCGAAGTTTTTGAGGGTCTTGAACAGCTCGGCTTCAGCCCATGGAGTATCATGCCGTTGGCGCGCTCGACCTGCCCGTTGCATTGAGGGTACGCGACCGAGGCCCAGGTCACGCGAATGTTGTTGTCGTCGCAGAAGTTGGTGAACTTTTTGCCCGTGAATTGGGTGCCATTGTCGGTGATGATGACGTTAGGCACCCCAAACCGGTACATGATGTCGGCGATGAACTCGACAGCCTTCTCGGAGGTGGGGTCGCCTATGGGCTTGGCCTCGATCCACTTGGTGAATTTGTCGATGGCCACGAGCACATGCGTGTACTTTCCAGTTGTCGTCTTGAGGGGGCCCACGAGGTCGAGCCCCCAGACGGCAAACGGCCAAGTGATGGGGATCATCTGCAGGGCGTGCGCGGGCTGGTGCGTTTGCTTGGCGTAGAACTGACACCCTTGGCAAGCTTGGACCAGGCGCTTGGCGTCTCCGATGGCGGTTGGCCAGTAGAAGCCCTGCGGAAGGCGTTCCCTACCAGGGTCCTTGGCGCTGCGTGATGGGCGCAAGCCCCCGAGTGCATGTCGTCGAGGAGCCTGCGTCCCTCCTCGAGGGGATGCAGCGTTGAAGGATTCCTGATGGGCTTCGACGGTACAGCTCTCTTTCGTCGCCGTAGATGACGTAGGTCTTGGCCCTTTGAGCGATGCGTCGGGCCTCCGTCTTATCTTCCGGTAGCACGCCTTGCGTCAGGTAGTCGAGGAAGGGCGTCCGCCAGTCGAGGGGTCGCGATGAAGGAGAGGCGGGCGTATCAATCTGCATTGCCTCATCGGATGTCGAGGGTCGTTCTCGAGGGGTGGCGTTAATGGTCGAGCCCCCGCGTCTGGCTCGAGGTGTGGCGTCGAGGGGCCAGCCCCCGGGCCGATTTTGACGGATGGCTCAAAAACGTCCCTCGAGAAGACATCTGGTGGAACCGTGCCGCGCGTGGACGCCAACTTTGCCAGCTCGTCTGCGGCCTCGTTGTATTTTCGAGCGATGTGGTTGAGCTCGAGGCCGTAGAACTTGTCTTCTAGCTTGCGCACTTCTCCGCAGTATGCCTCCATCTTGGGATCGATGCAGCTCGAAGCCTTCATAACCTGGTTGATGACGAGCTGCGAGTCCCCTCGAACGTCGAGGCGTCGGACCCCGAGCTCGAGGGCGATGCGCAGCCCATTGACGAGGGCCTCGTACTCGGCGACGTTGTTGGAGGCGGGGAAGTGCAAGCGTAGCAGGTAGCGCATGTGGACTCCGAGGGGTGAGATGAAGAGCAGGCCTGCGCCTGCCCCCGTCTTCATGAGGGATCCGTCGAAGTACATGGTCCAGAGCTCGGCTTGGATTTGTGCCGGCGGGAGCTGGGTGTCGGTCCATTCAGCAACGAAGTCCGCCAACGCTTGCGACTTGATGGCTTTTCGCGGGGCGTAGGTGATGGCCTCCCCCATTAGCTCGGCGGACCACTTGGCGATGCGCCCCGTGGCCTCCCGATTGTTGATGATCTCACCGAGGGGGAAGGATGACACCACCGTTACGGGATGAGCGAGGAAGTAGTGCTGGAGCTTGCGCCTCGTGATGATGATGCCGTAGAGCAGCTTCTGGATGTGCGGGTACCGGACCTTGGCCTCGGAGAGTACCTCACTGGTGAAGTACACCGCCGTTGGACCGGCAACGCACGACCCTCCTCGTGCCTCTCGACGACTATGACCGCGCTGACCACCTGAGTGGTTGCGGCCACATAGAGGAGAAGGGACTCGGGGGGATCGTCACCCTGGGCTGGTCGTGGTGGCACGAGGATTGGCGCGGAAGTCAGCAACCCCTTCAACTTGGTTAGGGCGTCCTCGGCTTCAAGGGTCCACGCAAAGCGTTCCGTCTTCTTCAGCAAGCGGTAGAGAGGTAGCGCCTTTTCCCCTAGCCTCGAGATGAACCTACTGAGAGCAGCTAGGCAGCCTGTCACTTTCTGTACGCCCTTGAGGTCTCGAATTGGGCCCATCCTCGTGACTGCTGAGATCTTTTCGGGGTTGGCCTCGATCCCCCGTTGTGAGACAATGTAGCCAAGTAGCATGCCCCGGGCACACAAAGACACATTTCTCGGGGTTGAGCTTCACATTCTTGGCCCGGAGGCACTCGAACGTGGTCTCGAGATCGCTGATGAGGTTCCCGACTTTCTTGGTTTTAACCACGATGTCATCGACGTAGGCCTCGACGGTTTTGCCTATGTGTTCGCCAAAGATATGCTGCATGCAACGTTGGTACGTTGCCCCGGCGTTTCGAAGGCCGAAGGGCATTGTAACGTAGCAATACATACCAAAAGGCGTGACAAAAGAGGTAGCGAGCTCGTCGGATTCTTTCATCCTAATCTGGTGGTAGCCGGAATACGCATCGAGAAATGAAAGTACTTCACACCCCGCAGTGGAATCGATAATCTGATCAATTCTAGGTAAAGGAAATGGAACTTTTGGACACGCTTTATTCAGACCAGTGTAGTCTACACACATCCGCATTTTTCCATTCTTTTTCCTAACTAGTACAGGGTTAGCTAGCCACTCTGGGTGAAATACCTCCTTGATGAACCCGGCCGCCAAAAGCTTGTGCACCTCCTCGCCGATGATCCTGCGCTTCTCCTCGTCGAAGCGGCGCAGGCGTTGCTTCACCGGTCTGGACCCGGCCTGGATCTCCAAGGCGTGCTCGGCGACTCCCCTCGGTATGCCTGGCATGTCCGAGGGGCCCCACGCAAACATGTCGATGTTCGCGCGGAGAAAGTCGACGAGCACTGCTTCCTATTTAGGCTCGAGGCTGGCACTGATGGCCAGCGTCTTGCCATCGGTCGAGGTTGGGTCGACGGGTATCAGCTTGGTGTGCTCTGCCGGCTCGAAGGCGCCGGCGTGACGTTTTGCTTCAGGGGCCTCTTCGGTGGCCAGGGCCGCTAGGGCTTCGAGCGAGTCGAGGTGGACGTTGGCCTCCCCACGCTCGACGCACTCCACGTCGCAGTGGTACGCGTGCTCGTAGGAGGTGTCGATGGTGATGACCCCTTTCGGCCCCGGCATCTTGAGCTTCAAGTACGTGTAGTTGGGAACCGCCATGAACTTGGCGTAGCCTGGCCGGCCGATGATGGCGTGGTAGGTCCCTTGGAATCCCCACCTCGAAGGTGAGCGTCTCCCGGCGGAAGTTAGCCGGCGTGCCAAAGCAAACGGCAGGTCGATGCGCCCGAGGGGGTGAGCCTTCTTCCCTGGTACGACTCCGTGGAACCCCCCGACGCTGGGTCGGAGCTGATCCCTCGAAATCCCCAGGAGGTCGAGAGTCTCGAGGTATATGACGTTGAGGCTCGAGCCCCCATCCATCAACACCTTGGAGAACCGTACGTCGACGATGACGGGGTCGACGACGAGGGGTACGCCCCCGGATTTACGACATGGTCCGGGTGGTCGTTACGGTCGAACGTGATCGGCGCGTCGGACCAGTCGAGGTACTGGGGGTGTCGTGGCGGAGTGCGAAGACCTCCCGGCGTTCCTTCTTCCTCTCCCGAGCTGAGAGCCCGACGGTTGGGCCCCCGTAGATCATGAAGCAGTCACGCACCGGGGGAAACCCGCGTCCCCGTCGTCGCGTCGTTTGTTGTCCTTGCCCTTAGGCGTGTCCTCCTTCTTGTCGTCGAGCTTGGCGTAGAAGCCCTTCAGCAGTCGGCAGTCTTTTAGCTTGTGATTCACGGGCCCTTGTGATAAGGGCAGGGGTCCTCGAGCATCTGGTCGAAAACAGCCCCGTCAGGGGGGCCTCGAGGTTTCTTATGGTCGAGGGCGCCCATGAGCACTTCTTCATCGTCGTCGTCGTCGGCGTCGCGCTTCGCCTTTTGACCTTTGCTTTTATTCTTCTTCTTTTGTTGTTGTTGTTGTTGCGGTTCTTGGCGTCGTTGCCCTTGTTCGAGCCCTCCGGCGCGGTCACCGCCTTACCTTTGTCCGTGGAGCGGCCAAAGAATGCCCCCACTGCCTCGTCGCCTGAGGCAAAGCTGGTGACACGATCCATCAGGTCCTCGACCGTCCTGGGACGGTAGCGTCCTAGCTCATGAACTAGCTCTTGGCATATCGTGCCCGCGAGGAACGCTGAGATGACGTCCTCATCAGGCACGTGGGGGAGCTCGAGGCGCTGCTTCGAGAATCGCCGAGCAAAGTCGCGGAGGGGCTCGTCCGCTGCCTGCCTGCAACGCCGTAGATCCCAGGGCCTGGGCGCACGCAAGTTCCCTTGAAATTCCCGTCGAAGACCCTGACTAGGTCGGCCCAGTCGTGGATCCGATCCGGCGGGAGCCCCTCGAGCCACCGGCGGGCGGTGTCCGAGAGGTAAAGTGGGAGTTGGCGTATGATCACACGGTCGTCGCTCTTTGCTCCGCCCAGTTGGCAGCCTAGGCGGAAGTCCGAGAGCCAGAGCTTGGGCTCGACCTCCCCGTCATACTTCACGATGTTGGTCGGTGGTCGGAAGCGGTCGGGGAGGGTTGAGCTGCGGATGGCCCGGCTGAAGACTCTGGGGCCCGGGGCTCGAGGACTTGCCGGTCCTCGTCACTGTCGTAGCGCCCCCCTCGATGGGCGCTATAGCCACGCTCTTGGGCCCCTTTGTCCTTGCGCCGGCGGTTGATGTCGTTGCGGGCGTCATTGGGGTCTCGAGGTGGCCGGTTGTCGACGATCCGTTCCCGGACTGGCCTAGCTCGAGAGGCGTCCGGCTGGTGGACAGACATCTCGCGCTCGTTGCGGGGCGTGTCTGCTGGTTTCCCCGAGGCCGCCCCGCGCCGCCGCGAGGCTGAGCTCTCCGCCTGCTGCACAGCGGCTGTCTCGAGGAGGTTCTTCATTTCCCCAAGCATGCGCCTGGCGTCAGGGTTGGAGACGGCGGGTAGATCACGGAGCAGCATTGCCGCCGCCACCACGTTCTGCCCGGCTCGCGGGAAACGCACCTCGGGCGTGCTGGTGCCCCGTCCTCGAGGATCTGCCGGTGGACCTCTCGAGCGCGGCCACGAACACCGGCGCCTCGAGGCTGGGCTGGTTCCTGTGCTATAGTTTTCTCGAGTTGCAACAGGCGCTGTCGCTCCTCCTCAGCCTTGGCGATGGCCTCCCGCAGCTGCGCGAGCTGCGCCGCCCGGTCATCACCGTGCTGAGATGGTGCAGCCGGTGTCGGGGGTTCGTTCCTCCCCTGAACGCGTGATCCTCCTGCCGCAGCCACGTTTCCGGGCTCTTCGAGGTTGAGCGCCGGCCTGGTGTCGTCGTCGCCGTCGTCCTCGGCGTCGTCCACGACCCCCTCGAGCTGGAAGCACTCCCTGGTGGGGTCCCAGAGGTCAGGGTCGTGGTAGTCGTACTCATCGGAGTCGGAGCTGCTGATGCCGCGCCGCCCTGGCTCGTGCCGGGACTGCAGCTCGCGGTACCACTCCCCGAAGGTGGCTCGACGAGGTGGCTCGACGGCTCGTGAGAGGCCGCGGTCGACGTGCGCGGGGTAGACGATCTCCAGGTCGGTGGTGGCTCGTAGGAGTACGCCCGGACGCTCCTCCCGCTCTGCGGCCGCCCGGTCCTGACGGCGCTCGTCAAGGCGGTGGGTAAACAGCCGCGGAGTTGTTGAGGCCAAACGGGAACCGCTGGCGTCGGGCGCGGTACACCCCGTGCGGGAGGAGGCCTGGTGGTGTCGACGGAGCACGGCTCGGGGGCCTCTGGCCAGGCTCCCGGTCCGTGCGCGATGAACGCGAACTCGCTGGGGGAGTGCGCACGCGCTCGCGGGGCGCACTGGAAGTCTCCGGCCGCGCGCCGGGCAGGTTTCCCCTCGGGGACTCTGCGTCAGCCGCGGGAAATGGGAGTGCGCCGCGGGCACCGCCCGTGCCCGGCGTCGATGGTGACGACGGCGCCGCTCGCGAGGTGGCGACGCGTGGTGGTGCGGGCGACGCGCCACGCCCCCCGCGCGGGGTGGCGTGACACGCCCTCCGCTCGGGCTCTCCGTGGAGAGCAGGGTCAGCTCGTTGCCGTTGCCGGTGGCCAGGAACTCGAGGCTCCCGAACCAGACGACGGCACCAGCCGAGAACGAAGGAGGGGATGAAGCCATCCAGAAAACAACGAGAAATCGACTCGACACGCGAAGGCCCCTACCTGGCGCGCCAACTGTCGGTGTTTCGAACCCGGGGGTATGACACCAACGAGTAATATGATCGCGTGCTCTCTTCCTGGATGGTGATGCAAGATGACACAAGGATTTATCCTGGTTCGGGCAAAGAAGGCCCTACGTCCAGCGGGGAGGAGGTTCTTGTATTACTTGCACCTAAGTGCTTGTACAGGGGCGAATACAAGCTCAGTGAGCGTGGACCGGAGTCCGGACTCGTATATGTGTGTGTGTGGACTCGTCTGTTGTCCCCCTCGCGCGAAGGGCCCTGGCGTCCCCTTTATAGATCAAGAGGAGGCCAGGGTTTACACAGGATTGACATGTACAGCGCTCGGTATGGCGAAGGGCAGGAACTCTGTCTTGTCGAAGCCGCTGTAGCCAACGTGGGTGTTGCTGTTGAGGCGTCCTTGATGCGTGGCCTCCATCCTGGGCGCGGACGTGGAGGCGTGGCGACGTGGAAGCCGTACAGCACCCATCCCGGCACGTGCAGGACACGGCGGGGTCCCTCCGGGTCTTGGGGTACCTGTCCTCCAATAGCGTGAAAGTAGCCGGGGCTCGAGGGACTCAGAGCCGGCCTCGAGGTGGCGCCTGCGGGGGTTCGAGTCCCCGCAGGTATGGGCAAGTCCCGGAAAACCCGATTGAGCAGCAGGTATCCGGGCCTCGAGACGTGGCTTGGACGTGCAACAGTGTAAGACATGGGTTAACAGTGCCGTACTGGTGCCTTTTTACCCATGCTTGTTGTGAAAACGAGACTTGGCTCTGCCCTGGTTCACTGTGGTACACGTCGGGTTGCAGAGGACGTGACTGGAGTAGGTGGATGCATTAAATGGCGGTATGGGGTTGAGGAGCAGGAAGCTTCCTCTTCGCGGGGGCTTCGAAGGGTAGTGGATGCTCGCTCGAGGCCGGGGCGTGGAGGGCTCGGGTGAGCGGAGGTTGAGCTCCAGCTCGAGGCCTAGGGGTGATGAGCCTCGAGGGATAGGCTACCAGGAGGCGGTCGTAGGTTTTGGCAAGTCTAAGCTCCCTGGCGGTGGGCCAACGTTGCAGGCTTCCGAGGGGTTGGTTTCTTGGAAGGTTAGCCTAGCTGGGTTTATTAATTGGTGTTCTAGGTTTAACCTATTTGTTTGCGTTGATTGGGGGTACCCCTTTGGTGTTCCCCCGACACTCATGGAAACGCATGAGGGTAGCCCAAATCTCCAGAGCCGTAGCGAGGTGAGAAACGCGATCAAACTCCGTCATGCTCAAGCATGTTAAAAGAGCATTTCGGGCTCGGCTATTGGCATCGTGCTCATCGATCTGATGCTGAGTCACACAAGCAGCCAAGACCACGTAATCGGTAGAGTTGCAAATATCCCAATGGAAGCACCAATACTCTGCAGATAGGCCGACATGCGTATCTTCCAATACGCATAGTTCGTCCCATCGAAAAACGGCGGTTTGCCCATGCCGTGATCCATGTCGCCTTCTGTGGATCTGGAACCGGCTAAGGTGGAAGATCCTTAACCTGCTCCGATACCAATTGAAGGACCGAGAATGCAATAGCAAGGCGACCAGAGGGGGGGGGTGAATGGGTGCTCAAGAATTTCTCTCGAAACTTCGGCCTTTGTCCCACAAATCAACCCCAAAAGCTTCGATCGAAACCATGATGCCCACGACCCTTGGAAGAGGGTGGATGATCCCTAGGATCACAGTGAGGCACCACAAAGCGATAGCAAGCCCAATGCCAAAAGCACCAGCACAAGTTCGACCCCTAAAAACCGAGTCCCAAACGTAGATTGAAGGCTACGTTGGGAAATACCCAAATACCGATGCTTACAGTAGCAAAGATACTTAGAGAGGTTCCTAGGTGAACTAAAAGGCCAACCGAGAAGTCCGGAATCCAAGCGGAGAAGTCGGGAGAGCAAACGCACTAAGGCTCAGCCTACAGCCGATTCCCGGACTGTCCACCAGTACGGTCCCGGACTGTCCGGCTCAACCGCGGCCTGTCCGCGAGGGGATGGCGGACTGTCCGCCGGCAAAAACCTCAAAACAGCACTGCTGCTGAACCTCCGTGGTTGGCTCGCGGACTGTCCGTGATCGACTACGGCGGACTGTCCGCCAGTGAAACTGAGTCAGCACAGCCGAGCCACGCGACCACTGCTCGGTCGGAGCCCGACGCGCGGACTGTCCGCGCCTCCAACGGCGGACTGTCCGCGAGTGCCCAGTGAGGGCGATTTTGGTCGCCCTTAACTCAAATCTTCCCAAATCCTATTCAAATCAAAATCCCTTGATCCCAAACTTGGAGAAGATGATCACGAGGTAGTTGGGAGACTATCCCCAAGAAATCAACCGCTCAAATCAACTTAAACACCGAGAATCCGAGAGGGAAGGAGTATGAACCGAAAAAGCACCACGAAAACGAAATCAACCCGATCTACTTGTTCGTGAGGAGTTAGATGAATTCCTTCGGTGGAAATGATCTCCTCACTATAAAGAACAAGTTGATTCAAATGGATTTCGAAAAGACGCAGTAGAGAGGGAGATCGAGTGACGAGAAAATCGCGGAGAAATGAAGAACGCGAAGAACACGAACAAAATGCGAATCAACACATCGATCTGCAACTGTGTGGCTACCACACGCTACAATAGTGAGATTACGGTTTCACTTCCTCAAAATCTCCAGTACATAGAGGTATGGTTCTCTGCGGATCGCAGTTGCTACAGCAGGGGATTGGGAGAGGAGGAAAACCTAGAAGGCAAAGAACAAATGACTGTGATAGGATGGGAGGTGAGTGTCTCACTCTACTTATCCTAATTCTAATTCCCACTCTACCCCTAACTAATTACACAGCGAACCAGCTAAACCCTAGGGTTATTCTGGACCAACTTGAAGATAGTTGTGATCCGACGGCCACGCCCGCACAACTGGTAGCGTTGCCTCGACGCAACCTCACCGATTATTGTCGCCACGTGGCCGCCAAACGCTCTGCACAGTCCTTTTCCCCCGGACTTTCGCCCCCAGTTTTGTGGCCCAAACCCGGAAACCAGCGTTCATAGCCAACCCCCGGTTTTGAGGCCAAACCGGGAAACAGCCGTCCATCGCCTGAGTTTTGTGGCCCAAAACTCAGAAACCCGCAGCGCCCAGGTTTTGAGGCCCAAACCTGGAAACCGTCCTCTGCCCGAGTTTTGTGGCCCAAACTCGGAAACCATCAGCGCCTAGGTTTTGAGGCCCAAACCTAGAAACCGTCCACTCGGTGGTTTTTCTATGGCTCAACCACCAAACCGAGCCGTAGAGGGGATGCACGCCCGTGCACCCCGTCCACCGACACGTGTCCCCAAGTCCTTGACCCAAGTAACACCGTGCCCGCAAGTCTTCGCTCGTAGTTGTCCCAGGCTGTCAGCCACCACAGCTGACCTTCAGGCCACCGATCCCTCAGTGCAAGCCTCACGTCCGCCCTTCGCCACTCTCGGTCCATCGGCACGGCACGTCTCTACTTGACCTTCACCTTGCCTTTGATCACTGAATCCGTGCTCGACACCTGCACAACACAAGCCAAAGAACATGCGCATTATCCCAGTTGACAATCACTCATCACTCAGAGACTCGGCATACACCCATGTATCCGCAATAAGCAGACGGGCTTGCCTGGACGTGCTCGTTCCGCCTGTGTTGATTAGGAAACCGTTCAATGTAGGCCTATTGTGATCAATACTTTGTAGTAGTAGCCACATGCTTAAGTAAGTCGTGTACCCCGACTAATCCATTATGTGAAACGACAACCACACACTGGGAATGGGACATGGCGGGTGTAGCATGTGCCCACCCTACCAGGCCACCATCAGGGACGGGGTAGTGACATGTGGTACTGTACACTTGAGTAGTGCGGACCAGTTCACGTTTTGGAGGAGTCGAGAGAAAGGTTGATATATATAGGTCGGAGACCTGCATATATCGTGTGGTTTGGAAGTCCCAAGTGGGTTTACAATCGGTTCAAATTGTCGCTGCTCCTCGATTAAGAAGACTCGATCCTTCAACCACTCATCATAGTAAGAACTCGAACTTGATAGCATAGTCAATATTTGTAATGAATAATAAGTGTTTGCATTAAAATAGGTGTAATCTAGTTTTTGGTTAATAATTTAACTTAAGCTAAAATTTGAAAATAGGAACTACTGGTAGAATGTTTTTTTTGCAAAGCTTCTCCCATTGCTAGCCCCACTACAACATTTAAGCCAGCATGCCCTTGGAGTCTTTTCTTTAGTCGGGTAAGTCTTGCTAAGTACCCTCATGTACTCAGGGTTTGTTAATCCTCTGTTGCAGGTGAACCTCGACTTCAGGTAAAGTTTGTTACCTGCCGGTCGAGTGTTTCAGAGATCGCTAGTCATTGTCGTTGAATGCACCCGTGGGCAGGGTGATCGCTTTAGTGCTCTGTACTAGGGTTAGTAATGTTATTCCCGCTTAAATTGAGAGAAAACTTGTTCCAAAGAGTTTGTAAACTTATGATTATAAGACCTCCACTATTTAACTCCAATGTATTTTGTGTAAACTCTAACCTTACTGTGGTTTCCCATAATTGTATCCTGATGTTAAATGTGGATGATTTGGGGTTCCTCAGGGGCACCCGACGGATCTTTCCAGTGATGTGGTACACATGCACGGTCATTAGAGCTCTGAGAGACAATGACGTGTGCATGTGGGGTCACATTATAGGGAGGTTTTGCCACACTAAAAATCATAAAGAAGGTTCTTTCAAAGGCTGGCAATTTGCTCACCACTACATACAAAGGAAAATAGGTTGTTTGTCTTCTGGGATTGCAGGTGCAGAAAGTACATGCATGTCCTAATGACTGCATCTTCTGGCATAGTGAGCTATACGAGAATTTGGATGCATGCTAGTGTGTGGTGCATCACAGTATAAGATCAGGTGAGATGACCCAGGTGATGTTGATGGCAACTGCCCCAAAGAAGTGAATCCTCGCCAAGGTTATGTGGCATGCTCCTATAATACCATGCTTGAAATGTTTGTTCAGAAATAAAGAGCATGCAAAGTTGCTACGATAACACAAAGAAGACTGTAAGGTAGATGCTTTGTTGAGACACCTTGCTGATGGGCCCAGTGTCGAACAATAAACAAAGAATAACTAGATTTTGCAGCTAACACGAGAAACTTAAGTTTTGGTCTAAGTACATATGGCATGCATCCTTTTTGGGAGCAGAGCAGCATCCATAACACTTGACCTATGATGCTATGTATCTACAACCTTCCTCCATGGCTATGCATGAAGCAGAAGTTCATTATGATGTTTCTATTCATCCATGGCCCAAAGAAACCTGGTAACAACATTGATGTGTACCTAAAGTCACTAGTTGAAGAACTTTTGCTTCTATGGAATAAAGAAGGTATACGTGTGTGGGATGAGCACAAACAAGAAGAGTTTGGCCTACAAGCATTGTTGTTCATGACAATCATTGATTGGTCTGCTCTTACTAATCTTTTAGGATAGACAACCAAGGGATATAATGCATGCACACACTAATTAGATGGTACTAAAAGTATATAATTGAAAAAATGTTAGAAGGTTGTGCACATTGGCCAACATTGATTTTCCCTCCCAACCACCCGTAAGAAGGAAAGGCAAGCATTTTAAATATAAGGCAGATCTCTGGTCCAAGCCTATCATCAGTACTGGTGAAGATTTACTCAATATGGCCCAAGATGTACATGTAGTCTTCGGAGAGGGTCCTGATAGCCAATCTGTTATGAATGACGCTAATAGACACGTGCTCATGTGAAAGAAGTCCATATTTTGTGAGCTACCATATTGGAAAATACTATAAGTTTGCAACATGATTGACTTGATGCATCTAACGAAGAATCTTTGTGAACCTGCTAGGTGTTGGCATTTCTTAGCGCAACCACCAAAGGATAGGTTTAGGATCCATACTCGGCGATCACGCTAGAAATACTTACTGGCGTCTCTTAGCATCATCACTAGGGTAGGCCATCATCCCTGGGCAGGGTGCCAGGAATGCATGTTTGTTGATGGTCCTTAAGCACCTATTTTACCATCAACAATTTACCCTTAAGTCCACCAAAATGGCATGAAATGTAGTCAAATAGGTTTCAAACTAACCAAATTCCACATGTCCATAGATTTTTATTTGAATGCAGGATTTGGACCAAATTTGGAGAATAGACCCACCAGGAGACGAGCCCACTCACCAGGACCCATTTGGGCCCGAGTGGGGTGGCGCCCGCCACCCAGATGTGGCGCCCGCCACATGGAGAGGCCCAACTCTCCCTCTTTGCCACGTCACTGATCCGTGTGACCATCCCAAGGCCAAATCTTGGCCCTTGGTCACTAGGTCAGTGGCATCAGACGACTCAGGAGGGAGTGGCGTGGATCAAGGCCGAATGGCAGTTACTTGGACATGCAACCGACCTACCAACCGCCTCTCTGGAGCCCCTGGATGCCATTGAAGCAAAGGCGGTGCATCCAACAGTGATGGGGGTGGCTGCCGCCACCTAGGGCTGGCGCCCGCCACTAGGGTTAGCCCTAGGTCGGTTGGCTGCCCCCTATAAGTACCCCCCTCACTCCTCAAGACTATAAATACCCCCTGGTGGCACCACTTCATGAGGACCACCACAACCAAGCAACACACAAGCAAGAGAAGCAAGTGAGAGTTAGGTTAGAAGCTTAGAGAGCTTAGGCAAGTAGGTTGCTAGTAGAGCAAGGCATCTTTGCCCTCGCGGAAGCGCTGCTCAAGGCTTAGCTCAAGAGTAGAGGCGTGCGAG
The DNA here is from genome assembly GCA_009763385.1 of Coix lacryma-jobi var. lacryma-jobi. Lineage (NCBI taxonomy): Eukaryota > Viridiplantae > Streptophyta > Magnoliopsida > Poales > Poaceae > Coix > Coix lacryma-jobi. The sequence continues at coordinate 71,499,187 of CM019831.1, read as the reverse complement.
TGATCAGTCCTGGAGCTGGGAAGAGTCTTCCTTCATCTCTAGTTCAGGTTTTGCTCTTGTTACTCAAGCACTTTACTATATTCTATTTCATCATTTCAAGTATTACTTTATTCTACTTATCAGTATTGAGTGGTATACTTGATTGATTGCTTGAGTGCCTAGCTATCCTACAGTTCAATCCACTTAGCCATAGTAGTTAATCTCTAGTGAGCTTAGTGTTTGATCTTTGCCAATAGGTTGCTTAGTTAGTTTAGTGTTTATCTTATTAAGTCAAGTATTTGCTCTGACGTCCGCAAGAGTGTCTCTATTCAAAGCTAGGGTAGAGATAGTTAGAATATAGTTAAGCGTGGTGCTTAGTTATAGACTTACCTTCAGATACGGCTGGACCCCCGGATAGCTGTGGTAGCAAGCAGGTGGTGACAGCCCTGTGCGCCTTGAATTCCACCACGTAGTTGGCCCAGTTTAACAGTAAGGCTCGTTGTGCTAGCGTTCAACCTAAGTCAGTGGTAAAGGCTAGTACGCCTCGATACTTGATAAGATAGGAATAAAACTTTACTTAACTAGGTTGCTTTATTGACATTTGCCTGTCCTGCTTCGTAGTTATCTTGCTTTGTAGTTATCTAGGAGTAGTTATTAGTTAGTAGTTAGTTACCCTTAGTTACCCCCCTATCTATCTATCCATACACCTTAGACATCCATTTCATCCTTACATATCCACCCACATATTCTTTCTAGCCTTCCATCCCCTTTTCTCCCTTCGCTCCTTTTCCCTTTTCTCTTTTCTTCGACTCTCATCCCCTCCTTTACTCGACTCATACACCACCCTAGCCTTCCCTTGGGATCAAATAAATCGACACCTGGTACTCCCAGGCGAAGTGCTACTACGATAGTTCTGTGCGCTTGCAGAATCTCCTCCTGGTAGATTGCATTCTCTCTAGCTAGCACCTACTAGTGTCAGGATTGACAACCCCATTTGGCATTAGTAGACAGCTGCTTTAGCTCCACTCCTTTAGGTATAGTAACTGGACATGCTTCAAGCACTTCTGACACCGTTGCCGGGAATAAATTCCATAGTCTACTCCTAGTAACGACGTTGGCTAGTGTCAACAAGCATTTCTGGGCCGTTACCGGGGATAGTTGCCTAGCTCTATCTTTAGTGAAGCTAAGAACTACCAACAATGTTGATATTCCTTAACGACATACACCGAGTATGTTGGTTCCTAGTGATGCTACCAAAAGAGGTTCCTAGCGATGCTACCAAAAGATGTCAGTGTCAGCCTCAGACGCAGCCGCTCTAGCTACACATCCGGTATCGGCACCGAAGTGCGATGGCACTTCATATACCAAGACGTGTGACTTTAGCGACGACCTAAGAGGCTGGCCTGGTAAACCTATTCGTTTATAGACAAGGTCCGCAAGCGCACGGGGTTACCGTTGTAGCATTTCACCGGGAGTATTCTAGGTATCGTTATTTATATTTTACCACAGGGAAGAGTAAATGCGATGGATTCAAGATATACTCATGAGAAGAACATAATGCATGCATAGTTGACCAATTAATCATAACATGAGGATAAACGGTAATTTGGATAGTGGGATCATCACACACACATCCTAAGATAAATGGAGCTTCTACAGGGATAGAAGAAAGAATAGAAGAATATCCTATGGAGCATGGATCCGAACAAGGTTATGTTAATGAATCAAGCATACATGTCATAATCATGTTAACGTTAATGTTAGGTATTGGATGGATTAGGAGACCCATGAACACTGGTCTGCCAGCAGGATACACCAGACAATTTAGACACCTACCCCAAAGCCGAACGTGGAGGATTACAATGGACGGACAGGGCTGTCACCACCTGCCGCCTACCCCTCAACCGTGGACTAAGCCAGGCATTCACCCATCTTCATACACCAGAGAACCACTCTCGCGTACATAAAGAACACTTACACCTCCCCGATAAAGATGTAAGCGCATTGACGGCACGACAAAACACCAGCCAACACTTAACAGTAAGCTAGCAAGATCTAAACATGTTGACTGAAGAACAATGTTGTAAGGTCCGAATTGGCTAGAGGGGGTGAATAGCCTAATTAAAATTCTACAAAAACACTTAGGCAAACACTATTAGTGTGACAAACGACGAAGCTTTTTGCGCTAGCCTAATAGTGTGTTGCAAGCCACCTATCCAACAATTCTACCTAATAAAACTATATCACACAAACAATTAGAGCTAGAAACTAATGTGGAATAAACAAACTAGCTCTAGCACAACTATGATCAAGATGATCTAAGATAAACAAGTGTGCGCAAAAGATGCACTATGAAAATCAATTACAACTAGCTACACAAGGCAAATAGCTCAAAGTAAATGCACAAAGTAAATGAGCTAGATAGAGGTGGTTTCACCGAGCCTTCGGGATCGCCTAGTAGAGAGCCAATCATCGGTGAAATCCACTCGTGAAGCCAATCACCAAGAAAGATGCACAATCACAATAAGCACACGGGACACCAATATTTATCCCGAGGTTCACGTGCTTGCCGGCACTCTACTCCCCGTTGTGTTGACCAACACTAGGTGACCCGGTGGCTAATCGGCACAAAGCCAAGATCACAAAGGGCGCCACAAGAATCTACTGCTAGTGAGATAGCTCAATGACACGAGCAATCCACTATGGATGCCTCTTGCCGCTCCGGTGAGGCGAGGCTCCAAAACCTCTCACAATCATGAACGGTGGTGGCCAAGAACAATCTCCTTCTCTTGCCAACTCTACCTCAATGCCTCCAAGCCGTCTAGGCACTGGCAAATGCTAAGAGTAACAAGCAACTCAAAGCCGATGCGAAGAACTAGTGCCACTAGATTGAACTCTTTTAAAATTACGCACTAGATCACTCAATCTAACTTGGTTTGATCGAATCAACTTGGGGGATGAGTTGGGAGGGTTGCCAAAGCTCACTAGTATGCTTAGGAATCAAAATGTGCAAGAGAGAACCCAAGTGAGCCGACCAAGCCCCTTAAATAGGCACACAAGACAGCCTAACCGTTGGGCTGAAATCGCGACCATCGGACGCACCGATGCGCGATGCTCTAGATGGAGCCACGTGTCCCCCTGAGACGAATTCAGTCCGTCAGATCCCAACGGTCATATCCTTTTGCGCCATGATTAATGTTACATTGGACGTGCCGATGCCGAGCATCGGACGCTCCGATGCTACTACTCATCTCAGCGTAAAACTGCGCCACATCGGACGCGCAGGCACCATCACATCAGATGCTCAACCCCTGCGTCCGATGACCATGCAGAGAGGTTCTAGAAAGGGTCAAATCACATCGAACGCGTCCGATGGATTGGCATCGGACACAGGCCAACGTCCGATGCTTCCTGGAAAACAAGCTCGCGCCACGTCATCTGCATCGGACTCTGCAACAGTGTTTCCTCAGCGTCCGTTGCCAGTGTCCGATGCTCTTTCAACATTTGTCAGAAACTAGGGTTTACCATCGGACACTCAGCCCAGCGTCCGATGACCCTCGGACCAGCGTCCGATGCTTCCGAACACACTACTTCTCTTCCGAAAAACGCTGAATCCTGCCTCGCAAGCTCGGCAGGAGGGAGAAGGACTATACACTAGTTTCTCTTACTTCTCCACAACTCTGGATCACCCCATTATCCCAAAGTGCCAACAACACCAAGTGTACATCATTATATGCAAGAGTGTTAGCATTTTGCAAAGCTTTTTCAAAGGGGTTTTGTTAGTCACTCACTAGGTCTATAGCACCGATATCTTAGAGAACACCTAGTGGCACATGAACACCGCATAAGTCGTGAATTATCTCCTCTTAATAGTATGACTATCTATCCTAAATGTGATCACACTCGCTAAGTGTCTTGATCACCAAAACAAAGAGCCCTATAGGTTATACCTTTGCCTTCAGGCCTCTTTGCTCCATCTCTTCTCTTCTTCATTTCACCAATGGTAGAGCACTTGATCTCTTGAGTGCTTGTGGCCATCACCATCCTCCTTGGTTGCCACCTTCCTAGCAGATTAACGTCCAAATGATGTGAAAATAAATTTTCTATTGAAAGCCAACAACTTTTTTTAATTTAAATTTAACATTATATTTTTGCATTAACAAAATATGAATGGTTATTTACGTTTATATTCGTTATTATAAAAAAGAAAAGAATTTATGCTACAAAATTTTCTACTATACAATAAGGTCAAAAGAAAAAAAACTGTTATTTTTAAGTAATTTTATGCCTGCTGTTCAATTCACTATGCAATTAACAAGAAACAACACATATTTATATAGTGAAAACTTAATACAAGACCCAAAATACTGAAAACCCCTAAAACTGTGGCGGGAAAGGACCCTTTAGTCCCGGGCGGTGGCACCAACCGAGACTAAAGACCCCTTTAGTCCCGGTGTGTAAGCCTGCCCGGGACTAAAGGTCCAAACCTTTAGTCCCGGGCCGTGTTAGGCACCGGGACAAAAGACCCTTTACTCCCGGTGCGTAATACGGCCCGGGACCAAAGGCCCTCCGGGTATATAGGGCACAGTGCCCTCCAACCTTCCCCAGATCGACGCTTTGCGTCGCCGCCGTCGAGCCTCTGTCCTCGCCGTCGAGCCTCTCTCTCCGCGCCATCGAGCCTCGGACTCCCTCGCCACCGTCGAGCCTCGGCCTTGTCTTGTCCTCGTCCCTCGTCCTCCGCGCCGGTGCCGTCGAGCTCCCCGTACTGTGCCTCCCTCTTCCACGTCCCTGTCCTCGCGCCGTCGTCGAGCCTCGGCCTCCCTTGCCGCTGTCGAGCCTCGTCCTCCGCTCGTCCTCGTCCTCGTCCTCCGCGCCAGCGTCGAGCTCCTCCGTCCTGGTCGACCTCGTCCGTCCTCGCCGCCGTGCGTGTGTGTGCAGTGTGGTGTTCTTGTGTGTGTGCAGTGTGGTGTGCGTTTGTGTAGTGTGTGATGTGCGTGTGTGTGAGTGAAAAAAAGAAATGAAAAAGTTAAATAGAAAATACTATATATAGAAAAAGGAAAATTGATATATATATATATAGAAAATAAATATATATATTTAGAAAAAAGAAAGTGATATATATAAAATGAATATAAATAGATATATATTTATAGATAATGAATATGATCATATTCATTATCTATGATCATATTCATTATCTATAAATATATATATCTATATATTCATTTCTTTTTCTCTATATATATATTTATTATCTATGTATATATATATATCAATTTTCCTTTTTCTATATATATATTATTTTCTATTTAACTTTTTCATTTCTTTTTTTATAGAAATAGGTATATACAGATAATGAATATGATCATATATATATATGTTTTTTTAACCTAACAAATATATGTTTACACATGTAGATAAAAAGTGACAGGCCGCGTCGACCTGTAGTCCTGGTGACCGCTCCACCGACCTCGCCGCCGTCCACTGTCATCCGCACCGTCGTCATCCTCGCTGCCGTCCACCGTCGTTCTCGTCCACGGTGCGTAAATCACGTGACAAGGATATGTTTGAACATGTATTTACTCTTATAAATATGTGTTCATAGAAAATCATGTGTCATGATGGAATGCCATAGAAAATCACTTGGATATGTTTAAACATGTATTTACACTTAGAAATATTTTGATAGATATGTTTCTTCGTGTTATTTTTAATGTTGAATTGCCTCTTTACGAATATATGTTATTTTTAATGTTGGCGATTACATGTCACCTAAAACCCTAAACCCTAACCCTAAACCCCAAACCCCAAACCCCAAACCCCTAAACCCTAAAGCTCCTCTAAGTGTTCGATCATATTGTATATATATTTTAATATTTGCAGAAATGGCCGACCCAAATGAGATCATGGAGGACAAAATGATGAATATCATCGCCAGCGGCGATGACGGGAGTCAATACTTATTGAATTACGAAGACATGACCATGCATGATGAAAATCCTATGAACAACATGTTGAGATGCAAGAAGGCAATACAGGCGAGGTATATATACAATATGTCGTGTTAGGCTTTACATTTGCTTTATTACTTGATTAGGTTTTATTTCAACTTGTATTAGGGTTTCATCTTCGTGTCTTTACCTATATGTAGCCCTCTGGATCGACATCTGCGACGGGGCAGAGCAGACCAAAACGAGGGCTGAAGAGGCCGTTGAAGGGTCGTCATGTAATCTCTGAATTTGATATGGCTACAGGCCAACCACTAGGACCCCATGCACAGAAATATGTCTTTCACTGTGGGTTCCTTGTGAGAGACCGGATTCCGATAAGTGCCCGTGAATGGAAAGAGAAGCGAAGTCCTCCTGAGATCAGTTTTGTCTCCAATCGGGACAAGCAGCTAGTCTGGGAAGACATCCAAGCTCATTTCTCGTTCGACACGAACGATGAGGAGTTGCAGAGGCGAATTCGGGAGTGGACAATGAAGAAGATGGCCACACTTTTTCAGGACTGGAAGAAGAAATTGTACCACAAGTTTGTTCTGAAGAACGAGACGCCAGATTTCAACTCTAAGGAGTATGTCAAGATAAGGCCCGATTGGGATGAATTTGTACAGTACAAAAGATCACAAGAGAGCGAGGCTCGTATCAGAGTAAACAAACAGAATGCAGCTCAAAAGAAATACCACCATCATTTAGGATCAGGTGGCTATAAGACTACCCTTCCAAAGTGGGAGAGAGAGGAACAAGAGATGCTTGCCAAGGGGGTAGTCCCGGAGACAATAAGAAGAAATTGGAGTGAACAGTTCAACACTCATTGGGGAACCATAAACCCTAAGGACAGGGAGCTTGATTGGGGCCCAGAAATTTCAAGAGCGGAATAGAGGCTAGTTCAAGCAAAAAGTATGGTGTTGGCTGGCGAGTCCAAGCCCAACAGAGAGAAGGATGAACTCACGTACGCGCTGGAGAATCCTGAGCACGGTGGGCGTACGAGAGGCTTTGGGGCCGTTTCGTGGCTGCATTCCTTCGAAGCGGATCGAGAAAGTTACAGAAGCCGCCAGAGAAAGAAGGACGAGGAGGCAGAGCGGATCTACAAGTTGGAGGAGTATGTTCTTCAAACACAAGAGCGTGACAAATCTCGTGAAGAATGGATGTAGGAGGAAATCAAAAGGCAAGTGCAAGCGGCACTTAGTCAAATGACGAGTGGGCAAGGTACATCATCACAATAGCCTCAAGTGAACATTAGCCCCCCAGGTCAGATGAAAAGCAGTTGCGCCTCCACAGAAGTACCAACCACTTAAGATGACACCAAGCTACGCTTCCCCGTGGATGACGTTAAAGAACCTTTTACTACATGTGAGCTACACATTCCAGATGGAAATGCCACGAAAAAGGTGGTTGTCGGTGCTGTAAATCCTATCGACCGCACAAGAACACCAAGAATCCATGGTCAACCAGTGCCAGCCGGATACGCTAGCGTCTCGGTGGATAGGGTTGAGACAGGTTGTGGTAGCGTGGCACTGGAAATCGAAGGGGGAGATGGGGAGAAGACTTTAGGTGAAGAGGAGAAGACATTTATTTATTGGCGCAAGCGCTTCATTATTATTCCTGGAGTGTCACCGCCGCAACCTCCTCCTCCTGATCAAGATCCTCACCATAGGTAGTGCGCGTGAATGAGAAACAATTTTTATTACACTAACTTCCTATATGTATATATTAATTGGATCCTCACATCATTCGTTGTTTTGCGTAGCAGGAACTATAGTCCAGTTCGTCATTCCCCAGCGCATCATAGTGCTGCGGGCGGTGATGATGTGTTGGAGGACACAGCTTCAACCCCATCTCCTCCACCGCGGGCTCCAACACCGCCACTGGCCCCACCATCTCCTCCACCGCGAGCTCCAACGCCACAACCTCCACCGTGGGCTCCAACACCGCCACCGGCCCCACCATCTCCTCCACAGCGGGCTCCAACACCCCCGCCTCCACCGCGTGGCCCTAAGAAGCGGTCCGCCGCCACAGAACCGAAGGCCCCACCTCCAAAAAAGAAGGCTCCCACATCGGGAAAAAAAGCCAACGAGAAATTAGCTTATGAAAAGACTGATGAGGAGTTAGAAATTTTGGTGAAAAATGATGTGCGGAATTTTTTAGAGGAATCAAAGGTCAATGTTCAAGCGAAGAGAAACCCAGAGAAGCCTTACCTCTTGTTAAACCCACATGAGTTAAGGAAAAGGGTGGACCAACATGGTATCAAGATGCGTGAAGCCCGAAAGGCTCCGCGAAAATCAGACTACGAACGCTCTCTAATCAAGTCTGCAAAAGAACAACAATCCAACATGAAGAAAGTGGGAAAGGGTGTTCCACAGCTCGGGGAAACATCAAGACCTTTGTCCCCGTTATTTGTGGAAAATCAGTATGGTTCAAACATGGGCAGAGTACAGAGGAAATCTGGAGAGACCAGTAGTTTGTTTGAGATGGACTCAATTGAAAAAAATTTCATTGACAGCGGTCTCCCATACAACACGATTGCCAATATTGCTACTGGGCTAGAGTTTCCACGAGCGGAAGTAGTTCATGAATGGAGGAGAAATTTTGCACCGGGCAGGAGTCTAATGAACCCCAATCACTTACATGTACTTGGTACGCAGATGTTTGCAATCAAGAAATGGTGCATGGAGGTTCTAAAGACGGTGATGTCAATTGGATTTATGTCCGAATTCAGAACCATCACTACTTCCCTGGCGATGACCTAATCTTAGTCCAAATGGAGGAATTACACCAGCTATGCCACATGGACACACTGGACAAATCGCTCCTTAGCTGCTATTGTTTGTAAGTGTTTCTTTTATAGTTTTCATTGAACTCTCTAGTATGTGTATATAGTATGTAGTTGTTTACACCAGATTTTGGACTGAAAGGATTATTATTTTTGTGAGCACAAACAGCTGATTTATTGATGAAAGAATCGGCTAGAAAAATAAAAGAGGATGTTTGGGCCCGGACACGACCAAGACCCATGAAGACCAGACATGACAAGTTTTGAGGACATGTTGGGTTCAGCCAAAGAGTTTGAGTTCAGGTCATCTTTTGTTTTGTTTTTATGTAACCTAGTCGTGTTAGGACAGGAGTCAACCAGGTTATAAATAGCTAAGAACCCAATTTTGTAAAGGAATCCAATCAATCAACACATTGGCCACCGACCAAAACCCTAGGAGTAGGAGTAACGTAGAACTCGATGGAACCTTCAACCAGGAAGGTGAAAGGTCCTAGTTTGGTTTTGAAGGACACACATGTGATGATCATGGAGGAGCTTAATGCACATGAAACATGACATGAGTCATGTGGCAAAGATGGTGAAGATCAAGGCAAGACTTGGCTTGATGGACCGGTTGCAAAGGTTAAGGGCAAGTTGGAGGCTTTGAAGCCGTTGGTACCGAGTGTCGGGAGGCTTGAGCAAAGACTTGGCGCCGAAGGACCGAAGCAATGGTGAAGAGCAATTGAGGTCAAGATCAATGGACCATGGAGGCCATATGATGATATGAAGTGGATCATATAATTTGGAGATAGGTTGGTGCATGTGTTGCATCAACACCGAAGGAGATGGAATGGAATGCGCAAGGCAAAGGTATATTTGTAGGGCATTTCATTTCACCGGTCATAGGTGTGTAGAGAAGTTTATGACCGGGTTTAGGATAGATGGTCGTACTATCAAGAGGAGCAAACTTGATTGCATATCGGTCATCTAGTGCCACTTGAGCGATCTAACTTTGTGACGTGTTAGGATCGAGTGGCGAGGCAAGAGCTAAGTGCTAATCCTTTGAAAATGTTTGGAAAATGCTAACACACATGCACAAGGTGGTGTACACTTGGTGGTGTTGGCACATTTGCAAAGGAGAAGAAACCGGAGTTGAAAACGTGGTTTTCAGGCATGACCGGACGCTGCAACAGCGACCAGACACTATTGCAACATGCGTCCGGTCACTATTGAAATGGTGATCGAACGCTAGTGCAACATGTGACCGGATGCGCCTGTTCCACTGTTCCCAGGAGGCAACGCATGCAAGAGAGAGATTGGACGCTGAGCGTAAGTCCGGTCAGTTGTGACCGGACACGTCCAGTCATGGGAAAACGTCTCTGGAACCTCTCTGTTCGTGACCGGACGCTGAGTGAAACATTGACCAGACGCTAATGAACCATGAGTCCGGTCACTAATGAAACATCGACCGGACGCTACTGCAACATTGACCGGACGCGTTCGGTCAGTACGCAGTCAGCCCATTCAAAGGCATAACGGCTAGTTTTGCCTTGGGGTCTATAAATAGAAGTGGTGGCCGGCCATGGCTAGTGCTTAGCACCCTTGGGACTTTGTGTCCATGCTTGGGGAGTGCTAGGAAGCCCTCTAACTCGCTTGTGCTTGCTAGTGCGCGAATCGTTGCGAGTGAGTGATCGCTAGTGCGTTGCATTGAGAGATTGCATCGAGTGGCACTAGGTGTTCGTGTTGCAAGCCGGTGGTGCTTGTTACTCTTGGAGGTTGCCACCTCCTAGATGGCTTGGTGATGGAGTCTCCATCGTGAAGCCCGCGTGAAGATTGTGCGTGGCCGGAGAAGGATTGTGAGTGGCATTGTGCTCGCCCCGCGGGGATCGCGAGAGCAACTCTAGTAGAGCGTGTCATTGAGTTACCCTCACTTGTGGTGAGTTCTTGCGGTGCTCGAGTGTCGAGCTAGGGTGGTGGGCCTATTAGCCGCCGAACTACCAAAGTGTGTGGTCGACACAACGGGGACTAGCTTGGTGGCAACCAAGTGAACGTCGGGAGAAAAATCACCGTGTCAACATCGTGTTCATCTTTTGGTGGTTTGCAAACTCCATTCACTAGCTTGTATTTACTTGTTCATATACATGTGCTAGTGTAGTTGCTCTGTAGTAGTTAGCTTTGTGTAGCTTGCTAGTTACCTTCCTTGCTTGTGTAGCATAGAAGTTGATCCCATGAGTGACTAGTTGACTTGTAGTCTTGCTAGTCACATTGCTTAGTGTGTGTAGCTAAGTTGAGCTTTCTAATTTGGCTTGTGTAGCCTTGTTATTGAGCATTGCTAGTGAGCTTAGGCTTTGTGCTTTTGTGTTGGAAGCACACTTGCCCCCACCTCCGCACTTGTGCAGGGGGAAGGCAAAGGTGACCGAGTGTCGGATGCAATAGCAAGGGTTAGGGAAACGAAGACAAAGATGCTCTGGCTCTGATCCCCAGAAATCGTCCCTTTACACTGTTCACCTCGGTATTTATAGGGGATACCAAGGGTCATGGGATCAATTACAAAAGGGTACAGAAAGATTAAAGAAGAACATGGAAGGGAGGAGGGGTAATAACGTAAAAACACAGCTAAGGTAGAAACCCTAGTTAGCCTCCTTCCAGCGGGCCGCCACCTGATTCTTATCACCTTCGAGAGGGGAGAGTGAGTGCCAGACCCTCGATCTCGCTTGCCCTCGGGCCAGCGCTCCACTGACGCCTGCCAGACCCATCGCTCCAAGTAGAATGGCCTCGAAGGCCGGCGAGGGCGCCTGCCGTGTTGTCGTCACGCCTTAGCCTCGCGATGGAAAACGAGGGCCGACCTTCGTCCTGCGGAGGTATCCGTCCAGTCGCAGAGCTTGAGGTCCTTCGCCACCAGTTGGGTCTGGGCCTCCTGGCGAAGGTACGTGAGATGCGCGAGGGTCACTCCCATCGCTCTTCACGCCCTTTTCCTGCAAAAAGCACCTGAACACTTCCGAAGGTCGGGTCAGTGTTCGGAGGCTTGATTGGCGACCTGAGAGACTTAACAGGATGAAATAGGGGGATAAACGGCGAAGGTGCGCGGTCCGTTTTGCTGAGCCGCCTGCGTGGCGCCTCTGCCGAGGGTCCCTTCCCCCAACAGTAGCCCCTCGTTGTCTTGGATCTAAAGAACAGTGTTTAGGCCCAAGCAGCGCCTTTCAACGGGGAAAGAGACGGGATCCTTGGCAGCGACGCCCGCGGCTGCTTTTGGGTCGGGCCGTTGTATTGTTTTTGAACTAGAGTCCGTTTCGTTTTTTGTGCCGGTTCTATTGGTTTTCGTGCCGGTGTTATCGGGTGGGTCGTTCTGCCACCAGGTCTATAAATAGAAGGGGTGGGTGAGGGGTTTCAATTGTGCCCTCTTCTATAGCCATCCTGCTGTTGCAATTTTCTTGTAGCGAAGGTTTGTTTTAGCTTGTCTGTGAGGGTTGAAACAGGCGTTCGCTGTTCGGTAGCGTTAGCAGCTGAAGAGATGGCTAGGTTGAAACAAACTGCTCGCGCAGTTTCTCCTACGACCGCGGATGAGGGGATTACCTTCGAGTTCGGACTCAGCCGAGTTTGCGCCGCGGAGATTGCGTCTTATGTCAGGTGGGGTTGGATTGAGGAAGGTAAAGCGAGGACCAGTGCCGGGGAGACAGTGCCTAAGCCGGACGCAGATGAGGTGGTTGTATTTGAGGAATTTTTTTCAGCCGGTCTTCGCTTCCCTGTTCACTCTTTTGTGACCTCGGTTCTACGAAGGTTCAACTTGCGCTTCCACCAGCTCACACCCTCGTGCTTTACAAAGATGTCAGTTTATATCTGGGCATGCCGCTCTCAAGGCATTGTTCCTCATGTTGAGGGGTTTGTTCGGACCCATAGAGTGCACATGCAACCTCGCAAGATCTCGGATCGTGGAGGAAACACCCATCTTGGACAGTTTGCGGTATACACCTTTTGCCATCGCGCTGGGTCGGAGTTGCCAGTGGAAGCCCAGAAAAATAAGTGGACCAGTGGGTGGCAGGAGTCCTGGTTTTACTATAAGCTTAGTGGGAATGCAGAGCTTTGCGGCGAGCTTTTGCCACTTGGTGATGTTAGCGCCGAAGCTATGATGAGCTCTGAGGCTCACGCTTGTGTTGATTGTTTGAGGGTTGTGGCGCGATCTCAGTGTGCTCGCGACTTGGTCGAGGAGTACTGTTGTGCCAAGATTTGGCCCCTCAGCCGGAGACAGGCGTGGTTTGCAGTCGTGGAAGACTCGAGGTACGAGGGTAAGGGCTTGAAGAAGCCGAAGGTTGACCTTGATAAGGTTTGGGATAAACTTCTGAAGAAATTTCCCAGGCGAGAAGATGGGGTCGAAGCAGTCTACAAGCGTGTTCAGGGGTGGGCGGTGGAACTTGTTGGAAAGCTTTCCACGTTGGAGGCTAAAGCGATCCACAGCTCGATAGGTAGCGGGGGTCGGGTTAACAGGATGTTTGATAGCCTTGGGGTTCAGTATGTGAGTTGGCCTGCTCCGTCGAGCGAAGATGCGCCAAAGAAAAGGAAACGTGCTTCTGCGGAGGGGGAAGTTGTTTCTCGTCCGAAGAGGGGTCGTGGCCGAGGACGCGGCGGCGCCGGTTGTCGAGTTAAAACACTTGCGACGAAGGTCGTCGTTCGCTCTGGAAGTACCGCCACTTCCTCATCCTCGGCCCTTGTTTCGAGCGGCCGAGGCACTGGGAAAACTGGAGGACGGGTGCCCCGCGTGGGCGGTATTGGTGCTTTGGTTCACATCTCGGATGATGAGGGTGGCTCCGATGATGAGGAGGAGGAGGGGGAGAAAGAAGGAAAAGAGGGCGGTACTGAAGAGGACTCCTCCGATGAGGATAGTGATACGTCAAGTAGCGGGGGTAACTCCGAAGAAGACGTATCCATCGAGGACGCTCGAGGAAAAGGAATAGCCTCGTCCAGTGTTGGTGCTGCGACAGCGCGAAGCATTGATGACATTATACGGGACTTTGAGCCAGAAAGTCCTCCGCAAGGGTCGTTTCCCGAGTTTGCTGGCTCGCACCTTTGGGTCGAAGGTTTTGAGGTTAAGGGTGACGCCGAAACGGACCGGACCCCGGGGAAGAGGCCATACGGCGAGGCTAGCCGGTCATGTCTTCCTTATTACGCGAAGAAACTTGGGGTTTCTGACCCGACGACTGAACTTTTCACGAGTCCGGACCTTCGAGAATGTCACTTGCAGTGCGCTCCGGAGGAAAGGCGCTTTCTGGGTCGGGTGTTCAACCGTATCTGCGTGCCAGAGGCGGAGCTTCGGCTGGCCAACGAGCCCTTGGAGGGACTTCATGATGATATTGACGTCAAAGTGGCTGAGCTAATGCTTCTCAACCGGTCGGCGCGCCGGAGGGCGAGTTACAATCTCCAATACCTGAATGACCGGTTGAGTGACGCAGAGAAGGCTAATAAGGAGCTTCGCCGGAGTTTGGAATGCAAAGAGATTGAGCTCAAGGCTGCTTTGGAAAAGGTTAAGAAGTCGCGAGAAGAAGCACAAGAGGTTGCGAATAGCAACGTGGAGCTCCTGGCTGTTAACCGGCAAAAGGACAAGGATTTGGTGGCTGCGAACAAGCGCATAGAGGAGCTGTCCTCAGAGCTGGCTACCCAAGCTGAGGCTTGGCGGGAAAGCATGGCGAGGGTTAAAAATAAGATAGATACATGCTTGACCGAAGCCGGAGGTTCTGCCGGGGAACCCCTGCATGCTGAAGACGCAGCGGGTTTTGAAGGTTGGTTAAGCAATGAGCTGGATGTGTTTAGCTCGTTGGTTGGGAATGCTGCTGATTTTGGTGGGTATGCCGGAGCACTGGCAATGGCTGGTACGCTGCGTCAGGCAGATTGCGAACACCTTCGCAAAATTAAGAAACCCAGCCATAAATTTCCAACCGTGGACGAGGTGCGTCAAATGCAGATCGCGGACGCCGAAGTTCGGAATTGTGCGATGCGCTTGCTTCGCCGGTTTTGGATTGCTGGCGGAGGTCGCGCTCTTGCTTTCGAGGAAGCTGTCGAGGCTACTCGTCAGGTTCGCGTTGTTGGATAGACTGGTTTTTTGGCTTTGTTTCGATGATTATTGAGTTGGTGTTAACTAAGGTTTCTTTTCTCTTATTTGTGCTTACAGGCTCGGAGGGAGGCGATGCCTTCGCCGCCTGCGGCCATTGATGCTGGTGGTAGCTCCGAAGCTGTTCCTGCTCCTAGTTCTGCAGAGGTTCCACCAGTCGAGGCTGAAGCTTTGGACGCTGATGCCCCGACCACTGGCGAAGGTGTCGAGGGAGAGGTGGCCACGGAGGAGGCACCTGCTGAAGGTGTGGATGCTGCCACTGGCGGGGTCGAGACAAGCGAGCACGGGGAAGCCGAGCAGGTGTGAGAATTTGGGATTGTATGGGTGAGAAGGTTATTTTGTAATGTGTGAGGTAGGTGGAATGACTTGACGATACTTTTTAATTCTATGATAATGCAGGTTCCTGATGGAACCGTGCTAGAAGTGTTTGATGTGACGCCCCTGACGTTAAATTATCAAGATATTTTTATAACTGGAGAATCTTGGGCTCGTGCTAAGCTGAAACATCCCTCACTGACCTTCGAGCGTTTTTGGTGGTCGAAGGTGCGGAGGTACGATTTAAAAAATAGCAGGTCGAGCCGTTTTTGGCGCGAGGCGGACTTCACTGACCGGTAGGCCACCCGTTATTTATTTGGCGCTTCTTCATCCTCGCAAGTTGGAATTGATGATGATATCGACGAGAACACAGCCTTGGATTACTTGTTTGGGCGAACCGAACTAGATTTAGGTTCGGACGGATCGTTAGTGGTTCCAAAGGAGGAACCTTCGGAGGTCAGTGATGTGGGCCGTACATAAGGGTTTTGTCCGGGGAGCTGCCAATTGTTCCGGCAGCTCCCTTGTTGTGGGGACCCATTGTTGCGGTGGAGCCAAAGTTTGAGGAAGGTGGCGAGGGTTCTGGTGATTTGATGTTAATTGAAAGGAGCGAATTTTCCTTGTAGTTTTTGTAATTTTCCATGATTTGTTTGTCGTTGTGAAGCTGTTTTGTAAATGAACGGGAACACTGAATGTTGGTTTTATGTCGCTACGATTCCTTACTCGTTATCGGATATTGACAAGGCTCGCTGGTTGCCCGGCACTGCGTTGTTTTGTTGTATGTACAGTTTAGCTCGGAAAGCGAATTGGCGAGGCTCTCGTTTCGTTAAACTGATGTTTTATTGAAAAACAGCGACGCCCCCTTTCTTTTTAGTGAGGCTCGCGTTTCGTTAGACAGCTGTTTTGTAAAAAACAGCGACGCCCCCTTTCTTTTTAGCGAGGCTCGCGTTTCATTAGACAGCTGTTTTGTAAAAAACAGCGATGCCCCCTTTCTTTTTTAGCGAGGCTCGCGTTTCATTAGACAGCTGTTTTGTAAAAAACAGCGACGCCCCCTTTCTTTTTTAGCGAGGCTCGCGTCTCATTAGACTGACCCCTGGTGTGTTTGCTAGGGTGCTCGACTTTTTGTACTTCGCGCCTCCCCTTAGGTGGCGGTGAAGTTTGCTTTTTGCGAGCCCCTGTCGTTTTTGCCAGGGTGCTCGACTTTTTTGGACTTCGTGCCTCCCCTTATCTTAGGTGGAGGTGAAGCTTTCTTTTTGCGAGCCCCTGTCGTTTTTGCCAGGGTGCTCGACTTTTTGTACTTCGCGCCTTCCCTTAGGTGAAGGTGAAGTTTGCTTTTTGCGAGCCCCTGTCGTTTTTTGCCAGGGTGCTCGACTTTTTTGGACTTCGCGCCTCCCGTTATCTTAGGTGGAGGTGAAGCATGCTTTTTGCGAGCCCCTGTCGTTTTTTGCCAGGGTGCTCGACTTTTTTGGACTTCGCGCCTCCCGTTATCTTAGGTGGAGGTGAAGCTTGCTTTTTGCGAGCCCCTGTCGTTTTTTGCCAGGGTGCTCGACTTTTTTGTACTTCGCGCCTTCCCTTTGGTGAAGGTGAAGTTTGCTTTTTTGCGAGCCCCTGTCGTTTTTTGCCAGGGTGCTCGACTTTTTTGGACTTCGCGCCTCCCCTTATCTTAAGTGGAGGTGAAGCTTGCTTTTTGCGAGCCCCTGTCGTTTTTTGCCAGGGTGCTCGACTTTTTTGGACTTCGCGCCTCCCCTTATCTTAGGTGGAGGTGAAGTTTGCTTTTGAAAAAGAAAAAAGGTTGTTTTTCGAAGCAATCTTAGCGGGTTTCCATCGATTGTAGCGCTTTTTTTTTAAAAAAAAAGAAGTGCTTGTTCGATGTTTGCTAGTAAAAGTAAATAACTTGGAGATATTGCTTTTTGGGGGGTTCTAGCCTGTATTAAGGGTTTGGATACTGCCTCGTTAAAAAACCTTACGCCCCTTCGTAAGGAAAAAGAGTGCAGCTCCTTTAGTTTGTTACATTGATAGAAAATGGAAGAAATAACAAATTACATAATGCGAGGGCTCGCTAAGGCTCTGCTATGGGTAGTATTTGCGAAGGTCGTCGATGTTCCAGGTATGAGGCAGGATGTTTCCCTCGCTGTCAGAGAGGTGGAAAGAGGCAGGGCGATTGCATTCTGATATCAGGTATGGACCGGTCCACTTTGGCTGGAACTTCCCCGCCATGTCGGCGTTTTGTTTCCGGATGAGGACGAGGTCACCCTTCTGCAAGTCTTTGATTCTGACCTTTTTATCTCTCCATTTTTTGGTTTCTTCTTGATACTTGCGAAGGTTATGCACAGCGTTGCATCTTGCTTCTTCGAGTAAATCTTTGTTGAGCAGCAGGCTTTCTTCTGTTGGTTCGAGGGTTGTTCTCGGTGATTCGTGCCTCAGTTCTTCTGGTAACACAGCCTCTTCCCCAAACAGGAGCTTGAAAGGTGTGAATTTGGTTGCTCTGCACTCCGAGGTGTTGTGAGACCAAGTGACCGAGGTTAGCTCTTCTGCCCATTTTCCCTTTGGCCTGCCTTGCAATTTCTTGGATATGGCTTGGAAAATTGTTGCATTAGCTCTTTCAACTAAGCCGTTGGATTGAGGGTGCCGAACAGAAGCAAAGCATATGATTGTACCAATTTGTGCGCAGAATTCTTTGAAAACTTCGCAGTCAAACTGGGTGCCATTATCGACGGTGAGGTGTTTGGGGACGCCGAAACGACAAATTATCTGTTGCCAGAAAAACTTTTTCACTGCGAGGGAGGTGATGGAAGACAATGGTCTTGTTTCAATCCACTTTGTGAAGTATTCCACGGCTACCACCGCGTAGCGAAGGTTTCCTGGAGCTGTCGGTAGTGGGCCCATGATGTCCATTGCCCACCTTTGCAGAGGCCATGTTGGGCATATAAGCATTGTAGGAGCCCCTGGGGCGTTTTGGTTTTTTGCTGTTAGTTGGCAACCTTCGCATTGTTTGACGATGTTTTCTGCATCTTTTAACGCCGTTGGCCAGTAGAAGCCTTGCCGGAAGGCTTTTCCGACTAATGCCCTTGGGCCGTTGTGTGATCCACAAATGCCTTCATGGATAAGCTTAAGAATGTCATTTCGTTCAGACTGTGGGACGCATTTGAGCCAGGGCGAGGTTACTGAAGCTTTGTACAAAATGTTGTCCACAATCTTATACCCTCGTGCTCTTTGTTTTAGCCTGTTTTCTTCTTCTTTGGAATCTGGTTCATGGAGCCCCTTGATGTAGGCTATGATAGGTGCCCTCCAGTCCTCGCTCTGGATTGCATTGATCAACTTGGTGTTCTTTTCGAAGGTTTCAAAAGCTGGTTGGGTCGCAACTTCATGGAAAACATCGGGCGGTAGGTGTAGTTGTTGTGCTGCTGCTTTAGCTAGGCAGTCTGCTTCGCTATTTTCTGACCTTGGTATTGCTTTTACTGATACGCCGAGGAAAAAAAACTCTAACCTTCGGACATGTTGAAAGCACTTTTGTAGCTCTGGATCTCTGGCCTTGTAATTTTTCTCAATGTGCCCCGCGATGACCTGTGAGTCTGTGTAGATGACTGCCCTTCGGACTGACAGTGACCGAAGCCTTGAGAGAGCGAGTATCACAGCTTCGTATTCTGCGGAGTTGTTTGTACATTTGAAGTCAAGTCTTCTTGCGTATCTTAGCTTAGATCCGGATGGCGAAACTAGAATGGCCGAGGCCCCTGCGCCAGTTGCACCCCAGGCTCCGTCAACATACACGGTCCAAAATGGATCTTGGTGAGGTTCATCTTTGCGAGGGTCTGGGGTCCATTCGGCTATGAAATCTGCTAGTGCCTGGGATTTGATTGCTGTTCGACCGACGAAGGTTAGCGCGTAGCTGTTGAGTTCAAATGCCCATTTAGCTATTCTTCCGACTGCCTCATTGTTTTTGAAAATGTTCTCGAGGGGAAAAGCCGAGGGAACATGGATTTCATATGCTTGGAAATAGTGCTTGAGCTTTCTTGATGCCATGACCACTGGATACGCTATCTTCTCGAGCTCTGAGTAATTTCGTTTAGGCCCTTCGAGGGTTTCTGATACGTAGTAGATTGGCGCTTGCCTGGTTTTGTTGTTCTCATGCAACCCTTTGATTAAGACTGCGCTCGCTGCGTGAGGCGAAGCTGCGACGTACAGCAATAACAAGTCCCCTTTGCTTGGGCTGGTTAAAATAGTCAAGTTGGTGAGATACTTCTTCAAGTCTTCGAAGGCTTTCTGCTGCCGGGGTCCCCAGTTGAATGGTGCGGTGCTTCTCGGGCTTTCGAAGAAGGGTAACCCTCGCTCAGCTGATCTGGAAATGAATCTGCTGAGAGCTGCTAATCGGCCTGATAAGCGCTGGGCTGCTTTTTTGGTTGTCGGGGGTTCCATGTTGATGATAGCATCAATCTTGTCGGGGTTAGCTTCAATTCCCCTTGCCGAGATGATACAACCCAGTAGTTTTCCTTCACTTACCCCGAAAACACATTTTTCGGGGTTCAACATTAATCCAGCGCACCGGAGGTTGCTGAACACTCTCGAGAGGTCCGAGATGTGGTTTTCTTTTAACTCGCTTTGGACAACCAGGTCATCAACATAAGCGGAAACGGAGTGTTCATCTTTGAAGACCTCGGATGCCATACGAGCGAAGGTTGAACCCGCGTTTCTTAGGCCTTCTGCCATTCTCCGAAAACAAAACGTTCCCGAGGGTGTGATGAAACTTGTTTTCTCTTCATCTTCTTCATTCATCCAGATCTGGTGGTACCCCGAAAAGCAGTCGAGTAGAGATAGCATTTGGCAGCCGGCTGCCCTGTCAACCAAGGTGCTTATGTTGGGGAGGGGAAAATCATCCTTTGGGCACGCCTTGTTCAGACACATGAAATCTACGCACATTCGCCATTTCTTGTTCTTTTTCTGTACCAGTACCACGTTTGAGAGCCATGTTGGGTACTTGACCGGGCAGATGACGCCTGCGTCCAAAAACCTTTTTACCTCGGCTTTCGCTGCCTCTTTCCTCTCTTCTGACATTTTGCGAAGCTTTTGTTTGACCGGGCGATAGCCCGGCTTGATGTTTAGGCTGTGCTCTATCAGGGTTCTGTCCACTCCTCTTAAGTCCTCCGCGGACCAGGCGAAGGTGTCGGAGTTTCCTTTGAGGAAAGTGGCGAGGTCGCTTTCTTATTGGGGGGCTAGGTTGGCTGAGATGAACACCTTTCTTTCGGCGTTACCCTCGAAGAGTTGCACTTGTTTGGTTTCTTCCTTGGGTGACACCTTTATTTTGTCAGTGCACACCTCACCTTCGCCATTCAGGTTTGTGGCTTGAGGCTTTGACAGGTTGTGGACATTACGTTGTCCTGGTGCTACTGTTCCCTCGGCTGCCCTTGCAATGTCTTGGTCTCCATATACTGCGACCACTCCCTTCGGAGCGGGAAGCTTCATGCAGAGGTAAGCGGGGTGGATGACTGCGTTGAATGTGGCCAAATATGGCATTGTATGGGTACAACATGTCGACCACGTCGAAGGTTAAATGCTCGGTTCTGCAGTTGATCTGGTCGCCGAAGGTCACGGGCAGAGAAATTTTCCCGATGGCTCTCACTTGTTGACCGCCGAAGCCGTATAAAGGGTTGTCAGCAGGTTGCATGAGGTTCCTATCAAGCTTCATGCTGTCGAAGGTTGAGGCGAACAGGATGTCTGCGGAGCTTCCTATGTCGACCAGAATTTTAGTGACAGTCCACCCTGCTAGATTGGTCTCGATCACCATGGCGTCGGTATGAGGGTAATCTCTCAACTTCATATCACTGGAGTCGAAGGTTATGGGGATGTGGGACCAACGACCGAATTTGTGTGGTCCTTCGACGGCTACATGGTGCACCCGTCTGGCATGTTCCTTTCTCTGCCGCTTGTTGCCATGGTCATCATTTGAACCTCCGGTAATAGCTAGTATTACTCCGAAGGTTGATGTTGGGTTGTTGATGGTCGTTTGGCTCTGGGTTTCGGGTTTGACAGGTTGAGGCGCTGGTAGGGTGGGTATTGGTGGTGGTGGCGGTAAAGCGTTGTTGACTTGTTGGGTGGTTGGGGTTTGGGTTTGGGGGGTTGTTGGATATGTGACTGTGTATGGTGGATTTTGGCGTTGTGGGATGGTGGTTGGCTGATAAGAGGCTTGGTTGAAGAGTGGTTGGTGAGCGTAGATGGTTTGTTGCGAGGGTAGGCCGTAGTTTATGGGGGTATAGTGGTATGGAGGATTTGGTGGGTGGAAATTTGGTTTCCTGGTATGGTTGATGGTTCGTGTGTCTGCCGAAGCGGCTCTTTTGGACTCCTGGAACTCTTTTCCCTTGGCGAAGCATTCGCATTGCTTGGTGGTGTGCCCCTTTCCAAGACCACAGAAGTGACAATACATTTTTGCGGGGTCTTTTTGCTGGTTCCGTTGATCTGGCGGGGGTGGCAAACCTTGAGGGTTTTGGTTGTTCGGAGGTTGAGTGCCCCGTCCTTGGTGTTCATAGTGTATTGGTTTGTTGATGGCACTGATGTTGCTTTGTTCTTGGCGAGGGTTGTTTGCTCTTGGTTGTGGCCCCGGCTGCGGCTTCTGCTGCGACCTCCGAGCATCGGACTTCGCTCTAAAGTCCATGTCTGCTCTACAGTATCTTTCCATTGTCTCGTGTAGTTCCTCGATTGTGTTTGCCGGCTTCCTGGCAAATTTCGAAGAGCATGGGCCTGGGCGCAGGCCACTGACTGCAGCGAGGATGACAGCCTCGTCGGATATTCCCGGGGTTCTTGCTCTAATTTGGATGAACCTCCGCCAATAATCTTGGAGTGGTTCGCGCTCTTCCTGTTTGCAGTTGAACAACTCAATGGGGTTGCATGGGGCTGGTGTAATGCCTTTGAAGTTTGTGCAAAGCCTGTCTCTTAGATTGGCCCAGGAATCCACTGTTCCGGGGCGGAGGTTGCTGTACCAGGTTTGTGCAATGTCTCGCAAGATGATGACAAAAGACTTTGCCATTGTTGATTCATCTCCGCCTGCTGCGGCAACTGCGGCTTCGTAGCTCATTTTGAATTGTCGAGGGTCGGAGAGCCCGTCGTAGCGGGGTAGGTTTTGGGGATTGTAGCACGGTGGCCAGGGTTGGGTTTGGAGTATTTGGGAGAGTGGTGACTTTGGGTCATAGGGCATTTGGTGTTGTTGGGGTCTTCGTTGGTTGCGAAGGTTAAGCTCTCTCTCATCTGGGTAGAGTTGGCGAAAGTGTGGTGGCCTCATAAGATGTGGTTCTGGGTGAAATGGTGGTGGTGGGGGTGGTGGATGGTGACGAAGGTTGTCCTGATCCCGCTCCTCATTCCCCTCTTGCAGCGGGGGTATTTCCTCATCATTCCATCCCTCGGCCTCGGCTTCAGCCGCAGCGAGGGATTCCTCCATTCGGCGAAGCTGTTCCCTGGCCTCGTTTGCCCTTTGTCTGATCGAGCGCAACCGGTTGTGCCGCTCAAGCTGATCCAGGCGCCTCTTCTTCTCCTGCAGCTCAGCTTGAAGTCTTTCGAGGGCCTCAAGGCCCATTTCTTCTTCATCTCTCCCCTCTCCTTCTCCTGAAGTGTGGGGGTGCGGCTGTGCCACCACTCGGGCCTGGGGGCCCGGGACTTCAGATTCTAGGGTGGCACCTTCTGCTCTCGAGGGTTGCACAATCTCCTCAGCAGGCGGAACCAGCGTCGCCGTCTCATTGGCGATGCGTCGGTCCCTAGCTGCGGGCGCTCTCCTGTTTCTTGCCATTTTGAACTTCGCTCCCCACGGACGGCGCCAAACTGTTGGAAGCACACTTGCCCCCACCTCCGCACTTGTGCAGGGGGAAGGCGAAGGTGACTGAGTGTCGGATGCAATAGCAAGGGTTAGGGAAACGAAGACAAAGATGCTCTGGCTCTGATCCCCAGAAATCGTCCCTTTACACTGTTCACCCCGGTATTTATAGGGGATACCAAGGGTCATGGGATCAATTACAAAAGGGTACAGAAAAGATTCCCTGGCTCCACGCAGGGAGGAGGGGTAATAACGTAAAAACACAGCTAAGGTAGAAACCCTAGTTAGCCTCCTTCCAGCGAGCCGCCACCTGATTCTTATCACCTTCGAGAGGGGAGAGCGAGTGCCAGACCCTCGATCTCGCTTGCCCTCGGGCCAGCGCTCCACTGACGCCTGCCAGACCCATCGCTCCAAGTAGAATGGCCTCGAAGGCCGGCGAGGGCGCCTGCCGTGTTGTCGTCACGCCTTAGCCTCGCGATGGAAAAACGAGGGCCGACCTTCGTCCTGCGGAGGTATCCGTCCAGTCGCAGAGCTTGAGGTCCTTCGCCACCAGTTGGGTCTGGGCCTCCTGGCGAAGGTACGCGAGATGCGCGAGGGTCACTCCCATCGCTCTTCACGCCCTTTTCCTGCAAAAAGCACCTGAACACTTCCGAAGGTCGGGTCAGTGTTCGGAGGCTTGATTGGCGACCTGAGAGACTTAACAGGATGAAATAGGGGGATAAACGGCGAAGGTGCGCGGGCCGTTTTGCTGAGCCGCCTGCGTGGCGCCTCTGCCGAGGGTCCCTTCCCCCAACATTTTGCTTAGTGGAATGTGTAGGAGCTCCCCGATTGATTGAGTACTAGTTGCTTAGGTTTGTGTAACGTTGCAAGCTAGAATTGTTTAGGTGAGCTCTAGCTAGCCCGACACCTTAATTGTTTTGTTTAGGATCTTTTATAAGGTGCTTGAGAGTATAGATAGAGGGGTGTAGTCTTGGCTAGACCGATAGTTGTTAATTCCGCATTTGTTTCGGTTAGTCGGTACGATTAGTTTTAGAAAGGACTATTCACCCCCCCCCTCTAGTCCGCCATCTTGACCCTTCAGAAGGGCTGCATCGGCTTCGACCGACCTCCGGTTTGCTTGTAAGTTTCACCAATGGCTCGTGTCATCGTTCAATAAGGCTGTATTTGGCATTATTGGAGCTAAAAATAGTATCTTCAAGCGTCAAGCACATCACAAGGCCCTCATAGACCGTCTGGAGCAAGGGTCCTGATCTCCTGAACCTCCATGGAAGAAGCCGGTCTTGGTGAAAATGACTCCGAGGCGTGCCAGTCAATTTGACCTGTAATTGACAAGGACAAGAAAAAGATGTTAAATCGTGGAACCTGCCGATTTGATGCCAGACAGTTCTAAATTATACGGCTCCGATATAGCCATTGATACAGGACATTGACTACAAAGTCAACTCCCAAGAGATGATTGAAGCATTAACAAAATTATAAGTGAAACAACTATTGTATATGTAAAGAAAGCATTTAGAACGAGAACAGTTGAAGAGCTTAAACATATGAGTGAAGTAATGATCTATATATACGTTAACGATCATAATCTAAGGATATAGCTCGTACATGTAAATCCTACTAAAGCATTGGATATTCAAAACCCAATTAAGACTGGTCTAGAAGGCCAGCGGTCTTAACTAAAGCTCCTCCGTAATAATTTATTAGATTCATCTCAACCTGGTCTAGAAGGTCGGCGGGCTTCAATGAAAATAACACATCATACTAGATTGTGCGGATACATGGGTGTATGCCGGATCTTGAGATGATGAGTGATTGTCAACTGGGATGATGCGCATGTTCTTTGGCTTGTGTTATGCAGGTGTTTAGCACGGGTACTGTGATCAAAGGCAAGGTGAAGGTCAAGTAGAGACGTGTCATGCCGATGGACCCGGAGCGGTGAAGGGCGAACGTGAGGCTTGGACTGACGGACCGGTGGCCGGAGGATCGGCCGTGGTGGCTGACAGCCTGGGACAGCAACAAGTGAAGACTTGCGTGTGAACGGGGTGCACGGGCGGTGCATCCCCTCTACGGCTCGGTTTGGTGGTTGAGCCACAGAAAAACCATCGAGTGGATAGTTTTTAGGTTTGGGCCTCAAAACTTGGGTGCGGCCAGTTTCCGAGTTTAGGCCACAAAACTTGGGCTGAGGACAGTTTCCAGGTTTGGGCCTCAAAACCTGGGTGCTGGCGGGTTTCTGAGTTTGGGCCACAAAACTCAGGCGACGGACGACAGGTTTCCCGGTTTCGGCCTCAAAACCGGGGGATGGCCCAGGTTTCCCAGTTTTGGCCTCAAAACCGGGGGGAGGTCCGTGAAAAGGACGAGCAGAGCGGTGGCGGCACGTGGCGGCAATCGGTGAGGTCACGTCGAGGCGAAGCTACCAGTTGTGCGGGCGTGGCCGTCGGATCACCATCTACTTCGAGTTGGTCAGGAATACCCTTAGGGTTAGCCTACTGGCTCATTAGTTGTAAGGGTAGAATGGGAATAATTGTATTAGGCTATATAAGGAGAGGCCAACCCTCCCTCCAGACTATCTCAGCCATTGCTATTTTCATTCTAGGGTTTCCTGCTTCCCATTCCCTGCTGTAGCTACTGAGATCCACAGAGACGGTGAATCATACATCTGTGTATTTGCTTTTTGAGGAAACGAGACCGTAATCTCGTTGTCTCCTCGTGTGGAGGAGTTTCGGCTGCAATTCATGATTTGAATTCACGTTTTGAACTTGTTCTTCGCGTTCTTTGTTTCTCCACGATTTTCCCGTCACTCGATCTCCCTCCTCGCTGCATCTTTTTTGAATCCACTTGAACCAACTTGTTCTTTGATGTGAGGAGAACATTTCCACCGAAGGAATTCATCTCAATCCTCACGAACAAGTAGATCGGGTCGATTCATGTTTCGTGACGCTTTTTCGGTTCATACACCTTCCCCTTCGATTTCCCATTGATTGAGTTGATTTGAGCGGATGATTTCTTGGGGATAGTCTTCCAACTACCTCGTGATCATCTTCTCCAAGTTTGGGAACAAGGGATTTTGATTTGGATCAGATTTGAGGAGATTTGGGTGAAGGGCGACCGAAATCGCCCTCACTGGGTGGTCGCGGACAGTCCGCCACCCACCCCGCAGACAGTCCGCGCATCGGGGGCGAGCTAGGTCAGTGGCTGTGTTCTTCAGCTGTGTTGTTTTTGTTTGAACGGCGGACAGTCCATAGTGCTAAGTTGCGGACAGTCCGGGCCTGAGCAGAACGAGTTCAACAGTAGTGCTGTTTTGGGGACTTTGCCGGCGGACAATCCACCCTTCCCTCACGGACAGTCGGGCAGTACCGCGGACAGTCCGGGACTGTACCCGCGGACTGTCCGGGACTTCGCACACTTGTCTTTTTCAGTGCATTTGGTCTCCCGACTTTTCCGTTTGATTTTTGGACTTCTTGTTTGGCCCTAGAGTTAACCAAGAAACCTCTCTAGGTATCTTTGCTACTTGTTAGCATAGGTATTTGGAGATTTTTCGACGTAGCCTTCTATCTACGCTCGAGGGTAGGTTTTTGGGGTCGAACTTGAGCCGGAGCTTTTGGCGTTTGGTGTGCTCTCGTTTGGTGGTGCCTCACTGTGATCCTAGGGATCATCCACCCTCTTCCAAGGGTCGTGGGCATCACGTTTTTGGTCAAAGCTTTTGGGGGTTGATTTGTGGGACAAAGGCCAAAGTTTCGAGAGAAATTTTTAGGCTCCCATTCACCCCCCCCCCTCTGGTCGCTTTCTGGTAGAGTTCTTGGTCCTTCAATTGGTATCAGAGCAGGTTAAGGATCTTCCACCTTAGCCGGTTCCAGATCCACAGAAGGCGACATGGATCGCGGCGTGGGCAAACCGCCGTTTTTCGATGGGACGAACTATGCGTATTGGAAGATACGCATGTCGTCCTATCTCCAGAGTATCGGTGCTTCCATTTGGGATATTTGCAACTCTGCTGATTACGTGGTCTTGGCTGCTCGTGCGACTCAGCATCAGATCGATGAGCATGATGCCAATAGCCGAGCCCATAATGCTCTTTTCTCATGTTTGAGCATGACGGAGTTTGATCGTGTTTCTCACCTCGCTACGGCTCGGGAGATTTGGGCTACTCTCATGCGTTTTCATGAGGGCACCACTCAAGTCAAAACCTGTCTCTACGAGTCGCACAAGCGAGAGTATGAGAACTTTCGACACATGTCTAGCGAGAGCATAGAAAGTTTATTCGCTCGCTTTCAGGTTATTGTCAACAGGATGAGGGCTAACAAGGAGTTGTTGCCTTTTGACGATCATGAGAGGGCTCTCAAGCTTTTACACACTCTCAATCGGTCGGTGTGGGATTCCAAGGTTCAGGCGATCATCGAATTGCCTAACTATGAGACCCTCACGTGCGACGAGCTCTTTAGTAAGCTCAAGTCTAGTGAGATTGACGCCATGGCGAGGGCTTCTTATGAAAATCCTTCTGGCCCTTCGATGGCTTTGGTTTCTGGCTCTTCTGCTAACACCTCTGGAGGCTTTGCTTTGTCATCTCTTCTTACAGTCACAGAGGAGCAGCTGGAGTTCATGGAGGACGATGAGTTGGCCCTGCTTGCCAACCGGTTCTCGCGGTTCCACAACAACCGCATGAACCGTCGCCGCGGAGGAGGACGTGGTGGCTGCTACGAGTGTGGAGGCTCGGACCACTTCATTGCCAATTGCCCGAAGAAGAACAAGCAAGTCTTTGGCAAGGCGGATCACGGCCACAAGTATGACTCCGGCAAGCGCAAGAAGTACGTCCCCGCCAAGCACAAGCGGAGGGGCGGCTTGAACAAGGAGTACAACAAGGAGAAGTACTCGGAGAAGGCCCAGGCCGAGCAGCGTGCCTTCTTCGCCACTCTCAGCGACGTCGACGACTCGGATGACAACTCCGCTGCATCAAGCGATGACGAGTCCGAGAAGAAGAAGAAGATTGACGACAAGCTGAACGGCCTCTGTTTCTTCGCCGACAGCGAGGGCTTCTGCACCATGGCCCTCGGCGATGAGGTCAACGGCGAGTTGGAGGAGATCCCTCGGAATGACGACGACGACGACACCTCCTAGGTATCCCAAACTCCTGACGAACTCTCTGCTGAGGTTGACAAGCTTACTGCTTCTCTCCTTAGTCAAGATAAACTGCTTAGGCTTGCCGCTAGGGAGAGAAAGGAGTTTAGGAGTAAGTGGGAGGATGCAGTGAAGGAGCTTGAATCTGTCAAGTCCACCGTTGTCGTAACTGAGGAGGATGAGTGTGAGATGTGCTCCAAGCACATGACTGACCTTCTCACTTTGAGGGGGAAGTATGTTGCTTTGGTTGGAGAGGTGGATGAGCTTAGAGCTAGATCCTCAGTGCTTGGTGCGTGCAAGTCTTGTGCAGGCTTGCAATCCGAGCTGGTAGAGAAGAATGCCAAGATTGTGTCTCTTGAGAAGGCCAGCTCGGGTAGCACTTGTGTGTCCAGGTGTGCTTTGTGTGAGGGTTTGGAGATGGAGATTGCAAATGCGCAGCATGACAAGATGCAAACCGAGGAAGAAAACACATACCTTCGGACCATCTTGTCATGGGTGTCTTGTGGTGAGCCGCAGCTTGGGATGATGATTGCCCAATTCAAGCGTGCTGCTGGAGGTCCAGGTGTACGTTTTGCTCAAGGGATGGTGAATGCTGCCTCTTTTGGTAAGATTGGAGAGTCGAGTGGTCTTAATCTGAGTGAGAAGCCCAACTCCACCACTACTCCCAAGTTAACCAAGATACCACCCAAAGAGCCCCTCAAGCCTAACACCAAGGATGGAGTGTTTGTGGAACCTCCAAGAGCTCCACCCAAGAAACAAACATGGGCTCCAAAACCCACCACCTCAGGAACAAGCTGGACACCATGCCACCAATCCATTAGGAGCTCATGCCACAAAAGAGCCAAGTGATCCACACCCACTACCGTGAGTACCAACAACCACCTATGAGAGCGGTGAGGTACCATTGTGAGCACTGTGGGAGAGATGGACACTTGAGGGAGTTTTTGCTTTCAGCGCAAGAGAGAGGAGCGTCGTGCAAAGGAGATGAACAACACGGACATGTACCATCCTTTCCATGATGTACATGTGCCAAATGTTCAAAGGAGAGCTGCTAGGACTAGAGGTCCAATGCCTCAAGGTCCTAGGCCGCAAGGAGGACGTGCCCGGCGGGAGCCTGCTTTTGTAGGTTTTGGACCCCGTGGCGGTGGCTTTGCTATTGAGCGTTATCCCCCACCGCGTTTTGAGTATCGCGATGGACGCTCTTCCCTTAGCAGACCACGTTTTCCTATACGTGGTGATCGCTTTCCCCGTAGGCGTGCTAGGAATGGTTTTGCTACTAACCGTTGTTTTGAGCAGCCGGCCCAACACTGGTATACTTCCCATTTTACTCACCCCAGTGTTGGACCGTATGCTCACCCTATGTCTTTTTAATGATGTAGGTAAAACGATTGGAGGACTTTTGGTTGGTGGATTCCGGGTGCTCAAGGCATATGACCGGAAACGCCAACTGGTTCTCCAGTCTTAGTCCAGTTGCTGGAAAGGAGTTTATCACCTTCGGCGACAATAGCAAAGGTAAAGTGTTGTCTCGTGGGTCGGTGCGAGTTAATGAGAACTTTGTGTTGCGTGATGTTGCTCTTGTTTCTAACTTGCATTTTAACCTTCTTTCTGTTTTGCAACTCTTTGATGATGACTATGAGATTCGTTTTAAGCCGAATCTCAGTCGTATTTTGGATCCTCAGGGCAATCTTGTGTGTTTGATTTCGCCTTTGGGAAAGTCTTTCATGCGAATTTCTCGGAGTCGTTTGGAATTTCTCGTTGTCTTTTGGCTGGACCTTCCTCCTCTGACCTTTGGAAGTGGCATAGGAGACTGGGTCACTTGAGCTTCGACTTGCTTGGAAGGCTTAGCTCACTTGGCTTAATCCGAGGATTGCCCAAGTTGTGCATGGAGAAGGATCTTATTTGCCATTCTGGTAGACATGGGAAAATGGTAGCCGCTCCCCACCATCCTGTGAACCAAGTTATGACCAAGCACCCTGGAGAGCTTTTGCATATGGACCTTGTCGGTCCGGCTCGGTAGAGCTCGGTTGGTGGGAAGTGGTATGTGCTTGTTGTTGTTGACGATTTTTCGAGATATTCGTGGGTTTTCTTTTTAGCTGAGAAAACTGAGACTTTCACCTTTGTTCGCAATTTGATCTTGCGACTTCAGAACGAGTTCCCTAAGAACTCGATGAGAGCTATTCGTAGCGATAATGGTTCCGAGTTTAAGAACTCGGATTTTGAGAAGTTTTGTAACTCTTTGGATTTAGAGCATCAGTTTTCTTCCCCCTACACACCGCCACAAAATAGTGTTGTAGAGAGGAAAAATCGGACCCTTGTAGAGATGGCCAGGATGATGCTCAATGAGCATAGGACTCCTAGGCGATATTGGGCCGAGGCTATAAACACTGCATGCTATATTTCCAATCGCATTTTTCTTCGTGCTTTCTTGAAGAAAACTTCTTATGAGTTGCGATTTGGGAAGCACCCCAAAGTGAGTTATTTTAGAGTTTTTGGTTGCCACTGTTTTATACTCAAAAAAGGCAACTTGGACAAGTTTGAGTCTCGTTCGTCTGACGGTGTATTTTTGGATTATGGAAATCATACTCGCGCATATCGTGTACTTCACCTTGATACTAACCGAGTCATGGAGACATTCGATGTCACCTTCGACGAGACTATGCTTTGTCCTTCTTCTAGTTTTGAGCGTGCAGGTGATCATGAGGTTGGAGAACCTCTTTTTGATGATGAGGAAGAAGGTGCTGAAGGGATAGATGATCCAGCACTTCCTCCACCTGCTGTGCCTATTGGGTCAACTTCGACCACGACTGCACGCGACCCCGACCTTTCTTCCTCTACTACATGGGGGCCGTGTGATCCACCACTTGCGGTTGTACCACTTGTACCTGAGGAGGCAACAACTGCTGTTGAGGGGGAGGTAACTTCAGCAAGGGAGGCGCCACGACATATTTAGCGCCAACACCCTCCTCAACAGATGATCGGCGACATCCACAAATGCGTCACTCGGTCTAGGTCACAAGAAATCTCTCACTTTGCTCATTCTGCATTTGTTGCTGATTTTGAACCCCGAGATGTTGGACACGCTTTATCTGATCCGGATTGGGTCAATGCCATGCATGAGGAGCTTGAAAATTTTGAAAGAAATCAGGTTTGGGTTCTTGTTCCTCTTCCTCCTAATGGGTTTTCAAAAACAAACAAGGAGAGGATGGCCATATTGTGAGAAACAAGGCCAGACTTGTAGCCCAGGGGTATAGTCAGAAGGAGGGGATAGACCATGAGGAGACTTTTGCTCCTGTAGCTCGTTTGGAGGCAATTAGGATCCTCTTGGCTTTTGTTGCGTCCAAAGGTTTCAAACTTTTTCAAATGGATGTCAAGAGTGCCTTCCTAAACAGCTACATAGAAGAGGAGGTGTATGTGAAACAACCCCCCGGTTTTGAAAATCCCAAGTTTCCAAACCATGTCTTTAAACTTCACAAAGCTTTGTATGGTTTGAAACAAGCCCATAGAGCCTGGTATGATAGGTTGAAAACCTTTTTGCTTGCTAAGGGTTTTAAAATGGGATGTGTGGATAAAATGCTTTTTCTCCTCAAGCAAGGCAATGACACTTTGTTAGTTCAGATTTACGTGGATGATATCATCTTTGGTGGTTCTTCTCATGCTTTGGTTGCCATTGTAGATACTATGAGCAGGGAATTTGAGATGAGCGTGATGGGCGAGTTGACGTTTTTCCTCGGGTTGCAAATCAAGCAATCCCGAGAGGGGACGTTCGTGCACCAGGGCAAGTACACCAAGGACATATTGAAGAAGTTTGATATGGGTGAGGCCAAGCCTCTTGCAACACCCATGTCGACCACGACAGCCCTGGATGCGTACTAGGATGGAGAAGTTGTGGACCAGAAGGAGTACCGGAGTATGATCGGGTCGCTGCTGTACCTGACGGTGACACGCCCGAACATCCAGTTCGCGGTGTGTCTTTGCGCACGATTTCAGTCATCGCCGCGCACCTCTGACCGTCAGGCGATTAAGCGCATTATGAGGTACTTATGCTTCACACCTGAGTTTGGGATTTGGTATTCTGCTTCTTCTACCCTCGCCCTTTTTGGTTACTCGGATGCTGATTTTGCTGGTTGCCGACTTGAGCGCAAGTCCACTTCTAGGACTTGTCAATTTTTGGGTTCTTCTCTTGTATCTTGGTCTTCTCGCAAGCAGTCTAGTGTCATTCAGTCTACCACATAGGCTGAATATGTTGCTGCGGCTAGCTGCTGTTCCCAGTTATTATGGATGATGACCACTTTGCGTGATTTTGGTTTGAGCTTTTCTCGAGTTCCATTGTTTTGTGATAGCACGAGTGCGATTAGCGTAGCTAAGAACCCCGTGTTGCATTCTAAGACCAAACACATTGATGTGCGCTTTCATTTCTTGCGAGATCACTATGAGAAGGGTGATATCGACCTTCACCATGTCGATACTCATCTTCAATTGGCAGATATTTTCACTAAGCCTTTGGACCAATCAACCTTTGCTAGGTTGAGAGGTGAGCTTGGTGTGTGTTTCCCCTTTTAGTTGGGGGAAACATTTTGGTTCTTGTATCATAGACTGACTTCTTTTGCTTAGTTCTTGTTCAGTTTTTGCATTTCATCATATTTGCATCTTTATCTTTTTGAGCTTCATGTCTATAATCTGTAGAATGAATCTATGCTCTGATTAGTGTATGCTCTGATGATATACATGATGATGCTTGTAGCTTAGGCTCTTTTTGATCACTGATACATGTTGTGAGCTAAGCTACTTTTTAGAACTGTGAATATGCTTAATTCAACATTAATTTTGAAACATGTTCACCATTGAGTTTGGAAACTAGCATGTGTAGAATGTGTTGAAGTCACTTGTGCTTTTCATATATGCTAGGTTGCTATGTCTCTAGTTCTGAGTCCTTCACTTGCTTGGTTTGTTCATATTTTGTTAAAATTTGAACCAAGTCTAAGTGAATTGAAAAGATCGAGATGGGATTACTTGACAACACATCACGGTATCGAGACTGTTTCTCATTGCACATTGAGTTAAACTTGAGCCGTGTAGTGTAAGACCGAAACCGTTGTTTCAAGCTTCTGATTGCTTATGCATAGGCTTAGCTCGGTTGAAAAGTTAGGCGATGTCAAGTTTTTAACCTCTCGCAATCTCATGCTGAAATTTTAAACTTGTGTAAAAACCGCTGCAACTCCGATAAATGTTGAAAACACAAGTCTATGTTTCATTCTATAGCATGATGATTGAACTTTGCTAGGGGTAGTTCACTTTGGATACATATTTAGCACTTGTGTAACTTCCTGTCTATACATGTTTGGTGCTATTTTGATGGTGAAACCCTTTCTGAATGGCTTAAAAACTGCTCACTTTGCTCATATGTTCATATTTCATATTCTGTGATCAGTTTGAGCCTTTGCTGGCATTTGTGCTTATTGTCGAGTAGTGGATTAGCACTCTTTAGAGCATCTATTCACTCTACGGACTATATACCTGAAGCTGCTAACTTGCATTTGTAACCCATATGCATTTGCCTTGTTGTGTGCATTTTCAACTAAGGGGGAGAAATTTGACAAATCATGTCCCTAGTTGTCATGTCACTATTGAAGGGGGAGTTTGCTCGATTTCTGCTTTGACGAGGTGTTCAATTGGTTTGGAGCGACTTTCAGCCTATATGGTTTTCAATTGGTTTGAAGCAGTTTTACAATTGGTTTGGAGCGATTTTCATCCTGTGTGGTTTTTCAATGGTTTGGAGCGTTTTTGCTAGTTGTGTTGAGCCTCTGCCTCTTTCTGGAGGGACTAACCTGTCTTTGTCTCTTTGGCTCCGACTACCTTCTTGCTAGTGGTGTTGAGCCTGTTCTACCTCTTCTTGAGGGCTAGCTTTGCTTTGCTTGGTTGCGTCGAGCCGTTGCCCATGTCTTTGGGAACCAAGTTATCTCGCTGACTCCATTCGACTTTTCCTGGCTTTGCTTCGCTTTTAGTCGACTGGTTGAGTTCGCTTACCTCTTCTTCCTTCTTTCTTCTACCATCATATGATTTGTGTTGGTAGTTGACAATGCACTCATCAAGGGGGAGATTGCGGATATATGGGTGTATGCCGGATCTTGAGATGATGAGTGATTGTTGTTGGTATAAATTAACGCACACTCTACTTTATCTGCAAGCGCACAGATAAGATCTACCGATGTAGCACTTCACCAGAGTAACCCAGTTTTAATATCGAACCCAAGGGAACGGATAGTGTTAAGTCTTAAAGTCTAACCCCTGAGTAGCTAACAAGGACGGAGAATCTAGAAGCATAGAGGGGATCACTAAGGCTATCTAAATCCAACTTAAGAGTGATATGTTTATATTATTCTTAGTGGGGAAGTTGCCATAAAAGGTCACAAATAGAGTATGAGTCTTTTATGCAAATGTATAATCCTACCGAGCCTACACACGGGTAAGTGGACTATAGAAGAATCAACAAGGCTATAAGAGTCACCCTTGCGAACTACCACTACTACCGGCGTTATAGGAGGCAAATATGAGCTATCAAGTCTAAGCACCACGCTTACACTATCCAACTACTCTAACTCTAGAGCGACTAGAATTAGAGTACTCAAAAGAGAGTCATAAACCTTAAGAATAATAAGAACAATGGCTCAAACTTAAATATAGATGTTGATTACTGAAACAATCGTTGAAGCAAGTTGACGAAGAACTTGAATCCACAGGTACAAGATGAAGAAGTTGATCCGACAGGCCGGAGCTCCTCCTTGATCTCTTCCTCTCTCTCTCTCTCTTCTAGTTCTAGAATAAGACTAGGTTCTAAACCTAACTAGAGGGGTAACTAGTCTTCTACTTGATAGCTGGCTCTTGATTACAACTAGATGAACTAGATCTAATTCTAGATGAACTAGAAGAGATTCATCTAGAGGGACCTCTACTTCTACATTGGAACCCTAGTTTCTGATGTGGAGATGAATAATGAAGATGGAGATGCCTGGAGAGGGGGGTCTGGGTCTGCTTATATATCCCTGAGGGATCAACCGCGGCCGTTAGATCAAACCGACTTCAGGGACGGTGGAGATGAGTCCTAGGGTTCGATGGAGGAAGCTTGCAGAAGACGGAAGCCAGCGGGCCCGGAGGGAGACCGACCGGTCTCATGGTGGGACCGGTCGGTCCCACCTGTCATCCTCTCGTGGTGGTCGACCTCCTGGTGTCTTCTTATGTCCTCTGGAGTCTTCTAGAATATTCCTGACATGCCGGTTGCGTTATCTCGCGTCGGTTTCCTTCTAGGGGAAGCAATCAGTGTTGGTTTCCTGGTTTAGTCCCTGCAGAATCACAATTCACCAAAACTCATGGAATATTGTCAATTAAAACCCTAAACCTTTGTTCGTGACTGAATTCATGCCCTTTTCATATTTATTTATCCTTTAATTTTAATAGATAACCAGTGTCAACAATTGTCAACTGGGATGATGCGCAAGTTCTTTGGCTTGTGTTGTGCAGGTGTTGGGCACAGATACGGTGATCAAAGGCAAGGTGAAGGTCAAGTAGAGGCGTGTCGTGCCGATGGACCCGGAGCGGTGAAGGGTGAACGTGGGGCTTGGACTAACGAACCGATGGCCTGAGGATCGGCCGTGGTGGCTGACAGTCTGGGACAGCAACAAGTGAAGACTTGCGTGTGGATGGGGTGCACGGGCGGTGCATCCCCTCTACGGCTCGGTTTGGTGGTTGAGCCACAGAAAAACCACCGAGCGGACGGTTTTTAGGTTTGGGCCTCAAAACCTGGGTGCAGCCGGTTTCCGAGTTTGGGCCACAAAACTCGGGCTGAGGACGGTTTCCAGGTTTGGGCCTCAAAACCTGGGTGATGGCGGGTTTCTGAGTTTAGGCCACAAAACTCAGGAGACGGACGATAGGTTTCCCAGTTTCGGCCTCAAAACCGGGAGATGGCCCAGGTTTCCCGGTTTTGGCCTCAAAACCGGGGGCAGGTCTGTGAAAAGGACGAGCAGAGCGGTGGCGGCACATGGCGGCAATCGGTGAGGTCACGTCGAGGCAAAGCTACCAGTTGTGCGGGCGTGGCCGTCGGATCACCATCTACTTCGATTTGGTCAGGAATACCCTTAGGGTTAGCCTTCTCGCTCATTAGCTGTAAGGGTAGGAGGGGAATAATTGTATTAGGCTATATAAGGAGAGGCCACCCCTCCCTCCAGACTATCTCATCCATTGCTATTTTCATTCTACGGTTTCCTGCTTCCCATTCCCTGTTGTAGCTACTAAGATCCGCAGAGACGGTGAATCATACCTCTGTGTATTTGCTTTTTGAGGAAACGAGACCGTAATCTCGTTGTCTCCTCGTGTGGAGGAGTTTCGGCTGCAATTCATGATTTGAATTCGCGTTTTGAACTTGTTCTTCGCGTTCTTCGTTTCTACACAATTTTCCCGTCACTCGATCTCCCTCCTCGCTGCATCTTTTTCGAATCCACTTGAACCAACTTGTTCTTTGATGTGAGGAGAACATTTCCACCGAAGGAATTCATCTCAATCCTCACGAACAAGTAGATCGGGTTGATTCAAGTTTTGTGATGCTTTTTTGGTTCATACACCTTCCCCTTCGATTTCCCGTTGATTGAGTTGATTTGAGCGAATGATTTCTTGGGGATAGTCTTCCAACTACCTCGAGATCATCTTCTCCAAGTTTGGGAACAAGGGATTTTGATTTGGATCGGATTTGGGGAGATTTGGGTGAAGGGCGACCGAAATCGCCCTCACTGGGTGGTCGCGGACAGTTGAAAGGTCCTAATTGGCTAGAGGGGGGTGAATAGCGTAAATAAAAAATCTACAATCTCACTAGAGCAAAGTATTAGTATTACAAATAGCCAAAAAGCGGTTTGCTCTAGCTCTAAATGTTAGGCAAGCCACCTATTTGCAATTCTAGTAATTTAATATCTCTATGGCACACAAGCTATGTCTCTACTTTATCTAGTTAGAGAGCTAACAAAATAAATAAATTGCTTCAACACTATGTCACTACTTTTACACTAGAGAGCAATCTAGAGAGCAAAATAAATCAACTAAATATGCTATGTTACTCTACTTGCAATTTATCACTACTACTACACAAGGTATATAAATATCAAGTATGAAAGAGAGATACTTAATTTAAATACCGACGGTGAAGAGTAGAGGATGATGCCAATCACCAAATAATTAATTCCAATGAGATATATATCAATCAATTCAATTCACCGGGAGACAATAGATGACACAATTGATTTTTCAACCGAGGTTCACTTGCTTGCCGGCAAGCTAGTCCCCGTTGTATCCCTCTACACCACGTGGTTCGGTGGCTAATCGGTATGACACACCGAGCCTCTCAATAGGCGCCACAAGAACCTACCAATGGAGAGATGTTGAATGACACGAGCAATCCACTAGAGTTGGAATTTGGCACTCTGTCGGGGAACCACAACAACCCCTCACAAATATCACCTTGATTGGGGGTGGACACAATCACCAAATCCCCTCACCAATCAATCCACCACCAACCGTCCAGGTGACGGCAATCACCAAGAGTAATAAGAAATCCAAAATCACAACAATCACCTAGTGCCAAGAAAATGAATCACAAATGCATGCACCTAGGGTTTCCCACCTCCTCTCATATGCATGAACCAACCATGAAGAGAGAGAGGAGAGGGATGGAGGGGATCCTCTTGGAGCTCTCAAATAGATCTCTAGCACTTGCTCTCTCACTTGATTGGGGCTCAAAGCTTGGGAGTGTGAGAGAGGAGAGGAGAGGAGCTTTGTTTCTCTGTTCTTGTGTTTGAAGAAGAAGAAGAAGAAAGGCCGAGCCGACCAGAGCGAGGAAAAAAGAAAGGCCGAGCCTTATCCCATACGGCTCCGAGTGCTCCCAAGGGGCACCTGCCCAACGGGCATGCGGCCAAGGGCCCCACACGCCCCTCCACTGCAATAGGCGCCGGGAAACAGATATGGCAAGTAAAGCCGGCTTGCACACGTGACAATGGAGGGCGCCGAGAAGAATAGAAATAGGACTTGTATCTTTCCAAATTTCATTATGTAGATTGTAATCGTCTAGGACTCGTATTTCATCCAGGGTATAAATATAAGCCCTCGGCCATTGTAAAAACTGTTCACAACCATATCAATACAAACCGGCCCCATGCCACCTTCGAGTCCTTAGTCGTGTCGTCGAGTTCTTCGAGAGGAATCATCGATCCGTCGACCTCCGTAAGTCCCGACAACCTTGTTATCATGTCTAGTATCATACGGTGGATTTAGATGTGATGCAAGTAGTCTTGTTTGTTTTCAATGGTCGTACGGCGGAACCTTGTTAGCGATCAAGAAGTCTTTGCTTATGCTTTGCTTATGGGTAGATACCGTGCGGCAGGTGTTTATGTATATGTTTAGCAAAAGAGAGATAGTTATCGGCTCTATTAGATTTGGCAAGATCTAGTAGATTCATTAAGTTATCATGTGTCGCATGTTTTAATTAATTTTGTAACACTCTTTTGCCCAATCTAGATTGATCTTTGTTCGGCCTTGCTTTACAAGTTTACTTGTGTTCCAATAATTGCATGATCATGATGGCCGAATCAATTTCCAATCTAGGTTGCTACATGTTGTGGGTTCATGCATGTCAATCACATTTGAGCTTTGATAAAACTAGGTATCATGCGGCAGATGCAGGTTTTAGATTGGTTTAACCATGCTTGTTTGTATGTTCCTTCTTCATGGACCCCAACTCGGCTAGTTCGCCGGGCTTGGTTAAGCTTGCACGAGTAATGAGTGTGTATAGATCTATTCAGATATATACATGCTTTTAGCTTCTTATTGTTAGATTGTATCATGCGGTGGATTGATCTGATCGTAGGAAGTGGCGTAGACTTGTAGCAAGTATTAGCCTCGCTTGGGTTTATGCTTGACGGGTTTATGAAGATTAGACGTGCGGCAGACTAGTTGGATTAACCTATGCATGTGTTGTTTGAATAGACTTATATTCACAAGTTACGTGTTTATAATTCTTCATGTCTTGATGATGTCTGAGTAATTCTCATTTATTCAAGCATGTCTTTTCCTACATGTGTATTCGGCAATCAACGTGTTTACAATGTTTTTCTTTTTATATTTGCCGAATGATTCTATAAACATGTTTGGCAGACAGCTTCTATAGTTGTATGCTGTTGTGAGTGGCTTCAGGGCCGTAAATATGGAACTGTCTGGTCTCATCCGGCATGTTCCAGTTTTATTCTCACAGTTTATTCCCTTGTTGGCTTTCAAGTCAAACCGACTGGCACGTCTCCGGATTTCAAACCGTCCGGGCACCCGATTGAAGCCACGCTTTTTCCGGCTTGCTGTGTGTGAGGCGCGGCGTACCACATTTTGCGCCAACACACTTTTTGGCACGCTCGGTGGGACACTCTATTTCAAGATGCCTGAGATCAACGACACTCAAATTCTAGAAGTGACCATGGATGAGTTGCCACCAGACTCGAAACATTTTGTACAACCAGCTTGTGATGAGTTTCAACGCAAGTGCTTGATGTCCTTCTCGAAGAACAAGAGCAACAAGGTTTTCCAGAAGCAACCACTCCCAAGACGTCTTTTTCCTCACAAATCTGATAGCACTGATGAGGAAGATGTTCAGAAAATGACCGAATTGGTGTATAAGGCGATGTCGCAGGCCATGACCAATCATCAATAAGCTTTATTGAATACTTTTCGTGCCATCATGGTTGTTATCTTCGGCACGGCAGTTGATAAACGTTTTGAGGAAGCCACTGGTCCGATGCAGGGACCACTGTTATTCCTCGTGCCTCAACCCCAGAGGAGAACTGCTGAAGACAGCGGAGTTGGTTCGAGCAGAGATGGGATGGTCATTCACCAAGCGCAGCAGCCTCCCATGACTCAAGGCCAACTTGCATTCGGCACAACGGGAAACGTTCCACCATCTGCTTTCAGAGTATCTCCAGCAACAAATAGGTTGCAGAAGAATATGTA
Source organism: Coix lacryma-jobi var. lacryma-jobi (assembly GCA_009763385.1). Taxonomy (NCBI): domain Eukaryota; kingdom Viridiplantae; phylum Streptophyta; class Magnoliopsida; order Poales; family Poaceae; genus Coix; species Coix lacryma-jobi. The sequence goes on along the minus strand of CM019831.1, from coordinate 71,459,114 downwards.
TGGAGGTGGATATCAGGAGTTCGTTGATTACAGTGCAATTGATGCTTTCCCGAATCCGGGTTATAAAAATTCAGCAGGGGCATTCCCTGGGGGGCAAGCACAAGCAGCTCCATATTCGAGTGTCGACCTCATCATGCATAGGATGGCCGACATGATGCAAAATCAATTCGGCATGAAGCCAAAGAATCAATCTTACGCTTACAAGTCTCCTTACCCAGAGTGGTACAACCGAGTAGCACTTCCTCCAAGGGTAAAAGCCTCCCACTGATCTTACCAAGTTTTCGGGCCAAGACGACACCAGTACTGTAGAACATATCAGCCGTTACTTGATGCAGCTTGGAGAGGCATCTGCAGATGAAGCCTGGAGGATTCGGTACTTCCCGTTGTCACTAACAGGACCAGCTTTCTCATGGTTCACGTCTGTGCCAGCAAATTCCATTAATACATGGGCAGAATTAGAACAGAAGTTCCACGCGTATTTCTTTACGGGCTCCAACAAGAAGAAGTTGGTCGATCTCATGAGTTTAAAGATGAAAGCTAATGAGACGCCGCAAGAATATTTGCGTAGGTTCAGGGAGACTAAAAACCTCTGCTATTCCCTGAATTTACCAGATGGTCAATTGCCAGGGATAGCTATAGCTGGCATGTTGCCGAATATCATGGAGAAGCTATTCGGCATGGAGTTTGATGATCTCGGGCAATTATCACAACAGTTGGCGATGATGAGTAGTCAAGCCCAAGGGTTTAGGAGAAATAATCAATTCCAGAAAGGTGATGTGGCCGCCGAGATGTATCAGGCTTTCTTAGAAGAAGCAACGGAGTACGATGATGAAGATGAGGTAGCTGCAATCGAGTTAGTCTGGGCGAAAGAGCCAACTCAAGTCAATCAATGATGGCTGAGGCAACAAAAAAAGTACTTACAACTTTGATGTTTCCAAATCAGATAAACTATTTGAATACTTAGGTCATCCCATGCTGCACCCTGAGGGGGTTAAGGACAAGAAGTATTGTGGTTTCCATAATACCAGATCTCACTCTATAAATGATTGCCGAGTGTTCAGAGTGCGGATCTAGAAAGCTATCCAGGAAGGGCATTTGAGGTTCGATGGAAAGATGAAAGTTGATGGTAGCCCTTTTGGACAGAATATTGTATCCTTCTCTGTTAATATGGTTAATGCAGCTGATCTCAGGGACAAAAGCAAGATGAAGTTGTTAGCCTCTGATAGAGCGAGATAAATTGGTGCTGTTGACCCTGATCGACAAATCACAAACGAAGAATTTTGGCAACAAGTTCGTTTCCAGAATAGCCGAACTGAAAGAGGTGAAACCTCTAGGCCCAGGGTCACGACGCGTATTTTATTGAACAAATGGCGTCGGGAGCAGGAACGATACCAGAAGCAAAGGTTTTACGAGGAACAAAAGTTCATAAGAAAACAACAGAAGTATGAAGAAGAGATATACCAAGAGGAACGAGAATATATGAGAGAGCGAGAGTAGTCTCATTGGGAATGCTCATTCTTCAAGTATTGTTGGAATGAAGGCTTGAAGCTGCCTGCTAAGAACAATTGCCCTGAATGCAGTGATCAATACTCTGAATACAGGCAGTCTTGAGTCAACCGCCGTTCGGTCCATGAAAGGCTTGGGGTGCGAATCCCTGAGGACGATCTGCGCTTAAAAATAGGTAATTCTGAGGATCGACAAGGAAGAAGATTTGCCGATCGAAGTTGGGCTCGCGCTAGAGAAGAAGATTATCGCGAATATGCTTGGCAGAAAGGATAGTGGTGTCCACCAGGATTGAGGAAAAGCCAGAAAAGAAGAGTGCAGCGCCTAAGGAACAGGGAATTGGCACAAACAGGCGCCAAAACGAAACAAATTTGGCGTCCTAAAGAGAAGCCTGATGGGGGTGATCGTTCGGCTGATGCGTGCATGGCATTCTTTCTTCCATCGGAATTCATAGCTCCCGGAGATCAGGATGTTCAGGAAGAAGTGTATTCGGATTTCGACGAAGATGAATACCAAGATTTACTAGCTCAGCTCGTTTTAGCTCAACGGGCAGTCTTGGATAAACCAACTAAGCATTGACACTTGAAGCCACTTTATATGAAGGGGTATGTTAATGGCAAGCCATTAACCAAAATGTTTATTGATGGAGGAGCTGCCATAAATATCATGCCATATACTACCTTCAGGAAACTTGGGATGGCGAGTGAAGAATTATTGAAGACTGACATGGTGTTGAGGGACTTTGCTGGTAATTCTTCTGATACTCGACGGGCAGTTCATGTTGAGTTGACGATCGGGTCAAAGACTTTGATTACTACTTTCTTCGTCATTGATGGCAAGGGGGCATACAGTTTGCTCTTAGGAAGGGATTGGATACATGCAAACTGCTGTGTTCCGTCAACTATGCATCAATTCCTCATCCAGTGGATTGGAGAAGACATCAAAATTGTCCATGCTGATGATTCGGTGAGTGTTGCTAATACAGAGCCCATCTACTGGGAATATGATGGTGTCGAGTGCTTCTCTGGAAGAGTTTGGAAAATAGGTCCTGTGAATGTTTTTGACAAGGACCAACAGCCGATTCAAACAATCGGCTCTCAGAGCAATTTTTGAATAAATAATCCGATTGGTGGTAATGGAGAAAAGTTGAGACCAGGTTTCATATCGGCTGATAAGGAATAAAGTATTGGTGGTGAAGCCAAAATGAGACCAATATATGCAGGTTTTGAATCCAGAGTATATATTGAGATTGATAAACCTTTTGGAAGAATTCTGTCTATTTCTCCGTTGCCAAAGCTAAAGAAAGATCAAGAGTTCACGTGAAGTGACGTACAACAGAAAGCTTTTGATGAAATTGAAGAATATATGAAGGCACTTTCACAGCTTGGTAAATTTTTTCAAGTTGTACGTGGTGGCAGATAGCCTAACGATAGGATCGGCCCTTATACAAAATTTAAAGGAAAAAGAAAGAGTAATAGCTTGCTTTAGCCAAAAATGTTAGACCCAGAAACGGGTACTCGGTTATGGAGAAATTTTGTTCATGTATGTGTTGCTTATGAACCAAGCTTCGACACTACTTGTTAAAAGCCGAACTCGTAGTAATTGTACGTAAAGCAGATTCAAGAATATTTGTATACAGAGATAGCCGATGTAAAGCATCGTCTTTAGCAGAAAAAACGCTCTAATGATTTGGAATATAGCCGATATTATTTATATCACCTTTAGCACAAAAAATGTTCATAATCTTGGTGACCCTAGCATTTTTCAAGTTAGCAGGTTTATCGGGAGAAGAGAAAGGTGAAGTGCAGTAAATAAGATGTCGAGTGACATGACATGTCAGAACAAGATTTATTCGGTTAAAGATGACATCATGCATTCGGGAAACGTTTCTCTGAATAGGTGTTGCGATCGGGAAGTACAAATAGACATTATTCAGAGAAGAAACAAACTTCATTTATTCGTTTGCAGATCTGTCCTAGTACAAACTACCCTTGGAATAATTTGTTCAGAACATACTGCGGATCGGTAACTTCGGCAATAGCAGCGGCATGATCATCATAAACTTCAATGTCTTCGATTTCATCTAGTTTTCCGCCTGCAAAGCCAACTGGTAAAAAGGAATAGTCCTCTTTGGTCCAAGAGCTCATCGCCGCTAGCCCGAGGGAGACGCCAAGATGCACACCTTCGATGACGGCCTGATCTATGCAGCCATCTGCGGCATCAAGGCGCACCTCGGCTGTGTCCCCGTGAGCATTCACCTTGTCGGCAACTTTGTTCGCTGCTACTCTCAGACAGTCATTCTCTGCAGAAAGAGCTGACAAGAGAAAAAATGCGTCAGGCAGAGCAAGCTCAATCAGAAGAAGGGAATCGAGCGAGGATTTCATTAACCTGTGATAACGTTGCAGAGCTGCTTCCGCTGGTCGACCTTGTCCCTCTCCTCGCGGTACCGGAGAGCATCCAAACGGGTATGCTGAAGTGAGCCATCAAACTCAGAATCTGATGGCTTAGGAAAAGGATTGAGAGAGGCTATTGGAGCTACCGTTTCTGGAAAAGGAACCCAAGCTTGGCTGGAGGAAGACCTCACCCTGGAGGGGAAGTGGATAGTGAATCAGGAATAGATAAACAAGAAAAGCTACCGCAAGGGGGCAAGAAATCAATTTTTTACCCATAACGTCGGTGAGTTGATGCTTGGCTTCCTCCTGCTTCGTCTCCAATGGGCTGCCTGCCGTGGTCACCGTTGCCTGCCATTGATGGAAACACAAGAGAAGGATTTTCTCTTGGGCTTGAGCTAAAAGCCGAGAAGTGGAGAGTTTGTGAGTCAAACTGTTTGATTGGAGTCAAGAGTGACAGCCTGTGTAGAGTCATATTTATAGAACCATGGCTTACACACTAGAAATCAAGCATCGGAGTAGAGTTTTTTTATAGTTTATGAGCCGTTATTGGGCCAGGCTGGATTTTTGTTGACTAGAGGAGGTCATGACTCCAGAATTGGGAAGCCGATAGAATTCGGCTAAGAGTTGTTCAGTTTTGGTTGATTGTTCGGGAACTCATATTACCGATTAGCACTGAGGGCAGAAAGCTGAAAACGGAAAAGTCCCTTAAGAAATATTATCCTGATGTCGTCATGGACCGGAAAATTAAGAGAAGACTGAAAACTTTGGATCTAAAATAATCAATTACAGCAATCGCTTACGGGATGGAGATGATCAGCATGATTATCAGCAATAGCCGATGTAATGTACGTCGCCGCTAGAGTAAAGATAAAGTCATTGGCTGATGCACGAAGCGGAACACACACTGATCTCGAAGGATCAGTCACAGATTGATTTTGGAGATCAAACAGAAAGACTTTTTATTTACAAAGAAAGGGGATGCAAGATTGCAATGAGGACGGTCAATTCGTCCACCCCATCCTACACCTAATCGGGAGAGTGTGGTCAAAAGAATCGGCTAGATCTGTTCCGGCCTCCTTCATATCATCTACGGAGTGTTCTACCCTATATTCTAGCCCTCGGTCGCAGACATCGAATCTACGGTAATCAGCGCCAAAGTGAATCCGTACGGCGTTAAAGGCGAGCGCTGCGCTGTATCCCATGCCGGCCCTAGAGATGTCAGGGAGGATTCAGTTGACCTCATTTACCCGATTTATTGTCGTCGTACCCGTCACGTCGGCCGTAATGGCGAGCTTGGCAACGGCGGCTTCGAGAGTATGAAGTTTGGCCGCCAGAGCTGGAAGGAAGGAAAGTAAGTAAAGGGAGAAGAGGAAGACAAAGGAAGAAATGATGAAAATATTCACCAGCGGCTCGTTTTCGAGCGACGTCACGCTCCCGAGAGATTCGGGTAATCTCCCGATCCTTCCCCTCTAGATCAAATTGAAGGTCTATGACCTTTTGAGTCAAGTCCTCAGGGACATCATCACCGATCCTCCTAAACAGAAGCAACAATATAAGAACAACTGCTTCATTTTCGAGACAAAAACAGTAAAGAGCAACCTCTTCTTAGAGGTGCTGGAAGCACCAAGCTCGGAGCTATGTCGGCTCGCCTCGGAAGACATCTTCTAGATTGGATTGGAAGATGACAGGAGGAAGAAGGGATTTTTGGTTTTGGGATCGAAGCAGGGGAGTTCGGAATGCACAGGCCGAAACAGAGTGAAGTAAGACTTAAAGGGACCCCAAAAGGTGCATCGGGAGATGAATCGGCAAGTACAACAATTAAGGCATTCCCATGAGAGTGGACGTTTCCAAAGGCTCCGCGTCAGTTGTTTTGGAAAAAGGAATTTTGGAATAAATATTTATCCCAAAATTAGGGGGCATGTGTTTACACCAAAATTTGGACTAAGAAAGAGGTAGGCCAAATTTACTGAAGATGGCTGCGATTTGAAGAATTGACAAAATCAGGGGAGATCTGTTAATCAGGCAGATCAAGAAAATGACAAGTGGACCCAGCCAACAGTGAGAAAGGGATTCGGTGAACAACCAGGTGGATGGTTAGCCTTCGGAGTTTCGGCAAATGTCTGTGCGGTCGGCTATTTTGCAAGGCGGTGGCTCCATTCGGGAAACAGATGTGGCAAGTAAAGCCGGCTTGCACACGTGACAATGGAGCGCGCCGAGAAGAATAGAAATAGGACTTGTATCTTTCCAAATTTCATTATGTAGATTGTAATCGTCTAGGACTCGTATTTCGTCCAGGGTACAAATATAAGCCCTCGGCCATTGTAAAAACTGTTCACGACCATATCAATACAAACCGGCCCCGTGCCACCTTCGAGTCCTTAGTCGTGTCGTCGAGTTCTTCGAGAGGAATCATCGATCCGTCGACCTCCGTAAGTCCTGACAACCTTGTTATCATGTCTAGTATCATGCGGTGGATTTAGATGTCATGCAAGTAGTCTTGTTTGTTTTCAATGGTCGTACGGCGGACCCTTGTTAGCGATCAAGAAGTCTTTGCTTATGCTTTGCTTATGGGTAGATACCGTGCGGCAGGTGTTTATGTATATGTTTAGCAAAAGCGAGATAGTTATCGGCTCTATTAGATTTGGCAAGATCTAGTAGATTCATTAAGTTATCATGTGTCGCATGTTTTAATTAATTTTGTAACACTCTTTTGCCCAATCTAGATTGATCTTTGTTCGGCCTTGCTTTACAAGTTTACTTGTGTTCCAATAATTGCATGATCATGATGGCCGAATCAATTTCCAATCTAGGTTGCTACATGTTGTGGGTTCATGCATGTCAATCACGTTTGAGCTTTGATAAAACTAGGTATCGTGCGGCAGATGCAGGTTTTAGATTGGTTTAACCATGCTTGTTTGTATGTTCCTTCTTCATGGACCCCAACTCGGCTAGTTCGACGGGCTTGGCTAAGCTTGCATGAGTAATGAGTGTTTATAGATCTGTTTAGATATATACATGCTTTTAGCTTCTTATTGTTAGATTGTATCATGCGGTTGATTGATCTGATCGTAGGAAGTGGCGTAGACTTGTAGCGAGTATTAGCCTCGCTTGGGTTTATGCTTGACGGGTTTATGAAGATTAGACGTGCGGCAGACTAGTTGGATTAACCTATGCATGTGTTGTTTGAATAGACTTATATTCACAAGTTACCTGTTTATAATTCTTCATGTCTTGATGATGTATGAGTAATTCTCATTTATTCAAGCATGTCTTTTCCTACATGTGTATTCGGCAATCAACGTGTTTACAATGTTTTTCTTTTTATATTTGCCGAATGATTCTATAAACATGTTCGGCAGACAGCTTCTATAGTTGTATGCTATTGTGAGTGGCTTCAGGGCCGTAAATATGGAAATGTCTGGTCTCATCCGGCATGTTCTAGTTTTATTCTCACAGTTTATTCCCTTGTTGGCTTTCAAGTCAAACCGACTGGCACGTCTCCGGATTTCAAGCCGTCCGGGCACCCGATTGAAGCCACGCTTTTTTTGGCTTGTTGTGTGTGAGGCGCGGCGTACCACATTTTGCGCCAACAGTACGGTTATCTAACCTAAACCCGGTCACACACTCTATTGCGTCTTGATCGGCAAAACAAATATCCTATTTTATACCTTTGCCTTAAGCCCATAGGATTTTGTTTTTCTCCTTATATTTTTCAAAGATGGAGCACATGAATATCATCTTTTTGTCACCTCCATCACCATGATAATTCTCTAGCTCCATCACTTGGTGTGTACCAACCTATCTCATACCACAATACTCATTGCAATAGTTAGTACACATAGGTGTCATCAATTATCCAAAACCAAACTAGAGTTTTCAATCTCCCCCTTTTTGGTAATTGATGACACCCATCACAAAGATATGAAATGAATTTAATTTATGAACTTGAGATGTTTGCCCATGCATTTAGATCATGAATAAGAAATAAGCAAGCATTTCATGTTCGGTTTTGATAGTACTAGCTCCCCCTACATATGTGATATATGAGTTTGGTACAATTGTTCACATATGCATAAATAGGAATTGTGGGTGAGCTATTACTATCAAATGATGCTAAAGTATATAGAATGGACCTTTGAAGCATGATACCATCGGAGTTGCGAATATATACCATCTTTAGCACCATAGGCAACTAGACATACATCAAAAACTCAAGTACCCAGTGAGATCAACATTATAAGTAAAGAGAGCACTTGATTCTCTTGAAAATATGAAAGTCTAGTTACCAACCTATGCATACTAGTATATCAATCACCATATAATTTTTAGAACTAGCATACACCAATCAAGCATGTAGATTGAATTTAAAGTTTACAATGCACCATCTCATATGAATATGCACATACAAATGCAAACAACTTATTTATGAGCTTGCTCCCCCTATTTGTGTGCTCAAATTTTAATTTTTAATTTATCCCTTTCCATGATCATATCTATCTTTGTGACTTATTTCTCCCCCTTTGTCAACAATTGCTCAAAAAGGTTCATATTAGTTGGAGAGAAATACCACCTAGAAATAGCAAGTTCATTTGATTTGGAAAGAAAGTTATTTCACATTGGTTCAATCTAGATTACTTGCCTAGAATATGTAACTAGGTTTGATCCAAGGGCAAGCTTTCATCACACCTCTCAAGTAGGAGGGATATCTTGACCATGTTAAGTTACACATCTTGAGCTCATATTCTAGATTCAACACTAGGTTTGCAAGCCCACAAACATGTCATATGCCACCACTAGATCATATAAACATAGAAGGCAATAGCAGTAACATATATACATCAAATTCATTTTGTTTCCATGAATGATCCTAAATTATCACTTGTATGTCTATATGCACTAAAATGTCCTTACAAATGTATGAATGCTATGTCAACCAACTTTACCTTACGTTGTCGAAGGAGAGGCATGTCATATATATGTGGGGTGTGCTCAACCCATATTGGAGAAATCAAGAATGTTCAATTCATTTCTCAACTTGCAAAATCTCTTCTCATCAAGTGGCTTAGTGAATATGTCAGCTAGTTGATCATCGGTGCCAACACTCTCAATTGATATATCCCCTTTTTGTTGGTGATCTCTAATAAAATGATGTCTAATGTCAATGTGCTTGGTTTTAGAATGTTGAACCAGGTTGTTGGTAAGCTTGATTGCACTTTCATTATCACATAGCAATGGCACTTCCTTGAATTTGATCCCAAAATCATCCAAAGTAGCTTTCATCCACAACAATTGAGCACAACAACTACCGGCACTAATATATTCGGCTTCGGCGGTAGAGAGTGCCACACTATTTTGCTTCCTTGATGACCATGACACAAGTGACCTTCCAAGTAATTGACATGTGCCACTAGTGCTCTTTCTATCCACTTTGCAACCCGCATAGTCAGAGTTCGAATATCCAATTAATTCAAAGTTTGACCCCTTGGGATACCACAATCCAACATTTTGTGTATGCTTCAAGTACCTCAAAATTCTCTTTGTATCCTTCAAATGACTTTCTCTTGGAGAGGCTTGAAATCTTGCACACATGCACACACTAAACATGACATCCGGTCTAGAAGCGGTAACATATAGCAAACTTCCAATCATAGACCGATAGAGCTTTTGATCAACCATGTTGCCACTTGCATCACTATCTAAATGACCATTGGTGCCCATAGGTGTACTAATTGATTTGGCATCTTGCAAGCCAAATTTCTTTATCATGTCCCTTATGTACTTTCCTTGACTAATAAACATGCCACTCTTCATTTGTTTAATTTGGAGACCAAAAAAGTAGCTAAGTTCTCCAATCATTGACATCTCAAATTCATTTGTCATCATTTTCCCAAATTCTTCACAATAGTCTTGATTTGTTGAGCCAAATATGATATCATCAACATAGATTTGCAACACAAACAAATCACTTCCAATCTTTTTAGTGAAGAGAGTAGTGTCTACCTTTCCCATTTTGAACCCTTTAGAGAGCAAGAAATCTCTCAATCTCTCATACCATGCTCTAGGTGCTTGCTTTAATCCATACAATGCCTTTCTCAACTTGTAAACATGGTTGGGCTTCTTCTCATTTTCAAAACCGGGAGGTTGTTCAACATACACTAGCTCATTTATGTAACCATTCAAGAATGCACTCTTCACATCCATTTGATAGTGCTTGATGTTGTGGGCACAAGCATAGGCTAATAGGATTCTAATTGCCTCTAATCTTGCAACCGGTGCATAAGTCTCACCAAAGTCAAGACCCTCAATTTGAGTGTAACCTTGAGCAACTAGTCTTGCTTTGTTTCTCACAACAATGTCATCTTGATCTTGCTTGTTTCTAAACACCCATTTGGTACCAATTACATTATGATTCTTTGGTCTTTCTACCAATTCCCAAACTTGGTTTCTTGTGAAATTATTTAATTCTTCATGCATTGCATTTATCCAATCAACATCTTCCAAAGCTTCATCTATTCTTGTAGGCTCAATGGATGATACAAATGAATAATCTTCACAAAAAGATGCCAATCTTGATCTTGTTTGCACACCACTTGTAATATCACCAATTACACAGTCTAGGGGATGATCTCTTGCAATATGAGTGGGTTGGAGCACTTGAACTTGTTGACTTGCATTAGCTTGCACATTGGATTGAATCATTTGAGATGAACTAGCACCATCATCTTTTTGATCTTGCACTAGAGAACCACTAGTTTGCACAATAGGAGAAGAGAGCACTTGATCTTTGTCATCTTGAATATCAATCACTTGCTTTGGCCTAATATCACCAATGCCCATGTCCTTCATAGCATTCACTAATTGAGTTCCTCTCACATCATCAAGATTTTTTTCTTGTTCTTGTGACCCATTGGTTTCATCAAATTCCACATCATGAACTTCTTCCAATTGACCACTTCCCAAATTCCATACTCTATATGCTTTGCTAGTTGTAGAATAACCAAGCAAGAAACCTTCATCACACTTCTTCTCAAATTTGCTCAATCTAGTGCCCTTCTTGAGAATATAGCATTTACAACCAAAAACACGAAAGTATGCAATATTGGGCTTTCTTCCATTCAAGAGTTCATATGGGGTCATTTCCAACATAGGATGGCAATAGAGTCTATTGATGTAGTAGCAAGTCGTGTTGATTGCTTCGGCCCAAAAAGAATGACTAACATCATATTCACTCAACATTGATCTAGCCATATCAATAAGAGTTCTATTCTTCCTCTCTACCAAGCCATTGGATTGAGGTGTGTACTTGGGAGAGAATTGATGTTTAATGCCATATTCATCACATAATTCATCAACTCTAGTGTTCTTGAATTCACTATCATTGTCACTTCTAACTCTTTTGGTAGTTGTTTCAAGTTCATTGCAAACTCTCTTGACAAAAGATTTGAAAGTTGAATATGCATCACTTTTATCACTAAGAAAGAACACCCAAGTATATCTAGTGAAATCATCCACAATGACAAATCCATATTTGTTACCTCCAATACTTGTGTAAGTGGTTGGTCCAAACAAGTCTATGTGCAACAATTCAAATGCCTTGCAAGTACTCATGATGCTCTTTTTAGGATGAGTGTTTCCAACTTGTTTGCCGGCTTGACATGCACTACATAACTTGTCCTTTTCAAATTCAACATCTTTCAAGCCTCTAACCAAGTTATGCTTCACTAGCTTGTTTAATTGTTTCATGCCAACATGACCAAGCCTTCTATGCCAAAGCTAACCGATACTAGATTTAGTGAGCAAGCATGTTGATAATTGAGTTTCACTAGCACCAAAATCAACCAAGTAGAGGTTCTCATATCTAAAGCCTTTGAATATCAAGTTAGAACCATCTACACTTATGATCTCTACATCATCAACACCAAATATGCATTTGAAACCAAGGTCACAAAGTTGAGCTACCGACAATAGATTGAAGTTCAAGCTCTCTACTAGTAGCACATTTGAAATACTCAAGTCATTTGATATTGCAATCTTACCAAGCCCCTTTACTTTGCCTTTGCTGTTGTCACCAAAAGTGATAGAATCATAGTCATTGCCACTTGATGAGAGAGAGTTGAACATTTTACTATCACCGGTCATGTGTTGAGAGCACCCACTATCAAGAACCCAATGCCTTCCTCCGGCTTTATAATTAACCTACAAAACAATTTAATGTTTCTTAGGTACCCATACTTGTTTGGGTCCTCCAAGGTTAGTGACCAAGCTTTTGGGCACCCAAATAGTCTTCTTCTTTGGGCCAACCATGGGTGCACCAATGTACCTGACCTTGATACCATTCTCACCTTTAGTAAGCATATAGCAAGAATCAAACATAATGGAAGATGCAAAAGTTTGTTTCTTCATTTTGTTCTTGCAATGGTTTTCTACATGCCCAACTTGCTTGCAATTAGAGCAAAACCGACCATCGTTCCTCACAAAGCTAGCTTTATGAGTAACAACGGTCGCCTTGCCTTTCTTGGGGGTGTATCCCAATCCCTCTTTTGCATGAGAGAACCTTTGGCTACCCAAGCACTTTAGCAAGCGGGCATCACCACCATATGCATTACCTAAAGCAGTAGTGAGCTTATCTACCTCTTTCTTTAAGTTATCATTCTCTACCATTAATGTAGCATCACAAGTAAAATCATCACTAGGTGAGGTAGAAGTAGATATTGATGTGCTACATGAAGGATTAGAAGGTGACATAACAATAGATTTGTAAAAAGATTCATCAATTATATCACAAGTTAATCCTACATCACATGATACAACAACCTTTTCCTTATTTTCACTAAGGAGCAAAGAGGGAGCTTTTTCAAGCTTAGTGTGAGCCTTCTCAAGTTCCTCATGGTCTTCCTTTAGACTCTCATGAGATACACTTAGCTCATTAAAGGATTGTTCAAGATCCTTTAACTTCTTAGACAATTCTTTACACTTCTTGCTTTTAGATCTAATAAGGTATTCGGCTTGTTCTAGCATGTCCATAAGTTGTTCTATGCTAGGTTCATCATCATCATCACTAGCATTAGCATTATCATTATCATCTCTATCATCATCATCACTATCATCATATTTTACCTTAGGGCCCTTGGCCATGAAGCATGATGGTGAGTCAAATAGAGAAGACTTGTTGTTGGTGAAGGTAGCCAATGCTTTCTTTTTGGATGCCTTGTCATCATCATCATCATAATCGGTAGAGGCATCACTATCCCATGTAACAACATATGAACCACCCTTCTTTTTCTTGAATACATATTTCTCCTTCTTGTCTTTCTTCTCATTCTTGCTTTTCTTTTTATCTTCTTCATTATCATTAGCATAGGGGCAATCCGCAACAACATGATCTGGGCTCTTGCATTTGTAACATAACCTCACAAAGTTCTTATTCTTGAAATTGTCTCTTCTCTTTCTTGCACCATAGCTCTTCTTCTTCATCATTTTGCCAAACTTGCGAACAAAGAGAGCTAGATTCTCATCATCACTATCCATGGTAGAGCCTTCACCTTCACTTGATTCTTCTTTCTTTGCCTTGCACTTGTCCTTGTTCTTGGAGGAAGAAGCTTCGGTCTTGAAAGCCACAATTTTCTTCTTTTTGTCTTCATCCTTCTTCTTTTCATTCTCATCATCACTATCCTTGTTGTACTCCTCCTCGGTCATGACATCTCCAAGTACCTCATTTGGAGAGATGCCCTTCAAGCCTCCTCTAAACATGATAGTTCTCAACATCTTGAATTTCTTAGGCAAGCACATCAAAAATTTGTGAGAGAAATCTTCATCTTTTGTCTTCTCACCCAAAGCCTTGAGATCATTAATAATCACTTGCAACCGGTAGAACATCTCCGGAATGCTCTCATCATCCTTCATCTTGAAATTAGAGAGTTGATGCTTCAGCATATAAAGCTTTGTCGTCTTCACGGTTGTAGTGCCCTCATATGTTTCTTCCAATCTTGTCCACACTTCACTTGCTCTCTCAAGATCTTTTATTTGTTCAAACACTTTTGAATCCATACCATTATACAAAGTGTTGAGAGCCATAGTATTGCATTGCAAGTTCTCTTGCTCTCTTGGTGTGGTTGAGGCGGCATCAAGCACAACAAAATCATTTTCGGTGACCTCCCATATTTTCGGATGAATTGAACCAAGATACATTTTCATCTTTCTCTTCCAATAATCAAATGAGCTTGTGCCATCAAAGAACGGTGGTTTGCCCCTCCCATGGTTAAACAATATTTGAGCCATTTCTTGACACCGAGGTTGTTAAGCCTTGCTAATTATGGTGACCACGGCTCCGATACCACTTGAAAGGTCCTAATTGGCTAGAGGGGGTGAATAGCCTAAATAAAAAATCTACAATCTCACTAGAGCAAAGTATTAGTATTACAAATGGCCAAAAGCGGTTTGCTCTAGCTCTAAATGTTAGGCAAGCCACCTATTTGCATTTCTAGTAATTTAATATCTCTATGGCACACAAGCTATGTCTCTACTTTATCTAGTTAGAGAGCTAACAAAATAAATAAATTGCTTCAACACTATGTCACTACTTTTACACTAGAGAGCAATCTAGAGAGCAAAATAAATCAACTAAATATGCTATGTTACTCTACTTGCAATTTATCACTACTACTACACAAGGTATATAAATAGCAAGTTTGAAAGATAGATAATTAATTTCAATACCGACGGTGAAGAGTAGAGGATGATGTCAATCACCAAATAATTAATTCCAATGAGATATATATCAATCAATTCAATTCACCGGGAGACAATAGATGACATAATTGATTTTTCTCTCGAGGTTCACTTGCTTGCCGGCAATCTAGTCTCCATTGTGTCCCTCTACACCACGTGGTTCGGTGGCTAATCGGTATCACACACCGAGCCTCTCAATAGGCGCCACAAGAACCTACCAATGGAGAGAAGTTGAATGACACGAGCAATCCACTAGAGTTGGAATTTGGCACTTTGTCGGGGAACCACAACAACCCCTCACAAATATCACCTTGATTGGGGGTGGACACAATCACCAAATCCCCTCACCAATCAATCCACCACCAACCGTCTAGGTGACGGCAATCACCAAGAGTAATAAGAAATCCAAAATCACAACAATCACCTAGTGCCAAGAAAATAAATCACAAATGCATGCACCTAGGGTTTCCCACCTCCTCTCATGAGTATAAACCAACCATGAAGAGGGAGAGGAGAGGGATCGAGCGAATCCTCTTGGAGCTCTCAAATCGATCTCTAGCACTTGCTCTCTCACTTGATTGGGGAGTGTGAGACAGGAGAGGAGCTTTGTTTCTCTGTTCTTGTGTTCGAAGAAGAAGAACAGACAGAGAGTACGAGGGGTTATGCCAGACCGAGCCGACCAGAGCGAGGAAAAAAGAAAGGCCGAGCCTTATCCCATACCGCTCCGAGTGCTCCCAACGGGCGTGCGGCCAAGGGCCCCACACGCCCCTCCACTGCAACGGGCAAAGCACTTCGGTCACACAAACAGAACCAGCAACTTCCTAGAAGCTTCTTCGTACAGGCTGACAAGTGGGCCAGCAGCAGCTGCTCAGCGGCAACAGCATGCCAAGCACGTCTGGTTTAACAGGCACCACTGCAGAGCAGCAAAGCAACACGAGATATCCACGAAGCTTCCTGCCTCCTCACTCGGCGGCCACCAGATGCGTGGTCAATCAACCAACGAGCAGCAGGCCGGTCTACACAGCCCAGCACAGCAGGCTCACCATGCGGACGAACGACAGAGCAGACCGAGCAGAGCACCGAGCAGCGCAGCCGAGCAGAACGCCGAGCAGAGCAGCACCGGGACCTTACTTACGTTGATCAGCATGTGGGTGGCAAAAGCGAGCAAGCAAGCACTATTATTCCCACGTGAATTTCCTTTTTCCTTTTAAAAAAAACACATATTAAAAACCCTTTTAAATTGCCATCTCCTCCAGAAAAATACAAAATATTTTTAGGCACTTTGAGATGGCGTTTTTCACAAAGATAATTAAGAGCTTTTTTTGGATTTCTCACCACGTCACTAAGTGTATGCATATGCAAAAGAGACTCACAGTTAGTGGCACTAGATAACCATTGTAATTAAAGATTTCTCTCCTTTATAGTATGGTTATCTAACCTAAATCCGATCACACACTCTATTGCGTCTTGATCGGCAAAACAAATATCCTATTTTATACCTTTGCCTTGAGCCCATAGGATTTTGTTTTTCTCTTCTTTTCAAAGATGGTGCACATGAATATCATCTTTTTGTCACCTCCATCACCATGATAATTCTCTAGCTCCATCACTTGGTGTGTACCAACCTATCTCATACCACAATACTCATTGCAATAGTTAGTACACATAAGTGTCATCAATTATCCAAAACCAAACTAGAGCTTTCAACAGTCCGCCACCCACCCCGCGGACAGTCCGCGCATCGGGGGCGAGCCATGTCAGTGGTTGTGTTCTTCGGCTGTGTTGTTTTAGTTTCTTCGGCGGACAGTCCTCAGTGCTAGGTCGCGGACAGTTCGGGCCTGAGCAGAACGAGTTCAGCAGCAGTGTTATTTTGGGTACTTTGCCGGCGGACAGTCCGCCCTTCCCTCGCGGACAGTCCGGGACCGTACCCGCGGACTGGCCGGGACTTCGCAGACTTGTCTTTTTCAGTGCATTTGGTCTCCCGACTTTTCCGTTTGATTTTCGGACTTCTCGTTTGGCCCTAGAGTTAACCAAGAAACCTCTTTAGGTATCTTTGCTACTTGTTAGCATAGGTATTTGGAGATTTTTCGACGTAGCCTTCTATCTACGCTCGTGGGTAGGTTTTTGGGGTCGAACTTGAGCCGGAGCTTTTGGCGTTTGGTGTGCTCTCGTTTGGTGGTGTCTCGCTGTGATCCTAGGAATCATCCACCCTCTTCCAAGGGTCATGGGCATCATGTTTTTGGTCAAAGCTTTTGAGGTTGATTTGTGGGACAAAGGCCAAAGTTTCGAGAGAAATTTTTAGGCTCCCATTCATCCCTCCTCTGGTCGCTTTCTGGTAGAGTTCTCGGTCCTTCAGATTGTCCCCTGCTTTTTGAGAAGTACATGCAATTGTTGTTCATGAAAGCTTGACTGGATCGGCTATTTTAGCCAATACTGGGTCCATGAAGCACGAACAAGATCTATCCGATAAAACCATGATTTGTCTATGATCAAATAAATCTAATATATCATGTATATGAGTGTGGTTCGGAAATACAGGTGTAATACACATGTCAGATCAAATCTACTTTTTTGTTAGATCGAACCATGATTTTATCAGATATCTCGAACGCACAGCATGTAACAATCAAGATTGACAAAATAGTCGATGAGAGTCTTAGATCGGCTATTGTCCTTGGTATTAGCGTGTCAAGCCTTTGCATAGCCGAAACTAAACAGCATTTAAGCTTAAGCTAGTTTGTCAATCTTGATTGGGCAAGATATTGTTTAAATCTAAATAAAAACATTAAAGCATAAACAACATCGATAACTTGATGAATCTATTAGCTTGCCAAAACTAATAGAGCCGATAACTGCTTAAGATCAACTAAAGCAAGAGATTGATCAGAGTCAAGACAGTCTTACAAAAGACGAACTCGAACCGATAACTAACCCATGTCATAGCTAAACAAGAGTTTGGTCGATGTCAAATACAGCCTTATTGAAAAATAACACGAGCCATTGGTGAAACTTACAAGCAAACCGGAGGTCGGTCTAGTCGATGCAGCCCTGCCTGGTTGAAGGTTCCGCCGAGTTCTACCTTACTCCTACTCCTAGGGTTTTGGCCGGTGGCCGATGTGTTTGATTGATTGATTGGCTCTTTTACAGATGTCGGGGTGTACATATTTATACCCTGGTCTTCACAGAGTCCGGACTCAACAGGAGTCGTATAAATATAGAAACTAAATAAAAACTACCTAAAAAGATAACTTGGACTCTACTTTTCCTTATTTGTAGAGCTCCGCCCTTTAAATCCTCACGTGGACCACCGTAACTGATCCGGAGTCAAAGTCCTCCAAAATGAAACTTTCTTCGCTTTTGATAGTCAGTCAAATCCTTCTTTGTCAGACATGCTTACTAAAAACTGGTGTCAACAGACATTGACCAAACTCTTTTTAAGCTATGACATGGCTAGTTATCGGTTTAAGATCGCCTTTTGTAAGACTGTCTTGACTCTGATCAATCTCTTGCTTTAGTCGATCTTGACTAGTTATCAGCTCTATTGGTTTTGGCAAACCAATAGATTCATTAAGTTATCGATGTTGTTTATGTTTTAATGTTCTTATTTAGATTTAAACAATATCTTGCCCAATCAAGATTGACAAAGCAGCTTAAGCCTAAAAGTTGCTTAGTTTCGGCTGTCCAGAGGCTTTACACGCTCACAATGAGGAAATAGCCAATTCAAGTCTCTCATCGGCTATTTTGTCAATCTTGATTGTTACATGTTGTGCGTTCGAGGTATCCGATAAAATCATGGTTTGATCTAAGAACAGATAGATTTGATCTAGCATGTTTATTATGGTTGTATTTTCGAACCCCGCTGATATATATGATAGATTAGATTTGTTTGATCTTCAGTCGAATCATGGTTTTAACGGATAGATCTTGTTCGTGCTTCATGGACCCTGCATCGGCTAAAATAGCCGATCCAGTTATGCTCTCTTCATAATGTGTACTTTTGAATGGTTTGGAATTTATGGATCTACTCATTGCATCGGACGTAATCTAGCTTGGTCATCATTATGGCTGTATGGAGACACCTCACTGTTGATGTTTAAGCTATTTTATCGATCTATTTGTTATTATGGCTGCATGGAAACACTCCACTGTTAACAAATAGAATTGCCTGTGCAATCAGTCGATACGTTGATTTCATGTCGTTTAAACGTACACATAGATCTTTATTCTCTTAACATGTTTAAGCATATCGGTTGTTTATCTGTCCTAAATGTTTCTTTGTGTATATCATAGCCGCTTTGCTTTATATCTTTATCAATGCCTTCATGCAATCTTTTGGGAGTTGACTTTGTAGTCAATGTCCTATAAAAAATGGCTATATCAGAGTCGTATAACTTGGAACTGTCTGGCATCAAACCGGTAGGTTCCACAACTTTTTCTTCTCCTTGTCAATTACACGTCAAATTGACTGGCACGTCCGAGGTTGATCTCACCTAGATTCGGCACCGCGACCTTGTAAAGGTTCAAGAGGTCAAGACCTTGCTCTGTACGCCCTCTGAGGACCGTGTTGTGAGTGTGTTGGCGCTCTCGACCGGATTTTTGTGTCAACACATTCTTTTGGCACGCCCGATGGGACACAATCGTCTAACCATGACAGTAAATAATGAAGATGTATTGAACATGAAGATGGAGGAACTTCCAGATGAACTTCGATGTCTGGT
Source organism: Coix lacryma-jobi var. lacryma-jobi (assembly GCA_009763385.1). NCBI lineage: Eukaryota > Viridiplantae > Streptophyta > Magnoliopsida > Poales > Poaceae > Coix > Coix lacryma-jobi. The sequence continues at coordinate 71,439,772 of CM019831.1, read as the reverse complement.
AGAAGAAACTGTTGATCAATATCGTTACATGTGTTTGTTAAGCTTTGGCAGAAACAGGGATAAGAAAATTATCCAGAAGACTAATCTTCCAAGAGTGGTTCTGGAAGGACATGTTGATCCAATGATCCAGATCCAACATAATGTCATGCAAGAAGTGATCAGCAAAGCAATGTCAGCTACCCTGATGAATCACAATGAAGTATTCCTCAATAGTCTCACAAATGCCATTAAGGAAGCTTTCACCTCAGGAGATGATAGAAGAGGACCAGCATATACAGTTAGATGTAATCAACGAGCTGGAACTTCTAGTGGACCACAGATGAATAGTCCTAATGGCAATGGAAACCAGATGATAGTCAGCCCTGGAGGCATGACACCGCAGCCAATGCAACAGCCGAATATGAGTAATAACATATACTCATCGGCTACAAAAATAGCTCCCCATGCAAGACGGATTACCAGGGATTTCAATGCACCACCCTATCAAGGAAGTGTAATGCCTGGAGACATTCCTCCTGGATACCATTATGTTTCAGATTTTTATACTTTGGATGCTCAAGAGAATCCGGGGTATCACGGCAATACACTCGGGGGGGGCAGAACATCGGCTATCAAGGGCCAGTGAATCAAGTAGACCAGTTGATGAGTCGGGTCACCGACATGGTTCAAAAACAATTTGGTTTAACACCAAAGGCTACCTTGACTGGCTACAAGAAGCCGTATCCAGAATGGTTTGATCAGGTTGTTTTCCCTCCAAGATATAGAATCCCTGATTTTACCAAATTCATAGGAACCGGCTCAGCAACGACCATGGAACATATAACTCAGTTCTTAGTCCAGCTTGGGGAAGTTGGTGATGAACCAGCACTTAAGGTCAGGATGTTTCCTTTATCCCTGTTTGGTTCGGCTTTCTCATAGTTTTCATCCCTGCCACCCGACTCCATCCAAGGCTGGGATGATTTGGAGGATAAGTTTTATAAATACTTTGACTCTGGAGTATTGGAAAAAAGTATTATGGATTTAGTCGATACAAGGCAAGGAAATAATGAGACTGGATGCCAGTATCTTCAGAGGTTCAGGGAAATGAAGAATCAATGCTATACCTTATCATTGTCAGATCCAGAGGTTGTTAGCATTGTGATCCGAGGGCTAATACCAGCCATAAGAGAAAAGATTGGTTTTGGTTGTGATAATATGGTTGATTTGGCCAAAAAGGTGGCAAATATTGATGCTCAGAATCGGTACAATCAAGTTTTCAAGCCCAAGAAAGCCTACAATGCAGAGAGTCACTTCTTCTTGCAAGAAGATGAGGATAATTCAAGTGATGAAAATGAAGATGAAGTGGCTGCTATTGATTGGGCTTGGAGGAACAATGAATACATGCCTTGGGCAAAAGCTAAAAATACTGAGAAGGATGTAAAGTACAGCTTTGACATCACTAAGGCCGATAAAATATTTGACTACTTATTAGAAAAGGGTCAAATCAAGTTAACTGGGAATCATAATATCCCATCAGCTGAAGAACTCAAAAATAAAAGGTACTGCAAATTTCATAACTCTAGTACTCATACTACTAATGATTGCCGAGTTTTCAGAGATATGATCCAAAGAGTTATCATCAAAGGAAGAATTGGCTTAGAAAAGGCCAAGGGTGTTGACTTCTGACAAAGCCAAGGCAGCTGGAATAGTCGATCCAAAGAAGCAGCTAACAGCTAAGGAGTATCAGGAGATGAAAGAAAAGAAGAATATCGATCAACGTGATCAACCTGAGACTTCAAGGGTTGGTGAAGCAAGAAGACGTCCAACTGCCAGAATCTTGTTGAACAAATGGCAACGTCAGAAAGAAAGAAATCAGTTGCAAAGAGAAAAAGATGAACAAGAATATCAAGAGTGGCTTGAAGAGGAGGAGTGTAGAAGGTCTCGTGAAGAAGAAAGGCGTATCAGAGATGAGGAAAAGAATCATTGGGACTGTCCTTTCTTCAGACATTGTTGGAATGAAGGTTTGAAGCTTCCTACTCTTCGCAATTGCCCAGAATGCAGTGAGCAGTATTGGGAGTATAGGCAGTCGAGAGACAACCGCCAATCTGTGCATGAAAGGTTAAGATTTAATAGGACAGATCGGCGCATAAAAAATGAAAGTGTTCATAATCGGCTGGGAACCAGGTTAGCTGAACAAGACTATTCTTGGCAAGAGGGACAATGGTGTCCTGGTGGCTTGACTAAAAGCTAGAAACGACGGGTTCAAAGATTAAGGAATGATGAGATTCAGAAAAAGAAACCCAAAGTTTGGCAGGTTAAGCAAGTAACCGATAAGGGAGAGTCATCGGCTAATATATCTGCTCTGTTCATGCTACCTGCTGAGTTTAGATCCTTCGATCATGAAGAAGAGTCCAATGATGAAGAAGCAATTGCTTAGTGGATCTATCAAGCGGAAGGGGCTACATTTCAGAAACCTGGAAAACATTCCCATCTGAAAGCTTTATATTTAAAAGGGTTTGTTGATGGGAGGCCTCTGAACAGGATGTTAGTTGATGGAGGAGCAGCTGTTAATTTGATGCCATATGCCACCTTCAGGAAGCTTGGCAAGACTGCAGAAGATTTAACTCAGACCAACATGAGGTTGACTGACTTTGCTGGCTATGTATCGGCTACTGAAGGTGTTGTGTGTGTCGAATTGACAGTTGTTAGCAAAAGTATGCCGACTACTTCCTTCATAGTCGATGCTAAGGGATCATACAGTGTGCTCCTTGGAAGAGATTAGATTCATGTCAACTGTTGTGTTCCATCTACCATGCATCAGAATGTGATTCAGTGGATCAACGACACTGTGGAAGTGGTACCAGCCGATTCAACTGTTAGCATTGCTTATTCAGATCCTGATGTTTGAAACTTTGATAATATGGAGTGCTTTTCTGGGAGGATTCTCGAAGAAGGCTTTCTCAAAATGACCGATGATAGTCAACAGCCGATCCAAGCAGTCGGCTTCAAAAAAATGTTTCTAGTGGATTAACTAATTGATAGGGGATTTGCATCGACTTAAGTGGTTGTAACAAGTTAAGGCCGATGTAGTTTTTGAACAGTCAAGGTTATTTCTTTTTAAAGTTTGAGCGAAGAATCGCTTTGTTTTAACTTTATAGCCGATACTGATGTATCGCCTTCAGAGCAAAAATAGCCAATATGTACGTATTGTCTTTAAGTATCTAAGTGATAGCCGATACTAAGGAAGTATCGCCTTTAGAACATTTAATGAAGAAATAAATCAAAGGAAGAATCTTGGAAACTCAAAAACTTATATAAGCCTGACGATGCAGGGACAGTCTTGAAGATGTTCAGCTTGTTCGGCCATGAGGCCGTATTTACAAAAGAAACATTAAAAATGAAACTAATCTAAGTGGAGCTTGTTCAGGAGATCCTCCAGGTGCGGCACCTACGTCACGGCGAGCCCCAGGGGTTGGAACTCCTCCACCAGCTCCCTGAAGTCTTCCCTCGTTCTGGTGCCAACAAAGGAGGGAGAGACTTCCCCGGAGATCTCAGCACCACTGAGCTCTGCTCCGGTGAGGGTGAAGGTAGCGCCGTGGCAAATGGCATGGAGGGGCAGCTCCCTGATGCGCGTCCCGACGTCTTCAAAGCGTGCCTTCAGAGTTTCTCCTCGGGCGTTCACGAAATCAGCAATCGTCGTGGCCCGCCCTGGGAGCTAGTCAAGCTGATGTTGAAGTTCTACAAGGAGATTGAAGTTAAAAGATGGCTAATTTAATCAAGTATAAGAACGAATCGGCTAAATATTCAGACAAAAGCTTGCCAAAGATTGACTAAACAGTTTTTGCAAAGGTGATTGAAAATAATGAGTCAAAGGATCTGAAAAGGATATACCAACAACCCTGGCGTCGGATGCTTCTAAATGCTCCAGAACGCTATTGAGGCGAGCACGGAGGATTTCTCGCTCCTCCTCGGCACGGGCGGCTCGGCGGCGCTCTTCCTCTAGGAGACACCGGGTATTGGAGTAACCCCGGATGAAAGCCCAGGCGTCCTCATCCAATGCCAACCCGTGACCCATCGGAGGTCAGCTAGGACCTTGGCCGTCCGCCGGAGGAGAAGGACTACAAAGAGATTAGGGTTTTCCTCGGATAAATAAGAAGTTTTGGAACATAGAAAGGATCGTCAAGGGAAAGATTATTACCCAAGCACACGGCGACGGATCGCCGGAGGACCATCGACGGACTCCGATTCCTCGGCGGGACGCTTGCCACGGTTGTCTGCCATTGGTTTGGTTGCTAGTTGGAGAAGAAGAACAACCGGTGGTTGAGAAGAGTGAAAGCCGAAGAGTAAGGCGATAAATGTATCGTGTGTTCGAGAAGCCGGTGTTTCATATTTATAAGTAAAATGAGAAGGCAAAGAAACGATGAAGCGTGAGAACCCTCAGATTTGGATCCTAAGGTGAATCGAATAAATGGACGCGAGAGCCGTTTTAATACTAATCGGTTGAAAGATGGATTGTTTAGGTGATATCGGCTAAGGATAGCTGATAGAGCTTCAAGTGTTAAATAAGTAACAGAGAATATGATGTTTACAGGAAAGGATCAAGAATCAAGGATTACAGGCAAGCAAGAGTTACATGTTCAGTACAGATTTTAATACATTTAGAGCATTCAAACGGATGGCATCTATATCAGCTATCTTCTTTTGATCTTCTTCGATCGAGCCTGGAATTGGTTTCTTCTTACTCTTGATGTGTTGAGGATCATTACGAAGGGATGTCATTTTTATCTTCTTGTCTTGGATTGTATTTGGAATTTTGGCCAGGATTCCTTCCTTCAGTGTGATCTGCTCATTGATGACCCGAAGCCTTTCAGTCAGTTGATCCCTCTCAAACTCCAGGGAAGATAGATCACTGATAAGAACGGTGGAGTTATTGTTCAGTTGATCTATTTCATCCTTCATAGACACCATATCAGAGATACATTGTTGCTCCTTATTGGAAAGAACAACCTGGGCTTCACGTGTCGTGAGCTTAGTTTTGGCTTCTATGAATTCTGACTGAAGGAACTCTATATGGGCAACAGGAACGAGAGCTTTGCTAAGATCATCTGGTATATCATCTTTGATCAAGTCAAAGATGTTTCTGATTCCTTTTGCATCATGTACCAGATCGGCTATATTGGCCTCCAAAAGAGGGAGTGACAGTTGGAGCCGAGCCTTGGTCTCTTCAGAGGTTTTCTTTGGATATTCTGGTACAGAGGTTTCTTCTTCATCCATATAATCTTCTAAGTCAAAGGGGATGATAGGGGAATAAAGTTCTCCTTGTTCCTGAACAGAAGGATGTATAAGTGATCACAAATAGAAAGTTGTTGAAAGGAGAATTAATGTCATTTGAAGCACCTGGTCAGATGGAATGATTTGAAGCTCAGGAGCAGCCGATGAGGACTCAGAGAGGGTATCTGAAAAAGATCTTCATCAGGTCTCAAGGTCACTTATTTAAAATGAGATCATCGGCTAAAAGTTATACCTGGTTGAGGGGACTCTTGATCAATGTCAAGGAGAGGGGGCATTTCAAACTCAACATCCTGAGTGTCAACCTGCTCCTGAAGATTAAAAGACAGAAAAAGTTATAGACTAGATAATGAAAGCAGGAAAGACAACTTTTCTTACCTCTGCATTGACATTTTCAATCAAGGATTGGCTGCTGTCAGAAGTATCTTTCTTCTTCTTCTTGGATATAACCTTAGTGGTTGGCTTGTTACTTTTGTGCTTCTTAGAAGAACCAGCTTCTCTTATGAAGGTACTGAGAGTCTGGTCGTCTGGGATATTAGAGACTTTCCTTTTCATCAAAGTTTTAATAGTAGGGGCATCACAGCCAATCCTTGGATTTGGACACCACACATTGTAATCGATTTTTGGTGGGTTCAGAGTGACCAAATCCTACAAGTATTTGCCATATGATATCAGGAGAAAACAGATGGTAAGAATATAGAACTGGGGAAGAATTGAGTCATACCTCATCAGTTACTTCAAAGTCTGAGTTCAACTTGAGACAATAGGTGACCACAACTTCATTGAAGAGATGGATGCTTCATTGCTGCCACCAATCTTTGAAAGAAGATGAGGAGAAGGGTCGGCAGTTCTATTCTTTGACCATCTTCAGGGAAACAGATTGCTCTAGTTGGAATATTCTGTTATACTCTAAGACAGAGTCTACTGCTTCCCTTGGTCTGAGCTTATCAGCAAAATAGAGAGTTGTGGGCACTTGGCCAACACCTATTTGCCTGGCTGCCGTGACAGGATGATAGAATTCATAGGACATGGGAGGTTTTTCCCTACCAAGCCTGATTTCAGCGGGCAGGTGGCAAGGCTTCATTATTTGGCATAAGATTTTCAGACCTTCATCATCACATTCTCTATGAAATCTGAAGGTATATGGATTCTCAAAATCTGCAATATCTGGGTATTGAAACCAGTTGAAGATAGCTGCAGGGAATCCTCTATAAAAAATCTTGAAGAAGAAGTTGGCTGGTTCATCAATAAATATCATGGCAGGAGCTTCTCCAAAAGAGGTGCATCTCCTCACTTTGGCATCATCGGCTAGTAATTTTTCTTGGCCATCTGGATACAATAATGGGAAAGATAAAGTTCTCAAGCCCGGGGTGGTCAGTCTGTGGAGGTGGAGATTGAGCCAAAGCTAAAGCAACCACTAGGGACCTGTTATTGATGGGATGCCTTTGTTTTCCATCAAGCTCTGAGCTACTTTATTTAGTATGTTGTACAGGGCACCCAGAAGGTACTTTCCCAGAGGTATATCTGAGTTCACAGGCAATTTTTCTGCTAATACCAGGAAATTTGAAGTTGGGCCACAGCTTTGCCCACAGAATAGATATTTCTCCAGCCACATATTCAAGAAAATTATGTGCTCTCGCTCTGAAACACTAGTCTGGGAAGTATTGAAAGTGGCGATATAACTGGACCAACCGCCAGTTTTGAGGTTCCCAAGTTTGATGGAAGGCTTGACCTAAAGGCTATGAGGATTGATAGATCCAGTGATGTTTAAGCCGGTCAACATGTGCACATCGGCTTAATTTGGGGTCATGCGTCCTTGTTTGAACATAAAAGCATTAAAGGTGCCCGACCAAAAATAGCAAGCAGCTTTCAGCATCAACTCATTTTTTCATATCAGCCAGGGATAGAGTGATGCACTGATCTAGGTTGCGGAGAATCCAATCTGGTTTCTTCTTAGCCTCTACCTTCATCAACCAGTCCCTCCAGCCTGAGATAATCGACGGCCAGTTCCTAAAGGGAGTTTTGCCTCAATGCTTCGGATCAAAATCTGAAGTCTTGAAAGGGATTCTTTGGGTTTCGGCTGTGATGACTTCAGTAGGGTCGAGATTGCCTACTAGGCCGAGGAAAAAGTTGTTCGGATTGTCCTGAGTCGGGATGAGGATTTGGTCGTGAAGCGCCTGAAAATTCAAAATATGAAAAGTGTGCAAGGCAGAGAATCATCAGAAATGGGAGGATGCTAGAAACCAAAATTTTTACCTCAGGGATGGAATCTTGAGTCGCCATTTGACTTGCGGGAGCACTGAATTTGAGTTTTCGGAGGATTTCTGCTTGAATTAAGTGGCGGCGGGCGTCTTCAAAGGTTAGGGTTTGAGAATGGCCCTGGAAGAAAGGAATAACGGTTGGGAAGGAGGCTCGGCTAATCGACTAAGGGGAGATTAGTTGATCAGACTTCAAGGAAAGGAATAGGCATTTTTGGAATAAAATAAATTTCATCCCAAAATTGGGGGACATGTGTTTACACCACATTTTGGACTAAAAGGATTATTATTTTTGTGAGCACAAACAGCTGATTTATTAATGAAAGAATCGGCTAGAAAAATAAAAGGGGATGTTTGGGCCCGGACACGACCAAGACCCATGAAGACCAGACGTGACAAGTTTCGAGGACATGTTGGGTTCAGCCGAAGAGTTTGAGTCTGGGTCGTCTTTTGTTTTGTTTTTATGTAACCTAGTCGTGTTAGGACAGGAGTCAACCGGGTTATAAATAGCTAAGAACCCAATTTTATAAAGGAATCCAATCAATCAACACATCAGCCACCGGCCAAAACCCTAGGAGTAGGAGTAACGTAGAACTCAGTGGAACCTTCAACCAGGCAGGGCTGCATCGGCTTCGACCAACCTCCGGTTTTCTTGTAAGTTTCACCAATGGCTCGTGTCATCGTTCAATAAGGTTGTATTTGGCATCGACCAAACTCTTTTTAAGCTATGACATGGCTAGTTATCGGTTTATGATCGCCTTTTGTAAGACTGTCTTGACTCTGATCAATCTCTTGCTTTAGTCGATCTTGACTAGTTATCAGCTCTATTGGTTTTGGCAAACCAATAGATTCATTAAGTTATCGATGTTGTTTATGTTTTAATGTTCTTATTTAGATTTAAACAATATCTTGCCCAATCAAGATTGACAAAGCAGCTTAAGCCTAAAAGTTGCTTAGTTTCGGCTGTCCAGAGGCTTTACACGCTCACAATGAGGAAATAGCCGATTCAAGTCTCTCATCGACTATTTTGTCAATCTTGATTGTTACATGTTATGCATTCGAGATATCTGATAAAATTGTGGTTTGATCTAAGAACAGATAGATTTGATCTAGCATGTTTATTTTGGTTGTATTTTCGAACCCCACTTATATATATATGATAGATTAGATTTGTTTGATCTTAAGTCAAATCATGGTTTTAACGGATAGATCTTGTTCGTGCTTCATGGACCCTGCATCGGCTAAAATAGCCGATCCAGTTATGCTCTCTTCATAATGTGTACTTTTGAATGGTTTGGAATTTATGGATCTACTCGTTGCATCGGACGTAATCTAGCTTGGTCATTATTATGGTTGTATGGAGACACCTCACTATTAATGTTTAAGCTATTTTATCGATCTATTTGTTATTATGGCTGCATGGAAACACTCCACTATTAACAGATAGAATTGCCTGTGCAATCAGTCGATACGTTGATTTCATGCCATTTAAACGTACACATAGATCTTTATTCTCATAACATGTTTAAGCATATCGGCTGTTTATCTGTCCTAAATGTTTCTTTGTGTATATCATAGTCGCTTTGCTTTATATCTTTATCAATGTCTTCATGCAATCTTTTGGGAGTTAACTTTGTAGTCAATGTCCTATAAAAAATGGCTATATCAGAGCCGTATAACTTGGAACTGTCTGGCATCAAATCGACACGTTCCATAATTTGACAACTTTTTCTTCTCCTTGTCAATTACAGATCAAATTGACTGGCACGTCCGAGGTCGATCTCACTTAGATTCGGCACCGTCACCTTGTAAAGGTCCAGGAGGTCAAGACCTTGCTCTGTACGCCCTATGAGGACCGTGTTGCGAGTGTGTTGGCGCTCTCGACTGGATTTTTGTGTCAACAGTAGTATTCTTACACACGTACTTGTGGATCGACTGGATATTGCAGGTATCAGATGACTCAGCTCAGAGATAAACATGACAATTCTGTTGGATTTGTTGATCCATATGTTGTTTGCAAGGCTCCAAACCCTTCAACGACTTGGAGCGATGAGTCATGTACGAATCTCATAAGGTTCTTCGTGAACCAAAAAGATAGAGAAAGAATACTCTTCCCATACAACTTTAAGTACGTCAGACATATATAATTAATAATAAGTGTGCGCACATTTTATTTTACTTAACCCTAATAATCTATATATATATGAATCATGTGTATGAACAGCTATCACTGGATACTGATGGTCATCGATCTCAAACACAGCAATGTGTTAATCTATGACTCGTTGAGCAAACCGCAAGAAGATTACCAAGATATGATAGACATCCTCCAAAGGTAATTTTTCGATCCCTAGATTGCATGCTTAAAGTATAGACTAAGCTTGTATATATGTATACTAATTAAATAATGATCCAACTATTAATGTTTCATTGGCCGGATTAGGATTTGGGAAAAATCCATTGCTGAGGAACATATGAGTCAATGTAAGGCGTCACTTACAATAAAGCCATGACTACCAGTAAGTTTACGTACACCTTCGTCAATGTACGTGTATATCTTTATTATATCATGTCATATATCATATCTTTATTACGAGATGAATCTTTTCATTCTACAGTGGATTTTGAGACAAAAACAGGGTACCAACTTATGTGGATTCTATATTTGCGAGTACATGATGATAGAATCAAATAGAATTCCTGAAGAAATCATCAAAGTACGTAACATGTTTCTTTTCATTTTTTATAGACTTAATATTGATAATATAGATATAACTAATATCTTCTCTAATTCAAATTGAAGACTGACTGGTTGAAACAAAAAGTGATGCTACAAGGCCAATTGAAAGCAATACAAGAGACAATAGCAGGATTTCTTCGGGAACAAGTCATAGATCCAAACGGCGAGTTCTACTATAATACCAACGAGAAGTTGATTCCAAACAATGATGATCATTTTTATGCCCTGTAGATCTTTAGATGGAGTACAACTTGTAATAGGTTTACAGTACTAACTTTGGAGTACAACTTGTGTAGATAGATATTTGGACAACTTCTATGTATATTGCTTCTAAATTTATGTACATATATTTATATATATATGTAGTTCTATAGTTCAATTATTTATGCATGTAATAAGCTTATTGTGTTATGCTGCTAATATATATATAAAATATATATATTAGCAGCAAATAATACATATTGGAAAACCTATTAAATAAATAAACAAAACTAAAAATAGAACTGAAAAGAAAATAAAAAGGAAAAAACCAGGGGACCCTTTAGTCCCGGCCGGTATCACCAACCGGGACTAAAGGGGCTTTAGCCCAGTTGACCGGAGCCGGGACTAAAGGGAGGGGCCTTTAGTCCCGGAAGCGTAGTCCCGGCTCGGCAACCGGGGCTAAAGGCCCTTGTCGACCGGGGCTATAGCTCATTTCTGTTGTAGTGTTTGGCCGATTCTCAAAATCGTCAATTGTCTCGGCGTTTTTGCTGCCCGGGACTAATGGACCCTTTAGTCCCGGTTGGTAACACAGATCGGGACTAAAGGATCTGCCCCAACGGCTACTGCGCAGAGTTGTCGGGGCAGGGACCCTTTAGTCCCGGTCCGTGTTACCAACTGGGACTAAAGGGCACTCTTTAGTCCCGGTTGGTGCCACAGACCGGCACTAAAGATTTAGCCATGGTTTGTGGCTTGCCCCGGGATAACTGATCACCTTTTAGCCCCAGTGTTTAATACAAACCGGGACTAAAGCTCCCGACTTATAACCTGCCAACTTCTTCCTCCCCGAGCCAGAGACATTCAAATTTCAGTGAGCTTCCTTGCTTGTTCTTGCTGTTGCTATTGCTTGTTCTTCATTGTTCTTCGTCTCCGGCGTCAATTGGTGATCTTGTTCGACTCCATCATCGTCTCTTTGCGTTGAGAGGTAACTATTTTCATCTCCTACCATGTCTTTTGAATATGAGAGGAATTTAATTAAAATATATAGTTTGCAAGAACAAGCATAGAGAGTTGAGTAGTTTAAATTGGTTCATCACAATCACTTGATAGTTTTCTACTGCTACGTAGTATCCATTGTATATATCATACTTATGCAAGGCAAGTAATAATGAATTTTAGTGTCTTTTTAGTTAATTTTCTTTAGAAAAATATGGAATTTATAATAGTTTGCAACAATGAATATAGAGAGTAGACAATGTGGAAATTGGTATTGTTATATCATATTTTTTCACTAACTTCCTATATGTATATATTAATTGGATACTCACATCATTCATTGGTTTGCATAGCAGGAACTATAGTCCAGTTCGTCATTCCCCAGCGTATCATAGTGTTGCGGGCGGTGACGATGTGTTGGAGGACACGGCTTCAACCCCATCTCCTGCACAAAGATCTCCACAGCGGGCTCCAACGCCACAACCTGATCCACCGCGGGCTCCAACGCCACAACCTCCACTGCGGGCTCCAACACTGCCACCGGCCCCACCATCTCATCCTCAGCGGGCTCCAACACCACCCCCCCCCCCCCCCGCCTCCACCGCGCGGCCCTAAGAAGGGGTCCACCGCCACAGAACCGAAGGGCCCACCTCCAAAAAAGAAGGCTCCTGCATCAGGAAGAAAAGCCCACGAGAAATTAGCTCATGAAAAAACTGACGAGGAGTTAGAAATTTCGGTGAAAAAAGATGTGCGAAATTTTTTTAGAGGAATCAAAGGTCAACGCTCAAGCGAAGAGAAACCCAGAGAAGCCTTACCTCTTGTTAAACCCACAGGAGTTAGGGAAAATGGTGGAACAACATGGTATCAAGATGCGTGAAGCCTGAAAGGCTCCGCAAAAATCAGATTACGAACGCTCTCTAATCAAGTCTGCAAAAGAACAACAATCAAGCACGAAGAAAGTGGGAAAGGGTGTTCCACAGCTCGGGGAAACATCAAAACCTTTGTCCCCGTTATTTGTGGAAAATCAGTATGGTTCAAATATGGGCAGAGTACAGAGGAAATCGGGAGAGACCACTTTGTCTGAGATGGACTTAATTGAAAAAAATTTCATTGACAGCGGTCTCCCGTACGACACGATTGCCAATATTGCTACTTGGCTGGAGTTTCCACGAGCGGAAGTAGTTGATGAATGGAGGAGAAATTTTGCACCGGGCAGGAGTCTAATGAACCCCAATCACTTACATGTACTTGGTACGCAGATGTTTGTCATCAGCAAATGGTGCATGGAGGCTTCTAAAGATGGTGATGTCAATTGGATTTCTGTCTGAATTCAGAACCATCACTACTTCTGTGGCGATGACCTAATCTTAGTCCAGATGGAGGAATTACACTAGCTATGCCACATGGACGCACTTGACAAATCGCTCCTTAGTTGTTATTGTTTGTAAGTGTTTCTTTTATTTATAATTTTCATTGAACTCTCTAGTATGTGTATATAGTATGTAGTATTCTTACACACGTACTCGTGGATCAACTCGATATTGCAGGTACCAGATGACTCAGCTCAGAGATAAACATGACAATACTATTGGGTTTGTTGATCCGTACGTTGTTTTCAAGGCTCCAAACTCTTTAGCGACTTGGAGCAATGAGATGTGTATGAATCTCATGAGGTTATTCGTGAACCAAAAAGACAGAGAAACAATATTCTTCCCCTACAACTTCAAGTGGGTGAGACATATATAGTTAATAATAAGTATATGCACATTTTATTTTACTTAATCCTAATAATCTACTATATATATGAATCATGTGTATGAACAACTATCACCGGATACTGATCGTAATCGATCTCAGACACAGCAGTGTATTAATCTATGACTCATTGAGAAAACCCCAACAAGATTACCAAGATATGATAGAGATTATCCAAAGGTAATTTAGATCCCTAGCTTGCATGCTTAAAGTATAGACTAAGCTTGTATATATGTATACTAATTAAATAATGATCCAACTTTCATTGGCCGGATTAGGGTTTGGGAAACATTCATTGCTCGAGAACATATGAGTCAATATAAGGCACCACTTACAATAAAGCCACGACTACCAGTAAGTTTACCTTCGTCAATGTACGTGTATCTTTATTATATCATGTCATATATCATATCTTTACGACATGAATCTTTCCATTCTACAGTGGATTTTGACACAAGAACAGGGTAATAACTTATGTGGATTCTACGTTTGTGAGTATATGATGATAGAATCAAATAGAATTCCTGAAGAAGTCATCAAAGTACGTAACATGTCTCTTTTCATTTTCTATAGACTTAATACTGATAATCTAGATATAACTAATATCTTTTTAAATTCAAATTGAACACTGACTAGTTGAAGCAACTACAAGGCCAATTGAAAGCAATACAAGAGACAATAGCAGGATTTCTTCGGGAACAAATCATAAATCCAAATGGCGAGTTCTACTATATAATACCAACGAGAAGTTGATTCCAAACAATGATAATCATTTGTAAGCCCCGTAGATCTTTGGATGGAGTACAACTTGTAATAGGTTTACAGTACTAACTTTGGAGTACAACTTGTGTAAATAGATTTAGAGAAAAACTTCTATATATATAGCTTGTAATTTTATGTGCATATATTTATATATATGCAATAAGCTTATTGTCATATGCTGCTAATATGTATATATATTTATATATATTAGCAGCAAAGAATACATATTAGAAAACCTATTAAATAAATAAACAAAACTAAAAATAGAACTGAAAAGAAAATAAAAAGGAAAAAATCAGGGGACCCTTACCAACCGAGACTAAAGGGTGCTGTTGTGTGGCACCGCTGGCAGCACCCATTACCAACCGGGACTAAAAGGGGCTTTAGCCCCGGTGACAGGAGCCGGGACTAAAGGGGGGCCTTTAGTCCCGGAAGCGTAGTCCCGACTCGGCAACCGGGGCTAAAGGCCCTTGCCGACCGGGGCTATAGCCCAATTCTGTTGTAGTGCCCATCTCTACGGCTTCAAAACCCCCATCTACAGCCGATCAGTTCTAAAAATACAAAGCAGATGATTGTTGTTGAAATGCCATAATAAATTTAAAGCACGTACAATCAAGTCCAGTTAAAGAACCACTACAATACGATAAGAAGGCTTAATGATCGAACATAAAAAATGATAGGTACCACACAACGAATCAGGCATACAAATATTCTGACTTTCACAATTTTTTTGTAACTAGTACCAAGACTGTGCAAATATCGTGTCCACAACGTGCATTTTAAATTATGGTACTTGTTGCGCCACTGTCTATTACATTAGACCACAGTGTAATAGACCACTGTGTTTGAAGGACCGAAAAAGACGATTAGAAAGGGTGAATGGGAGTCTCAAATTTCTTTTCGAACAATCGAAAAAGGCGACCAGAGGGGGGTTAATGAGAGCCTCAAATTTCTTTTTAGAAATAATAACCTCTATCCCAGAAAGTCATCCCAAAAGCAAGGTCACAAAAGACGAGCAAGTTCACGACCCAACTAAAGGACCGAGAATGCAATAGCAAGGCGACCAGAGGGGGGTGAATGAGAGCTCAAAAATTTCTCTCGAAACTTTGGCCTTTTGTCCACACTTGCTTTACTTTTCAATACTTTGGGAAAATCCCAGATGGGTACCAGATTGCTAGAGTTGGAGAAATTAGGCTTGTGATCAACCAGTCAGTTGTTCCCTGTGAAGTTAGAGTCTCCATCTGAAGATCGAAGCGTCTTCCCGCTGTCTACTCCTTAAGGTAATACCTTTTGTGTTTATACGTTATGTATTTAAGCATTTCTTTTGATATTACTCTTTATTTGTAGCTATATGTGAGAGTTGACTTCCTGGGCTCACATATGGTGTATACCTGGTTTTGTTCTTAAAACCGGGTGTGACAAAGTGGTATCGAAGCAATGCTGACTGTAGGACGCAAGCCTAGTTAGAAACTGGTCGTTTAAAGGTTTTGAAAATTGCTATAGAACTTTTGTTCTATCAACCTTGGTATTTTCTTCTCTATTGTAACTTCTACCCTTGTTATTTGTCTCCTCCTTGTTGCTTAAATTTAAAATCTTGTTTCCATCCACACTCCTTGTCTTGATACTCTTTTAGAATCTTCTCTTACCACCTTCTTGCTTCGTCAAAAGTGGAGCATAGGATCTTTGCCCTCTATATGAAGAGAACGATAGCAGCACAAGTCGAGTCATTGTTTGAAGTGTGAACCTTTATTGTTTATGTTGAGTTGACATTATGATAATGTTTGTTTTGGATCTTTGTAATGAGTGTTAATGATTTTGCGGTTTTCCTCACAATCTCATTTAGGTTAGTCTTAAGTGGTTTTATGCATAGAAGGTTGGGTTTCAGTTTCTTCTATTCTCTCTATCCTGTCTTTTCGGAGCAGTCTACAAGACGATGCAGTTGTGCTGTCTACGGACCGAGGAAGATGTAAGCAACCCTTGGTGTTCCCTAGTTCAACTCTTTTTAAGGGGGGTAGCCAAGATAAAGGAGTCACGAGAAGAAGGGAAAGGATCTGTACAAAGCACCCTCAGAAACAAGCAACCGAGATGCAACGACTAATGGGATAAAGCTGCTCGAGAAAGTAAAGATGACGGTTCAACACCAGAGTATCTCTATCTCTTTGTTTATCTTCTTTCGAATCTCGAGGACGAGATTCTCTTAAGGGCCAGAGTATATCTTTTGTGTTTATACGTTATGTATTTAAGCATTGTCTTTCGATATTACTCTTTATTTGTAGCTATATGTGAGAGCTGACTTCCTGGGCCCACATATGGTGTATACCTGGTTTTGTTCTTAAAACCGGTGACATCGTCACAAATCCCTATATACTCTTGCTTGTTGCCGCAAAGTGCCAGTGACCGCAATTCATCCTCCGGGCCTTTTGTTCGTCAGTCCAAGCCTCACGCCCGCCCTTCACCACTCCCGGTCCATCGGCACGACACGTTTCTACTTGACCTTCACCTCGCCATCGCCATCTACACATACACACCAACACAACCAAGAAACATGTTTCCCACTCATGTCAACCTGTGAGTCTGTTGATCAATCACTCATCACAAAGGGCTGAACCACAAGGGCACATATCAACCTTGTGTTCGCAATCTCCACCTTGATGAGTGCATTGTCCACACAACACACAAACACTAAATCAAAGAGAAACAAAAGAGAAATAAGAAAGAAAGGATTCTCATCCAAATGCCCAAATGCCAGAGAAAACCAAAAGAGGTCGATTTAAGATAAGCAAAGCTTGGTCCCCACAAACATAGGCAACAACGGCTCGATGCAACCAAGCAAAAGATCGAAGCAAAACCCTTCTCAGAGCGAAAACTCTATCAAAAGAGCAAAGACTTGGCTCCCAAAGACATGGGCAATAGCTCGACGCAAAAAGTCAAAAACAAGCTAGTCCTCAAGAAGAGGTAGAAAGGGCTCAACACCACTAGCTCAAAGCACCGAAAACTGCTAGTCCCTCAAGAAAGAGGCAGAAATGGCTCCACAACAACTAGCAAGCTAAGCACCAAAAACTGCTAGTCCCTCAAGAAAGAGGCAAAACAACTCAACACGACTAGCAAGCAACAAAAAAGGTGCAACTCCCCATGAAAGTAAGCCTAGACACAAAGATTATGCAAAAGCTCAACACCAATTGGTTACTGAACCTAAAAGGACTCTCCTCCTAGACAAGTGTCAAGACTCCCCCTATTCACAACATGGAGTATTTGTGAAAATTCTCCACCTTGTTGACAAATGCACACACAAGATATCATCCAAATGCACATGGGAGCCTCAAAAGCACTAGAAGGTGATTGTGGCGACTAGAGAGTACCAACAACAAATGAAAAATATTGGAGCTAAACACCACAGACTAGAGGGGGGTGAAATCCAGAGGGGAGTGTATGAGAAGGCATCGGAGCTAGGGGGTATGTACACTAATCTAAAAATGGATGAAATGCACAATGCAACAACTTCAAGTGTATAACAATCAGTGAAAAGATGCTCAAAAGAGTGCTGCCCTAAAAATTTAGCAACAAATACAATTGCTAGCAATGACTCAAACTGATCAAGTGAATACGAAATATGAACAATTAAGCATAAGAGCGGTTTTAAGCCATTCAGAAGGAGTTCACCACTAAAATAGCACTAAGCATGAATAGACAGGAAATCAAACAAGTGATAACTCTAGTATGAAAGGTGAACTACCCTTAGCAAAGTTCAATCATCATGCCATAGAACGAAGCATAGTCTTGTATTATCATTGTTGACGGTCCTTAAACACCTGTTTTACCATCAACATTTGACCCTAAAGTCCACCAAAAAGGCATGAAATGTAGTCAAATAGGTTTCGAACTAACCGAATTCCACATGTCCATAGAATTTTATTTGAATGCAGGATTTGAACCAAATTTGGACATTTGGACCCGCCTTGGACAACCACCTGGATGTCATTGAAGCAGAGGCGGTTCATCCAACGGCCAGGGAGCTGGCGGCCGCCAGTAGGGGGTGGCGCCCGCCACCTGACCTAACCTAGGTCGGTTGGCTGCCCACTATAAGAACCCCTCTCACTCATTTGGGCTATAAATACCCCCCCTGCGGCATCACTTCATTAATATAACTCATATCCCACACTTCCAAGAGAAGCAAAGCAAGAGAAGCAAGTGAGAGTTAGGTTAGAAGCTTAGAGAGCTTAGGCAAGTAGGTAGCTAGTAGAGCAAGGCATCTTCGCCCTCGCGGTAGCGCTGCTCAAGGGTTAGCTCAAGAGTAAAGGCGTGCGAGTGATCGGTTCTGGAGCTGGGAAGAGTCTTCCTTCATCTCCAGTTCAGGTTTTGCTCTTGTTACTCAAGCATTTACTATATTCTAGTTCATCATTTCAAGTATTACTTTATTCTACTTATCAGTATTGAGTGGTATACTTGATTGATTGCTTGAGTGCCTAGCTATCCTACAGTTCAATTCACTTAGCCATAGTAGTTAATCTCTAGTGAGCTTAGTGTTTGATCTTTGCCAATAGGTTGCTTAGTTAGTTTAGTGTTTATCTTATTAAGTCAAGTATTTGCTCTGACGTCCGCAAGGGTGTCTCTATTCAAAGCTAGGATAGGGATAGTTAGAATATAGTTAAGCGTGGTGCTTAGTTATAGACTTACCTTGAGATACGGCTGGACCCCCGGATAGCTGTGGTAGCAAGCAGGTGGTGACAGCCCTGTGCGCCTTGAATTCCACCACGTAGTTGGCCCAGTTTAACAGTAAGGCTCATTGTGCTAGCGTTCAACCTAAGTAAGTGGTAAAGGCTAGTACGCCTCGATACTTGACAAGATAGGAATAAAACTTTACTCAACTTAGTTGCTCTATTGTCTTTTGCCTGCCTTGCTTCGTAACTATCTCGCTTCGTAGTTATCTTGCTTTGTAGTTATCTAGGAGTAGTTAGTAGTTAGTAGTTAGTAGTTAGTTATCTTAGTTACCCTTACTTATCCCATTCCATTTATCTACCTATCCATCCACCTTACCTTAGCCATCCACTTCATCCTTACCTATCCACCCATATATTCTTTCTAGCCTTTCATCTTCCCTTTTCCCCTTTTCTCTTTTCTTAATTCTTCGACTCTCATCCCCTCCTTGACTCGACTCATACACCACCCAAGCCTTCCCTTGGGATCAAATAAATCAACACCTGGTACTCCCAGGCGAAGTGCTACTACGATAGTTCTGTGCGCTTGCAGAATCTCCTCCTGGTAGATTGCATTCTCGCTAGCTAGCTCCTACTAGTGTCGGGGTTGACAACCCTACTTGGCATTAGTAGATAGCTACTTTAGTTACCCTATCCTAGGTGTAGCTAAGAACTACCAACAAGCATTTCTGGCGCCGTTGCCGGGGAAGGCAATCGGTGTATCGGTTGAGTCCGTGTCGGATTTATCTTCGCTTAAGCTCCCGCTTAGCGAATCCCATCTTACCCCATTCTTTCTTTCCTTAACTTTTCTTATCTTTTTCCTTCATCTTCTTCAACTTCTTTCTTTCTTATCTCGTTCTATCGTCACGATGGCCAATAAGACCATTCGTGAGTTTTCTGCTCCTTCTGCCGCTAATGTAGCGATAGGACCAGACGTGATTAATGCCAACCTCAATTTTGAGTTGAAACCGGCTCTGATCCCGATGGTCCAAGCTAGCCCGTTCTATGGCAAAGCTCAAGAGGATGCCAATGCTCATCTCCAACAATTTTTGAAGATTTGCGGCACCTTCACCATTAAGGGGATAACCCAAGAAGTCATCCGTCTTCGTCTCTTTCCTTTCTCTTTGCTAGGAAAAGCGAAGCAATGGTTCTATACCGATCACAACACTATAGACACATGGGACAAGTGTTCCAATGCTTTTCTCGCCAAATTCTTTCCTATGGGCAAGCCGAATGCTCTGCGCAACAAAATCTCCAGCTTTACGCAACAAGTCGAGGAATCTATTCCCGAGGCTTGGGAGAGGTTGCAAGAGTATGTCGCTGCTTGTCCGCACCATGGTATGGAGGACTGGCTATTGATCCAGAACTTCTACCATGGCTTAACCCCTCTCTCTAGAAGCCATTTGGATGCCGCCTCCGGCGGTGCATTCTTTTCTCTGAATGTTGCAGATGCTAAGGCTCTCATAGAGAAGATGGTGTCAAACCAAAGATGGAATGACGAGAGACTGCAGCCCCGTAAGCGAGGTATGCATTCCCTTAAGGAGACCGACATGATCGTGGCCAAGATGGACCTGCTGGCAAAAAAGCTGGACAGATGTGAGAAGATGAACCAACAAGAGAGTGTCCAATCTCTGGAATCCTACATGACTTGTGAAGTCTGTGGAGAAACCAGACATTCTGGGAGCCATTGCCCCGAGCTACATGAAGATTTGAACTTCATCAACAACAACAACGGTTTCCGTCAACAGAATCAAGAATGGAATCAGCCTGCAAACTCTCAAGGTAACAATTCATTCCCCCGCTCTAATTTTCATAATTCTAATAATTTCTCATTCTTGAAGAATTTAGTTTACTCACAAGGTAAAACTACTGATTTCTTGAAAGAGAGATTAATGGCGAATGATAAAATTCTTGAGAATATAAATGCTAAATTGGAAGATTTCTCATCTGCTCTGAAAAATCAATTAAGCTTTAATAAGATGTTAGAAACCCAATTATCTCAACTTGCTGCTATCATACCATCTTTTGAAACTGGCAAAATTCCTGCTAAACCTGACATGGAAACTGCAAACATGGTTGAAATAAAATATTTTAACTATTATGAAGATCAAACCATGACTGTTAAAAAGGGTGATCCTGGTAGTCCCATAATTAGATGCTCAATCTTTGGTGAAGTCTTTAAAAATGTCATGTGTGATTTAGGATCGAGTGTGAACATTCTATCTAAAGACTTTTATGAAAACTCATTCTTTCCACCCATGTCATCCACATCTGCCTATGTTGTGCTAGCTGATCAATCCACTTGCTATGTACAAGGAATAGTTAATGATTTACCTGTTCATATTAGAGGCTCCTATGTTCCTGCTGATTTCATAATACTAGATATGGGAAATAGGAAAGATGTGCCTCTAATCTTAGGTAGACCCTTCTTGAATACTGTTAATGCTTGCATATATGTGGGAAGTGGTAAAATACAAATGACATTAGGAGGAAGGAAGGAAATATTCTCCTTCTCCCGTGGTCACGCATATGCCGCTAACATGCAGGTAGCAAAACCCGTTCGTACCAAGAAGAGGCGCCCAAGAACAGGGTGGAGCAGAAAGAGAGAACCACCTCCTCCTGAGTTGTGTAATTCACATAACAAAGGAGAGGTGCCAAAAGAAGAAGAACCAGATGGAGTACTAAGAGAAGAAGTGCCCAAGGAAGAAGATCCACCCGATAAGGATGAAACTCCATGGACCTAAGATATGGTTTTACTTTTAATTTTTCCCTTTTCGAATAAATAACATATGTCATGCATGTAAAAAAAATCAGTTATCATTAGTTATATGCATAGGTATATGTTAACTTAGTTAGAACAATAAAAATATCAAAATAGGATAGTTTCCCTTTTCACAACATTAGATAGTTTCCCTTTTAATAAAATGAGAACAAGAGCTCCGACTGAGACGAAGAAGATCTTTTCACCAAGCAAGAAGCCAGCTTGGGGGAGACTCCCGCTCCGATAAGGTATGTCTCAAGCCTACACTTTACATTTAGTTCTTAAATTCTATATCTTTTGAATGTCACATGCTTGCCTAAATAACCATTCCATGAATAAAATTGATAAAATCTGCTTAAATAAGTTGAAACCTGAATAAGATTTGAAATATGTCATGCAAATGCTTTTGTTATGGTTTGAATGACTAGTCTTGTCTAAGTTGTAGCTTTTGTGGGTTGCACATGCTTTAACTGAAATCATGCTTAGTGAATAAAGTTAGTAAGAAATGGAGTAATTCTTTAAACTTGCTAAGGTGAAATTAGGACCTAATCTGGAGGATTTCTTTTAAAAAATTATGAAAACCTTGCTAAAAGTTCCTCCTAGATTTTATCCCATCCCACCACCAGCCAAATATTTGTTAGTCATTAGTCAAAATCACAAAGAGCTTTATTTGTGTTGAGCTTTGTTAGACCTCATAGATCTTAGTAGAGAAGCTTATCATATCTTTTGAATCAAGATTCACGTACACCCACCATAATTTGCCTACTTTCCACTTTGGAAGTTTGCAACCACCAAATAAATTGCTTATTCTCTACACCAGAGATATGCAATACCCTGCCAAACATCCCATTGCTAGCCTTATGCTATTCCTACACTGGGAATAAGCATTTCTCTCCCTTTCCCTACTCATTTCAAAAATCCTTTCCTATAGATGTCTGGGGAAATCTAGAGCTAAAAGAGAGAGAGAGAAGAAAAATGAGCAAAGTAGCTCAAGAAAGGACTATGTCCTGTGAAAAAAAAAGTGAGCAAAGTAGTTTAAAAGAGGACTATGTCCTAAGAAAATGTGAGGACACATCTTTTGTCTACTCACTTTGTATCCAAAAAAAAGGAGAGAGAATTATCATTAGCTCTAGACCCCAGAAATTAACTAGAAGGATTATGAAATACCTCTCTATACACTTCCACATAACCACACATGCACATCTTGATCAATTTTTATGATTTGCTGCTCCTTATGATCTGAGTGTCTAGCTTAGCAATAAACATCAGGCAATTTGCTCATGGTTCTTAGCCTACCTATAACTCCACATATCATTCCTTAGAAATAGGAGAGGCTACATTTTGGCCTAAGTGAGGATTTAAACACCATTGAGTGATTGAGTGGATCTTGGAGGACTTAAGCAAGTTGTTATCTTTTGAAAACCTTGAAAAACCTCGAGGCAGAATCCTAGTCAAACCTAAGCAAGATAAAAGTTTCCTATCTACTACTTTATTTCACTCTTGCATGTTTGAAGTGAAAAGCTGTAAGCTCCACATTGCTATGATTTATGATACATGCTAAGTTATTTCTCACTATACAATATGCACTTGCAGACATCTTAAGTTGCTATCCATTTCAGGCTCAATGCTTAAACCGCATTGTTGCTCGAGGACGAGCAACAGGTTAGCTTGGGGGAGCTTATTGACGGTCCTTAAACACCTGTTTTACCATCAACATTTGACCCTAAAGTCCACCAAAAAGGCATGAAATGTAGTCAAATAGGTTTCGAACTAACCGAATTCCACATGTCCATAGAATTTTATTTGAATGCAGGATTTGAACCAAATTTGGACATTTGGACCCACCAGGAGCCAAGCCCACTCAGCAGGGCCCAAATGGGCCTAAGGGGGGTGGCGCCCGCCACCCCTAGGTGGCGCCCGCCACCTCTAAGTGGCGCCCGCCACCTCTAAGTGGCGCCCGCCACTTGGGTTGGCCCAAGTGCCACCACCTGCCATGTCACCGATCCGTGTGACCTCCCTAAGGCCAAATCCTGGCCCTTGGTCACTAGGTCAGTGGCATCGGACGGCTCAGGGAGGAGTGGCATGGATCAAGGCTGAATGTCGGTTGCTAGGACATGCAACCGACCTCCAAACCGCCTTGGACAACCACCTGGATGTCATTGAAGCAGAGGCGGTTCATCCAACGGCCAGGGAGCTGGCGGCCGCCAGTAGGGGGTGGCGCCCGCCACCTGACCTAACCCTAGGTCGGTTGGCTGCCCACTATAAGAACCCCCCTCACTCATTTGGGCTATAAATACCCCCCTGCGGCATCACTTCATTAATATCTCATATCCCACACTTCCAAAAGAAGCAAAGCAAGAGAAGCAAGTGAGACTTAGGTTAGAAGCTTAGAGAGCTTAGGCAAGTAGGTAGCTTGTAGAGCAAGGCATCTTCGCCCTCGCGGTAGCGCTGCTCAAGGGTTAGCTCAAGAGTAAAGGCGTGCGAGTGATCGGTTCTGGAGCTGGGAAGAGTCTTCCTTCATCTCCAGTTCAGGTTTTGCTCTTGTTACTCAAGCATTTACTATATTCTAGTTCATCATTTCAAGTATTACTTTATTCTACTTATCAGTATTGAGTGGTATACTTGATTGATTGCTTGAGTGCCTAGCTATCCTACAGTTCAATTCACTTAGCCATAGTAGTTAATCTCTAGTGAGCTTAGTGTTTGATCTTTGCCAATAGGTTGCTTAGTTAGTTTAGTGTTTATCTTATTAAGTCAAGTATTTGCTCTGACGTCCGCAAGGGTGTCTCTATTCAAAGCTAGGATAGGGATAGTTAGAATATAGTTAAGCGTGGTGCTTAGTTATAGACTTACCTTCAGATACGGCTAGACCCCCGGATAGCTGTGGTAGCAAGCAGGTGGTGACAGCCCTGTGCGCCTTGAATTCCACCACGTAGTTGGCCCAATTTAACAGTAAGGCTCGTTGTGCTAGCGTTCAACCTAAGTAAGTGGTAAAGGCTAGTACGCCTCGATACTTGACAAGATAGGAATAAAACTTTACTCAACTTAGTTGCTCTATTGTCTTTTGCCTGCCTTGCTTCGTAACTATCTCGCTTCATAGTTATCTTGCTTTGTAGTTATCTAGGAGTAGTTAGTAGTTAGTAGTTAGTTATCTTAGTTACCCTTAGTTATCTCATTCCATTTATCTACCTATCCATCCACCTTACCTTAGCCATCCACTTCATCCTTACCTATCCACCCATATATTCTTTCTAGCCTTTCATCTTCCCTTTTCCCCTTTTCTCTTTTCTTAATTCTTCGAATCTCATCCCCTCCTTGACTCGACTCATACACCACACTAGCCTTCCCTTGGGATCAAATAAATCGACACCTGGTACTCCCAAGCGAAGTGCTACTACGATAGTTCTGTGCGCTTGCAGAATCTCCTCCTGGTAGATTGCATTCTGGCTAGCTAGCTCCTACTAGTGTCGGGATTGACAACCCCGCTTGGCATTAGTAGATAGCTACTTTAGTTACCCTATCCTAGGTGTAGCTAAGAACTACCAACAATCATCTAATTTTATTGGAAATTGCAGCGGATTAAGACAAGTTAAAACTAAAAAGCATCTGATTGCAAGAGGTTAAAAGCATTGTCATTGCCGAACTTTCCAACCAGGCTAAGCCTATGCAAAGCATTCGGAAGCTTAAAACATCGGTTTCGGTCTTACACTACAATGCTCAAGTTTAACTCACAAAGCAAAGGGACCCTAGCATAATCTAGACCAAAATCACAAAAAGTAACAATCATCCACAACAACTACGAGCAATAGGACGCAACAGCAACATACTCAACCTCGGTGGTAGACTAGGGTGCTCTAGATTGCTTGCGAGAGGACCAAGACACAAGAGAAGAGCCAAGAAACTGACAAGTCCCAGAAGTAGACTTGCGCTGAAGCCGACAGCCGACAAAATCTGCATCAGAATAACCACAAAGCGAGAAGGGTTAAAGAAGAAGAGTATCAAAGTCCGAACTCAGGAGTGTATCGGAGGTACGTCATGATGCGCTTGACCGCCTGCTTGTGTGTTGTCCAAGGAGACACCCGAAAGAGAGCGCATAGATACACTGTGAAGTGTATGTTTGGCCTCGTCACCGTCAAGTACAGGAGAGAGTCGATCATCCTCTTGTACTCCTTCTGATCCACGGGCTCTCTGTTGACGGTAGTTAACTCCTATTTTAAACCATCAACTAACCCCATAAATGACCTAAAGTAACTTAAAGAGTGTAGTTGTAGGGTTTGATTCTAGCGAGTTCCACGAGTTGTATTATTCTCACGTATTTTGCAGCATATTCAATATTTCATCATAAGAAAGTACCTCAAGTGAAGAACCAGAGCACACCATCGTAAAGAGCTCATCGAGACGAACAAAACGGACATATTATTTGCCATATTTGGAGTCCCGGAGTGAGAGTCCTCGAGGAATATGACTTGGAAGACTCCGGAACACTTTAGAAACATTATCCATTTAAAGGCCAGGGGTGTAACAGACAAGATTCTATCAGCTACAGTAAATCAGAATAATCCAGGGGCCAGACAAGAAGATGACGACAAAGAATCCAACCACGTGCACGACTCGTTGTGCAAACCAATCGGAAAGGGACTCTAGAAGGATCTAGACGACACCAGAAGCCAACACGACGAAGGAGCCCGGAGACTGGAGAGTGGGGCCGGGTAGCCCCACTCCTAGGTGTCGCACCCGATTTAAGAACAAAATTGGGGGCACAATATATGTATGTCAGGATCAATTTTCATACATATATCGATATCATAGTAATATAAAAAATAATGCTTTATTAATATATCAAACATTATTACAAAAATGACCCTCGGGTCCAAAAGAAAAGTGCAGAATGAAGACTCTAATGAAGACCGCGAAAACGAGACGCCATCTCTACAGAAACGTCAACCGAGGGTAGCATCAGCTTAGTACAACTCGTCGGGGTCGAATCCACCGTCTTCTGGATACTCCTGCTCCTTGTCGTAGTCGCCAACGTATGGGTGGGGTAGCAAGGGGACAAAGAGGAAGGGTGATTACTTCGAAATGTACTCTGCAAGTGTAGGAAATAGGTAGGCTAACTTTTTTTACTCAAGCACCTAAAGCGACACATCCTATTGTTCTTATTAATCCTATGCACCTATTTACTAAGTTATAGCCACATACTCCAGAGAAAAGTAACAACACTCGGAGTCCACCGAGCAACACCACACTCGGAGATCCACCGAGCAACCGACACTTGGAATCCACCAAGCAACAACACTTGGAGTCCACCAAGCAAACCTGTACCTGAAGTCCATCAGGCAAACCACACCCAGAACCAACCAACTAATCTCGAAGCGTGGCCATCGGCGGTGGGAACACGGAGGCGCCATGACCAGGGTGCTTTAGTTGCGAGCTACAAACCACTAGAGGTTAAAGGGAAAGGCAGAGCAGGTTGGGGAGCTCACCGCGAGTCCGACAATGGGGTTCTCGTCGCCTATCGAGCTTCGAAGGGGATCCGATGATGGGCAGCGGCGGCGGCGGTGTTTTGTGGCGGCCGTGGGAACTCTGAAGAGGGAGAGAGAGGACTGGAGCGACTAAGACGGAGGGTGTGCACTCCTACGGGGCTGAGACGTCCTTTAAATAGGTTGGAGAGGGATAGAGTCGAGAGGAGGAGGAGCTCAGTGCTTGGTCGCCAATGGTGGCAGCACGATCTGGCTGATCCGGGGCATGGACGGGGTCGAGTGGTTGGGGTGGAGCGGGGAGCAGAGCGGATGCAGCGGCTAGGCAGGGCGTGGGCGAGCGTGAGCTGTAGGAGCGCGACCGGTTCAGTCGGCGTTGCGGATCGGGAAAGGGGAAGGGAGCGGAGTGTGCGCGGAGCGGGTCGAGCGGAGATGGACGACGGTGCTGACAAGTGGATCCACGTGGCTAGTGAGAGCAGGAGCGAGCGACGCGAGCACTGTCTTGCGTGGGTGAATAGTGCAGCAAAGCGGTGCGGTGTGGGCCGGGGAGGGAGAGCTGGGCCTTGGCGCTTGTAGACCGGCGGGAGCGGGGGAGAGGGGAAAGGGGAAAGAGGAAAGGGGGCGCCAAGTGGGAGCTGGGATGAGGAGAGGGCCGCGGCGGAGGGAGAGCGCCGCAGGCGTGGTGTGGGCTGGTCTAGAGGGAGGAGAAGCTCTGCCCTTTTCTTTTTCGTTTTATTAAAGTCTTTTTCATTTTCTGAACTCATTTCAAATTTAAATCTATTTGGAGCCAAAACATTTTGTAAAGTTTTGGAAACATTTTCTCTAGGTTTTGGTAAACAAAAAATTGAGTTTATTTTCATAGCTTTTGTAAATCTTTTTTTATTTTCTAAATAGAGTAAAAGTCGATTCGTCCTAAACGACTTTAATAATCTAATAGAGATATACAATGGCACGAATATAACATGGAATAAATAAATTTTATTTTTCTCCTCTAATTATTTAACCATTCCTATTTAGTTGCTAATTAACTTTAATAAATTCTGAAAATTTTAAAATTAGGATGCTATGAGAGAGAACTGAGTAGGGAATGTGGGAGGACTAAGTGGAGCAGGAAATTTATTGGTCCATATTATATAGAGCCACCCTGGGACATGTTTTTGGCATCAAAACCCTAGCAAATTCCCGTGAAAACGCTAAGACTGAAAATGGCAGAGGAGACGAACATAATTTTTCAGATAGCCTCTTCTTCTTAAGGGCATTCAAGCCTTTTTCCACCTTTGTTATCCAACATTACCACAGTGGCACGTGTAAGTCGCCATGTTTTTTAATACCCTGTATGTAACTGTAGACTTTTATAATAGCACATAGATAAAAGACTCTAAACCAGGTTATGGTTTATTAGAAATAAGGAAAGGGTATTAAAGTTACTATGGCTTAAATGGAATTCCTCTAGGTGAGGAGTGGGGGCAAATGAAGACTACTTTACAAACTCTAAAAGGAAGGGGCAAATGCACAGCTAATGTGAAAGAGATAGAAACACAATTTGCCCTTTATGAAACTTCAGATTACGCGTCTGTATTACACAAAAAAAAAGAAATTGAAATAGAAATCTTATCTGTCGTGGTACAGCAAAAATGCGCTAAAAATCTTTTCATGGTACAGCAAAATGGTTTAAAAATCTTGCAGCGTTTAGTTTTTCTTCGTAACACAGAAATATACTTTTTGGTATCTGGTGATTTTCACGACTGGTTTTGACTGTTTCAACAGTTTTCTGAAAGAGAATAAACCATAATTTTGACTGTTTCAACAGTTTTCTGAAAGAGAATATACCATAATACAACCGATAAGATCGAGCGAACAAGGCTATTGCAATTTGCTAGGGGCACAGAAAAAAAAAGCAAAAAATAGCACACACTTATTATGCTGCTAGGCAATAAGCTATCACCTAGATCTTCGGAGGCCAGAAATCCACAACAAAAGGCATTAACATCTTATATAACAACTAAAAACCTGAAAGCTCCTATAGTATTGTCCCTGTACAGTAATGGTAATTTACAAATGCAGAAAGCACATCTCCTACTCTGGTGCTATAGGGATTACCACAGGACATCAGTAAAGTAACATTTCGAACGGCATATCTTGTCCTCGGATGATCCCCAGCTCCAATATGCCTATAATTTACACTTGTTTGCTTCAAAAGTATGGCCCGGTCCTCTCCTACATCCTGTCCAAGATATGTCAATCAAGGTCTGTACAACAATGCAGTTTGTCACAACTGCTAAAGAGCCCCTCAATTTTTCAATGCCTTAACCCGCACTCCAACCGGCCTGTTCCTTGAGTCTTGGGAATCTTCCATCTAGTCCCCTGTGCTTTTCTTTAATTGAGGTGCAGTCCAGCCAAAATTCGGTTTTGTTTTTATGTATTTAAATCTTCAAAATCAAGTTCAACTTATTTACAGTTTTGCCACTAACTTTAAACCCCTATAACTTCTTCTTTTTAACTCCGATTTGATCTGTTCAACTTGCATTAGATTCGTTTTGAAAAGATCTTTCTAACCACATAAATTTCAATACTGTTTTCTGTAATTAAAATTTGAGTTAGATCTAATCTAGTAATTAGGGTTTTGTAACTTGTTTAGACCATAACTTTCCCGTTATAGCTTCGATTAGCTTGATCTTCGTGTCTCTGTGTTCGTAGTGAAACGTAGATTTGTTTTCAAAACTCTTTATCTTGGTTTAATTGTGATTGATGTACTATTCTAATCATAGGCTATGTTTGCTTTGCATGATTGCTATTGGATGTTGTGTGGTGTTCTATGATCATATGTCGAGTTGGTGGGTTTTACGTTGGTGATCAAGAAGAAGTTTGTGATCCAGAGATCGTGATCAAGAGTCAACCTTTGGAAGTCTACAAGTCAAGAGAAGAAGGATCTTGAGTTTAAGGCAAGTATAGCATGGGACCATCTATTACTTATTCACTTTATTAACCACCTAAATTCATATTGCACGTGTCTAATTTGATTGCCACTAAGGATTACCTAGTTCTTTACATCCATTACCTTAACACCTTGGGATTTTTTGCATTTGGGTAGTATATTGCTAGTGCTCAACTTAAACCGACATGAATGATCACTGATTAATGATTAATGATTTATGTTAAGATGATTAAAACTTGCGTATCTGTCAGCAAAAGCTGGGACTTACAGTGCAACCACGGGGGTTATATGGCTCTGACTTTAGCTCAGTATGAGGACCTTTTCTAGCTTGTTAGTGGTTACCCGCAAGGCCGCATATGGGTCTGGCCACGATGGTTATAGGACAGCCTCTAATCTTATGTGTATAGCTGGGATGGTATTGTGCCATAAGACAGGGGGTTCCTATAGTTGCTTGCCTTCAGAACCTAGCGGCCCTAACTTGTTAGACGAACCTTTGAAAGGCTTCTTGGTGAACCCTGCCGCATACCTCAGAAGTGTGAAAAGGCCTAGCATATGGGAATCACTACTCATCGGGTAAAGTGTACAACCTCTTCAAAGTGTAAAACTGATATATCAGCTGTGCTCACGGTCACGAGTGGCCCGAAAAACTCACAGAAAAGTTGGTTAAATGGTTATTTAATATTAACTACTTATTATGTGAATGTTAAAATGATGATGATGGAATTAATGTGATCATATGGTTTATGTGGGTTTAAGCATAACATACGTTTACCTAATGCTAAAATTATGTTAACTAAAAGCTACTGCAGTTAAACCAGTGTCAGCTTTTTAAGCCTCATGAACCCCATGTTATATTTGCTAAGTACGAGATGTACTTATGCTTGCTTTACTTTTCAATACTTTGGGAAAATCCCAGATGGGTACCAGATTGCTAGAGTTGGAGAAATTAGGCTTGTGATCAACCAGTCAGTTGTTCCCTGTGAAGTTGGAGTCTCCATCTGAAGATCGAAGCGTCTTCCCGCTGTCTACTCCTTAAGGTAATACCTTTTGTGTTTATACGTTATGTATTTAACAATTTCTTTTGATATTACTCTTTATTTGTAGCTATATGTGAGAGTTGACTTCCTAGGCTCACATATGGTGTATACCTGGTTTTGTTCTTAAAACCGGGTGTGACAAAGTGGTATCGGAGCAATGCTGACTGTAGGACGCAAGCCTAGTTAGAAACTGGTCATTTAAAGGTTTTGAAAATTGCTATAGAACTTTTGTTCTATCAACCTTGGTATTTTCTTCTCTATTGTAACTTCTACCCTTGTTATTTGTCTCCTCCTTGTTGCTTAAATTTAAAATCTTGTTTTCATCCACACTCCTTGTCTTGATACTCTTTTAGAATCTTCTCTTACCACCTTCTTGCTTCGTCAAAAGTGGAGCATAGGATCTTTGCCCTCTATATGAAGAGAACGATAGCAGCACAAGTCGAGTCATTGTTTGAAGTGTGAACCTTTATTGTTTATGTTGAGTTGACATTATGATAATGTTTGTTTTGGATCTTTGTAATGAGTGTTAATGATTTTGCGGTTTTCCTCACAATCTCATTTAGGTTAGTCTTAAGTGGTTTTATGCATAGAAGGTTGGGTTTCAGTTTCTTCTATTCTCTCTATCCTGTCTTTTCGGAGCAGTCTACAAGACGATGCAGTTGTGCTGTCTACGGACCGAGGAAGATGTAAGCAACCCTTGGTGTTCCCTAGTTCAACTCTTTTTAAGGGGGGTAGCCAAGATAAAGGAGTCACGAGAAGAAGGGAAAGGATCTGTACAAAGCACCCTCAGAAACAAGCAACCGAGATGCAACGACTAATGGGATAAAGCTGCTCGAGAAAGTAAAGATGACGGTTCAACACCAGAGTATCTCTATCTCTTTGCTTATCTTCTTTCGAATCTCGAGGACGAGATTCTCTTAAGGGCCAGAGTATATCTTTTGTGTTTATACGTTATGTATTTAAGCATTGTCTTTCGATATTACTCTTTATTTGTAGCTATATGTGAGAGCTAACTTCCTGGGCCCACATATGGTGTATACCTGGTTTTGTTCTTAAAACCGGTGACATCGTCACAAATCCCTATATACTCTTGCTTGTTGCCGCAAAGTGCCAGTGACCGCAATTCATCCTCCGGGACTTTTGTTCGTCAGACCAAGCCTCACGCCCGCCCTTCACCACTCCCGGTCCATCGGCACAACACGTTTCTACTTGACCTTCACCTCGCCATCGCCATCTACACATACACACCAACACAACCAAGAAACATGTTGCCCACTCACGCTAACCTGTGAGTCTGTTGATCAATC
This sequence comes from Coix lacryma-jobi var. lacryma-jobi, assembly GCA_009763385.1. Classification (NCBI taxonomy): domain Eukaryota; kingdom Viridiplantae; phylum Streptophyta; class Magnoliopsida; order Poales; family Poaceae; genus Coix; species Coix lacryma-jobi. The sequence continues at coordinate 71,407,584 of CM019831.1, read as the reverse complement.
ACTCATCACAAAGGGCTGAACCACAAGGGCACATATCAACCTTGTGTTCGCAATCTCCACCTTGATGAGTGCATTGTCAACACAACACACAAACACTAAATCAAAGAGAAACAAAAGAGAAATAAGAAAGAAAGGATTCTCATCCAAATGCCCAAATGCTAGAGAAAACCAAAAGAGGGCGATTTGAGATAAGCAAAGCTTGGTCCCCACAAACATAGGCAACAACCGCTCGACGCAACCAAGCAAAAGATCGAAGCAAAACCCTTCTTAGAGCGAAAACTCGATTAAAAGAGCAAAGACTTGGCTCCCAAAGACATGGGCAATAGCTCGACGCAAAAAGTCAAAAACAAGCTAGTCCTCAAGAAGATGTAGAAAGGGCTCAACACCACTAGCTCAAAGCACCGAAAACTGCTAGTCCCTCAAGAAAGAGGCAGAAATGGCTCAACAACAACTAGCAAGCTAAGCACCAAAAACTGCTAGTCCCTCAAGAAAGAGGCAAAACGACTCAACACGACTAGCAAGCAACAAAAAAGGTGCAACTCCCCATGAAAGTAAGCCTAGACACAAAGATTATGCAAAAGCTCAACACCAATTGGTTACTGAACCTAAAAGGACTCTCCTCCTAGACAAGTGTCAAGACTCCCCCTATTCACAACATGGAGTATTTGTGAAAATTCTCCACCTTGTTGACAAATGCACACACAAGATATCATCCAAATGCACATGGGAGCCTCAAAAGCACTAGAAGGTGATTGTGGCGACTAGAGAGTACCAACAACAAATGAAAAATATTGGAGCTAAACACCACAGACTAGAGGGGGGTGAAATCCAGAGGGGAGTGTATGAGAAGGCATCGGAGCTAGGGGGTATGTACACTAATCTAAAAATGGATGAAATGCACAATGCAACAACTTCAAGTGTATAACAATCAGTGAAAAGATGCTCAAAAGAGTGTTGCCCTAAAAATGTAGCAACAAATACAATTGCTAGCAATGACTCAAACTGATCAAGTGAATACGAAATATGAACAATTAAGCATAAGAGCGGTTTTAAGCCATTCAGAAGGAGTTCACCACTAAAATAGCACTAAGCATGAATAGACAGGAAATCAAACAAGTGATAACTCTAGTATGAAAGGTGAACTACCCTTAGCAGAGTTCAATCGTCATGCCATAGAATGAAGCATAGTCTTGTATTATCATCAAATTTTATTGGAGACTGCAGCGGATTAAGACAAGTTAAAACTAAAAAGCATGTGATTGCAAGAGGTTAAAAGCATTGTCATTGCCGAACTTTCCAACCAGGCTAAGCCTATGCAAAGCATTCGGAAGCTTAAAACATCGGTTTCGGTCTTACACTACAATGCTCAAGTTTAACTCACAAAGCAAAGGGACCCTAGCATAATCTAGACCAAAATCACAAAAAGTAACAATCATCCACAACAACTACGAGCAATAGGACGCAACAGCAACATACTCAACCTCGGTGGTAGACTAGGGTGCTCTAGATTGCTTGCGAGAGGACCAAGACACAAGAGAAGAGCCAAGAAACTGACAAGTCCCAGAAGTAGACTTGCGCTGAAGCCGACAGCCGACAAAATCTGCATCAGAATAACCACAAAGCGAGAAGGGTTAAAGAAGAAGAGTATCAAAGTCCGAACTCAGGAGTGTATCGGAGGTACGTCATGATGCGCTTGACCGCCTGCTTGTGTGTTGTCCAAGGAGACACCCGAAAGAGAGCGCATAGATACACTGTGAAGTGTATGTTTGGCCTCGTCACCGTCAAGTACAGGAGAGAGTCGATCATCCTCTTGTACTCCTTCTGATCCACGGGCTCTCTGTTGACGGTAGTTAACTCCTATTTTAAACCATCAACTAACCCCATAAATGACCTAAAGTAACTTAAAGAGTGTAGTTGTAGGGTTTGATTCTAGCGAGTTCCACGAGTTGTATTATTCTCACGTATTTTGCAGCATATTCAATATTTCATCATAAGAAAGTACCTCAAGTGAAGAACCAGAGCACACCATCGTAAAGAGCTCATCGAGACGAACAAAACGGACATATTATTTGCCATATTTGGAGTCCCGGAGTGAGAGTCCTCGAGGAATATGACTTGGAAGACTCCGGAACACTTTAGAAACATTATCCATTTAAAGGCCAGGGGTGTAACAGACAAGATTCTATCAGCTACAGTAAATCAGAATAATCCAGGGGCCAGACAAGAAGATGACGACAAAGAATCCAACCACGTGCACGACTCGTTGTGCAAACCAATCGGAAAGGGACTCTAGAAGGATCTAGACGACACCAGAAGCCAACACGACGAAGGAGCCCGGAGACTGGAGAGTGGGGCCGGGTAGCCCCACTCCTAGGTGTCGCACCCGATTTAAGAACAAAATTGGGGGCACAATATATGTATGTCAGGATCAATTTTCATACATATATCGATATCATAGTAATATAAAAAATAATGCTTTATTAATATATCAAACATTATTACAAAAATGACCCTCGGGTCCAAAAGAAAAGTGCAGAATGAAGACTCTAATGAAGACCGCGAAAACGAGACGCCATCTCTACAGAAACGTCGACCGAGGGTAGCATCAGCTTAGTACAACTCGTCGGGGTCGAATCCACCGTCTTCTGGATACTCCTGCTCCTTGTCGTAGTCGCCAACGTATGGGTGGGGTAGCAAGGGGACAAAGAGGAAGGGTGATTACTTCGAAATGTACTCTGCAAGTGTAGGAAATAGGTAGGCTAACTTTTTTTACTCAAGCACCTAAAGCGACACATCCTATTGTTCTTATTAATCCTATGCACCTATTTACTAAGTTATAGCCACATACTCCAGAGAAAAGTAACAACACTCGGAGTCCACCGAGCAACACCACACTCGGAGATCCACCGAGCAACCGACACTTGGAATCCACCAAGCAACAACACTTGGAGTCCACCAAGCAAACCTGTACCTGAAGTCCATCAGGCAAACCACACCCAGAACCAACCAACTAATCTCGAAACGTGGCCATCAGCGGTGGGAACACGGAGGCGCCATGACCAGGGTGCTTTAGTTGCGAGCTACAAACCACTAGAGGTTAAAGGGAAAGGCAGAGCAGGTTGGGGAGCTCACCGCGAGTCCGACAATGGGGTTCTCGTCGCCTATCGAGCTTCGAAGGGGATCCGATGATGGGCAGCGGCGGCGGCGGTGTTTTGTGGCGGCCGTGGGAACTCTGAAGAGGGAGAGAGAGGACTGGAGCGACTAAGACGGAGGGTGTGCACTCCTACGGGGCTGAGACGTCCTTTAAATAGGTTGGAGAGGGATAGAGTCGAGAGGAGGAGGAGCTCAGTGCTTGGTCGCCAATGGTGGCAGCACGATCTGGCTGATCCGGGGCTTGGACGGGGTCGAGTGGTTGGGGTGGAGCGGGGAGCAGAGCGGATGCAGCGGCTAGGCAGGGCGTGGGCGAGCGTGAGCTGTAGGAGCGCGACCGGTTCAGTCGGCGTTGCGGATCGGGAAAGGGGAAGGGAGCGGAGTGTGCGCGGAGCGGGTCGAGCGGAGATGGACGACGGTGCTGACAAGTGGATCCACGTGGCTAGTGAGAGCAGGAGCGAGCGACGCGAGCACTGTCTTGCGTGGGTGAATAGTGCAGCAAAGCGGTGCGGTGTGGGCCGGGGAGGGAGAGCTGGGCCTTGGCGCTTGTAGACCGGCGGGAGCGGGGGAGAGGGGAAAGGGGAAAGAGGAAAGGGGGCGCCAAGTGGGAGCTGGGATGAGGAGAGGGCCGCGGCGGAGGGAGAGCGCCGCAGGCGTGGTGTGGGCTGGTCTAGAGGGAGGAGAAGCTCTGCCCTTTTCTTTTTCGTTTTATTAAAGTCTTTTTCATTTTCTGAACTCATTTCAAATTTAAATCTATTTGGAGCCAAAACATTTTGTAAAGTTTTGGAAACATTTTCTCTAGGTTTTGGTAAACAAAAAATTGAGTTTATTTTCATAGCTTTTGTAAATCTTTTTTTATTTTCTAAATAGAGTAAAAGTCGATTCGTCCTAAACGACTTTAATAATCTAATAGAGATATACAATGGCACGAATATAACATGGAATAAATAAATTTTATTTTTCTCCTCTAATTATTTAACCATTCCTATTTAGTTGCTAATTAACTTTAATAAATTCTGAAAATTTTAAAATTAGGATGCTATGAGAGAGAACTGAGTAGGGAATGTGGGAGGACTAAGTGGAGCAGGAAATTTATTGGTCCATATTATATAGAGCCACCCTGGGACATGTTTTTGGCATCAAAACCCTAGCAAATTCCCGTGAAAACGCTAAGACTGAAAATGGCAGAGGAGACGAACATAATTTTTCAGATAGCCTCTTCTTCTTAAGGGCATTCAAGCCTTTTTCCACCTTTGTTATCCAACATTACCACAGTGGCACGTGTAAGTCGCCATGTTTTTTAATACCCTGTATGTAACTGTAGACTTTTATAATAGCACATAGATAAAAGACTCTAAACCAGGTTATGGTTTATTAGAAATAAGGAAAGGGTATTAAAGTTACTATGGCTTAAATGGAATTCCTCTAGGTGAGGAGTGGGGGCAAATGAAGACTACTTTACAAACTCTAAAAGGAAGGGGCAAATGCACAGCTAATGTGAAAGAGATAGAAACACAATTTGCCCTTTATGAAACTTCAGATTACGCGTCTGTATTACACAAAAAAAAAAGAAATTGAAATAGAAATCTTATCTGTCGTGGTACAGCAAAAATGCGCTAAAAATCTTTTCATGGTACAGCAAAATGGTTTAAAAATCTTGCAGCGTTTAGTTTTTCTTCGTAACACAGAAATATACTTTTTGGTATCTGGTGATTTTCACGACTGGTTTTGACTGTTTCAACAGTTTTCTGAAAGAGAATAAACCATAATTTTGACTGTTTCAACAGTTTTCTGAAAGAGAATATACCATAATACAACCGATAAGATCGAGCGAACAAGGCTATTGCAATTTGCTAGGGGCACAGAAAAAAAAAGCAAAAAATAGCACACACTTATTATGCTGCTAGGCAATAAGCTATCACCTAGATCTTCGGAGGCCAGAAATCCACAACAAAAGGCATTAACATCTTATATAACAACTAAAAACCTGAAAGCTCCTATAGTATTGTCCCTGTACAGCAATGGTAATTTACAAATGCAGAAAGCACATCTCCTACTCTGGTGCTATAGGGATTACCACAGGACATCAGTAAAGTAACATTTCGAACGGCATATCTTGTCCTCGGATGATCCCCAGCTCCAATATGCCTATAATTTACACTTGTTTGCTTCAAAAGTATGGCCCGGTCCTCTCCTACATCCTGTCCAAGATATGTCAATCAAGGTCTGTACAACAATGCAGTTTGTCACAACTGCTAAAGAGCCCCTCAATTTTTCAATGCCTTAACCCGCACTCCAACCGGCCTGTTCCTTGAGTCTTGGGAATCTTCCATCTAGTCCCCTGTGCTTTTCTTTAATTGAGGTGCAGTCCAGCCAAAATTCGGTTTTGTTTTTATGTATTTAAATCTTCAAAATCAAGTTCAACTTATTTACAGTTTTGCCACTAACTTTAAACCCCTATAACTTCTTCTTTTTAACTCCGATTTGATCTGTTCAACTTGCATTAGATTCGTTTTGAAAAGATCTTTCTAACCACATAAATTTCAATACTGTTTTCTGTAATTAAAATTTGAGTTAGATCTAATCTAGTAATTAGGGTTTTGTAACTTGTTTAGACCATAACTTTCCCGTTATAGCTTCGATTAGCTTGATCTTCGTGTCTCTGTGTTCGTAGTGAAACGTAGATTTGTTTTCAAAACTCTTTATCTTGGTTTAATTGTGATTGATGTACTATTCTAATCATAGGCTATGTTTGCTTTGCATGATTGCTATTGGATGTTGTGTGGTGTTCTATGATCATATGTCGAGTTGGTGGGTTTTACGTTGGTGATCAAGAAGAAGTTTGTGATCCAGAGATCGTGATCAAGAGTCAACCTTTGGAAGTCTACAAGTCAAGAGAAGAAGGATCTTGAGTTTAAGGCAAGTATAGCATGGGACCATCTATTACTTATTCACTTTATTAACCACCTAAATTCATATTGCACGTGTCTAATTTGATTGCCACTAAGGATTACCTAGTTCTTTACATCCATTACCTTAACACCTTGGGATTTTTTGCATTTGGGTAGTATATTGCTAGTGCTCAACTTAAACCGACATGAATGATCACTGATTAATGATTAATGATTTATGTTAAGATGATTAAAACTTGCGTATCTGTCAGCAAAAGCTGGGACTTACAGTGCAACCACGGGGGTTATATGGCTCTGACTTTAGCTCAGTATGAGGACCTTTTCTAGCTTGTTAGTGGTTACCCGCAAGGCCGCATATGGGTCTGGCCACGATGGTTATAGGACAGCCTCTAATCTTATGTGTATAGCTGGGATGGTATTGTGCCATAAGACAGGGGGTTCCTATAGTTGCTTGCCTTCAGAACCTAGCGGCCCTAACTTGTTAGACGAACCTTTGAAAGGCTTCTTGGTGAACCCTGCCGCATACCTCAGAAGTGTGAAAAGGCCTAGCATATGGGAATCACTACTCATCGGGTAAAGTGTACAACCTCTTCAAAGTGTAAAACTGATATATCAGCTGTGCTCACGGTCACGAGTGGCCCGAAAAACTCACAGAAAAGTTGGTTAAATGGTTATTTAATATTAACTACTTATTATGTGAATGTTAAAATGATGATGATGGAATTAATGTGATCATATGGTTTATGTGGGTTTAAGCATAACATACGTTTACCTAATGCTAAAATTATGTTAACTAAAAGCTACTGCAGTTAAACCAGTGTCAGCTTTTTAAGCCTCATGAACCCCATGTTATATTTGCTAAGTACGAGATGTACTTATGCTTGCTTTACTTTTCAATACTTTGGGAAAATCCCAGATGGGTACCAGATTGCTAGAGTTGGAGAAATTAGGCTTGTGATCAACCAGTCAGTTGTTCCCTGTGAAGTTGGAGTCTCCATCTGAAGATCGAAGCGTCTTCCCGCTGTCTACTCCTTAAGGTAATACCTTTTGTGTTTATACGTTATGTATTTAACAATTTCTTTTGATATTACTCTTTATTTGTAGCTATATGTGAGAGTTGACTTCCTAGGCTCACATATGGTGTATACCTGGTTTTGTTCTTAAAACCGGGTGTGACAAAGTGGTATCGGAGCAATGCTGACTGTAGGACGCAAGCCTAGTTAGAAACTGGTCATTTAAAGGTTTTGAAAATTGCTATAGAACTTTTGTTCTACCAACCTTGGTATTTTCTTCTCTATTGTAACTTCTACCCTTGTTATTTGTCTCCTCCTTGTTGCTTAAATTTAAAATCTTGTTTTCATCCACACTCCTTGTCTTGATACTCTTTTAGAATCTTCTCTTACCACCTTCTTGCTTCGTCAAAAGTGGAGCATAGGATCTTTGCCCTCTATATGAAGAGAACGATAGCAGCACAAGTCGAGTCATTGTTTGAAGTGTGAACCTTTATTGTTTATGTTGAGTTGACATTATGATAATGTTTGTTTTGGATCTTTGTAATGAGTGTTAATGATTTTGCGGTTTTCCTCACAATCTCATTTAGGTTAGTCTTAAGTGGTTTTATGCATAGAAGGTTGGGTTTCAGTTTCTTCTATTCTCTCTATCCTGTCTTTTCGGAGCAGTCTACAAGACGATGCAGTTGTGCTGTCTACGGACCGAGGAAGATGTAAGCAACCCTTGGTGTTCCCTAGTTCAACTCTTTTTAAGGGGGGTAGCCAAGATAAAGGAGTCACGAGAAGAAGGGAAAGGATCTGTACAAAGCACCCTCAGAAACAAGCAACCGAGATGCAACGACTAATGGGATAAAGCTGCTCGAGAAAGTAAAGATGACGGTTCAACACCAGAGTATCTCTATCTCTTTGCTTATCTTCTTTCGAATCTCGAGGACGAGATTCTCTTAAGGGCCAGAGTATATCTTTTGTGTTTATACGTTATGTATTTAAGCATTGTCTTTCGATATTACTCTTTATTTGTAGCTATATGTGAGAGCTAACTTCCTGGGCCCACATATGGTGTATACCTGGTTTTGTTCTTAAAACCGGTGACATCGTCACAAATCCCTATATACTCTTGCTTGTTGCCGCAAAGTGCCAGTGACCGCAATTCATCCTCCGGGACTTTTGTTCGTCAGACCAAGCCTCACGCCCGCCCTTCACCACTCCCGGTCCATCGGCACAACACGTTTCTACTTGACCTTCACCTCGCCATCGCCATCTACACATACACACCAACACAACCAAGAAACATGTTGCCCACTCACGCTAACCTGTGAGTCTGTTGATCAATCACTCATCACAAAGGGCTGAACCACAAGGGCACATATCAACCTTGTGTTCGCAATCTCCACCTTGATGAGTGCATTGTCAACACAACACACAAACACTAAATCAAAGAGAAACAAAAGAGAAATAAGAAAGAAAGGATTCTCATCCAAATGCCCAAATGCTAGAGAAAACCAAAAGAGGGCGATTTGAGATAAGCAAAGCTTGGTCCCCACAAACATAGGCAACAACCGCTCGACGCAACCAAGCAAAAGATCGAAGCAAAACCCTTCTTAGAGCGAAAACTCGATCAAAAGAGCAAAGACTTGGCTCCCAAAGACATGGGCAATAGCTCGACGCAAAAAGTCAAAAACAAGCTAGTCCTCAAGAAGATGTAGAAAGGGCTCAACACCACTAGCTCAAAGCACCGAAAACTGCTAGTCCCTCAAGAAAGAGGCAGAAATGGCTCAACAACAACTAGCAAGCTAAGCACCAAAAACTGCTAGTCCCTCAAGAAAGAGGCAAAACGACTCAACACGACTAGCAAGCAACAAAAAAGGTGCAACTCCCCATGAAAGTAAGCCTAGACACAAAGATTATGCAAAAGCTCAACACCAATTGGTTACTGAACCTAAAAGGACTCTCCTCCTAGACAAGTGTCAAGACTCCCCCTATTCACAACATGGAGTATTTGTGAAAATTCTCCACCTTGTTGACAAATGCACACACAAGATATCATCCAAATGCACATGGGAGCCTCAAAAGCACTAGAAGGTGATTGTGGCGACTAGAGAGTACCAACAACAAATGAAAAATATTGGAGCTAAACACCACAGACTAGAGGGGGGTGAAATCCAGAGGGGAGTGTATGAGAAGGCATCGGAGCTAGGGGGTATGTACACTAATCTAAAAATGGATGAAATGCACAATGCAACAACTTCAAGTGTATAACAATCAGTGAAAAGATGCTCAAAAGAGTGTTGCCCTAAAAATGTAGCAACAAATACAATTGCTAGCAATGACTCAAACTGATCAAGTGAATACGAAATATGAACAATTAAGCATAAGAGCGGTTTTAAGCCATTCAGAAGGAGTTCACCACTAAAATAGCACTAAGCATGAATAGACAGGAAATCAAACAAGTGATAACTCTAGTATGAAAGGTGAACTACCCTTAGCAGAGTTCAATCGTCATGCCATAGAATGAAGCATAGTCTTGTATTATCATCAAATTTTATTGGAGACTGCAGCGGATTAAGACAAGTTAAAACTAAAAAGCATGTGATTGCAAGAGGTTAAAAGCATTGTCATTGCCGAACTTTCCAACCAGGCTAAGCCTATGCAAAGCATTCGGAAGCTTAAAACATCGGTTTCGGTCTTACACTACAATGCTCAAGTTTAACTCACAAAGCAAAGGGACCCTAGCATAATCTAGACCAAAATCACAAAAAGTAACAATCATCCACAACAACTACGAGCAATAGGACGCAACAGCAACATACTCAACCTCGGTGGTAGACTAGGGTGCTCTAGATTGCTTGCGAGAGGACCAAGACACAAGAGAAGAGCCAAGAAACTGACAAGTCCCAGAAGTAGACTTGCGCTGAAGCCGACAGCCGACAAAATCTGCATCAGAATAACCACAAAGCGAGAAGGGTTAAAGAAGAAGAGTATCAAAGTCCGAACTCAGGAGTGTATCGGAGGTACGTCATGATGCGCTTGACCGCCTGCTTGTGTGTTGTCCAAGGAGACACCCGAAAGAGAGCGCATAGATACACTGTGAAGTGTATGTTTGGCCTCGTCACCGTCAAGTACAGGAGAGAGTCGATCATCCTCTTGTACTCCTTCTGATCCACGGGCTCTCTGTTGACGGTAGTTAACTCCTATTTTAAACCATCAACTAACCCCATAAATGACCTAAAGTAACTTAAAGAGTGTAGTTGTAGGGTTTGATTCTAGCGAGTTCCACGAGTTGTATTATTCTCACGTATTTTGCAGCATATTCAATATTTCATCATAAGAAAGTACCTCAAGTGAAGAACCAGAGCACACCATCGTAAAGAGCTCATCGAGACGAACAAAACGGACATATTATTTGCCATATTTGGAGTCCCGGAGTGAGAGTCCTCGAGGAATATGACTTGGAAGACTCCGGAACACTTTAGAAACATTATCCATTTAAAGGCCAGGGGTGTAACAGACAAGATTCTATCAGCTACAGTAAATCAGAATAATCCAGGGGCCAGACAAGAAGATGACGACAAAGAATCCAACCACGTGCACGACTCGTTGTGCAAACCAATCGGAAAGGGACTCTAGAAGGATCTAGACGACACCAGAAGCCAACACGACGAAGGAGCCCGGAGACTGGAGAGTGGGGCCGGGTAGCCCCACTCCTAGGTGTCGCACCCGATTTAAGAACAAAATTGGGGGCACAATATATGTATGTCAGGATCAATTTTCATACATATATCGATATCATAGTAATATAAAAAATAATGCTTTATTAATATATCAAACATTATTACAAAAATGACCCTCGGGTCCAAAAGAAAAGTGCAGAATGAAGACTCTAATGAAGACCGCGAAAACGAGACGCCATCTCTACAGAAACGTCGACCGAGGGTAGCATCAGCTTAGTACAACTCGTCGGGGTCGAATCCACCGTCTTCTGGATACTCCTGCTCCTTGTCGTAGTCGCCAACGTATGGGTGGGGTAGCAAGGGGACAAAGAGGAAGGGTGATTACTTCGAAATGTACTCTGCAAGTGTAGGAAATAGGTAGGCTAACTTTTTTTACTCAAGCACCTAAAGCGACACATCCTATTGTTCTTATTAATCCTATGCACCTATTTACTAAGTTATAGCCACATACTCCAGAGAAAAGTAACAACACTCGGAGTCCACCGAGCAACACCACACTCGGAGATCCACCGAGCAACCGACACTTGGAATCCACCAAGCAACAACACTTGGAGTCCACCAAGCAAACCTGTACCTGAAGTCCATCAGGCAAACCACACCCAGAACCAACCAACTAATCTCGAAACGTGGCCATCGGCGGTGGGAACACGGAGGCGCCATGACCAGGGTGCTTTAGTTGCGAGCTACAAACCACTAGAGGTTAAAGGGAAAGGCAGAGCAGGTTGGGGAGCTCACCGCGAGTCCGACAATGGGGTTCTCGTCGCCTATCGAGCTTCGAAGGGGATCCGATGATGGGCAGCGGCGGCGGCGGTGTTTTGTGGCGGCCGTGGGAACTCTGAAGAGGGAGAGAGAGGACTGGAGCGACTAAGACGGAGGGTGTGCACTCCTACGGGGCTGAGACGTCCTTTAAATAGGTTGGAGAGGGATAGAGTCGAGAGGAGGAGGAGCTCAGTGCTTGGTCGCCAATGGTGGCAGCACGATCTGGCTGATCCGGGGCATGGACGGGGTCGAGTGGTTGGGGTGGAGCGGGGAGCAGAGCGGATGCAGCGGCTAGGCAGGGCGTGGGCGAGCGTGAGCTGTAGGAGCGCGACCGGTTCAGTCGGCGTTGCGGATCGGGAAAGGGGAAGGGAGCGGAGTGTGCGCGGAGCGGGTCGAGCGGAGATGGACGACGGTGCTGACAAGTGGATCCACGTGGCTAGTGAGAGCAGGAGCGAGCGACGCGAGCACTGTCTTGCGTGGGTGAATAGTGCAGCAAAGCGGTGCGGTGTGGGCCGGGGAGGGAGAGCTGGGCCTTGGCGCTTGTAGACCGGCGGGAGCGGGGGAGAGGGGAAAGGGGAAAGAGGAAAGGGGGCGCCAAGTGGGAGCTGGGATGAGGAGAGGGCCGCGGCGGAGGGAGAGCGCCGCAGGCGTGGTGTGGGCTGGTCTAGAGGGAGGAGAAGCTCTGCCCTTTTCTTTTTCGTTTTATTAAAGTCTTTTTCATTTTCTGAACTCATTTCAAATTTAAATCTATTTGGAGCCAAAACATTTTGTAAAGTTTTGGAAACATTTTCTCTAGGTTTTGGTAAACAAAAAATTGAGTTTATTTTCATAGCTTTTGTAAATCTTTTTTTATTTTCTAAATAGAGTAAAAGTCGATTCGTCCTAAACGACTTTAATAATCTAATAGAGATATACAATGGCACGAATATAACATGGAATAAATAAATTTTATTTTTCTCCTCTAATTATTTAACCATTCCTATTTAGTTGCTAATTAACTTTAATAAATTCTGAAAATTTTAAAATTAGGATGCTATGAGAGAGAACTGAGTAGGGAATGTGGGAGGACTAAGTGGAGCAGGAAATTTATTGGTCCATATTATATAGAGCCACCCTGGGACATGTTTTTGGCATCAAAACCCTAGCAAATTCCCGTGAAAACGCTAAGACTGAAAATGGCAGAGGAGACGAACATAATTTTTCAGATAGCCTCTTCTTCTTAAGGGCATTCAAGCCTTTTTCCACCTTTGTTATCCAACATTACCACAGTGGCACGTGTAAGTCGCCATGTTTTTTAATACCCTGTATGTAACTGTAGACTTTTATAATAGCACATAGATAAAAGACTCTAAACCAGGTTATGGTTTATTAGAAATAAGGAAAGGGTATTAAAGTTACTATGGCTTAAATGGAATTCCTCTAGGTGAGGAGTGGGGGCAAATGAAGACTACTTTACAAACTCTAAAAGGAAGGGGCAAATGCACAGCTAATGTGAAAGAGATAGAAACACAATTTGCCCTTTATGAAACTTCAGATTACGCGTCTGTATTACACAAAAAAAAAAAGAAATTGAAATAGAAATCTTATCTGTCGTGGTACAGCAAAAATGCGCTAAAAATCTTTTCATGGTACAGCAAAATGGTTTAAAAATCTTGCAGCGTTTAGTTTTTCTTCGTAACACAGAAATATACTTTTTGGTATCTGGTGATTTTCACGACTGGTTTTGACTGTTTCAACAGTTTTCTGAAAGAGAATAAACCATAATTTTGACTGTTTCAACAGTTTTCTGAAAGAGAATATACCATAATACAACCGATAAGATCGAGCGAACAAGGCTATTGCAATTTGCTAGGGGCACAGAAAAAAAAAGCAAAAAATAGCACACACTTATTATGCTGCTAGGCAATAAGCTATCACCTAGATCTTCGGAGGCCAGAAATCCACAACAAAAGGCATTAACATCTTATATAACAACTAAAAACCTGAAAGCTCCTATAGTATTGTCCCTGTACAGTAATGGTAATTTACAAATGCAGAAAGCACATCTCCTACTTTGGTGCTATAGGGATTACCACAGGACATCAGTAAAGTAACATTTCGAACGGCATATCTTGTCCTCGGATGATCCCCAGCTCCAATATGCCTATAATTTACACTTGTTTGCTTCAAAAGTATGGCCCGGTCCTCTCCTACATCCTGTCCAAGCTATGTCAATCAAGGTCTGTATAACAATGCAGCTCGGGTTCCAAATTCCAATATGCCAAACAGAGCTTCACTTGTCGCAGCCTCCTAGCACAAAGCACTAACTAGATAACTGCCAATGATTGTACACTTCTCAACGCTGTCAGGGGGTGATCACATGAAAGTACATTGCAGGCACCAATGTGTTTCCCTAGTTGACCACAAATGTGCAATGCCACATGAAAACACAGTGCTCAATTACCTAGTTCAATCCTGGAAACCTGATATGGGGTGCCAGTTTAGATCAGCCCCAAACTGACCTATGCAATCCCATGGTTTGCTCCAAGGATACAAGAAAATTGGTTTCTGAATGAATCCATTACTCCTGTGGGGAAATCATAAAATCCCATTCAATACTCTCTGGTAGTAATCATATTGCCGAGTGCGCCAAGCATCCATGCTGCTACTGATCAGTGAGAGCACCAGGGATACACATTGCTGCACCAATCGTAAGGTAATAGTTAGAAAAAGTTCTACAAACGATGATGACTAGTAACAAAGATTAGTAAGCAAACCTCTTCAGTTAGACTCAAGTGGAACCTCTTCCTCAAGTTTTGTATAGTGCGAGGGCCACCTTTGAAACATGGAAAGCCAGAATCCTGGTAAGGGAACACAATATAACACTTGTAAGAATTTGTAACAATTGCATACTAGCCAAATCAGAGAAAAAGCTAAACCAACACAATTGTAGTTAAACAGCATACCAGATATCAGACATGCAGGGGTAACATTACACCATACCAAAAAGGTTAACTCAAATCAATTTGTATGCTTGAATCCAAGAAAACTGTTAGACAAATAGGAGTTGTATACGTGCCTGTATTGTATTTCTTGTACCCCAAGCCTATACGGCCTATATAATAAGAGGTCACCCCCCTCCTAGGGTGTGTAGTGTTCTCTACATGGTATCACGAGTTCAGGCTGTCTCCTAGCCGATCGACTCTCCTCCGCTGCCCTAATCTCGCCGTGCGACCCCCACACATGTGCCCACCACCAACCCACACGCGGCTCTCCCTGCCGTGACTTCCCTCCACGCAGTCCTTCCCTAGGGTGCGTCCTTCCCTGCGCCGCCTCTCCCTGAGCCCGCGCCCCCACTCCCTTCTCAATACATTGCATCTGATGCTGCCTGCAGTCTCCTCCTCAGCCATGGGTGACGCCTGTTAGATTGTAAAGTGCTTATGCGTGTGTACAAGTGGGCTTGGGCCAGGTACAGCCGGCCAGCCCCTGTTTTGGTTAGAGAGATACGAGGAGATCTCGGTTTGGTCATGTTTCTATAAACAACGAGATCTCCTCTCCCCTATATATATATATATATATGTACATAGGCCTCTCCAATCAATCCAATCTATTATTCCACACAATATTCCTTGCTTTCATGGTATCAAGAGACTAGGTTTTCGTTCTCTGTTTCCTCCTCTAGCGCTGCCTCCGCGCACGCCCCTGTCTCCTTTGGCCGCCGCCTCCTTGCGCGCCTCCAAGTACGCCCTCCGTCGCGCGTCCTCCCCGCTGCCGTGATGGCCGACTCCCGCCGCTGCCCGCGCGGCTGAAGCGGCCCGACTCGCCGAGGCAGAGCGCACCCGCATCGCCAAGGAGGAGCGCGCGGCAGAGAAGCGCGCGGCCGAGAAGGCTGCTCGCGATGCCGCCGCCGCGAAGTCCGACCGTGACGCAGCTGAGGCGCGCCTCCAAGCGGCTCTCGCGCGCGCGGCCCAGGAACTTGCCACCGCTACACCTCCTGCGGACGATGACGCCCTTCCGAGCGAACCCAAGGACGACAACTCTGCTTCCGCCGACATCGACGATTCTCGTCTTCGCGCCGTCCTCCAGCATGAGGCCGCGGCCCTGCTCAACCTGCACGCCCAAGCTGTAGTCGTGCAGAACATCCGACTGCTCATCCCGCTGGTCCTCAACCTTGGCTCGACCTTCTACGGCCGCTGGCGCGAGTCCTTTCTCCTCACTGTTGGCCGGTTCTTCCTCGAGCGCCACATCCTCTCTGATGTCGCTGCCTCCGACTCCCCCGACTGGGTCCGTATGGACTGCGTCGTGAAGACCTGGATCATCGGCGGCATCTCCAACGCGCTTGTTGAAGCGGTCATCGAGCGTGGCACCTCTGCCCGCGCCCACTGGCTCGCCATTGAGTCTCAGTTTCGTGGCAATCGCGAGACGCGAGCTCTCCATCTCGACGCCGCCTTCCGCAACTTCAGCCAAGGCGATCTCGACATCACCGAGTACTGCAGCAGGCTCAAGGGCCTGGCAGACGCCCTTCGCGACCTCGGCGAACCTGTCCATGACCGCACCCTCGTCCTCAACTTACTCCGCGGCCTTAACGGTTGGTTCGAGGCTATCGGTCTTCACCTTCGTCACGGTCGCCCCTTCCCCTCGTTCTTGCAGGCTCGCAACGACCTGCTTCTCGAGGAGCTCACCATGGCTGCCTCGGCCCCGGCTTCTTCGTCTTCTCCAGCCACTGCGCTTCACACCAACACTACCCCACCACCACCAACGCCTCCTACCGCCCCACAGCAGTCCCCTGTCGCTGGGAACAATGGCGGCAAGCGAGGCAAGCATGGCGGTGGTCGTGGTCCTGCTGCGGGCGTGGCTGCTAGAGCCATGCCATCCAGAGGTGCTCCAAGTGGCCAGCCGTGGCCCAATCTTCACCGTGGACTGGGTCTATCAACATGTGGCCCGGTCCGCGACCGTCGACGCTGCCTCACCCGCACGCTCTACTCGCCGGCGCTCAACAGCAACAACAGCAGCTCCCTCACGCACTGATGGCTGGCGCACAGCAGGGTTGGTCTGTCCACCCCTCTGCCCAGCAATGGTCGCTGCCTCCGGCGGGACTGTACAGCCCCGCTGTTACTCCACCCGGCTGGGATGCTTCAAGCCTTGCTGCCAACTTCCAGACCATGGCGCTACAGCAACCTCCGCAAGCCAATTGGTACTTCGACTCGGGTGCCACCAACCACATGACCTCTGACGCTGGTAATCTCAACATTCCTTCACCTTCATCATCTTCACCTTCCAATATTATCATTGGTAATGGGCATCTTCTTCCGGTTACACCTACTAGCGCTACTTCCCTTCCTCATCACCTTCGTCTTAATAATGTGCTCGTTTCACCTAGCCTTATTAAGAATCTTATTTCGGTTCGCCAGTTTACTTCCAATAATAATTGCTCTGTGGAGTTTGACCCCCTTGGTTGTTCTGTGAAGGATCTTGGTTGTTCTGTGAAGGATCTTCGTTCTCGGAGAGAGATCGTCAGGTTTCCTGTCCACTATCCGCTGCGGTTTCATGTCCCGGCATCTGCTCTTCTCACCACCAGTTCATCCCTTTGGCACCAGTGTCTCGGTCACCCGGGCCATGAAGTTTTGTCTAAGTTAGCGCAATCCTCTGCTATTTCTTGTAATAAAAGTGACAATCACACTTTATGTCATGCTTGTCAGTTGGGTCGTCATACACGTCTACCGTTTCATGCGTCTGTATCTCGCACTAGTCATGCTTTCGAGTTAATTCATTGTGATTTATGGACATCTCCTATTCCTAGCATTGCTGGTCACAAATATTATCTAGTCATACTCGACGATTGTTCGCATTATCTATGGATGTTTCCCCTCCGACTCAAGTCTGACACTTTTCCTACTTTGTCTAACTTCTTTGCCTATGTCACCACACAGTTCCGCGTTCCTGTCCAGGGCATCCAGTGCGACAATGGCAAAGAATTTGACAACCACAACGCCCGCGCTTTCCTCCTCTCATGGTGTCCAATTTCGCATGTCTTGCCCATACACCTCGCCTCAAAACGGTAAAGTTGAACGAGTTATCCGCACGACTAATAACATTGTTCGCTCCCTACTGTTTCAGGCAAGTATCCCTCCTACGTATTGGGTTGAGGCTCTCTCCACCGCCACCATGCTCCTTAAATTAACATCCTTCCTACTAAGACACTACATTTCAACACCCCTCATCAAGCCCTCCTTGGCTCTCCACCAACCTATGAGCACCTTCGTGTTTTTGGGTGTCACTGCTATCCCAATCTCTCTGCCACCGCTCCCCATAAACTCGCTCCCCGCTCCTCCTTGTGTGTCTTCCTCGGTTATTCCCCTCATCACAAAGGCTATTGTTGTCTTGACCGGTCTTCAAACCGGATCATTATCTCCCGACATGTGGTCTTTGATGAGGCGTCCTTTCCATTCTCCGAGGATCCTAGTCATCCCACCCCCCAGGACTTCGAGTTTTTGGACTCCACTGACCCTGCGATGGCTCCCCCAGCGCCGTCATTTTTTCTCCCTGCAGGTTCCCTCGACGCCGCTGCACAGCCACGTGCGGCTGTTCTACCAGGGAGCAGCACCCCTTGGGTCGCTGCTGCTCCGCTGGTCTCTGGCGTTTACCAGCAGGCGCCCAGGCTGCCCCCACGTCCTACTTGGTGCCTTCAGCAGCCGGCCACGCCCTTCTAGGCGCCATCCCTGTGCTTCCAGCAGCCGACCAGCAGTCGCCATCGCCCAGCCGGCCTCCAGCTGCTGCCAGCAGCAGGTCCTCCGCACCTCGACCGGCTGGCTCTCCGCCCGGCTTTCAACGCTGGGCTGGTTTCGTCTACAACCGGCGCTCACAGCCTCCGTCCGACTCGGCTGTCCTAGCACCGGTGCCTCCAGTTCGGTTCGGCTGACATACAGTCGCCGGCCGCGCTCTCCACCAACGCCACCTGCTGCACCAGCGCCGACTACCTCAGCATCACCTCCTTCGCCGGACACTCCTGCTCGCCTCCCTGCTGGGGCGGTCCCCATCGTTCCCGTGGCTAACCAGCATGTCATCAGCCCCTACGCCACCATCTCCGTCAAAGCCCATGTCCCCATGACTTTGGACCTGGCCTCTTCCAACTACACCAAGTGGAGCTCCTTCAAGGCCATGTGTGGCAAGTTCAGGCTCATGCGGCACATCGACGGCACCGCTGCTCCTAACCCCGTCACCGACGCTTGGGCACAGGCAGACTGCTGTGTTCGCAGCTGGTTGTATGGATCCGTCTCCCATGACGTCCTTGATTTCACCATGGCCAAGAATCAGATGGCGCACCAGCTTTGGGAAGCCATCCACCTCCACTTCGCGGGAATCAAGCCCCCCGCGCCATCTTCCTGAGTCATGAATTCCACACCATGACTCAGGGTGATCTGACCGTCGAGGACTACGGCAAGAAGATGAAGCAGGCTGCCGACAAACTTCGTGATGTCGGCCAGCCCGTCTCCGATCCGACCCTTGTCCTCAACTTCCTCTGCGGTGCCAATCCTCACTACAGCACCATCGGCGACATCATTGCTTCCACCCCCGACATGACCTTTGTCAAGGCACTTGATTAGCTTGCCCTCAAAGAGCTCCGTCTAGCCAACGAAGATAAGGTGGCGGCACTGCCCTAGCCAGCCTCCTCCACTTCCGGGTGCAGCAGCTCCGGTTGTCGCTCCTTGCCTGCACAGCAGCCGCCCGCTGCTGGCCAGCAGCCACTGCAGCACGGCCAGCAGCAGCAGCAGCAGCAGCCGTGGCGGCGCACAAACAACGGCAGAGGACAGCAGCAGGGTCGCAGCCCCTTCCCCGCTGGTCCCTGGGTGTGCTTCAACCCCGCCTTTCAGCAGGCCTTCCAGCAGGGCGGCTCAGGCGGTGGTTGTGGTGCGCCAAACTGGCGCGGTCCAGGTCTGTTGGGTGCTGCTTCACAAGCTTATGCCGCGCAGTCCCAGCCCCCGACCCAGATGTGGGATCAAGCTGGGCTGATCGCGGTGCTGCAACAGATGTCACTTCAAGGCAACAATAACCAATGGGTGATGGGTGATGGACACCGGCGCCTCTACGCATATGCACTCCTCTGATGTTATATTCCTCTCTCACTCACCTACAGCTCATTCATCAATTATAGTAGGCAATGGTACACGTATCCCTGTTACGTCTAGAGGTTCTTCTGTCCTTGCCACCAACTCTTTCAATTTTATTCTAAGCAATGTCCTTGTCGCCCCTTCTATCATTCGCAATTTACTTTCCGTTAGACAATTCACTCGCGACAACCATTGTTCTATCGAATTTGATGCCTCTAGTTTTTCTGTCAAGGACATCAGGACGCGGCGCATGATTCTTCACTGCAATAGCGAGGGAGATCTCTACACCATCCCCCCAGTCGCACCATCCACCGCCCATGCTCTACTAGCAGCTTCTTCCCCCTTATGGCATCGTCGTCTTGGTCACCCTGGTCCTGCCGCTATAGCTTGTTTACAAAAGAATAAATTCATCTCCTGTAATAAAGTATCGCTCTCTTTGCCACTCTTGTCAGCTTGGCAAACATGCGCGACTACCTTTTAGCAGTTCTGTTACACACACAATTTCTCCTTTTGAGTTCATTGTGATGTTTGGACCTCTCCAATTACAAGTATTTCTGGCAGCTCTTATTATTTGGTTATGCTTGATGACTACACTCATTTTTGTTGGACTTTCCCACTTCGGCGTAAGTCTGATGTTCATCAGCACATGGTTGATTTTGTTGCTTATGCTCGCACTCAGTTTGGTCTGCCTGTTAAGTCTTTTCAGGCAGATAATGGGACTGAATTCATTAACAATGCCACCCGCCACTTTATTGCTATGCATGGTATTGCTCTTCGCCTTTCTTGTCCCTATACCTCTCCTCAAAATGGTAAGGCCGAACCTGCTCTTCGCACCTTAAACAACTCCGTGCATACCCTGCTCATCCAGGCATCCATGGCGCCCTCCTATTGGGCAGAAGCCTTAGCTGCTGCGACATACTTAATCGCCATCCGTCTTCTTCTATCTTCAATGGCATCCCTTATACTCGGTTGCATAAAACTCCTCCTTCCTATGACCACCTCCGTGTCTTTGGTTGTTTATGCTATCCCAACCTACAGGCTACCTCACCACATAAGCTAGCTCCACGGTCCACAGCCTACGTTTTCTTGGGGTATCCTTCGTCACACAAGGGCTATTGATGCTTAGATCTCTCCACACGACGGATCATCATCTCTCGACATGTTGTTTTCGATTTGATTTTCTCCTTGATGACGACATGGATATTGTACCTTGCTTTACTAACCCTGCAGCTATTCTTCCTGGTGATACGCCTGTTGATGATGATCAAAGGTCCGACGGGCATGGCTCCATACCCCCGTCAGGTCTCTCTGACGACGGACTGGACGGGCATGGTTTCGTGCCCCCGACAGGTCCTCCTGCTGGTTCGATGGGCGCGGTTCTGTACCCCCATCAGGCTACGACAGTCCAGGTGGGCGTGGCTATGTGCCCCCGCCAGGACCGGGCAACAGGTTGCGTGCGTCCAGTCTGTTGATGGCCCTGCTGCTCCGCATGGGCGTTTTGGACAGGTTTAGGTTCATCGTCCTCAACCGCCAGCTGATGTTTTAGCTTCTCCAACGCTGGCTACTACCCAGACGCACCAGCCCCGGTTGCTGCAGCAGTTTCTCCAACGCCGTCCTGTACATGGTCCTATACCTGTCCAATGTTTCAGTGCTACTACTGCTTCACTTCAACCACCGGCTCCACCTCAGCAGCCCATGCGCAGTTACACTCCACCACCTCCTGCCTTACGTCGACTGACTCGTCTTCAAATAGGCACCATTACCCCCATCAAATATCAGAATTTGTCTGCAGTATCTTCTCCAGTTCTGACTAATTATCGCAATGCCCTTGCTGATGCCAATTGGCGCGCTGCCATGACCGAAGAGTATCAGGCTTTGATGGATAATGGTACTTGGTGTCTTGTTCCTCGTCCTTCTGGGGCTAATGTTGTTACCAGAAAGTGGATCTACAAGCATAAATTTCATTCTGACGGTTATCTTGCCCGTCACAAGGCTCGTTGGTTGTTCGTGGTTTTTCACAGCAGCATGGCATCGATTATGACGAGACTTTCAGCCCAGTTGTCAAGCCTGGTACTATGCGAACTGTTCTGACTATTGCAGCCTCTCGCCAGAACGCTTTTCTTCATGGTCATCTTGGTGAAACTGTCTACTCTCAACAACCCCCAGGTTTTGTTGATCCTGCTCATCTCGATCATGTTTGTCTTCTTCAGAAATCTCTCTATGGTTTGAAGCAGGCCCCTCATGCGTGGTACCAACGGTTTGCTACTTATATTCGACACTTGGGTTTTGTCTCTTCAGTTTCTGACACCTCGCTGTTTGTCTACAAGGCTGGTCCTCACACTGCATATGTCTTACTATATGTTGATGACATTGTGTTGACTGCTTCCGTGCTTCGTCCTCTGTCTTGCTTACTGATATTGAAAGCAATGAGGATTGCGTGGAAATAGATGATTAATTGATTGGAGAGACCTATGTACATATATATAGGGAAGAGGAGATCTTGTGGTTTATAGAAATAGCACCAACAGAGATCTCATATCTCTCTAACCATATAGGGGCTGGCCGGTTATACCAGGCGCAAGCCCTTCCATACACACGCATAGCACACACAATCTAACAGATATCATTGGTCAGCTTCATTCTGAGTTCGCCATGACAGATCTTGGGACTCTGCATCATTTCTTGGGGATTTCAGTTACTTGATATCATTGGCCGGCTTCATTCTAAGTTCGCCATGACAGATCTTGGGACTCTGCATCATTTCTTGGGGATTTCAGTTACTCGTTCTTCAGATGGGTTCTTTCTGTGTCAGCGGCAGTATGCTTTGGATCTTCCGCTTCAATGCACCGGTATGAGTGAGTGCCACTCTACGACGACACCAGTTGATACTAAGGCCAAGTTATCCGCTACAGATGGTGCTCCCGTTGCTGATCCTTCCGAGTACAGGAGCCTGGCTAGAGCCTTATCTCACCCTGACTCGTCCAGATCTTGCGTATGTAGTCCAGCAGGCCTGTCTCTTTATGCATGATCCCCGCGAGTCTCATCTGGCGCTTCTCAAGCGCATTCTACACTATGTCAAGGGTACCTTGTCTCACGGTCTTCATATTGGCACTGATCCCGTCGACTCTCTCACAGCTTACTCGGATGTCGATTGGGCTGGCTGTCCTGGCTCCAGATGTTCCACCTCAGGCTACTGTGTTTTCCTTGGCGATACTCTTGTCTCCTGGTCGTCCAAGCGCCAAACAACAATGTCTCGCTCAAGTGCTGAAGCGGAGTTTTGTGTTGTAGCCCATGTTGTGGCTGAGTGTTGCTGGTTACGGTAGCTTCTTCAGGAATTTCGCATACCGCTGATGAAGGCTACGATTGTCTATTGTGACAATGTCAACCACTTTACATGACCGCTAACCCAGTCCATCATCGCCGCACGAAGCATATTGAGATTGATATTCATTTCGTCCAAGAGGTGGCTTTGGGTGAAGTTCGTGTTCTTCATGTCCCTTCCTCCCATCAGTTTGCTGATATTATGACTAAGGGTCTTCCAGTCTTGGTGTTCGTGATTCTCCCCCTGCGACTAAGGGCAGGTGTTAGACAAAGGTGTTGTATACGTGCTTGTATTGTATTTCTTGTACCCCAAGCCTATACCGCTATACGGCCTATATATAAGAGGTCACCGCCCCTCCTAGGGTGTGTGGTGTTTTCCAACTCTATTGTTCTCTACAAAAAAACAACTTTCACTGTAGTAGGTCAGATTACATGACACAGCAAAAAAAAGTTGAGTTTGTATTGGATGAAAATTGAGAAATAGTGAAACTTTTGGCCAATATGGAGGACCTGTCAAAGAATCTAATGCAATAATTCTTACTGATATACATCACAAAATGTTGAGCTAAAAATGTGTTTGCATTAAACAAATATTTGCCCTTAAAACTTAGTTGTATGACATTAGGCAATACAGATAAAGTATGTTACCTGCAGCATTTCCACAAGAAGTATAATACGCTCTGCATGCTTCCGACAAGTAAGGAAACCTTGAATGCATAGCACCTGAAGAAATACAAATTAATATATAGCCTATACAAAAATGAGAAGCCCCAGCAACCAACCAAGGGAGTCTATCATTTAATATACCTTGAAGTAATCAAAGAACTCACTCGGAGTTCCCTCTGCATCAGAATCCATCACCTAGCAAATTTTCAACCCAGAAATTAGAAGCATTTAAAACTCTCATTTTTATAATATAAAAAATATCTAAAACAAATTACAAGCTTCCATCATACTTCAAGGAGTTCCCTTGTTAGCTTAAATGGTGCACTCTCAAAGTTTACCCCTCCAGGTGAGTTAGATAGTATGAAACCAAAATCAATATGAATAATATGTCCTTCCTCATCTATTAGAAGATTCCCATTGTGGCGATCTTTCACCTGTAGATTCACAAAAAAAAAGGAACACCAGTTATAGGCTTAGAATTTGTATGAATAATGGCATCACTCATTTACCAGAAATGTTGCATTTCAGCACCTGAAGTAGGTAGCACAGAATTGAATATCCAGCCATACTTTCAACAAAGTTTCTCTGCAAAAAAAAAAGAAAAAAACAGTTTTGACTCTGAGTTCAAACAGTACTAGGTTTCATAATAACCTTCTTAGGTTGTCAATAGATTGACCAAGTTGCTTATCAAGTATCACAAAAAAATAAGGTAGCATAATGCATGAAAGTTCTTATAAATGACAATTAAGAAGCAAATGCAATTATTGCATGGACATGCATAGCATAAGGGTTTGACACGTTGGTGTCATGGTTACTGAAATATATAACTAAATTTTGCATCCAAGAAGCAAATGAATTAATATACACATCTTGTTTTTCTTGGGCAATGCAAGCATGAGCGCTGCATGTCATTGTTATGCGGCTGCTACAAGGAGAGAGTTGAAGCAGTAGATGGGATCGCCATGCCACAGTACTCGCGACTGCTACAGTACCACGGGTACTGCTCACGACTGTAGTGGTGGCGGTTGCTAGGGTTGCGAGGGCGAGAGAAGTCCAGCCGCGGGGCCTTTGCCCACGGCCAGGCAAGAGGGAAGGTTCTTAATTCTTGCTTGATTAGATTGATACATCTCATCTCGTTATATAGAGAAATTTACTTGACCCCTAAGCAAGCGACCCTTATCTCTAATTAACCCTAACGGGCTATACCATCAGCCCAGGCCCAATAGGCCCATGACATACTCTAACACTACACCCCACCTGGACATGCAGCTAACAGACTCACAACGATGACATGCCTCGACACAAACCTAACACCTAAAAATAAGTCTTTTACATCTCGACTTATTTTATTATGATTAAACTGAACTAGATATGAACTCCTTATTGTTGTGGCCTCTTCCATCGAAGGTGGACACCATGTACAACCACCCGGATCCCATGGAGACCACCTAGACGAAAAAGTTGCATGTGTATGGCCACCTGGAAGAGGTCGCAACAACGACAAGCGGAGCCGCCCTCATGGCGGCCAATGGCGGAATGTAGAGGTGCTATGTGGTGCGCTCCCACCGGTGACCCCATGCCTTCTCCCCGTCGGAGGGCCACTGGTCTGCACCGCATAGAGAAGAGCATAGGGCTGTCGATGGAGAATGGTGACGAAGGGTGCACCTCCCCCATCGCTGCTGCCACAGACTTTGAGTCGGCTGCCCACAGGGAAAACAACATGTCCGCCGCACGTGGGAGAAACTGCATAAACAAGATCTCTGACGCAGCCGTTGAGATCAAGGTCCTTTGCGTGGCGTGGCACAACTTGGAGCAGCCACGAAGGGGTGTCAGGCTGAATGACCTGCAGATCACACATCTCCCGCACCCGTCGACGTGCTACGAGGCCGCAAGCAGCAGACTGCAGTCGCACTGCTGCCGACACCTGGCGCGCAAATGACGCCTGGCGGCTGGTGTCCACCTTTGCGTAGCAAAGCACAGCCTGGAGAAATTGCGAAGGGGTGCGGGGCAGAATCAGCTACAGATCGCACAACCACCGCCGCACCCGCCAGGAGGTCGCGCGCCGCCGCCTACAGCCGCACCGCCGCCGATATCTGGTGCTCAAACGACGCCTGACGGCTGGTGTCCGCCTTTGCGCAGCGAAGCACAGCCTGGAGAAACTGCGAAGGGGTGCGAGGCTGCTGGACCGCGGACGACGCCGTGAGCGCGGTTGCTGATGGCGACACGAAGGTGGCGTTGGTGTAGACCGGAGTGGCCATCAAGCCCATCGCCCATGAGGGAATCGGTGATGGCGAGGACGGCAAGCAGAGAAGGTGGAGAGGCACTCCAGCGCCCGAGGGGAAGGGCTGCTGGATGAGCGCTGGCCAAGCCGCCTGCATTGACGCGATGTTGTGGTTGATGTCGCGGGTCGCAGCCGCCAACGACTCCAACGTGATCGGCGCTCCGGAGGGGGTAGAGCCATTGGCGATGGGATCTGCCAGCGGATTATCGGAACCTGGCATCTCCGATACCAAATGTTATGTGGCTGCTACAAGGAGAGAGTTGAAGCAGTAGATGGGATTGCCGTGCTACAGTACCCGCGGGCTACAGTACCGTGGGTACTGTTCACAAGTGGCGGCTTCTAGGGTTGTGAGGGCGAGAGAAGTCTGGCTGCGGGGCCTTTGCCCACGGCCGGGCAAGAGGGCAGGGATTTCCTTCTTAATTCTTGCTTGATTAGATTGATACATCTTCTCTCCTTATATAGAGAGGTTTACTTGATTCCTAAGCAAGCGACCCTTTTTCTCTAATTAACCCTAACGGGCTATACCATCAGTCCAGGCCCAATAGGCCCATGACATACTCTAACAGTCATTCATTAAGAAGTGAGTAAAAGTACAAAGAAGGGGCCAACAGGCCCAACCTCCAGTCATAAGGATATAATATGCTTCTACGGTTCTACCCCAAAAGGTAGCATCTCACCTGTGCGAGTTTGAAATTTGGAGAATTCTCTTCATACTTGGCTACATAGTAGTCTCGAAGACTTGAAATATTGGGAAACCTACTTTTGACGGAATGGATTGATGCCTGCAGTAACAAGAAATAAAATTGTAGTAGAACCAAACATATATGAAGACTAAAAAATAATAATGATGGTAGTAGTTAGAAGATAAGGTACCTACCGTATCAGGAATGGTCTCAATTAGTGCTGTATAAGCAGAAGTAACAATCACTTCATAAGGCCTTAGCCATAGTGGTAAACCAGCTTCTTGATATATATCTGACATCAGGAGTTTCAATAAGAGCAGAAATTAGAAATTAACATACCAATGAAAAAAAGATACTCCCTACGTCATGTAATATATAGTGCATATGTACTCAAATATAAGCGATTCTAGGAGACAAAAACAGTTTTGCATTAAATACTTGCCATTTATCAACAAATCACCAATAATTATGTTGATGATAACATCTAATTAGGAAATAAAGTAAGGGTGCATGCACCTTTTGTGTTCTCTCTAAATCTGTCCTAAAATCTCTAGAACGCTTATATTTCAGGACAGAGGGAATATGATTCAAGCACACTAATCAATACTTCAGAGATCCAAAATAGTCAATAACTTTGAAATAAACTTGTCGAAATTTGATACTGCAGTATATTAATTCTGTCCCAAACACAAATGTGACAACCAATACGAGTGGTGCTATTTCTGTGTGCAAGAAACTGGTGCTATATCTATGTACAACAGTACAAAAGTCAAAAATATTCACATATCCAGATATGTTAGTAATCATGGCTTTATCTAGGAAATACACACACACACACACTTATTACATGGTTGCACATCTGCACACTTTGGTTCATGAAGTTTGAATATTGAAATATTCGCATATACAGCATATAAATGCTTAAGCATTGAGATACCTAACAGAAACAGCAAACTAGAGCATGACAAAACGATAGTCCAAAAGGCGATTTTCTGAAGGAAATAGCATATTCATTGTATCTGAAGGAGAAAGGCACAATGCAAATGCAAATGCAAAAATAACAAATCATAATAGGAATGAGAATCAGCTTTCACCATAGAAGTGTGCAACGAGCTGTACAGCCAAGTGTTCCTGACGGCAGTCATCACCACTCTTGACAATAATCTACAGTTGGAACAAATGTTTCAGACGCATGGCAGTAATTAAAGATGTTTCAGAACCAAAAACAATGGGAATGGACAGGCTGTATAATCTCTGTAGTCTGGAATGAAAAAGCACAAGACCAAACACAATGCTAACAGGTAACATGAATGGGTCCTATTTTTTTACTACATAAAAAGGATCACAAAATCAACTATTCATGAAACACTTGAGATTTAGTTGTTGCTTTACTTCTTATCTTAGTATTTAAATTCTTCAACGGTCGACAGAGTTAAGCCAGCCCCCTAGAGATGGACGGACATAGGGATGAAAGCGAGAATGGAAGATTCTATTTACCGGGGGACGTTTCCGTAATAGTAATATCATTTATGACTGTTTCTGACCATTATCGTATATTCGTATTTCAACTTTTGATTTTCTAATTTCATGTATCATATTGATGTTCGTCACTAAATAGTTAAAATGAAAATATGGTCAGTTTCCAACTGACCAGAAATCGTTTCCATATAGTAAATATTGTAACCAACCATTTCTGATCATTTTCATCCCTAGAAAGACACCATTATTCATCGAGTTTATATGAAACTTTTTTCCCTGAATACAAAGGAGAACTTCCCACTGAATTACAAACACAATTTTTTTTCTTGGGCGGGAGAACTGTGTATCATTATATCAAGAAGAAAAACTGGGAAAGAGCCCTTACAACACACACCCACGCAGCAAAATACAATATTTACAACACACGCATACCCATCACTCTACAGCAATGTTCAAAAAGGCACTCTGAGGCGTGTGCCTCCGCACTGGGCGGAGGGGTACCGCCTTGCCTACGGGGGTAGGCACCTAGGCGGTATCCTAGGCAGCGCCAGCCCGGCAGTGGTGGTATGCACGCCGGTGGAGGAACATTGGGCAGAGGTCACTGGTGGGGGAGGAGCATCGCACGATGGCGGACGGCGGCAAGTGCGACTAGAGAGAGAAGGAGAGAGAGAGGGATGCTGGAGAGGGAGAGGATCCAATGGCAGCAGCTGACGCGGGAGAAGGAGCAGAGGAAGCACGATTTGAGTGCAAGTGTGCGGCTGGATAAGCCTGGAGTGGGAGATGGGCTGGACTCTTGGACCTTTCTATCTATCTAAGCCCACTATTCTGTTGTTTATTTTTGTAACTACTCCCGGGAGTATAGAAAACTCAGCCTATAGAAAACGCCTAGAAAAACGCCTACGCTCACCTAGGCTCTAGGCTGTGGGTTACCGCCTAGCGCTTCTTGAACACTGCTCTACAGCAAAATTGTAAGATCCCCTTTAAAGCTTTAAGTAATCATACCAGGGGCAAAAACACAACCTCAACCAAACTACCAAGCAGTATCAAGAGATCCAACATCCAACTGCACAAACCTCTAGGCCCCTCTAAAAGCCACAGGTGTCCCTCTTCTAAAGTTTGCCTTACAAAAGACTATTTCAGTCAATCTAAATTATTTGTTCTACCTAAGTGGTTACAACAATATTTCACACCTAAATAAAAGTACAGTAAATTTTATTTGGTTAAACCTTACAAAATCAAGTAAACTATAAAATATGACACAATTTGTAGAGCATCTATATCTAATGAAGATTAGTAGACAGCATTTGCCATACTGGAGGCAAACATTTGTTTAGAAGCCCAACAAACAGAGTAATAATCGTGTACATAAATAGCCTCCATGGGTCCCATCAACCAATGTCAAGGGTCTATATGAATAGTAGTAGAGTAAATCTAATAATGAAACAAAATTTGACTTACAGAACGCAAGTCCCAGCCAGGTGATTTTCCATGAACCGAAGACCGCCGAATTCTCTCTCGCTTGACAGCCCAAAGTTCACCAGCCAAAGCATCGGTTGGTTTTGGATCCCCACCATCAGTAGCCTTCAGGAAAAGGAAACTGTGAGCTATTGACTTATTGGTCAAAAAGAAACTAGAATAGAAGGGATGCACCTTAGGATCTAAATTTTGGGTGCTCTGTCCAACTCCTTTTAGAGGAAGACCAGGTGGAGCTTCTCCTTTTAATGCTGCAGCCTAGCCCAGCAAAAACAAATATTAGCATAAAAGGTAACCAAACAATAAGTTGGATGGCATCGCTGCATGCCACCTCATTATGCTTCCATGTTGCATGTTTCTAAAAGCAATAACACAACCATTGGGGTGCAAATAAGATAACTCATCAATGGAGAGTGTTATGATTGATAGAAGCCAAAGGCTTAGATTGATTCACTTGATGAATGATTACAGCAGTGGAGTTACATATAAATAGGGAATACAAGGGAGCCCAAAGGGCTTGGCCAGCCTGGAGGCAGCGCCTCAAGGGGCCAGTCTATCCTAGGGAAAAGACAGCAATAAAGGAGGACTAATAACTCTAACACCCCCCCCCCCCCCCCCCCCCGCAGTTGGAACGTTGCTGGGACGAACGTTCAGGCTGGAGCGAAAATCCATGAAGACCGAGGAGGGAAGACCCTTGGTGAAGACATCGGCGAATTGTGACGTGGTAGGAACATGAAGCACACGGACAGCCCCAAGGGCGACCCGTTCCCGAACGAAGTGGAGGTCGATCTCCACGTGCTTGGTGCGCTGATGTTGAACGGGGTTGGTGGAGAGGTAGACGGCGCTGACGTTGTCGCAGTAGACGAGGGAGGCAGAGGTCAGCGGGTGATGTAGTTCCTGAAGAAGTTGCCGCAGCCAGGAGGCTTCAGCCACGCCGTTAGCAACAGCGCAGTATTCAGCCTCCGCACTTGAGCGCGAAACCGTGGGTTGGCGCTTGGAGGACCAGGAGATGAGGCTGCCACCGAGGAAGACAGCATAGCCGGAGGTGGAGCGGCGGGTGTCAGGGCAGCCGGCCCAATCGGCGTCGGTGTAGACCACGAGTTGAGTTGGAGCAGACCGGGGAATGACAAGGCCAAACTCAAGGGTGCCCTGAAGGTAGCGAAGGATCCGCTTGGCAGCCACAAGATGGGCTTCCCTAGGATCATGCATGTATAAGCAGACTTGTTGAACAGCGTAGGTGATGTCAGGCCGGGTGAAAGTCAGGTATTGAAGGGCACCAACAAGACTACAGTATGCTGTAGGATCGGCAACAGCAGGGCCGGCAGTAGCTGAGACCTTAGCACAAGTGTCAACAGGGGTGGAGCATGACTTGCAGTCACTCATGCCGTGGCGAGCAAGAATGTCCAGGGTGTACTGCCGCTGTGAGAGAAATAAACAGTCCCGGTTGCGCTGAACAGCTACGCCAAGGAAATGGTGTAGAGGACCAAGATCTTTCATGGCGAATTCTTGTTTAAGTGCAGCGATTACCCGGTGTAAGATGTGTTGAGAGGATGCAGTGAGTACAATATCATCCACATAGAGAAGTAGATAAACTGTCTCAGTACCATGCCGGTAGATAAACAAAGAAGTGTCAGACTTGGCCTCGGTGAATCCCAGAGTCAGCAGAAAGGATGCAAACCGACTGTACCATGCGCGCGGTGCCTGCTTCAAACCATAAAGTGACTTGTTGAGTTTGCAAACATGTTCAGGAAGAGCAGGATCAACAAAACCAGCGGGCTGTGAGCAGTAGACTGTTTCAGACAGAGTGCCATGAAGAAAGGCATTCTTTACATCAAGTTGATGGATCGGCCAATCACGGGAATGAGCCAAAGTGAGGACTGTACGAACTGTTGCAGGCTTGACAACCGGGCTGAATGTTTCATCATAATCAACACCGGGCTGTTGAGTAAAACCGCGAAGAACCCAACGAGCCTTGTATCTGTCCAGAGAGCCAGAGCCATCAGCATGAAGTTTGTGCTTGAAAATCCATTTACCGGTGACAACATTTGTCTTGGGAGGACGAGAAACGAGGTCCCAAGTGTGGTTGTCAGAAAGAGCAGCAAATTCCTCTTCCATGGCCTTGCGCCAGTGAGGATTGGCAAGAGCGTCGCGGCACGTGCGCGGGAGCGGGGAGAGGACCTCGGCATGCAGACCGAAGCGAGGCTGCCGGAACCCGATCTTCCCACGGGTAGCCATGCCATGGGAATTGGCGACGGGTGGGATGGGAACAGCCCCAGTTGGGAGCTGGGGGCCGTGCTTGACGTAGCTTGGTGGAGAAGGAACGATGTTGGAGCGTCAAAGAGCGGGAGCCGACACAGGAGGCTCGGTCGTCGAGCTCGGTGCAGGAGGACGCCGGTGGTAGACGTGGACGATGGGCGGCCTGTGGACCGGCACCTGTACAGGAGGTGCTGGAGGCGCCGAAACAGCCTGCACATGGGGTGCAGCAGGCACTGCAGGGACAGCGGGCGCCAGGGGCACCTGCACAGCGGGCGCTGCAGGTACTTGTACAGCAGGCGTAGCAGGTTCAGGTGCTGCAGGTTCCTGAACAGGGGGCGGCCTGGGCAGGGAGTAACCTGGTGGAGGCCCAGCAGCCCTGGGAGTACCTGCAGATAGAGGAGTGACTGGCAGGGAATCATCATTAGTTAGAAAATCAAGGTCGGTGGGTGGAGGGGAGGGCCGTTGGCGGGATAAGGGAAACGTTGTTTCGTCAAAGACAACGTGGCGAGAGATTATGACACGATTGGTGGTAAGGTCAAGGCACCGATAGCCCTTGTGATCCGGAGAGTAACCGAGGAATGCGCACAAAGTGGACCGAGGGGCCAGCTTGTGAGGGGCAGTGGCGGTGAGATTTGGATAGCAGGAGCATCCAAAAGTCCGGAGATCATGATAAGAGGGAAGGGTGCCATGGAGAGCGAAGAAGGGAGTGCTTACGTGCAAGGTTTTGGTGGGGAGGCGATTGATGAGGTGGGTGGCTGTGGCGAGAGCATCTGCCCAATATGAAGAGGGCATGGAAGCTTGGAGCAGCAAGGTGCGGACGGTGTTGTTGAGGGTGCGAATCATGCGTTCGGCTTTGCCATTCTGCTGTGAGGTGTAGGGGCAGGACATGCGAAGGGAGACACCTTTAGCAAGAAAGAAAGCGCGAGACGCAGAATTATCAAACTCGCGGCCATTATCACATTGCACAGCCTTGATAACGCACCCAAACTGAGTAAGCACGAAAGCAAAGAAATTGGAGAGGACAGGAAAAGTGTCAGATTTCAGGCGAAGAGGAAAAGTCCAAACAAAGTGTGAGCAATCATCAATAATAACTAAATAGTATTTAAAACCGGAAGCACTGATGATAGGTGATGTCCACAAA
Source organism: Coix lacryma-jobi var. lacryma-jobi (assembly GCA_009763385.1). NCBI lineage: Eukaryota > Viridiplantae > Streptophyta > Magnoliopsida > Poales > Poaceae > Coix > Coix lacryma-jobi. The sequence goes on along the minus strand of CM019831.1, from coordinate 71,374,635 downwards.
TCACAATGAATTAAGTCAAAAATTTTGATTGCTCTGGACAGGGAACTAGTGAAGGGCAAGCGAACATGTCGCCCAAGCTGACACGCATGGCAGATGGAAACATCATCAGGTTTGCTGCAGACGATAGAAGAGGTTTGAGCAAGACGCTGAAGGGTAGCTTTGCCGGGGTGTCCGAGGCGACGATGCCAAGTGGTCGGAGATGGAGTAGCCACGAGAGCGCAGGGGCCGGAGGATGAGGATGGAAGCTGCAGGGTGTACAGGGGCCCCGAGCTGTTACAGCGAAGGAGGACGTTCTTGGTACGGAGATCCTTCACAGAAATACCAAGAGGGTCAAATTCAATAGAAACAAGATTATCAGTGGTAAATTGTCTTACGGACAAAAGATTTTTGATAATATCAGGGGAAATAAGAACATTATTAAGGTGAAAGGGGCCAGGGAGAGTGGAGTAGCCAGTACCCACGACCGGTAAAGTGGCTCCATTGCCGACAACAATGGAGGAGGGGAAAGAGGAGGAAGGCGACAAAGTGACCATACCGAAGTTAGAGGCGATGTGGGAAGAAGCTCCCGAATCGACAACCCAGTCTGAGGTGCTTGGCGGTGGAGTGAGGGAGACAGTGCTGAACGCGTTGGCGAGCGCCTGAGGGTCCCATGGAGACCATGTAGGCGGGGGTGCCGGGACGGGCTGCTGGTAGAAGGTAGCCGGTGCCGGAGGATAATAGGCGCCGGGAGCAGCAGGGCCAGCCATCATGGCCTGCTGTGGTGGTTGGCCATGGCGGGGTGAAGGGCCGCGAGAGCCGCCGGAGGAGGACCCAGGCCACATATGAATGGACCCAGTCCACGGGTTGAGGAAAGTGGGCCACTGCGGGGCACTGGGAGGACCACCGGTGGACTGGAGGCCGCCAGGCGAGGGGCCATGTCCGCGACCACCGCGACGACGCCGGCCACGCCCGTTGTTGCCACCAGCTGGAGCTCCCCCGGCAGCTGGTGGAGGTCGCGGGGACGCAGCAGCAGGGGTGGGCGTCCTGGGTGGCGTAGAGGCGACGAGAGCTGAAGGAGGCGCCAAAGGCGGTGCCATGTTGAGCTCGGCCAGGCGCAAGTCGGCACGAACGTCGGTGAAGGAAGGAAACGGTCGCTGGCGGGTGACGAGTTGAGACATGAACTGGAAACGTTCATTAAGGCCGCGCAGGACGTTCAGCACAAGGGTGCGGTCCTGGACGGGCTCGCCAAGATCAGCGAGAGCATCGGCCATGGTCTTCATCTTGCGGCAGAAGTCGTCGACGGAGAGGGCACCCTGGCAGAGAGTGCGGAACTCGGCGTCGAGAAGCATGGCGCGGGACTCGCGATTGTTCAGGAACTGTTGTTCCAGCCCCAGCCATGCCCCCCGAGCAGTGATGCCGTCCCGCTCATGGACGACGTCCTGAAGGTCGAGGGAGATGGTGTTGAAGATCTAGGAGACAACGACGCAGTCCATACGGGACCACGCCGGATCGTAGAGGCGGGCGTCGTCGCAGAGGACGTGATCCTGTAGGGCAAAGCGGCCGAGGATGAGGAGGACGTAGCCGCGCCACTTGGAGTAGTTGGAAGCCTGAAGATCGAGGACGATCGGGATCAGGTTCTTGATATTCTGTATCGCGGCAGCTTGGCTGTGAAGATGAGCGATGGCGGCTGCTTCAGACGAGAAGGAGCGGGCGTCCTCATCGTCCTGCGGATCCTCGTCGCGAATGGGGCCGCCGCGAAGGCGCTCCCGGAGGGCCGCGGCCTGCTGCTCCAGGGCGGCTGCCTCCGCACGCTCTTTGTCGAGGGCGGCGGCGGCGAGGCGAACACGCTCCTGGGCCGCGGCGGCGCTCTTGAGGAGGTCAGCCTCCGCCTGGAGGGTCAGACTGCGTTCGGTGTTGATGGAGCGCAGGGAAGTGGCCTCATCTTCCAGCTTCTGGGCGGCGGCGAGTGCCTCGTCGCGGAGTTTGGTGGCGGCGGAGGCATCCAGGGCACCGGAGGCGGAGGGGGCGGCCATGGCGGCGCGCGGGCGGCAGCAAGCCGAGGGGCGCGCGCGCGGAAGCTGGGAGGAGAGAGGAGGCAGGCGCGGGCGCCGAGAAGGGCCGCGCGCGCAGGGACCGAGAGGGCGCGGGCGCGTGCGCCAAGGAGACGCGAGAGCGGTGGGGAAAAGGGGAAGGGGATGGGGTCGGTACGGCTCAGGAGAGAGCGTCTGATACCATGATAGAAGCCAAAGGCTTAGATTGATTCACTTGATGAATGATTACAGCAGTGGAGTTACATATAAATAGGGAATACAAGGGAGCCCAAAGGGCTTGGCCAGCCTGGAGGCAGCGCCTCAAGGGGCCAGTCTATCCTAGGGAAAAGACAGCAATAAAGGAGGACTAATAACTCTAACAATGATAACTGTAAATTGTGGATGTGGAAGTATTTGTTAAAAAAGGAACACAAAAACAAAATTAGCAGTACAAGAAGTATATAAGACTTAAGACTAAAGAAAGAAATTCAAATGTCAAGCTCACCTTTACTTCCTCGATGGCAATTGTACTAGGAACGCGGTGATGGTCCTTCTTTCGTGTTGGTTCATTATCATCTACATCTTCCATGTTAACTCCTGGAACAGCAGACAATGTAACCTTCACCCATTCAATAGGCTGATCAGCAACTGTTTGCGAATCTCCAAGTGGATCATGAGAATCAGTAGCAGCATATCGCAGCCTATGCCCCGTTTCAGAAAGTGCAATGCTCCTTGAGCGACCAAGTTTCTCAATAGAGAAACTAACATTTACAAATTTTACTTTAGTCTCCCAGAGTTGAGCCATTGCCTGGTCAATAACCTGAGAAGTACACTTCAGCATTCTGTCTGTTTCATAGTTTTGTGTTTCATGCCTGCTCCACAAGGGATAAGCCCACGGAGGTGGTTTTGGTAGTTGCACATCTCCATTAGCCAATGGTATCCCACCTTTCGATAATTTGTGCCCATCTGATGATCCTTTAGAGTGACTGGAAAGAAAATGAAAGGTGTTACCAGAATGGCATCTGATTGCGGAAACGGGTACCCCTGACATAACTCCACATCGTGATATGGTCAGTGGCAGGCAGGTCCTATGACCAGCTGGCCCACATGTCAGTGACCACGTCAGGTTGCAGATGCATCAGAGGATCCCTTCCAGTAACAAAGTGGCAAAGGCCACCATTTCATTGTTTATAAAATATAAAAATTTCCATAGAAACTCCAGTTGTGAGCTATGTATAGCCTCATATATAGAAATAAAAATTAGTACAAAACAAGTATGACCAGGTTTATGAAAGATTCATCATTAAGACATTAACTTTCATTGAACATCCAGAAAACCAGCATACCTAGGAGCTTCTGCTTTTAAAACTTCAACGCATATAAGATAAGGAGCTTTCTCCCTAGAATTCAGAAGAACAGACTCATCTTCAGGTATATGAACCACTCGGTATATGCCCTTTCCCATAGGAAAGCATACTCCTACCCATAGAAGAATAAAAAAAGATTATGAAGTTATTCTAGCTGGTGCTTTGCAATATGTAGATATTATTAATGAAGCATTAACCTAATGTTATGGTATGTAAATAAACCTAAAAAAGAATACATTAGTTCAGACTTCAGAGCTTCAAGTCACAAGAAGAGAGTGATCTTCTTTAACACAAAACAATGGCTAGGCGTATTGCTCTGATGCCTTATGCATTTAATTCAGTACCACCACAATTTGTAAATTAGCTAGGTGCTCACTGTCCAGCAGACCCAAAAAGAAACTAAATCCAGTGCGTAGAATGGTGATGGAAACTGATGAACAAAATATATATAACAGAACAAGTCTATCAAAAAGGCTATGCAAGTAATCTATGCAGATGACTGAAACTATTTTTTAAAGATCGCCCATCAAAACCATTTTACATTAAATAACCAGAACTATACAGACCTCAGACACAAATGGACAAGGCAAAGAATATAAATGTACATCCTGTAACTTCCAACCGAAGATGCTAATGTAATACTACCAGCAATGCGATCCCAAAAATTCAATTATCCAAGGCTTAACAAAAGTGTATATAGTAAACAAAATGCAAACAAAAAAGTTCAGGAGATATCTTGAATAAGATAGCAGAAGAAATCACCTCCGTTTTTTTCAGCAGAAGCAATCTGGCTATTGATCTCTGTAAGAGACTGCCACACAAAAGAAGATATCATTGCATGGTACAAGTTAGAATGTAAAAAGACCAAAGAGAGTGCAATAATTGGCTGAAAACAAAATGACTGAAACGTTGTGAAATGAATAGCCATGTAGTTACATGGTAGCGTACCTCCCGGAGGGCAATCTTACGATCCTCAACAGGAAATATGTCTACCAGGCCATAAGATGTATCACATAAAGCCTGAACAAGTTCCAATGAAGCATAGTAAGAACCTTTTCGAAGCTCTGCTACTGCATTAATTGGCAATGGTGGTTTTCCACTTTGCTTCTCATTGGTTCCTGTGCTACCAGGGTATTTCTGCAACACATCACCACAATTAGGAGGATGAGTACAGATGCAAAAAGAAACCACCGTAAATAAAACAACATGTAAAACTGCCTTAGTATACTACTATAACATGAACACAGTAGTTATCAAGCTGAAAAAATAATGAGACCAGATCCCTTGCCTCTTTTGCTATTTTTGAGCCAAAAATCTCAGAATCTTCAAGTGAGCGGTCTCTATCACGGAATAGCCTCTTAAAAAAGCTTTCTGATCCTGGGCTCCCCTCAGAAAGATTGTTAGATTGACTGCTTTCTATGTGCCCACTCTTAGAATCTTCTGGGTGCACTCTAAATAACCTACGGAATGACAAAAACTCTGGATTATCCTCCTCTTCGATACCACTAGTACCCTTACCATCATCATCATTTTTATCAGGCCCCTCGGTTCTCCTCTCCTCATGCTTATCCTTAAATAATTTGCAGAAGAAGTTTTCTTTATCACCTTCCTCACACTTGTCATCTTCATTCCTGTCATGAGCGACCCCTTTCTTTTCTTCATTCTTATCCTTGAAAAGCCTGCGGAAGAAATTATCATCATCTGCATTTTTATGGCCTTTATCATCTTCCTCTTTCTTGCTTGGCGTGCTGCCTTCCTTTTTCTCATCATTTTTCTCCTTAAAGAGTTGCCTGAAAAACCCATCTCTCTTATCCTCTTCTATGTTCACACCAACCTTTTCCCTCTCACCCGGCTTTTGATGCCCTTCATCTTTCCTCTCCTCATTCTTATCTTTGAAAATTTTACGGAATAAACCTTCTCTGTCATCAACGTCCACACTCTTGGCCACTCTTTCCTCATCACCATGTCTTGCATGGATGCTATCTCTCCTCTCCTCATTCTTATCCTTGAACATCCTGCGAAAAAATCCTTCCTTCTCATCATCCTCACCTTGCCTGTCCTCCTTATCACGGAAGAGTCGCTTCAACAAACCATCTGAGCTTGGTGTCAGTTCCATGTCCTCCTCCTTGCTATCCCTGAGCAATCTGCGGAAGAAACCATCTTTATCGCCTTCTTCCTCCTCATTATCCTTCTCCCTGCTATCCTTAAGTAACCTTTTGAAAAATCCTTCTCTGTCCCCATCATCCTCATCCTTGTCTCTGCTGTCCCTAAGAAGTCTCTTAAAAAACCCATCCCGGTCTTGTTCTTCATCCTTCTCTCCTGATCGTCTGAAGAGCAGTGCATCGCGCATTTTTGGACCAATGCTCAGCCTCTTGAGCAACTTGTTATCCTCTGATGACGGTGTGGCTGGCTGCTTCCCTCCAGTACCCATGGCATCTTCGGCGACATTGACCCCACCACCAGCTGGGGGGCTCAGTCCAAGCGACGGCGATGATGCGAGGGACAATAGCCGCTGCTTGGACGATCGTATTCTGCTGAGCATGGGGTTACCTCGCGGACTGGCAGCAGGGGATGGAGGCGCAGGCCGGACCAGCAGTGCCCACTCGCCTTGTACAGTCGCTGCAACCTGGCACTGCTCCTGCACCTTGTCGATCCCATCCAGATCGGCAGCGTCCTCCAGCTCAAGCTCTGCAGCGAGAAGCCAGTGCACCTTGAGCGCGATGCGGAGCGACTTGGCGCAGGTGTCGATGACGAAGCGGTCGAGGGAAGGGCTGGGCTTGTGGACGAGCATGTAGCAGACCTGGAAGAGGTAGGCCTCGAGCCCCGGCAGCGGGAGCGTGTACATGCGGTTGCAGAGGTAGTCGCGAACTCCAGCATGGTCGTGCTTGTAGAGGTAGCTGACGGCGATCCACTCGCAGAAGAAGGCCGAGTCGAAGAAGCGCACGAGCCAGCCGCTGCTGCCAACGGGCGGGGCCGCATCGGCGGTGGAGGGGATCTCCCGCGGCGACTCCTCCGGCCCGAAGCTCAGGCTCCGCAGCCCGAGAAGCCGCACCATGGCCGGCGCGGCCTCGGCTCCAACTGAATCAACAAACCCTACTCGCCGCCGCCGCCGCCGTCTACTCGTCTTCCACCGCCGCTCAGCACCATCACAAGCCGGCTCGGAGTAGCTCAATCCAACACCCCCGACCCGCAGCAGCAACCCCCGAATCCAAACCCTTGCCTCCGCACGGCCCCGCGATCCGGAGCCTCCCAAACCCTAGCCTCGAAGTCGCGCCCAGATTCGCAGCGAGCGGCTGCAGAATTGGGGGAGGCGGGAGGCGAGAGCACTGGGATCGGCCGCGGGGTTTGCGCTGGCTCGATTGGACTCAGATGGATTTGATTTGAATTGTCGCAGCGTTTTCGTCGCTGGGTGTAGCCTGTAGGAGACTTTGATTTGAAATTTGTTTTCCTAATTATTTTTTCCCCGTTTCTTACGGGTTTCTTCTCCGGCGTGGTGGTGGTGGGGTGCGGGAGGGGATCGGAGGCCGCGGAGCAGGTGGGGGCGGTGATGGCCGCAGGGCGCGGGATCCACCGTGGTAGCCACTCTGTTGTCGGATGTGTGCTGCTTTTCCAATACGTTGAGTTGAGGCGTCAAAATGGGAACGGGCCGGCCTTGGCCTTGGCCTTGGCCCTATAGCCTCAAGGCCAATTTGCAAGACCATGAACCGATCTAATAAAACTGAAAAATCCTTCGGTCTCGTAGTACCGTTGGAGACCGATCTAAAAATATTATCATTGTTTGTAATCATACACTTAACAGTTAACTGGAGAAACTTTCTTTTATATTTTCACAATATTTTTTAAGTACAGCAAAAAAAAATATTAACACTCTAAGGAAAATTTTGACAGTAAAGTAAAGTTTCCAAACATGAACATAAATTGCAACGCATAAACAGGAGCCTCCATGCCTAATTTTGCTATTATAGAACACTCGGATTATTTACATGTGTTTCATAAACAATTTTTTTTTGAAAATCTGTGGAGCTTGCTCCCCAGGAAATATATTAAAAATAAAGGGAATACAGAGACTCACTGAGACTCACTATCCTCATCGAATTAATTGCCATAATTGAATATGTTGTTGAATGTTTAGTAAAATGAACTAGTTCCCAAACTATCGTTAAATCATTTCAGCTAATTTACACTTTGGACTAAAGTATATATGTCTTCTCAAACTTACCCCAGGCAAATGATCAGACCCCTTTACTAAGACTCATTGTCCATGAAGTCACTGAAGGCTAAACAATTGTTCAAGCATCACTGAAGGCCAAAACTACATTACTGCTACCATAGCAAACTAGGTTGGACTACATCTAATAAATTTCTACATAAAGTTATGGTTTTTTAGAATAATAACCACATTAATGAAGAGTGCAAATACCTTCCAATGACAAGATAATATTATGAACTAATTCCATGTTGCGCTCAGTATCAGCTGCATAAAACAAGAGAGATGATAGTTTTAATTTCATGATTTTAAACTTATTCCATGTTTTGGCTTCTATAATAGCATTAGTGAGAATCATAGAACATGTGTACTATGTGTTTACCTGTGGTCCTAAACCAATCTTGTAGGCAGACTAAGGCTTCAACAGTAGCTGGGGTTAATCGACTTCGAAAATTTGATATTATTCTTGATTCGGTGTTGAATGGAGACTCAGATGCTATTGTAGAAGCATGTCATACCCAAATTTAAGGATAAAATTGAATGCAATAGTTTATGTGCGCCCAGAGATCAATCACACACATAAGCTGACAAATTATAAAAGTATCATCACATATGTTTATTACATAACAAATATTATTCAAAGTCTTTACATAGCAGCAGAAAATAAAGATAACTCTCGCGGTAGATTCATCACAGGGAACTCAACTGGTTGACCACAAGTCTAGTAATCTTCAGGGAAGTCATCATTACCATAGCAATCTATTATTCATCCGAGATTTTTATCCAAGTAAAGAAAACCAACAAACATAGGTACATCTCGTACTCAACAAGTGTAACATGGGGTTCATAAGGCTCAAATAAAGCTAACACGGGTTAACTGCAATAGCTTTTAGTTGACATGATTTTAGCATTATGTAACATCAAAGTATATCCATCCCAAGTTAAACGTATGATCAAGTAAACATGTACTCATTGAAATAACATAATAACATCAAATTAAAGTAAGAACTACACCATTAGAATTACAGGCCGCTCGTGACCTTGAGCACAGTTGATATATCAGTTTAGTTAAAACTCTGCATAGCGTGTACACTTCACCCATGAGTAGTGATACCCATATGCCCGGGTTTATAACTTCCATAACACTTCCAAGGTGAGCAGACATAATACATCGTGAAGCCTTTCAAAGGTTCATATAACAAGTTAGGGCCGCTAGGTCATAAGGCAAGGGGACGTAGGGTCTCTCAACCTTACGGCAACGCAGGCAAGGGGACAGTATACGCCCTAAATCCAGCTCATCAATACCTAATGCGCCTTCGTAGATAACCACTAACAAGCTAAAAAAAGGTCATGTTACTAAGCTAAAGCCAGAGCCATGTAGCCCTTATGGTTCTACTGTAGATCTCGGGTGATCACTTATAGTAGATCCTAAACCATGTTGCTATAAAAGCCATATTTTAACATGTCTCATATATCATTAATTTAGATTTACAAGATCATAGTTTAAGTTGAGCACTAGCATAAGATCTACCCAATCCATACGCATTCTAGAGAAACAAGCCTCACCGGCTCCTCAAGCAAACACCACATCCACGTCACCTTAATTGTTTTGGCCATCCGATCTTCCGGTGAATGGCCTAGATTGCTTGCAGTGGATTCAGTCAGAAGTGGCTTCCCTTTAATTGTCATGGCTTCTTTGGTTTCTCCCATGCTTCTTCAGCTTCTCGTCTGAATCCAAAAAAACAAATATATACGTGGTCAGCTTCTGCTTCTCCTTCCACATTCTTCTTCCACCCTCCTCTCTCTCTTCCGTTGCTCTCTCCCTCCTCCCTCTCCATCACCGCGCAGACAGGGCGGCGATGGTTGGCGCGGGCGGGCGCGCTGCGGTCGTTCTCCTCCTGCTCCTCTCCCCTCCGCGTCGCTCCTCCTCTACCATCCCCTCACGGCGTCATGAGCAGGCCCGCGCCACCGGCTCATGGCGTGATGGCGCCGCTGACTATGGTGCGCAGCCACCTGTGGGCCCTAGCGGTGGCCATCTCCGGCCACGGTGCCACGCTAGCGGGCCCCTTTGGTGGCCGCCGGCGTAGCTCCCTAGGTGTTGCTCCTCCGCCTGCTCTCCGTACGTGTGCTACAGGAAACCCTAGCACTAGCCCCATGCCCCGTCGCGTTGGTCTTCTGTGGCGGCCACCAGGTCAGAGTCCCTCTGGTGAGTGCGTCGACGTCGTGTTTACACTGTTCTCAGTTTATTTTCCCTTCACAGGTGATTTACTCCGCGGGGCTGCAGGCAGGGCACCCAACCTAAGTTGCTTTGATGCGTTTATAGCCATGTCATCTGATTAATTTTGATCCTTTCGTTTTTTGCTTGTTTCACTAGGTATTGTTTTAGGTCCAGCGCTTGATTATTTTATCTACTCTACAACCATGCAAGATCACACCAGGTAACACACTAAACTACCCGTAACACACTAAACTACCCTTGGTATTGTATTATGATATATGCTTGGAAACAAAACAAAATTACTTGGACAAAGAATAGTGTTGTTGTAGAGCTGTTGTTTTATCAACCATGTACATGTTTAGGTTTGGACAGACAACGGCTTCAAGGTACACATTCTTTTGAGATTGATCCCTCCTAGGTATTGTTTGACTTCTATTGAACTTTGGGACTGTTGAGTTACTCAGGGGTTGATGTTCCATTCATTTTCACACAGGCTCAGAATGTCAAGCAGTGGTGCCTTCATCAGATTTTTGTGATACTAAAAAAGCATTATGGTGACTCCAAAACATGTTGCCAAAGTAAAAGGTGACTTTGTAGTACCTAATTGATGAAGACTGAAACAACCGTTATTATTCCAGTAACTGCTAGAAATGAAGGATTTTTTCCGGTACCCGCTAATAATGAATTTATTCCGGTAACTGCTTATAACAGGTACAAGTGTGTATATATCTTCTGAATGGTTTAGGTTATTGAATTGCTCATTAGGTGGTTTTAGCTGCTCTGAAATTGACAGGTTGACACATTCCAAAAAGCGGAAAAAGAACTGCGCAATAGTACATTATTACTAACTATGTCTAAGGTATTTTGCTATTTTCTTGGTTGTAGGTTGTTCTTGATTAGTGTTATATGCTATGGGCAGTACCATCACAGGTTGTGAGTTCGAATTTGTTCATGTTGATTTGTTCACATATTTAGTTAGGCTGATATATGCCATGATACATGTTATACTCGGTTAGTGTGTTGCTTTGCCAAATTTTGAGCTCCTATGTAGTAGTCTTTAAAATATCAATTCCTGGGATGCTATATTTGCGCTAGGATTTTGCAATTGTCTTAAATTCAGTTATTGCCTTGTCCATAAAAAAGTAAGATGCACGTCATCTTTGTTAGGTGCACGAAAAATACATATGACCATTTAGACGCTAGGGCATTTCTGGTGTGCTTTCTTACTTTTGTCTTTCAGGGTCTTTGATTGCATTTTGTTTTGGCCAAAGTTCATATATGCCTTGAAATTTTCAAAATTTGACATATAGTAATTAATTGGTGTTATTACTGTGTGTGAATCATATTAGGTGTGTGTGGATGGAAAGTTACTTAGAAGGCAACATTTTTCTATACAACAATAATTAAAGATATCATTGCTCAAACATATAAGTTCGGTTCGGAAAGATAATTGCCTTCTTAGGTACGTATCCCTTCACAAGCCAAGGATATAGTTTTAAGATTGTTTACTTCAGTCCTTGCTAAAAGTAGTGTTCCTTTACTCATTTGATTTGTTCAGAGTTAGTTCCCAGTTCAGTTCAGTTAGTTGCATACGATGTACATGTTTGCTTTATTTGATTGTAGACTTACAGACAACTTTCTTTCTCTCTCAAACAATTTCTCCACATTTATGGAAGATCTATGCCATGTGCATGAGTAATTCTTGGCTACATAATTTCATCTTTACTATATGTGCTCCCAAATTGGATTGTTGCAAAGCATGACATTTCTCAGTGGTCATTTTTTCTTCTTTCAGTGCCACATCTATAAATTTGAGAGTTTGCTCAATGTTCTGGTGTGCTCAACAAGAATTTAAATTACTCCAATCTTTCTACTCTGCTTTTACTTTGGCCCCTTCTGTTTGGACATGCATAACTTGCAATCAACATGGAAGTTCTTTGCTAGCTACACGACGTTCTATATGAGGATATGTTGTTCATTTTCATCTCATCTACCAAAAATGGGTGCTCACATCTCTTTTCTCTGGTGGGTGTTATCTTTGTTGAATCGAGTGTTTTACATGCTTCTTTGGCGATGACCAGAGTTTTAAATAGCGGGCTATAGCACCGCTATAGCGTCGATATAGCTTTTGGAGAGGCTCACAGCTAAACTATTTACCGCTATGACAATTTTTACCACTATTTACCGTGATATCACCGCTATTTACCGCTATAGCACCGGTATGTCATTTTTTACTGCTATCTATAAATTATTATTTCCTACTTAATTTGGTATTTTGGACAATTAAATTTTTATGAACCATATTGAAATATCATATTAGTATAATGTTATATGTACTTATAGGACACTAGAAACATATTTGTGATCATCAAATATCATATTTACCATGTTTTTACCATCAATTACTAGTATTTTTCATATTTTTTAACAAAAACGCTATCTGACATAGCGCCGCTATAGCTGCTAAAAAAAGTTGCTGCTATTTTCAATAGCCCGCTATTTAAAACTTTGGCAATGACTGCACTCAGTGTTAAAGTAGAGAAAAACAAAGTAGAAATATACTCTTTATCTAGATTTACTAATCCTTTGAAGCGTGCTTTGTTTCCTACACGATGTTCCTTAACCTATTAATATCCTTGCTAGATCTGATCGTGTTTTGTTTCCTAAACGATGCTCCTTAGCCTATTATTATTCGTGGCAGATCTGCACATCAAACATGTGTTGTTTGCTACCAAATTGGATGTGTACTTCTCTACAAGTATGGTAATAATCCTTTCCCTCTATTCTTTTTTAATATTTCCTTTTCGGGTGTGTGCTACAACTTGATTGTTGTATGATGCACACAGTTTTCATTTAGCTGGTACTTTATGTTCCAGTAGCTTCTCGCATAGAACAACCGTCCACGTCACCCCGATTATTTCCGAACGTCCGATCTCTCATCGTGCTCTGAGATTGTCTAGAGCGGATCTCCTCAGAAGCGGTTTCTACTACTTCTTCTTACGTACCTTCGAGTGCCTTACCCTCTATTTCTCGTCGCGTGGTATGGATTCCGCTTCGGAGTCACCTCGCCCAATATAACAGGGAGCTTCTGCTTCTCTCCTTTTGAAGCCTTCGAGCAAAAAAAATATTGTACTATCTCTTCCCCCATCGTTGTGCTCTCTCTCTCCCAAGTGGACAAGGCGATACCCACTGTCACCGGCGGGCGGCGTCCCTCCTCGTCATCGCCCCACATGTGCGCATCGCGTTGTGCGGAAGCCGCCAGCCCACCGCGCGAGGTGCACTCGGGGCGCGACACCGCATGTGGGCTTCGGTCGTGTCTGCGTTGGCCACGGCGCAGCGCGAGCGGGCCCCGTGGTTGACAGTTGATGTGGGTGCCCCCGGCGCAGCCTCCTCCCGCAGTTCTGCAGGCGTTCTTGTGCTCCATGAAACCCTAGGTGTCTCTCTGTCTCCTGATATCTTGCTGCCTCTCCTTTCTCGCTCCAAATCAGATGGCGTACCAGAGTGGAAAGCCCTCGATGCGTCTGGATCGAACGACGCACCAGCGCAGGGAGCCGTTGATGCGGCCCATGGCTGGCGCGACTGTCCCCGCCGACGCGGTCACGCCCGGCACAGGGCCAGCCCGCCTGGATCGTTGGACCGGCTCCCGTTGATGCGACCCACATCAGTCTGCCTGCATCTTCTGTTCTATTTCTTCTTCTCTCACGAACGATGCGCAACTGCAATAAGAAGTTTGCATTTTTTTAGGATGCGACAACATATGGATTATGCATGGTGCGGGTAGTATTTATCTCTAATGTTTGTTATCTTGTTCTCTTACTCTCTAGGTATCCCTACATACAGGTGATTTGTTGGTGGAGATGACTATTGGAATAAAGATCAAACTATCAGCTTGTCTGTTTCTGAGGTTTGGTTTAGTTGCCCCTTTGGCCTTTTTTCTTGTCGCAACCAAAGAGATAGGAAGGATCCTCACCGTTTGTTCGATCGATTTTCAGACCACTCAAATGTTGGAAAGTATAAGAAGGATGTTTATTTTCTCCTACATTTTTTTGTTGTACCTTTGACCAATCAACTTGCTTTGGATATCAATTTTCAAAGAGATATCTTTTCCATGTTACCAGCTTGCAAATAACTTTTGTTGGATATTATCTTTATTTTTATTACTGTTAGGCTTCTATTGTCTAGTGAAAGTCTTAATTTAATTGGTCAGATCCTTGGAGTAATCTATCCTTGAAACTGAACTATCATCATGTTTAGTGCTTGCATTGCTCCTCCTTTGTCAATTGGATTCCGAATATTGTTAGGTTAGTTCACCTATGCTCATACCTGATAAAGCTTCTCTGCAATTTTTATCTTGTGAAATTTAGTCCATGTTTTCTTGAGTGACACTCAAATTACAAGTTCCTGATTCATGGTAAAATCACAAACTAAAAAGGAAATTATAGATGTGAACACAACTGGATAATTGATCACTATGAAATTTTAGGACCTCTTGGACTACAAAAGAACACATCGAAGAGTATCAAAGCATTTAGGGCAATCTTCTATTTAATTAGGAAAAGATAGATGGATAATTAATCGCTAGCAGTTTGTGGGGCTAATGAATATTGATATAATGTTGCATTTGTTACTACGGTCTTCGCATACCTGTTGTTTCTGAGTCTAATTTATGTAATCTCTGGCCATGTTCACTTTGCTTAATAATATGTACGAGACGAAATTTATGTAATCTCAGACATTATCTATATTCATTTACTTTGCTTAATAATATATATGAGACGAAATTTAGGCTGACATAAACAAATCATATTTTCCTAACAGATTGAACAAGTATCAAGGACCAACCATCAACGCCTCCAACCGATCCAGAACAAGCATCCAACCACAAGAAACCTGATCAACGTGACCAGAACAAAAATGCATAACTATTATGCTATATAATCTGTCTCCGAACCTAGGCTAACATCATCCTTGGACAATCCAATACATTTGAAACTCTCTGTTATCTAATATATCTATTACTTTGTACAATTAGGTTGCTAATACAGCCATGCTATTCACCTATGGAATATGTATTATATACACTTAAGCTGTTAATACAGTCATGACAGTCATCTATGTACTATTGCAACAAATGTTGTGAAACTTTGTGCCTGCGCTATCATCTTCACAGAATATATAGCTACAACAACTCCTAATTAAATAATTTAAAACAAGCTAAACCTCATTTGAATCTCTAACAAAATATATCAAATGCGCGTGATGGCGCGCGTCCCTCCACTAGTGGTTATCAAGGCATAAGATCAACATCTAGGATAAAGCTATATAGGCATCAAGGTAGACACATGCATATGATGATTATAGTGGATTAAGGTTATTAGGACATCAAGGAGGATCTCATGTTATACTTGCCTTGATCAACAACTCCTGCAGATCCGGGTTATCGATGTAGAGCTCTTGATCACCAATGAACGTCTCACCGTCTGTACTCGATTACCACATCAACACACAAACACCCAGACAACAAACATGCAAAGTAAACAAGCTATAATTAGAAATAGTACACCAACAGTGGATAAACAAGATGATAAGTTTTGAAAACAAATCTATGGTTCACTACGATCACACGGACGCGAAGATCACGAAAATGGAGTTAAAACAGAAAAGTTATGGCCTAAACAAGTGTTGACGGTAGTTAACTCCTATTTTAAACCATCAATCAACCCCATAAATGACCTAGAATGCTCCAAAAAGTATAGCTATAGGGTTTGATTCTAACGAGTTCCACGAGTTGTGTTGATCTCACTTGTTTTACAGGATATTCAATATTTCATCACAAGAAAGTATCTCAAGTGAAGAATCAGAGCACACCATTGTGACGAGCTCATCGAGACGATCAAAACGAACATATCATTTGCCATATTTGGAGTCCCGGAGCAAAAGTCCTTGTTGGATACGACATGGAAGCTTCTAGAACAACTTGGAGTGATCACCAAGCAACATAATTCAGGGGCTGAACTGACAGATTCCACAACTTTGGTGAATTACTATCTTCCAGGGAGTTTTACAGCAGATGGAAAGAGGTAGAGTCCTACTCCAACACGACTGAAAGGATCAAATCAGCCTAGAGGGGGGGGGGGTGTATAGGTGATTCTCTACAATCTGAAACTTAAAGACTAAAACTTGTAGTTAAATGACAGCCAGTATTACTGGTTTGTTTGGATTGGTACTACCGGATGTCAAACACCGATACTACTGACACAAACAAACGGTACTACCGGGAACCTAAAAGCAACTACAAATCTGATGTAAATGTGATATGATTTCAGATCGAGAAATTACCCCACTTCCCTAAGTGTTGTAGGCGATGATTGTAACCTTCCCAAGCCTTGGTTACTTTCCACCGTGTAGATCGAGCCTTCCTAACCTAAGAATGTGAGAGGGAAAGGAAGAACACGAAGAACACAAGTACAAGCGTAGTATACAAAGTAGAGATAACAACAAGCACGCGGGAGACAAAGATTTATCCCGAGGTTCGGCCAAACCACTAAGGAGTGCCTACGTCCTCGTTGTTGAGGTGACCACCAAGGTCGGAGTCTCTTTCACCTCCTTTCCTCACTCAAGCCACTACAAAGGTTAGCTTAGTTTCTCCACTAAGAATCACAGGCGAAATACAAACGCTTCGGGGAGCCCTCACAAGTGAATCAACACGGGCTACCACGAAGAACAACTAACTGACCAGGGTTCCAAGAACCCAAGAGTAATAAATACAAACTAAGCCGACAAGATGAGGGAACCAAGTGCTCAAGTCGTAGATCGAAGCTTGCCACTCTCTAATCTCACTTCCCTAGCTCAAATCTTGCAAGGGAATGAATCTAGGAGCAAAGGGGGGGGGAGAGGGGAGGTGTCAATGCTTGGGAGGCTCTTTGTCAGCTGGTAGGTCGCAATGAATGTATGAAGTGAGTGAGTAACGGTTAGAAGTGGAGTGGATGACTATTTATAGTCACCCAGTCCCGAGGCCTATCGGTAGTACCGACACCATACGGTCGGTAGTACCGACCAGCCATTTTCACTATACCAGATCTGAGTTGACCAAACTGTAACTACCGACCAACAGGTCGGTACCACCGAGGGTCAGTAGTATCAGCCCTATGGCGGTACTACCACCAGGTGTAACACTCCGGTGTTAAGCAAACTAAAACCTGACATGTCATCATATGCATTGGCATTTCATTTGAGTGATAACCTGGTATTGCATTCACTAAAACAAGTTTATCATTTGATGTTTATGCTTAGTTGATAAAGAGTGCTTAAGTTGATCTCTAAATTTATGCTTTCATGATAATGGTTAGTGTTTGTTTGTGTATAAGGGTATTAGGTAATTTCTTATATAATAGTGAATTTTGGATCAAACTTTGATTTTATGTCTCAAAGATGTATTTGGACCTTGATTCAAGTCATTAATGAGATATAATTCAGTTTTGGTTTAAAATTCATTTAAATAGTATATATAATCCTAAAATCCTATTTCGTCCCCTTTTCTATAAATTAAAATCTAAAAAGAATTTGGGTATGTTTCAAAAAGCAAAGTTGTTCTATTTCTGTCAAGGAACAACTTTGATGTGTAAAGTTTTTCATGTGTTCAAGCAAAATCAAAAGTAATTGTGAAAGTTCTATTTTGCCCTTTTTGTCCCCTTTTGCAAATCTACCTCAAATTCAAAATGCAAATCAAATTTGGGGGTGTTGCAAAAATAAAAGATGTTCAATTTGAAATTCTGAGCATTTGATATTTTGGAATATTTTCAACTTCTATTCAAAATTTCAAAGTAATTTTAAATTAGAGAAGGGTAGAAAGGGAAAGGGAGAGGATATGTTCTTGTCCCTGTTCATGGCGGCAGGGAGGGGGTGATCTGTTGATCACCCGAGCGCGCGCGTGGACGCCGATCTCTCCCGAATCCGCACACGACCGTGACCGTGGCGAGGTTGCGCACCTGCTGGCCAGCTCTCTCGCGTCGTGGCACCTTCTCCTGCGCTCGCCGTCGCCGTTTGCCACCGGTGCACCGACGGGCACCATCTTGATCCCAATCCAAAATTGACCGTCTCTGCTTCATCTCATCCCAATCCACCGCACCTATAAGTATCTTGTTACCTTGCGCACCTCCCGGACTTTACCTCTTCGTCTCTAACACCTCAGAGAGCTCGCACTCGCCGGAATCCTTTCCGCCGGTCCTGAAATCGCCACCGAGCTCGGTTCCGCAGTGGTCAGCTCAACCGAGTATCTTTTCAACCACTTTCTCTTGTGTTATGGCTTCACCGTGATCCCTGTGAACTCATCGGCTTGATGGTTCCATGCCTTATGCCCAGGTTTCGCCGGAACAGCACCATCTTCACCGGAGTTCTCCGCCGATCGCCGCTGCACCGTGGTCGTCTATCTTCCGAGCTTGCTCCATCCAAACCATCCGCACCATCGTCTTCAGGGTGAGCTACTGGATCTTCCTAGCCCCTCCGTTCTACTGCTACCGGCCTGAGTTCGCCGGAACAGCTCCGCCACGGTTCGGTTCGCCGCCGTGCGTGGCCAGACCTCGCCGGGGCAGTAGCGTTTAGGGTTAGAGGCTCTATCGATCGCGGGTGCCCTGGCGGTGGTGATGCTCGCGTCCGTTAGGTCTCTACCGGCCGGAGTTGGCCGGCGTAAGGAGCGCCGCCGCTCTGTGCGCCGCCGTGCGCGCCGGCCATGGTCGGGGACCTCGCGGTTGTAAAGGCAGGTCTTCCCAGGGTGTTGGTTGTAAAGTCATAGACTCAATGTGAATAGTGCGCTGGACTGTGGGTTAGTTTCCTAAAAGCCGAAGGGTTTTTCTGCAAAGTTGTCAGGGCACACCGTCTCGCTCGAGCCAGGTCTCGAGCGGACATGTGGACACGTGTCCTCCGTCTCGAGCTATGCCTCGAGCAGGCGCCTCCTTCGCTTCGCTCGAGCCAAGCCTCGGGCGAACGTGTTCACCGTTCCACCCGAGCTAGGCCTCGGACGGACGAGCTTTTTCCGCCTCGCCCGAGCCGAGAGTCAGGCCTCGGACGGGCGTCTGGTGTTTATTGTCTCGGTCGAGATAGGCCTCGAGTGAACCCTCGGGCGCTGTCTCGCGGGAGCCAGGCCTCGAGCGAACCCTCGGGCGTTGTCTCGCTCACGCCGAGCCTCGAGCGAACGCAACCGCACTCACCGCCGTGCGCTTGTGCCACGCTGGGCCGAGTTGGTTTGGGCCGAAAGCCCAGTTTGGGTTCGTTCAAGTTTTTTTCTTTTTTTCTGGCTTTGGGCACAGTAATCAGTTTTGTTATTTTTGCTATAATTAATCTATAGCTCTGTTTTTTATGAAATTTGACATGCTAGATGATAGCATGTCTGTGCTAATATAAAAATTATAAAACTTGTGTTTTGAGTACTTTTGCTATAGTCATTAAATCTGTACTTTAATTAATAAATGCAACTTTGATGATTTATGTAATTTTCTGTGTTTGTCCAAAAATCATGAAATTTGAAATGCAAGTTTATTTTGGTCATATCTACCTTTATGTTTAATTTCATCTCTGTTTGAATTAATACAATTGTTTTATAAGTAAAAGCTATTTATAGGCTTATAAAAATACATAGAAAAGAATAATCATTTAGGTTTTTGTGATTTTGGATTTGTTTGACAACCAATGGGAACCTAGCATAAAATGCTCCCTGGTTAAGGTTTTCTATATGTTCATAGTCCTTTGTCATTTATTAATTATGTAGTCTTGCTTTATGATAATGATAAGAGATGCTTAGTAGTTTTAAAGAGTTATTAATCAAGTTAGTTTCTTTCCTTTTCATGATGGAAAGTTGTACTCAAGTAATTGTTTTTAGTTTGGAAAATTTCCATCTTTACCATGTTCATGTCAAAGCATCTCATTGATCATGCATATGCATTTATTCGTGTAGACTCCGTTCCGGAAGAGCCTGCTTCTCAGTGGATTTCTTCTGAGGGTGTAGATCTTCCCGTCTCGTCTGAGTTGCCGGACTTCGCTGTTTCTCAAGGCAAGCCCCGGTGCATTTAAACCAATCCCTTGGATTTCGCATTTACACTTTTATTTATAACCTGATGCATTAGCTATTTGTCAAATAAATGTTTTAAACCTGTTGATGCATGATTTACCTTCTTGTTATAACAAACCCTGATACCTGTTTTACACAAACAGTAGAAATGCTTAGACTTGCTTTCTCACACTTCCCGATAATGTGGTTTTTTTTTATGTTGGTGTAATCTCTATGATAGCTTACATCAAGAGAGGAGTCTTGATGTAACGCTATTCCACATAGGACCTTACCGTTGTTGGCCTGCTAGATTGAGACTTTTGAGTACAGCCCACATACAATGGTAAGCCTAGTCTATAGTTATTCCAATACTGAGAACGGATAACCGCGTACTGGGAGTGGAGAGATGGCGGGAGTAGCGTGTACCCTCGGGGCTATGAGATAGTCGGGTTCGAGGTGTACTGTACTCTCGGGTGACGCTGGACCCGTTCTTGTATAGGAGGATCTATAGTAAGGGTTGATATATGCAAGATTAAGTTCTACATATATCGTGTGGTACTGAATCCCCAGCTGGGTATAATCGATTCGAATCGCCGTGTTTCCTCGGATATGGAGCCTCAATCCACTGACCTGCACCGTAGTAAAGAATGAATCTTGAGAAAAAGATTTTGATCAGAGATATGTTTTAAATGTTTGAAAAATCCTTAGGAAATCTTGAATATGAATCTTGAATAAAATTTTGGATATAGGAGTTACTCTAGTAAGCTTTTATGCAAAAGAAAAAGCTTTGTTCTTGCTAAAGCCTTACCTTGAATCCCTTTAGCCAGCATACCTGAGTCTTCTCCTCTTTTCTAGTCGGTTAAGTCTTGTTGAGTACTTTTGTACTCAGGGTTTGTTAACCCTTGTTGCAGGTGAGCCAGTCGACCATCCCTTTGATGGCCAGTGTTTCTTCACTCTCGTGGAGGAGAGTGATGATGATGTTGATGAGTGACCTTGGGCAAGTGCTTCAGTGATGGTTTATGTATAATATAAAGTTCCGAACTTTTATGTAATATTAAGTACCTATGGTTTGCAAATTTAACACTTAAGTTTTAATCTATATTGTATAATCTTTCCGCTTTACTCTGATATTTCTCGTATCTATAAAACTGTTGTAATACTGTGATGCTGGACAAAGGAATATCCTGGAAGAAAGGTAAACGTGAATGATTCGGGTTTCCCGAGGACACCCGACAGACCTCTTAAGTCATTTGGAACTCATGCATGCCGATCAAAGGTCTTTGAGACAATGATGGGTGCATGTGGGCCACTTAACTTAGGCGGTTCTGCCACAGACTGGTATCAGAGCTTATTCCTTTAGAAAGTATAACAGTATTCATTTTTGAAAACTTCAAAAGTTTTGAGTCAAACTAAATTTTGAAGTAATTTGAGTCCAAGTTGCTTCTAGACTTTTCTTATGTTTCTGACTTGTCTTAATTCTTTCTTTAGACCTAATTTTTAATTCAAAGGAATATGTTCTTAGCATAGCTAAGGTGATATGTATAATCTAAGGAACAATGTTTATTATATTGCCCTATTTATAAAAGGAAAATTTATCCACTTATATGTTGAGTGGCTAGTTTATGTGATTAATTGTTTGTTTAATGTTTTGTTCGTAAGTTCGTTCATGCATCATGATTATTAACCTGTAATTAACTTTCCCTCTTAAAAGGTTTATCTAAGTAAGAGTAGAGTTAGTATGTTGTTTAATTCTAAAAACTCTGTTTCTTAATCCTGGAACTTATATAGTTCTAAAATTCAAAATATATTTTAGCTGATGGCCCGTACCAAGCAGACTGCACGCAAGTGTACCGGACCACGTGGTGTTCCCCGGCATGTTCTTGCCCCAAGAGAGGATGAAAGTGTAGGAAGTAACCAACCCGAGGTTACTTATGAAGAAGGTGAAAGTAGCAGCAGCGCTACATCACAACTTCAGGCGGAAGTAGACCGCTTATACATGGAGTTGGCAAGAGCAAATGGTGAAAGGATGAGAGGTTCTAGAGAGAGAGAAGAGCTAAATGAACAGTTGCAGTATCATCACGAGCAGCACCAGGAGTATGAGTGTAAGTGGAGGAAGGCTGTCGAGCAGAGGAATCGGGCCCGAGCCCGAGTTGATGTCATGAGTTTGAGAAATTAAATCTTGAGATGGTTTCACAAGGAAATCTTGCAAATATAATAGTTCAGTCATCTATAAAAGCTCAGATCGTTGCAGCTCAGAAAGAAAGCAAGGGTATGATCCATCTGAAAAAGAAGATTCAGTGTGAGCAAAATTCTGATTTCACTATAGATGAATCCGGAGTAATTTGGTTCAAGAATCGGTTAGTAGTTCCGAAAGTTCCTGAGCTCAGAAAACAGATACTTGATGAAGCACATGCAACCAGATTATCAGTACATCCAGGCAGCAACAAAATGTATCAGGATCTGAAACAAAGATTCTGGTGGACTAAGATGAAACTTGAGATTGCCAGTTATGTAGCCAGATGTGACATTTGTCGAAAAGTGAAGGCAGTTCATCTTAGGTCAGCTGGAGAGTTACAACCTTTGTCAATTCCATCTGGGAAATGGGATGACATTAGCATGGATTTTATAGTGGGTTTACCAAAGACCTCAAAAGGATTTGATTCCATATGGGTTATTGTTGATCGTCTGACCAAATTAGCACATTTCATACCAGTTAAGACCGCGTATCCTGCATCTAGCTATGCCAAGATTTATGTTGACAGAATTATGAGTTTGCATGGTGTTCCAAAGACTATTGTGTCAGATAGAGGAACACAGTTTGTTAATGTTTTCTGGAGACGTTTACATCAATCCTTGGGCACTAAACTTCTACATAGCACAGCTTATCATCCACAGACAGGGGGTCAAACTGAAAGAGTTAATCAGATTTTAGAAGACATGTTAAGATCTTGTGTGCTTAGTTACTCAGAGAAATGGGATGAATGTTTACCGTTAGCAGAATTCTCTTACAACAACAGTTATCAAGAAAGTATTAAGATGGCACCATTTGAAGCTCTGTATGGCAGAAAGTGTAGAACACCTTTGAATTGGTCGGAACCTGGAGAGCATAGTTTGTTTGGAGTTGACTTAGTCAGAGAATCTGAAGAAAAAGTCAAGTTAATTCAGGATAACATGAAGAAAGCACAATCCAGGCAAAAGAGTTATGCTGATAGGAGACGTCGGTCTCTTACTTTTAAGGTTGGAGATTTTGTTTATCTCAAAGTGTCACCAATGAAAGGAGTCACTCGTTTTGGAATCAAAGGAAAGTTAGCACCTCGATATATAGGTCCATATCAAATTCTTGGAAGATGTGGAAAAGTGGCATATCGTCTTGATTTGCCATCACAATTGTCAGCAGTTCACAATGTGTTCCACGTTTCTCAGTTAAAGAAATGTCTTCAAGTGCCTGATCATGTCATCCATATGGAAGAAATTGAGTTAGAACCTGATCTGACATACACAGAGTATCCTGTCAAGGTTCTTGACCAGAAAGATCGAGTCACTCGAAGAAAGACTGTTAGGTTTTACAAGGTTCAATGGAGTCAGCATACAGAAGATGAAGCCACGTGGGAGTCAGAAGAGTTTCTCTTAGATAGTTTTCCTGAGTTTCTATCTTCTGTCTAGTTCTTGTAAGTCACAGTATGATGACCTATCCCCTGCTCTATGTATTAGTTAATAATAAAAGTGTTTGACACATTTCCTTTTCCTTTAGTTAGCCTTCAGGTTAAATCTCGGGACGAGATTTCTTTAAGGGGGAAGGAGCTGTAACACTCCGGTGTTAAGCAAACTAAAACCTGACATGTCATCATATGCATTGGCATTTCATTTGAGTGATAACCTGGTATTGCATTCACTAAAACAAGTTTATCATTTGATGTTTATGCTTAGTTGATAAAGAGTGCTTAAGTTGATCTCTAAATTTATGCTTTCATGATAATGGTTAGTGTTTGTTTGTGTATAAGGGTATTAGGTAATTTCTTATATAATAGTGAATTTTGGATCAAACTTTGATTTTATGTCTCAAAGATGTATTTGGACCTTGATTCAAGTCATTAATGAGATATAATTCAGTTTTGGTTTAAAATTCATTTAAATAGTATATATAATCCTAAAATCCTATTTCGTCCCCTTTTCTATAAATTAAAATCTAAAAAGAATTTGGGTATGTTTCAAAAAGCAAAGTTGTTCTATTTCTGTCAAGGAACAACTTTGATGTGTAAAGTTTTTCATGTGTTCAAGCAAAATCAAAAGTAATTGTGAAAGTTCTATTTTGCCCTTTTTGTCCCCTTTTGCAAATCTACCTCAAATTCAAAATGCAAATCAAATTTGGGGGTGTTGCAAAAATAAAAGATGTTCAGTTTGAAATTCTGAGCATTTGATATTTTGGAATATTTTCAACTTCTATTCAAAATTTCAAAGTAATTTTAAATTAGAGAAGGGTAGAAAGGGAAAGGGAGAGGATATGTTCTTGTCCCTGTTCATGGCGGCAGGGAGGGGGTGATCTGTTGATCACCCGAGCGCGCGCGTGGACGCCGATCTCTCCCGAATCCGCACACGACCGTGACCGTGGCGAGGTTGCGCACCTGCTGGCCAGCTCTCTCGCGTCGTGGCACCTTCTCCTGCGCTCGCCGTCGCCGTTTGCCACCGGTGCACCGACGGGCACCATCTTGATCCCAATCCAAAATTGACCGTCTCTGCTTCATCTCATCCCAATCCACCGCACCTATAAGTATCTTGTTACCTTGCGCACCTCCCGGACTTTACCTCTTCGTCTCTAACACCTCAGAGAGCTCGCACTCGCCGGAATCCTTTCCGCCGGTCCTGAAATCGCCGCCGAGCTCGGTTCCGCAGTGGTCAGCTCAACCGAGTATCTTTTCGACCACTTTCTCTTGTGTTATGGCTTCACCGTGATCCCTGTGAACTCATCGGCTTGATGGTTCCATGCCTTATGCCCAGGTTTCGCCGGAACAGCACCATCTTCACCGGAGTTCTCCGCCGATCGCCGCTGCACCGTGGTCGTCTATCTTCCGAGCTTGCTCCATCCAAACCATCCGCACCATCGTCTTCAGGGTGAGCTACTGGATCTTCCTAGCCCCTCTGTTCTACTGCTACCGGCCTGAGTTCGCCGGAACAGCTCCGCCACGGTTCGGTTCGCCGCCGTGCGTGGCCAGACCTCGCCGGGGCAGTAGCGTTTAGGGTTAGAGGCTCTATCGATCGCGGGTGCCCTGGCGGTGGTGATGCTCGCGTCCGTTAGGTCTCTACCGGCCGGAGTTGGCCGGCGTAAGGAGCGCCGCCGCTCTGTGCGCCGCCGTGCGCGCCGGCCATGGTCGGGGACCTCGCGGTTGTAAAGGCAGGTCTTCCCAGGGTGTTGGTTGTAAAGTCATAGACTCATGTGAATAGTGCGCTGGACTGTGGGTTAGTTTCCTAAAAGCCGAAGGGTTTTTCTGCAAAGTTGTCAGGGCACACCGTCTCGCTCGAGCCAGGTCTCGAGCGGACATGTGGACACGTGTCCTCCGTCTCGAGCTATGCCTCGAGCAGGCGCCTCCTCCGCTTCGCTCGAGCCAAGCCTCGGGCGAACGTGTTCACCGTTCCACCCGAGCTAGGCCTCGGACGGACGAGCTTTTTCCGCCTCGCCCGAGCCGAGAGTCAGGCCTCGGACGGGCGTCTGGTGTTTATCGTCTCGGTCGAGATAGGCCTCGAGTGAACCCTCGGGCGCTGTCTCGCGGGAGCCAGGCCTCGAGCGAACCCTCGGGCGTTGTCTCGCTCACGCCGAGCCTCGAGCGAACGCAACCGCACTCACCGCCGTGCGCTTGTGCCACGCTGGGCCGAGTTGGTTTGGGCCGAAAGCCCAGTTTGGGTTCGTTCAAGTTTTTTTCTTTTTTTCTGGCTTTGGGCACAGTAATCAGTTTTGTTATTTTTGCTATAATTAATCTATAGCTCTGTTTTTTATGAAATTTGACATGCTAGATGATAGCATGTCTGTGCTAATATAAAAATTATAAAACTTGTGTTTTGAGTACTTTTGCTATAGTCATTAAATCTGTACTTTAATTAATAAATGCAACTTTGATGATTTATGTAATTTTCTGTGTTTGTCCAAAAATCATGAAATTTGAAATGCAAGTTTATTTTGGTCATATCTACCTTTATGTTTAATTTCATCTCTGTTTGAATTAATACAATTGTTTTATAAGTAAAAGCTATTTATAGGCTTATAAAAATACATAGAAAAGAATAATCATTTAGGTTTTTGTGATTTTGGATTTGTTTGACAACCAATGGGAACCTAGCATAAAATGCTCCCTGGTTAAGGTTTTCTATATGTTCATAGTCCTTTGTCATTTATTAATTATGTAGTCTTGCTTTATGATAATGATAAGAGATGCTTAGTAGTTTTAAAGAGTTATTAATCAAGTTAGTTTCTTTCCTTTTCATGATGGAAAGTTGTACTCAAGTAATTGTTTTTAGTTTGGAAAATTTCCATCTTTACCATGTTCATGTCAAAGCATCTCATTGATCATGCATATGCATTTATTCGTGTAGACTCCGTTCCGGAAGAGCCTGCTTCTCAGTGGATTTCTTCTGAGGGTGTAGATCTTCCCGTCTCGTCTGAGTTACCGGACTTCGCTGTTTCTCAAGGCAAGCCCCGGTGCATTTAAACCAATCCCTTGGATTTCGCATTTACACTTTTATTTATAACCTGATGCATTAGCTATTTGTCAAATAAATGTTTTAAACCTGTTGATGCATGATTTACCTTCTTGTTATAACAAACCCTGATACCTGTTTTACACAAACAGTAGAAATGCTTAGACTTGCTTTCTCACACTTCCCGATAATGTGGTTTTTTTTTTATGTTGGTGTAATCTCTATGATAGCTTACATCAAGAGAGGAGTCTTGATGTAACGCTATTCCACATAGGACCTTACCGTTGTTGGCCTGCTAGATTGAGACTTTTGAGTACAGCCCACATACAATGGTAAGCCTAGTCTGTAGTTATTCCAATACTGAGAACGGATAACCGCGTACTGGGAGTGGAGAGATGGCGGGAGTAGCGTGTACCCTCGGGGCTATGAGATAGTCGGGTTCGAGGTGTACTGTACTCTCGGGTGACGCTGGACCCGTTCTTGTATAGGAGGATCTATAGTAAGGGTTGATATATGCAAGATTAAGTTCTACATATATCGTGTGGTACTGAATCCCCAGCTGGGTATAATCGATTCGAATCGCCGTGTTTCCTCGGATATGGAGCCTCAATCCACTGACCTGCACCGTAGTAAAGAATGAATCTTGAGAAAAAGATTTTGATCAGAGATATGTTTTAAATGTTTGAAAAATCCTTAGGAAATCTTGAATATGAATCTTGAATAAAATTTTGGATATAGGAGTTACTCTAGTAAGCTTTTATGCAAAAGAAAAAGCTTTGTTCTTGCTAAAGCCTTACCTTGAATCCCTTTAGCCAGCATACCTGAGTCTTCTCCTCTTTTCTAGTCGGTTAAGTCTTGTTGAGTACTTTTGTACTCAGGGTTTGTTAACCCTTGTTGCAGGTGAGCCAGTCGACCATCCCTTTGATGGCCAGTGTTTCTTCACTCTCGTGGAGGAGAGTGATGATGATGTTGATGAGTGACCTTGGGCAAGTGCTTCAGTGATGGTTTATGTATAATATAAAGTTCCGAACTTTTATGTAATATTAAGTACCTATGGTTTGCAAATTTAACACTTAAGTTTTAATCTATATTGTATAATCTTTCCGCTTTACTCTGATATTTCTCGTATCTATAAAACTGTTGTAATACTGTGATGCTGGACAAAGGAATATCCTGGAAGAAAGGTAAACGTGGATGATTCGGGTTTCCCGAGGACACCCGACAGACCTCTTAAGTCATTTGGAACTCATGCATGCCGATCAAAGGTCTTTGAGACAATGATGGGTGCATGTGGGCCACTTAACTTAGGCGGTTCTGCCACAGACTGGTATCAGAGCTTATTCCTTTAGAAAGTATAACAGTATTCATTTTTGAAAACTTCAAAAGTTTTGAGTCAAACTAAATTTTGAAGTAATTTGAGTCCAAGTTGCTTCTAGACTTTTCTTATGTTTCTGACTTGTCTTAATTCTTTCTTTAGACCTAATTTTTAATTCAAAGGAATATGTTCTTAGCATAGCTAAGGTGATATGTATAATCTAAGGAACAATGTTTATTATATTGCCCTATTTATAAAAGGAAAATTTATCCACTTATATGTTGAGTGGCTAGTTTATGTGATTAATTGTTTGTTTAATGTTTTGTTCGTAAGTTCGTTCATGCATCATGATTATTAACCTGTAATTAACTTTCCCTCTTAAAAGGTTTATCTAAGTAAGAGTAGAGTTAGTATGTTGTTTAATTCTAAAAACTCTGTTTCTTAATCCTGGAACTTATATAGTTCTAAAATTCAAAATATATTTTAGCTGATGGCCCGTACCAAGCAGACTGCACGCAAGTGTACCGGACCACGTGGTGTTCCCCGGCATGTTCTTGCCCCAAGAGAGGATGAAAGTGTAGGAAGTAACCAACCCGAGGTTACTTATGAAGAAGGTGAAAGTAGCAGCAGCGCTACATCACAACTTCAGGCGGAAGTAGACCGCTTATACATGGAGTTGGCAAGAGCAAATGGTGAAAGGATGAGAGGTTCTAGAGAGAGAGAAGAGCTAAATGAACAGTTGCAGTATCATCACGAGCAGCACCAGGAGTATGAGTGTAAGTGGAGGAAGGCTGTCGAGCAGAGGAATCGGGCCCGAGCCCGAGTTGATGTCATGAGTTTGAGAAATTAAATCTTGAGATGGTTTCACAAGGAAATCTTGCAAATATAATAGTTCAGTCATCTATAAAAGCTCAGATCGTTGCAGCTCAGAAAGAAAGCAAGGGTATGATCCATCTGAAAAAGAAGATTCAGTGTGAGCAAAATTCTGATTTCACTATAGATGAATCCGGAGTAATTTGGTTCAAGAATCGGTTAGTAGTTCCGAAAGTTCCTGAGCTCAGAAAACAGATACTTGATGAAGCACATGCAACCAGATTATCAGTACATCCAGGCAGCAACAAAATGTATCAGGATCTGAAACAAAGATTCTGGTGGACTAAGATGAAACTTGAGATTGCCAGTTATGTAGCCAGATGTGACATTTGTCGAAAAGTGAAGGCAGTTCATCTTAGGTCAGCTGGAGAGTTACAACCTTTGTCAATTCCATCTGGGAAATGGGATGACATTAGCATGGATTTTATAGTGGGTTTACCAAAGACCTCAAAAGGATTTGATTCCATATGGGTTATTGTTGATCGTCTGACCAAATTAGCACATTTCATACCAGTTAAGACCGCGTATCCTGCATCTAGCTATGCCAAGATTTATGTTGACAGAATTATGAGTTTGCATGGTGTTCCAAAGACTATTGTGTCAGATAGAGGAACACAGTTTGTTAATGTTTTCTGGAGACGTTTACATCAATCCTTGGGCACTAAACTTCTACATAGCACAGCTTATCATCCACAGACAGGGGGTCAAACTGAAAGAGTTAATCAGATTTTAGAAGACATGTTAAGATCTTGTGTGCTTAGTTACTCAGAGAAATGGGATGAATGTTTACCGTTAGCAGAATTCTCTTACAACAACAGTTATCAAGAAAGTATTAAGATGGCACCATTTGAAGCTCTGTATGGCAGAAAGTGTAGAACACCTTTGAATTGGTCGGAACCTGGAGAGCATAGTTTGTTTGGAGTTGACTTAGTCAGAGAATCTGAAGAAAAAGTCAAGTTAATTCAGGATAACATGAAGAAAGCACAATCCAGGCAAAAGAGTTATGCTGATAGGAGACGTCGGTCTCTTACTTTTAAGGTTGGAGATTTTGTTTATCTCAAAGTGTCACCAATGAAAGGAGTCACTCGTTTTGGAATCAAAGGAAAGTTAGCACCTCGATATATAGGTCCATATCAAATTCTTGGAAGATGTGGAAAAGTGGCATATCGTCTTGATTTGCCATCACAATTGTCAGCAGTTCACAATGTGTTCCACGTTTCTCAGTTAAAGAAATGTCTTCAAGTGCCTGATCATGTCATCCATATGGAAGAAATTGAGTTAGAACCTGATCTGACATACACAGAGTATCCTGTCAAGGTTCTTGACCAGAAAGATCGAGTCACTCGAAGAAAGACTGTTAGGTTTTACAAGGTTCAATGGAGTCAGCATACAGAAGATGAAGCCACGTGGGAGTCAGAAGAGTTTCTCTTAGATAGTTTTCCTGAGTTTCTATCTTCTGTCTAGTTCTTGTAAGTCACAGTATGATGACCTATCCCCTGCTCTATGTATTAGTTAATAATAAAAGTGTTTGACACATTTCCTTTTCCTTTAGTTAGCCTTCAGGTTAAATCTCGGGACGAGATTTCTTTAAGGGGGAAGGAGCTGTAACACTCCGGTGTTAAGCAAACTAAAACCTGACATGTCATCATATGCATTGGCATTTCATTTGAGTGATAACCTGGTATTGCATTCACTAAAACAAGTTTATCATTTGATGTTTATGCTTAGTTGATAAAGAGTGCTTAAGTTGATCTCTAAATTTATGCTTTCATGATAATGGTTAGTGTTTGTTTGTGTATAAGGGTATTAGGTAATTTCTTATATAATAGTGAATTTTGGATCAAACTTTGATTTTATGTCTCAAAGATGTATTTGGACCTTGATTCAAGTCATTAATGAGATATAATTCAGTTTTGGTTTAAAATTCATTTAAATAGTATATATAATCCTAAAATCCTATTTCGTCCCCTTTTCTATAAATTAAAATCTAAAAAGAATTTGGGTATGTTTCAAAAAGCAAAGTTGTTCTATTTCTGTCAAGGAACAACTTTGATGTGTAAAGTTTTTCATGTGTTCAAGCAAAATCAAAAGTAATTGTGAAAGTTCTATTTTGCCCTTTTTGTCCCCTTTTGCAAATCTACCTCAAATTCAAAATGCAAATCAAATTTGGGGGTGTTGCAAAAATAAAAGATGTTCAGTTTGAAATTCTGAGCATTTGATATTTTGGAATATTTTCAACTTCTATTCAAAATTTCAAAGTAATTTTAAATTAGAGAAGGGTAGAAAGGGAAAGGGAGAGGATATGTTCTTGTCCCTGTTCATGGCGGCAGGGAGGGGGTGATCTGTTGATCACCCGAGCGCGCGCGTGGACGCCGATCTCTCCCGAATCCGCACACGACCGTGACCGTGGCGAGGTTGCGCACCTGCTGGCCAGCTCTCTCGCGTCGTGGCACCTTCTCCTGCGCTCGCCGTCGCCGTTTGCCACCGGTGCACCGACGGGCACCATCTTGATCCCAATCCAAAATTGACCGTCTCTGCTTCATCTCATCCCAATCCACCGCACCTATAAGTATCTTGTTACCTTGCGCACCTCCCGGACTTTACCTCTTCGTCTCTAACACCTCAGAGAGCTCGCACTCGCCGGAATCCTTTCCGCCGGTCCTGAAATCGCCGCCGAGCTCGGTTCCGCAGTGGTCAGCTCAACCGAGTATCTTTTCGACCACTTTCTCTTGTGTTATGGCTTCACCGTGATCCCTGTGAACTCATCGGCTTGATGGTTCCATGCCTTATGCCCAGGTTTCGCCGGAACAGCACCATCTTCACCGGAGTTCTCCGCCGATCGCCGCTGCACCGTGGTCGTCTATCTTCCGAGCTTGCTCCATCCAAACCATCCGCACCATCGTCTTCAGGGTGAGCTACTGGATCTTCCTAGCCCCTCTGTTCTACTGCTACCGGCCTGAGTTCGCCGGAACAGCTCCGCCACGGTTCGGTTCGCCGCCGTGCGTGGCCAGACCTCGCCGGGGCAGTAGCGTTTAGGGTTAGAGGCTCTATCGATCGCGGGTGCCCTGGCGGTGGTGATGCTCGCGTCCGTTAGGTCTCTACCGGCCGGAGTTGGCCGGCGTAAGGAGCGCCGCCGCTCTGTGCGCCGCCGTGCGCGCCGGCCATGGTCGGGGACCTCGTGGTTGTAAAGGCAGGTCTTCCCAGGGTGTTGGTTGTAAAGTCATAGACTCATGTGAATAGTGCGCTGGACTGTGGGTTAGTTTCCTAAAAGCCGAAGGGTTTTTCTGCAAAGTTGTCAGGGCACACCGTCTCGCTCGAGCCAGGTCTCGAGCGGACATGTGGACACGTGTCCTCCGTCTCGAGCTATGCCTCGAGCAGGCGCCTCCTCCGCTTCGCTCGAGCCAAGCCTCGGGCGAACGTGTTCACCGTTCCACCCGAGCTAGGCCTCGGACGGACGAGCTTTTTCCGCCTCGCCCGAGCCGAGAGTCAGGCCTCGGACGGGCGTCTGGTGTTTATCGTCTCGGTCGAGATAGGCCTCGAGTGAACCCTCGGGCGCTGTCTCGCGGGAGCCAGGCCTCGAGCGAACCCTCGGGCGTTGTCTCGCTCACGCCGAGCCTCGAGCGAACGCAACCGCACTCACCGCCGTGCGCTTGTGCCACGCTGGGCCGAGTTGGTTTGGGCCGAAAGCCCAGTTTGGGTTCGTTCAAGTTTTTTTCTTTTTTTCTGGCTTTGGGCACAGTAATCAGTTTTGTTATTTTTGCTATAATTAATCTATAGCTCTGTTTTTTATGAAATTTGACATGCTAGATGATAGCATGTCTGTGCTAATATAAAAATTATAAAACTTGTGTTTTGAGTACTTTTGCTATAGTCATTAAATCTGTACTTTAATTAATAAATGCAACTTTGATGATTTATGTAATTTTCTGTGTTTGTCCAAAAATCATGAAATTTGAAATGCAAGTTTATTTTGGTCATATCTACCTTTATGTTTAATTTCATCTCTGTTTGAATTAATACAATTGTTTTATAAGTAAAAGCTATTTATAGGCTTATAAAAATACATAGAAAAGAATAATCATTTAGGTTTTTGTGATTTTGGATTTGTTTGACAACCAATGGGAACCTAGCATAAAATGCTCCCTGGTTAAGGTTTTCTATATGTTCATAGTCCTTTGTCATTTATTAATTATGTAGTCTTGCTTTATGATAATGATAAGAGATGCTTAGTAGTTTTAAAGAGTTATTAATCAAGTTAGTTTCTTTCCTTTTCATGATGGAAAGTTGTACTCAAGTAATTGTTTTTAGTTTGGAAAATTTCCATCTTTACCATGTTCATGTCAAAGCATCTCATTGATCATGCATATGCATTTATTCGTGTAGACTCCGTTCCGGAAGAGCCTGCTTCTCAGTGGATTTCTTCTGAGGGTGTAGATCTTCCCGTCTCGTCTGAGTTGCCGGACTTCGCTGTTTCTCAAGGCAAGCCCCGGTGCATTTAAACCAATCCCTTGGATTTCGCATTTACACTTTTATTTATAACCTGATGCATTAGCTATTTGTCAAATAAATGTTTTAAACCTGTTGATGCATGATTTACCTTCTTGTTATAACAAACCCTGATACCTGTTTTACACAAACAGTAGAAATGCTTAGACTTGCTTTCTCACACTTCCCGATAATGTGGTTTTTTTTATGTTGGTGTAATCTCTATGATAGCTTACATCAAGAGAGGAGTCTTGATGTAACGCTATTCCACATAGGACCTTACCGTTGTTGGCCTGCTAGATTGAGACTTTTGAGTACAGCCCACATACAATGGTAAGCCTAGTCTATAGTTATTCCAATACTGAGAACGGATAACCACGTACTGGGAGTGGAGAGATGGCGGGAGTAGCGTGTACCCTCGGGGCTATGAGATAGTCGGGTTCGAGGTGTACTGTACTCTCGGGTGACGCTGGACCCGTTCTTGTATAGGAGGATCTATAGTAAGGGTTGATATATGCAAGATTAAGTTCTACATATATCGTGTGGTACTGAATCCCCAGCTGGGTATAATTGATTCGAATCGCCGTGTTTCCTCGGATATGGAGCCTCAATCCACTGACCTGCACCGTAGTAAAGAATGAATCTTGAGAAAAAGATTTTGATCAGAGATATGTTTTAAATGTTTGAAAAATCCTTAGGAAATCTTGAATATGAATCTTGAATAAAATTTTGGATATAGGAGTTACTCTAGTAAGCTTTTATGCAAAAGAAAAAGCTTTGTTCTTGCTAAAGCCTTACCTTGAATCCCTTTAGCCAGCATACCTGAGTCTTCTCCTCTTTTCTAGTCGGTTAAGTCTTGTTGAGTACTTTTGTACTCAGGGTTTGTTAACCCTTGTTGCAGGTGAGCCAGTCGACCATCCCTTTGATGGCCAGTGTTTCTTCACTCTCGTGGAGGAGAGTGATGATGATGTTGATGAGTGACCTTGGGCAAGTGCTTCAGTGATGGTTTATGTATAATATAAAGTTCCGAACTTTTATGTAATATTAAGTACCTATGGTTTGCAAATTTAACACTTAAGTTTTAATCTATATTGTATAATCTTTCCGCTTTACTCTGATATTTCTCGTATCTATAAAACTGTTGTAATACTGTGATGCTGGACAAAGGAATATCCTGGAAGAAAGGTAAACGTGGATGATTCGGGTTTCCCGAGGACACCCGACAGACCTCTTAAGTCATTTGGAACTCATGCATGCCGATCAAAGGTCTTTGAGACAATGATGGGTGCATGTGGGCCACTTAACTTAGGCGGTTCTGCCACACCAGGCCAAAATAGCCACGAGCAGAGAGGTCCGCAAAAAGTTACCCGGGGAACTCGGTACCACCGACCAGGGGTCGGTACTACCGAGCCCGGTAGTACCGACTCTTATAGGAGTACTACCGCTAAGCCATGTGGCTCACGAACAGAGAGGTCCTCAAACTGACCTAGGGGAGGGTCGATACTACCGACCCCTCGGTCGGTACTACCAGGGTCGGTACTACCGACCTTATGGCGGTACTACCGCCCGGTCATTTTAGGATCTACACAGAGAGGGTGTAAACTGGGTCTGGATGGTCGGTACTACCGGGGTTAAGGCGGTACTACTGATAGATGAAAATGAACTCCATCCAGAGAGCATTGCGCGTGACACCCCTGGTCGGTACCACCGACCCCCATGGTCGGTACTACCAACTGTGCAGAAAAGCATCTATGTGTTCGTGAGTGCGCGGTGTCTCTCAAGCAAACTTTTGTTAGTCGACATGAGCACTTTTTTCCACATCTAGCTAGCCTAATTTGTATCCCTCTTGATAGTCCGGCTTACCTATAATTCAAGTTTAAAATTAAACTATCAATCCAACACTTGAGCTAGGCATCTTTTGTCCAACATAATTTTACGTGCTTTGTTCACGGGATATCAGCATTGCAATTCTTTCTAAGGACTAACACCTGCATACATGCCTTTATAAATCCGTTAGTCCCTAATTTGATTGTCATTAATTAGCCAAAACCCACATTGGGGACGAATGCACTTACAAACTCCCCCTTTTTGGTAATTGATGACAACCAATTTAGGCTTACAATAAGGATATAAAGAAATGAAGCTTTTGAATTCCAAAATTTAGTTCAAGCTCCCCCTTAGTGTATGCTTTGGATTTGAATTTCAAACCTTGACTTTAAGCAAGGTTACATACACAAGAACAAGAGCTCCCCCTAAATTTTGCAATCCGTGGGGTGCCTAAGTGTGTGACAGCAACAACAACATATATATAATAAATTGTGATTCATGAACATGGTG
Source organism: Coix lacryma-jobi var. lacryma-jobi (assembly GCA_009763385.1). Classification (NCBI taxonomy): domain Eukaryota; kingdom Viridiplantae; phylum Streptophyta; class Magnoliopsida; order Poales; family Poaceae; genus Coix; species Coix lacryma-jobi. The sequence continues at coordinate 71,339,095 of CM019831.1, read as the reverse complement.
ATACACATAACAATAAGATAAAAGAAATCAAAGACAACAATCACCAAACATGACATGAATAACAAGTAGAGAACCAGCCATGAAAGAATATTACAATAAATTTGAATGAATCAAGCCCTCTACCAAGCATTACAGTTCAACACAAATTAAAGACGCAGTTCACCACACTTAGTTCACCATCGAATTTCTCAAAGCTACCTATTACATTCATAAAAACAGCCTAACACTCCCCCTTTGGCATCAAGTGCCAAAAAGGGTAGGCATCAATAAAGCATATGAACTAATAGAAGCCACTGCTAGAACCATCATAACCACCATGACCATAAAAAAACTGCTGGAAGGGCCACTAAAGATTGACGAGAACGCACTGGCACCCACATCTCCACCTAGAAAAGCTGAAGGATCACCGGAAGGATTTTTGGAAGCATCAGGTGGAGTCGAATGAGCACCAAAGCCACCACTGCCAGCAGGATCAACATCGGGAGCAGCAAAGCCAGTATGCGAACCACCACCTCCACCTCTAGAAGAAGTAGATGTGCCACCAAATGATGGATCAACACCATAATGAGAATAAGATGGAGGAGTCTGATATACCGGCGGAGGCCGATAGACTGGAGGAGGTTGATAGAGGGCGGAACCAACATTGCCACCATCACCTCCACCACCAAACTCATCATCATCATCATCATCATCATCATCATCATCATCATCATTATCATCATCATCGTCGTCATCTCTGCCACCAGCTGCCCCACCATGCTGCGCATCATACTCAGTGAAAGGATCTGGGAAGGGCCGAAGAGGAGACGCCTGAGGAATCCAAAGATGTTCATTAACTTGCCTCTGATGCTAATCATCGCGCTCAACCTTGTAACAGAACTAGGAGAAGAACCTGCTGAGAGCGAACCGAGCAGCACCCCCACGCCCACGCCTCTCACAATGTAGAGGAGGAGGAGCAAAAGGCACATCCTCATGGGCCTGCTCTTGGCCTTGAGCCTCGCCAGGAGCAGCTTCTGTAGCTGGAGTAGCCTCTTCTTCTTCATCTTCAGCATTGCCTATAGAGGAGGAACTCCGGACATTGTATTCCTTGACAACCCGGTCATACTGAAAAGTAGCTCCAACCACATGCTCAATCACATGCATAATGTATGGGGCATAGGGAAGGTCCTTGTGGGGGTCAATATAAGCCTCCGAGTTCTTCTGCCATAGAAAATGAGAGATGCTGAATCTCCCATCGGGTAGAGCAAACTGACACAGAATCTTTGGGGCATCATTCCTCAAAAAAGTGTTGTCCGCACTCTTTGGATCCAGGGTAACCCTCATCAAATTGTTTAGGACAAAGAAATAAGACTTCAGTCCATTCACCTGGAACCCTGCTTCCTTCCCAGGCAAATAAATGCCAGAAGTCTCAAGCTCTGCTGGAAAGATGCCTTCCCCATATATCTCTGATAGTCTAGGAGCATTGCGATCTTCTCTGTTGAAACCCAACAACCGAGCAAAGGTCACAAAATCACATCTATAGTGAGTACCTTGGGTCATCCAGTGTAGGACCTTGTTTGGTTGATCAATGTACAGAGTGGCCCAGAACTGACATATAATTTTCTTGATTCTAGCTCCTTTCTCCAGAAATAAGAGCCAAGATCCTCCAATCTTCCAGCCTCTGCACTAAAATATTCATCTCCTCACTATTTCTATTTGTCAAAGATCCAATCCAAAGACGCTTATGATCAATGAGGGGAGGTCTCCCTTTCACACAAAAACCTCTCCAGAGAACGGACGTAATAGTCCTGCTGAAAGCGGGACCAAAACCGCCTGTCCACTGAATCATCCCTTATATACAAGTAAGGGTTCTCCAACCTCTGCTGCTTTAGGTCATTTGCCCTCTTCTTGACAGAATAATCCAAGACATTTCCCGGATGAGCTGGACCCACCATCTGAGCATCGGCCTGATCGTGTGTGCGAAACACACGGTTGATGAACACCATCCCAACTAACTGTGAATATTGTTGCCCAAAGCGAGGATCGATGGATCAACCCTCCCTTTCGGCACCAATGTAACACCTCTGGTGTTTAACATGTAATTAACTTGACATATCATCATTATCATCATTAAGCATCTTGATCATGATTTCATGTGCATGTATTTTGCTAAGTGTATCATTTTATGTGAATTACCTCTATTGCGAAAACCCTATTTAGCCCACTTCTCTTTACTAGGGCAAAATGGTAATTTCACCTCTGTGCCTAGCTTTGTGTAATTCTTGTTCCTTTGGTGCCTTGAAGTTTTGTTGTGTTGGCCAAAGTTCAAAAATCAGATTTGGAGTTCAAAACTCTTTGCAAAACACTGATTTCCAAATCCTGGATTTTATCCCTCTTATTGTGATTCAAAAATTATTCAAAATTTGGGATTGGTCAAAAAAGCAAAGTTGTAGACCTGTTAAAGAGAAACAACTTTGGTATTTACAAATTTTCAAGTTGCAGTACAAAGTTTTGAGTTATTTCAAATTCAATCAAACTCCAATTTTTGTCCCCTTTTTAGTTTTCAAAATGAGTTCAAAAACTAATGAGTTTCTGGAAAAGTGTATAATAGCAAAGTTGTAGGTTTTGATAAAAGGAACAACTTTCATGTTTGAAGATTTTCAAGTTTCAGTATAAAATCCAAAGTAATTTTGAATTGATTCAAATTTCAAAAGTGTCCCCTTTTCTGTTTTCAAATGTTGTTCAAAAACTATTTTGAATTTGAAAATGTTCTTATTGACAAAGTTGTAGATCTCATTTTTCTGAGCAACTTTGGTGTTTTGAGTTTTTGTCGCACAGTTCAAATTTTGGGAGCAATTTGCAAAAGTCAGAAACTAGCCAAAAGTCAAACCCTACACCCTACACTGTTCCTCTTCTTCCTAGCGACAGAGGGGGGGCCCGGCCATGGCGCCGGCGCCGCGCCTGCAGCGCGCACGGCTGCTCCCCACGCGCCACCAACCTGCCGCCGCTGTCGCCTTGTTCCCTCCGCGCCCGCACGCGAGCGCTGACTCTCTCTCCCGTCCCCTACAGTCCTCTCCGCGCCGCCGCCGCGTGGCCATCGCCGGCCGAGCTTGCGCCCGAGCCCCGACTGCACGCCAGCTTATCCGCCAGAGCGCAATCGAGTGCGCACGCCCCCGCAAACCTTACCCGCGCGACCCCGAGGTCTCTACCGGCCCCTGGCCGCGGCTATATAAGCCCGCCGGAGCCCGACCTCCGCACTCACCTCCGCCACCGTCGCCAGCACAGTCCAGTGCCTCCGCCGCTCCACCACCTAGCTCAAAAGCTCCGCCGTGTTCTTGTGCTGCTTCACCACCCTTCAATTTCATCTCTACCGCCTCCAATCGCCCGGCGTAACCTCGCCGTTCCCATCTCCGGCAGAAACCCGGCGAGCTCGGGTTCGTGAAATTCGCCGCCTCCGGCCGTGACCATCCCTCACCGACCCCCGTGTCGTGTTCCTAGGTCTCGTGCGACTCTGACCAGGTCCTTGCGGTCCCGTGTGTTGCGCAGGGTCGTCGGAGCGCCGTCCGCCGCTCGCCGCCGAAGAAGCTCCACCAAACCACCGCCCCTCGAGCCTCACCCTCGAGCACGTGTCGAGCCTCACCCTCGAGCCCTGCCTCCGATCCGTGGTAAGCACCCGAGGCCTCGGCCTCTGCTTCCACTCCGTCTCGCCCGAGCCCAGGCCTCGAGCACGCGTTTCCGTCTCGCCCGAGCCCGAGCCTCGAGCGGACAGACCCTCACCACTTCGCTCGAGCCAGGCCTCGAGCGAACCCGTGCACCCTCCGCTCGTCGAGCCAGGCCTCGGACGGAGCACCCAATTTCCGTCTCGCCCGAGCCCGTCTCGCCCGAGCCTTTCTTAGAAGGAGCACAGTGCTCTTTCCTTTTTCTGAGAGTTTGGAATAGTGTTCTGTTTTCTCTTTTTTGTGTGAATTAATCTGTTGTTCCTTAAATGCTGAGAAAATTATGGTATGCTCCTTGCACTGTGTAGTATTTTATAAAAATATGAAACTTGACTTTTCTGCAAGAATTTGAAAATGTAAAATCCCTCTTTTAATTAATAAATGGATAGTTTTGGATTTTTAGAAAATCACTTATAACTCGAAAAATCTTGGGATAAATTTTTGTGACCTTGTTATAACATGCTGAACCTCTGGTAAAAGTTTGAAGTCTTTTAGAACAAGTTGATTTTTGAGCTTTATTTTAATTAAGGAATAGTGCCTTTTGTTAATTAAATGTCTAGATTTAATTGAGCACCTTAATGACCTCCAAAAATTATGAAATTTGTTTTGCCATATACTTGTACCCTAATGAACGTGTGAGATTAATTTGGTAATTTTTGGAGCACCTTCATAAAATGACCTTTTTAAATAATTAAGAAAAATAGAAAAGGTGATTAGGGTTAGCGTTGAATGCCCTGTGATGTGACTTTTGGGATTGCTTGATGTTCATAGACCCCTACCCTTTGGTCTATGATGTTTGTGATGCCATGTTTGGTTGATGCTTAGGATAGTTATGATAAAGTTTAGTTTAATCAATTTTGCTTAAGGAAGAAATGGTTAACTATTATGCTCAACCTAGATTCGATTATGCCTTGCTTAAAAATAAACTTGAATCTGTGGCATTGTCTTGCACCTTAAGTCCATGTCATCATTCTCATGAGCATTCATCATTGCATCCGTATAGTTGACGAAGAAGGCCCTGAAGTCGAGGTAGCCGCCGAAGGATCTGTCCCCGAGGCAACCCCGAGCTCCGACGCTTATACCTACCCCGACTCTGCTCTTTTTGCCATCCAAGGCAAGCCCCGGTGCATTTAACCCTACCTTGCTTTTATAAATGTTTTCTTAAATGTTTTGAGTTAAATTATTGCATTAGGTTGATAGGAGTTGAGTGAAATCCTATCTGATGCATTATCTACCTTGACCAATGATACACCCGATCCCTGCTTTTCAAAAACTGTTTGCAAAATGCTTAGCAAATGCTATATGATAGATTTGCAATAAAAATGCCAATTTCAAAGTGTGATCACTTTAAGAATATTATTGGGAATTTCTGGTTTACTCCCACTATTGGCTAAGTATCTGATCCGTACTTAGTCAATGGGAAGGAGAGGTTGTCCTTGCGTACGGTGCCGTCATGTTGTAGTCCGGGACTCAACAGTTGACACCGACCGGGACAGGGTTGAAAAACTGACAGGACCTGTACTCTTGGGTTAGAGTCCCGAGGTGCTTGTCGCTGGCTGGAAAATTTAGGGACCACCTGTATGGGGGCCTGATTGACTAAGACTTGCAACTATTCACATACTACGGAAAGCTTCGGCTCCGAGGAATCCTTTATTGGACCGACAACCGCGCACTGGGAGTGGAGAGATGGCGGAAGTAGCATGTACCCACGTGGGTTCGAGGCCCGGATTGGAGTGGTGTACTGTACTTCCGGGTGGCGTAGGACCGGGCCCAATCTTGGAGGAATCGTGGTAGACGAGTTGGCATATGCAAGCTTGGATGCTACATATGCAGTGTGGATAGGGACCCTCAGCTGAGTATTATTTATCCGGATTAACGCTGCTCCTCGGTTATGGAGACTTAGTCACTGACTGTCAACAGGGAGTGGTTCTCAACTAGGTCTGTTTTGGAAAGTAAAATGAATCAAGGATTATGATGGAACAAGGAATACTGAATCTTTCAAAATAAAAATAAGGTTTACCAAAAATGCTTTTCTGCAAAATACTTGAACTTGCTTAAGCCTTACCTTGACTACCCTAAGCCTGCATTCCTGAGTCTTCTCCCTTTTCTTTAGTCGGGTAAGTCTTGTTGAGTACCTTTGTACTCAGGGTTCTTTTACCCATGTTGCAGGTATGGCAGATTCCTCTGTATGCCTTGGACCCTGCTGTGTGACTGTTGTTCAGGAAGAGGCCGATGAGGCCGATGAGTGATTATTCACCCTCGGGCTGGGTGATGTATCTTTATCTTTTAGTTGTTGTCATATGCTACCCTGCCAACTCTATCTATTTGAACTATGGTCTGTAATAACTTCACTTTAATTTTATGTTGAACCCTGGTTTGTAAAACTATTGTTATTTAAGTCTTCCGCTATTTACTCCGATGTTATTTGTCAAAATGTTCAAGAGATTGTAACTGAATTGTGAGCTGATCCTGCGGACATCGGGCACTGATGTAGCCCAGTGGCGAACCCGGTCTTAGTCTCTTGGCTGTACGGATCGACTGTCAGTGGTTGATAGTGATCAGTGGGCCATGGGATTAGGGTCGTTACGTCACAGAGTGGTATCAGAGCATCTCACTACGACGTTGCAATCTTTTTGCGAAAACTTCAAAAGGTTTTTAAGTCCAAAACTAAACTTGACTATTTTGAGTCCAAATTGCTTCTCTCATCTCATCTTGTCTTTGGCAACTAGTAGCAAGACAACTTGTATAAGCCCTATGTACCTTACCTTAGTAGTTGCATTGCCTTGTTCCGTAGGAACGAATCATGCATCATGTCATAATCACTTAAGATAACTTCCTCTCTAAGTCGGTTGGGTTAGTATGCCTTTACCTTTTTCTTGCTAGCCTTTCTCATCTATAACCTCTTGTCCAGATATGGTCATCCTCAAGCGGACTGCTCGCAAGTCGACTGGACCGCATGGTGTGCCGCGTCACCAGCTGGCGCCACGCACCGGAGAAGAGACTGGAGAATCCTCCAATGGACGTCGCTTTCCCCGCCGCAACCGCAAGCAGCTGAAGGAGGAGATCAAGAATCTCAAGGCTGAGATGGAAAACATGGAGCATGACTTCTATCTTTCCCGCATGGAGTTTTATGAGGCACGAGCTTCCCTGGAGCAGGCCAATCGGAACACAGTTCGCGCTATCGAGCAGCGCAACGAGGCTTGGAACCGCGAGGACATCGCCAGAGCCCAGCTCCATGGACTGCAGCAGTACACTGCCCAGATTGAGCAGTACAACGATATGCTTCATGAGGAGGTACATCAACTGTACGACCAGCTCCACCCCATGATTCCACCTGTTGCTGAGGATCCGGAAGATGGAGTCGTGGAGGAACCTGAAGTAGAACACGAGCCAGTCCAGAATGTAGAAGTGGAACCTGCTGAAGATGTTCACGTTGAAGATGAAGATGAGGAGGAAGAGCCTGAGCTCATCATCGAAGATGAAGATGGCGATGAAGAGATGATCATCATCGATGACGACTAGATTCCTTGTGTCTGTACCATCTGCTCACCTAAAACCTTAGTCTAGGTTTGGGACGTTAGTTGGTCTTCTGTCTAGTCGAGTTTGTATCTTGTCTTGTACCTTTCCTTTGTCAGTCGGTGGTTATCTATCGAACCTCTGTATCAGTTATCTGCCTTTGCATCAATGAATCTTATCAGTCAGTTTCGTTCAAAAGCAATCTTTGGATGCTAAGTTCCCAAATTCTTAACAGATGCCTGTGAACACCCGCACTGGAGCTGGAGGTTCTGATGATGCCAACATCCCAAACCCTCCACCAGTTCCTGCTACCCTGGCAGATGCCATTGCAGCTTTGGCCGCCGCTGCCAACCTAATGGCTCAGAACCAAGGACAGCAGAATGTTGGTCACCGTGGTCGTCACAACCAAGAGACCACCTATGTGGAGTTCACTGAAACCCGTCCACCGGTTTTCACCAGAGCCGATGAACCCCTCGAGGCCGATGATTGGCTCCGCACCATGGAGCAGAAGTTTGGTCTCATCCGATGCACTGAAATCCAGAAGCCCCGGTTTGCTTCTCAGCAGCTTCGTGGTCCAGCAAGTGCTTGGTACGCCAACCTCTTGGCTGCCCAACCTGAAGGTCATGAGTTGACCTGGGAGGAATTCCGCACCGCTTTCCGTGCACACCACATCCCATCAGGTCTGATGAAGATGAAGCTTGATCAGTTCCTAGCTCTGCAGCAGAAGGAATCCACAGTGATGCAGTATGTGGGTCAGTTCAACCACCTGAGCCAGTATGCCTCCGACTATGTCAACACGGATGAGAAGAAGAGAGATTGTTTTCTCAGGGGTCTGCACCCTAAGATTCGCAGAGGTCTATCCAACAACCTCAACGGATCTTATCATGATGTCGTTGACCGTGCTGTCGCTTTCGAGGAAAGTAACCGCCAGTATCAGGAGGAGAAGAAGAAGAAGAAGGCTGGGTCTAGCAGCTTCTCCAGCAACCATAAGCGCCCAAGAATCATCTATCACCCCAGCCACCACCAAAACCGTGCCCCATACCCTCATCAGCAAGTGGTCGTTCGTACCGCGGCCACCACCCATAATGCCAACCAGCAAAGTGCCACTCAGCCGAACGCCCCAGGTGTTCGTATCACCACCCCTCAAACAGCTTACAACCATCCATGCTACAACTGTGGCCAAGTTGGTCACTGGGCTCGCGAGTGCCCAAAACCCAAGAAGAATGCCCAGCATGCACAGAAAGGCCCTGGAGGATCACAGCAGCAGCACCGTGCACCGCAGCAACACGTCCAGAAGGGCAAGTTTGTCAAGAAGCACGGGCAAGTCTACTTCACCACCGTCAGTAACATCCCAGAAGGAGAGCCCGTCATGCTCGGTAGGTTCCCTGTTGCCAATCATCCTGCAGTCGTCTTGTTCGATTCTGGTGCATCGCATTCCTTCATCAGTCGCACTTTTGTCATCAAGCATGAGTTACCCTTGGGGAAGTTAAAAGAAAGTTTCTGTATACTTTCGCCTGGAGGGCGGATAAATACTAAGGAAGTGGTTCGCAGTATACCAGTAATGTTGGGGGAACATGTCTTTCCTACCACCATGATAGTACTGCGCGATCAAGAGATAGATGTCATCTTAGGCATGAATTGGATGTGTCAGTATAAGGCCATGATAGACATCTTGAATAGAGTTGTGAGAGTGGATATTCCTAACAGCACTTCCAAACTCCTTCTCCAACTTCCTATGCCTCAAAAACCAGCAACCACCCAGTTGAATACCGCCTGTGTTTCGGAAGTCAGGGATATTCCCGTGGTCTGTGAGTTCCCTGATGTCTTTCCTGAAGATCTACCTGGTCTGCCTCCCGACCGTAATGTTGAGTTTGCCATAGAGCTAAAGCCCGGGACTGCTCCTATATCCCGTAGAGCTTATCGAATGCCTCCCAGAGAGTTGGCAGAACTGAAGATCCAATTGCAAGAGCTTTTGGATAAGGGTCTCATTCGCCCAAGTTCATCTCCTTGGGGCTGTCCTGCTATCTTTGTGAAGAAGAAGGACAAAAGTCTTCGTCTGTGCGTTGACTATCGCCCGCTCAATGAGGTCACCATCAAGAATAAATATCCCTTGCCCCGCATCGACCTTCTTTTTGATCAGTTGTCTGGAGCCAGAGTGTTCTCCAAGATTGATCTCAGATCTGGCTATCACCAAATAAAAATCCGTCCAGAAGACATTCCTAAAACAGCTTTCACCACCAGATACGGTCTATATGAGTATTTGGTCATGTCCTTTGGCTTGACCAATGCCCCTGCTCATTTCATGTATCTCATGAACTCTGTGTTCATGCCAGAGCTCGACAAATTTGTAGTCGTGTTCATTGACGACATCCTTGTCTATTCAAGAACTCCTGAAGATCACGCCAAGCATCTTCGAATCGTTCTCTCTCGTCTCAGAGATCATCAGCTGTATGCCAAGTTCAGTAAATGTGAATTCTGGCTAGATCGAATTCAATTCCTTGGTCATGTCCTGTCCGCTGAAGGTGTGTCAGTTGACCCTGAAAAAGTGGCAGATATCTTGGATTGGAAGCCACCTACCACTGTCCGCGAAGTTCGCAGCTTCATGGGAATGGCTGGATACTATCGTCGCTTCATCCCAGATTTCTCCAGAGTCGCCAAGCCTATCACAGAGTTGTTAAAGAATTCCGTGGATTTCGTTTGGTCACCAGCCTGTGAGCAAGCCTTTCAAGCCTTGAAGAAACTGCTAACTACATCACCAGTCCTAGCTCAACCAGATATCGAGAAACCCTTCGATGTATACTGTGATGCATCTGGTACTGGTTTGGGCTGTGTTTTGATGCAAGAAGGACGAGTAATCGCTTATGCCTCACGACAGCTTAAGCGACATGAGGAAAACTACCCAACCCATGATCTTGAGCTAGCAGCAGTCGTGCATGCCTTGAAGATTTGGCGCCACTATCTGTTGGGCAGCACCTGCAATATGTATACGGATCACAAGAGCCTAAAGTATATCTTCACTCAAGAAGAATTGAATATGAGGCAGAGAAGATGGCTTGAGTTGATTAAAGATTATGATCTCGAAGTACATTACCATCCAGGTAAGGCAAATGTAGTTGCCGATGCCCTCAGTCGCAAGTCATACTGCAACTGTCTGATGACGAAGCCCTATGATCTTTCCTTGTGCCATGGATTTGAAAGGATGGGTATTGAAATGATTTCGCAAGGAAGCTTGAACAATGTCAGCATAGAAACATCCATCAAGGATCAAGTCATTGCTGCTCAAAAGGATAACCCTGGAATCAAGCACATCATCGAAAAGGTCCAGACTGGAAAGGCTGATTGTTTCAGGATCGATGATGTAGGAGTTGTTTGGTTCAAGAACCGTCTAGTAGTTCCCAAGGTGCCTGAATTGAGACAGTTAATCCTTGATGAAGCACACTTGACCAGATTCTCTATTCACCCCGGCAGCAACAAGATGTACCAAGACTTAAAGCAGAGATTCTGGTGGACTAAAATGAAGATTGAGATTGCCCGGTATGTCGCTCAGTGTGATACCTGCCAAAGAGTCAAGGCAGTACACATGAAGCCTGGAGGAGAATTGCAACCTTTGTCAGTACCCGCTTGGAAATGGGACGACATTAGTATGGATTTTGTCAATGGTCTACCCAAGACCCAGAAAGGTTTTGATTCCATTTGGGTAATCGTGGATCGTCTCACTAAGCAAGCTCACTTTCTGCCAGTGAAGACCAGTTACACCGTCCCCATGTATGCCACCTTGTACAAGAACAACATAGTGAAGCTTCATGGTATACCCAAGACCATCATCTCAGACCGTGGTTCTCAGTTTGTCGCTAAGTTCTGGAAAGCGTTCCATACCTCACTTGGAACCAAGCTCTTGCATAGTACTGCATATCATCCGCAAACAGATGGACAAACTGAGCGAGTCAACCAAGTGCTGGAGGACATGTTGAGAGCCTGTGTTCTTACCTTCGCAGATACTTGGGATGACTGTTTGCCTTTGGCAGAATTCTCTTACAATAACAGTTACCAAGAGAGCATCAAAATGGCACCCTTTGAAGCACTGTACGGCCGTCGTTGTCGTACACCCCTCAGTTGGTCTGAGCCCGGAGAAAGAGAATTCTTTGGAGTTGACCTGGTCAAAGATATGGAAGAGAAAGTCAAGCAGATACAAGAGAATATGAAGATTGCCCAATCTCGACAGAAAAGTTACGCTGACAAGAGACGTCGACCTCTGAAGTTTCAAGTGGGAGATTATGTATATCTCAAGGTCTCACCAACCAAAGGAGTCACTCGTTTTGGTGTCAAAGGAAAGTTAGCACCCCGCTACATAGGTCCGTTTGAGATTTTGGAATGTTGTGGCAAGGTAGCTTACAAGCTGAAGTTGCCCGATCATCTCTCCGCTGTCCACAATGTTTTCCATGTCTCCCAACTCAAGAAGTGTCTCAGAGTACCAGAACATGTCGTGGAAGTTGAAGGTGTCGAGCTAGAGCCTGATCTGTCCTACTCAGAATATCCAGTTCGCGTGTTGGACCACAAGGATCGCGTTACCCGAAGAACCACCACAAGGTGGTACAAAATCCAGTGGAACCAGCACTCTGAAGAAGAAGCTACTTGGGAATCTGAAGACTTCTTAGCAAAGAACTACCCCGACTTTCTCGAATCCCTGTCCAGGTAAAGTTTTGCCTTTATCCCTTCTTTGTCCTTTCATAAGACGTGGAATCTCGGGGCGAGATTTCTTTAAGGGGGGGAGGCTGTAACACCTCTGGTGTTTAACATGTAATTAACTTGACATATCATCATTATCATCATTAAGCATCTTGATCATGATTTCATGTGCATGTATTTTGCTAAGTGTATCATTTTATGTGAATTACCTCTATTGCGAAAACCCTATTTAGCCCACTTCTCTTTACTAGGGCAAAATGGTAATTTCACCTCTGTGCCTAGCTTTGTGTAATTCTTGTTCCTTTGGTGCCTTGAAGTTTTGTTGTGTTGGCCAAAGTTCAAAAATCAGATTTGGAGTTCAAAACTCTTTGCAAAACACTGATTTCCAAATCCTGGATTTTATCCCTCTTATTGTGATTCAAAAATTATTCAAAATTTGGGATTGGTCAAAAAAGCAAAGTTGTAGACCTGTTAAAGAGAAACAACTTTGGTATTTACAAATTTTCAAGTTGCAGTACAAAGTTTTGAGTTATTTCAAATTCAATCAAACTCCAATTTTTGTCCCCTTTTTAGTTTTCAAAATGAGTTCAAAAACTAATGAGTTTCTGGAAAAGTGTATAATAGCAAAGTTGTAGGTTTTGATAAAAGGAACAACTTTCATGTTTGAAGATTTTCAAGTTTCAGTATAAAATCCAAAGTAATTTTGAATTGATTCAAATTTCAAAAGTGTCCCCTTTTCTGTTTTCAAATGTTGTTCAAAAACTATTTTGAATTTGAAAATGTTCTTATTGACAAAGTTGTAGATCTCATTTTTCTGAGCAACTTTGGTGTTTTGAGTTTTTGTCGCACAGTTCAAATTTTGGGAGCAATTTGCAAAAGTCAGAAACTAGCCAAAAGTCAAACCCTACACCCTACACTGTTCCTCTTCTTCCTAGCGACAGAGGGGGGGCCCGGCCATGGCGCCGGCGCCGCGCCTGCAGCGCGCACGGCTGCTCCCCACGCGCCACCAACCTGCCGCCGCTGTCGCCTTGTTCCCTCCGCGCCCGCACGCGAGCGCTGACTCTCTCTCCCGTCCCCTACAGTCCTCTCCGCGCCGCCGCCGCGTGGCCATCGCCGGCCGAGCTTGCGCCCGAGCCCCGACTGCACGCCAGCTTATCCGCCAGAGCGCAATCGAGTGCGCACGCCCCCGCAAACCTTACCCGCGCGACCCCGAGGTCTCTACCGGCCCCTGGCCGCGGCTATATAAGCCCGCCGGAGCCCGACCTCCGCACTCACCTCCGCCACCGTCGCCAGCACAGTCCAGTGCCTCCGCCGCTCCACCACCTAGCTCAAAAGCTCCGCCGTGTTCTTGTGCTGCTTCACCACCCTTCAATTTCATCTCTACCGCCTCCAATCGCCCGGCGTAACCTCGCCGTTCCCATCTCCGGCAGAAACCCGGCGAGCTCGGGTTCGTGAAATTCGCCGCCTCCGGCCGTGACCATCCCTCACCGACCCCCGTGTCGTGTTCCTAGGTCTCGTGCGACTCTGACCAGGTCCTTGCGGTCCCGTGTGTTGCGCAGGGTCGTCGGAGCGCCGTCCGCCGCTCGCCGCCGAAGAAGCTCCACCAAACCACCGCCCCTCGAGCCTCACCCTCGAGCACGTGTCGAGCCTCACCCTCGAGCCCTGCCTCCGATCCGTGGTAAGCACCCGAGGCCTCGGCCTCTGCTTCCACTCCGTCTCGCCCGAGCCCAGGCCTCGAGCACGCGTTTCCGTCTCGCCCGAGCCCGAGCCTCGAGCGGACAGACCCTCACCACTTCGCTCGAGCCAGGCCTCGAGCGAACCCGTGCACCCTCCGCTCGTCGAGCCAGGCCTCGGACGGAGCACCCAATTTCCGTCTCGCCCGAGCCCGTCTCGCCCGAGCCTTTCTTAGAAGGAGCACAGTGCTCTTTCCTTTTTCTGAGAGTTTGGAATAGTGTTCTGTTTTCTCTTTTTTGTGTGAATTAATCTGTTGTTCCTTAAATGCTGAGAAAATTATGGTATGCTCCTTGCACTGTGTAGTATTTTATAAAAATATGAAACTTGACTTTTCTGCAAGAATTTGAAAATGTAAAATCCCTCTTTTAATTAATAAATGGATAGTTTTGGATTTTTAGAAAATCACTTATAACTCGAAAAATCTTGGGATAAATTTTTGTGACCTTGTTATAACATGCTGAACCTCTGGTAAAAGTTTGAAGTCTTTTAGAACAAGTTGATTTTTGAGCTTTATTTTAATTAAGGAATAGTGCCTTTTGTTAATTAAATGTCTAGATTTAATTGAGCACCTTAATGACCTCCAAAAATTATGAAATTTGTTTTGCCATATACTTGTACCCTAATGAACGTGTGAGATTAATTTGGTAATTTTTGGAGCACCTTCATAAAATGACCTTTTTAAATAATTAAGAAAAATAGAAAAGGTGATTAGGGTTAGCGTTGAATGCCCTGTGATGTGACTTTTGGGATTGCTTGATGTTCATAGACCCCTACCCTTTGGTCTATGATGTTTGTGATGCCATGTTTGGTTGATGCTTAGGATAGTTATGATAAAGTTTAGTTTAATCAATTTTGCTTAAGGAAGAAATGGTTAACTATTATGCTCAACCTAGATTCGATTATGCCTTGCTTAAAAATAAACTTGAATCTGTGGCATTGTCTTGCACCTTAAGTCCATGTCATCATTCTCATGAGCATTCATCATTGCATCCGTATAGTTGACGAAGAAGGCCCTGAAGTCGAGGTAGCCGCCGAAGGATCTGTCCCCGAGGCAACCCCGAGCTCCGACGCTTATACCTACCCCGACTCTGCTCTTTTTGCCATCCAAGGCAAGCCCCGGTGCATTTAACCCTACCTTGCTTTTATAAATGTTTTCTTAAATGTTTTGAGTTAAATTATTGCATTAGGTTGATAGGAGTTGAGTGAAATCCTATCTGATGCATTATCTACCTTGACCAATGATACACCCGATCCCTGCTTTTCAAAAACTGTTTGCAAAATGCTTAGCAAATGCTATATGATAGATTTGCAATAAAAATGCCAATTTCAAAGTGTGATCACTTTAAGAATATTATTGGGAATTTCTGGTTTACTCCCACTATTGGCTAAGTATCTGATCCGTACTTAGTCAATGGGAAGGAGAGGTTGTCCTTGCGTACGGTGCCGTCATGTTGTAGTCCGGGACTCAACAGTTGACACCGACTGGGACAGGGTTGAAAAACTGACAGGACCTGTACTCTTGGGTTAGAGTCCCGAGGTGCTTGTCGCTGGCTGGAAAATTTAGGGACCACCTGTATGGGGGCCTGATTGACTAAGACTTGCAACTATTCACATACTACGGAAAGCTTCGGCTCCGAGGAATCCTTTATTGGACCGACAACCGCGCACTGGGAGTGGAGAGATGGCGGAAGTAGCATGTACCCACGTGGGTTCGAGGCCCGGATTGGAGTGGTGTACTGTACTTCCGGGTGGCGTAGGACCGGGCCCAATCTTGGAGGAATCGTGGTAGACGAGTTGGCATATGCAAGCTTGGATGCTACATATGCAGTGTGGATAGGGACCCTCAGCTGAGTATTATTTATCCGGATTAACGCTGCTCCTCGGTTATGGAGACTTAGTCACTGACTGTCAACAGGGAGTGGTTCTCAACTAGGTCTGTTTTGGAAAGTAAAATGAATCAAGGATTATGATGGAACAAGGAATACCGAATCTTTCAAAATAAAAATAAGGTTTACCAAAAATGCTTTTCTGCAAAATACTTGAACTTGCTTAAGCCTTACCTTGACTACCCTAAGCCTGCATTCCTGAGTCTTCTCCCTTTTCTTTAGTCGGGTAAGTCTTGTTGAGTACCTTTGTACTCAGGGTTCTTTTACCCATGTTGCAGGTATGGCAGATTCCTCTGTATGCCTTGGACCCTGCTGTGTGACTGTTGTTCAGGAAGAGGCCGATGAGGCCGATGAGTGATTATTCACCCTCGGGCTGGGTGATGTATCTTTATCTTTTAGTTGTTGTCATATGCTACCCTGCCAACTCTATCTATTTGAACTATGGTCTGTAATAACTTCACTTTAATTTTATGTTGAACCCTGGTTTGTAAAACTATTGTTATTTAAGTCTTCCGCTATTTACTCCGATGTTATTTGTCAAAATGTTCAAGAGATTGTAACTGAATTGTGAGCTGATCCTGCGGACATCGGGCACTGATGTAGCCCAGTGGCGAACCCGGTCTTAGTCTCTTGGCTGTACGGATCGACTGTCAGTGGTTGATAGTGATCAGTGGGCCATGGGATTAGGGTCGTTACGTCACAACCAACCTCCAAAGTCTGACCTCCAACGATCACACTGTGAAGGTGCTCGGGGGGACCTGCAGCAGGAGGTGGTGGTGGAGGAGGTGGAGCATGCCCACTCCCTCCAGCACCATCTCGACCCACACTCCGTCGACTGGTGGACGAACGCCCACGAATCGACCGAGTGAGATCCTCGCTACTCCCCACCCATAGACCGAGCTCGGCGTGAGGGATTGCGCCACTGTCCACCTTGCTCCATCCCCACAATCTCTTCCTCTTCCTCTTCTTGCTCTTGCAAATACTCCCTTGTTTCCCTAGCAACCCTTGCATCACGAGAGCCCCTTCGGTCACGTGACATCTAGAAAAGAAGACATGGACCATCATGAGACACAAGTAACAACAAGACAACCTCAAAGGATGTGACAAAGATAAGCAACAATACACAAATGGAGAGGAAAGCTGTCCACTGCATGCGGTCGGTACTACCGACTATGGGGTCGATACTACTGACCGCACAACAGTGTGCAGTTTTCTTCCATCTACTCATACAAATCGCCAACAATCTTGCATAAAAGACATCCTAGAAGCATATATGCACTAGAGACAACAATCCTACCAAAGGAATCAGCCTAGAACAAGGTACATTTAGAGATCGAGCAAGAACACCCTAGTACCTTGCTACTCGAAGAGAAGAGGCCGAAATCCGTGGGAAGGAGAGCTTCCGGCCTTCAAGAACACCACCACATCGATCTCCTTGCTCCAAAGCACCTTCTCACCAAGGGGATTTGATTTTGAGTGGAGGAGAAGGGAGATCGAGAGTAGAAGAGGCGCACGGCTGGTCGGTCGCTCGGGAGTCAAAGGGGATGGGCGCACGCGGTGAAAACTGAAAGGATAAGGGAAAGATTCTTTCACCGCGACCTTCTATACCCAGGGTAAATCCCTGGTCGGTACTACCGACTTGAGGTGTCGGTACTACTGACATATATGTCAGTACTACTGACTGTTCACTTCCAGAACAGGCAGAGAGCTTCCTAGGTGAACTTTGTGTGGTACACTACACACACTTCATCCATGTCCAGATTTCATACAAGCAATACATAACTATGGACATAGGTGAAGCATGCAAAATAGATTTTGAAATCACACACAAATTTTGTCAAAAACATTTATCTATGTCTCTAGGTGAAAACAAATATGTGCAAGTCATCAAGCCACGTTACAAGAATCAATGATATTTAGTTCACTCCTCAAAGCACAAAATTTTGACTCATCTAAAGGCTTTGTAAAGATATCGGCTAGTTGATTTTCGATGCTCACATGGCATAGAGCGATATCTCCTTTGGCTTCATGATCTCTCAAAAAGTGATGTCAGATGTCTATGTGTTTTGTGCAAGAATGATTTACAGGATTATTCGCTAGCTTGATGGCACTCTCATTATCACACAAAAGTGGAATTTTGGTTTCCTCACATCCAAAATCTTTAAGTGTCTGCTTCATCCAAAGTAGTTGGTCACAGCATGCGCCGGCCACCACATACTCGGCTTCAACAATAGACAAGGCAACACTATTTTGTTTCTTGGAACTCCATGACACCAAAGACCTTCCAATAAATTGGCAAGTCCCGGTAGTGCTCTTCCGATCTACCTTGCAACCGACATAGTTCGAATCAGAATAGCTAAGTAAATCGAAAGTGGAGCCCTTAGGATACCACAAGCCAAGATTAGGAGTGTGCACTAAGTATCGAAAGATTCTCTTAACGACCATGATATGACATTCTTTCGGATTAGCTTGAAACCTTGCACACATGCACACACTAAGCATAATATCAGGCCTAGATGCACAAAGGTAAAGCAATGAACCGATCATAAAGCGATATACCTTTTGGTCCACCGACTTACCATCCTCATTTCGATCAAGATGTCCATTGGTTGGCATAGGTGTCTTGATGGGCTTGGCCTTGTCCATCTCAAACTTCTTTAGCATGTCTCTTGTATACTTCGTTTGACTGATAAACGTGCCATCCTTGAGTTGTTTGATTTGGAATCCGAGAAAGTACTTCAACTCACCCATCATGGACATCTCAAACCTTTTGGTCATAATCCTACTAAATTCCTCACAAAAAGCCACATTAGTACTACCAAATATTATGTCATCAACATATATTTGGCACACAAAGATATCATTATTGACTTTGCGAGTAAATAAAGTAGGATCAACCTTCCCTATCTCAAAACCCCTTTTGAGTAGGAAGTCCTTCAAACACATACCAAGCTGTACGGGCTTGCTTGAGCCCATAGAGCGCCTTGCCGAGCTTGTAGACGTGGTTAGGATATTTTGGATCTTCAAAACCCAGTGGTTGCTCCACATACACCAATTCAGAGAGGGGGCCATTGAGGAATGCATTTTTCACGTCCATTTGATATAGCTTGAAATCATGGTGAGTAGCAAAGGCAAGTAATATACGAATTGACTCAAGCCTAGCTACAGGTGCATAGGTTTCCCCAAAATCCAAACCTTCGATTTGAGTGAAACCTTGAGCTACCAACCGTGCTTTGTTCCTTGTAACCACACCATTCTCGTCTTGCTTGTTGCGGAAGACCCATTTGGTTCCTATCACATTTTGCTTGGGCCTTTCCACCAAGGACCAGACTTCATTCCTAGTGAAGTTGTCCAGTTCTTCTTGCATAGCCATCACCCAATCCAGATCATCAAGTGCTTCTTCCACCCTAAGAGGTTCCAAAGAGGAGACAAACAAGTAATGTTCACAAAAACTTGCTAAATAAGAACGTGTCGTTACCCCACGTGCTCCCCAATATGTTGTTAATGAGATGATCCCGTTGAATTGTATGATGAACTTTTGGATGTGGCACGAGTGATCTTCTTTGAATGGGTCCGTCTTCATCATCTTCATCATGTGTGTAGATGTCTTCATCAACTTGTTGGTTATCATGTTGAGCTTGAGCTTGATCATCAATTTGATGTGGTACTTGAACTTCACTTGCACTTCCACCATTCGGAGTTGCAGAAGCTTCACCATGCGCATTTGGATGCACATGATGGATAGTAGAATCTTGTGGAACATGCAATAGCTCATCTTCATCATCTTGAATCTCAACGGGCCTCACATCACCGGTTGCAAGCTTCTTGATAGCTTCGGATGGAGGCATGTCATTACCTACAAGCTCATCATTGACTTTCTCCTTTTGAGAGCCGTCGGATTCATCAAAAGTCACATCTACCATTAATTCAATAGTGCCGGTGGCATTATTGAATACATAGTAGCCATGTTCGTTAGTACCATAACCAAGTAGAAAGCCTTCATGTACCTTAGGTGCAAACTTTTAGCTTTTGGCCCTCTTGTTAAGTAGGAAACACTTGCAGCCAAAGACTCTAAAGTAATGCACCTTTGGTTTGTTACCGGTTAGAAGCTCATATGGAGTCTTGTCCCTTAGCTTGTGGAGGTAGAGGTGATTGATTGCATGACATGCGGTGTTCATCGCCTCCGCCCAAAAGCCATGAGACGTTTTGTATTCATCCAACATAGATCTTGCGGCTTCAACAAGAGTTAGATTCTTCCTTTCCACAACCCCATTTTGTTGTGGGGTATATGGAACAAAGAACTCATGCTTGATTCCTTCATCATCAAGATATTGTTCTATTTTGGTGTTCCTGAACTCGGTCCTGTTGTCACTTCTCACTTTCTTGATTTTGAGCTCAAACTCATTTTGAGCTCTTCTTGCAAATTTCTTGAAGATGCCTTGGGTCTCACTTTTATCTACCAAAAAGAACACCCAAGTGAAGCGAGAATAGTCATCAACAATAACAAAACCATACTTATTACCACCAATGCTTTGGTAAGCAACGGGTCCGATGAAATCCATATGTAGTAGCTCCAATGGTCTTGTAGTTGACACGATGTTCTTTATTGGATGCTTAGCTCCAACTTGCTTTCCGGCTTGGCATGGGCTGCAAATCCTATCTTTCTCAAAAGAAACATTGGTTAGTCCAAGGATGTGCCCTTCTCTTTAAAGTTGGGCCAAGTTCCTCATCCCAACATGAGCTAGTCGGCGATGCCAAAGCCAACCCATGTTAGATTTTGCCATTAAGCATGTCTTAGGTTCCACTTTACTAGTTGAGATGTCAACTAGATAAAGCTTTCCCTTCAACACACCCTTAAATGCAATAGAGGAATCCCTTCTTCTAGAGACGGTCACACCCTTATCCGTAAAGAGACAATCGTAACCCATTTCACAAAGTTGAGAAACGGATAATTGTAACTCAACTAATGCACAAGTAAAACATTTGAGATAGAATTATCGGTTGAGATAGCAAATTTACCCAAGCCAAGTACCTCTCCTTTTCCATTGTCACCAAACACAATGTTGTTACATGAATCATGGCTTGGTTGAAAAGAAGTGAACATTTCCTTTGCCCCGGTCATATGATTGGTGCATCCACTATCCAACACCCAACTTGTTCCACTAGAGGCATATTCCTACAAAACAGAATTATGTTCTTGATTTAGGTACCCAAGTGAGATTGGGTCCTAGGGGTTAGTCACATAAGCTTTGGGCACCCAAACATTTCTCATAATATCTCTCTTCTTGAGTGCACCAACATACTTAACGACAATCTTGCCATTCTTGCCCCCAACAACACAGATAATCACATGTATAGCTTCGTGATATGGGCTTTTGTTGCTTGGGGACCTCCACTTGCTTCTCCTTGTTGATCTTGTCATTGGCAAGTGTAGCCTTTGGATTGGCAACCTTGTTTGCCTTGTTTATGAGGTCAAAGAGGGGAACCCCTTTACTAAAGTTAACAAAGGGCACCCCATTGACCATCTTCCTTCCATTGACTTTTCCATCATACCTACTATAGCTAATCCTGAAAGGATCAAATCAGCCTAGAGGGGGGTGAATAGGTGATTTTCTACAATCTAAAACTTCAAAGACTAAAACTTGTAGTTAGATAACAGCCGATACTACAGGTTTGTTTGGGTTGGTACTACCGGGTATAAAACACCGATACTACCGACACAAACAAACGGCACCACCGGAGACCTAAAACAACTACAAATCCAATGTAATGTGATGCAATTTCAGATCAAGTAGATACCCCACTTTCCTAAGTGTTGTAGACGACGATTGAAGCCTTCCCAAGACTTGGTTCCTTCTTGACATGTAGATCGGTCCTCTCCAACCTAAGAATGAGGTAGGGATAGGAAGAACACAAGTACAAGTATAGAATGCAAAGTAGAGATAACAACAAGCACGCGGGACACAAGGATTTATCCCGAGGTTCGACCAAACCACTAAGGAGTGCCTACGTCCTCATTGTTGAGGTGACCACCAAGATCGGAGTCTCTTTCACCTACTTGCCTCACTCAAGCCACCACAAAGGTTAGCCGAGTTTCTCCACTAAGAATCACAGGGTAAATACAAACGCTTCGGGGAGCCCTCACAAATGAATCAACATGGGCAACCATGAAGAACACCTAACCAGCTAGGGTTCAAAGAAACCAAGAGTAATAAACACAAACCAAGCCGGCGAGATGAGGGAACCAAGTGCTCAAGTTGTAGATTGAAGCTTCCCACTCTCTAATCTCACTTCCCTAGCTCAAATCTTGCAAGGGAATGAATCTAGGAGCAAAGGGGGAGAGAGGGGAGGAGTCAATGCTTGGAGAGCTCTTTGTCAGCTGGTAGGTCGCAATAAGTGTATGAAGTGAGTGAGTAACGGTTAGAAGTGGGGTGGGCGGCTATTTATAGTCCCCCAGTCCCGAGGCCTGTCGGTAGTACCGACCACCCATGGTCGGTAGTACCGACCAGCCAAAAACCGCTGCGCCAGATCTGAGTTGACCTAGATCTATCTACCGACCAAGGGTCAGTACCGCCGACGGTCAGTAGTACCGACCTTATGGCGGTACTACCGCCAGGCCAAATCGGCCACGAATAGAGAGCTCCACAGAAAGTCACTCGGGTGCTCGGTACCTATCGACCAAGGGTCGGTACCACCGAGGGTCGGTAGTACCGGCCTTATGGCGGTACTACCGCCAAGTCAAAAACGCGCACGAACAGAGAGGTCCACAAAATGGCCTCGGGGGCTCGGTACCTACCGACCAAGGGTCGGTACCACCGAGGGTCGGTAGTACCAGCTGCAGATACAAGGGTGTATGCTGGATCTTGAGAGGATGAGTGATTGTCAACTGGTATGATGCGCATGTTCTTTGGCTTGTGTTGTGCAAGTGTCGAGCTCAGAGACGGTGATCAAAGGCAAGGTGAAGGTCAAGTAGAGATGTGCCGTGCCGATGGACCCAGAGTGGTGAAGAGCGGACGTGAGGCTTGGATTGACGGACCTGTGGCCCGAGGATCGGCCATGGTGGCTGACAGCTTGGGACAGCGACAAGTGAAGACTTGTGGGTGGACGGGGTGCACGGGCGGTGCATCCCTCTACGACATCGGTTTGGTGGTTGAGCCACAGAAATACCACTGAGAGGACGGTTTCCAGGTTTGGGCCTCAAAACCTGGGTGCGGTCGGTTTCCGAGTTTGGGCCACAAAACTCAGGCTGAGGATGGTTTCCAAGTTTGGGCCTCAAAACCTGGGCACTGGCGGGTTTCTGAGTTTGGGCCACAAAACTCAGGCGATGGACGACAGGTTTCCCGGTTTCAGCCTCAAAACTGGGGGAAGGCCCAGGTTTCCCGGTTTCGGCCTCAAAACCGGGGGGAGGTCCATGAAAAGGACAAGCGGCGCGTTGGTGGCATGTGGCGGCATCAGGTGAGGTCGCGTCGAGGTGAAGCTACCGTATGTGCGGGCGTGGCCGTCGGATCGACTACACTTCGAGTTGGTCAGGAATAACCTTAGGGTTAGCCTGCCCGCTCATTAGTAGTAGGGGTAGAAGGGAAATAATTGTATTAGGCTATATTAGGAGAGGCAGCCCCTCCCTCCAGACTATCTCAGCCATTGCTATTTTCATTCTAGGGTTTCCTGCTTCCCATTCCCTGTTGTAGCTATTGAGATCCGCAGAGACGGTGAATCATACCTCTGTGTATTTGGATTTTGCGGAAACGAGACCGGATTCCCGTTGTCTCCTCGTGGGGACGAAATTCGGCTGACAATCGTGGTTGTGATTCGCGTTTTGAATTTGATCTTCGCCTTCTTCATTTCTCCACGATTTTCCTGTCACTCGATCTCCCTCCTTGCTGCGTCTTTTCCGAATCCACTTGAATCAACTTGTTCTTTGATGTGAGGAGAACATTTCCATCGAAGGAATTCATCTCAATCCTCACGAACAAGTAGATCAGGTCGATTCAATTTTTGTGGCACTTTTTCGGTTCTTGCACCTTCCTTTTTGATTTCCCGAAGTTTGAGTTGATTTGAGCGGATGATTTCTTGGGGATAGTCTCCCAACTACCTCGTTATCATCTTCTCCAATTTTGGAATCAAGGGATTTTGATTTGGATCAAATTTGGGAAGATTTGGTGAGAAGGCGATCAAAATCAACGTCTCTGGGTGTTGGCGGACAGTCCGCCAGTGTGACTGCGGACAGTCCGCGCATCGGGGAGGCGGCCGGAGCAGTGGCCGTGTGTTTACACCAGATTTTGGACCGAAAAGATTATTATTTTGTAAGCACAAACGGCTGGTTTACTAAAGAAGGAATCGACCAGAAAAAATTAAGAAGCTTATATTGGTTCAAGCGTGACCAGAAGAATTCATGTGGACCAGCATGATGGGCTTCGAAGACGTGTCGAACTCGGCCGAGGAGTTCAAGTCCAGGTTGTTTTTAGTTTTACTTATTATGTAACCTAGTCATGTTAGAACAGGAGTCAACCGGGTTATAAATAGTTAGAAACCCGAATTTTGAAGGAACGGAATCAATCAACACATCGACCACCGGCCAAAACCATAGGAGTAGGAGTAACATAGATCTCGGCGAGACTTTCAATCAGGCAGGGCTGCATCAGCTTCGACCGACCTTCGGTTTGCTTGTAAGTTTCACCAATGGCTCGTGTCATTGAGCAATAAGGCTGTATTTGGCATCGACCAAACTCTTGTTAAGCTATGACATGGCTAGTTATCGGTCTTAGTTCGTCTCTTGTAAGGCTCTCTTGACTCTGATCAATCTCTTACTTTAGTCGATCTTGACTAGTTATCGGCTCTATTGGTTTGGCAATGTAACACCTCTGGTGTTTAGCATGTAATTAACTTGACATATCATCATTATCATCTTTAAGCATCTTGATCATGATTTCATGTGTGTCATTTTATGTGAAGTACCTCTATTGCAAAAACCCTAATTAGCCCACTTCTCTCTACTAGGGCAAAATGGTAATTTCATCTCTGTGATTAGCTTTGTGTAATTCTTGTTCCTTTGGTGTCTTGTAGTTTTGTTGTGTTGGCCAAAGTTCAAAAATCAGAATTTGATTTCAAATCCCTTTGCAAAACCCTGATTTCCAAATCCTGGATTTTATCCCTTTTTTTTGTAATTCAAAAATTATTCAAAATTTGGGGTTGGTCCAAAAAGCAAAGTTGTAGATCTGTCAAAGAGAAACAACTTTGGTATTTACAAATTTTCAAGTTGCAGTACAAAGTTTTGAGTTATTTCAAATTCAATCAAACTCCAGTTTTTGTCCCCTTTTCAGTTTTCAAAATGAGTTCAAAAACAAATGAGTTTCAGGAAAAGTGTATAATAGCAAAGTTGTAGGTTTTGGCAAAATGAACAACTTTCATATTTGCAGATTTTCAAGTTTCAGTATGAAATCCAGAGTAATTTTGATTTGAATCAAGTTTGAAAAAGTGTCCCCTTTACTGTTTTCAAATATTGTTCAAAAACTATTTGGAATTTGAAAATGTTCATATTGACAAAGTTGTAGATCTCATTTTTCTGAACAACTTTGATGTTTTGAGTTTTTGCTGCTCAGTTCAAATTTTGGGAGAAATTTGCAAAATTCAGAAACCAGCAAAGTCAAACCCTACCCCTAGCACTGTTCTTCTTCCAGCTAGGGCCAAGGGGGGGGCCCGGCCATGGCGCCCCGCCGGCGTCGCGCGCGCCGCGTGCCTGGCTGCTCCCCACGCGCCTCCAACCTGTCGCCGCTGTCCCCTTGTTCCCTCCGCGCCCGCACGCGAGCGCTGACCCTCTCTCCCGTCCCCTACAGAGCTCTGCGCGCCGCCGCCGCGTGGCCATCGCCGGCGAGCACACGCCCGAGCCCCGGCTGCACGCCATCACCCCCGCCAGAGCGCAATCGAGTGCGCACGCGCTCGCCGTGCTTATCCACACCACCTCGAGGTCTCTACCGGCCCCTGGCCGCGCCTATAAGAAGGCCGCCAGAGCCCGAGCTCCCTCACTCACCTCCGCCGCCGTCGCCAGCTCACACCAGCGCCTCCCGAGCTCAACCACCTAGCTCAGCAGCTCCGCCTTGATCTGGTGAAGCTTCCCCACCCTCCAATTTCACCTCTACCGTCCCCGTTTGCCCGGCGTAACTCGTCGTTGCCGCCTCCGGCAGAAACCCGGCGAACTCGGGTTCGTGGAATTCGCCGTCTCCGGCCTTGATCATCTCCCTCCGACCCTCGCATTCGCTTCCCGGTCTCCGTGCGACTCTAACCCGGCCATCGCGGCTCCGTTTGTTGCACAGGGTCGCCAGGACGCCTGTCGCCGCCGCGAGCTTCCCGCCGGTCACCGTCGACCTCCTCCACCGTCCATCCCCGTCCCTCACCGAGCTGCCCAATCGACTCCGGTGAGCTCCCTTATGCTCCCTGTGCTCTTGGTTTCACCCCGGACCCCCTGGCTTGGCCGGCGTGCCGAGCGCCGCCCGTTTGTGGTCGCCGGCGTCGAGCAGCGCCGCCGTGTCCTGTTTTCTTTTTTTTCTTTTCAAGATGTGAATAGTGTTCTGTTTTCTCTTTTTTGTATGATTTTCTGTAGACATCCATAAATTCTGAAATTTTTGTGGTAGACTCTTTATGCTCTGAAGTATTTTATAAAAATATGAAACTTGAGTTTTGTGCAAAAATTTGAAAATAAAAAATTCCCCTTTTAATTGAAAAATGAAGGCTTTGGCATTTTTGGAGAGTGATCTATGGCTCCAAAAATCTTGAGATAAAATTTGCAAGCTAGCTATGTCATGCTGAACCTCTGGTAAAATTTTGAAGGCATTTGGAGCAAGTTGATTTTTGAGCTTTATTTTAATTAAGGAATAGTGCCTTTTGTTAATTAAATGTCTAGATTTAATTGAGCACCTTAATGACCTCCAAAAATTATGAAATTTGTTTTGCCATATACTTGTACCCTAATGAACTTGTGTGATTAATTTGGTAATTTTTGGAGCACCTTCATAAAATGACCTTTTTATATAATTAAGAAAATAGAAAAAGGTGATTAGGGTTAGCGTTGAATGCCCTGTGATGTGACTTTTGGATTGCTTGACGTTCATAGACCCATACCCCTCTGGTCTATGATGTTTGTGATGCCTTGCTATGTCCATACTTAGGCTTACTAAAAGTTGCTTAATTATACTTGTTAATATTGTTAAAAAGGGATAAGTAATCTATTGACCACTTTAACCACCACTCATACTTTGCAAAGCTATACTCTAGTGTTATCCTATGCACTTTGTTCATACTAGCATTCTCATGAGCATTCATCATTGCATCTGTATAGTTGACGAAGAAAGCCCTGAAGTCGAGGTAGCCACCGAAGGATCTGTCCCCGAGGCAACCCCGAGCTCCGACACCTATATCTACCCCGAGTCTGCTCTTTTTGCCATCCAAGGCAAGCCCCGGTGCATTTAACCCTACCTTGCTTTTATAAATGTTTCCTTAAATGTCTTTGAGTTAAATTATTGCATTAGGTTGATAGGAGTTGAGTGAAATCCTATCTGATGCATTATCTACCTTGACCAATGATACACCCGATACCCGCTTTTCAAAAACTATTTGCGAAATGCTTAGCAATGCTATATGATAGATTTGCAATAAAAATGCCAATCTCAAAAGTGTGATCACTTTAAGAATATTTATGGGAATTTCTGGTTTACTCCCACTATTGGCTAAGTATCTGATCCGTACCTAGTCAATGGGAAGGAGAGGTTGTCTTTGCGTACGGTGCCGTCATGTTGTAGTCCGGGACTCAACAGTTGACACCGACCGGGACAGGGTTGAAAAACTGACAGGACCTGTACTCTTGGGTTAGAGTCCCGAGGTGCTTGTCGCTGGCTGGAAAATTAGGGACCACCTGTATGGGGGCCTGCTGACTAAGACTTGCAACTATTCACATACTACGGAAAGCTTCGACTCCGAGGAATCCTTTATTGGACCGACAACCGCGCACTGGGAGTGGAGAGATGGCGGAAGTAGCATGTACCCACGTGGGTTAAAGTCCCGGATTGGAGTGGTGTACTGTACTTCCGGGTGGCGTAGGACCGGGCCCAATCTTGGAGGAATCGTGGTAGACGAGTTGGCATATGCAAGCTTGGGTGCTACATATGCAGTGTGGATAGGGACCCTCAGCTGAGTATTATTTATCCGGATTAACGCTGCTCCTCGGTTATGGAGACTTAGTCACTGACTGTCAACAGGGAGTGGTTCTCAACTAGGTCTGATTTGAAAAGTAAAATGAATCAAGGATTATGATGATACAAGGAATACCTGAGTCTTTTCAAAAATAAGGAACAAGGTTAGAAAAATGCTTTTCTGCAAAATACTTGAACTTGCTTTAAGCCTTACCTTGACTACCCTAAGCCTGCATTCCTGAGTCTTCTCCCTTTTCTTTAGTCGGGTAAGTCTTGTTGAGTACCTTTGTACTCAGGGTTCTTTTACCCATGTTGCAGGTATGGCAGATTCCTCAGTATGCCTTGGACCCTGCTGTGTGACTGTTGTTCAGGAAGAGGCCGATGAGGCCGATGAGTGATTATTCACCCTCGGGCTGGGTGAAGTATCTTTATCTTTTAGTTGTTGTCATATGCTACCCTGCCAACTCTATCTATTTGAACTATGGTCTGTAATAACTTCACTTTAATGTTATGTTGAACCCTGGTTTGTAAAACTATTGTTATCTAAGTCTTCCGCTATTTACTCCGATGTTATTTGTCAAAATGTTCAAGAGATTGTAACTGAATTGTGAGATGATCTTGCGGACATCGGGCACTGATGTAGCCCAGTGGCAGAACCGGTCTTAATCTCTTGGCTGTACGGATCGACTGTCAGTGATTGACAGTGATCAGTGGGCCATGGGATTAGGGCCGTTACGTCACAGAGTGGTATCGGAGCATCTCACTACGACGTTGCAATCTTTTTGCGAAAATTTCAAAAGGTTTTTAAGTCCAAAACTAAACTTGACTATTTTGAGTCCAAATTGCTTCTCTCATCTCATCTTGTCTTTGGCAACTAGTAGCAAGACAACTTGTTTAAGCCCTATGTACCTTACCTTAGTAGTTGCATTGCCTTGTTCCGTAGGAACGAATCATGCATCATGCCATAATCACTTGAGATAATAACTTCCTCTCTAAGTCTGTTGGGTTAGTATGCCTTTACCTTTTTCTTGCTAGCCTTTCTCACCTATAACCTCTTGTCCAGATATGGTCATTATCAAGCGGACTGCTCGCAAGTCGACTGGACCGAACGGTGTGCCGCGTCACCAGCTGGCGCCACGCACCGGAGAAGAGACTGGAGAATCCTCCAATGGTCGTCGTTTTCCCCGTCAGACCCGCAAACAGCTGAAGGAGGAAATCAAGAATCTGAAGGCTGAGATGGAGAACATGGAGCATGACTTCTATCTTTCCCGCATGGAGTTTTATGAGACACGAGCCGCTCTGGAGGAAGCCAACAAGAATGTGGTCCGTGCCATCCAGCAGCGTGATGCAACCTGGATCCGCGAAGATGTCACCAGAGCCCAGCTCCATGGACTGCAGCAGTACACTGCCCAGATTGAGCAATACAATGATATGCTTCATGAGGAGGTACATCAGCTGTACAACCAACTTCACCCCGTGGTTCCACCTGTTGCTGAGGATCCAGACGATGGAGTCGTGGAGGAACCTGAAGTAGAACATGAGCCAGACCAGAATGAAGAAGTGGAACCTGCTGAAGATGTTCACGTTGAGGACGAGGATGAGGAGGAAGAGCCCGAACTCATCATCGAAGATGAAGATGACGATGAAGAGATGATCATCATCGATGACGACTAGATTCGTTGTGTCTATGCCATCTGCTCACCTAAAGCCTTAAGTCTAGGTTTGGGGCGTTAGTTGGTCTTCTGTCTAGTCGAGTCTGTATCGTGTCTTGTACCTTTCCTTTGTCAGTTGGTGGTTATCTATCGAACCTCTGTATCAGTTATCTACCCTTGCATCAATGAATCTTATCAGTCAGTTTCGTTCAAAAGCAATCTTTGGATGCTAAGTTCCCAAATTCTTAACAGATGCCTGTGAACACCCGCACTGGAGCCGGAAGTTCCGGAGGTGCCAACCTTCCAAACCCTCCACCAGTTCCTGCTACCCTGGCAGATGCCATTGCAGCCTTGGCCGCCGCTGCCAACGTGATGGCTCAGAACCAAGGGCAGCAGAACAACGGCAACCGTGGTCGTCGCAATTAACCAAGAGACAACCTACGTGGACTTCACTGAAACCCGACCACCGGTCTTCACGAAGGCCGATGAACCTCTCGAGGCTGACGACTGGTTACGCACCATGGAACAGAAGTTCAGTCTTTTACACTGCACAGAGATCCAGAAGCCTCGGTTCGCTTCTCAGCAGCTCCGTGGTCCCGTAAGTGCCTGGTACGCCAACCTGTTGGCTGCCCAGCCTGAAGGACACCAGCTGACCTGGGAAGAGTTCCGCACCGCTTTCCGTGCACACCACATCCCGTCAGGTCTGATGAAGATGAAGCTTGATCAGTTCCTAGCCCTGCAACAGAAAGATTCCACCGTTATGCAGTACGTGGGACAGTTCAACCACCTGAGCCAGTATGCCTCCGACTATGTCAACACAGAGGAAAAGAAGAGAGATTGTTTCCTTAGGGGTCTGCACCCTAAGATTCGCAGAGGACTATCCAACAACCTAAACGGATCCTATCATGATGTCGTTGACCGTGCTGTCGCTTTCGAGGAAAGTAACCGCCAGTATCAGGAGGAGAAGAAGAAGAAGGCTGGGTCTAGCAGCTTCTCCAGCAACCATAAACGCCCAAGAATCATCTATCACCCCAGCCACCACCAAAACCGTGCCCCATACCCTCATCAGCATGTGGTCGTTCGTACTGCGGCCACCACTCATAATGCCAACCAGCAAAGTGCCACTCAGCCGAACGCCCCAGGTGTTCGTGTCACCACCCCTCAAACAGCTTACAACCATCCATGCTACAACTGTGGCCAAGTTGGTCACTGGTCTCGCGAGTGCCCAAAACCCAAGAAGAATGCCCAACATGCACAGAAAGGCCCTGGAGGATCATAGCAGCAGCACCGTGCACCGCAGCAGCACGTCCAGAAGGGCAAGTTTGTCAAGAAGCACGGGCAAGTCTACTTCACCACCGTCAGTAACATCCCAGAAGGAGAGCCCGTCATGCTCGGTAGGTTCCCTGTTGCCAATCATCCTGCAGTCGTCTTGTTTGATTCTGGTGCATCGCATTCCTTCATCAGTCGCACTTTTGTCATCAAGCATAAGTTACCCATGGGGGAGTTAAAAGAAAGTTTCTGTATACTTTCGCCTGGAGGGCGGATAAATACTAAGGAAGTGGTCCGCAGTATACCAGTAATGTTGGGGGAACATGTCTTTCCTACCACCATGATAGTACTGCGCAATCAAGAGATAGATGTCATCTTAGGCATGAATTGGATGTGTCAGTATAAAGCCATGATAGACATCTTGAATAGAGTTGTGAGAGTGGATATTCCTAACAGCACCTCCAAACTCCTTCTCCAACTTCCTATGCCTCAAAAACCAGCAACCACCCAGTTGAATACCGCCTGTGTTCCGGAAGTCAGGGATATTCCCGTGGTCTATGAGTTCCCTGATGTCTTTCCAGAAGATTTACCTGGTCTGCCTCCCGACCGTGATGTTGAGTTTGCCATAGAGCTAAAGCCCGGGACTGCTCCTATATCCCGTAGAGCTTATCGAATGCCTCCCAGAGAGTTGGCAGAGCTGAAGATCCCAATTGCAAGAGCTATTGGACTAAGGGTCTCATTCGCCCAAGTTCATCTCCTTGGGGCTGTCCTGCTATCTTTGTGAAGAAGAAGGACAAAAGTCTTCGTCTGTGCGTTGACTATCGCCCGCTCAATGAGGTCACCATCAAAAATAAATATCCCTTGCCTCGCATTGACCTTCTTTTTGACCAGTTATCTGGAGCCAGAGTGTTCTCCAAAATTGATCTCAGATCTGGCTATCCACCAAATAAAAATCCGTCCAGAAGACATTCCTAAAACAGCTTTCACCACCAGATACGGTCTATATGAGTACTTGGTCATGTCCTTTGGCTTGACCAATGCCCCCGCTCATTTCATGTATCTCATGAACTCTGGGTTCATGCCAGAGCTCGATAAATTTGTAGTCGTGTTCATTGACGACATCCTTGTCTATTCAAGAACTCCTGAAGATCACGCCAAGCATCTTCGAATCGTCCTCTCTCGTCTCAGAGATCACCAGCTGTATGCCAAGTTCAGTAAATGTGAATTCTGGCTAGATCGAATTCAATTCCTTGGTCATGTCCTGTCCGCTGAAGGTGTGTCAGTTGACCCTGAAAAAGTGGCAGATATCTTGGATTGGAAGCCACCTACCACTGTCCGCGAAGTTCGCTTCATGGGAATGGCTGGATACTATCGTCGTTTCATCCCAGATTTCTCCAGAGTCGCCAAGCCTATCACAGAGTTGTTGAAAAATTCCGTGGATTTCAGTTTGGTCACCAGCCTGTGAGCAAGCCTTTCAAGCCCTGAAGAAACTGCTAACTACATCACCAGTCCTAGCTCAACCAGATATCGAGAAACCCTTCGATGTATACATGTGATGCATCTGGTACTGGTTTGGGCTGTGTTTTGATGCAAGAAGGACGAGTAATCGCTTATGCCTCACGACAGCTTAAGCGACATGAGGAAAACTACCCCACCCATGATCTTGAGCTAGCAGCAGTCGTGCATGCCTTGAAGATTTGGCGTCACTATCTGTTGGGCAGCACCTGCAATATGTATACGGATCTCAAGAGCCTAAAGTATATCTTCACTCAAGAAGAATTGAATATGAGGCAGAGAAGATGGCTTGAGTTGATTAAAGATTATGATCTCGAAGTACATTACCATCCTGGTAAGGCAAATGTAGTTGCCGATGCCCTCAGTCGCAAGTCATACTGCAACTGTCTGACGACGAAGCCCTATGATCTTTCCTTGTGCCATGAACTTGAAAGGATGGGTATCGAAATGATTCCGCAAGGAAGCTTGAGCAATGTCAGCATAGAAACATCCATCAAGGATCAAGTCATTGCTGCTCAAAAGGATAACCCTGGAATCAAGCACATCATCGAAAAGGTCCAGACCGGAAAGGCTGATTGCTTCAGGATCGATGATGTAGGAGTTGTTTGGTTCAAGAACCGTCTAGTAGTTCCCAAGGTGCCTGAATTGAGACAGTTAATCCTTGATGAAGCACACTTGACCAGATTCTCTATTCACCCCGGCAGCAACAAGATGTACCAAGACTTAAAGCAGAGATTCTGGTGGACTAAAATGAAGATTGAGATTGCCCGGTATGTCGCTCAGTGTGATACCTGCCAAAGAGTCAAGGCAGTACACATGAAGCCTGGAGGAGAATTGCAACCTTTGTCAGTACCCGCTTGGAAATGGGACGACATTAGTATGGATTTTGTCAATGGACTACCCAAGACCCAGAAAGGTTTTGATTCTATTTGGGTAATCGTGGACCGACTCACTAAGCAAGCTCACTTTCTGCCAGTCGAAGACCAGTTACACCGTCCCCACGTATGTCACTTTGTACAAGAACCACATAGTGAAACTTCATGGCATACCCAAGACCATTGTCTCTGACCGTGGTACCCAGTTTGTCGCTAAGTTCTGGAAAGCGTTCCATACCTCGCTTGGAACCAAGCTCTTACATAGCACAGCTTATCATCCTCAAACTGATGGACAAACGGAGCGAGTCAACCAAGTGCTGGAGGACATGTTGAGAGCCTGTGTTCTCACCTTCGCAGATACTTGGGATGACTGTTTGCCTTTGGCAGAGTTCTCTTATAATAACAGTTACCAAGAGAGCATCAAAATGGCACCCTTTGAAGCACTGTACGGCCGTCGTTGTCGTACACCCCTCAGTTGGTCTGAGCCCGGAGAAAGAGAATTCTTTGGAGTTGACCTGGTCAAAGATATGGAAGAGAAAGTCAAGCAGATACAGGAGAATATGAAGATTGCCCAATCTCGACAGAAAAGTTACGCTGACAAGAGACGTCGACCTCTGAAGTTTCAAGTTGGAGATTATGTATATCTCAAGGTCTCACCAACCAAAGGAGTCACTCGTTTTGGAGTCAAAGGAAAGTTAGCACCCCGCTACATTGGTCCGTTTGAGATTTTGGAATGTTGTGGCAAGGTAGCTTACAAGCTGAAGTTGCCCGATCATCTCTCCGCTGTCCACAATATTTTCCATGTCTCCCAACTCAAGAAGTGTCTCAGAGTACCAGAACATGTCGTGGAAGTTGAAGGTGTCGAGCTAGAGCCTGATCTATCCTACTCAGAATATCCAGTTCGCGTGTTGGACCACAAGGATCGCGTTACTCGAAGAACCACCACAAGATGGTACAAAATCCAGTGGAACCAGCACTCTGAAGAAGAAGCTACTTGGGAATCTGAAGACTTCTTAGCAAAGAACTACCCCGACTTTCTCGAATCCCTGTCTATGTAAAGTTTTGTCTTTATCCCTTCTTTGTCCTTCCTTAAGACGCAGAATCTCGGGACGAGATTTCTTTAAGGGGGGGAGGCTGTAACACCTCTGGTGTTTAGCATGTAATTAACTTGACATATCATCATTATCATCTTTAAGCATCTTGATCATGATTTCATGTGTGTCATTTTATGTGAAGTACCTCTATTGCAAAAACCCTAAGTAGCCCACTTCTCTCTACTAGGGCAAAATGGTAATTTCATCTCTGTGATTAGCTTTGTGTAATTCTTGTTCCTTTGGTGTCTTGTAGTTTTGTTGTGTTGGCCAAAGTTCAAAAATCAGAATTTGATTCCAAATCCCTTTGCAAAACCCTGATTTCCAAATCCTGGATTTTATCCCTTTTTTTGTAATTCAAAAATTATTCAAAATTTGGGGTTGGTCCAAAAAGCAAAGTTGTAGATCTGTCAAAGAGAAACAACTTTGGTATTTACAAATTTTCAAGTTGCAGTACAAAGTTTTGAGTTATTTCAAATTCAATCAAACTCCAGTTTTTGTCCCCTTTTCAGTTTTCAAGATGAGTTCAAAAACCAATGAGTTTCAGGAAAAGTGTTTAATAGCAAAGTTGTAGGTTTTGGCAAAATGAACAACTTTCATATTTGCAGATTTTCAAGTTTCAGTATGAAATCCAGAGTAATTTTGATTTGAATCAAGTTTGAAAAAGTGTCCCCTTTACTGTTTTCAAATATTGTTCAAAAACTATTTGGAATTTGAAAATGTTCATATTGACAAAGTTGTAGATCTCATTTTTCTGAACAACTTTGATGTTTTGAGTTTTTGCTGCTCAGTTCAAATTTGGGAGAAATTTGCAAAATTCAGAAACCAGCAAAGTCAAACCCTACCCCTAGCACTGTTCTTCTTCCAGCTAGGGCCAAGGGGGGGCCCGGCCATGGCGCCCCGCCGGCGTCGCGCGCGCCGCGTGCCTGGCTGCTCCCCACGCGCCTCCAACCTGTCGCCGCTGTCCCCTTGTTCCCTCCGCGCCCGCACGCGAGCGCTGACCCTCTCTCCCGTCCCCTACAGAGCTCTGCGCGCCGCCGCCGCGTGGCCATCGCCGGCGAGCACACGCCCGAGCCCCGGCTGCACGCCATCACCCCCGCCAGAGCGCAATCGAGTGCGCACGCGCTCGCCGTGCTTATCCACACCACCTCGAGGTCTCTACCGGCCTCTGGCCGCGCCTATAAGAAGGCCGCCGGAGCCCGACCTCCCTCACTCACCTCCGCCGCCGTCGCCAGCTCACACCAGCGCCTCGCGAGCTCAACCACCTAGCTCAGCAGCTCTGCCTTGATCTGGTGAAGCTTCCCCACCCTCCAATTTCACCTCTACCGTTCCCGTTTGCCCGGCGTAACTCGTCGTTGCCGCCTCCGGCAGAAACCCGGCGAACTCGGGTTCGTGGAATTCGCCGTCTCCGGCCTTGATCATCTCCCTCCGACCCTCGCATTCGCTTCCCTGTCTCCGTGCGACTCTAACCCGGCCATCGCGGCTCCGTTTGTTGCACAGGGTCGCCAGGACGCCTGTCGCCGCCGCGAGCTTCCCGCCGGTCACCGTCGACCTCCTCCACCGTCCATCCCCGTCCCTCACCGAGCTGCCCAATCGACTCCGGTGAGCTCCCTTATGCTCCCTGTGCTCTTGGTTTCACCCCGGACCCCCTGGCTTGGCCGGCGTGCCGAGCGCCGCCCGTTTGTGGTCGCCGGCGTCGAGCAGCGCCGCCGTGTCCTGTTTTTTTTTTTTCTTTTCAAGATGTGAATAGTGTTCTGTTTTCTCTTTTTTGTATGATTTTCTGTAGACATCCATAAATTCTGAAATTTTTGTGGTAGACTCTTTATGCTCTAAAGTATTTTATAAAAATATGAAACTTGAGTTTTGTGCAAAAATTTGAAAATGAAAAATTCCCCTTTTAATTGAAAAATGAAGGCTTTGGTATTTTTGGAGAGTGATCTATGGCTCCAAAAATCTTGAGATAAAATTTGCAAGCTAGCTATGTCATGCTGAACCTCTGGTAAAATTTTGAAGGCATTTGGAGCAAGTTGATTTTTGAGCTTTATTTTAATTAAGGAATAGTGCCTTTTGTTAATTAAATGTCTAGATTTAATTGAGCACCTTAATGACCTCCAAAATTTATGAAATTTGTTTTGCCATATACTTGTACCCTTATGAACTTGTGTGATTAATTTGGTAATTTTTGGAGCACCTTCATAAAATGACCTTTTTATATAATTAAGAAAATAGAAAAAGGTGATTAGGGTTAGCGTTGAATGCCCTGTGATGTGACTTTTGGATTGCTTGACGTTCATAGACCCATACCCCTCTGGTCTATGATGTTTGTGATGCCTTGCTATGTCCATACTTAGGCTTAATAAAAGTTGCTTAATTAAACTTGTTAATATTGTTAAAAAGGGATAAGTAATCTATTGACCACTTTAACCACCACTCATACTTTGCAAAGCTATACTCTAGTGTTATCCTATGCACTTTGTTCATACTAGCATTCTCATGAGCATTCATCATTGCATCCGTATAGTTGACGAAGAAAGCCCTGAAGTCGAGGTAGCCACCGAAGGATCTGTCCCCGAGGCAACCCCGAGCTCCGACACCTATACCTACCCCGAGTCTGCTCTTTTTGCCATCCAAGGCAAGCCCCGGTGCATTTAACCCTACCTTGCTTTTATAAATGTTTCCTTAAATGTCTTTGAGTTAAATTATTGCATTAGGTTGATAGGAGTTGAGTGAAATCCTATCTGATGCATTATCTACCTTGACCAATGATACACCCGATACCCGCTTTTCAAAAACTATTTGCGAAATGCTTAGCAATGCTATATGATAGATTTGCAATAAAAATGCCAATCTCAAAAGTGTGATCACTTTAAGAATATTTATGGGAATTTCTGGTTTACTCCCACTATTGGCTAAGTATCTGATCCGTACCTAGTCAATGGGAAGGAGAGGTTGTCTTTGCGTACGGTGCCGTCATGTTGTAGTCCGGGACTCAACAGTTGACACCGACCGGGACAGGGTTGAAAAACTGACAGGACCTGTACTCTCGGGTTAGAGTCCCGAGGTGCTTGTCGCTGGCTGGAAAATTAGGGACCACCTGTATGGGGGCCTGCTGACTAAGACTTGCAACTATTCACATACTACGGAAAGCTTCGGCTCCGAGGAATCCTTTATTGGACCGACAACCGCGCACTGGGAGTGGAGAGATGGCGGAAGTAGCATGTACCCACGTGGGTTAAAGTCCCGGATTGGAGTGGTGTACTGTACTTCCGGGTGGCGTAGGACCGGGCCCAATCTTGGAGGAATCGTGGGAGACGAGTTGGCATATGCAAGCTTTGGTGCTACATATGCAGTGTGGATAGGGACCCTCAGCTGAGTATTATTTATCCGGATTAACGCTGCTCCTCGGTCATGGAGACTTAGTCACTGACTGTCAACAGGGAGTGGTTCTCAACTAGGAATGTTTTGAAAGTAAAATGAATCAAGGATTATGATGGAACAAGGAATATCTGAGTCTTTTCAAAATAAGGAACAAAGTTTGAAAAATGCTTTTTTGCAAAATACTTGAACTTGCTTAAGCCTTACCTTGACTACCCTAAGCCTGCATTCCTGAGTCTTCTCCCTTTTCTTTAGTCGGGTAAGTCTTGTTGAGTACCTTTGTACTCAGGGTTCTTTTACCCATGTTGCAGGTATGGCAGATTCCTCAGTATGCCTTGGACCCTGCTGTGTGACTGTTGTTCAGGAAGAGGCCGATGAGGCTGATGAGTGATTATTCACCCTCGGGCTGGGTGAAGTATCTTTATCTTTTAGTTGTTGTCATATGCTACCCTGCCAACTCTATCTATTTGAACTATGGTCTGTAATAACTTCACTTTAATGTTATGTTGAACCCTGGTTTGTAAAACTATTGTTATCTAAGTCTTCCGCTATTTACTCCGATGTTATTTGTCAAAATGTTCAAGAGATTGTAACTGAATTGTGAGATGATCCTGCGGACATCGGGCACTGATGTAGCCCAGTGGCGGAACCCGGTCGTAATCTCTTGGCTGTACAGATCAACTGTCAGTGGTTGGCAGTGATCAGTGGGCCATGGGACTAGGGCCGTTACGTCACAGGCAAGCTAATAGATTCATTAAGTTATCGATGTTGTTTTATGTTTTAATTTGTTTCCTTATGTTTTAAACAACATCTTGCCCAATCAAGATTGACAAGCAGTTAAAGCTTAAAAGTTGTTTAGATCGGCTACCTAAAGATGTTATATGCTTACATCAGAGAGAATAGCCGATCTAAGCTTCTCATCGACTATTTTGTTAATCTTGGTTGTTACATGCTGTGCGTTCGAGATATTCGATAAAATCGTGTTTTGATCTAAGAATGGACAAATCTGGTTTAGCATGTTTATTATGGCTATATTTTCGATCCCCACTGATACATATGATAGATTAGGTATGTTTGATTTTAGATTAAATCATGGTTTTTACGGATAGATCTTATTCGTGCCTCATGGACCCTGCATCGGCTAAAATAGCCGATCCAGTTATGTTTTCTTCATAATGTGTTCTTTTAAGTGGCTTGGAATTAACGGATCTACTCTTTGCATAAGACGTGATCTAGCTTAGTCATCATTATGGTTGTATGGAGACACCCCACTGTTGATGTTTAAGCTATTTTATCGATCTATTTGTTATTATGGCTGTATGGAGACACACCACTGTTAACAAATAGAACTGCTCGTGCAATTAGTCGATACGTTGGTTTCATGTCTCTTAGACACACACACAGATCTTTATTCTACTAATATGCTTACGCTTATCGGCTATTTATCTGCTCCGAATACTTCTTTGCATATATCATAGCCGTTTTGCTTCATATATTTTTTCAATGCCTTCACGTAATTTCTTAGGAGTTGACTTTGTAGTCAATGTCCTATCAACAATGGCTATATCAGAGACGCACAATCTGGAACTGTCTGGCACCAAACCGGCAGGTTCCATAATTTGACAACGTTTTCTTCTCCTTGTCAATTGCAGGTCAAATTGACTGGCACGCCCGAAGTCGATCTCGCTAAGATTCGGCACCACCATCTGCTGAAGGTTCAGGAGGTCAGGACCTTGCTCCGTACGCCCTCTGAGGACCGTGCACTCGAGTGTGTTGGCGTGA
Organism: Coix lacryma-jobi var. lacryma-jobi; assembly: GCA_009763385.1. Lineage (NCBI taxonomy): Eukaryota > Viridiplantae > Streptophyta > Magnoliopsida > Poales > Poaceae > Coix > Coix lacryma-jobi. The sequence continues at coordinate 71,299,837 of CM019831.1, read as the reverse complement.
CCGACCGAAAGTTTACGTCAACACATTCTTTTGGCACGCCCAGTGGGACCCAATCGTCTGATCATGACAATCGGTAATGATGAAGTGCTAAACGTAACGATGGAGGATCTCCCAGATGAGGTCCAATGCCTAATAGAACAAACTGTTGAGCAATATCGGGGTATGTGTTTGCTGAGCTTCAGCAAGACCAGAGGCAAAAAGGTTATTCAGAAGACTCATCTTCCAAGGGTGATTCTGGAAGGGCATGAAGATCCAATGATCCAGATACAACACAATGCTATGCGAGAAGTGATCAGCAAAGCCATGTCTACTACTCTGATGAACCACAATGAAGTTTTTCTCAACAGTCTCACAAATGCCATTAAGGAGGCCTTCAACTTAGGCGATTATAGAAGGGGTCTGGTATATACCGTGAGAAACAATCAAGGAGCTGAAAGAAACAATCAAGGAGCTGGAAACTCTACTGGACCTCAGATCAATGGCCCTAATGGCAGTGGAAACCAAATGATTGTCAGCCCTGGAGGTGTGACACCGCAGCCGATGCAACAACCGAATATGAGTAATAACATGTACTCATCGGCTACAAAAATAGCTCCCCATGCAAGGCGCATTACTAGAGATTTCAATGCGCCAACATATCAAGGGAACGTAGTACCCAGTGATATTCTTCAAGGATATCATTATGTTTCAAATTATTATACCTTGGATGCTCAGGAGAACCCGGGATATCATGGCAATGCCTTCGGGGGGCAGAACATCGGCCATCAGGGGCCGGTGAATCAAATTGATCAACTAATGAGTCGGGTAACTGATTTGATTCAAAAGCAATTTGGCTTAACGCCAAAATCTACAATGACTGGCTACAAAAAGCCATATCCAGAGTGGTTTGATCAGGTTGTTCTTCCTCCAAGATATAGAATCCTTGATTTTACCAAATTCACAGGAACTGGGTCAGTAACAACCATGGAACATGTAACCCAGTTTCTAGTCCAGCTTGGGGAGATTGGTGATGAATCAGCACTTAAAGTCAGAATGTTCCCTTTATCTCTATCTGGTTCGGCTTTTTCATGGTTTTCATCTCTACCACCCAATTCCATTCAAAGCTGGGAAGATTTGGAAGACAAGTTTCATAAATACTTTGACTCTGGAATATTGGAAAAGGGCCTGATAGACTTAATCGATACAAGGCAAGGAAATAATGAGACTGGATGCCACACTACAAAATTTTTGGTCTACTGCAACACTGAAAAAGTGTAGCAAAAGACCCAAAAATGGTAGCAATAGTAATTTTGCTACCATTTGTTTTTGGTTAAATGTCGTTGCACTTGTAAGGGTAGCAATAGCATAATGCAACGGGTTACATTTTAGTTGCGACACATAGCCCCTCTATTGCAACACTTTTGACGCTTTTGCAACACCTGGTGAGTGTTGTAACAAAAGCAATTGCAACCACTTTGGGTGTGGTAATAGTATCAATTGCAACGAACTAGGCGTTGCTAGCGATACGTATTGCGACACGCTGGTCGTGTAGCAACACAATGCAATCGCAACGCAACACAGGTGTTGCAATCATGGTTGTTGCTACGCAGAGAAAGCATTGCAATAGAGGTTCTCTATTGCCACGTCGCCTAAATGGTTTCTATAGGTGGCTTAGGTTATTGCAACGTCTCTTCAGGTTGGTTGCTACAGGGAGGTCATATATTGCCATGTTTCTGAATGGTTGCTATAGATGGCATAGGCTATTGCCACGTTACTTAGGTTGGTTGCTACAGACAGGTCATCTATTGCCACGTTACTAACTAGCTGGTTGCTATAGGTAGATTCCTCTATTGCCACCGTTATCTTTTTGTAGTTGCAAGAGATAGTTTCTCTATTCCCACGATTATCGTATCTATTGCCACAACTAAATGTAGTTGTTATATGTGCCATTATATATTGCAACACCAGATTAATATATTAATAATTCATGTTGCGGCACTTTTTTGGTAGCTTAAATCAATAATCACAAAACGACAAATACATAATGAAGGAAACATCGACATCCATTAAAACAAAATATAATTTGTTCATTCAAAATCTTTAATGAAACACACTGAGTGTCAAACTAAATGAGAACACAAGTAGATAGCTTAACCCATAATAATGTGTCAAGCACAAACAACTGTTTGAACTCATTCGAATGAAAAGACTAATGTCTACTGTAGCAGCGAAGGTTCCCTTGATATGTATGTTGGCCATCGTCCCACCATTCGCATGCTCATTTTCAAACTCAAGATTCCTCCTGAAAAAATCATTGACATGCATTAGTTAAACTGAGACTAGTGGTGGCAAAGCTAATTGAACACTAAAGCAAAACATGAGCTGCAGTACTAGAGTTTTGTGAGCTGTAGTACTAGAGCTTTGTGAGCCGCAATACTATCAACCATGAACTTTGAAGCGAACAACAAATATAAACATACATGCAGCTGTCTCCCAAGATGACATTCTGAGGAAACATTATGAGAAGTTCCTTGAGTTGCTTGATTCTTTCTCTTCTGTTGTCATAAAGCATATTCCTAGATGTCAGAATCAAGAAGCTTATCGATTAGCTCAAAGTGCTTCTGGGTATCGGCAAATCGTTGAAATACTAACTGATGAAGTTGCTGATAGTGATGATTGGAGGATTGAGATTATTGAATACTTGAGGGACCCATCGCAACAAGTATCCAGAAAATTGAGGTATAAGGCTACGAAGTTTGTCCTTCTTGATGATCAACTTTATCATAAAACAATCGATGGCGTACTTCTTAAATGTGTCAATCAAGAAGAGGCCAAAGTTTTAATGGGAGAAAATCCACGAAGGAATTTGTGGTGCACATCAGTATGCTCATAAAATGAAGTGGATGATCAGAAGAGCAGAATATTTTTGGCCGACCATTTTAGAAGATTGTTTTAAATATTATAAAGGATGTCAAGGGTGCCAAAGATTCGGTAATGTTCAGAAGTCTCCAGCATCAGCTATGAATCCGATCACAAAGCCATGGCCATTTAGAGGATGGGGAATAGATCTGATTGGCCAAATATTTCCGGCATCTAGCAAAGGGCACAAGTTTGTGTTGGTAGCAACTGACTATTTTACTTAATGGGTTGAAGCTATTCCTTTGAAAGAGGCTTCATCAGCTACCGTAATTGAGTTCATCAAAGAGCACATCATTTATCGATTCGGTGTTCCTCAAACTATTACCACAGATCAGGGAAAGATGTTTACATCAAAAGAATTTGAGGATTTTGCTGCTAGATTAACTCATCTCTGTATTATGCTCCAGCCAATGGGCAGGTTGAAGCTTCTAACCAGATTTTGATCAAAATCATTAAGAAAAAGGTTAAGGAGCATCCAAAAAAGTGGCATTCAATACTTAGTGAAACCTTGTGGTCCTATAGAATGGCATGTCATGGTGCAACTAAGTGTTCACCATATGAGTTGGTCTACGGTCACGAGGCTGTATTGCCTTGGGAAATCAATATAGGATCCAGAAGAGTATCACAGCAAAATAATTTGAAAGCCGATGAATATAAACATCTCATGATGGACAATCTTGATGATTAAACTTTCATCGGCTAAAGGCTCTGGAAAACATTAGAGCTCAGAAGTTGAGAGTAGCTAAGTATTATAATCAAAAGGTCAGGCAGAAAAAGTTTAGTGAAGGGGACTTGGTTTGGAAAGTCATTTTACCTATTGGAACTAAGGATAGCAAATACGGTAAGTGGTCACCAAATTGGGAAGGACCCTATTGGATTACCAGATGTGCTCCTGGCAATGCCTATTTCTATGAGACTCTATAAGGTATCAAGTACTTCAAAGCAATTAATGGGAAATATTTTAAGAAATATTACCATAGTATCTGGGTGGATCTGTTATAATCTGGTCAATAACCGATATATGTGTATCATCGTTGGTACCCAATTGATAGCCGATACTAATGTATCGCCTTCAGAACAAAAATAGCCGATGCAAGCGAGGCATCGCCTTCAGCCCAAAAATATGAATTCAAGAATTGTTGAAATTAAGAGACCTCAATGGGCCTTATCGCAAGGAGATCATAAAGGAGCAGAATTTCATTATATTCATGAAGAGGTTTCTTATGCGAAAGCTTGACCCTAATGAACTACTCGAAGACCTTATCTACTATGATTACAGAGGGGGTAGACTCTGCTATTTCCCCGGCTGCTCCTCAACCACCATCGAAGTGCACTTCCATGGCGTGGCTTATTCTGGGGGTAACCTCAAGGCCACCCAGGTCTTGGCCGATGTAGGCTTGGGCAGCCCCGAGGGCCATGGCGGCGCCATGACGGACACCATGGAGGGCGACCTCATGTACCCTTGCGGGGATGTTGGTCACCCTCTCTACGACTGTTAGTAGTTCTTAACTTCACTAAAGATAGAGCTAGACAACAATCTCCGGTAACGGCCCAGAAATGCTTGTTGACACTTGCTAACGTCGTTACTAGGAGTAGACTATGGAATCTATCCCTGGCAACGGCGCCAGAAATGCTTGTAGCAAGTCTAGTCACTATATCTAAAGGAGTGAAGCTAAAGCAGCTATCTACTAATGTCAAATGGGGTTGTCAATCCCGACACTAGTAGGAGCTAGCTAGAGAGATTGCAATCTACCTAGAGGAGATTCTACAAGCGCACGGAACTATCATAGTAGCACTTCGCCTGGGAGTACCAGGTGTCGATTTATTTGATCCCAAAGGAAGGCTAGGGTGGTGTATGAGTCGAGTCAAGGAGGGGATGAGAGTCAAAGAATAAGAAAGGGAAAAGGAGAGAAGAGAGAGGGAGATGAAAGGCTAGAAAAAATTTATGAGTGGATAGGTAAGGATGAAAGGAATGGTTAAGGTAAGGTGGATGGATAGGTAGATAGGGGGAAAAGATAACTAAGGATAACTAATATAACTAACTAATAACTAATAACTACTCCTAGATAACTACGAAGCAAGATAGGCAAATGCCAAATAAGCAACCAAGTTAAGTATAGTTTTATTCCTATCCTGTCTAGTACCGAGGCGTACTAGCCTTTACCACTGACTTTGGTTGAACGCTAGCACAACGAGCCTTACTGTTAAACTAGACCAACTACGTGGTGGAACTCAAGGCGCACAAGGCTGTCACCACCTGCTTGCTACCACAACAATTCGGGGGTCTAGCCGTATCTGAAGGTAAGTCTACAACTAAGCACCACGCCTAATTATATTCTAACTATCTCTATCCTGGCCTAGAATAGAGACACCCTTGCGGACGTCAGAGCAAATACTTGACTAAATAAGATAAACACTAAACTAACTAAGCAACCTATTGGCAAAGATCAAACACTAAGCACACTAGAGATTAACTACTATGGCTAAGTGAATTGAAATGTAGGATAGCTAGGTACTCAAGCAATCAATCAAGTATACTACTCAATACTGGTAAGTAGAATAAAGTAATACTTGAAATGATGAACTAGAATATAGTAAAGTGCTTGAGTTACAAGAGCAAAACCTGAACCGGATATGAAGGAAGACTCTTCCCAACTCCAGGACCGATTACTCGCACGCTTCTACTCTTGAGCTAAGCCTTGAGCAGCGCTTCCGCGAGGGCAATGAGGCAAGGATGCCTTGCTCTACTAGCTACCTACTTGCCTAAGCTTGGCTAAATCCTAAGCTATTAGCTCTCTAGCTTTAGCCTTGCTTTCTCTTTGCTTCTTCCTTCCTTTCCTTGCTTGAAATGAAGTGACACCTCCAGGGGGGTATTTATAGCCAAGTGAGTGAGGGGGTACTTATAGGGGGCAGCCAACCGACCTAGGGCAAACCCTAGTGGCGGGCGCCAGCCCTAGGTGGCGGCCGCCACCCCCTGGCCCTTGGATGCACCGTCATTGATCCTACGGTCTCCAGGGACTCTTCCAAGGCTGTTCCAAGGTCAGTTGCATGTCGAAATAACCGTCACTTGGGCAATTAGGTCATGATCCACATGACATCTCTTCTTAGCCCTCCGATGCCACCGACCTAGTGACCAAGGGCTAAGATTTGGCCCTGGGGTGGTCACACGGATCAGTGACATGGTAGGGGAGAGTTTGGGCCTCTCCTTGGTGGCGGGCGCCACCCTACTAGGGCCCAAATGGGCCCTGGTGAGTGGTCTCGGCCCCTGGTGGGTCCATTCTCCAAATTTGGTCCAAATCCTGCATTCAAATAAAAATCTATGGACATGTGGAATTTGGTTAGTTTGAAACCTATTTGACTACTTTTCATGCCTTTTTGGTGAATTTTTGGGTAAAATGTTGATGGTAAAAAAAGTGTTTAAGGACCATCAACAAGCTCCCCAAGCTAACCTGTTGCTCGTCCTCGAGCAACAATGCGGTTTAAGCATTGAGCATGAAATAGATAGCAACTTAAAATGTATACAAGTGCATATTGTATAGTGAGAAATAACTTAGTGTATATCATTAATCATAGCAATGTGGGCTTATAGCTTTTCACTTCAAACATGCAAGAGTGAAATAAAGCAGTAGATAGGAAACTTTTATCTTGCTTAGGTTTGACTAGGATTTTGTCTGGAGGTTTTTTAAGGTTTTCAAAAGATAAAAACTTGCTTAAGTCCTCCCAGATTCACTCAATCACTCAATGGTGTTTAAATCCTCACTTAGGCCAAAATGTAGCCTCTCCTATTTCTAAAGAATGATATGTGGAGTTATAGGTAGGCTAAGAATCATGAGCAAATTGCATAATGTTTATTGCTAAGCTAGACACTCAGATCATAAGGAGCAGCAAATCATAAATATTGATCAAGATGTGCATGTGTGGTTATGTGGAAGTGTATAGAGAGATATTTCATAATCCTTCCTAGTTAATTTCTGGGGTCTAGAGCTAATGATAACTCTCTCTCTTTTTTTCGATACATAGTGAGTAGACAAAAATGTGTCCTCACATTTTCTTAGGACATAGTCCTCTCTTGAGCTACTTTGCTCACTTTTTTTTTCATATCTCTCTTTTTTAGCTCTAGATTTCCCCAGATTGTTTATAGGAAAGGATTTTAGAAATGAAAAGGGGGAAGAGAGAGAAATGCTTATTCCCAGTGTAGGAATAGCATAAGGCTAGCAATGGAATGTTTGGCAAGGTATTGCATATCTCCAGTGTAGAGAATGAGCAATTTATTTGGTGGTTGCAAACTTCCAAAGTGGAGAGTAAGCAATTTATGGTGGTGTGTGTATCTTGATCAAAAGAATGATAAGCTTCTCTACTAAGATCTATGAGGTCTAACAAAGCTCAACACAAACAAAGCTCTTTGTGGTTTTGACTAACAATATTTGGCTAGTGGTGGGATGGGATAAAATCCAGGAGGAACTTTTAGCAAGGTTTTCATGATTTTTAAAAGAAATCCTCCAGATTAGGTCCTAATTTCACCTTAGCAAGTTTAAAGAATTACTCCATTTCTAACTAACTTTATTCACTAAGCATGATTTTAGTTAAAACATGTGCAACCCACAAAAGCTACAACTTAGATAAAACTAGTTATTCTAACTATAACAATAGCATTTGCATGACATATTTTATTTCTTATTCAGGTTCCAACATTTTTAAGCAGATTTTATCATTTTTACTCATGGGATAATTACTTAGGCAAGTATATAACATTCAAAAATTTCAAAAGATATAGAATTTAAGAACCAAACATAAAGAGTAAGGTTGAAACATACCTTATTGGCGCGAGGATCTCCCCCAAGCTGGCTTCTTGCTTGGTGAAGGGTCTTCATCTTTCTCGGTCGGAGCTCTTGTTCTTATTTTATTAAAAAGGAAACTATCTAATGTTGTGAAAAAGGGAAACTATCCTATTATGATATTTTATTATTCTAGCTAAGTTAACATATACTTATGCATATAACTAATGATAACTGATTTTTTTTTTTTTAGTTACATGCATGACATATGTTATTTATTTGAAAAAGGGAAATTTGAAGTAAAATTTAAAAGTAAATCCATACCTTAGATCCATGGAATTTCATCCTTATTGGGTGGATCTTCTTCCTTGGGTGCTTCTTCTTTAAGTACTTCATCGGGTTCTTCTTCTTTTGGCACCTCTCCTTTGTTATGTGAATTACACAACTCAGGAGAAGGTGGTTCTTTCTTTCTGTTCCACCTTGTTCTTAGGCGCCTCTTCTTGGTACGAACGGGTTTTGCTTCCTGCATGTTAGCGGCATATGCGGGACCACGGGAAAAGGAGAATATTTCCTTCCTCCCTCCTAATGTCATTTGCATTTTACCACTCCCCACATATATGCAAGCATCAACAGTGTTCAAGAAAGGTCTACCTAAGATTAGAGGCACATCTTTCCTATTTCCCATATCTAGTATTATGAAATCAGCAGGAACATATGAACCTCTAATATGAACAGGTAAATCAGTGACTATTCCTTCTACATAGCATGTTGATTGATCAGCTAGCACGACATAGGCAGATGTGGATGACATGGGTGGAAAGAACGAGTTTTCATAGAAATCCTTAGATAAAATGTTCACACTCGATCCTAAATCACACATGGCATTTTTAAAGACTTCACCAAAGATTGAGCATCTAATTATGGGACTACCAGGATCACCCTTTTTAACAGTCATGGTTTGATCTTCATAATAGTTAAAATATTTTATTTCAACCATATTTGCAGTTTCCATGTTAGGTTTAGCTGGATTTTGCCAGTTTCAAAAGATGGTATGATCGCAGCAAGTTGAGCTAATTGGGTTTCTAACATCTTATTAAAGCTAAGTTGATTTTTCAGAGCAGATGAGAAATCTTCCAATTTAGCATTTATGTTCTCAAGCATTTTATCATTTGACATTAATTTCTTATTCAAAAATTCAGTAGTTCTACCTTGAGAGTAGACTAGATTCTTTAAGAACAGAAATTATCAGTACTTTGGAAATTAGAGCGAGGGAATGAATTATTACCTTGAGAGTTGGAGTGCTGATTCCATCCTTGATCTTGTTGACGGAAACCGTTGTTGTTGTTGTGTGTTGTTGATGATGACGAAGTTCAAATCTTCATGTAACTCGGGGCAGTGGTTCCCAGAATGTCCGGTTTCTCCACAGACTTCACAAGTCATGTAGGATTCCAGAGATTGGACACTCTCTTGTTGGTTCATCTTCTCACAGCTGTCCAGCTTCTTGGCCAGCAGGTCCATCTTGGCCACGATCATGTCGGCCTCCTTAAGGGAATGCATACCTCGCTTACAGGGCTGCAGTCTCTCGTCATTCCATCCTTGGTTCGACACCATCTTCTCTATGAGAGCCTTAGCATCTGCAACATTCAGAGAAAAGAATGCACCGCCGGCGGCGGCATCCAAATGGCTTCTAGAGAGTGGGTTAGGCCATGGTAGAAGTTCTGGATCAACAGCCAGTCCTCCATACCATGGGTGGACAAGCAGTGACGTACTCTTGCATTCTCTCCCAAGCCTCGGGAATAGATTCCTCGGCTTGTTGCGTAAAGCTGGAGATTTTGTTGCGAAGAGCGTTCGTCTTGCCCATCGGAAAGAATTTGGCGAGAAAAGCATTGGAACACTTGTCCCATGTGTCTACAACGTTGCGATTGGTATAGAACCATTGCTTCGCTTTTCCTAGGAGAGAAAAGGGAAAGAGACGAAGACGGATGGCTTCTTGGGTTATCCCCTTAATGGTGAAGGTGCCGCAAATCTCCAAAAATTGTTGGAGGTGAGCATTGGCATCCTCATGAGCTTTGCCACAGAACGGGCTAGCTTGGACCATCGTGATCAGAGCCGGTTTCAACTCAAAATTGAGGTTGGCATCGATCACGGCTGGTCCTGTCGCTACATTGGCGGCAGAAGGAGCAGAAAACTCACGAATGGTCTTATTGGCCATCGTGAAGGTAGAACGAGATAAGAAAGAAAGAAGTTGAAGAAGATGAAGGAAAAAGATAAGAAGGACTAAGGAAAGAAAGAATGGGGAAAGATGGGATTCGCTAAGCGGAAGCTTAAGCGAAGATAAATTCGACAAGGACTCGAAGGATACACCGATTGCCTTCCCCGCGCAACGGCGCCAGAAATGCTTGTTGGTAGTTCTTAACTTCACTAAAGATAGAGCTAGGCAACTATCCCCGGTAACGGCCCAGAAATGCTTGTTGACACTTGCTAACGTCGTTACTAGGAGTAGACTATGGAATCTATCCCTGGCAACGACGCCAGAAATGCTTGTAGCAAGTCCAGTCACTATACCTAAAGGAGTGAAGCTAAAGCAGCTATCTACTAATGTCAAATGGGGTTGTCAATCCCGACACTAGTAGGAGCTAGCTAGAGAGATTGCAATCTACCTAGAGGAGATTCTGCAAGCGCACAGAACTATCGTAGTAGCACTTCGCCTGGGAGTACCAGGTGTCGATTTATTTGATCCCAAAGGAAGGCTAGGGTGGTGTGTATGGTTGAGTCAAGGAGGGGATGAGAGTCGAAGAATAAGAAAGGGAAAAGGAGAGAAGAGAAGAGAGGAGATGAAAGGCTAGAAAGAATTTATGAGTGGATAGGTAAGGATGAAACGAATGGTTAAGGTAAGGTGGATGGATAGGTAGATAGGGGGAAAAGATAACTAAGGATAACTATATAACTAACTAATACTAATAACTACTCCTAGATAACTACGAAGCAAGATAGGCAAATGCCAAATAAGCAACCAAGTTAAGTATAGTTTTATTCCTATCTTGTCAAGTACCGAGGCGTACTAGCCTTTACCACTGACTTAGGTTGAACGCTAGCACAACGAGCCTTACTGTTAAACTAGACCAACTACGTGGTGGAATTCAAGGCGCACAGGGCTGTCACCACCTGCTTGCTACCACAGCTATCCGGGGGTCTAGCAGTATCTGAAGGTAAGTCTATAACTAAGCACCACGCCTAATTATATTCTAACTATCTCTATCCCGGCCTAGAATAGAGACACCCTTGCGGACGTCAGAGCAAATACTTGACTTAATAAGATAAACACTAAACTAACTAAGCAACCTATTGGCAAAGATCAAACACTAAGCACACTAGAGATTAACTACTATGGCTAAGTGAATTGAAATGTAGGATAGCTAGGTACTCAAGTATACTACTCAATACTAGTAAGTAGAATAAAGTAACTTGAAATGAAATGAACTAGAATATAGTAAAGTGCTTGAGTTACAAGAGCAAAACCTAAACGGATATGAAGGAAGACTCTTCCCAACTCCAGGACCGATTACTCGCACGCTTCTACTCTTGAGCTAAGCCTTGAGCAGCACTTCCGCGAGGGCAATGAGGCAAGGATTCCTTGCTCTACTAGCTACCTACTTGCCTAAGCTTGGCTAAATCCTAAGCTATTAGCTCTCTAGCTTTAGCCTTGCTTTCCTCTTTGCTTCTTCCTTCCTTTCCTTGTGAAATGAAGTGACACCTCCAGGGGGGTATTTATAGCCCAAGTGAGTGAGGGGGGTACTTATAGGGGGCAGCCAACGACCTAGGGCAAACCCTAGTGGCGGGCGCCAGCCCTAGGTGGCGGCCGCCACCCCTGGCCCTTGGATGCACCGTCATTGATCCTACGGTCTCCAGGGACTCCTCAAAGGCAGTTCCAAGGTCGGTTGCATGTCCAAATAACCGTCATATGGGCAATTAGGTCATGATCCACGTGACATCTCTTCTTAGCCCTCCGATGGAATCGACCTAGTGACCAAGGGCTAAGATTTGGCCCTGGGGTGGTCACACAGATCAGTGACGTGGCAGGGGAGAGTTTAGGCCTCTCCTTGGTGGCGGGCGCCACCTAGGGGTGGTGGGCGCCACCCCACTAGGGCCCAAATGGGCCCTGGTGAGTGGGCTCGGCCCCTGGTTGGTCCATTCTCCAAATTTGGTCCAAATCCTGCATTCAAATATAAATCTATGGACATGTGGAATTTGGTTAGTTTGAAACCTATTTGACTACTTTTCATGCCTTTTTGTTGAATTTTTGGGTAAAATGTTGATGGTAAAATAAGTGTTTAAGGACCATCAACAGCGACGCTATCGCTGAAGGCGTTCACAGAGTTAGCCACCTCGTTCCCCGCCTCCTGAAGGGCCTCCAGGCGCACGGTGATGTCTGCGGAGTAAACGATGACACATCGAAGTTGAGCAAAGGAAATTCAATTAGATGAAAATTCTTCAGAGGAAAAGGAGGAATACCGGCGACGCGCGCATCGGACTCAGCACATTGTTGAACCGCTCGGGAGGCCCTCGCCTCTGCCTCCTCCAGCGCCTTTTGGAGTTGGGCGATGTGGTCTTCGAGGAGGTAGTTCCTGATGGTAGCCTCCGAGTGAAGGTTCCGCATTTCCGTCATCTGACGGTAATGACAAGCGACCGTCGACTCGGAGCTACTGGAGGATGGGTTTTCAGAAACCGGCTCCATTCCAGGAGGGGGTGCCAGAGCAGCGGCAGCATTGGATGGACCTTCATCAATCCTGGATGAAAATAATAAGAGGATCAGATTAGACTTTGTGATGGAGATCAGAAACAATTAGGCATAAAAGAAAACGTGCCTAATGCGGCGCTGGGGGCGGTAGCGAGAGTCCACTTCCTCCTCTGCAGGATGCTTGCCACGGTTGTTGTCTGCCATCGAAGGGAAAAGAGAGAGGCTTTTGGAAGGAGAGGCTTCTGGTGAGAAAAAGGGTTTTTGATTGATAGAAGCAAAAGCGAGCAGGAGGGCATTCTGAGTGTGACGGAAGATGGAGACGAAGGAGAGTTTATATTAGAAGATTGAATCTCAGAAGGAGAAAAGATGCCGCTTCGTACGATGTGTGCAGGGTACTCGAGTGGGATGTTAAATCATAACACGGTTTTCAAGAGTAGAGCAGCCGTCTCGCATTGATCGTCAAGATACTGTTCAGACCGTTTGAGATACCGAGAGGAAAGAAAGAAAAGGACTCAAAATTTTGGAATAAAATAAATTTCATCCCAAAATTGGGGGGCATGTGTTTACACCAGATTTTGGACCGAAAAGATTATTATTTTGTAAGCACAAAAGGCTGGTTTACTAAAGAAGGAATCGACTAGAAAAAATTAAGAAGCTTATATTGGTTCAAGCGTGACGAGAAGAATTCGTGTGGACCGGCATGATGGGCATCGAAGACGTGTCAATCTCGGCCGAGGAGTTCAAGTCCGGGTCATTTTTAGTTTTACTTATTATGTAACCTAGTCATGTTAGAACATGAGTCAACCGGGTTATAAATAGTTAGAAACCCGAATTTTGAAGGAACTGAATCAATCAACACATCGGCCACCGGCCAAAACCCTAGGAGTAGGAGTAACGTAGATCTCGGCGAGACCTTCAATGAGGCAGGGCTGCATCGGCTTCGACCGACATCCGGTTTGCTTGTAAGTTTCACCAATGGCTTGTGTCATTGAGCAATAAGGTTGTATTTGGCATCGACCAAACTCTTGTTAAGCTATGACATGGCTAGTTATCGATCTTAGTTCATCTCTTGTAAGACTGTCTTGACTCTGATCAATCTCTTACTTTAGTCGATCTTGACTAGTTATCGGCTCTATTGGTTTGGCAAGCTAATAGATTCATTAAGTTATCGATGTTGTTTTATGTTTTAATTTGTTTCCTTATGTTTTAAACAACATCTTGCCCAATCAAGATTGACAAAGCAATTAAAGCTTAAAATTTCTTTAGATCGGCTACCTAAAGATCTTATATGCTTACATCAGAGAGAATAGCCGATCTAAGCTTCTCATCGACTATTTTGTCAATCTTGGTTGTTACATGCTGTGCATTCGAGATATGCGATAAAATCGTTGTTTGATCTAAGAACGGACAAATCTGGTTTAGCATGTTTATTATGGCTGTATTTTCGATCCCCACTGATACATATGATAGATTAGGTCTGCTTGATTTTAGATTAAATCATGGTTTTTACGGGTAGATCTTGTTCGTGCCTCATGGACCCTACATCGGCTAAACTAGCTGATCCAGTTATGCTTTCTTCATAATGTGTTCTTTTAAGTGGCTTGGAATTAACGGATCTACTCTTTGCATAAGACGTGATCTAGCTTAGTCATCATTATGGCTGTATGGAGACACCCCACTATTGATGTTTAAGCTATTTTATCGATCTATTTGTTGTTATGGCTGTATGGAGACATCCCACTATTAACAAATAGAACTGCTCGTGCAATTAGTCGATACGTTGTTTTATGTCGCTTAGACGCACACATAGATCTTTATTCTGCTAATATGCTTACGCTTATCGGCTATTTATCTGCTCCGAATACTTCTTTGCATAAATCATAGCCATTTTGCTTCATATCTTTTTTCAATGCCTTCATGCAATTTCTTAGGAGTTGACTTTGTAGTCAATGTCCTATCAACAATGGCTATATCAGAGCCACATAATCTGGAACTGTCTGGCACCAAATCGGCAGGTTCCATAATTTGACAACGTTTTCTTCTCCTTGTCAATTGCAGGTCAAATTGACTGGCACGCCCGAAGTCGATCTCGCTAAGATTCGGCACCACCATCTGCTGAAGGTTCAGAAGGTTAGGACCTTCCTCCGTACGCCCTCTGAGGACCGTGCACTCGAGTGTGTTGGCGTGGCCGACCGAAATTTTATGTCAACACCGTGCTTCTCAGCACTTTTGCCTCGAGTGACTGGCGGACAGTCCGCCGTTGACAGGCTCGGACTGTCCGGGCCCGAACAGGGGGACTTCAGTAGCTGTGTTGTTTCTTGTTTTTGGCCGGCGGACAGTCCACCAGGGGACCGCGGACAGTGCACCCCTGGCGCGGACAGTCCGGGACTAGGAGTCCGGGAATCCGCAGTCAAGCACTATTTAGTGCGTTTGCTCTCCCAGCTTTTTTGCTTTGTTTTCGGACTTCTCGTTTGCTCCTAGAGTTCACTTAGGAACCTCTCTAGGTATCTTTGCTACTTGTTAGCATAGGTATTTGGAGATTTCTTGACATAGCCTTCCATCTACGTTCGGGAGTTGGTTTTTAGTGTAGAACTTGAGTCGGAGTTTTCGGTGTTTGGCTTGCTCTCGTTTGGTGGTGCCTCGCTGTGATCCTAGGGATCATCCACCCTCTTCCAAGGGTCGTGGGCATCACGTTTGCACTCGAAGCTTTTGGGGGTTGATTTGTGGGACAAAGGCCAAAGTTTTGAAAGAAATTTTTATGCTCCCATTCACCCCCCCTGTGGTCGCTTTCTGGTAGCGTTCTCGGTCCTTCACCAGCCTTATGGTGGTACTACCGCCAAGTCATTTCAAACCTACACAGAGAGGGTGTTAGAATGGTCTGGATGGTCGATACTGCCGACCTTATGATAGTAGTACCAACAGTTCAAAATGCACTCCATCCAGAGAGCATTGCGCGCTGCCTCCCTGGTTGGTACCACTGACCCCCATGGTCGGTACTACCAACTTCACAGATATGCATCTATGTGTTCGTGATCGTGCGGTGTCTCTCAAGCAAACTTTTGTTAGTCGACATGAGCACTTTTCTCCACATCTAGCTAGCCTAGTTTGTATCCCGGCCTCTTGATAGTCCGGCTTACCTATAACTCAAGTTTAAAGTAAACTATCAATCCACCACTTGAGCTAGGCATCTTTCGTCCAACAATATTCAACGTGCTTTGTTCACGGGATTTCAACATTTCAAATCTTTCTAAGGACTAACACCTACATACATGCCTTTATAAATCCGTTAGTCCCTAATTTGATTGTCATTAATTAGCCAGAACCCACATTGGGGGCGAATGCACTTACAAATCCCATCCTTGATGGATGGATGTCTTGCGGTCTTGAGAATGTCCTTTGGTTGTTGCACCTTACACTTGCAACCATTCTTCAAGATCTTGTTCAACCTTTGAATTTCCTTGTATTTCTTCTCTAGCTCAACAAGGTTAGTTGCACAAGCATTTATATCAACTTTATAACATCTTTTGCAACCATTACTAGTTGAAGCATTAGAGCTATCAGAATCCTTAGGAGTAGTTGAAGAAGTGCTAGTCCAAAGAGTATTGTAGCTTAGTTCAAGAGTTTGATATTTATCTTGTAAGCTTGTGAGGCTTTCTTGAACCAAGCTAACCTTATTCTTTAGATTAGCAATTAAGTCATTGCTCGTGGAACACTCCTTAGCCAATTTCTTGTTAGAGTCATTGGCTAAAGATAGTTCCACGGTCAATTTCTCAACCTTCAACTTCTCCTCGGTAAGAGAGGCTTCTAATGCAAGGTTCTTTTATCTCTCTTGAGTGATCAAGTCCCATTGCATAACAAGACTCTCATTCCGACTCTCTAACTTAGTGAGCAATTTTATTATTTTGGGTCCACCTTTCTTCCCAAATTTTCTTATCATGATTTGTTCATAATCATCCATATCATCATCACTATATTCATCACTAGAACAAGTAGAAGAGTTAGATGATACCTTCTCATCCTTAGCCATGAAGCAAGAATGAGTGAAGTCATCCTCATCGTCGGAGAGATCCTCGAACAAGCGTGATGAAGTAGTCAATGTAGCTATGTCGGAGAAGAAACTTGGAGAAGAGGCCTTGTGAATGGCAATGTTGGCCGCTCCCTTCTCCTTCTCCTTGCCTTTGCTCTTCTCTTCATCACTTGAGTCATCCTCCGAAAACCATTCTTCACCAAGGTGAGCTTCACCTCCTCTTCTTCTTCTTTGCTTCTTGTCATCACTCTTGCTATACTTGCTCTTGTTCTTCTTTTATGGACAATCAGCTATGAAATGATCATCCGCACCACACTCATAGCAGTTTCTCTTCTTGGACCTTTTGAAGTATCCACCTTTGCTTTTCTTGTACATCTTCTTTCTCATGAATCTTCTAAAGTTATTTACAAGAAGTGCAATCTCATCATCCGAGCATCACTTCCTTCACTTGATGAATCATTTTGAGCCTAACTTCCTTCTTCTTGGTTAGCCTTGAGAGACACCACTTTCTTATTGCTTGCTTCTTGATCTTCTATGGCTTCATCATCTAAGACTTCATGATGCTTTATCTTGGCAAGCTTCTCATGCGGTCCCATGCTCTCATAGTTTGGTCTTTCCATAATTATGGATGCAAGTGTCTTGTTCTGCTTCCTTTAGGCTCCCAATAGCTTTCTGGCTGCCGAGTTGTCATCCCACTTTTCATCTCCAAGAGCTCTAATCTTGTTGATCAAGGTCATGTATCTATCAAACATTTGTTGTGTGGTTTCACCACTCTTGATTGTGAAGTTCTCGATATTCCCTTGAAGAAGCTCTATGTTGCATTTTCTCACACTTGCATCACCCTCATATGATATCCTGAGAGTGTCCCAAATCTTCTTTGCAACCACCATTCCATGAACCTTGGTACTTTCTTCGGGCTTGAGGCATGATAGTATCAAGGACGCAGCTTGAGCATTTTGTTGAAACTCAACTGCATCTAGATCGGTGTACTCTTCTCCTTCAATGTGACTTGGCCCATTCTCGACTATCTCCCAAACTCTTGCGGCAAGAAGATGTAACTTCATCTGGTGTGCCCAATCATTGTAGTTGATTCCATCAAAGGAAGGAGGTTTGCCTAAGTTGATGCTGGGTAATTGAAGAACCTTGTGAAAGGTCCAAAATGGCTAGAGGGGGGGGGGGGTGAATAGCCTAATTAAAAATCTACAAAACACTTAGGCAAACACTATTAGTATAACAAATGGCGAAGCTCTTTGCGCTAGCCTAATAGAGTGTTGCAAGCCACCTATCCAACAATTCTACCTAATATTTCTATGTCACACAATCAACTAGAGCTAATATCTAATGCAGAATAAAGCTATCTAGCTCTAGTACAAGTATGATATACAAATGTATATGAGACAAGTATGGACAATAAATAGACTAACCAAGCTAATCACAGCTAGCTACACAAGGTATATAACAAAAGATATACAACAAGAGATAGTATCTACACAAGAGGAATAGCTCAAAGTAAATGCACAAAGTAAACAAGCTAGATAGAAGTGATTTCACCGAGCCTTCAGGATCGTCTAGTAGAATGCCAATCACCGGTGAAATCCACTTGTGATGCCAATCACCAAGAGTGTGAATATGAAGACCAATCACCAAAATATGAAAGTAATCACAATAAGCACACGGGACACCAAGATTTATCTCGAGGTTCACGTGCTTGCCGGCACGCTACTCCTCGTTGTGTCGACCAACACTAGGTGACCCGGTGGCTAATTGGCACAAAGCCAAGCTCACAAAGAGCGCCACAAGAATCTATCGCTAGTCAGGTAGCTCAATGACACGAGCAATCCACTAAGGATGCCTCTTGCCGCTCCGACGAGGTGAGGCTCCAAGACCTCTTCACAATCACGAACGGTGGTGGCCAAGAACAATCTCCTTCTCTTGCCGACTCCACCTCAACGCCTCCAAGACGTCTAGGCACCGGCAAATGCCAAGAGTAATAAGCAACTCAAAGCCGATGCAAAGAACTAGAGCCACTAGATTGAACTCTTTTCAAATTATGCACTAGATCACTCAATCTCACTTGGTTTGATCAAATCAACTTGGGAGATGAGTTGGGAGGCTTGCCAAAGCTCACTAGAACGCTTAGGAATCAAAATGTGCAAGAGCCAAGCCAAGTGAGCCGGCCAAGCCAATTATATATGCCACACAAGTCGGCCTTCCCGTTGGGCAAAAAACGGGATCATCGAACAC
Source organism: Coix lacryma-jobi var. lacryma-jobi (assembly GCA_009763385.1). Taxonomy (NCBI): domain Eukaryota; kingdom Viridiplantae; phylum Streptophyta; class Magnoliopsida; order Poales; family Poaceae; genus Coix; species Coix lacryma-jobi. The sequence goes on along the minus strand of CM019831.1, from coordinate 71,281,155 downwards.
GCCGGTGTTGGGGCCATCGGACGCTCCTCCACCGTCCGATGCTCCAATGAGCACCGCGTGTCCTCCAGATATGAATTCAAGCCGCCCGATCCCAACGGTCAAATCTCTTTGCACCACAGTTAAAGTGACATCGGACGCTCCGATGCCGCTGTTCTCTTCAGCTCTTTTCAACGCCACATTGGATGCGCCGGCACCCTCACATCGGACGCTCAACCCCTGCGTCCGATGACCATGCACTACGGGAAAACCAATCTTTGCTGAGTGTTTTTTCTTTGCCGAGTGTTTTTTTCGGGCACTCGGCAAAGAGCATCTTTGCCGAGTGCCAAATAAAAACACTCAGCAAAGAAAAAACACTCGGCAAAGATTTTCTTTGCCGAGTGCCAGAAAAAAACACTCGGCAAAGAATTCTTTGCCGAGTGCCAAAACAACACTCGGCAAAGAAATTCTTTGCCGAGTGTTTTTTTTCTGGCACTCGGCAATGAAAATCTTTGCCGAGTGTTTTTTTTGGCACTCGGCAAAGAGCTCTTTGCCGAGTGTTTTTTTTGACACTCGACACAAAGCCAGTTTTTAAATTACATTTTGAAGCAGTAAATTAATCCAAATGAAAAAGTTTTCAACTACAAAGTTGTTTAACTTATCAAGATGAACATTTTTTGTTTTGGTAATTTCTTCATTTGACAAACTTAAAATAAATTCGATCACAAATCTTACATATCTCTCCGATAGTTTATGAAACTATAAAAGTGATATATAATGTTTGTGAATAATATTAGAACCATAATGTCAGATGCATAAATGGTCAAATAACCAAAATAAACTTTGTAGATCTTGACAAGTTATGAAAATTTGTAGTTGATAACTTTTTAATTTGAAGTCATCTAGTTATGCAAAACTGCGTTCGAATTTGAAAAATTAAATTCGAATTTTCCAAAACACCTCGGATGGAGAAATTGAAGGACCGAAAGTGTTACACAAAGGCGACTAGAGGGGGGGGGGGGTGAATGGGAGCCTAAAAATTTCTTTCAAAACTCTGGCCTCTGTCCCAAAAATCAAACCCATGAGCAAGACTGACACGAGTGATGTCCACGACCCAAGAGATTGGGTGGATGTTCCCTAGGAACACAGCGTGACACCACAAAAACTCCCTCACCCAAGTTCTTACAAGTCAACTAGTGACAGAATGAACTTTGGGTAACCTCAACCTCCCCCAAGCAACTCAAGGGGGATTCAGGCTATTTTGCAAAGCAGGAAGCTCGATTTCAGTAGATCACGAAGTCGGGAATCCAACGCAAAAAGCGAAAAACAAAGCTGACAACGGACGAACGAATCACGGATGAAAACGTGCGAAGCTATACTGACCGGACTCTACCTGCGTCCGATCAGTTTGGATCGGACGCGTCCGGTCAGTCCAAACCCGATTTCGGAACTCTCTGTGTTGGACCGGACTCATAGAGGTTGAGCGTCCGGTTACAGCACTGAGCGTCCGGTCACACAAAAACGCGAACGATGAACAGTGCGAGCGTAGCATCCGGTCACTGAGAAACAGGGCATCCGGTCAAAAACAGAGCGATGCACGGTGAACACATTCAACGACCGGACTCACTGCCGAGCGTCCGGTCAGCCCGAGTCATGCGTCCGGTCACCCCGAAATTGAGCTGTTCGTCCACCGATTCAACTCGATCTCACCCAAAACGAATCCTCTAAGGATCAAACTTGGTGAGAAGAGTCACAAGGAGGATAGTGAGCTACTCCTAGGAGATCATGGCTCGAACCTATCTCCAAATCGATGAATCGAAGGAATTCGGGAAAAAAGAGGAAAAACTTTGATCTGAAACAAAACTTGACCGATCTGTTGCCACAAGTGAATAGAGTGCAATTCCTTCAGTCAAAAGATCACAAACCCGTTCGTGCACAAAGTGGTTCAAATGAAATAAAAAACCAACTCCCGGAGAGAAAGAACAAGGCAAAACTCCATGATGGCCAAAAACGAAAACGCGAAGAACACACAAGCAAGAACGCAATTCGATCTCAATTTCCAGCTGAAACTCCTCCACATGAGGAGACAACGAGATTACGGTCTCGTTTCCTCAAAAAGCAAATACACAGAGGTATGATTCACCGTCTCTGTGGATCTCAGTAGCTACAACAGGGATGTGGGAGAGCAGGAAACCCTAGAATGAAAATAGCAATGGCTGAGATAGTTTGGAGGGAGGGGTTGCCTCTCCTTAAATAGCCTAATACAATTATTCCCCTTCTACCCCTACTGCTAATGAGCGAGCAGGCTAACCCTAAGGGTATTCCTGACCAACTCGATGTTGATGGTGATCCGACGGCCACGCCCGCACAACTGGTAGCTTCGCCTCGACTCGACCTCACCGATTGCCGCCACGTGCCGCCACCGCTCTGCTCGTCCTTTTCACGGACCTCCCCCCGGTTTTGAGGCCGAAACCGGGAAACCGGGGCCATCCCCTGGTTTTGAGGCCAAAACCGGGAAACCTGTCGTCCATCACCTGAGTTTTGTGGCCCAAACTCAGAAACCCGCTAGCACCCACGTTTTGAGGACCAAACCTGGACACCGTCCTTAGACCGAGTTTTGTGGCCCAAACTCAGAAACCGGCCGCACCCAGGTTTTGAGGCCCAAACCTGGAAACCATCCACTCGGTGGTTTTTCTGTGGCTCAACCACCAAACCGAACCGTAGAGGGGATGCACCGCCCGTGCACCCCGTCCACACGCAAGTCTTCACTTGTCGCTGTCCCAGGCTGTCAGCCACCACGGCTGATCCTCAGGCCACCGGTCCGTCAGTCCAAGCCTCACGTCCATCCTTCACTGCTCCGGGTACATCGGCACGACACGTCTCTACTTGACCTTCACCTTGCCTTTGATCACCGTATCCGTGCTCAACACGTGCACAACACAAGGCAAAGAACATGCACATCATCCCAGTTGACAATCACTCATCATCTCAAGATCCAGCATACACCCATGTATCCGCAATCTCCCCCTTGATGAGTGCATTGTCAACTACCAACACAAATCATATGGAGTAGAGAGAAAGAAGGAAGAAGAAGTAAGTAAACTCAACCAGTCGACTAAAAGCGAAGCAAAGCCAGGAAAAGTCGAATGGAGTGAGAGAGACAACTTGGTTCCCAAAGACATGGGCAACGGCTCGATGCAACCAAGCAAAGCAAAGCTAGCCCTCAAGAAGAGGTAGAACTGGCTCAACACCGCTAGCGAGAAGTTAGTAAGAGCAAAAGAGACAAAGACAAGCTAGTCCCTCTAGAAGGAGGCAAAAGGCTCAACACAATTAGCAGAACCGCTCCAAATGAATTGAAAAGCCACACAGGTTGAAAATCGCTCCAAACCAATTGAAAAACTGCTTCGAACCAATTGACCAACAAAACTTGTCAAATAAAATAAGCAAACAAACTCCCCCTTCAATAGTGCACACAACTAGGGACATGATTTGTCAAATTTCCCCCCCTTAGTTGAAAATGCACACAATAAGGCAAATGCATATGAGTTACAAATGCAGTTTAGCAGCTTCAGGTATATAGTCGATAGAAGGAATAGATGCTCTAAAAATGCTGATCCAATGATTCAACAACAAGCAAATGCCAGCAGAGGCTCAAACTGATCACATAATACGAAATATGAACATATGAGCAAAATGAGCAGTTTCAAGCCTTTCAGAAAAGAGGTTCACCACCAAAACAACACTAAACATGTATAGACAGGAAATTACACAAGTGCTAAACATGTATACAAGGTGAACTACCCCTAGCAAAGTTCAATCATCATGCTATAAAATGAAACATAGACTTGTGTTTTCAAAATTTATCGGAGTTGCAGCATTTTTTACACAAGTTTAAAATTTCAGCATGTGATTGCGAGAGGTTGAGAACTTGACATTGCCTAACTTTTCAACCGAGCTAAGCCTATGCATAAGCAATCGGAAGCTTGAAGCAACGGTTTCGGTCTTACACTACACGGCTCAAGTTTAACTCAAAGTGCAACGAGAAACAGTCTCGATACCGTGATGTGCTATCAAGTAATTGTTGACACTTACTAACGTCGCTACCAAAAGTAGAGATAAACTCTATCCCCGGCAACGGCGCCAGAAATCCTTGTTGGTATAAATTAACGCACACTCTACTTTATCCGCAAGCGCACAGATAAGATCTACCGATGTAGCACTTCACCGGAGTAACCTAGTTTTAATATCGAACCCAAAGGAACGGATAGTGTTAGGTCTCAAGTCTAACCCCTGAGTAGCTAACAAGGATAGAGAATCTAGAATAAAAGAGGGGATCACTAAGGCTATCTAAATCCAACTTAAGAGTGATATGTTTATATTATTCTTAGTGGGGAAGTTGCCATAAAAGGTCACAAACAGAGTATGAGTCTTTTATGCAAATGTATAATCCTACCGAGCCTACACACGGGTAAGTGGACTATAGAAGAATCAACAAGGCTATAAGAGTCACCCTTGCGAACAACCATACTACCGGCGTTATAGGAGGCATTTATGAGCTATCAAGTCTAAGCACCACGCTTACACTATCCAACAACTCTAACTCTAGAATGACTAGAATTAAAGTACTCAAAAGAGAGTCACAAACCTTAAGAATAATAAGAACAATAGCTCAAACTTAAATATAGACGTTGATTACCGAAACAATCGCTGAAGTTGATGATGAACTTGAATCCTCAGGTACAAGATGAAGAAGTGGACCCGACAGGCCGGAGCTCCTTCTGATCTTCCTCTCTCTCTCTCTCTCTCTCTTCTAATTCTAATATAAGACTAGGTTCTAAACCTAAACTAGAGGGGAACTAGTCTTCTACTTGATAGCTGGCTCTTAATTACACTAGATGAACTAGATCTAATTCTAGATGAACTAGAAGAGATTCATCTAGAGGGACCTATACTTCTAATTGAAACCCTAGTTTCTGATGTGGAGATGAATACTGAAGATGGAGATTCCTGGAGAGGGGGGTCTGGGGCTGCTTATATAGCCCTGAGGGGTCAACCGCAGCCGTTAGATCAAACCGACTTAAGGTACGGCCGAGATGAGTCCTAGAGGTCGGTGGAGGAAGCTTGCAGAAGACAGAATCCAGCGGGCCCGGTGGATGACCGACCGGTCATAGGGTGGGACCGGTCGGTCCCACTTTCAGCCTCTCGTGGTGGTCGACCTCCTGGTGTCTTCTGGTGTCCCCTAGAGTCTTAAAGAATCTTCCTGACGTGGCGGGTTGCGTTATCTCCCGTCGGTTTCCTTCTAGGGGGGAAGCAATCAGCGCTGGTTTCCTGGTTTAGTCCCTGCAGAATCACAATTCACCAAACTCGTGGAATATTGTCAATTAAACCCTAAACCTTTGTTGGTGATTGAAATCATGCCCTTTTCATATTTATTTATCCTTTAATTTTGATAGATAACCAGCATCAACAGTAATCCCATCTTGATCTTTTCAATTCACTTAGACCTGGTTCTAATTTTAACAGAATATGAACACACCAAGCAAGTGAAGGACTCAGAACTAGAGACATAGCAACCTAGCATATATGAAAAGCACAATTGACTTCAACACCTTCTACACATGCTAGTTGCCAAACTCAATGGTGAACATGTTTCAGTTTTTATGTTAAATTAGCATATTCACAGTTCTGAAAAAATAGCTCAGCTCACAACATGTATCAGTGATCAAGAAGAGCCTAAGCTACAAGCATCATCATATATCATCAGAGCACACACTAATCAGAGCATAGATTCATTCTACGGATTATAGACATGAAGCTCGAAAAAGATAAAGATGCAAATATGATGAAATGCAGAAACTAAATAAGAACAAACCAAAAGAAATCAGTCTATGATAGAAAAACCAAAAATGTTTCCCCCAACTAAAAGGGAAAACACACACCAAGCCCACCTCTCAACCTAGCAAAGGTTGATTGGTCCAAAGGCTTGGTGAAAATATCTGCCAACTGAACATGAGTATCGAAATGGTGAAGGTCGATATCACCCTTCTCATAGTGGTCTCGCAAGAAATGAAAGCGCACATCAATGTGTTTGGTCTTAGAATGCAGCACAGGGTTCTTAGCAACGCTAATCGCACTCGTGCTGTCACAAAGCAATGGAACTCGAGAAAAGCTCAGACCAAAATCACGCAAAGTGGCCATCATCCACAATAACTGGGAACAATAGCTAGCCGCAGCAACATATTCAGCCTCTGCGGTAGACTGAGCGACACTAGATTGCTTGTGAGAAGACCAAGATACAAGAGAAGAACCCAAAAACTGACAAGTCCCAGAAGTGGACTTGCGCTCAAGTCGGCAACCAACAAAATCAGCATCCGAGTAACCGCAAAGGGAGAGGGTAGAAGAAGCAGAATACCAAATCCCGAACTCAGGTGTGAAACGTAAGTACCTCATAATGCGCTTGACCGCCTGACGGTGAGAAGTGCACGACGATGCCTGAAAGCGCGCGCAAAGACACACCACGAACTGAATGTCCGGGAGTGTCGTCGTTAGGTACAGCAGCGACCCAATCATACTTCGGTACTCCTTCTGGTCCATAGCTTCTCCATCCTTGTCCGCATCCAGGGCCGTCATGGTCGACATTGGTGTTGGAAGAGGCTTGGCCTCACCCATATCGAACTTCTTCAATATGTCCTTGGTGTACTTGCCCTGGTGCACAAACGTCTCCTCTCGGGATTGCTTGATTTGCAACCCGAGGAAAAATGTCAACTCGCCCATCATGCTCATCTCAAATTCCCTGCTCATAGTATATGCAAACTTGGCAACCAAAGCATGAGAAGAACCACCAAAAATGATATCATCCACGTAAATCTGAACCAACAAAGTGTCATTGTCTTGCTTGAGGAGAAACAGAGTTTTATCAACACATCCCATTTTAAAAACCTTAGCAAGCAAAAAGGTTTTCAACCTATCATACCAGGCTCTAGGGGCTTGTTTAAAACCATACAAAGCTTTGTGAAGTTTAAAAACATGGTTTGGAAACTTGGGATTTTCAAAACCGGGGGTTGTTTCACATACACCTCCTCTTCTATGTAGCCGTTTAGGAAGGCACTCTTGACATCCATTTGAAAAAGTTTGAAACCTTTGGATGCAGCAAAAGCCAAGAGGATCCTAATTGCCTCCAAACGAGCTACAAGAGCAAAAGTCTCCTCATAGTCTATCCCCTCCTTCTGACTATACCCCTTGGCTACAAGTCTGGCCTTGTTTCTCACAACATGGCCATCTTCTCCTTGTTTGTTTTTGAAAACCCATTTTGTCCTAATAGGGTGACACTCAGGAGGAAGAGGAAGAAGAACCCAAACCCGATTTCTCTCAAAATTTTCAAGCTCCTCATGCATGGCATTGACCCAATCCGGATCAGATAAAGCGTGTCCAACATCTCGGGGTTCAAAATCAGCAACAAATGCAGAATGAGCAAAGTGAGAGATTTGTTGTGACCTAGACCGAGTGACGCGTTTGTGGATGTCGCCGATCATCTGTTGAGGAGGGTGTTGGCACTGAATTTGTCATGGCGCCTCCCTTGCTGAAGTGACCTCCCCCTCAACAGTAGCTGGTGCCTGCTCGGGTACAAGTGGTATAGCCCGAGGTGGTGGATCATACGGCCCCCATGTAGTGGAAGTAGACGGGTCAGGGCTGCGAGCAGTCGCGGTCGAAGTCGACCCAATCGGCACCGCATGTGGAGGAAGTGCTGGATCATCAATTCCTTCAGCACCTTCTTCCTCATCATCAAAAAGAGGTTCGCCAACCTCGTGATCACTTGCACGCTCAAATCTAGAAGAAGGACAATGCATGGTCTCATCGAAGGTGACATCGGATGTCTCCATGACTCTGTTAGGATCAAGGTTAAGTACACGATATGCACGAGTATGATTAGCATAACCAAAAAATACACCGTCAGAAGAACGAGACTCAAACTTGTCCAAATTGCCTTTCTTGAGTATAAAACAGCGGCAACCAACAACTCTAAAATAACTCACTTTGGGTTGCTTCCCAAATCGCAACTCATAAGAAGTTTTCTTCAGGAAAGCACGAAGAAAAAGGCGATTGGAAATATAGCATGCACTGTTAATAGCCTCGGCCCAATACCGCCTAGGAGTCCTATGCTCATCGAGCATCGTCCTGGCCATCTCAACAAGGGTCCGATTTTTCCTCTCTACTACACCATTTTGTGGTGGTGTGTAGGGGGAAGAAAACTGATGCTCTAAACCCAAAGAGTTACAAAACTTCTCAAAATCCGAGTTTTTAAACTCGGAACCATTATCGCTACAAATAGCTCTCATCGAGTTCTTAGGGAACTCATTCTGAAGTCGCAAAATCAGATTGCGAGTAAAGCGAAAGTGTCGTTTTCTCAGCTAAAAAGAAAGAAAACCCACGAATATCTCGAAAAGTCATCAACAACAACAAGCACATACCACTTCCCACCAACCGAGCTCACCCGAGCCGGACCGACAAGGTCCATATGTAAAAGCTCTCCAGGAGGCTTAGTCATAACCTGATTTACTGGATGGTGGGGAGCGGCTACCATTTTCCCATGTCTACAAGAATGGCAAACAAGATCCTTCTCCATGCACAACTTGGGCAATCCTCGGATTAAGCCAAGTGAACTAAGCCTTGCAAGCAAGTCGAAGCTCAGATGACCTAGTCTCCTATGTCACTTCCAAAGATCAGAGGGGGAAGGTCCAGCCAAAAAGACAACGAGAAATTCCAAACGACTCCGATAAATTCGCACGAAAGACTTTCCCAAAGGGCGAAATCAAACACACAAGATTGCCCTGAGGATCCAAAATACGACTGAGATTCGACTTAAAATGAATCTCATAGTCATCATCAAAGAGTTGCAAAACAGAAAGAAGGTTAAAATGCAAGTTAGAAACAAGAGCAACATCACGCAACACAAAGTGCTCATTAACTCACACAGACCCATGAGACAACACTTTACCTTTGCTATTGTCGCTAAAGGTGATAAACTCCTTTCCGGCAACTGGACTAAGACTGGAGAACCACTTGGCATTTCTGGTCATATGCCTTGAGCACCCAAAATCCACCAACCAAACGTTCTCCAATCGCCTTACCTACATAATTAAAAAGACATAGGGTAAGCATACGGTCCAACACTGGGGTGAGTAAAATGGGAATTTGTAACACTCTGGTGTTAAGCAAGACTAAAACTTGACATGTCATCATATGCACTGGCATTTTATCTGAGTTAAATAACCTGATAATGCATTCACTTAAAACAAGTTTAATTTTCATGCTTGTGCTTAGTGATAAGGAGTGTTTAAGTTTGCAATCCTAGTTTATGCTTTCTTGTTAAGAATAATGCTTTATGCTTATAAGGGTATTATGGTAATCTTATGTATAGTAGTTGAATTTTATACCAACCCTGGTATTATGTCTCAAAGGTGTAGTGGGAACATGTTTCAAGCTACCTTTGAGGTGTAATTCCAGATTGGAATGAAATTCAAATAAATAGTTTAAACAATTCAAAAACCCTATTTTATCCCCTTTTCTATATAAATCAAAATTTTGAAAGATTTGGGTATGCTTTAAAAAGCAAATTGCTCTATTTCTAATAAGGAACAACTTGGTACTTAAAGTTTTTCAATTGTTCTTGTGAAATCAAAAGTAATTGTAAAAGTCCCCTTTTGCCCTTTTTGTCCTCTTTTGTATTTCAAATATAATTCAAAATCTGAGCATATTTTGGGTATCTTGCAAAAATGAAAGATGTTCAGTATTGAATTCTGAGCATTTGATATTTTGGCATATTTTCAACTTTATTCAAAAATCAAATGTAATTTTAGTTTTTTTCAGAAAGGGTAGAAAAGGAGGTGGGGAAAATGGGGGGGGGGATAAGCTCACCTCCCTGTTCACGGCGGTGGCCGCCGCAATCTTTTGCCGGAGGACGCCAGCGCGATGGCCGCATTATCTCCCGAACAACGTGCGACCGAGTTCGTGGCAAAGTTACCCAGCCGCTGGCACTTACCCTCGCGTCGTGGCGCCTTCTTCCGCGCTCGCCGTTGACATCTTGACACACAGCCCCGACGAGTACCTTCCTGGCTCGAGCTGCAATTTCACCGTTCCTGCTTGATGTCATCCCGATTGACCACGGGTATAAATACCCCACGACCTTGCGCATCTCCAGAACCCTTTCGCTCAAACTCTACTCACTCAGAGAGCAAGCAATCGCTGTTCTTCCTTCCGCCATTGAAAAAGCTCCGCCGAGCTCAATCTTGCCGTGGTCCGATCCACTGGGCACTCCTCTACTCCCTCTTTCTCGTGTTTGTGTTTCGTCTTGATCCCAAAGAGCTCATAGGCTCGATGGTTCCTTGTCTGGTGCTCAGGTTTTACCGGAACAGCGTCGTCTTCGCCGGAGTTCACCGCCGAAGGCCACTGCTCCGTGGACGCCTACTCTCCGAGCAACCTCCGCTCGAACCGGCTTCTCCATCAGCACCAGGGTGAGCTTCTAGACCTTCCTAGCCTCTCCGTTTGCTTGCTACCGGTCTAGGATCGCCGGAACAGGGCTAGCCGAGATCCGATCCGCCGCCATGCGTGGCCAGGCTCAACCCGAGTGGTAGACTGTAGGGTTGAGAGCTCAATCGACTGCGGCTGTCTTGCCGGTGTTGATGCTCGCGTCAGCCGAGTCTCTTCTGGCCAGAGTCGGCCGGCGTAACGCCCGTCGGCGCTCGGTTCGCCGTCGTGCACACCGGCCATGGTCGGGGACCTTGTGGTTGTAAAGATGAGAAGTTCCAGGGTGTTGGTTGCAAAGTCGCAGACTCAGGTGAATAGCGCCATGGACTGCGGGTTGTTTTAGGGTAAGTCGAAGGGTTTTTCTGCAAAGCTGTCAGGCATACCGCTTCGCTCGAGCCAAGCCTCGGGCGAACGCGTTCACCGTCCCGCCCGAGCTAGGCCTCGGACGGACGAGCGTTTTTCCGTCTCGCCCGAGCCTCGAGCAGACACATGCGCAGCGTATCGCCCGAGCTAGGCCTCGGACGGGCGAGGGTTTTCCGTCTCGCCGAGCCCTGAGTCAGGCCTCGGGTAGACGTTTGTCTCGTTGTCTCGCTGGAGCCAGGCCTCGAGCGGACCCTCGGGCGCTGTCTCGCTCGCGCCGAGCCTCGAGCGAACGCACACACACTCACCTACCGTAGTGCGCTCGCGCCACGCTGGGCCGAGTTGGCTTGGGCCGAAAGCCCAGTTTGGGTTCGTTCATGTTTTTCTTTTTCTGGCTTTATGCACAGTAATCAGTTTTGTTGTTTTTGCTATAATTAATCTATAACTCTATTAATTATGAAATTTGACATGATAGATGATAGCATATCTGTGCTAATATAAAAATTATAAAATTTGTGTTTTGAGTACTTTTGATATGACAATTAAATCTGTGCTTTAATTAATAAATGTAACGTTGTTGATTTATGTAATTTTCTGTGTTTCTCCAAAAATCATAAAATTTGACATGGGAGTTTATATCTTTGATATACACCTTCAGGTTTAATTTCATCTCTGTTTGACAAAGTATGCTTGGTGTATAAATAAAAGGCTAATTAAAATAATTAATAAAATAAATAGAAATAGTTGATCTCTGTAGATTTGTGTGACTTTTGGAATTGTTTGACAACCAATGGGAAACTAGCAAGATTTGCTCCCTGGTTATGGGTTTCCTTTATTCAAATGCCTTTTTGTTGCTTGTAAGTTGCTTTATCAGAAAGTAATAAAACTTGTCTAGTGTTTATAATAACTAAAGTGGGTTTGTTGGTTTGCAACTTTACCGTGAGGGAAAGTTGTACTCTGTAAAGGGTATAGTTAAGAAAATTTCCATCTTTACCATGATCACATCATAAGCATCTCATTATTCATGCATATGCACTTTTACGTGTAGATTCCGCTTCGGAAGGCCCTAACTCTCAGTGGATTTCTCCTGAGGGTGCAGACCTGTCGTGTTTTTCGGAATCTTCGGACTTCACCGATCCTCAAGGCAAGCCCCGGTGCATTTAACCTTTCCTTGTTTTATAAAGGTTTTTATTAAAATGTTTTTAAGATAAACTACTGCATTAGGTTATAGGAGTTGTGTGATGACCTACTTCTTGTACTGTTTACCTCCACCTGAAGATCCACCTGCCTTGTTTAAAAACTATTTGAAAAATGCTTAGCATTGCTATACAATAGATTTGCGATAAAAATGCCAATTTCAAAAGTGTGATCACTTAAAGAATATTTATGGGAATTTGGCTTTACTCCCGACTGTTGGCTAAGTATCTGATCCGTACCTAGTCAACGACAAGGAGAGGTTGTCCTAGCGTACGGTGCCGTCATGTTGTAGTCCGGGACTCAGCAGTTGACACCGACCGGGACCGGGTTGAAAAACTGACAGGACTGTTACGCTTGGGTGAGATATAACCAAGGTACAGTTTCTGGCGGAAAAATTAGGGACCATCCGTATGGGAGCCTGCTGGTCAAGACTTGCAACTATTCACATACTACGGAAAGCTCTGGCTCCGAGGAATCCTTTATTGGGACCGACAACCGCGCACTGGGAGTAGAGAGATGGCGGAAGTAGCTTGTACCCATGTGGTCGTCGTACCTGGATAAGAGTGGTGTACTGTACTTCTGGGTGGCGTAGGACCGGGCCCAATCTTGGAGGAATCGTGGTAGACGGGTTGGCCTATGCAAGCTTGGGTGCTACATATGCCGTGTGAATAGGGATCCTCAGCTGAGTATTCTTTATCCGGATTAACGTTGCTCCTCGGTTATGGAGACTTGGTCACTGACTGTCAATGGAGAGTGGTTCTCAACTAGGTATGTTTTGAAAGGTAAAATGAATCATGATCGATGAAGAATTGAGAGATACTTGAATCTTTCCTGAACAAAACAAGAGTTACAAAAATGCTTTTTGTGCAAAATACTTGATTTTGTTTAAGCCTTACCTTGACTTCCTAAGCCTCTCATTCCTGAGTCTTCTCCTCTTTTCTTATCGGTTAAGTCTTGTTGAGTACTTTTGTACTCAGGGTTTGTTAACCCTTGTTGCAGGTGAGTACATGGATCCACCTTTTGATGGACAATGCTACTTTACTCTAGTAGAAGAAAGTGATAACGATTCTGATGTGTGACCTTGGGCAAGTAACCTCTTTTGAATGAGTTTTGTAATATAAAGTTCCAAACAAGTTATGTAATAAGTATTTCGGTGATGTAAACTTTAAACCTAAGTTTTAATCTATGTATATTAATCTTTCCGCTTTTACTCTGATTAATCTTATCTATAAAACTGTTGCAATACTGTGATGCTTGATGAGGGATTATCCTGGAAAGAATGTAACGTGGATGATTCGGGTTTCCCGAGGACACCCGACAGACCTCTTGAATCATTTGGAACTTGTGCACGCCGATCAAAGGTCCTTAGGACAATGATGGGTGCATGTGGGCCACTTAATTTAGGAGGTTCTGCCACAGCTGGTATCAGAGCAGGATTTCCTTAGAAAGTATAACAGTATTCATTTTTGAAAACTTCAAAGGTTTTGAGTCAAATTAATTTCGAATTAGTTTGAGTCCAAATTGCTTCTAAGACTTGTCTTATTCTTCTGACTTGCCTTAATTCATTCTTCAGACTTATCCTTCTATCTAAATGGATATGTTTTCAGTATAATTATGATGATACTTATATCTAAGGAACAATGCTTATTATGTTATTGCCCTAAATTGTGAAAAGGAAGTTTATTCACTTTTATTAAAAGTGACTATTTTAAAGTTAATTATTTGTTTGATGTATGCTTTGTTCGTAAGTTCGATTCATGCATCATGATTGATAACCTATAATTAACTTTCCCTCTTAAAAGGTTGTATCTAAATAGAGTTGATATATCTATCTAATTATAAAACTCTATCTCTTAATCCTGGAACATATATAGTTCTAATATTCAAAATGAATATATTTTAGCAGATGGTACGTACCAAGCAGACTGCACGCAAATGTACCGGACCTTGAGGTGTTCCTCGGCACGTTCTTGCCCCAAGAGGTGATGACCCTGCTGAGAGTGAGGGAAGTAACCAGCCCCTGGTCACTTACGAAGAAGGTGAAGGTAGTAACACTGCCACTTCACAGCTGCAGGCGGAAGTAGACCGCCTGTATATGGAGTTGGCAAGGGCAAATGGAGAAAGGATGAGGGGCACCAGAGATAGGGAAGAGTTGCGTGAGCAGCTACAATACCACCACAAGCAGCACCAAGAGTATGAATGCAAGTGGAGGCAGGCCGTTGAGCAGAGAAACCGGGCACGAACCCGGGTAGATATAATGAGAGATAATCAAAACATCCTGGCAAACCATCATGCTGACCTGCATAGGCATATAGAGGAGCTGACCGCACAGTTGCAGCCAGAACCTGCCACACCACCACATCCTGAAAATGCATCTGAGGAAGAAGAAGAAGAAGATGAGGAGTTAGAGCCGGTGGAAGATGAAGTCACATCTGAGGAAGAGTCATAGATTTAGAGGTTGAATAAGCATAAGGTGTATCACAGTGTATCTCTCTGACTTTGTAAACTAGTTAGTCAGAAAACCCCTATATAGTCAGATGGGTAAGAAAGTGGTCTCGATAGTCTTGCTCAAGAGTAGACTTGTATGAAAAATAAGCTGACCTTGATGTGTACAATGTATATGTATGAATGTTTGGTTTGTTTTGAACAGATGCCTGTTAACACTCGCGGTGCTAGTTCTTCTCACGGTGGGGATGACATCCCAAATGCACCACCCGTTCCACCTTCTTTGGCCGATGCGATTGCAACATTAGTCAATGCAACAACCTTGTTGGCGCAGAATCAGAATGCCGGACAACGGGGCCGTGGCCGTTATAATAGGGAGGAAACAACATATATGGACTTCACGGATACTCGTCCTCCCGTTTTCACAAAAGCAGATGAACCTCTGGAGGCGGATGACTGGCTCCGCACTATGGAGCAGAAATTCAGTCTTATCAATTGTACCGAGATTCAGAAGCCAGCGTTTGCAGCGCAACAGCTTCGTGGCGCTGCAGGAGTTTGGTGGACAAACCTAACAGCGGTTCAACCGGCTGGCCACCAAATTACCTGGGCTGAGTTCAGGGCAGCCTTCAGGGCTCACTATATACCCGAGGGAGTTATGCAAATGAAACTTGAAGAGTTCTTAGCTCTCCGTCAGGGAGATGAACCTGTAATGCAGTACATTGGAAAATTCAATCATCTGTCCCAATATGCTTTCGATCAAGTCAATACGGAGGAGAAAAAGAAGGGATGTTTCATGAGGGGATTGAATACAAAACTTCAATCAATGATGACTACTTGTGGCAATATCAGCTATAATGAAGCAGTGAATATTGCTATAGCAAGCGAGGAAAAGAACTGCAAACATAAGGAGGCCAAGAAGAAGAGGGGACTTGTGTCAGGGTTTGGATCATCTGGCGGCAACAAGAAGCGTCAGAAGTTTGTATATCATCCGGTCCAAAAGTTCCGCCCATCTTATCGTCCATCTTATCGTCCGCCTCAGCAGCAGCAGTATCCTCAGAGGACGTTTGCAAGGCCTACTATGTCTTTCAATACTCAACGTCAGCTGAATGTTCCTGCCATTCGTCCACCAGTGCCACAAGCTACCAATGGTCCATGTTATAATTGCGGAAAGGCGGGGCATTTTGCTCGTGAATGTCCTTATCCAAGGCAGAATGTTCCCAATGTCAATGCACCAAGGCCAGCAGGAAATCAGCAAGCAAATCAGAATCGGGGAAATGCACAAAATAATCAAAAGGGTAAAGGTGCTCCGAAAACGGGAAAGGTTTTCCACACTCAAATAGAAGCTATTCCTGAAGGAGAACCTGTTATGCTTGGTATGTTCCCTGTTGCTCAACACCCAGCTATTACACTTTTTGATTCTGGTGCATCGCATACTTTTATGAATAGAACATTTGCGGAAAAGCATGATATACTTATTGATGAAACCCAAGATAACTTCTTGATACAGTCACCTGGGGGTCGACTAAGTACTAAGGAAATGGTACGTCAGGTACCTATAGATCTGGGTGGATATATATTTCCAACCTCCATGATAATCTTAAAAGATCCAAGTATAGATGTGATCTTGGGTATGAACTGGATGAACCAGAGAGGTGCAGTGATAGACACCTTGAATAGAACCATCAGACTCAACTTACCTAATAGCAAGTCTCAACTTCTTATCCATCTTCCTACTCTTAAGAGAGCAGTTGAGCAAGTGTGTGCTACCTCTGTCAAGGAAATCCAAGACATTCCAGTGGTCTGTGAGTTTCCTGATGTGTTCCCAGAGGATTTACCTGGTCTGCCACCAAATCGTGATGTGGAGTTTGAGATAGAACTCAAACCAGGCACAGCACCAATAGCCAGAAGGGCTTATAGGATGCCACCAAAGGAGTTAGCAGAGTTGAAAGCTCAGTTACAAGGCTTGCTAGATAAAGGTTTCATTCGACCTAGTTCGTCACCATGGGGTTGTCCAGCAATATTTGTAAAGAAGAAGGACCATACCCTGAGGCTATGTGTGGATTATCGTCCTTTAAATGAAGTGACAATCAAGAATAAGTATCCTTTGCCCCGTATTGATCTCCTCTTTGATCAACTTACCGGTGCAAAGGTATTCTCGAAGATAGATTTGAGATCAGGGTATCATCAGATCAAGATCAAACCAGAAGATGTTCCGAAAACAGCATTCACTACTAGATACGGTCTGTATGAATATCTAGTTATGTCTTTTGGTCTGACCAATGCCCCAGCACATTTCATGTATTTGATGAATTCAGTGTTCATGCCAGAACTAGATAAGTTCGTGGTTGTGTTTATTGATGACATTCTCATCTATTCCAAAACCAAAGGAGAACATGCAGAACATCTCAGAATAGTGTTGACTCGCCTGAGAGAACATCAATTATATGCTAAATTCAGTAAATGTGAGTTCTGGATAAATGAAGTTCAATTTTTGGGTCATGTTCTGTCAGCCGAAGGAGTGGCAGTAGATCCAAGTAAAGTCCAAGAGGTTCTTGACTGGAAGTCCCCAATTTCAGTACATCAAGTTCGGAGTTTCTTAGGATTAGCAGGGTACTATCGTAGATTTATCCCTGACTTCTCCAAGATCTCTAAACCAATGACCACACTGCTAAAGAATGACACTAAGTTTGTATGGTCAAAGGAATGTGAAGAAGCTTTTCGGACTTTGAAAAAGTTGTTAACAACTGCACCAGTATTAGCCCAGCCAGACATTGAAAAGTCCTTTGATGTTTATTGTGATGCTTCAGGTAAAGGCATTGGGTGTGTACTGATGCAAGAAGGCAGAGTTATTGCCTATGCTTCGCGACAGCTTAAGCGACATGAAGAGCATTATCCAACACATGATCTAGAGTTGGCAGCTGTAGTCCATTCTCTAAAGATCTGGCGACATTATTTGTTGGGTAATATTTGTCATATATACACTGATCATAAAAGTTTGAAGTACATTTTCACTCAGTCTGAGTTGAATATGCGTCAAAGAAGATGGTTGGAATTGATAAAAGATTATGATATTGAAGTGCACTATCACCCAGGTAAAGCTAATGTAGTGGCAGATGCACTCAGTCGAAAGGATCATTGTAATTGTCTAGAAGTCAAGCCAATCGATGTTACTTTATGTTATGACTTTGAAAGTTTAAGCCTTGAAATGATTCCACAAGGAAATCTCGCTAATGTGACGGTTCAATCATCCATTAAGGATCAGATTATTGCAGCCCAGAAAGAAAGCAAGGGAATGGTCCATCTAAAAGAAAAGATTCACTCTGAGCAGAATTCCAATTTCAAAACAGATGAAAATGGAGTGATTTGGTTCAAGGATCGGTTAGTGGTTCCAAAAGTTCCTGAGCTCCGAAAGCAGATTCTTGATGAAGCTCATGCCACAAGATTTTCAGTACATCCAGGCAGTAATAAAATGTATCAAGATTTGAAACAGAGATTCTGGTGGACTAAGATGAAACTTGAAATTGCCAGTTATGTAGCAAAATGTGATACTTGTCAGAAAGTGAAGGCTGTTCATCTTAGGTCTGCTGGGGAGTTACAATCATTGCCAATTCCATCTTGGAAGTGGGATGACATTAGTATGGACTTCATAGTAGGTCTGCCCAAGACATCAAAAGGGTTTGATTCCATATGGGTCATTGTTGATCGTTTGACCAAATCAGCTCATTTCATATCTGTTAAAACAGCATATCCAGCATCTACCTATGCCCAGATATATTTGGACAGAATTGTAAGTCTGCATGGTATTCCAAAGACTATCATATCAGATAGGGGGACACAGTTTGTTAATGTTTTCTGGAGGCACTTACATGAGTCTTTGGGTACCAAGCTTCTGCATAGTACAGCTTATCATCCACAGACTGGGGGCCAAACTGAAAGGGTTAATCAGATCTTGAAAGACATGTTAAGATCTTGTGTGCTCAGTTATTCAGAGAAATGGGATGAATGTTTGCCTTTGGCAGAGTTCTCTTATAACAATAGTTATCAAGAGAGTATTAAGATGACACCATTTGAAGCTCTGTATGGCAGAAGATGCAGAACACCCTTAAACTGGTCTGAACCGGGAGAGCGTAGTATCTTTGGAGTTGACTTGGTTAAGGAAGCTGAAGAAAAAGTCAGGGTAATTTGAGAGAATATAAAGAAAGCGCAATCCAGGCAAAAGAGCTATGCCGATAAGAGACGTCGGTCTCTTACCTTTGAAGTTGGTGATTATGTCTATCTCAAGGTGTCACCAATGAAAGGAGTTACTCGATTTGGAATCAAAGGAAAGTTGGCACCTCGATATATAGGTCCATATCAGATCCTTAAAAGATGTGGAAAGGTGGCATATCAACTTGACTTACCACCACAGCTATCTTTAGTCCATAATGTGTTCCATGTCTCTCAGTTGAAGAAATGTCTTCAAGTGCCTGACCATGTCATTCATGTTGCAGAGATTGAATTAGAACCTGACCTGACATATTCAGAATATCCTATCAAGATTCTTGACCAGAAAGATCGAGTTACGCGAAAAAGAACTGTCAAGTTCTACAAGGTTCAATGGAATCAACATACGGAGGAAGAAGCCACGTGGGAGTCGGAAGAGTTTCTCTTAGAAAGTTTTCCGGAGTTTCTCTCTTCTGTGTAATCCTCATAATCTGTCTTATGGGAATCTTGCCCTGTTTTATGTAAAGGTTAGTAATGGAAGTGCCGAACACATTTCCTTTTCCATTAGTTAGCCTACAGGTTAAATCTCGGGACGAGATTTCTTTAAGGGGGAAGAGCTGTAACATTCTGGTGTTAAGCAAGACTAAAACTTGACATGTCATCATATGCACTGGCATTTTATCTGAGTTAAATAACCTGATAATGCATTCACTTAAAACAAGTTTAATTTTCATGCTTGTGCTTAGTGATAAGGAGTGTTTAAGTTTGCAATCCTAGTTTATGCTTTCTTGTTAAGAATAATGCTTTTATGCTTTATAAGGGTATTATGGTAATCTTATGTATAGTAGTTGAATTTTATACCCAACCCTGGTATTATGTCTCAAAGGTGTAGTGGGAACATGTTTCAAGCTACCTTTGAGGTGTAATTCCAGATTGGAATGAAATTCAAATAAATAGTTTAAACAATTCAAAAACCCTATTTTATCCCCTTTTCTATAAATCAAAATTTTGAAAGAATTTGGGTATGCTTTAAAAAGCAAAGTTGCTCTATTTCTAATAAGGAACAACTTTGGTACTTAAAGTTTTTCAATTGTTCTTGTGAAATCAAAAGTAATTGTAAAAGTCCCCTTTTGCCCTTTTTGTCCTCTTTTGTATTTCAAATACTAATTCAAAATCTGAGCATATTTTGGGTATCTTGCAAAAATGAAAGATGTTCAGTATTGAATTCTGAGCATTTGATATTTTGGCATATTTTCAACTTTTATTCAAAAATCAAATGTAATTTTAGTTTTTTTTCAGAAAGGGTAGAAAAGGAGGTGGGGAAAATGGGGGGGGGATAAGCTCACCTCCCTGTTCACGGCGGTGGCCGCCGCAATCTTTTGCCGGCGACGCCAGCGCGATGGCCGCAGTTCTCTCCCGAACCAACGTGCGACCGAGTTCGTGGCAAAGTTACCCAGCCGCTGGCACTTACCCTCGCGTCGTGGCGCCTTCTTCCGCGCTCGCCGTTGACATCTTGACACACAGCCCCGACGAGTACCTTCCTGGCTCGAGCTGCAATTTCACCGTTCCTGCTTGATGTCATCCCGATTGACCACGGGTATAAATACCCCACGACCTTGCGCATCTCCAGAACCCTTTCGCTCAAACTCTACTCACTCAGAGAGCAAGCAATCGCTGTTCTTCCTTCCGCCATTGAAAAAGCTCCGCCGAGCTCAATCTTGCCGTGGTCCGATCCACTGGGCACTCCTCTACTCCCTCTTTCTCGTGTTTGTGTTTCGTCTTGATCCCAAAGAGCTCATAGGCTCGATGGTTCCTTGTCTGGTGCTCAGGTTTTACCGGAACAGCGTCGTCTTCGCCGGAGTTCACCGCCGAAGGCCACTGCTCCGTGGACGCCTACTCTCCGAGCAACCTCCGCTCGAACCGGCTTCTCCATCAGCACCAGGGTGAGCTTCTAGACCTTCCTAGCCTCTCCGTTTGCTTGCTACCGGTCTAGGATCGCCGGAACAGGGCTAGCCGAGATCCGATCCGCCGCCATGCGTGGCCAGGCTCAACCCGAGTGGTAGACTGTAGGGTTGAGAGCTCAATCGACTGCGGCTGTCTTGCCGGTGTTGATGCTCGCGTCAGCCGAGTCTCTTCTGGCCAGAGTCGGCCGGCGTAACGCCCGTCGGCGCTCGGTTCGCCGTCGTGCACACCGGCCATGGTCGGGGACCTTGTGGTTGTAAAGATGAGAAGTTCCAGGGTGTTGGTTGCAAAGTCGCAGACTCAGGTGAATAGCGCCATGGACTGCGGGTTGTTTTAGGGTAAGTCGAAGGGTTTTTCTGCAAAGCTGTCAGGCATACCGCTTCGCTCGAGCCAAGCCTCGGGCGAACGCGTTCACCGTCCCGCCCGAGCTAGGCCTCGGACGGACGAGCGTTTTTCCGTCTCGCCCGAGCCTCGAGCGGACACATGCGCAGCGTATCGCCCGAGCTAGGCCTCGGACGGGCGAGGGTTTTCCGTCTCGCCGAGCCCTGAGTCAGGCCTCGGGTAGACGTTTGTCTCGTTGTCTCGCTGGAGCCAGGCCTCGAGCGGACCCTCGGGCGCTGTCTCGCTCGCGCCGAGCCTCGAGCGAACGCACACACACTCACCTACCGTAGTGCGCTCGCGCCACGCTGGGCCGAGTTGGCTTGGGCCGAAAGCCCAGTTTGGGTTCGTTCATGTTTTTCTTTTTCTGGCTTTATGCACAGTAATCAGTTTTGTTGTTTTTGCTATAATTAATCTATAACTCTATTAATTATGAAATTTGACATGATAGATGATAGCATATCTGTGCTAATATAAAAATTATAAAATTTGTGTTTTGAGTACTTTTGATATGACAATTAAATCTGTGCTTTAATTAATAAATGTAACGTTGTTGATTTATGTAATTTTCTGTGTTTCTCCAAAAATCATAAAATTTGACATGGGAGTTTATATCTTTGATATACACCTTCAGGTTTAATTTCATCTCTGTTTGACAAAGTATGCTTGGTGTATAAATAAAAGGCTAATTAAAATAATTAATAAAATAAATAGAAATAGTTGATCTCTGTAGATTTGTGTGACTTTTGGAATTGTTTGACAACCAATGGGAAACTAGCAAGATTTGCTCCCTGGTTATGGGTTTCCTTTATTCAAATGCCTTTTTGTTGCTTGTAAGTTGCTTTATCAGAAAGTAATAAAACTTGTCTAGTGTTTATAATAACTAAAGTGGGTTTGTTGGTTTGCAACTTTACCGTGAGGGAAAGTTGTACTCTGTAAAGGGTATAGTTAAGAAAATTTCCATCTTTACCATGATCACATCATAAGCATCTCATTATTCATGCATATGCACTTTTACGTGTAGATTCCGCTTCGGAAGGCCCTAACTCTCAGTGGATTTCTCCTGAGGGTGCAGACCTGTCGTGTTTTTCGGAATCTTCGGACTTCACCGATCCTCAAGGCAAGCCCCGGTGCATTTAACCTTTCCTTGTTTTATAAAGGTTTTTATTAAAATGTTTTTAAGATAAACTACTGCATTAGGTTATAGGAGTTGTGTGATGACCTACTTCTTGTACTGTTTACCTCCACCTGAAGATCCACCTGCCTTGTTTAAAAACTATTTGAAAAATGCTTAGCATTGCTATACAATAGATTTGCGATAAAAATGCCAATTTCAAAAGTGTGATCACTTAAAGAATATTTATGGGAATTTGGCTTTACTCCCGACTGTTGGCTAAGTATCTGATCCGTACCTAGTCAACGACAAGGAGAGGTTGTCCTAGCGTACGGTGCCATCATGTTGTAGTCCGGGACTCAGCAGTTGACACCGACCGGGACCGGGTTGAAAAACTGACAGGACTGTTACGCTTGGGTGAGATATAACCAAGGTACAGTCTCTGGCGGAAAAATTAGGGACCATCCGTATGGGAGCCTGCTGGTCAAGACTTGCAACTATTCACATACTACGGAAAGCTCTGGCTCCGAGGAATCCTTTATTGGGACCGACAACCGCGCACTGGGAGTGGAGAGATGGCGGAAGTAGCTTGTACCCACGTGGTCGTCGTACCTGGATAAGAGTGGTGTACTGTACTTCTGGGTGGCGTAGGACCGGGCCCAATCTTGGAGGAATCGTGGTAGACGGGTTGGCCTATGCAAGCTTGGGTGCTACATATGCCGTGTGAATAGGGATCCTCAGCTGAGTATTCTTTATCCGGATTAACGTTGCTCCTCGGTTATGGAGACTTGGTCACTGACTGTCAATGGAGAGTGGTTCTCAACTAGGTATGTTTTGAAAGGTAAAATGAATCATGATCGATGAAGAATTGAGAGATACTTGAATCTTTCCTGAACAAAACAAGAGTTACAAAAATGCTTTTTGTGCAAAATACTTGATTTTGTTTAAGCCTTACCTTGACTTCCTAAGCCTCTCATTCCTGAGTCTTCTCCTCTTTTCTTATCGGTTAAGTCTTGTTGAGTACTTTTGTACTCAGGGTTTGTTAACCCTTGTTGCAGGTGAGTACATGGATCCACCTTTTGATGGACAATGCTACTTTACTCTAGTAGAAGAAAGTGATAACGATTCTGATGTGTGACCTTGGGCAAGTAACCTCTTTTGAATGAGTTTTGTAATATAAAGTTCCAAACAAGTTATGTAATAAGTATTTCGGTGATGTAAACTTTAAACCTAAGTTTTAATCTATGTATATTAATCTTTCCGCTTTTACTCTGATTAATCTTATCTATAAAACTGTTGAATACTGTGATGCTTGATGAGGGATTATCCTGGAAAGAATGTAACGTGGATGATTCGGGTTTCCCGAGGACACCCGACAGACCTCTTGAATCATTTGGAACTTGTGCACGCCGATCAAAGGTCCTTAGGACAATGATGGGTGCATGTGGGCCACTTAATTTAGGAGGTTCTGCCACAGAATTATACCAGTGTTGGGCCTGCTGCTCAAAAGAACGGTTAGTAGAAAAACCATTCCTAGCACGCCTATGAGGAAAGCGATCACCACACTGAGGAAAGCCTGGTCCGCTAAGGGAAGAGCATCCATCACGATAGTCAAAACGCGGTGGGGGGTAATGCTCAACTACAAAGCTACCGCCACGGGGTCGATAGCTAACAAAAGCAGGCTCCCGCCGGGCACGACCTCCTTGCGGCCTAGGACCTTGAGGCATTGGGCCTCTAGTCCTAGCAGCTCTCCTTTGAACCTTCGGCACATGTACATCATGGAAAGGATGGTACATGTCCGTGTTGTTCATTTCCTTTGCACGACGCTCCTCTCTCTTGCACCGAAAGCAAAACTCCCTCAAGTGTCCATCTCTCCCACATTGCTCACAATGGTACCTCACAGCTCTCATAGAGGGTTGTTGGTACTCACGGTAGTGGGTGTGGATCACTTGGTTCTTTTGTGGCATGAGCTCCTCATGGATAGGTGGCATAGTGTCTAGCTTGTTCCTGAGGTGGTTTGGTTTTGGAGCCCATGTCTGTTTCATGGGTGGAGCTCTTGGAGGTTCCACAAACACTCTATCTTTGGTGTTAGGTTTGAGAGGCTCTTTGGTGGAATCTTTGTCAGTTTGGGAGTAGTGGTGGAGTTGGGCTTCTCACTCGGCTTAAGACCACTAAACTCTCCAACCTTCCCAAAAGATGTAGCACACTCAACACCCTGAGCAAAACCAACACCAGGACCTCCAGCAACACATTTGAATTGGGCTATCATCATCCCAAGCTGCGGCTCACCACTAGACACCCATGACAAGATGGTCCGAAGGTATGTGTTTTCTTCCTCGATTTGCATCTTGTCATGCTTCACATTCACAATCTCCATCTCCAAACCCTCACACAAAGCGCATCTAGACACACAAGTGCTATCCGAGCTGGCCTTCTCAAGAGACACAATCTTGGCATTCTTCTCTGCCAACTCGAATTGCAAGCCTGCACAAAACTTGTACGCACCTAGCAACCCTGATCTAGCCTTCAACTCATCCATCTCTCCAACCAATGCAACATACTCCCCCTCAAAGTGAGAAGGTCAGTCATGTGCTTGGAGCACATCTCACACTCATCCTCCTCAGACACGACGATGGTGGACTTGACAGACTCAAGCTCTTTAACTGTGTCCTCCCACTTCCTCCTAAACTCCTTTCTCACCCTAGCAGCAAGCCTAAGCAGTTTATCTTGACTAAGGAGAGCAGCGGTAAGCTTGTCAACCTCAGCAGAGAGTTCATTAGGAGTTTGAGATACCTGGGAGGTGTCGTCGTCGTCGTCGTTCCGAGGGATCTCCTCCAGCTCGCTGTTGACCTCATCGCCAAGGGCCATGGTGCCGAAGCCCTCGTTGTCGGCGAAGAAACAGAGGCCGTTCAGCATGTCCCAATCTTCTTCTTCTTCTCGAACTCTTCATCCCTTGATGCAGCGGAGTCGTCATCCGAGTCGTTGACATCACTGAGCGTGGCGAAGAAGGCACGCTGTTCAGCCTGGGCCTTCTCCAAGTACTTCTCCTAGATGTACTCCTTGTTGAAGCTGCCCCTCCGCTTGTGCTTTGCGGGGACGTCCTTCTCCTTGTGCTTGCCGGAGTCGTACATGTGGCCGTGATCCGCCTTGCCAAAGACTTGCTTGTTCTTCTTAAGGCAATTGGCGATGAAGTGGTCCGAGTCTCCACACTCGTAGCAGCCACCACGTCCTCCTCCGCGACGACGGTTCATGCGGTTGTTGTGGAACCGCGAGAACCGGTTGGCAAGCAGGGCCAACTCGTCGCCCGCCATGAACTCCAGCTGCTCCTCTGTGACAGTAAGAAGAGATGACAAAGCAAAGCCTCCAGAGGTGTGAGCAGAAGAGCCAGAAACCAAAGCCATCGACGGGCCAGAAGGATTTTCATAAGAAGCCTTCGCCATAGCATCAATCTCACTGGACTTAAGCTTACTAAAGAGCTCATCGCACGTGAGAGTCTCATAGTTAGGTGATTCGATGATCGCCTGAACCTTAGAGTCCCACACCGACCAATCAAGAGTGTGTAAAAGCTTGAGAGCCCTCTCATGATCGTCGAAAGGTAACAACTCCTTGTTAGCCCTCATCCTGTTGACAATCACCTGAAAGCGAGCGAATAAACTTTCTATGCTCTCACCAGGCATGTGTCGAAAGTTCTCATACTCCCGCTTGTGTGACTCGTAGAGACGGGATTTGACTTGAGTGGTTCCCTCATGGAAGCGCATGAGGGTCGCCCAAATCTCCCGAGCCATGGGGAGGTGAGAAACACGATCAAACTCAGACAAGCTCAAACATGAGAAGAGAGCATTACGGGCTCGCTATTGGCATCGTGCTCGTCAATCTGCAGCTGAGTCACACGAGCAGCCAAGACCACGGAATCAGCCTTGTTGCAAATTCCCAGATAGAAGCACCCATACTCTGAAGATAGGCCGACATGCGTATCTTCCAATACGCATAATTCGTCCCATCGAAAAACAGCGGTTTGCCCACGCCGCGATCCATGTCGCCTTCTGTGGATCTAGAACCGGCTAAGGTGGAAGATCCTTAACCTGCTCCGATACCAATTGAAGCACCGAAAGTGTTACACAAAGGCGACCAGAGGGGGGGGTGAATGGGAGCCTAAAAATTTCTTTCGAAACTCTGGCCTCTGTCCCAAAAATCAACCACACGAGCAAGACTGACACAGGTGATGTCCACGACCTAAGAGATTGAGTGGATGTTCCCTAGGAACACAGCGGGACACCACAAAAACTCCCTCACCCAAGTTCGTACAAGTCAACTAGTGATAGAATGAACTTTGGGTAACCTCAACCTCCCCCGAGCAACGCGAGGGGGATTCAGGCTATTTTGCAAAGCAGGAAGCTCGATTTCAATAGAGCACGAAGTCAGGAATCCAACGCAAAAAGCAAAAAAACAAAACCGACAACGAACGAACGAATCACGGATGAAAACGTGCGAAGCTATACTAACCGGACTCTGCCCGCATCCGATCAGTTTGGATCGAACGCGTCCGGTCAGTCCAAACCCGATTTTGGAACTCTCTATGTTGGACCGGACTCACAAAGGTTGAGCGTCCGGTAACAACACTGAGCGTCCGATCACACAAAAACGCGAACGATGAACAGTGCGAGCGTAGTGTCCGGTCACTGAGAAACAGGGCGTCCGGTCAAAAATAGAGCAATGCACAGTTGTGACACCCCAATTTTAAGAACAAAATTAGAGCACAATATATGTATGCCAGGATCAATTTTCATACATATATCCACATCATAGTAAATATCAAAACAATGCTTTATTAATAATATCGAACTTTGTTACATAAATGACCCTCGGGTCTGAAATAAAAAGTACAGACTCTCATGATAACGGACTCTAATGAAGACGCTGATGTAGATGCGGAAATCTGGACTCCATCTCCACAGGAAGGTCGACCGGGGGTAGCGCCATCCTAGTACAGGTCGTCAGGGTCGTAGCCTCCGTCTTCTGGATACTCCTGCTCCTCGTACGTGTAGTCTCCAGCGTCTGGGTGGGGTAGCAGGGGGGACAAAGAGGAAGGGTGAGTACATCGAAATGTACTCCGCAAGTGTGGGAAATATATGCTTATGAGGCTTATAACAAAGGTAGGCTGACTTTGTTTGACTCAAGCGCCTAAAGCGACACACCCTATTAATTCTATTAATCCTATGCACCTATTTACTAGGTTATAGACAGACTCTGTAGAAAAGTAACCACACTCGGAGTCGCACCGAGCAAACCACACTCGGAGTCACACCGAGCAACCAGCACCTGAAGTCCATCAGACAATCGCACCTGAAGTCCATCAGATGACCCGAACCCAAAACCAACCAGTAACCAACTAATCTCGAAGAAGTCCAAGCCGCTCGTGACCGTGAGCACGGCTGATATATCAGTTTTACACTCTGCAGAGGTTGCACATCGTTACCCATGAGTCGTGTAGATCCCGTCACGCTAAACACTGCCGAGGTGTATAGCAGGTTGCACTGCAAGGCCTTTACAAAACTCCCTCCAAGTCCATTTTACACGTTCACTAAGGTTTCACCGCTAACAGTGGATATACGCACCACTGCAGAAGCCCCCTCTTGTGCCACAAATCCGACCCCGTGTAAACCCTCAACTTGGAGGCAATTAATTACTTGGCCAGGTCCAGCCCATCCAGATCTCATGGTTGCGCTGTCAAGCCGAGTTACATGCTCTGAGAACCGGGTCCTAGGGATCCAGGCAGGATATGTCTAGCACGAGCCCCGAACCAAAAACCAAAAGCAGCTGCCGAGTCCCATGGCACAAAACCACCAATACGGGTCCATCCTGCCGGATTTACCTAATAACCATGTTACTACAAAATTACCATGACCACATTGTTCCATAGTTCATTAATCAAGATTAATTATAATTGACCATCATCCCATCCCGACATGACTGCAGGGCTAAGCATGACTTCTACCCGAACAACCCAAAACAGGCGACAAGGATAATAGATCAAAATCTAGTAAACCATAACATGGGATTCAATTTAATGACAAGCATGCATCTACAAGATCTAACTACTCTATACCAAAAATAAAATAAAACATAGGTGCAAGATGTTCAAGAACACTTGCCTTCGGACTGGGTCGAATCAACTGGGTCGCAAGGATGGTCTGGAGCGTCCTCGTACTCCGCACTCTCTGGCCCAATCAACATACATGGCACATACAAAGCAAAATGAATAACAGTACAACAAACAGTATGAAAACAGTAAACTAATAGATCTACTGCGTAGAGAACGAAATTATGAATCTAACGCAAGTTGAATGGGTCGAATCGGAGTTAAAATGAGCAAGTTATGGGCTTTTGAAGTTGGGTGGCAAAACTGTAAATCATTGGAACTCATTTTCGTATTTTAAATAAATTAAATCTGAAAAGAATAGGCGACAGGACCGGGCCTCATTTCTCCGAAAGCGCAGGGGCCAGCTTGCAAGAATCCGAAGACTCAGCGTACAGTCGACCCCGGAGCGCGGGTTAGTTTTCTGAAATCCGAGGGTCTCTTTAGGAAGTTTGCCGCGAAGGGGTATGATCTATTCTCGATCGTTGATCTCGCGATGGACGGTCGAGATTAGAAGGGGAAGGGAGAGAGAGATGGCGGATGGCTGCTGACCCGGCGGACAGATGGCGCGCGGCCACTCGCGCGGTGCGCCACGTGGTTTGTAGACCGGCTGACGAGGCGAAGGGGAGCCGTGTGCACGGCACCGGTGGACTGGGTTCATACCCCTTCGGGGATCGTTATAATCCTGGCCGCCCGGTTCGGATCTGACGGCGCAGGTGGACTGGGTGGGGTTCGCGGCGGTTGGTGGCGGCGGCGGGCACCGGCAGACGGCGGCGCCATGGCCAGGGTGCCCGGGTTTCGCCGGGGAGGGTGCGACGGTGCTCTACAGGACTAAGCGAGGGTACGGGAAGGCGGAGGACCTTGCTGCGGTTCGATTGGTGGGGTCAGTGGCGCCGGGCAGGGGTAAAACGCGGTGGCGCCATGGGAGGGAAGCGTGAGATCACCGGTGTGCGTCGAGAGGGGTCATAGGGTGCGGTAGAGATCACGGGAACAGGCGGAATCGGAAGCGGAGCTTACAGCGGTGCCAAACGTGGTGTCCTCGGTGTCGGGGAAGGCTCGGGAACGGGGTCAGCACGGAGGGCAGACCGTCGGCTCCCTGGAACTCCGGCGAGGTCGTAGATGACGAAGCGGTGACGTAACAGCGTCGAGAGGTGGCGTCGAGGCCTCGCTGTGATGCAGCGGGTTCAGCACTGGCGTTGAGGAGGATCGTGAAGGGTTGGTGTGGGAAGACCTCAGCTCGGCAGGGCTTATCAATGGCGGCGGCGGCGATGTGGGTGCTAGGGAGAGAGAGGGAGTGCGAGGATGGGCGGGGTGAGTACGGCACGGCGAGGCGGCGCTCTGGGACACGTTTATGAAGGGAGGAGGAACCCTAGGGCGAGGGAGAGGCGGGGGAGCGGACGGCCGCAAGGCTCGGCGCCGGCCGCGCGGTAGATTCGCGCTGGAGGTTGGGGGAGGGAGGTCTGACAACGTGGGCCCCATGCGTCAGCAAGTGCAGGGTCGGGGCCCACAAGGTAGAGAGAAAAGGGCGAGGGCGAGCGAGCGCTGCGGCTGCGGCTTGCGCGGGCACGCGGTGCTGGGCCGGAGCGTGCTCGCGGGCCGGCGGGGAAGCTGGGCCGCGAGAGGGTGAGGCGGCAGGCCGCCCGGAGAGAATGAGGGGGAGGGTGGCGAGCGGGCCGGGGAAAAGGAATGGGGAGGGAGAGAGAGGCGGGTTGGGCCGAATGGA
This sequence comes from Coix lacryma-jobi var. lacryma-jobi, assembly GCA_009763385.1. Taxonomy (NCBI): domain Eukaryota; kingdom Viridiplantae; phylum Streptophyta; class Magnoliopsida; order Poales; family Poaceae; genus Coix; species Coix lacryma-jobi. The sequence goes on along the minus strand of CM019831.1, from coordinate 71,251,137 downwards.
GAGAGAATAGAGAGTGAGGCTCTTGCCATTTCTTTTTGTTTCCTTTTTGTTTTTATTTTACAATCTTTTTCCAAATTCATTTTGAAATCCAAATTCAAATCAGTTTGAAATCAGATAAATTTTGAAAATGTTTTGGAAATATTTTCCTAAGTTTTGAAAATAAAATTTTAGTTTGATTTTGTAAATTTTTCACAAACCTTTCATTTGTTTTCTAAATAGAATAAAAGCGATTCGCCCTATTCGGGTTTTAATAAATTATTTACCACTCAATAAAATATGCAATGGCATGAATGCAACATGAAAATGATATATAAATTTTATTTTTCTCCTCTAATAAACTAGCCAACCTATTTAATTTCTAATTCCTTTTATTAAATTGGGGAAAAATTAAATCAGGGTGTTACAACAGTGAACACATTCAACGACCGGACTCATTGCCGAGCGTCCGGTCAGCCCGAGTCATGCGTCCGGTCACCCCGAAATTGAGATGTTCGTCCACCGATTCAACTCGATCTACCCAAAACGAATCCTCTAAGGATCAAACTTGGTGAGAAGAGTCACAAGGAGGATAGTGAGCTACTCCTAGGAGATCATGGCTCGAACCTATCTCCAAATCGATGAGTCGAAGGAGTTCGGGAAAAAAGAGGAAAAACTTTGATCCGAAACGAAACTTGACCGATCTGTTGCCACAAGTGAATAGATTGTGATTCCTTCGGACAAAAGATCACAAACCCGTTCGTGCAAAAAGTGGTTCAAACAAAATCAAAAACCAACTCCCGGAGAGAAAGAACGAGGCAAAACTCCGTGAGGGCCAAAAACGAAAACGCGAAGAACACACAAGCAAGAACGCAATTCGATATCAATTTCCAGCTGAAACTCCTCCACACGAGGAGACAACAAGATTACAGTCTTGTTTCCTCAAAAAGCAAATACACAGAGGTATGATTCACTGTCTCTGTGGATCTTAGTAGCTACAGCAGGGATGTGGGAGAGCAGGAAACCCTAGAATAAAAATAGCAATGGCTGAGATAGTTTGGAGGCAGGGGTTGTCTCTCCTTAAATAGCCTAATAAAATTATTCCCCTTCTACCCCTACTGCTAATGAGCGAGCAGGCCAACCCTAAGGGTATTCCTAATCAACTCGATGTTGATGGTGATCCGACGGCCACACCCGCACAACTGGTAGCTTCACCTCGACGTGATCTCACCAATTGCCGCCACGTGCCACCACCACTCTGCTCGTCCTTTTCACGGACCCCCCCCCCCCGGTTTTGAGGCCGAAACCGGGAAACCTGGGCCATCCCTCGGTTTTGAGGCCGAAACCGGGAAACCTGTCGTCCGTTGCCTGAGTTTTGTGGCCCAAACTCAGAAACCCGCCATCACCCAGGTTTTGAGGACCAAACCTAGAAACCATCCTCAGCCCGAGTTTTGTGGCCCAAACTCGGAAACCGACCGCACCCAGGTTTTGAGGCCCAAACCTGGAAACTGTCCACTCGGTGGTTTTTCTGCGGCTCAACCACCAAACCGAACCGTAGATGGGATGCACCGCCTGTGCACCCCGTCCACACGCAAGTCTTCACTTGTCGTTGTCCTAGGCTGTCAGCCACCACGGCCGATCCTCAGGCCGCCGGTCCGTCAGTCCAAGCCTCACGTCCGCCCTTCACCGCTCTGGGTCCATCGGCACGACACGTCTCTACTTGACCTTCACCTTGCCTTTGATCATCGTATCCGTGCTCAACACCTACACAACACAAGCCAAAGAACATACGCATCATCCCAGTTGACAATCACTCATCATCTCAAGATCCGGCATACACCCATGTATCCACCGAAATGACCAAAATGAAAGTTGTAGATCTCAAAAATTTATGAAACTTTGGTGTTGACAACTTTTTGATTTGAAATCATCTTGTCAACGAAAACTACGTTTTAAATTGTCAAATTTGAAATTCAAATTTTTATATACGACCTCAGATGGAAAAACTACCAAAATAAAAGTTGTAGATCTCAAAAAGTTAGAAAACTTTGTAGTTGACAACTTTTTGATTTGAATTCGTTTAGGGCCTCAAATAAGCAATTTACACTCGGTTTATTATAATATATGGGTATCCGAAACGGAGATGGGACATATATTTGTGTGTAGTGCAGTGGTAGAGGAGGCTTCGCGCGAACGAGAGGTCGTGAGTTCGAATCCTGCTGACCGCGTGAGAGAAAATTGCGTGAAACATACGAGGACTTAAGATTTCGAGGGAAACGGGTGGGCGCTACCCAGTGGGCCCTCCCCCAATTTAATAAAAGTTTTTCTCTATTTTTTGAATTTTTACGTTTTTTCTTTGCCGAATGTCAAATATGTCAGCACTCGGCAAAGCCTTTGCCGAGTGCCCGATATTTGGCACTCGGCAAAGAGCCCTTTGCCGACATTTTCTTTGCCTAGTGCTCTTTGCCGAGTGCGGCACTCGGCGAAGCCTTCGCCGAGTGCAAAAGGCTCTTTGCCGAGTGCTGCCAGCACTCGGCAAAGTCTGATCCTGCTGTGGTGATGCAGAGAGGTTCCAGAAAGCTCCCGAACACATCGGATGCGACCGATGGTTTGGCATTGGACGTGGGCTAGCGTCCGATGCTCCCTGCAAAGCCGCTCGCGCCACGACATCTCCATCGGACTCTGCAACAGTGTTTCCTCAGCGTCAGTTGCCAGCGTCCGATGCTTCTTCACCATCAGGCTGTAGCTAGGGTTAGCCATCGGACGCTCGGCCCAACGTCCGATGCTGCCGCCTTCAGCATCCGATGCTGATAACTCAACACCTTTCGCTTTCTAACTTCTACCCTTGCTCCCATATGCCAACACCAAAGTGTCTCAACACTTGTGCACGTGTGTTAGCATTTTACAAAGCATTTTCCAAGGGTTTAGTTAGACTCTCACTAGGTCTAAAGCATCAATATGTTAGAGATCACCTAGTGGCACTTGGACACCGCATAAGCCATGAATTAACTCCTCTTAATAGTACGGCTATCTATCCTAAATGTGATCACACTCGCTAAGTGTCTCGATCACCAAAACAAAGAGCCCTATAGGTTATACCTTTGCCTTCGGGCCTTTTTGCTCATCTCTTCCCTTCTTCTCATGTTTCACCAATGGTAGAGCACTTAATCACTCAATTTCATGTAGCCATCACCATCCTCCATGGTTGCCAACTTGCTAGCTCCACCACTTGACTTAGTCTCAATCCTTTCTTATAAGCTACACACATGCTTAGCAATAGGATTAGACCAAATAGGTTTCATCAATTAACCAAAACCAAACTAGGGCTTTCACCTTGCTCATTTGGCTATAGTCAAATGGTATGCTTTAGAATTCTTTTTCTTTCTTGTCTTCCTCCTCACCACCTTTTGGCTTTTTATCTTTGGGCTCTAGAGGAACTTCTCCACCACCTGATGTTTCGCCTTTGCTAGTCAAATCTTGCTTCATCTTATTCATTTGATCTTCAAACTGCTTTGCTTGCTATTCTAACACCTGATCTGCAACCTTCTTGGCAATGCTATCAACTTCTGCCTGACTTAGGGTCGGCATGATTTTTCCCTTACGCGGTGAAGCGCTAACACAAGGGGTTAGGTTCCGATACCAATTGAAAGGATCAAATTAGACTAGAGGGGGGGTGAATAGGTGATTCTCTACAAGCAACATAATTCAGCTTGCTCCCCCTATTTGTATGCTTCGATTCCACTTGAAGACTACTAAGGCTACTTAATAGCTTAGCATATATCTTATATCCCCCTTTCACTAGCATATCATATCTTTGCATTTTTCTCCCCCTTTGTCAACAATTATCATAAAGGTGGAGCAAGTTTTAATGAAAGGAGACAACTTGTACCATGAAATTCATGAGGGGATCATACGAAGTCAAGTTGTGGCTTAATCTAGATCATGAGCATAGGACATTTAACATGGTTTGCTCTAGAGTAAGCTTCTTCACACATCTTGCAACAGTTATCTTACTCATGTTGGTTAAACACTGATTGCTCACTTACTAGATTAAACACTAGAGTTACAAGCTCATAAACAAGTTATATGCTACCACTAGAACAAGTCAAACATAGAAGCAATAGTGGTACCATATATACTTCAAATTCGTTTGATTTACCATGAATGAGCCTAGATAAGCAATGTGATGGCTATATGAACTAGAGCACAACCTAATAAGAATGAATGCATATGCCAAACAATTTCACCTTTGCTTTCTTGGAAGAGAGGCATGTCATATGTGGGGGTGCATTCAACTCATGTTGGAGAAGTCTAGGATATTCAATTCATTCCTTAGCTTGCAAAATCTTCTCTCATCTAGTGGCTTGGTGAAGATATCGGCAAGTTGATAATCAGTGCCCACACTTTCAATAGATATATCTTTCTTTGCTTGATGGTCTCTAATGAAGTGGTGCCTTATGTCAATGTGGTTTGTCTTTGAGTGTTGAACCGGGTTGGTGGCTATTTTGACGGCGCTCTCATTATCACAAAGCAATGGGACTTGTCCAAACTTGACTCCATAATCTTGCAATGTTGCTTTCATCTATAGCAATTGTGCACAACAACTACCCGCGGATATGTATTCGGCTTCAGCGGTAGAGAGTGCAACACTATTTTGCTTCTTTGATGACCATGAGACAAGTGATCTTCCAAGCAATTGACAAGTGCCCGATGTGCTCTTCCTATCCACCTTGCATCCCGCATAATTGGAATCCGAGTATCCAATCAATTCAAATTGAGAGCCCTTGGGATACCATAGTCCAACATTTGGTGTGTTCTTCAAATATCTCAATATTCTTTTGGTTGGCTTCAAATGACTTTCTCTTGGTGAAGCTTGGAACCTCGCACACATGCACACACTAAACATGACATCCGGTCTTGATGCGGTCACATAGAGTAGACTTCCAATCATTGACCGTTATAACTTTTGATCCACCATGTCACCACTAGAGTCACTATTCAGATGTTCATTTGTGCCCATTGGAGTGGTTATTGCTTTTGCTTCATCTAACCCAAATTTCTTGAGCATGTCCTTGATGTACTTGCCTTGACTAACAAATGTGCCTTTCTTCATTTGCTTGATTTGTAGACCAAGAAAGTAACTAAGCTCTCCAATCATAGACATCTCAAACTCCTTAGCCATCATTTCTCCAAACTCTTCACAAAAGTCTTGGTTGGTTGATCCAATGATAATGTCATCCACATAGATTTGCAACACAATCAAGTCACTTCCAATTTTCTTGGTGAAGAGAGTGGTGTCAACCTTTCCCATCTTGAAGCCCTTTGAGAGCAAGAAATCCCTCAATCTTTCATACCATGCTCTTGGTGCTTGCTTCAACCCATATAATGCCTTCTTGAGCTTGTACACATGGTTGGGCTTCTTCAAATCTTCAAATCCGGGAGGTTGCTCAACATACACTAGCTAATTGATGAATCCATTGAGAAAAACACTCTTGACATCCATTTGATAGAGCTTGATGTTGTGAGAACAAGCATATGCAAGTAGAATTCTAATGGTCTCCAATCTTGCAACCGGTGCATAGGTTTATCCAAAATCAATGCCTTCCATTTGGGTGTACCCTTGTGCAACCAATCTTGCTTTGTTCCTTACAACAATGCCATCTTCATCTTGCTTGTTCTGGAAGACCCATCTTGTACCAATAACATTTGTGTTCTTTGGTCTTTCTACTAACTCCCAATCATCATTGCGGGTGAAGTTGTTTAACTCTTCATGCATTGCATTCACCCAATCAACATCCATCAAAGCTTCATCAATCTTGGTTGGCTCAATAGATGATACAAATGAGTAGTGTTCACAAAATGAAGCCAATCTTGATCTTGTTTGCACACCTCTTCTTATGTCACCAACAATTTGATCTAAAGTGCGGATACATGTGTGTATGCCGAGTCTCGAGTGATGAGTGATTGTCAACTGGTTTGATGCACATGTTCTTTGGCTTGTGTTGTGCATGTGTCGAGCACAGATACAGTGATCGAAGGCAAGGTGAAGGTCAAGTAGAGACGTGCGGTGTCGATGGACTGAGAGCGGTGAAGGGCGGACGTGAGGCTTGGACTGAGGGACCGGTGGCCTAAGGATCAGTTGTGGTGGCTGACAGCCTGGGACAGCGACGAGCAGAGACTTGCGGGGCACAGTGTTGCTCGGGTCGAGGACCTGGGGACATGTGTCGGTGGACGGGGTGCACGGGCGGTGCATCCCCTCTACAGCGTCGGTTTGGTGGTTGAGCCCCAGAAAAACCACCGGTGGACGATTTCCAGGTTTGGGCCATAAAACCTGGGTGCTGCGGGTTTGCCGAGTTTGGTCCACAAAACTCGGGCTGAGGACGGTTTCCAGGTTTGGGCCTCAAAACCTGGGCGCTGGCGGGTTTCTGAGTTTGGGCCACAAAACTCAGGCGATGGACGGCTGGTTTCCCGGTTTGGGCCTCAAAACCGGGGGTTGGTCGTGAAGGCTGGTTTCCTGGTTTGGGCCTCAAAACCGGGGGCGAAGTCCGGGAAAAGGACAAGCAGAGCGGTGGCGGCACGTGACGGAAATCGGTGAGGTTGCGTCGAGGCAACGCTACCAGTTGTGCGGGCGTGGCCGTCGGATCACCACCTACCACGAGTTGGTCCAGAATAACCTTAGGGTTTAGCTGGTTCGCTCTGTAAATAACTAGGGGTAGAGTGGGAATTAGAATTAGGATAAGTAGGGGGAGTCACCCATCTCCCAAACGATCTTAGTCATTTGCTATTCTCCACTTATGGTTTTCCTGTTTCCCATTCCCTGCTGTAGCTACTGAGATCCGCAGAGACGGTGAACAATACCTCTGTGTATTTGCTTTTTGAGGAAATGAGACCGTAATCTCGTTGTCTCCTCGTGGGGACGATTTTCGGCTGGCAATTCGTGGTTCGATTCGCGTTTTGAACTTGTTCTTCGCGTTCTTCATTTTCTCCACGATTTTCTCGTCACTCGATCTCCCTCCTCACTGCGTCTTTTTCGAATCCACTTGAATTATCTTGTTCTTTGATGTGAGGCGAACATTTCCACTGAAGGAATTCATCTCTACCCTCACGAACAAGTAGATCGGGTCAATTCAAGTTTCGTGGCAATTTTTCTCTCTTTCCCGAGTCTCTTCGATTCATCAATTTGGAGATAGGTTCGAGCCATGATCTCATAGGAGTAGCTCACTATCCTCCTTGTGATTCCTCTCACCAAGTTTGATCCATAGAGGAATCGTTTTGAGTGAGAACAAGTCGGATTGGTGGACGAACTGCAAGGTTCGGGGTGACCGAACTCTGGCGTCGGGTTGACCGGACGCTAGGGTCAGAGTCCGGTCGTTGAACATGCTCACTGCGTTGTTCTTCGATACTCGACCGGACGCTCGACCTGTCACTGACCGGACACAACGCTTGAACTGTTCATCGATTTTTTGTCTTTGTGACCGGACGCTCGACCCTTGACCGGACGCTCCACTTCAGTGAGTCCAGTCAGGAACAGAGAGGTTCCAAACCAATTTTTGATCGACCGGACGCGTCCGGTGCCTATTGACCGGATGATCCAGTGAGTCCGGTCAGTTCAGTCTCGCACATTTTCGTTCGTGGTTCGTTCGTCCATTGTCGGTTTTGATTTCCGGTTTTTGCGTTGGGTTTCTAGAGTTGTGTAGTGTCTCGCTGTGCTTCTCGGGAGCATCCACCCTACATCTAGGGTCGTGGACACTATTCAAGGTCTAGGTTTGCTCTTGGGGTGATTCTCGGGACAGTGGCAACAAGTTTCATAAAAGAAACTTTTGAAGCTCCCATTCACCCCCCTCTGGTCGCTTTCGGGTAGCACTTTCGGTCCTTCATAGAGGATGATCTCTTGCAATGTGTGTTGGTTGGAGCACTTGTTCCTGTTGAGCACTTGCACTTGCACTAGCATCTTGTTGATCTTGAGAACCACTAGAGCTTGCAATATCATTGCCATGCATGGTTGAAGGAGAGAGCACTTGATCTTTGTCATCTTTAATGTCAATCACTTGCTTTGGCCTAATATCACCAATGTCCATGTTCTTCATAGCTTCCACCAATGGTGTTCCTCTCACATCATCTAGATTATCTTGTTCTTCATGAGAGCCATTGGTTTCATCAAATTCAACATCATGGACTTCTTCAACTATTCTTGTTGTGTTGTTCCACACTCTATATGCCTTGCTTGTAGTGGAGTAACCAAGTAGAAATCCTTCATCACACTTCTTCTCAAACTTGCCAAGTCTTGTGCCCTTCTTCAATATGTAGCACTTGCACCCAAAGACCCGAAAATAAGCAATGTTGGGCTTTCTATCATTGAGGAGCTCATATGGTGTCTTCTTCAATAGAGGGTGACAATAGAGCCGGTTGCTATAATAGCATGTCATGTTGATTGCTTCAGCCCAAAAAGAATCACTCACATTGTATTCACTAAGCATTGATCTTGACATATCAATGAGTGTTCTATTCTTCCTTTCAACTATCCCATTGGATTGAGGTGTGTACTTAGCCGAGAATTGATGCTTGATTCCAAACTCATCACATAGCTCATCAACCCTTGTGTTTCTAAACTCACTTCCATTGTCACTTCTCACTTTCTTGATTCTTCTATCAAACTCATTTTGACTTCTCTTAACAAAGGTTTTGAATACCCCAAACACTTCACTTTTGTCAACAAGAAAGAAGACTCATGTGTATCTTGTATAGTCATCCACTATCACAAAGCCATACTTGTTTCCCCCAATAATTGCATATGTAGTTGGTCCAAACAAGTCCATGTGCAACAACTCAAGTGCATGTGTAGTGCTCATCATTCCTTTGTTGGGATGAGTGTTTCCAACTTGCTTTCCCATTTGACATGCACTACATAGCTTGTCTTTCTCAAAGTGAACATCTTTTAGTCCTCTAACCATGTCATGCTTCACTAGCCTCTTTAGTTGCTTCATTCTAACATGTCCCAAGCGCCTATGCCATAGCCAACCCATACTTGATTTGGTGAATAAGCATGTTGTCAATTGAGCTTCACTAGCATCAAAGTCCACCAAATAGAGGTTCTCATATCTAAATCCTTTGAAGACCAAATCACTTCCATCAACACTCACTATCTCCACATCATCAACACCAAATATGCATTTGAATCCCAAATCACATAATTGTGCCATGGACAACAAGTTGAAGTTGAGAGATTCCACTAATAGCACATTGGAGATGCTCAAGTCATTGGATATTGCAATCTTGCCCAAACCTTTGACCTTGCCTTTCTTGTTGTCACCAAATGTGATAGCATCCGCATGATCATTGCCACTAGTGTTGACTGATTTGAACATTCTTCCATCTCCGGTCATGTGTTGAGTGCACCCACTATCAAGCACCCAATGCCTTCCTCCCGCTTTATAATTTACCTACAAAAGAGATCAATTCCTTTCAGGTACCCAAATCCTTTTGGGTCCTCCAAGGTTAGTCACCAAGCTCTTGGGCACCCAAATTGCCTTATTCTTTGGGCCAACCATGGGTGCACCAATATACTTAGCCTTCACACCATTAGTGCCCTTTGTAAGCATATAACAAGAATTAATTCTAATAGATGAAATATGAGCATTATTCTTGTTCTTATTCTTATTAAAGCAATTTTGTTCTATATGCCTAGATTGCTTGCAATTATAGCAATACCGACCATTACTCTTCACAAAATTAGTCTTGTGAGGAGCAAAAGCGGCCTTGCCCTTCTTGGGGGTATAGCCAAGTCCCTCCTTGTTGAGTGGACATCTTTGGCTACCCAAGCACTTAAGCAAGCGGGCATCTCCACCACAGGCATTGCCTAAAGCATGAGTGAGCTCATACACCTTGTTCTTAAGGTTCTCATTTTCTACCACTAATGATGAATCGCATGTAGTAGAAGTAGGCATTTTAGTTGAGCTAGATGATGATGATGCATTGGTGGGAGCAACAATAATAGGAGCATAAAAAGATTCATCAAGAATATCACATGTTACTCCTACATTGCATGTCTCTACAACATCCACAATCTTACTTTGATCAAGGAGGGAGGAGTGGGCTTCCTTAAGCCTAGTGTGAGCTTGGTCAAGCTTCTCATGGGCTTCCTCTAGCCTCTCATGAGTAGACTTGAGCTCATCAAAGGATTGCTCAAGAGCCTTGTTGGCCTTGCGCAATTCTTTGCACTCCTTCCTCTTAGTCTCAATGTAAGAGTGAGCATCTTGTAGCATGCTCATGAGGTCCTCCTTTGAGTACTCCTCATCATCATCACTTTCACTCTCATCGAATGATACCTTAGTGGCCTTAGCCATGAAGCATGTCAATGCAGTGTTGAAGATAGAAGGCTTGCTTGAGATAGCAAGACTAGCCATAGCCTTCTTCTTGGTGGTCTTCCTCTCATCATCACTAGAGTCATCATCATCACTTGAGGAAGCATCACTATCCCATGTCACAGCATAGGATCCACCCTTCTTCTTCTCCTTCTTCTTCTCTTTCTTTTCTTTCTTCTCTTTCTTGTCCTTCTTCTTGCTCTTCTTGCGGTCATCATCATCTTCATCACTAGAGTATGGACAATCCGCGATGAAGTGATCCTTGCTCTTGCATCTATAACACCTTTTAGTTGTGCTTTTGGTTGCATCTCTTCTCTTTCTTGCTCCATAGCCCTTCTTCTTCATGAACTTGCCAAACCTTTTCACAAAGAGGGCCATTTCTTCATCATCTATCTCACAACCACTTGAGCTTGCTTCATCATCACTTTCCTCCTTCTTTGCTTTGCCCTTGCTCTTGCTCTTGGAGGATGAAGCTTTGAATGCCACGGTCTTCTTCTTCTTTTGTTCCTATTGGGCTCCCCCATCCCGTTCCACACGGTATGTGTCTTGAGTGACCACATCAACTAGTACTTGGTTTGGGGTTACCGTATCCAATCCTTCCCTCACAAGGATAGTTACCAAGGTGTCAAACCTTGGTGGTAAGCACCTCAAGAACTTATGAGAAAAGTCCTTGTCCTCCACCTTTTCTCCTAAAGCCTTCAAGTCATTGATAATAACTTGCAACCGGTGAAACATCTCCGGTATGCTCTCATCATCTTGCATCTTGAAGGTAGCAAGCTTGTCCTTGAGAATGTATAGCTTGGCGCCCTTGACCGCCTTAGTGCCCTCATAAGTCTCCTCCAATCTTTCCCATATTTCACTTGCTCATTCAAGGTCCTTGATTTGCTCAAAGACTTTTGTATCAAAAGCTTCATAGAACAAGTTGATTGCCACATCATTCCATTGAAGCTTTTCTTCTTCTCTTGGAGTGGGACTTGCGGGGACAATTACCGCAAAATCATGCTCAATTACTTCCAAAATCTTTCTATTCATTCCTCTTGTGAATGCGCACATCTTCCTCTTCCAACAATCGAAGTTGGTGCCGTCAAAATGTGGTGGCTTCCCCATATAGTTGATTTGAGCCATTTTAACACCGGAGGATGTTAAGCCTCAAACAAACGGTGACCACGACTCTGATACCACTTGAAAGGTCCAAAATGGCTAGAGGGGGGTGAATAGCCTAATTAAAAATCTACAAAACACTTACGTAAACACTATTAGTATAACAAATGGCGAAGCTCTTTGCGCTAGCCTAATAGAGTGTTGCAAGCCACCTATACAACAATTCTACCTAATATTTCTATGTCACACAATCAACTAGAGCTAATATCTAATGCGGAATAAAGCTATCTAGCTCTAGTACAAGTATGATATACAAAATGTATATGAGACAAGTATGGACAATAAATAGACTAACCAAACTAATCACAGCTAGCTACACAAGGTATATAACAAAAGATATACAACAAGAGATAGTATCTACACAAGAGGGATAGCTCAAAGTAAATGCACAAAGTAAACAAGCTAGATAGAAGTGATTTCATCGAGCCTTTGTGTGACGGAACGACCCTAATCCCATGGCCCACGTGTCCCTGTCAACCTCTGACAGCCGAACCCATGTTCCATGTGATTGAGACCTGTTCGCCACCGGGCTACATCAGTGCCCAATGTCCGCAGGATCATCTCACAATTCGGTTACAGCATTTCATACTTTTACAAATAACATCGGAATAAACAGCGGAAGACTTAAATAACATTAGTTTTACAAAACAGGGTTCCAAATAGTGAATTAAGGTGTAGTTATTACAAACCAAGATCTGATAGCAGAGATAAACATAGGCAACATGGTGGAGAACAGCAAAGATACTTATAATCACCCAGCCCGAGGGTGTACAACTACTCTTCGGCCTCATCGGCCTCTTCCTGGACGATGGTCACGCAGCAGGGTGCAAGACACATCGGGGACTCTGTCATACCTGCAGCATGGGTAACAAACCCTGAGTACTGGGGTACTCAACAAGACTTACCCGACTAAAGAAAAAAAAAAAGAGAAGACTCAGGAATGAGAGGCTTAGGGTAGTCAAGGTAAGGCTTACGCAAGATCAAGTATTTTGCAGAAAAGCATTTTTGTAAACCTTATTTTATTTTTGAAAGATTCAATATTCCTCATTTTACATTTCAAAACATCCCTAGTTGAGAACCACTCTCCGTTGACAGTCAGTGGACCAAGTCTCCATAACCGAGGAGCAACGTTAATCCGGATAAATAATACTCAGCTGAGGATCCCTATCCACACTGCATATGTAGCACCCAAACTTGCATATGCCAACTCGTCTACCACGATTCCTCCAGGATTGGGCCCGGTCCTACGCCACCCGGAAGTACAGTACACCACACCAATCCGGGACTTTAACCCACGTGGGTACATGCTACTTCCGCCATCTCTCCACTCCCAGTGCGCGGTTGTCGGTCCAATAAAGGATTCCTCGGAGCCAGAGCTTTCCGAAGTATGTGAATAGTTACAAGTCTTGACCAGCAGGCCCCCATACGGATGGTCCCTAATTTTCCAGCCAGAACTATACCTTGGTTATATCTCACCCAAGCGTAATAGTCCTGTCAGTTTTTCAACCCTGTCCCGGTCGGTGTCAACTGTTGAGTCCCGGACTACAACATGACGGCACCGTACGCTCGGACAACCTCTCCTCGCTATTGACTAGGTACGGATCAGATACCTAACCAACAGCCGGGGAGTAAGACCAAATTCCCATAAACATTCCTTAAGTGATCACACTTTTAAAATTGGCATTTTATTGCAAAGTCTAATTCAATAAGTATTGCTAAGCATTTTTTTCAAATACTTTTGAAAAGCAGGTATCGGGTGTATCAGTGGTCAAGGTGGATAGTGCATCAATTAGGATAACACACAACTCCTATAAACCTAATGCAATAGTTTAACTCAAAAGCATTTAAGGAAAACATTTTATAAATTCAAGGAAGGGTTAAATGCACCGGGGCTTGCCTTGAAGAGCAAGGAGGACGGGCTCGGGGTCGGCAGTGCAGATGTTGGAGCTCGGGGTCGCTTCGGGAGTAGATTCGTCAGTGGCTGCCTCGACCTTGATGCCTTCTCCTTCGGTCACTATACGGATGCAATGATGTATGCTTATGAGGATGCTGACATGAACAATAGGACATTTCTACCGAAACTAGAGCACAACTTTCTATCGTGCGAATAACTTCTAGCTCAGACACAAGGTTACTTATCTTGATCTCTAAGCAAAAATTAAACAACCTATTGAGCATCATTTATCCGACCTAAACACAAAACAAGCATGGCATCTCAAACATTATAGACCAAAGGGGTGGGGGTCTATAAACAGCAAACAATCCCAAAAGTCACATGACAGGGCATACAACATAAACTCTACTTGATTTCTATTTTTTTTTCTTAATTATTAAAAAGGTCATTTTATACAGTTGCTCCAAAATTTACCAAAATAATTCCATAAGTTCATTATGGCATAAACAGATGGCAAAACAAATTTCATAATTTTTAGAGGTCATTAAGGTGCTTAATTAAATCGAGACATTTAACAAAAGGCACTATTCAACTATTTAAATAAAAGCTAAGAAAAATCAACTTGTTCCAAAAGACTTCAAAATTTTACCAGAGATTCAGCATGTTATAACAAGGTCACAAAAATTTATCTCCAGATTTTTGGAGTTATAAATGTTTTTCTAAAAATCCAAAACTATCCATTTATTAATTAAAAGAGGGATTTTACATTTTCAAATTCTTGCAGAAAAGTCAAGTTTCATATTTTTATAAAACACTACACAGCATAAAGAGTCTACCACAAAAATTTCAGAATTTTTGGATGCACACAGAAAATCATACAAAAAAGAGAAAACAGAACACTATTCACATCTCTCAGAAAAAGAGAAGAGCACTGTGCTCCTTCTAGGCCGGGCTCGGCGAATCGCGAGGCTCGGGCGAATCGCGCGGGGCTCGGTCGAGACGGGCTCGGTTGAGACGGAAGCGACAGCTTCGTCCGAGGCCTGGCCCGGAGGCTCGGGCGAGACGGAGAAGTAAGCCTCCGTCCGAGGCCTGACTCGGGCGAAGCGGAGAGCATGCGCTCGCCGAGGCTTGGGCTCGGGCGAGGCGGAGAGCTGTGCTTGCCGAGGCTTGGGCTCGGGCGAAGCGGAGGGCATGCGCTCGCCGAGGCTTGGGCTCGGGCGAGACGGACAGTAGGGCTCGGGCGAATCGCAGGCGAGACGGAGGGCTCGGGCGAGTCGCAGACGGGACGGACGGCGGACCGGCCGTTCGGGACTTGCGCTGGGAAAACCGAGTGTGGGGAGAGGTTTGCGGGCTCACCGTGAGTCGGGAGAGAGACTCGGCGAGGCGGTGCAGGGTCGGAGGAGGGAGCTCGACGGTGGAGGCACTCCGGCGGAGCTCTCTGGCGGCGAACGACGTCCGGTGGCTCTGTCCGCCAAAAAGGGATTACCGAGGTGCGGTTAGGAGCGCACGGAGGTGAGGAAGAGAGGGCAGGGGTCGGAGGGACGGGAGGAAAACTCACGGCGGCGAATTTCCTCTTCTAGCCGAAACGCGGCCGCTTGCCGGAGTCGGGGACGAAGCTCCCGCGCCGGCGATAGGAGGGCGGAGGGGTGAAATTGATTGCTCAGGAAGGTGGAGCAGCTCAAGGCGAAGGCAACGGCGGGCTCGGCGGGTGCTGGGGAGGTCCGGTGGTGTGTGGCGCCGTGGTGGCGGTAATGGCGGAACCCGGCGACTTCTTATAGTCGCGGGCGGAGCTGAGGAGGGGTCCAGGCGAGGGATGAGAGCGCTCGCGCGACATTAAAGGAGGTAGGGAACACGGTAGGGCGGCTTGGTGCGGGCGGGATCGCGCGCGCGGCGGGGCGGCTTGCCGGCGGCCGGCAACTGCGCGCTGTCCGCGGCCGAGGGGAAAGAGGAGGAGGGCAGGGAATGGGTGAAACGGCGATAGGTAGGGGACCGGAGAGGAAACGGGCGCCAGCGCTTGGCCGTGCGCGGCACGGGCGCGGGTCAGCCGGGCTCGTTAAGGCGGCGAGGCTCGCGCGCGGCGCGGCGGCCTTGCCGGAGTCGGGGCCCCCCTGGCTTTAAAACTCGTGCACAGCGACGGTGTTTAAAGCAAACTTCCCCTTTTCTGAAACTTGAAAATACTCCCAAAACTTGAACTAAACGAAGAAAACTCAAAACACCAAAGTTGCTCAAAATTTAGAGACCTACAACTTTGCCAATATAAACTTTTTCTGAAACTCAAAAGTTTTTGAGATCCTTTTGAAAACCGAAAAAGGGATAAAAATTAAGTTTGGAGGAATTTGAAATTACTTCTGATTTTGTATGGAAACTTGAAAATCTGTAAACACCAAAGTTGTTTCTCTTGACAAGATCTACAACTTTGCTAAAAGGACCAACCTCAAATTTTGAATAGTTTTTGAATTAGAGACAGAGGGGTAAAACTAGAGTTTGGAAATTTAGGGTTTTTCAAAAGGGATAATCAAACCAGAACTGATTTTTTTTTGAACTTTGATCAATGCAGCAAACATCAGGGCACTAAATTTGAACAAGAATTAAATAGAACTAGGCACAGAGGTGAAATTACCATTTTGCCCTTATAGAGAGAATTGGGCTTTTAGGGTTTTTGGAAAGGGAATCAAAGCATAGTATTTAGGCAAATCAAATGCATCACAGGAAAAGATTAATGCTAAAGATGATGACATGTCAAGTTAATTACATTTAAACACCAGGGGTGTTACAGCCTCCCCCCCTAAAAGAAATCTCGCCCCGAGATTCCACGTCTTAAGAAGGAAAAGGCAAAAAAAACTTGCATCTACAGAGATTCGAGAAAGTCGGGATAGTTCTTTGCCAAGAAGTCTTCGGATTCCCAGGTGGCTTCTTCTTCAGAGTGCTGGTTCCACTGGATTTTGTACCATCTTGTGGTGGTTCTTCGGGTAACACGATCCTTGTGATCCAACACGTGAACTGGATACTCAGTGTATGATAGATCTGGTTCTAGCTCAACGCCTTCAACTTCAACCACATGTTCAGGTACTCGGAGACACTTCTTGAGTTGGGAGACATGAAACACATTATGAACTGCTGAAAGATGATCGGGCAAACTTAGCTTGTAAGCGACCTTACCACAACGATCCAGAACCTCAAACGGACCAATGTAGCGGGGTGCTAACTTTCCTTTGACTCCAAAGCGAGTGACTCCTTTGGTGGGCGAGACCTTCAGGTACACATAATCTCCGATCTCGAACTGCAGAGGTCGACGTCTCTTGTCAGCATAACTTTTCTGGCGAGACTGTGCAATCTTCATGTTCTCTTGGATCTGCTTGACTTTCTCTTCCATATCTTTTACTAGGTCAACGCCAAAGAATTCTCTTTCTCCGGGTTCAGACCAACTGAGAGGTGTACGACAACGGCGGCCGTACAGTGCTTCAAAGGGTGCCATTTTGATGCTTTCTTGGTAACTGTTATTATATGAAAACTCTGCCAAGGGCAAACAGTCATCCCAAGTATCTGCGAAGGTGAGCACACATGCTCTCAACATATCCTCTAACACTTGGTTGACTCGCTCAGTTTGTCCATCTGTTTGAGGATGATATGCTGTACTATGCAAGAGCTTGGTTCCAAGTGAGGCATGGAACGCTTTCCAAAACTTTGCGACAAACTGGGTACCACGATCAGAGATAATGCTCTTGGGTATGCCATGGAGTTTCACTATGTGGTTCTTATACAAAGTGGCATAAGTGGGGACGGTGTAACTGGTCTTCACTGGCAGGAAGTGAGCTTGCTTAGTGAGGCGATCCACGATCACCCATATGGAATCAAAACCTCTTGATGTCTTGGGTAGACCATTGATAAAGTCCATACTGATATCGTCCCATTTCCAAGCAGGTACAGATAAAGGTTGCAATTCTCCTCCGGGCTTCATGTGCACAGCTTTGACTTTCTGGCAGGTATCACACTGAGCGACATACCGGGCGATCTCAATCTTCATCTTTGTCCACCAGAATCGCTGCTTCAAATCCTGGTACATCTTGTTGCTGCCGGGGTGGATGGAGAATCTAGTCAAGTGTGCTTCATCAAGGATTAACTTTCTTAACTCAGGCACTTTAGGAACTACTAACCGATTCTTAAACCATACTACTCCTGCATCATCGATCCTGAAACACTCAGCCTTTCCGGATTGGACCTTTTCGATGATGTGCTTGATTCCAGGGTTATCTTTCTGTGCAGCTATGATCTGTTCTCTGATAGAGGTTTCTATTCTGACATTGCCTAGACTTCCTTGTGGAACCATTTCAATACCCAGCTTCTCTAGTTCATAGCATAGGGAAGATTCATAGGATTTCATAACCAGGCAGTTACAGTATGACTTGCGACTGAGTGCATCGGCGACCACATTCGCCTTACCCGGATGGTAATGCACTTCAATATCATAGTCCTTGATTAACTCAAGCCATCTTCGCTGCCTCATGTTCAGCTCTTCTTGGGTGAAGATATACTTCAGGCTCTTATGATCTGTGTACACATTGCAGGTACTGCCTAACAGATAGTGACGCCATAACTTCAAGGCATGCACTACTGCTGCTAACTCGAGATCATGAGTTGGGTAATTTTCCTCATGTCGCTTAAGCTGCCGCGAGGCATAAGCGATCACTCTTCCTTCTTGCATTAACACGCAACCTAAACCAGTACCAGATGCATCACAGAAGACATCAAAGGGCTTCTCGATGTTCGGCTGGGCTAGCACTGGTGATGTAGTTAACAGTTTCTTCAGAGTTTGAAAGGCTTGCTCACAGGCTGGTGACCAGACAAACTTTACAGAATTCTTTACTAACTCCGTGATAGGCTTGGCGATTCTTGAGAAATCCGGAATGAATCGACGATAATATCCAGCCATTCCCATAAAGCTGCGGACTTGGTGAACAGTGGTAGGTGGCTCCCAATCCAGAATGTCTGCCACTTTACCAGGGTCAACTGACACACCCTCAGCGGAAAGGACATGACCAAGAAAATGGATCTGATCTAACCAGAACTCACATTTACTGAACTTGGCATACAGCTGATGTTCTCTGAGACGGGATAGAACGATACGGAGATGTTCGGCATGATCTTCAGGGGTTTTTGAGTAGACAAGGATGTCGTCAATGAACACGACCACGAATTTATCAAGCTCTGGCATGAACACAGAGTTCATGAGGTACATGAAATGAGCAGGGGCATTGGTCAAACCGAAGGACATGACCAAGTACTCATATAGGCCGTATCTGGTGGTGAAAGCTGTTTTAGGAATATCTTCGGGGCGAATCTTTATTTGGTGGTAGCCGGATCTGAGATCGACCTTGGAGAATACTTTGGCTCCAGCTAACTGGTCAAAGAGAAGATCAATACGAGGCAAGGGATATTTGTTTTTGATGGTGACCTCATTGAGTGGGCGATAATCAATGCACATTCTGAGAGTCTTGTCTTTCTTCTTTACAAAGATTGCAGGACAGCCCCAAGGAGACGAGCTTGGGCGAATGAAACCCTTGTCCAACAAATCTTGTAATTGGATTTTTAGTTCTGCCAACTCTCTGGGAGGCATTCGATAAGCTCTGCGGGATATAGGAGCAGTCCCGGGCTTTAGCTCTATGGCAAACTCAACATCACGGTCAGGAGGTAGACCAGGTAAATCCTCAGGAAAAACATCAGGGAAGTCACAGACCACGGGGATGTCTCTGGTTTCCAGAACATAGGTGGTATTTACTTGAGTGGCTACTGGTTTTTGAGGCATCGGAAGTTGGAGAAGGAGTTTGGAGGTACTGTAAGGAATATCCACTCTCACAACTCTACTCAAGATGTCGATCATGGCTTTATACTGACACATCCAATTCATGCCTAGGATGACATCTATCTCCTGATCATGAAGCACTATCATGGTGGTGGGAAATATATGTTCCCCCAACCTTACTGGTATACTGCGAACCACTTCTTTAGTACTTATACGCCCTCCAGGCGAAAATATGCAGAAACTTTCTTTTAACTCCTCAATTGATATTTCATGCTTGATGACAAAAGTACGACTGATGAAGGAATGCGATGCACCAGAATCAAACAACACAACTGCAGGGTGATTGGCAACGGGAAACCTACCGATCATGACGGGTTCTCCTTCTGGGATGTCACTGACGGTGGTGTAGTAGACTTGCCCGTGCTTCTTGACAATCCTGCCTTTCTGGGCGTGTTGCTGCTGGGCACGATGCTGCTGCTGCTGAGATCCTCCAGGATTCTTCTGAGTATTCTGAGCATACCTCTTGGGCTTTGGGCACTCACGGGACCAGTGACCAAGCTGGCCACAGTTGTAGCAGGGATGGTTGTAGGCTGTTTGTGGAGTGGTGATACGAACACCTGGGGCGTTCGGCTGTGTGGCACTCTGCTGGTTGGCATTATGGGTGGTGGCCGCAGTACGGACGACCACTTGCTGGTTGGGATAAGGTAGGCGATTTTGGTGATGACTGGGGTGGTATATGATCCTCTGGCGCTTGTGATTGCCAGAGAAGCTGCTGGATCCTGCTTTCTTCTTCTTCTTTTCCTCTTGATACTGACGGTTGCTTTCTTCATACGCAACAGCACGGTCAACGGCATCATGATATGAGCCGGCCAGGTTATTGGACATACTTCTGCGGATCTTGGGGTGCAGTCCCCTAAGGAAGCAGTCCCTCTTCTTCTCGTCTGTGTTGACGTACTCTGAAGCATACTGGCTGAGATGATTGAATTGACCCACATACTGCATGACTGTGGAGTCTTTCTGTTGGAGAGCCAGGAACTGATCAAGCTTCATTTTCATCAATCCGGAAGGGATGTGATGAGCACGGAAGGCAGTGCGGAACTCCTCCCAGGTCAACTGATGACCTTCTGGCTGGGCAGCCAACAGGTTGGCATACCAAGCACTTGCCGGACCACGAAGCTGTTGGGAAGCGAACCGGGGTTTCTGGACGTCGGTACAGCGGAGAAGACTGAACTTTTGCTCCATAGTGCGGAGCCAATCATCAGCTTCGAGTGGTTCATCGGCCTTGGTGAAGACCGGTGGACGAGTTTCGGTGAATTCCACATAGGTGGTCTCTTGGTTGACGTTGTGGCGACCACGGTGAAAGTTCTGCTGCCCTTGGTTTTGAGCCATTAGGTTGGCAGCGGCGGCCAAGGCTGCAATGGCATCTGCTAGCGTAGCTGGTACAGGTGGAGGGTTTGGAAGGCCAGTCTCCTGAGAACTTCCAGCTCCATTGCGAGTGTTCACAGGCATCTGTTAAGAAACTTGGAACTTAGCATCCATTGATAACTGACTGATAACTTTATTGATACAGAGGTAGATGATGAGTACAGATGACTGACAGCTAACCACAGACTGATAAAGGGAAAAGACGCGAAAAGAAAGATACATGCCAGACTTGGCAACAGACAGACTAACGCCCCAAACCTAAACTAAGGTTTTAGGTAAGCAGATGGTACAGACACTACGAGTCTAGTCGTCGTCGATGATGATCATGTCTTCGTCGTCGTCTTCTTCGAGGATGAGCTCAGGCTCCTCCTCCTCGTCCTCGTCTTCAGCGTGGACGTCATCAGCAGGTTCAATTTCTTCGTCCACGTCTGGCTCTTGTTCCACATCGGGTTCTTCCACTACTCCGTCCTCAGGGTCTTCCATAACCGGGGGTACCAAGGGGTGGAGTTGGTCATACAGCTGATGCACTTCCTCATGAAGCATATCATTGTACTGTTCAATCTGGGTAGTGTACTGCTGCAGTCCATGGAGCTGGACTCTGGTGACGTCCTCGCGGGTCCAAGCATCATTGCGCTGCTCGATAGCGCGAACCGTGTTCCGGTTGGCCTGCTCCAGGGAAGCTCGTGCCTCATAAAACTCCAGGCGTGAGTGGTAGAAGTCATGCTCCATGTTCTCTATCTCAGCCTTCAGATTCTTGATCTCCTCCTTCAGGTTCTTACGGGTGCGGCGGGGAAAGCGACGACCGTTGGAAGATTCGGCAATCTCTTCTCCAGCGCGTGGTGCCAGCTGGTGGCGTGGCACACCTTTGGGTCCAGTCGACTTACGAGCAGTCCGCTTGATGAGGGCCATGTCTGGATAAGAGAAGATGGATGAGAAAGGCTAGCAAGAACAGGTAAAGGCATACTATCCACACGAACTTAGAGAAGAAGTTTACTTAAGTGATTATGACATGATGCATGAATCGTTCCTACGGAACAAAGCAATGCAATAAAAGTAAGGTACATAGGGCTTAAAACATGTTGTTCCACTAGCTAGTGTTGCCATATGAGAGACAAGATGAGAGAAGCAATTTGGACTCAAAATAGTCAAGTTTAAATTTTTGTTTGGACTCAAAAGAACTTTTGAAGTTTTCGCAAAAGAAACACTGCAACGTCAAAGTGAGATGCTCCGATACCACTCTGTGACGGAACGACCCTAATCCCATGGCCCACGTGTCCCTGTCAACCTCTGACAGCCGAACCCATGTTCCATGTGATTGAGACCTGTTCGCCACCGGGCTACATCAGTGCCCAATGTCCGCAGGATCATCTCACAATTCGGTTACAGCATTTCATACTTTTACAAATAACATCGGAATAAACAGCGGAAGACTTAAATAACATTAGTTTTACAAAACAGGGTTCCAAATAGTGAATTAAGGTGTAGTTATTACAAACCAAGATCTGATAGCAGAGATAAACATAGGCAACATGGTGGAGAACAGCAAAGATACTTATAATCACCCAGCCCGAGGGTGTACAACTACTCTTCGGCCTCATCGGCCTCTTCCTGGACGATGGTCACGCAGCAGGGTGCAAGACACATCGGGGACTCTGTCATACCTGCAGCATGGGTAACAAACCCTGAGTACTGGGGTACTCAACACTTTGGGATTGTCTAGTAGAATGCCAATCACCGGTGAAATCCACTTGTGATGCCAATCACCAAAAGTGTGAATATGAAGACCAATCACCAAGATATGAAAGTAATCACAAGAAGCACACAGAACACCAAGATTTATCCTGAGGTTCACGTGCTTGTCGGCATGCTACTCCTCGTTGTGTCAACCAACACTCGGTGACCCGGTGGCTAATTGGCACAAAGTCAAGCTCACAAAGAGCGCCACAAGAATCTACCGCTAGTGTAGCTCAATGACACAAGCAATGCACTAAGGATGCCTCTTGCCGCTCCGGCGAGGTGAGGCTCCAAGACCTCTTCACAATCACGAACGGTGGTGGCCAAGAACAATCTCCTTCTCTTGCCAACTCCAACTCAACGCCTCCAAGCCGTCTAGGCACCGGCAAATGCCAAGAGTAACAAGCAACTCAAAGCCGATGCGAAGAACTAGTGCCACTAGATTGAACTCTTTTCAAATTACGCACTAGATCACTCAATCTCACTTGGTTTGATCAAATAAACTTGGGAGATGAGTTGGGAGGCTTGCCAAAGCTCACTAGAACGCTTAGGAATCAAAATGTGCAAGAGCCAAGCCAAGTGATCCGGCCAAGCCACTTATATAGGCCACACAAGTCGGCCTTCTCGTTGGGCCAAAAACGGGATCATTGGACGCGCCGATGTC
The DNA here is from genome assembly GCA_009763385.1 of Coix lacryma-jobi var. lacryma-jobi. Classification (NCBI taxonomy): domain Eukaryota; kingdom Viridiplantae; phylum Streptophyta; class Magnoliopsida; order Poales; family Poaceae; genus Coix; species Coix lacryma-jobi. The sequence goes on along the minus strand of CM019831.1, from coordinate 71,228,122 downwards.
GGGGCCATCAGACGCTCCCCCAGCGTCCGATGCTCCGATGAGCACCGCGTGTCCTCCAGATATGAATTCGAGCCGCCCGATCCCAATGGTCAAATCTCTTCGCGCCACAGTTAAAGTGACATCGCACGCGCCGATGCGAGGCATCGGATGCTCCGATGCCACTGTTCTCTTCAGCTCTTTTCAACGCCACATCGGACGCGCCGGCACCCTCACATCGGACGCTCAACCCCTGCGTCCGATTACCATGCAGAGAGGTTCCAGAAAGCTCCTGAACACATCGGACGCGACCGATGGTTTGGCATTGGACGTGGGCTAGCGTCCGATGCTCCCTGCAAAGCCGCTCGCGCCACGACATCTCCATTGGACTCTGCAACAGTGTTTCCTCAGCGTCAGTTGCCAGCGTCCGATGCTTCTTCACCATCAGGCTGTAGCTAGGGTTAGCCATCGGACGCTCGGCCCAGCGTCCGATGCTGCCGCCTTCAGCGTCCGATGCTGATAACTCAACACCTTTCGCTTTCTAACTTCTACCCTTGCTCCCATATGCCAACACCAAAGTGTCTCAACACTTGTGCACGTGTGTTAGCATTTTACAAAGCATTTTCCAAGGGTTTAGTTAGACTCTCACTAGGTCTAAAGCATCAATATGTTAGAGATCACCTAGTGGCACTTGGACACCGCATATGCCGTGAATTAACTCCTCTTAATAGTACGGCTATGTATCCTAAATGTGATCACACTCGCTAAGTGTCTCGATCACCAAAACAAAGAGCCCTATAGGTTATACCTTTGCCTTCGGGCCTCTTTGCTCATCTCTTCCCTTCTTCTCATGTTTCACCAATGGTAGAGCACTTAATCACTCAGTTTCATGTAGCCATTGTTGATGGTCCTTAAGCACCTGTTTTACCATCAACAATTTACCCTTAAGTCCACCAAAAAGGCATGAAATGTAGTCAAATAGGTTTCAAACTAACCAAATTCCACATGTCCATAGATTTTTATTTGAATGCAGGATTTGGACCAAATTTGGAGAATAGACCCACCAGGAGATGAGCCCACTCACCAGGACCCATTTGGGCCCGAGTGGGGTGGCGCCCGCCAACCAGAGGTGGCGCCCGCCACCCAAATGTGGCGCCCGCCACATGGAGAGGCCTAACTCTCCCCCTTTTGCCACGTCACTGATCCGTGTGACCATCCCAAGGCCAAATCTTGGCCCTTGGTCACTAGGTCAGTGGCATCGGACGACTCAGGAGGGAGTGGCATGGATCAAGGCCGAATGGCGGTTACTTGGACATGCAACCGACCTACCAACCGCCTCTCTGGAGCTCCTAGATGCCGTTGAAGCAAAGGCGGTGCATCCAACGGTGATGGGGGTGGCGGCCGCCACCTAGGGCTGGCGCCCGCCACTAGGGTTAACCCTAGGTCGGTTGGCTGCCCCCTATAAGTAGCCTCCTCACTACTCAAGACTATAAATACCCCCTAGTGGCACCACTTCATAAGAACCACCACACCAAGCAACACTCAAAGCAAGAGAAGCAAGTGAGAGTTAGGTTAGAAGCTCAGAGAGCTTAGGCAAGTAGGTAGCTAGTAGAGCAAGGCATCTTTGCCCTCGCGGAAGCGCTGCTCAAGGCTTAGCTCAAGAGTAGAGGCGTGCGAGTGATCGGTCCTGGAGCTGGGAAGAGTCTTCCTTCATCTCCAGTTCAGGCTTTGCTCTTGTTACTCAAGCACTTTACTATATTCTATTTCATCATTTCAAGTATTACTTTATTCTACTTATCAGTATTGAGTGGTATACTTGATTTATTGCTTGAGTGCCTAGCTATCCTACAGTTCAATTCACTTAGCCATAGTAGTTAATCTCTAGTGAGCTTAGTGTTTGATCTTTGCCAATAGGTTGCTTACTTAGTTTAGTGTTTATCTTATTAAGTCAAGTATTTGCTCTGACGTCCGCAAGGGTGTCTCTATTCAAAGCTAGGGTAGAGATAGTTAGAATATAGTTAAGCGTGGTGCTTAGTTATAGACTTACCTTCAGATACGGCTGGACCCCCGGATAGCTGTGGTAGCAAGCAGGTGGTGACAGCCATGTGCGCCTTGAATTCCACCACGTAGTTGGCCCAGTTTAACAGTAAGGCTCGTTGTGCTAGCGTTCAACCTAAGTCAGTGGTAAAGGCTAGTACGCCTCGATACTTGATAAGATAGGAATAAAACTTTACTTAACTAGGTTACTTTATTGACATTTGCCTGTCCTGCTTCGTAGTTATCTTGCTTCGTGGTCATCTAGGAGTAGTTAATAGTTACTAGTTAGTTACCCTTAGTTAACCCCCTATCTATCTATCCATTCACCTTACCTTACCTATCCACCCACATATTCTTTCTAGCCTTTCTCCTTTCCCTTTTCTTATTCTTCGACTCTCATCCCCTCCTTGACTCTACTCATACACCACCCTAGCCTTCCCTTGGGATCAAATAAATCGACACCTGGTACTCCCAGGCGAAGTGCTACTACGATAGTTTTGTGCGCTTGCAGAATCTCCTCCTGGTAGATTGCATTTTCTCTAGCTAGCTCCTACTAGTGTCGGGATTGACAACCCCATTTGGCATTAGTAGACAGCTGCTTTAGCTCCACTCCTTTAGGTATGGTGACTGGACTTACTTCAAGCACTTCTGACACCGTTGCTGGGAATAGATTCCATAGTCTACTCCTAGTAACGACGTTGGCTAGTGTCAACAAGCATTTCTGGGCCGTTACCGGGGATAGTTGCCTAGCTCTATCTTTAGTGAAGCTAAGAACTACCAACAGCCATCACCATCCTCCATGGTTGCCAACTTGCTAGCTCCACCACTTGGCTTAGTCTCAATCCTTTATTATAAGCTACACATATGCTTAGCAATAGGATTAGACCAAATAGGTTTCATCAATTAACCAAAACCAAACTAGGGCTTTCACCTTGCTCATTTGGCTATACTCAAATGGTATGCTTGGGAATTCTTTTTCTTTCTTGTCTTCCTCCTCACCACCTTTTGGCTTTTTATCTTTGGGCTCTAGAGGAACTTCTCCACCACCTGATGTTTCGCCTTTGCTACTCAAAGCTTGCTTCAAGCTTTCAATCTCTTGCTTATTCATTTGATCTTCAAACTGCATTGCTTGCTGTTCTAACAGCTGATTTGCAACCTTCTTGACAATGCTATCAACTTCTGCCTGACTTAGGGTCGACATGATTTTTCCCTTACGCGGTGAGGCGCTAACACAAGGGGTTAGGCTCTGATACCAATTGAAAGGATCAAATCAGCCTAGAGGGGGGTGAATAGGTGATTCTCTACAAGCAACATAATTCAGGGGCTGAACTAACAGATTCCACAACTTTGGTGAATTACTATCTTCTAGGGAGTTTTACAGCAGATGGAAAGAGGTAGAGTCCTACTCCAACACGACTAAAAGGATCAAATCAGCCTAGAGGGGGGGTGAATAGGTGATTCTCTACAATATGAAACTTAAACACTAAAACTTGTAGTTAATTGTCAGCCAGTATTACCAGTTTGTTTGGGTCGATACTACCGGGTGTCAAACACCGATACTACCGACACAAACAAACAACACTACTAGGAACCTAAAAGCAACTACAAATCCGATGTAAATGTGATATGATTTCAGATCGAGAAATTACCCCACTTCCCTAAGTGTTGTAGGCGATGATTGTAACCTTCCCAAGCCTTGGTTACTTTCCACCGTGTAGATCAAGCCTTCCCAACCTAAGAATGTGAGAGGGAAAGGAAGAACACGAAGAACACAAGTACAAGCGTAGTATACAAAGTAGAGATAACAAAAAGCACGCGGGAGACAAAGATTTATCCTGAGGTTCGGCCAAACCACTAAGGAGTGCCTACGTCCTCGTTGTTGAGGTGACCACCAAGGTCGGAGTCTCTTTCACCTCCTTGCCTCACTCAAGCCACCACAAAGGTTAGCCGAGTTTCTCCACTAAGAATCACAGGGGAAATACAAATGCTTCGGGGAGCCCTCACAAATGAATCAACATGGGCTACCACGAAGAACACCTAACCGACTAGGGTTCCAAGAACCCAAGAGTAATAAATACAAACCAAGCCGGCAAGATGAGGGAACCAAGTGCTCAAGTCGTAGATCGAAGCTTCCCACTCTCTAATCTCACTTCTCTAGCTCAAATCTTGCAAGGGAATGAATCTAGGAGCAAAGGGGGAGAGAGAGGGGAGGAGTCAATGCTTGGGAGGCTCTTTGTCAGCTGGTAGGTCGCAATGAATGTATGAAGTGAGTGAGTAACAGTTAGAAGTGGAGTGGATGGCTATTTATAGTCACCTAGTCCCGAGGCCTGTCGGTAGTACCGACACCATATGGTCGGTAGTACCGACCAGCCATTTTCACTGTGCCAGATCTGAGGTGACCAAACTGTAACTACCGACCAACAGGTCGGTAGTACCGGCCCTATGGCGGTACTACTGCCAGGCCAAAATGGCCACAAGCAGAGAGGTCCGTGAAAAGTTACCCGGGGAACTCGGTACCACCGACCAGGGGTCGGTACTACTGAGCCCGGTAGTACCAACTCTTATAGCGGTACTACCGCCAAGCCATGTGGCTCACGAACAGAGAGGTCCGCAAACTGACCTAGGGGAGGGTCGATACTACTGACCCCTCGGTCTGTACTACCGACCTTATGGCGGTACTACCGCCAGGTCATTTTAGGATCTACACAGAGAGGGTGTAAACTGGGTCTGGATGGTCGATACTACTGGGGTTAAGGCGGCACTACCAACAGTTCAAAATGAACTCCATCCAGAGAGCATTGCGCGCGGCACCCCTGGTCGGTACCACCGACCCCCATGTTCGGTACTACCGACTATGCAAAAAAGCATCTATGTGTTCGTGAGTGCGCGGTGTCTCTCAAGCAAACTTTTGTTACTCGACATGAGCACTTTTCTCCACATCTTGCTAGCCTAATTTGTATCCCTCTTGATACCCCGGCTTACCTATAACTCAAGTTTAAAATTAAACTATCAATCCAACACTTGAGCTAGGCATCTTTTGTCCAACATAATTTTACGTGCTTTGTTCACGGGATATCAACATTGGAATTCTTTCTAAGGACTAACACCTGCATACATGCCTTTATAAATCCATTAGTCCCTAATTTGATTGTCATTAATTAGCCAAAACCCACATTGGGGACGAATGCACTTACAACGACGAATTGCACATACAGATGGAAAGCCGCATTAGGGCAACAAGGAAGGTTCCAGAAGATACCACACCGAAGGCAGAGCCAGGTGGCCACCAGGTGGGGCTGGCCGGCCCCACCCCCAGGCCGGCCGGCCTAGGCCAGGAGCCTCTCTGGCCCATTTTCGTGGAACGTGACCTAATCGACCTCTTCGACGCATCTAAGCCATTATTCAAGGTCGGTTTCATCCGATGGCTACGGTTCACCCCACGGGGCTATATAAGAAACCCCAGACCCCTCCTCCTGGAGGCATCACTTCATAATTTAGTCTTCAATCATTTAGTTCAGAGGTAGCCTTGAGAGGACAACCAAGAGCTCCACCATCCTAGGGCATAGCTAGAATAGAATTAGAAGAGTCGAGGGAAGCTCAGATTCCGGATCTAGTCGTGAGGAGGCTAGGTAATTAGCCTTGTAACTTCTCTCTTGTATCAACATTGTTCTTCTATTTGTCTAATTGTCTTCTAGTTCATTATCTTTGTGTTCTAATTATGTTCTAGTTCATCTAGTTCATCTTTGTGCTTCTAATCTAGTTCTAATTACCCTTCTAGTTCATCCTTGTGTTTCTAATCTACATCTAATTGTTCTTCTAGTCCTTATTCATCTTCTAGTTCTTGTTCTAGTTGATACTTGATATGACATGTTACTATTTTGTATTCATAATTATAATGTTCTTCGTCTACTTTGATTATATGTCTAGCATAGCTAGGGTATCTTTATGTTTATGCTCTTGTTCGTATAGCGCTCATTCCGATGATCAAGGGGTGAGTGGTCAACATTCTGTAAGCATGGTGCTTATATGTTGTTTACCTGTGAATGCACCCTATATTCTGGGCCAGCAAGTGGTAGTTCACGAGGGTGACTCTTATAGCCTCTTTGATTCCTCTGTAGTCCACTCCCCGAATATAGGCCAAGTAAGACTTGGTCACCCGGAGGGGATAAACTCTGAATCTGATCCTCCATGCGTGATGTCTCCTGCGTATAAATATAAGTTATTCTAACCATGATTGCTAAATATAATTGCACTAATTAACGTAGTATATGACCTATAGTTAGAACCATATTAGGAAGTTAATCTATCTCTTTCTAGTTCTAGTTATGATCAAACCTTGGATGGGAATGCTCTGTGGAACTCTTTTTGGTTTATTCTGTTCTATTTCATTTACCTTATTTATCATATATGATTGATTCCTGTGTTGAGTAGATTGTTGATGGTCCTTACAGTCAATACTATACCATCAACTAGTGCATAGAATGATATAAAATGAACCATAAAGCATAGTTGTAGGGTTTGATTCTAACAAGTTCCACGAGTTGTGTTGTTCTCACTTGTTTTACAGGATAATCAATGTTTCACTATATAAAAGTATATCAAGTGATGAATCAGAGCACACCTTTGCGAAGAGCTCGTCGAGACGATCGAAACAGACATATGATTTGCTATATCTGGAGTCCCGGAGCGAGAGTCCTTGTTGGATACGACTTGGAAGCTTCTAGAACAACCGGAGTGATCACCAAGCAACATAATTCAGGGGCTAAATTGACAGATTCATAGCTTTGGTGAATTACTATTTTCCAAAGAGTTTTCCAACAGATGGAAAGAGGTAGAGTCTTACTCCAACACGATGAATTGTGCAAACAGATGGAAAGTCGCGTTAGGGCAACAAGGAAGGTTCCAGAAGACACCACTACGAAGGCGGAGCCTAGTGGCTGCCAAGTGGGGCCGGCCGGCCTTGGCTAGGTCCCATCTCGGCCCATCTTTGTGAAGCGTGCCCTAATCGACCTCTACGATGCATCTTGTTGACTCTGTTTATCTATCACAATTAAAAGATAAATAAATATGAAAAGGGTATGAATTCAACCACCAACAAAGGTTTAGGGTTTCAATTGACGATATTCCACGAGTTTTGGTGAACTATGATTCTGCAGGGACTAAACCAGGAAATCAACACAGATAGCTAGCCCTAGAAGGAAACCGACGGGAGATAACCGAATCAACGCATCAGGATAATTCTAGAAGAATCTAAAGGACACCAGAAGACACCAGGAGGCCGGGCACCCCGAGACACGGCCAGGTGGGACCGACCGGTCCCACCACCAGACCGGTCAGTCTCCCCCGAGGCCTGCTGGACTCTATCTTCTGGAACCTTCCTCCACCGCCTATGAGGATGCATCTCAGCCGTACCTAAGGTCGGTTTGATCCAACGACCACGATTCCTCGCTCAGGGCTATATAAGCAGCCCTAGACCCCCTTCTCCAGAGCATCAGGATTTGATCAAGGAATCATTCATCACAATCAGATCAGGCTATCACCAGAGAAGGAGATCAATCAGTAGCTCTAGAACTACATCCACCTAGAATAGTTAGATAGAATAGGATTAGAGGAGGCAAGCTTTGCTTGGATTCCAGATCTAGTCACGAGAAGGCTCGGTAAACCCAAGATCTTCTCTCTTGTATTAACAATATGGATCTATTTCATAATTGCTCTTCTAGTTCATCATTGTTTATGTTCTAGTTCTAGTTCATCATCTAGTTCATCTTCTAGTTCATAATTCAGTTCTAGTTCATGTTCTAGTTCGTACTTTAGATCTTCTCGATGATCTAATTCACCCTATTGTTCATCTATATGTTCTAGATAGTAATACAATTGATATGACTAAGACATCAACCATTATATTCTTGATTATATTGCTTATAGTATGCTTTGATTATATATTTGGCATCGATAGTTCATCATTATGTTTATACTCATGTTCGTATAGCGCTCATCTTAATGATCATTGGGTGTGATATTCCTGTTGAGTCCTTTGTATTCCACCTCCCGAATGTAGTATTCAGTATGGCTCAGTTAACTCATGGTTTAGGGGTTACTCTGTTTGGCACCTTTACTATGGAGTTGCCTCTTGATTATAAATATGATATGACCTAGCCTATGATTGCCAGATATGTTTGCACTAATCAATGTATGCTATGACTTGTAATTAGAATAACTTAAGAATGTTTCTCATTAATGCCTGTTCTAATCATCACTTGCTAGAAAGTATTGTTCTAGGTTTATCTTTGATTGATCTGCTCTATGTCACCATTTATCATTTATCCTTATCATTTCTTCTACTATCTGATCCCTGTTTAGAATAATAAGTGTGATATAAGTCTGTGTGCCACATTAATTGTTGTTAAGTCCCCACTAGTATAATATCATCATACTTTGAATTGATTAGTCTCTAGGCTAAATATAAATAACGATACCTGAGACTAGCTTGGGTCAAATGCTTCTACAACGGGTGTATTTATTTGTGCGCTTGCGGGTAAATATTTATCTTTAAATCCAGTGCCCTGATATAATCACAATGCTAGCTTCATGTTGGGGATGACAACTTGACGTTAAGTGAAGTTAGTAGTGTCCCGTACACTCCTTAGTGCCTTCACTAGATTATTGTTTATGTGGTTCATTCTTAGAGTGATTCCATTAAGGAGTGTCAAGCATTTATGGCGCCGTTGCCAGGGATAGACTAAAACTCTATTCTTAGTAGCGACGTTAAGAAATGCCAACAAGCATTTCTGGCACCGTTGCCGGGGAACACATCAATTCAATTAGGGATGGTACCTAGGGTTTTTCATTAAATCATTATGAACATTGTTAGGACATTGCATTAGCAGCATTAAAACGGTAGCTAGAACATATCATTTAACTTACACACATTTGATGATGCACTGATTGTTTATCTCTACTCAAACAGGCTTACCCTGGCTTTTGTTTATCTTTTATCTTATGCAGGGTGTGATGTATGACTGGTTTCCAGCTTTCGAATAACTACGTTGAGGATCCCGAAGCTTTACTGAAGAAAACAAGACGCAAACTCAAGAGACCCTCACCACCACTTCCAGAAGTTAACCAGATAAGAAGAAGCTTAACACTAGTGTTGGACACCATGGCCGACAAGACACTCCGTGAGTTCTCTGCACCAACCACTGCCAACATCAGGACTGGACCAACAGTCAATGTGGGAGACAACGGATTTGAACTCAAGCCAGCTTTGATCAACATGGTGCAAGCTAATCAGTTTTGCGGAAAGGCACATGAAGACGCAAGCGCTCATCTCCAACACTTTCTGGAGATATGTAGCACTTTCACCATCAAGGGAGTCAAAAGAGACGCCATTCTACTCCGCTTGTTCCCATTCTCACTTTTGGGAAAAACAAAACAATGGTTCTACGCCAACAAAGACAAAAACACCTCATGGGCGATCTGTTCAACTGCCTTCCTAGCAAAGTTCTTTCTAGTGGGCAAGACGAATGCTCTCCGTGCCAAGATTTCAACTTTCCAGCAACAACACGACGAATCAATCCCAGAGGCTTGGGAACGCTTTCAAGATTGCATATCAGAATGCCCTCACCATGGGATGGAGAATTGGCTACTCATGCAGACCTTCTACCATGGGCTCACTTCGAGTACCCGCGAGAATGTGGATGCCGCTGCTGGAGGATCATTCTTGTCACTCACTATCAATAATGCTACTACACTCATTGAGAAGATGGCCTCTAACCATGGATGAAACGAGGAACGCTCTCAACCATGCAAGAGGGGAGGAATACATCAACTAAAGGAAGTAGACATGCTGTTTGCCAAACTTGACCTACTCATGAAAAAGTTCAATGAACACACTCCCAAGAAATAAGACGTCATGAACATCTACGAATCTCGCATGACATGTGAAGAGTGTGGAGGCACTGGTCATTCAGGGAGCAACTGCCCTGAGATTCAAGAGGATGTGAAGTACATCAACAATAACACCAACTATCGTCCTCAACAAACTCAAGGATGGAACCAACAATCAAGGCCTAATTACTCAGGTAACTACTCAGGTAACTACCAAGGTAATACATTTAACCAACCACCATTGAGAGAGATGATATCTAATCAAAACAAGATTATTGATAATATGTCTAAGAAGATAGCTTCCAATGATAAACTACTTGAAAACATTAATACTAGAATGGATAGCTTTACTTCTGCCATAAAGAATCAGCATAGCTTTAATAAGATGATAGAATCTCAGTTATCTCAGTTAGCAGCTTCAGTCTCTATGGCTAAAAAAGGTAAAATTCCCGGAAGTCCGGAAGAGCTAGAGACTGCAAATCTTGTAGATATTTATGATGCAGGGCAGCTCACAGCTAGACCATCAAGGGGATGGAAGGATGACTCCATTGCCCCAAAGAAAGGAGATCCAGGAAGACTTGTCATTCCAATCCACATTGGACCTGACAGTTTTAAAGAAGCAGTTTGCGACCTTGGAGCAAGCGTCAACATTATGCCAAAGGTAATATTCGAACAAATTCATGGCGCACCTCTGTTATATACAAGTATGTGTTTGCAGCTTGCAGATCAGACACGGTGCTACCATTGGGAATTCTAGAAGATGTCTGTATTCGAGTAGGACACTCATATGTGTGTGTAGATTTTGTGATCGTCGAAACAGGTGGAGACAATAGAGAAACCATCATTCTTGGACGCCCGTTCCAAAGCTCTACCAAAGCCATCATCTACGCGGACAGCGCCAAGATCTGTTTTACAATCACAGGCAACAAAGAAAGATTCAGCTTCAAGAGACGTACACTCACTACTCGAGTCCACCCTCAGATGCCCTACGAAGATGCAAATGCTATATCATCAATAAAGAAGAATAGAAACAGAAGGAGGAAGAATAAGGCTACACAACCACATCAAGACACAGTATGGATGGTCAGCTCTGTCCAAACAGAGAGTGACCACCTTCTTCCATCACCATACCTTGCCAAGAGAGACGACCCAGGCGTACCCACCATCGATTGCAAGATCGAGGGAAGTACATTCCACAAGACGTTCTGCGACATCGGTTCAAGTGTTAACATAATGTCTAAGGTAACATATGAATACTTATATAAAAATAAACCTATGTATCAAACATATGTGCAGCTGCAGCTGGCGGACCAAACTTATCGATTTCCAGAGGGAGTAGTAAAGGACGTAATGATCCAAATTGAAGACTACTATGTTCCCACCGACTTCATGGTACTAGACATGGGAAGAGAAGACAATATCCACATCATCCTAGGAAGACCCTTCCTCAACACCACTGGTGCCATCATCTACATGAGATCTGGAGAGATACACTTCCAGTTCCCAAGGGAAAAGGTACGCTGTTACTTTAATAGCTATGCCACTAATGTACAGGAAAAGAAGAACCACTCAAGGAGGAGGCGCCGCACATCCCAACGCAACAAGAACCGACCAATCAAGGATGGATGGGCTGACTATGAAGGAGAAGTCACCAGGAGTGAAGACATCCCACTAAAGGAAATGAAGGATGATGAAGTAAAGGAGACAAGTCCACCAGTCAAACGAGTGTGGAAGAAGAAAGAGAATTCTACTGACGTGCAATCATCGAGGTCCTCCTCAGGATCTGCTGATGCACCCAAGGAAGAATAAGGAGCGTACAAGGAGTCTTGTTCGATAGACTATAAACATCGAATCCTCGCCGAAAGGTAACTCGGTAGTTATCCATATTCATTAGCATTCAATTCATCATTGCACAATTAGTAGATTTAGCATAATCATTTCACTATTAGTATCATATTTACTTCTTAGCAATCAAATCTGCATTAGAAAACAAAATCTAAGCCTATGAGAGTATTATACTTCCTGTGGAGGCATAAAAATAGTTAAAAAAATATATACATTTGCATATTTACTTCTGCATTGCATTCATCCATAAAAACAAAAATCCAAAAAGAGACACTATGAAGCACTGTTGAAACTCTGCTTAGTGGAAAGGAAGAACATAAAAAAATCTTAAGAGCTTTAAGACAACTAGACAAATGGAAGGAATATTTATCGCTAATGCTTAATCAAGTTCCACTAGTTGTGTTGTCTATCTTTGAATTCAGTAGGAAGAGAAGAAGAGAAGGACTCAAGAAACCGCTAACGGTCTACTCATCTTCTGGGAAAAAGACCACGTCAAGATCCAGCTTGGGGGAAAGCACCCTCAGTTATCACGATAAGTATCACGGCTTTTTACTATTATTAGTTCGGTTTAGTTAGATCAGGTCAATAAATATAGAAACTCATAAAAAGATGAATAACTATTACAAAACCAAATAAAGATATTATATAATGAATAAATGTCTAGGTGGATATATAAACTTAATTTTGCTCATGATGAAAATGATGACCAATTGCTATGCCGTAATCCCTTTTAAGTACCTAGTGTTCAACCTTAAATTTTCTTGAGTTTTAGACAAAGCTGTTCTGAATAAACTCTGAACCTGAAACCTGTGGATTGCAAATGCTTGATCTAAAGTCTAGATAATTGTGAGATATGATATAAAAAAGTTTGAGCTACTGTTTATCTAATTCCTAGAGATACTAGAGTTCTGGAGATTTACACTTTGAAAAGATTAAAAATACATGATGAGATCCTGTATGACATAACATGAATTCCTCCCCAGAGCCATTAATATGATTTTAAGATAAGGCTACTTGCTTTGTTCTAAGTTTTTAGTTATGGTTGAGAAATTTATCATGCTTTAGAGATCAAGAATATTTTATTAAATGATTCACTATTCTGAAGTATTATTGTGTTAGAGGCATGAGACTATGCAAAAATATAAAAGGACGAAATAAAAAGGGACAAGTGTCCGACTACCTCAAAAAAATTATGATAAAAATATGAAAGAAAAAAAAGAATGATAGCCCATGTTCCCTCTAATTACAATATGCCAGCAAGAGATGACAAAATTTCAAAGGTTCTAAGTTCTTAATCTATGAGTATGACATCTTTCTCCCTAACTTTGAACTTTGACTTGGTAAGATATGCTATTCACTTCTTAAAAAGCTCCAAATATATATTCATAGAAAAGAAGAAAAAATGCATCAATGAGGAATCATAAAATATAAAAGAACGATTTGAGAATGTCATACGGTAAAATCTCTGAATTTTATTTTGAAAATATATAAAAACTCCAGAATGAAGGTTGATCAAAGAGTCAGAGATACAGTGCTTGGCTTGATTGTTCTATCTCAGGCTGGGCAAAAAAAACCCAAGACCGAAGACCGAACCTGAATGGACCGACACCGAGACCGAACAGACCAAATTTTCGGTGCTTGGTCCTCTGTTCGGTTTCTACTTCCTAAAGACCGATTAGTATATCGACTCCTCGGTTACTAGTATCCAGTTAACCGAATACCCGAACAAAGGCACAGGTGCACAGCAGCTCAGTACAATAGTACGTCAGTACCCTATCCTTTCATTGTCTGACTTTTCTCTATCTCATCTCTCTCCGTCACATGGGCATGTCTCCCATCTCATTTCTCTCTGCACTCTCATACGGAGTACTAGTAGTCCAGTACTCCAAGCGAGTGCAGGGGCACTGCTGCTCCCTGCCGGTGCTGGCGTGCTGCTGCTCCAAGCGCCAGTGCTGCTGCTCCAAGCCAGGCGAGGCCGTAAGGGAGCTGCTGCTCGGCGGCCAGTGGAGGCGGAGGGTGCCGGGGCTGCTGCTCCAAGCGAGGCGAGGTCGCAAGGGAGCTACTGCTCTGCGGGCCTGCGGCTAGTGGAGGCCGAGGGCGCCGACTGCCGGTGCTGCTGCTCCAACTCCAAGCGAGGCGAGGTCGAAAAGGAGCTGCTGCTCCGCGGCCAGTGGAGGTCGAGGGCGCCGCCGTTGCTCCCTTTGCTCGTGACGCCTACTCCTATTTTTCTCTCTCTATCTCTAATGGATCTAGACAGCACGGGGGCCGCCGGTCCTCAGGCCGAGGGCACCGCCGTTGCTCATGACGTGACAACTACTCCCTCTCTCCTCTCTCTCTATCTCAAGTGGATCTGGACAAGTATCGGTCCTACTCGGTTAGAACCGAGAAACCCGAATCAGAAGACCGAAGACCGAACAGTCGGTCCTTGCAATTTCGGTCAGAATTTCGGTTCATGATTTCTAAAGACCGAAGTTTAAAAAGACTGAAAAACCCGACCCGAATTTTTGGTCCTGACCGAACGCCCACCCCGAGTTCTATCTTTCAATTGTTTAAAGACCCAGGTGAAGGCAAAAGCTCCATAATTAAAGGTTACATGAGAAAGTCAGAATAGTTAACTCTAATCCAAAGGAAGATTTTTGTTTGGGCATATGTATCTTTGAGGTGCGAAAGCATAGTAGCAATTCTTGATTTATCATGACTATTTGCTAAGAGACTAGCAAAAGGTAAGCTTGGGGGAGTTGTTGACACTGGTTATCTATCACAATTAAAGGATAAATAAATATGAAAAGGGTATGAATTCAACCACCAACAAAGGTTTAGGGTTTCAATTGACAATATTCCACGAGTTTTGGTGAACTGTAATTCTGTAGGGACTAAACCAGGAAATCAACACAGATTGCTTGCCCTAGAAGGAAACCGACGGGAGATAACCGAACCAACGCATCAGGATAATTCTAGAAGAATCTAGAGGACACCAGGAGGCCGGGCACCCCGAGACACGACCAGGTGGGACCGACCGGTCCCACCACCAGACTGGTCGGTCTCCCCCGGGGCCCGCTGGACTCTATCTTCTGGAACCTTCCTGCACCGCCTACGAGGATGCATTTCAGCAGTACCTAAGGTCGGTTTGATCCAACGGCCACGGTTCCTCGCCCAGGGCTATATAAGCAGCCCCAGACCCTCCTCTCCAGAGCATCAGGGTTTGATCAAGGAATCATTCATCACAATCAGATCAGGCTATCACCAGAGAAGGAGATCAATCAGTAGCTCTAGAACTACATCCACCTAGAATAGTTAGATAGAATAGGATTAGAGGAGGCAAGCTTCGTTTGGATTCCAGATCTAGTCACGAGAAGGCTCGGTAAACCCAAGATCTTCTCTCTTGTATTAACATTATGGATCTATTTCATAATTGCTCTTCTAGTTCATCATTGTTCATCATTGTTTATGTTCTAGCTCGTCGTCTAGTTCTAGTTCATCGTCTAGTTCATCTTCTAGTTCATAATTCAGTTCTAGTTCATGTTCTAGTTCGTACTTTAGTTCTTCTCGATGATCTAATTCACTCTATTGTTCATCTATATGTTCTAGATAGTAATACAATTGATATGACTAAGACATCAACCATTATATTCTTGATTATGTTGCTTATAGTATGCTTTGATTATATATTTGGCATAGATAGTTCATCATTATGTTTATACTCATGTTCGTATAGCGCTCATCTTAATGATCATTGAGTGGGTGATAGCTGTTGTGTAGGCGTGGTGCCTATACACCATTTATCTGCGAATGCGTCCTATGTTCCGGATAGAGTGGTAGATTGCGGGTGTGATATTCCTGTTGAGTCCTTTGTATCCCAGCTCCCGAATGTAGTGTTCAGTATGGCTCAGTTAACTCATGGTTTAGGAGTTACTCTGTTTGGCACGTTTACTATGGAGTTGCCTCTTGATTATAAATATGATATGACCTAGCCTGTGATTGCCAGATATGTTTGCACTAATCAATGTATGTTATGACTTGTAATTAGAATAACTTAGGAGTGTTTCTTATTAATGCCTGTTCTAATCATCACTTGATAGGAAGTACTGTTCTAGGTTTATCTTTGATTGATCTGCTCTCTGTCACCATTTATCATTTATCCTTATTATTTATTCTATTATCTGATCCATGTTTAGAGTAATAAGTGTGATATCAGTCTTTATCATAAGTGTGTGCCACATTAATTGTTGTTAAGTCCTCACTAGTATAATACCATCATACTTTGAATTGATTAGTCTCTAGACTAAACATAAATAACGATACCTGAGACTAGCTTGGGTGAAATGCTTCTACAACGGGTGTATTTATCTGTGCGCTTGCGGGTAAATATTTATCTTTAAATCCAGTGCCCTGATATAATCACATTGCTAGCTTCATATTGGGGATGACAACTTGACGTTAGGTGAAGTTAGTAGTGTCTCGTACACTCCTTAGTGCCTTCACTAGATTATTGTTTATGTGGTTCATTCTTAGAGTGATTACATTAAGGAGTGTCAAACATTTCTGGCGCCGTTGCCAGAGATAGACTAAAACTCTATTCTTAGTAGCTACGTTAAGAAATGCCAACACATCTCAACCATTGTTTCGAGTCGGTTTGATCCAAGGGTTGTGGTTCATCCTTAGGGGCTATAAAACAAGACCCAGACCCCCTTGGGAGGCATCTCCATCTTCATTATTCATCTACACATAAAAAATTAGGGTTTCAAGTAGAAGTAGAGATTCCTCTAGATGAATCTCTTCTAGTTCATCTAGAATTAGATCTAGTTCTAGTTCTAGTTCTTCTAGTTCTAGTTGTCTACTTCATCTAGTTGTAATTAGAGGATCAGATTAGAGGGAGAGATGTAGAGAGAGGGAGGAGTATGGAGGAGGTGCCGGCCTGTCGGTGTCCCCTCTGCGCCCGGTACCTCGGCGGAAGTTAATCTACGTTTGGGATTCTCTTTAGTCATCAACTTCTTATTAATGTAAGTGTTGCTTCTAATTATTCTTCTTGTCACGAGTCTCTTTTGAGTGCTTTAATCTACTGTAGTAGGTTAGAGTATAATTCGTCGTGTAAGCATGGTGCTTAGTCTCGGGTTACTTGTAGATGTACCCTATAGGCCGGACCGGTGGTAGCTCGCGGGTGTGACTCTTATAGACCCGTAGAATCTTCTATAGTCCACCTCCCGTTTATAGGCCGAGCAGGACCATATTTACTTAGTTGTGCTTGTACTCTGGATGCAGCCTTCTAACATAATGTCCCTTGATAGAATGATATGAGACAGCTTATTGAGATATGAACTAGAAGACCTTAGTGATCACCTCTACCCTCTCAACCTTCTAAGTCTTAAGCTACTCTGAGTTAGGTTAGATCGTAGTTGATCTCACACGTTTCCCTATGGATACGATATTAACACCTTCGTGTGGAAGCTACAACGGTATCTGTGCGCTTGTGGATCTTTTTTTGTGTGTGTTAATAAATACCAACATAGATCTAGTGGAACTCTTACCATAATCATACATGTGTGTGTTATAGTTTGTAGAAGTTTATCTCATGTCACTCTCTTCAGTCTTAGAAGTAGGGGCATAATATAAATAACGATACCTTGGAAACTCTCCTAGGTGAAATGCTACAACAGGTGTATTTTATCTGTGCGCTTGCAGATAATGTCATTTCATATTTTATAAGGGCATGGTCATAAATACAATCACATCTCTAGTGTTGCTGCTAGTGGTGACAACCTAGCATTAAAGGTAATGATGTTAGATTCCTAATGTCGTTATCTGAGGTGATGCTAAGAGATGTCCTTCTGGCGCCGTTGTCGGGGAACTACATAAGGAAATTTCATTGCCGGAACCACCTGTGTAATTCCAAAAGCACATGCCACCTAGTTTTCTAAGTTTCTCAGAGAAGACCAGGAGATATTAGGATATTTTGAATACCTAGGAAAGACTCGACACACATGTTTATGATAATCGAGACACACTATTGATCTTCACTCAAATAGGTGCACTTTGTCTTTTGTCTATTTCTTGAATATCTTATTGCAGGGTGATGTATGACTGAATTTGATCGACCGGAAAACTACGTTGATGATCCTAAAGTTTTAATCAGAAAAGCCAAAGCCAAAGCCAAGCTCAGGAAATCTCCAACCATGTTGACCGAAGACACTCAGGCAAGAAGCTTAACACTAGTGTTAGAATACATGGCTGACAAGACTCTTCGTAATTTCTTCGCGCCAACCACTGCCAACATCAGGATTGGACCAACAGTCAATGTGGGAACCGAGGGATTCGAACTCTAAGCCATCTCTGATCAGCATGGTGCAAGCCAGCCAATTTTGTGGGAAAGCACATCAAGACGCGAGTGCCCATCTCCAACACTTTCTGGAGATATACAACACTTTCGCTATCAAAGGAGTCACCAAGGATACCATATACCTCCGTTTATTCCCATTCTCACTTTTGGGAAGAACGAAGCAATGGTTCTATGCCAACAAAGATAAAAACACTACATGGGAGATCTGCTCAACTGCTTTCCTAGCAAAGTTCTTTCTCGTAGGCAATACAAATGCCCTACGAGCGAAGATCTCAAGTTTTCAGCAGCAGTACGATGAATCTATCCCTGAGGCATGGGAACATTTTCAAGATAACATATCAGAATGCCATCACCACGAGATGGAGAATTGGTTACTTATGCAGACATTAATCATGGGCTCACTTTGAGTGCCCGTGATAATATCGATGCAGCTATTGGAGGATCGTTCTTGTCACTCACTATTCGAGAGGCAACAACTCTCATTGAGAAGATAGCTTCCAACCAAGGATGGAACGAAGAACGCACTCAACCGAAGAATAAGGAATGCATCAACTCAAAGAAGTAGACATGTTGTCTGCTCAGATGGACCTACTCATAAAGAAGCTTGACGAATGAAACCATGAGAAGAAGGAAGTCATGCACATCCACGATTCTCACATGACTTGTGAAGAATGTGGAGGCACTGGCCACACAGGAAGCAACTGCCCTGGAGTCCAAGAGGATGTGAACTACATCAACAACAACAACAACAATTATCGTCCTCAACAGAATCAAGGGTGGAATCAGCAACAGAGGCCCAACTACCAAGGTAACTACTCAGGTAACTACCAAGGTAATAACTTCAACCAAACGCCTTTAAGAGAAATGATTGTTAATCAAAATAAAGTTATTGATAGCATGTCCAGAAAGATAGCTTCCAATGATAAAATCTTGAAACCATTAATAATAGAATGGAAGCTTTACTTTTGCTATTAAGAATCAGCTTAGCTTTAATAAGATGATAGAATCACAAATCTCTCAGTTAGCCACTTCAGTACCTATGACCGAAAAAGGTAAGATTCTGGGGAATCCGAAGGAATTAGAAACTACAAATCTTGTAGACATTTTCAATGCAGGAGATTACTTCACAGCTCCACCAAGTCCAAAATTTAAAGGATGGGGATATGAGAACTTGCCCGAGAAGAAAGGAGATCCAGGGAGACCTAACATCCCTATCACCATTGGACCCCATACCTTTGATGAAGCCGTCTGTGATCTTGGAGCAAGTGTCAACATTATGCCTAAGGTAATATATTAGAAAATTCATGGTGAACCATTGTTGTACACAACCATGTGTTTGCAGCTTGCAGATCAGATACTTTGCTACCCCAAGGGAATACTTGAAGTTGTTCAAGTACAATTTGGACACTCATTTGTCCTAGTAGACTTCATGATTATGGAAACAAGCGGAGATGAAAGATCACCCATCATTTTGGGGAGACCAATCTTAAGTACAACTAAAGCCATCATCTACACCGAAAGCGCCAAGATCTGCTTCATGATCAATGATAGGAAGGAGAGGTTCAGTTTCAAGAATCGCACACTCAAGACTCGTGTACATCCTCAGTCACCATATGAGTACGAGTATGCACCTGCTGCCCCGAAGACGAAGAAGAACAATAGAAGGAGGAGGAACAAGACTAAGGTACAAGAACAAGAACTAGTATGAATGGTCAACACTGTTCAACCATCAGAAGATCTCACTCTTCCTCCACTGTGCCTTGAGTACGATCCAGGAGTACCTACCATTGACTACATGATCAAGGAGAGTACCTTCTACAACACGTTCTGCGACATCGACTCAAGTGTTAACATCATGTCTACGGTAACATATAAACATTTATTTCATGATGCACCACTGTGCCCAACATACTTGCAGGTACAACTAGTAGACCAATCATTCCGGTTTCTGCAAGGAATAATGGAAGACGTCAAAGTCAGAACTAGAGGTCATGAAGTCCCCACAGACTTCTTGGTTCTCGACATGGGATAAGATGATGATATCCACCTCATCCTAGGAAGACCGTTCCTCTACACTACAAGTGCAATCATCTACATGAAGCAAGGAGAAATCCATTTTCACTTTCCTGGAGAGAAGGTACGATGCTACATCATCAACTACTACATACCCAATGAAGCACCCAAGAAGAACAGAAGTGAAAGACACCGCTCTCAATGCCAAAGAAGACAAGCCATGAAGGATAGAGAAGCCAATCATAAAGAAGAAGCTAGTGACGTTGTCCCGGAAAAGAAAGAAGAAGAGACACCTCAAGACAGTGAACAACATGAGGTGAAGACTCAGACCAAGAAAGTATGGAAGAAAAAGTCCGCACCTAAAGAGGTATAATCAATAACAACTATCCAAATGTCTGACACACCTTGGGAGGTCTGAACCAAGGGAAGGTCCGGTTCGTCGGACCTAAATATCCGAACCTTCACCAAAAGGTAAAAATCGGTAGTTATCCTCATATTTACTTTTTTACATAGTTTTCAGATTTTTCATATTTAATCCAAAATCATTTATTGGATCATCATATTTTATCCATAAGCATTTTTAATTTCTGCATTGCATTAGAAAATAAAATAAAATAAAAATAATTTTGTTGCATTATCATACTGCATCTAAAAATAAAAACTCTTGAAGCCCCATGTGGATAAGTCTAGCTGTTTACTGTGGAGGCAAAAAAATTTCTTACTTTTTGCATCTGCATATAAAAAAATATATAAAAACCAAAAATATTAAACTCTTGTTGAATCATGCTTGCTTAAACATCTATGAGACTCAATAAGACATATATGGTTTTACCACTAACGCTTAATCAGTTCCATGAGCTTTGTTGTCTATTTGAGTTTAGGAGGAATCAATGAGACGGCCAGATAACTTCATCCACTCTGGAAGGACTAAAGCAACAACCATACACTAAGAACCAGAGGAGTGAAGTACATCGACGCTACCAAGAGAACGAACATCTGAGCATCTAGTTTGAAGGAAAAAAGGCTCCCCCGTTATCCGAGGTATATATATATTATTCTAATTTTGTTTAAAAACAGAAAATATCAAAAATATGTGAGCACATGATGTTGTATGGTGACTCAAATCCTACTTAAAATAGGACTCAAGAAAGGTGTGCTATTAGGACTTGTAGTTCTACTAGGTCTTGAGTGTAGAATCCTACTAGGAGTAGGACTCCTATTTGTATGTATGAGAGCCTTGGAGGAGACTATATAAATCAAGGGGTAGAGGCCATAGGCATCACAACAAGATCAAGAAAGATAACCAAGCCAACACAAGGGGTCTCATCCAAGGCTTGTACGAAGCAATTAGGAGCGCTCAAGAGGATTAGGCTAGACAGTTCTATTGCACTAGATTCTTGTATAGGGCAAGAATCGGTGGGTCCTAAAGGGTCAAGTAGGGTTGTGAGAAAGCGACAATCTCTTGTACTCTTTTGGAGTTGTGCTAATAGATTTTGCGGTCGGCTTCGCCAAATTCTAATCTCTTGTCATGGTTGCTTCATCATCATCTAGGGTTTTCTACGCGATTCAACTACATTGTTCTTGATATGGTGCTAGCTTGTGTCATATTCGCAACATCCTTTCAAAGATCCGAGGGCTGTTGCGCATAACTAGGGGTATTAGATTCTAACAAGTGGTATCAGAGCCAAGGTCGGATTGATTTGATTTTGTGAGAAGGTTGACAGGGCTAGGAGGCACAAAATTAAGACGATGTCAGGGATGTGGAATCAAGTAGAGAAATTTGATGGCAAAGGGAATTTCAGCGTGTGGCAATGCGTGGTACAAGATGAGCTTGTCCAACAAGGATTGATTGATGCTCTCGAGGGCACCAAGACGGACAAGATAACTGATGAAGAATGGAAGGTGATGGAGCGAAACGCTGTCAGTACAATTCGACTATGTCTCTCCGATGAAGTAAAGTACTCGGTAATTAAGGAAAATTCACCGACGAAATTATGGAAGAGCCTAGAAGAGTTGTATATGGCAAAGTCGCTGACAAATCGGTGGGTACTAAAGCGTCAACTATTTAGGTTACGCATGGAGGAAGGTACACGATTCGTCGACCATCTAAATGTCTTCAACAAGCTTGTCACGCAGCTGATTAGTGTGGATGAGAAAATTGAGGAGAACGATAAAGTCGTCATATTGGCTTCATCCTTACCACCATCGTGGGAGCAGCTAGTGATGAATATTCTCGTCGAGAAGACTACTCTCAACTTCAATGAGATAGTTGCATATCTGTTGGAGGCAGAGTCCTTGAAGAAGCCGCAAGGTTCTTCATTCTCGGGTGATCAAGCTTTAACTGTTTCAAGTGGAGGAGGAAAAGTTAAGAATCATGGGAAGAAGAAAGGCAAGAGCAAGGGACAACGTACATGCTATCTATGTGACAAGGAGGGTCACATGATAAAGGACTGTCCAAGTTTGAAGACTATGAGACGAACATGCTTAGTGGCAAGTGAGGATGAAGGTGACGTACTTATCGTCAGTCAACCAGGATCTCTACACCCAGCGAATGGAATTGTTCACTTAGCGGATTGCCAGGAGTATGTAGTCACTGAGGTAAGAACAATTACATTGGAGATGCATAATGGAACACTTTGCACACTGATGGGAGTTCGGTATATCCCGGGATTGAAAAAGAATCTAATATGTGTGAGGTCGCTAGAAATCCAAGGTTGTGAATTATCACTTCAAGGTGGAGTCATGCGAGTTACTTGCAAAGGGCAGGTAATTATGAAAAGTATCTGGATTAATGGAGCATACTGAGTGATAGGAAATCTTATGGGTGGTGCAACCATGGGGAGATTTGGTAAAAATCCTGATCAGGAGAAGGAAGTCGCCTCATCAACGGCAGGTGCTCAAATCTCAATTGTGGTCAAGTACAAGGCTACAAAGACGGTTGCAAGCTCTCAGATGGAAGGTTCAGGCACTCCAGCCTGGAACTGACAAGCACATTGTGGTGATGTGCATGAGCCTCTGTGGTGGGGGCACTCTCGAGGTGGGAGTATAAATAATAAAAACAAAGCCGATTTGGAGCAAATTCTTGGAGGAGCACGATGACTTCAAAGGATTAGAGTCAAGGTGGAGATTGTTGTATGGTGACTCAAATCCTACTTAAAATAGGACTCAAGAAAGGTGTGCTATTAGGACTTGTAGTTCTACTAGGTCTTGAGTGTAGAATCCTACTAGGAGTAGGACTCCTATTTGTATGTATGAGAGCCTTGGAGGAGACTATATAAATCAAGGGGTAGAGGCCATAGGCATCACAACAAGATCAAGAAAGATAACCAAGCCAACACAAGGGGTCTCATCCAAGGCTTGTACGGAGCAATTAGGAGCACTCAAGAGGATTAAGCTAGACAGTTTTATTGCACTAGATTCTTCTATAGGGCAAGAATCGGTGGGTCTTGAAGGGTCAAGTAGGGTTGTGAGAGATCGACAATCTCTTGTACTCTTTTGGAGTTGTGCTAATAGATTTTGCGGTCGGCTTCGCGAAATTCTAATCTCTTGTTGTGGTTGCTTCATCATCATCTAGGGTTTTCTACGCGATTCAACTACATTGTTCTTGATATGGTGCTAGCTTGTGTCATATTCGTAATATCCTTTCAAAGATCCGAGGGCTGCTGCGCATAACTAGGGGTATCAGATTCTAACACATGAAGGCTCACCCTTAAAAACAAAAACCCCAAAAATATGTGGGCACATGAAGGCTCACTCTTTAAAAGAAAAGGAACAAAAATATTAAGGCACATGAAGGCTCGACGCAACCGAAGGGATTACCTTGGGGGAGACGCACCTCTGTTATCTTCATAATTAAGGCATGTCTTTATTTACTATGAGTCTTTATATAATATCTTTTATCTTAGAGTGTGTGTGTTTAATTTTAGAGTCAATAAATGAACAATGATGATCTAGAATAAAAACTTGCCTTGAATAATAGAGCTCTAGAGTATATAATTGATTTGTATGGAGATGATGAATAGTTGCTCTGCCGTAATTCTTTTCAAGTGCCTAGTGTTCAGTCTTGAATTCTTCTGAGTTTTGGATAAGATCGTTTTAACATGAAAATTTACTTTGAATCTGAAACTTGTGGGCTGTAAAAGTTTGACCTAAGTCTAGGTGTTTCATGAGTATGATATGAGAAGGTTGAACTGCTATTTATCTTGTTCTTAGTGATACTAGAGTTTTGGAAATTTATCTTTTGAAAACTTAAAAATGCTACATGATGAGATCCTCTATGATGAGTATTTGAAATTCCTACCACAACCTGATATACATGTCTGATAGACTAGGAAGTCCACTCTTTATATTTACTGCTTGCATATGCATTGAGTGTGGTCAAGTCATGTTGACCCTTAGAGACTCGTCATATAGTTAAAATCAAGATCACATACACTCCACCCATATATGCTGCTTCTACACTGGGAGTATGCAACAACATGCCTTCCATTTAGATCCACTAAAAAATGTTCCACTTCTATCCTGAGAGTGAACAACCAAAAATATTCCCTTCATTCATATGACCTTTTTATGCATTCATTGCCATTCATAAATGCTCCAATTTATTATTGTTATCTCTTTAAACATTGTGCTGCAAAAAGATGCATGGGCTATGCAAGAGTTATCTAAAAAAAGAAGAGAAAAGTAAAAAAGGACAAGTGTCCGATAGTAGAATTAGGGGTGTTTCGATGCCCACCTCAAAAAAGAAGAAGAAAAAGATGATAGCCCATGTTGTCTCTAGCAGGAGTCATAAAAGAGAGAAGTATCTTCACAAGGAGCAAAGTAAGAAAAGGTCTACACCCATTTTCTATCATTACATTTCCATCGTCATCACTGTGTTTTTCACTCTCACAATTGTTTGCCATCACTGTTCCACCCTACCAATCCATTCCACATATAGGTTCACACACATGCACATCTTGATTTGATTGTATGCCAAGTTTCTATGGATCCATGCTTTGACCATGTAACATATGCTATGTAAGTATTTACAGGTTATCTCCCACCTATGAACTCCACAAAAAGCTTATTAGTTATAGGGTGAGAGAAGGCACGACATTCACTCCCTTGGAGAGAATCCACAAATACCACAGATGAGAGACTTGAAAGGATCATATGAAGGAATCTCTGAGTTTTATTTTGAAAATCTTACAAAACTCCAGAATGAAGGTAGATCGAAGAACTTGAGACATAGTGTTTAGCTTGATCGTTCTGCTTTTCAAACTGCTCAAGAACCAAGTGAAAGCTACAAGCACCACAGTTGAAGGTAAGAGGTAAGTTTGAAAGTTGAAACGATTGTTTCTAATTCAGAGGAGAATTTTTGTTTGAACACTGGTGTACTTTTGAGGCGTGAAAGCATAGTAGCAACTCCTGATCCATCATAATATTCCAACTAATGTTTGCTAAGGGACTAGCAAAGGTTAAGCTTGGGGGAACTTGTTGACGGTAGTTAAGTCCTATATTAAACCATCAATCAACCCCATAAATGACCTAGAATGATCCAAAAAGTATAGCTATAGGGTTTGATTCTAACGAGTTCCACGAGTTGTGTTGTCCTCACTTGTTTTGCAGGATATTTAATATTTCATCAGAAGAAAGTATCTCAAGTGAAGAATCAGAGCACACCATTGTGACGAGCTCATCGAGACGATCAAAACTGACATATCATTTGCCATAGTTGGAGTCCCGGAGCAAGAGTCCTTGTTGGATACGATATGGAAGCTTCTAGAACAACTTGGAGTGATCACCAAGCAACATAATTCAGGGGCTGAACTGACAGATTCCACAACTTTGGTGAATTACTATCTTCCAGGGAGTTTTACAACAGATGGAAAGAGGTAGAGTCCTAATCCAACATGATGAATTGTGCAAACAGATGGAAAGCCGCGTTAGGGCAACGAGGAAGGTTCTAGAATACACCACACCGAAGGCAGAGCCAGGTGGCCACTAGGTGGGGCCGACCGGCCCCACCCCCAGGGCGGCCGCCATGAGCCAGGAGCCTCCCTGGCCCATCTTCGTGGAACGTGACCTAATCGACCTCTTCGACACATCTAATAAGCCATTGTTCAAGGTCGGTTTGATCCGAGGGCTATAGTGCATCTCACCGGGCTATATAAGAAACCCCAGACCCCCCTCCTGGAGGCATCGCTTCATAATTTAGTCTTCAATCATTTAGTTCAGAGGTAGCCTTTGTAGTGGAACCATCTAAATTATAAGAGCTCAAGTACAGTCACAACTGTTTTTAACTGCCGCTTACCCGCACTTGAACCCATATAACTTCGATAGTCCAGAAATCTCGAAGGATTTCAAACAACTTTACAACAAACCAGGATCACATCGTTCAAGTATAGATATTCGTAAAGATACACCAATTCGTCACTTAAATAAAATCAGAGTGCGAAGCTCAAAGTTATTACAACACTGAGTTCATAAAGGGGAAGCTGAAATAGTCTGATAACACCACGACCACACATGTGGTTTATGAAGGACCGAAAATGCTAAAGCAAGGCGACTAGAGGGGGGTGAATGGGAGCCTAAAAATTTATTTCAAAAATACAGCCTCTGTCCCAACAAAATCAACCCCAAAAGCTTCGGACTCAAATGCGATGCCTACGACCCTCGGAAAGAGGGTGGATGATCCCTAGGATCACAGCGAGGCACCACATGAGAAAGCAATCCAAAACTTCCAAAAACTCTGAGTCAAGTTCTTACCAAAAGACCCACTCCCAAACGTAGATGGAGAGCTACGTCGGGAAATCCCTAAATACCTATGCTAACACGTAGCAAAGATAGGTAGAGGGGTTCCTAGGTGAACTCTAGGAGCAAACGAGAAGTCCGGAAACGAAGCCGAAAAACCGGGAGAGCAAACGCACTAAAATGCAACCTACAGCAGGGTGTCGGACTGTCCGGGCTATTGGGGCCAGACTGTCCGCGCTAGGGGCGGACTGTCCGCGAAGCCCTGGCGGACTGTCCGTCGGCCAAGTTGCAAAAATAGCAACGCTGTTTGACCCTCCCTGCGCGACTCCCGGACTGTCCGCGCCTTACACGGCGGACTGTCCACCGGTCACCAAACCGAGCACAGTGTCGCGCTGCGCGGTTCTGAAAGCACCGAGTTCCGAGTCCCGGACTGTCCGCCGCTAGGGGCGCGAACTGTCCGCGGATTTGCAGAGAGCAGAAAAACTGCTCGGGACAAAACCAAAATTGATTGGATCTTCACCAAATCGAATGGGGATGTAACCAAACTTCTCCCAAGTGTTCTTCTACATGTTGGGAAGCTAATCCTAGGATATCATCGCTCCAATCCAAATAATCCATGAGAAATCGGAAGAACACTAGTAAAGGGGGAAGAACGAAGAACGAACGCGATTCCGACCCGATCTATATGCTCGTGAGGTTAGAGTAGAAATCCTTCGGTGGAAAGAAGGAGGTCACGACATAGAACAAATTGATTCAAACGGAATCACAAATTTTTGCTCGGAGAGGGAGAACGAAGCAAATCTTTGAGAAGGGAAAAACCAAAACGCGAAGAACAAAAAACGCGAATCGATCCAAACTTCAGCCAACACAAGAGGAGTAAGAAATTGATCCTTGGATTGCTACGAGATGATGAATTGTATAGCACACTGTGTCGGGTTACAAGCCACTTCTCGCAACAACAAAGCGCGGATGGTGAAAAGCTCAAGAACAAGAACCACTCCTCTCTTCCTAACCCTAGCCTCCTCTCACATGAACAAAATGAGAGTGACACCTCCAAGGATAGTTGTCCAACACAGCCCCTTCACATATATATAGGCCCACGTCTAAAAGACAAAAACGCCTTAACATGAAGCACTAACCCAAATACCCCCCTGGGGGTAAAACCGTCCATCTCGGCAGTTTTCATCCGACGGCCACACGCCTTCTTAGCCTTCGCTTCGCCTCGACGCAAGCTCCAGGTTGCCGCCACGTGCTGTCACGTTGACCATCGCGCCTTCATCACCGATAGCTTCGTCGCAACGCAAGCCTCTCGGTGCCGCCACGCGTCGACCGTTCTGCATAGGAACCTCCACCCGGTTTTGAGGCCCAAACCGGTAAACCTGCCAGCCCAGGTTTTGAGGGCCAAACCTGGAAATCGTCCACCCTGAGTTTTGAGTCCCAAACTCGGAAACTGGCCACCCTGAGTTTTGAGGCCCAAACTCGGAAACCGTCGCGGGTAGCTTTTTGAGGCTCAACTACCGAACCCGCACCACAGACGGGATGTGGTTCGCACACCCCGACCACCGGCACCGATGCCGATGCATGTCCAGCCTCCACGCTGGGCACAACGCCTTCGCCTTCCTTCTTGACTCGGCCGACGGCACTTGCGCCGCACGCAAGCCCGTGTCCGACCTCCCGCCAAGTGTCACGACGCCATCGTCTTCCTCTTGACTCGGCCGATGCATCGCACATCCTCATGTGCTCTTGCTCGCCGATGCCACGTGCCGGCTACCACAGCTGGTCCTCCGACCTCATGGTCCGTCGATCAAGCCTCACGTCCGCCCTTCACCGCTCTGGGTACATCGGCATGGCACGTCCCTACTTGACCTTCACCTCGCCATCGACCACTGTCTCTGAGCTCCACACCTGCACATCAACACAGCCAAGAGACACATGTTGCACATGCACACCAACACAAAAACACACCACAACTCAACACCACCGGTTAGTCATAAACATTAAGCGCATAGCGAGATATTGACTCAACCGGGAAAAGCCTCAAACCTTCCTCACAGATGTCAATCATTCATCATATATGTTCTCAATCTCCCCCTTGATGAATGCATTGACTAACAATAAAACCACAAAGGAAGGGTTTGATGGCAAGCCTCATTCAAGTGCCCAAAAGCCAAGCAAAAGCAAACACAAGGCCACTTGATATGAGGAAGGATCATGAAAACTCCAAATAAAAGCTCCCGGTTCTGAAAGAAATGAGAAAAGCGGGCAAAGCCTCCACACAACCGAAGAGTCAAGAGAAAACAAGAGTTTCATGAATCCCCAAAAGGCACTCAAAAACCAATCTCAAATAAATTGTCAAACAATCATCACAAAAGAAACCAAGGTTCTTATCCACTTGGAAGGTTCTTATCCACTTGGGTTTCGAAATTTCTCCCCCTTGATGATTGAATTGACAAAAACTAAGCATAAGAGATGGTTTGAGATACCAAAACTGAAAATCTCATTCAAGTGATCAAAAACCATAGAAAGGCAAAGATCAAAATCACTCGACATGAGAAGATTGCTCATCCAAATGCCCAAAAAGCCGAAGAAAAGCCAAAGAAAGGGCAATTTGAAATGAACAACGCTTGGTCCCCAAATACATGGGCAACGGCTCAACGCAACCAAGCAAAATTTGAGCAAAACTCCACAAAAGAGCGAAAACTCAGACAAAGAGCTAAAGACTTGGTTCCCAAAGACATGGGCAACGGCTCGACGCAACCAAGTCAAAAATGAGCTAGCCCTCAAGAAGAGGCAGAAAAGGCTCAACACCACTAACTCAAAAGCTCAAATTACCAAAGACTGCTCCAATCAAAAAATACCAAGCCAAAACTGCTAGTCCCTCAAGATAGAGGCAAAATGGCTCAACACGACTAGCAGGCTCGATACCAAGTGGGAAAACACAAAGAGAAGCTCAAAACCAATTGGAACACAAGCACTTGAAGCACTCGGAGAAGCAACAAAGGAAAGGCAACTCCCCTTGAAAGCAAGCCTACACACAAAGGCTATGCATCAAAGCTCATGACACCTAATGCACTCCATACCAAACGAACACTTGTTACCAAAGGAGGCACAAAAAGGATACCAATTAAAAGACCATAAAAGAACTAAACTCCCCCTAGCTCAAAGCTCTCCCCAAAATGCATGACTCTCCCATTTGTGCCAACACACAAGCTCCCCCTTGCAAACAACTTCTCCCCCTTGACAAAAGAGAACATGCTGAGGGGTTTTGACATTTCTCCACAAAGTTGACACAAACACAAGACAAGTCATCAACCAAAAGCATATGGGGGCAAAGAAAGCACTAAAAGTGACCATGAAGTGTATCGGAGCTGGGGAAATATACACTAAGCTAAAAAATGCATGATATGTGCAATGCAACAGCTTCAAGTGTATAGCAATCAGAATGTAAAGATGGTCAAAAGGGTGCTGCCCTGAAAAAGTAGCAATCAATACAAATGCTAGCAAAGGCTCAAACTGATCAAAAGAATATGAAATATGAACAATTGAGCATATGAGCAGTTTTAAGCCATTTGAAAAGGAGTTCACCAATAAAATAGCACTAAGCATGAATAGACAGGAAATCAACCAAGTGCTAACTCCAGTATAAAAGGTGAACTGCCCCTAGCAAAGTTCAATCATCATGCCATGGAATGAAGCATAAACTTGTGTTATTTTCAAAATTTTATCGGAGATTGCAGCGGTATTAACACAAGTTCAAATTAAAGCATGTGATTGCGAGAGGTTAAAAGCATGGTCATTGCCTAACTTTTCAACTGAGCTAAGCCTATGCAAGAAAAGCAATCAAAAGCTTAAAGCACCGGTTTCGGTCTTACACTACATGGCTCAAGTTTAACTCAATTGTGCAATGAGAAACAGTCTCGATACCGTGAGGTGTTGACACATGCAATCCCATCTCGATCTTTTCATTTCACTAGCCTTGGATCAAATTTTAAGCACAAGGTAAATAAGAACAATCCAAGCAAGTGAATGACTCAGTGCAAGAGACATAGCAACCTAGCATACAAAAGATAGCACAAGTGATCTGAACACATCCTACCCATGCTAGTTGCCACTCTCAATGGTGAACAAATTAAAGGTTTCATAGTTGATTAATCAAGTTCACCATTTGCAAAAATAGCTTAGCTCATAACATGTATCAAGTGATCAAAAAGAGCCTAAGCTACAAGCATCATCATGAATCAACAAGGCATACCAAAAAGAGCATAGTCTCATTTCCATTACTATATACATGAAGCTCTAAAATGCACTAAAATACATGATGAAATGCATGCAAAAGCTAGTCTATCAAAATCAAAGGAAAAACTAGCCTAACAACAGAAACCCAAAGCAAAAAGGGTATCAGAGAAGTCAAACTAAGATACAACAAGCAAAATGCTTCTCCAACCAAAAAGGGAAACACACACCAAACTCACGAGTGAACGGCCAAGAAACGCTCAAGCGAACAGCCAACAAAATCCACATAGGAAAGACCACACAACAAAAAGGGTCGGAGAAAAAGAGTACCAAAACCCCGAACTCAGAAGTTTGTCGGAGGTACCTCATGAAGCACTTGACCGCCTGCTTGTGTGATGCCCGAGGGGACGCCTGAATCTGCTGAAATCTCCGGGACACCTGCCTTGCCGAAGTCGTCTCCCCCTCGCCTGATGCTGTCGCTCCCACAGGTGCAGCTAGTGCTCGCTGGAGATGCTGCTCAAATGAAATCCCAAGTCATGGAAGAAGTGGGATCGGGTCCGTGATCCGAAATGCTCTCTCTAGGATCATGTTCTTCTGCACACTCAAAAGCAGAAGAAAACACAAGGCATTGTTTCGTCCAGTGTGACCTCAAGGTCCCCACAAAGCGGTTAGTCACATAATAAGCATAAGGTGAACTCTCAACAAAAAGTGGTCTACCTATGAATGATACTGCAAGGAGATCTGAACTCAAACTAGTCAAAACTACCATGCAATAGGATAAAGCACTATATAGCAAAATGCAACCTAAAGACATGATCAACCCAAACACAGCCTAAACCTCAACACTTGCTACAATGCAAGATAAAGATAGCAATAGATCCAAATGCATGTAACATGATAAAAGTGTGGAAAGGCTAGTGCTCGAACTAAACATATCAATAGGGTACATGTAGCTAATCAAAACTAGGACCTGAAAAGTGACACCTAATGAACATCATACCTCTACAAGTAAAGCTCATGGAGAAGTATGGTAAAGCATGGCATAATGTTCATGAGGATCACCAACTAGCATGAAAAGTGGCTACTCCACAAAAACTATACAAAAAGCTAGCATGACATGATATACAAGATAGCACATGCTAGACTAAAACAAAACATGATACAAAAGAAAATGTACATGCAAGAACTATACAAGTGAGCACATGACAGTCCATCTCATACCACAAGAAATAGAACATGGATGTACAAGGTATGAGTGTATAAGAAAGCTCACCAAACTATAAAAACCTCTTTGGAGGCAATTCTAAACGGGGTGTAGAGAACCATCAAATCTTGATCACATCTAAAAGATCAAGTTTCATCAGGCGCATGTTCTCCACCCCGCGTCCTCATATCTACACACAAGAGGACAAAGTAACCCGAGTCTTGGATCCCGAAGGGTTAGCAAGCATATACTTGGGAACCCAAGACTTGGTCACAAATCTAAACTTATCATGTGGGTTAGCATGATGCAAATGTTGGTTCAAATGCAATTTTGAAACACCCTTGGAAGTATTCCTCAAAAGGACAACTCGAGGAGACGAACGAGTCGTACCATGGGAAAAGAGGCAAACATCTTCCAAGGTTTTTTGAGAAGAACCAATAGATGCACCACGAGAAGCATGACGTGGACCAACACAAGAAGCATTAGAAGCATGTCCACGACCATGACCTAACCCACTAGAAAAGGAGTCATAAAACCCATCAACAAAGAGAGGCTTCTTACTAGGAGCACAAATGCTCATGCCATGAGAAGGGCTATGAACCACCATCTTCCTAGAAGAGCGAGCTTGGTGCAAGCGTTTGGCACACCGATAGCAAAAGCTTTCTTGATGCCCATCTTTCTCACAAAAAGAGCAATGGTATAAAGGCCTATCGGAAGGCACACCATTCTCCGACAAGTGAGAAGTCCCTTGGGTCTTAGAACAAGAAGCATCAACGTTCAACTTGGTGTCAACACTAGGAGCACACGTGCCATGGGAAAGGCTACGCGGCTTCCTAAAAGCCTTAGCTCGAATACGTCGCTCGTGTTTGACACATCGGAAACAAAAATCGAATGAGTGTCCATCTTTCTTGCAAAAGGTGCAATGGAATATCAGATTGGGAGCACGATTTCCAAAAATGTGAGAAGCACCCTTGTCATGAGAAGTCCCTTGGACATCACTCGAAGAAACAACAAGGTTAGGAGTAGCTATGAACGAGCCATCCGAAACCTTGACACTAATGCTATAGTCAAAAGACTCACGCGCAACACAAGAACTCAACTCCGGTTGCAAAGATGCAAACTTAGAAATGTCAACATCGGAGTTGCAAGAATTGCATGAATCAAATGACTTAGCACAAAGGTTCTTGCATCTTTTGGCCAAAACCTCATTTTCAAACATGAGGCGATCACAAGTACCACATGGAGCATTTTTCAGATTTTCCATCTCCTTTCTAATGCACTCGGCATATGTGGTACGCAAGAGTTCAATTTCCTTCTCAAGGTTGGCACTCATATCACTGTGCTCAACCAACTTGGCGCTCATATCATCGCGCATTTGTTTCAAAGCCAAAACTTCTTTTTCTAAATCAATGCAAGATGTGCAAATGAAATCGGTGGAAGAAACATCACCATTCACATCAAGCAAAGAATCATGGTTGGTGCAAGAAGTAAGGCTAGCATTAGCATTCAAAGAGCATGAGCTACAAGGCCTAGAATTTATTTCAATAATTTCAGCCCTAGCATGCTCAAGTTCAGTTACACATGTACTGTGAATCACACTAAATTCTCTAAGTCTAGCAACAAAAGACTCACAAGTATCACATGGTAACAAAGCATTTGACTTTAGCAAGACTATTTCAGTTTTAGCACAATCAAGGTCCTTACGCAAGTCAATGCAAACTAGACATGGTTCAAAAGCATTGGATTTCAACAATTCAATTTCAGATCTTAAGCTATCAAGAGAAAAGCATAGCTCATCATTCTTCCTAACCATGTCACTACAAGAGGTGCAAGGTAAAGACGCACTAGACTTCCAATGAGAAAGACCACATCTCAACCTAGCAACAGAGCATTTCAACTTCTTGTTCTTTCTACGCAAGGTATCACAAAGCTCATCATATCTAATGTTATCATCACAACAAGCATCAAATCGTTGGGACAAAATCCCAAGACTAGCGACAAGTGTACCTTTCTTGGCCTTGTCAAGATCACGTATACGATCCTCCGTTGAATGCTCATCAACTCCTAGGAAGTCTAGCAAAGCATCCACCTCACGTTCTGCATCAAGAACAGCACTCCTCCTTCTTCCAGAAATGTCATCCTCGATTGCATGTCCATGATTCAAACCTGAGGACAAAGACACACTAGAAGAGGAACTTGGTGCCATTTCCAAAAGCACCGTTAGCGTTAGCAAGACAAAAGCTCAATACCTCGACAAACCACGTCGGAAGCAAAACCACTCTAAAAGATCGCCTTCGCGGATCCGGAACCAGTTAAGGTAGAGAGATCCTTAACTGGCTCCGATACCAATTGAAGGACCAAAAATGCTAAAGCAAGGCGATCAGAGGGAGGTGAATGGGAGCCTAAAAATTTCTTTCGAAAATACGGCCTCTGTCCCAACAAAATCAACCCCAAAAGCTTCGGACTCAAACGCGATGCCTATGACCCTCAGAAAGAGGGTGGATGATCCCTAGGATCACAGCGAGGCACCACACGAGAAAGCAAACCAAAACTTCCAAAAACTCCGAGTCAAGTTCATACCAAAAGACCCACTCCCAAACGTAGATGGAGAGCTACATCGGGAAATCCCTAAATACCTATGCTAACACGTAGCAAAGATAGTTATAGGGGTTCCTAGGTGAACTCTAGGAGCAACTGAGAAGTCCAGAAACAAAGCCGAAAAATCGGGAGAGTAAACGCACAAAAATGCAACCTACAGCAGGGTGCCGGACTGTCCGGGCTGCTGGTGCCGGACTGTCCGCGCTAGGGGCGGACTGTCCGCGAAGCCCTGGCGGACTGTCCGCCGGCCAAGTTGCAAAAACAACAACGCTGCTGGACCCTCCCTGCGCGACTCCCGGACTGTCCGCGCCTTACACGGTGGACTGTCTGCCGGTCACCAGACCGAGCACAGTGTCGCGCTGCGTAGTTCTGAAAGCGTCGAGTCCCGAGTCCCGGACTGTCCGCCGCTTGGGGCGCGGACTGTCCGCGGATGTGCAGAGAGCAGAAAAACTGCTCGGGACAAAACCAAAATTGATTGGATCCTCACCAAATCGAATGGGGCTGCAACCAAACTTCTCCCAAGTGTTCTTCTACGTGTTGGGAAGCTAATCCTAGGATATCATTGCTCCAATCCACCTAATCCATGAGAAATCATAAGAACACTAGAAAAGGGGAAGAACAAAGAATGAACGCGATTTCGACCCGATTTATATGCTCATGAGGTTAGAGTAGAAATCCTTTAGTGGAAAGAAGGATCTCACGACATAGAACAAATTGATTCAAACGGAATCGCAAATCGTCGCTCGGAGAGGGAGAACGAAGCAAATCTCTGAGAAGGGAAAAACCAAAACACGAAGAACAAAAAATGCGAATCGATCCAAACTTCAGCCAACACAAGAGGAGTAAGAAATTGATCCTTGGATTGCTACGGGATGATGAATTGTGTAGTACACTGTGTCGGGTTACAAGCCACTCCTTGCAACAACAAAGCGCGGATGGCGAAAAGCTCAAGAACAAGAGCCACTCCTCTCTTCCTAACCCTAGCCTCCTCTCACATCAACAAAATGAGAGTGACACCTCCAAGGATAGCTGTCCAACACAGCCCCTTCACATATATATATAGGCCCACGTCTAAAAGACAAAAATGCCCTAACATGAAGCACTAACCCAAATACCCCCCTGGGGGTAAAACCGTCCATCTTGGCAGTTTGCATCCGACGGCCACGCGTCTTCTCATCCTTCGCTTCACCTCGACGCAAGCTCCAGGATGCCACCACATGCCGTCACGTCGACCATCGTGCCTTCCTCACTGATAGCTTCGTCGCAACGCAAGCTTCTCGCGGTGCCGCCATGCGTCGACCGTTCCGCATTGGAACCTCCGCCCGGTTTTGAGGCCCAGACCGGTAAACCTGCCAGCCCAGGTTTTGAGGCCCAAACCTGGAAACCGTCCACCCCGATTTTTTGGCCCAAACTCGGAAACCGGCCACCCCGAGTTTTGAGGCCCAAACTCGGAAACCGTCGCTGGTAGCCTTTTGAGGCTCAACTACCGAACCCCCACCGTAGAGAGGATGTGGTTTGCACACCCCGACCACCGGCACCGATGCCGATGCATGTCCAGCCTCCACGCCGGGCACAACGCCTTCGCCTTCCTTCTTGACTCGACCGACGGCACTTGCGCTGCACACAAGACCGTGTCCGACCTCCCGCCTAGGCCTGGATATCAAGCCAGCTCGGCTCGTTACAGCTCGGCTCGTTATAGCTCGGCTCGTTAACATACTGGCTCGGCTCGTTATGCAAACGAGCCAGCAGACTAGCTCAGCTCGACTCGCTTAATAGCTCGAGCCAGCTCGTTTGGCTCGCGAGCCAAATCACAAAAACACAGTACAGAGAGATTATAAAAAGAAAGTGAGCAAGAAACGCATCAAAGCATACCTAAAATGAACTAAACAAAGTACTTTGGCATACAGTTTACACATTACACATCACCTAACTAAACAAAGTACTTTGGCATACAATTTACACGTCACCCATTCATCCATCCATACAGATTTGTCATACTTGGGCTTGGGCATTAGATTTACACCACGACCATGACCAAGTGTCCATCCATGAGTCCAATGATAGATTGATAGTCATATTTAGGCATGCAGATAAGCAGCAGATTACACAGCAGCCATTCATCCATAAAGAGTTCAAGAACAAAGCAAAATAAATGAACAACTGCTAGAGTGCTAGATCAGCCTTGGCCGGGCGCAGGAAGCCTGTAAGTCACTTGCCCTTTTCCCTTTATATCTTGTTTCCTGTATGTGAAGAACGCACAAGTAAGAACAAATATGATTTCCACCATACTACTGGACATTCTAAAATAGACTTACTAGTTGCTTCCAACCACACTGCTAGGAAGCTCCACACTCTCAATGCCACCATCATCACCATCTTCTCCCTGTAAAATAGTAAAAGAATTAAGCATTACATATTTATAATATACAAACTTTGGGGAAATGGAGTTGAAAATTAGAGTAAACATCACATACCAGAATAATAGGAGGACATTTAGAACCTCGTATCCAACTTAGATGCACAAACTAGTGCTTGAACTGTCGCTGGCTTCAAAGAACTCCTATAGTCATCAAGAATTCTACCTCCACAACTGAAAGTGGACTCAGATGATACACTGCTAGCTGGGACAGCCAAGAACTTCTTTGCCATACTAGATACAACAGGAAATCTGAGAGCATTCACCTTCCAAAAATGAAGTAAGTTAAAATTCTTATCATGTAAAGGATGGTTTGCTTCATCTAGATAGATAAGTAGCTCAGATTTTGAAGTTTCTGAAGCACTTGACTCTAGAAAGGACTGAAATTCACTTGAAACAAGACAAGCCACTGAGCTAGTTGTTTCCTTTGACGATGTGGCTGATTGAGTGGTTGATGAGCTGCTACTGCCACCAATTTTCCGGCGTTGCTCCAACTCATACTTCTTGTACAACTCTTCTAACTCTTTTTTGATATCAGCAACCTCTTGTTCACACCTTGATGAGTCATAAAGCTGACTAAAATAGAACTCAATATATCTCATTTTGAATCTAGGGTCAAGGATTGTAGCAATAACCATTACATTGTTCTTCTCTTCCCAGTATTTATCAAATTTGTCTAACATTGCAGCACCCATTTTCTTCAAATATGGGTCCTTAGAATTTTTTGCCTTTAACAATGCAATCTTGACTTTCAAAATGTAAGGGTAGAAGACATTAGCAGTAGGGTAAACTGATCCTGAAAATGCAGTGGTTGCTCCAGCCATTTCTCCTAAAATTGGTCTAATCTTCTCATACATGTTCCATTCAGATTCTGTAGGTTTCCATGTGTAGTTCTGGTCTACTTGAGCATAATAACCAAATGCAGCCCTATACTCAATGCAAGTGTCAAGCATTTTATATGTTGAGTTCCACCTTGTTTTAACATCAAGGGACAAACATTTCCCAACTTTAATAGCATAATCATTGCAAACCTCTACAAATTTGTACAAGCGGCTTGGAGATCTCTTAAAATATTTGACAGTATTCCTTAGGTCACTTATGAGGCCTTCTATTTGGTCTAGACCATCATTAACAACCAAATTGACTATGTGAGCAGCACAACGAACATGAAAATATTTGGGATCAAACTTATCATTCTTTCTAGCAAGCAGCTTGGCTGACAAATTTGTAGTAGCAACATCATTATTCGAAGCATTATCAAGGGTGATTGACATAACCTTATCTTCTATTTTCCATTCCACCAAGCACTCAAAAACAGCATGAGCTATCACCAAAAGCAGCATTCATGTCAAAGTTCTCTCCATGGTCTTCATCGTCCGCCAAAGGCTCCATGGTCTACACAGATTACATATAGATACATGTCATCAAAATATCAATTATGCTACACAGCTAGACTACGTACAGTGTGCAGATTAGACGATGACACGAATCACATGTGCACTGCCATGAATAAACACTGCAACTAGACTACACAGATTAGAGTTACTGTACTCCATAATGATTCAGTTTTTCAGTTTGAGTTACTGTACTCCATAAATGATTCTGTTTATCCATTCACATTATCGAGTGGTTTGCTGAATCCGGACCATCACTACAATGCTCACTACTAATAACCATTGGCACTATTAAAATAATCAGATTCATTTCACTATTTTAATCGCTGTCAGTGTAAATCATGTACCTGGTATTCATGTACGGTTGTACATATTCATTTCACTGAATCACACGAAACACATAGATTGTAGGTAAGGCTGCATCCTAATTCGTACAGATCAAAGCATCAACTTAAAAATAATACATACCGTG
This sequence comes from Coix lacryma-jobi var. lacryma-jobi, assembly GCA_009763385.1. Lineage (NCBI taxonomy): Eukaryota > Viridiplantae > Streptophyta > Magnoliopsida > Poales > Poaceae > Coix > Coix lacryma-jobi. The sequence continues at coordinate 71,188,978 of CM019831.1, read as the reverse complement.
TCTGCTGATATGGAGGCCAATGGAGATGGAGCAGTGGACTTCACGGCTGCGGATCCTCGACCTCGGCCGCGGCCACCGCGATTGCTTGTCGATGATGGCATCTTCTTGCGTTTGCTCCTCGATTCAAGACTCGGCGCCACCGGAGGAAGCATCCCTGGGGTCTCTTCCTCATCCTCCATGACCAGCTCGAGATGGGGATCAAGCGAACTGATGCCGGTGAGCTACGTGTGAAGACGGGAGACCGGAGAGGAGCTGCGTGCGGCCGGCGTGCTTGCAGCAGTGCGGCCAGCGAGAAACTGCGGCGAGGATGGCCTGCGGCGGCTCGCGGAGTCGCAGCTCGTCTATCGGGAGGGGAAAGGGATTGGGGTGGGCGGCGTGACTCGTGACTCGTGAGATTGTGACGGTGGGGTGCTGGTGTGGTGGTATATATTGTTAGGGTTTCAGATTGGGCTGGGCCGTGGTGATATGCGGCTATGGGCCGAGCTAATTTTAATTGTTAACTTGTGAATTGGCTGGCTCGTTATGGCTCACGAGCAGCTCGCGAGCCAGCTCGAGCTGGCTCGTTATAAATCGAGCTGGCTCGTTATAAAACGAGTCGAGCTCGAGTCAAGCTATTAACGAGCGAGTCGAGCGAGCTAGCGAGTTTCGAGTTTTTCATCCAGGCTTACTCCCGCCAAGTGCCACGACGCCATCGTCTTCCTCCTGACTCGGCCGATGCATCGCACATCCCCATGTGCTCTTGTTCGCCGATGCCACGTGCCAGCTACCACAGCTGGTCCTCCCGCCTCATGGTCCGTCGGTCCAAGCCTCACGTCCGCTCTTCACCGCTCTGGGTACATCGGCATGGCACGTCCCTACTTGACCTTCACCTCGCCATCGACCACTGTCTCTGAGCTCCACACCTGCACATCAACACAGCCAAGAGACACATGTTGCACACGCACACCAACACAAAAACACACCACAACTCAACGCCACTGGTTAGTCATAAACATTAAGCGCATAGCGAGACATGGACTCAACCGGGAAAAGCCTCAAACCTTCCTCACAGATGTCAATCATTCATCGTATATGTTCTCAGTCTAAATAAAACATTGTTTTCATAACTCACTCCTCTTTTAAGCTAGGTACGGTGCTATTGATAGTCTTGATTCCACAAAAGCAAGAGGGAATGAAGCTTTAGGAAGACCCTGCCCTGAGCCTACTCCTCGTCACCCTCCACGGGGTAGAGACAATGCTTACAATAGCCGTAATATACCTGGTCATCTGCAACAACGGGATAAACCCTGAGTACGGGAATGTACTTAGCTAGACTTGCCCGTCTAACTAAAAATAAAGACACCAAGGATATGCAAGGCTATTTGGATAGAGCTGGCTATCTTATTTACGGAAAGAGCTCAGGTTAAGATGAGTTTAACTCTTCTTAAATGAAATGAGCAGTCATATTTTAACCTATCATTGATTTCTAGGTTTGCACCTGAACTAGGACACTCTCTTAAATCTAGCAAGCAATAATATAATACCATATCAGGTTTGCTGATCAAACTAACTAGTGCTTTTAATATTTCTGAATGGAGGAAGATATATATATATATATTCTATACTCTCGGGAGTAATTACTCGCATCTCTAATAAACCATATTGCGTATGTATACATACTTATTTATCAATTTGAGTATCACTTATTTTAAGATACTTTAAATCTTACTTACCTGAATTTTTTCAAAAAAATCTATACTTTTTATTATATTACTAAAATGTCACTACAATAGTATACAAAATAAGTATGGCCATATACTTTATGTATGCTTATATAATTGACATACATGGTACCTTAGAAGGTCTAATATGATCATATACTTTATCTACATATACTTCGGGCGGTCATAAACCCTATAAATCAAGAGATATATACATAAGAGTAACTACTCCTTGAGAGTATGAAATAATTACCCTATATGTGTGTGTGTATATATATATATATATATATATATATATATATATATATATATATATATATATATATATATATCGGATATTAATTGCATGACAGCAACTGTGTCAAACGAATGAAAAAACAACTGTCGATCGAGCATCAGCAGCCGGCCGCTCCGGCGGTTAACCACCATGACGATGAAACTTTTGTGTTGTGTGGGTGTGATGTAATTATACTCTGAAAACCGACCAAATGGAGCACTTACCTGCGCTCCCCCAAGCACGAAACCTAGCCAGGAAAAATAAAATAAATTCACCGATCGATCGAGCTGATGCATGCAACAAGGTCTAGGACGCACCACCCAGCTCAGCATCGGCACAGCAATTGCTCGCCAGTTTTGGCGACCATCACACGCAATTCATCATTCGCATTGACTCGCTAGCTAGCGATCCCAAAAGTCAGCTCACACGATTTGATTATCCTCCTCCTCATCCAATCAGCACACTGCTGCTGGAATTCTAAATTTCTAATTGCGAAGTCGAACGCATGAAGCGATATGGAAGATCGCTCGGCGGAGATGTATAAATACATGTGTACTCTTGCTAATAATAATAACCATATATATCATGCAAGATATCAACTAGTCTAGCGCTAGCTAGCTGCAACTGCAAGAGCATTTTGATAATATTTGGCATTGCCAGCAAGCATTATACTTGCAATAAGCAGGAATAATTATACATCCCTGCCTAGACCGGAACAAGCAACTATAGGCATGCCGTCGCTTCAAGACGTGATGGTGCACGGCGGCGAGGACGACGAGGCCGGTGCGCCGCCCACGTGCGGCACGCATACTCTGGTGAGCCTCCTCCGGGCGCGGTCGGAGCGGAGCACCAAGGCCGAGGAGAAGGTGGAGTGGGTGCGGTCGCAGCTCGTCGGCCGCGACGCCGAGTTCGAGACGCCGTTCGGCCGCCGCGCGCTCCTCTACGCCGACCACACCGCGTCCGGCCGCAGCCTCCGCTACATCGAGGACTACATCCTCAAGCACGTCCTCCCGTTCTACGGTCAGCTGCGCCTGCGTGCATGCCTCGATCTTCATTATATTCCGCACCGCATCCGCATGTGTGCAACAACAGGACCATCCATGCATGCATGCTGCCTGCACGTCGTCGACTCGATCATGCATGGATGGCTGTGTGTGTGCAGGGAACACGCACACGGAGGACAGCTACGTCGGCAGCAAGACGACGCGGATGGCGAGGAAGGCGGCGGCCTACATCAAGCGGTGCATGGGGGCGGGCCCCGACGACGCGCTGCTCTTCTGCGGGTCGGGCGCCACGGCGGCGGCGAAGCGGCTGCAGGAGGCGATCGGCGTGGCGTGCCCGCCGGCGCTGCGGGCGCGCGCCGCCGCGCAGCTGCGCGCGGAGGAGCGCTGGGTCCTGTTCGTGGGGCCCTACGAGCACCACTCCAACCTGCTGTCGTGGCGCCAGAGCCTGGCCGACGTCGTGGAGGTCGGCGCGGGCGCCGACGGGCTCGTCGACCTCGCCGCGCTGCGCCGCGCGCTGGGGTCGCCCGAGTACGCCAGCCGCCCCATGCTGGGCTCATTCTCGGCGTGCAGCAACGTCACCGGCGTGCTCACCGACACCCGCGCCATCGCACGCATCCTGCACCAGCACGGCGCCTTCGCCTGCTTCGACTTCGCCGCCAGGTACGTGTAGTACGTACTCTGTCTCTGTCCATGCGTAGAATAGTGTAGCAGTTGCATTGTTGAGGTATAAAAACTTCAACTTGTTTGTTATATACGTACTCCGTATATATATACTTCTATAATATAAAATTCACGGTTGTAGCTCAGCTAGAAATTAAGAATTTATGTTGTTGTTTAGTTGTTCAGTTAATATTTTCTTTGTTTGTAGCCGTGAATTTCTAGGCTCGCGAGTCGTGTGACAATGCATGTATGAACCACAACTTAATAGTCTGACACGCATGCCTGATATGATGGCCAAATTTGAAGTCCTTGCAGCTATTATACAGTTCAATTCCTAATGCAGGCAGCAACCTCGATCTCATTTTATAGTAGAAAAAAGCCATGCATATATATTATCAATCAACGTGCTATATGTGTGTACGTGAGGTTTCAAACTTGACGCTATAGAACAATGCATATTAGTACTGTTTGGTTGATCCATTCATCGGTCTTGACCTGAACAGAAAAATAAAGCGTCATTCTTCTTTGAATACTACAGTAATAACAACTCGGCCAATTAATCCACATATAGAATAATCTCTGATATGATTTCGCGATTTGATTTTCGTCACCTGCAGCAGAAGGCAGCACGCCCCCGTTTCCTCCATCCTTGACATCAAAATTTGACAAATTTTGCCACCTGCTGCAGATGCATGATATCACTTTGACCTGCAGAGATGCCATTGTCACGTATATATACTATTACAATATTATGTATCTGCGTACCAACGCCGGACGCTATCAAATTCATGCCAGACTTATTATTGTTATAAGAACGCATCCATCACACGTTATTAGTAGTTAGAAGATGAACTTAGCTTGCTGAAATGTTCCGGCCGGCCCGGTTTCCGCATTGTTGAAGCAATCTAAGCTCATTTTCCACGCCCGGCTCTGTTTGTTAATTATATTTTTCCAAGTCAATTAGAAGGAACGGAAAGAAACTGAGCCATGGAACAGCTGGATGGATCGGAGACAGACCACACATGCAGATCGGTCAGCATCGCAAGTCCAGTTCGTAGCTCATCTCCGACAGCGAAAGCCATTGACCTCGAGCTGCCACATTGCATACGCGTCAGAACTCAGGAACACAACACAACCCATCTGAATAGCCTGCCTGGCCTTGCTTTCTCTCTCAAGAAACCACTACTTATTACTTAACCACACAGGCTTCAATGGCCGGCGCGGCTCTCTGCACACACACACTGCATATATTGTTGTTTATTATATGCACCAACACAATTACACAACACTACGAACACAAAGATTTAGGACTTGTTGAGTTCGCGAAATATTTGGCGAAAAGTTACTGTAGCATTTTCGTTGTTATTTGACAAACTTTGTCCAAACATGACCCAACTAGACTCAAAAGATTCGTCTCGACAAGAGCAGACTAAAATTACAATTAGTTATTTTTTTTACCTACATTTAATGCTTCATGCATGCGTCTAAAGATTAGACTGCGCAAAATATTTTCTAGCAGGACTAGTACTACATGTATATTAATTGTATGTATATTAATTGTATGCGTCAGCAGTACCGTACCTGCGTTTATTTCTTGCTCTGATGACATTGTGTCCTGTACTACGGCATACTACTACTATATGAATGCGACTTGCGTGAGTCCATCTATCGCTGACATTTCCAATCCCGTCCCGTGTGTGATGTGTCTCTGGGCGGGCATGCATGCAGCGGGCCCTACGTGGACATCGACATGCGGTCCGGGGAGATGGACGGCTACGACGCGGTGTTCCTGAGCCCGCACAAGTTCGTCGGCGGGCCGGGCACGCCGGGGATCCTGCTCATGAACCGGGCGCTCTACCGCCTCGCCGGCATGCCGCCGTCCACGTGCGGCGGCGGCACCGTCGCCTACGTCAACGGATTCAACGAGGAGGTGAGGACGCGGCGTGCTAGCTGCTGCATGTTGCATGCTGTTATCAAGTTCCAAGTACAGTAGTAGTACGACGTAGGAGTACTACACAGGTTCTGTAGGAATGTTATGAAATCCGAGCGTTTCGTTCGTATTCCCTCCGTCCCTAAACAAGTGTCGTCGTTGGTGTACGTGCCACGTGTTTGACTCAATTTATAGAAAATATGTGTAATGTTTATATCTCTAAATAATTTTGTTAAAAAACTAGATGTAAAGATCTTTCCGATGATACTAATTACTTAGTATAAATATTAATATATTTTAATATATAATTGTCGGTAACTTTTTCTCGAGAAGCGAGAACGACATTTATTTAGGGATGGAGGGAGTTCACTTGGACTGCAGTGTACGTGCAATCATTATAGTCGTGATTAGGCACGGACGCTTGAACCATCGGAGTCACAACTCCGTGCAATGCATGCACCGTGCATACTATATGCATGACGATCCTGTCGCTGACACACGTACGTGTGCACGTACCATATGCAGGACACGGTGTACTACGACGACATCGAGGCGCGGGAGGACGCCGGCACGCCGCCCATCGTGCAGAAGGTGCGCGCGTCGCTGGCGTTCTGGGTCAAGGAGCACGTCGGCCGCAGCGCCGTCGCCCTGCGGGAGCAAGTGTACGCCGAGGCGGCCATGGTGCGGCTGCTCAGCAACCCCAACATCGAGGTGCTCGGCAACGTCGCCGCCGCGCGCCGCCTGCCCATCTTCTCCTTCCTCGTCTACCCCTCCTCCGCGGCGTCCGCGCGGCGGCTGCCCCTGCACGGCCGCTTCGTCGCCAAGCTCCTCAACGACCTCTTCGGGATCCAGGCCAGGGGCGGCTGCGCGTGCGCGGGGCCCTACGGCCACGCGCTCCTCGGCGTCAGCGAGGACCTCTCGCTCCGCATCCGCGACGCCATCGTCAAGGGCTACCACGGCGTCAAGCCCGGCTGGACGCGGGTCAGCTTCGCCTACTACCTCTCCCGCGACGAGTTCCGCTTCCTCCTCGCCGCCATCGACTTCGTCGCCGCGCACGGCCACCGCTTCCTCCCGCTCTACAGCTTCGACTGGGCCACCGGCAACTGGGCCTTCCGCCGACGGACGTTCAGGCACCACGTCATGAGGGAGGAGCTGCTGCGCGATCACCGTGGCAGCACGTCCACCAGTTCGGACGACGACGACGACGACCAGCACTACCCGAGGAAGAAGACCGACGCCGCGGATCAGCAGCAGGCTGCTGGCCGCCTCACCACCGCCACGTTTCAGAGCTACTTGGAGACTGCCACCAAGATCGCGCTGTCGCTGCCGGACACGTACCATGAACTCGTTGCCAGCGTGCCCAAGGGATTGGACCCCAACATTATACTCTTTCGAGTGTGATTATTAAATATTAATTGGTGTCCAACATTATACTCTAATCACTATATGTATAGTGTGTATATATAAAACACTGAGTCTTTTTTTTTAAAAAAAAATGGAAACCAACACTACTACAGAACATGGTCTTTGACCGATTCTCAAAATCGCCATTTGTCTCGGTGTTTTTGCCGCCTGGGACTAATAGACCCTTTAGTCCCGGTCGGTAACACGGACCGGAACTAAAGGGTCTGCCCCAACAGCTACTACCCAGAGCTGTCGGGGCAGGGACACTTTAGTCCCAGTCCGTGTTACCCACCGGGACTAAAGGCCACTCTTTAGTCCCGGTTGGTGCCACAGACCGGGACTAAAGATTTAGCCACGATTTGTGGCTTACCCCGAGATAAATGATCACCTTTTAGCCCCAGTTTTTAATACAAACCGGGACTAAAGCTCTCTGGCTTATAACCTGCCAACTTCTTCCTCCCTGAACTAGAGAGATTCAAATTTCAGTGAGCTTCCTTGCTTGTTCTTGCTGTTGTTATTGCTTGCTATTGCTTGGTCTTCATTTGTTCTTCATTGTTCGTCGTCTCCGGCGTCAATTGGTGATCTTCTTCGACTCCGTCATCGTCTCTTTGCGTTGAGAGGTAACTATTTTCATCTCCTACCATGTCTTTGAATATGAGAGGAATTTAATTAAAATATATAGTTTGCAAGAACAAGCATAGAGAGTTAAGAAGTTTAAATTGGTTATGCAAGACGAGTAATAATGAATTTTAGTGTCTTTTTAGTTAATTTTCTTTAGAAAAATGTGGAATTTATAATAGTTTGCAACAATGAATATAGAGAGTAGATAATGTGGAAATTGGTATTGTTATATCATATTTTTCGATTATCTAAACAAATAGATAAATTTGAAGTCTTTTTTATTTATAATTGTTTAGAAAATTAGGAATTTGCATGTAATAGTTTAAAAAATGGGTATGGATATAGTAGATGGCAACCATGACCGGGTCCTCAGCCTCTCATCATCGAGATCCAAAGCGTTTGCGGCCGGATCTTCCTCACATTGCTTGCGGCGAGTGTAAGCAGAAGATTGTGAAGGAGTACCGAGTAAAAAAAGAGGGAATCAACAAGGGTCGTATATTCTACAAGTGTCTGGACCATGAGATGGGTTATTATTTACCCGTATTTGATTAATATGGTTTATTTATATCGGTTTTGCTTGATGATGTTGTTTAAATTCCTTATTCTTTGTTCTAATTGCAGTGGGAGGGCACCGGCGTACGTAAAGGTTGGTACTAGGAGGAAGAGTACGTTCAACACGTACAAAATTCTGTTGCACAGGAGGTTGCTGCTGAAGGTGATGAGGCAGTGAGTCAGCGGCAGCAGCCCATCCATGCTGATGAAGCGAACGATCTATCTATTTTAGTTGGGATCGGACGTGAACTAATTATGTTGCTTAGGTGCATTTTAGTTTTAGTTTTTTAGTACTAGCTGCGATTGTCTTCGTTATAGTCAAGCTTGCTTGAATTAATCAATCATGTGATGTCATGAGTGTTGTGCAATAACATGAGAAATTACTAAGTGCATGGTTGTAATATTTAATGCAGATGTTGTCACGCAATTGGATGTATAATGTCGATCGCCGCTCCAAAGAGTTCAATGCTGGCGTGCACTATTTCTTAGGTGTGGTTGAGGCAAACAAGCAGGATGATTTCATGTGCTGCCCATGCGTCGTCTGTAAGAATTTGAAGGAATATTCATGCTCAATGACTATTCATACGCATTTGTTGAAGTCGGGTTTCGTAACAAACTATATTTGTTGGATGAAGCATGGAGAAAGGGGGTTGTAATGGATGATGGTGAAGAAGGTGAAGAAGAATTGGCCCACGCCGATATTATTGCTCAGTACGGTGCCTTTGATGATGATGCAGTGGGAGGCGATGGTGAAGAAGATGCGGCAGCGACAGAAGATGTGGCAGCTGATGTTGATGCTCTTGGTGATGCCATTCATGATGCACAAAGAGAATGTGAAAGTGATAAGGAGAAGATCAAGTTCGAGCGCATGCTAGAGGATCATAGGAAATTGCTATATCCCACAGTAGTAGATGGCCAAAAAAGTTGGGTACTACACTGGAACTGCTGCAATGGATGGCAAAGAATGGTACATCCGATAAGGCATTTGGGCAGTTATTGAAGATAATGAAAAAGATGCTTCCGAAAGCGAATGAATTACCCACCACTACGTACGAAGCAAAACAGGTCGTCTGCCCTTTGGGATTAGAAATCCAGTAGATACACGCATGTCCTAATGACTACATCCTGTACCGTGGGGAGGAATACGAGAATTTGGATGCATGCCCGGTATGTGAAGCATCACGGTATAAGATAAGGCGAGATGATCCTGGCGACGTAGAGGGTGAAGAACGTCCCAGCACGAAGAAAATCCCTGCCAAGGTTATGTGGTATGCTCCTAAAATACCACACTTGAAACGTTTGTTCAGAAATAAAGACAATGCAAAGTTGTTACGGTGGCATAAAGAAGACCGTAAGGTAGACAATATGCGGAGGCACCCAGCTGATGGATCCCAGTGGAGAGCGATAGATAGAGAATTCTCAGAGTTTGCAGATGAGGCTAGAAACTTGAGGTTCGCTTTAAGGACGGATGGTTTTAATATTTTTGGGGAGCAAAGCAGTAGTCATAGCACTTGGCCACTTACTCTATGTATCTACAACCTTCCTCTGTGGTTATGAATGAAGCGGAAGTTCATTATGATGTCGTTGCTCATCCAAGGGTCGAAGCAACCTAGCAATGACATCGATGTCTACCTGAGGCCATTAGTTGAGGAACTTCTACTTCTATGGAGCAAACCAGGCGTACGCGGGTGGGATGAGTACAAACAGGAACACTTTGACCTGTGAGCATTATTGTTCGTAACAATCAATGATTGTCCGACTCTAAGTAATGTTTCAGGCCAGACAAACAAGGGATATAATGCATGCACACACTGTTTCGAAGACCTTGATAGTTTATTTTTGAAAAAGTGTCAGAAGGTCGTGTACGTTGGGCACCGTCGGTTTCTTCCCATGGGCCACCCAGTAAGAAAGAAAGGCAAACATTTTAAAGGTAAGGCAGACCACCAAAGCAAGCCTCATAACCGAACCGGAGATGATATACTCGAAATGGTGAAGGATATGAAAGTAGTATTTGGAAAGGGACGGGGCAGCGAACCTATTCCCAAAGATGCTTTGGGACACGCACCCATGTGGAAGAAGTCCATATTCTGGGAGCTACCCTACTGGCATGTCCTAGAGGTCCGTCATGCGATCGACGTGATGCACCTGACAAAGAACCTTTGTGTGAACCTGCTTGGATTCATGGGTGTCTACGAAAAGCCCTTGAAGCATGACAGGACTTGCAGGGCATGAAAGAACGAGACAACCTTCATCCGAAGAAGACAGATGACGGGCGCCAGTACTTAAGCCCTGCTAGCTACACTCTTAGCAGAGAAGAAAAGGAAAGCATGTTTGAATGCCTTAATAGCATCAAGGTCCCATCTGGATTCTCCTCCAATATAAAGAGAATAATTAATGTGCCAGAGAAGAAGATCCAAAACTTAAAGTCCCATGACTGCCATGTGCTCATGACCCAATTGCTTCCTGTTGCTCTAAGAGGAATTCTACCTCCACATGTACGTCCAGCCACCGTGAAGCTATGTGCATTCCTCAATTCAATTTCATAGAAGGCAATCAATCCAGAGGAACTTTCTACTTTGCAGAATGATGTCGTTCAATGTCTCGTCAGCTTTGAGTTGGTGTTCCCTCCATCCTTCTTTGATATCATGACACACCTCCTAGTTCACCTAGTCAAGGAAATCATTATTCTCGGTCTTGTGTTCTGAAAGGACCGTGACGCCTAAGAGGGGGGGGGGTGAATTAGGCAACTTAAAACTTCTACTCTAAATTATGGCCTCTAATTTCCACCTAGTCAAAACCTATGCAAGAAAGTAAACTATCTAATGTGCAACTAAGGTTTTGCTATGTGTGTTTGCTATCTCTACCGCAAAAAGGAGTTATGCTACCTAGTTTCCAAAACTAACAACTAGCATATAAACTAGGAAAGGTAAAGCATGAAAAAGGTAGCAATGTAAATGCGGAAGCTAAAGAGTGTGATAGAGATGCAAACTCCCGTCGATGACTCCGGTATTTTTACCGAGGTATCGAGAAGCGCGCAAGCTTCCCCATAGTCCTCGTTGGAGCCCCTCGCAAGGGCCAAGCTCCCGGTCAGGTAACTCCGTGGATATAGCTCCGGTCCTTCCCCACGCGTAAGTGGGTCTCCAGTTAAGCCACTCGTGGCAAAGCCTCTCCTGGATGCTCCCCGCCGTCTTCCCTATCAAGTTTCCGGCCGAAGCGCCGCGGGCCTTGTTCCCTTCGGTACACGGAGGCGGCCACACCACCAACTCGGTTGGTGTGGTCTCGCAAGACTACAAGCCTCGCCGATGTACAACCACGGTGCGCGCAAGCACCGGTAGATAAGAGGTTTTCAACCTCACTAAACACTAGGCCTAACACCTAGAGCAAGCGCAGAGCGGTGGTCTAACTAGCTTAAGCACTTCGCAAAGCACATACACTAATCACCGAGTATATCACTTGAGCACTTTGGTGGCTAGAGCAACTAAATATGTGTCTATGCACTTGGTATACTTCCTTGAGCTCCAACCTGCTGGTTTTGGCCGGCCATGGGGGTATATATAGAGCCCCAATCAAATAGAGCCGTTGGGCACCAAAGGTGGTCTGACTGCGCAGCATCGGACACTGCAGTCGCGACCATCGGAGCGTCCGATGCTCCTTTAACGGCTGGATGCCGGCCTGGCACTGTGTCGCAACGGCTAGTTAGCGTCCGATGCCTGACCATCGGATGCGTCCGATGCCCACAGAGCCTCTCTGGAACCTCTCTGCATGGTCATCGGACGCAGGGTCTGTAGTGTCCGATGTTCGCAGCGGTGCGTCCGATGTTCGCTGTGCAGGATTGCACAGTGTCACAGTTGCGTCTGATGTCTTGTTCTTTAGCGTCCGATGCTCCTGCTGGCGCTGACATGAGCTAGGGTTTGCCATCGGCGCGTCCGATGCTTGGGCAGGCAGCGTCCGATGCAGCTTCCGATGTCCCTGTTTCTTCGTTTCTTTGCGATTTCTTGCGCCGTCTTGGTTCCACTCTTGTGTCTTGGACATTGCTTGATCTTGGGGGTCTTCTACTGAGCTTCTAATGTCTTGCTTGAGGTGTTGATCATCGGATCACCACGTAGCCTTTGTCCAAGTCACATTTGCACCCTATTGGACTACAAAACAAACACTTGCAAACGCATTACTCCAATTTGGTTATGTTGTTCATCAAACACCAAAATCCAAAGTTAAATGGTCCGAGGTCCATTTTCGTTACAATCTCCCCTTTTTTGGTGATTGATGATAACACGACCAAAGCAAGCAAATAATAAAAACATAAATTAAAATGCAATCTACTTGCTAGGATGCAATGCAAAGGCAAGATCATATGACATTTTAAAAGATACTAAATTGAAACATTTTTAATCTAACATATCTTGCACTTGCTATAGAGTCTCACTGTGTGACTTTATGGATTAAGACTCCCCTAACTCCATAAATCACTTCCTCCCTTTTTGAACCATTCCCATGAAAATAACCATAGAATTTTTGAAAATTGGATTTTGGTTATTTTGTTTGTTTTAGTTTGGGCTTGATTTTGGTCCCTACACATTTCTCCCCCTTTGGAATCAAACACCAAAAAGGAATACATTAAAGCTCAAGAGAGGAAACATTATATAAGATAAAACTCCCCCTAAGTATATGCATACATATGATGTAATTCAAAAACATATGCATAACCGACAAATTAAAGCACAAAGGAGTTTAATCTATATAATGCATGGAGAAAGCATATAAGAGTATCAAATTGAAATCAACATAATGATATTGGTTAGGAATACCACATGTAGATGCCAATTGGATTATGACCACACATGATGCTTGTCTCCGAGAACTCCATTTTCCTTGCAATGAGACTACTACACACATGATAATCTTGAAAGTAGTGTTAGTCTCAAAGCTTCCAAATTGTAGACTAGACTCCCCCTAAAAGTGTGCATACAAGTTTGAAATACTTGTAGGAGATATGCACATTGACTTGTAAGGTCAAACTACCATTTTCCATATTGATATTACAAGAAATGTGACATCAATTGAAGATGGTAATCGGGGTAGTTTATCTATAATTTGGACTTTGGCACATATAAGATAAATATAAATTAAAAGAAGCTATGTGTCGTGCTTCTAACCAATTAAGGCCATGTAGAATTGCTCTAAGAATGTGAGTGATACCGAGCAAAACTACCATATGATAAAGCCTAATTTGCATGACAAAAGATATGAACATACTAATGCAAACATAGGCAATGAAGGAACTAGATGCTAAAGTAATTGCAAGAATTTAAATCTAGTTACCTAACATGGGAAGGGGAACTTGGGTCCATAGTACCCACTAACATACTTGGCAATGACATGATCCAATGTGATGCACCCCATGATATGCACCCAAAGCTTTGCCAAGTCTCCAAATTCCCCGTAGTCCACTTGACTACTCACTTCCCTTTCGGGACCCAAACCTTTTTGGTGCTCTTCATGGTTGAGATGATGTCCTTAGGCCCCCAAATGCGTTTGGCCCTATTGTTGGCTTGCTTGTTCACCTTGATGGCCACCACCTTGTCATTCTTCTTCTTCTTCAAGAGATAGGGTGTGGTGGCCTTCTTGTTCATCTTGTTGGTGTAGGTGTTGGAGAGCTTGTTTGTTTGCTTTTTGTTTTTCTCTTTCTTCTTTTCTCCCCCATGCTTCACCTTGCACTCATAGGACTTGTGGCCTTCCTTGTGGCAAACGTAACAAACCACGGTTTGCTCCTCATCAAGCTTCTTCACTCCCTTAACGGTGTTATCTTGATGATTTCGGGTTTGCTTTGATTTGCCTCTTGCTTGAGTCAAGTCCTCGGTGAGGCGAGCCACTTCTTGCTTTAGTAGCTCATTCTCCATTGCAACTTCTTGTGTACATGTTTCTACAATGACATTCTCAACACAGGCTTGTTTGGATATGAGTGAGTCTAAATCAAGTAAATCAATGCAAGAAGTAGAGGCATCCTTTTTAGGCATATTAAAGATTGATTTTTTAATTTTAGGTGCCTTGGTGGGGTTTGCTCCGATGGTTTCAAGATTAGCAACTTTATTAGTTAGCTCATCACAATGTTTGCACATAATTTCTATTTTGGCAAGCAAACTTTTGTAAGCATCTTGTGTGCTAGCTAACTTTGCTTTTAGTTTTTCATTTTTCTTAGCAAGTTGCTCATCATTACTTGTGTTATCATATGTGCTTATACTAGCCTCAAGTTTCTCAATTTTATTAGATAGCTCAACCACTACTATAACACAGGGCTATAGTAACACGAACTTGTGTTACTGTAGGTTGGAAAACGTGTTACTAGCTCTCTTAGTAACACATTTTTGTTTGTGTTCCTATTGGCCATGTTACTATAGATTGGTTTATTGTAACACATTTACTTCTCTACATGAATATTTTTTTGGTGTTACAATGATTTTTGTTGTAACACTTTTTTTACTTTAGTAACACTTCACATTATGGTACAATACATCGTTTGTAACACATTTCTTTATCCACTAGATCACTTGCCAAGTGTTACAATGATTCTTTGCTGTAACACTCTTTTTAGTTCTAGTAACACTTCTACACTAAAGTACAGCACAATATGGGACATAGGAACACATTTTGTTATTGAATATTCGACAAAATCTGAACAAAAAAATTCAAAAAATTAGGGAAAATTTTTTTATCACGGGAGGGACCCACCAACAAGCCACACCACCTCATCTCAACGCCCACAATATTTTTTCATGAATTTTTCGCACTTTGCACCGACTAAGATTCGAACCAGCGACCTCTCACACACCCACGCATAACCTCCACTACCACTGCACTCATTTGTCAATTGTGTCTATATTCTATTTTAGTTACCCTCATATTATACTAAATTGTGTGTAAATTGCTTGTTTAAGGCTCTAAATGAATTCAAATCAAAAAGTTGTTAACTACAAAGTTTCATAACTTTTTGAGATCTACACTTTTCATTTAGGAAGTTTCTCGATCCAAAGTCATTTACAAAATTTGTATTTCAAATTTCAGAAATTTTAAATGTAGTTTTCATTAACAAGATGATTTCAAATTAAAACGTTATCAACTATAGTGTTTCGTAACTTTTCGAGATCTACAACTTTTATTTTGGAGGTTTTTCCATCCGAGGTATTTCAAAAATTCAAATCTCAAAATTTTTCAATTCAAATGTAGTTTTGCATGATAATATGATTTAAATATTAAAAAAGTTGTCAATACAAAGTTTTATAAATTTTCAAGATCTACAAGTTTCATTTTGGTCATTTCTCCATCCGAGGTCTTTTGTAAACTTTGAATTTTAAATTTTTAAAATTCAGACGTAGTTTTGCATGACAAGATGACTTCAAATTAAAAAGTTATCAACTATAAACTTTCTTGATGTCGACAAAAAAGAGAAAATTCTTGATGAGCTCATATGGCGGTATAGGTTAGTGTGTTCATACAACAAAGTAAAAACATATCTATATTACTTCCATTTAATTTTACATTTTTGTATTTTGTTTTTTCTTGTCCATTGTACTTGTTCTTCTTATGATATAGCTCCGTCTAGTGCGTCTCTTGATCTCGTCCTAATAAATTAACAACATGCTCTAGCTTAGAACTGACTTTTGAATCGGCTACTTAATGCTAACGGTTCTCATGTAATGACCATATTGTGATTGTCCAACAGCCTTGATGAGAGCTATATGTGATGTGTTGCCCATAAATAGGAAGGTCTATATGTATTTTCTTTTGTAACACTTGAACTGAAACATTATTTTGTGTTACTAGGGGCATATATTTGTAACATATTTTATATGTGTTCCACTTATGTGTTACAATATAGTACACTTTTGTAACATTTTTCTTGTAACATTAATTTTGTGTTACTATAATTATTGTTAGTAACACCTTTTTTAGAAAAAGTATTTTGTGTTACAACCGAAGTCTGTAACACACTATTTTGTGTTACTATGAAATTTTACTGGAACACATTAATGAATATGTTACATAAATGTGTTACAATATCCCTGTTGTGTAGTAGTGAACATTTAAGTTTGAAAAGGTTTCATATTGATCTAGCATAGCATTATAGGCTTGTTGAGAACTATCTAATTTTTCTTTTAAGGTATTAATTTTCTTTTGTTGGCTAGTACAAGCTTTAGCATATTTAAGATTATCTTGCACAAGTTGATTGTAAGAAGGTAGTTCATCATCACTATTACTATTACTATCACCAGAGATAGAGCTTGTGTTACCTCGTGCCATAAGGCACATACGTGAGGAGCTTGATGATGAGTGCTTGCGGCCATGCCTCTTGTGTTGGACTTCATCATCACTTGATGAATCATCCCATGTCTTGATGGTAGTGAGAGCTTTGGCCTTGCATCCCTTCTTTTTCTTGTCCTTGGGTGTGGACTTTTGTTTTGGGCAATCTTCCACAAAGTGCCCTCTTTTGCCACATCCATAGCATCCCTTTTTCCTTTGCTCTCTTCTTTGATTAGTGAAGAGGCAATCTTCTATGGTGATGGGCACACCCTTGACATTGAGCTTGCGGATCATCCTCTTCACTCCTTTCATGAGCTTGATTGTTTCTTCTTCATCTAAGGAGGAGTCGGATGAGGTGAAGGCTTGATCATCATCACTTGATTCTTCATCTTCATCATCCTCTTCTTCACTTGAGGAGCTTGAGCTTGACTCAACTAGCTTCTTGCCCTTCATCTTTTTGTGCTCATCACATGTGAGAGCAATGCCTTTGCTTGATGAAGTGGCTTCTTCTTGACCCATCTTGCGTGACATCTCAAATGCCACCAATTTGCCAATGACAATGGCCGGGGTCATGGTGCTCAAGTCCTCCATGTTGTGGAGGATGGTGATGATGGTTGCATATTTGTTCTTTGGAAGCACGGAGATGATCTTCCTCACAATATCCGCAGCACCTAGCTTTGTAATTCCTATAGAATGGAGCTCATTGATAATTAGATTCAACCGAGAGTACATATCACGAACAAGCTCATTATCATTCATTTTAAAGGAATTGTAGCTTGTTTTTGTTAGGTGATGTTTTTGCTCACGTACATTACTTGTACCATCATGGAGCTCATGAAGCTTTAACCAAATTTCATGACATGTTTGCAAAGTAAAAACTTGGTTAAAGACATCCATGCTAATAGATTCAAACAAGCAATTTTTAGCTCTAGCATTAAGATGAATTTCTTTTTCATCACCCGCGGTAGGCTTCTCGGGATTCTTAATGGGTTTCATCCCGTCGCGGGTGACTCTCCAAACACCTAGATCAACGGCTTCTAAAAAGCAAGCCATCCTAACACTATAGTAAGGGAAGTTAGTGCCGTCAAAGTGTGGAGGCCTAGAGGTATCCATCCCAACCTCTCTTAGGGGCGTCGGCTCGAAGGCGATTAAGCCAAGAGTCCACAAGAGAGCCAACCCGCTCCGATACCAATTGAAAGGACCGTGACGCCTAAGAGGGGGGGGGGGGTGAATTAGGCAACTTAAAATTTCTACTCTAAACTATGGCCTCTAATTTCCACCTAGTCAAAACCTATGCAAGAAAGTAAACTATCTAATGTGCAACTAAGGTTTTGCTATGTGTGTTTGCTATCTCTACCGCAAAAAAGAGTTATGCTACCTAGTTTCCAAAACTAACAACTAGCATATAAATTAGGAAAGGTAAAGCATGAACAAGGAAGCAATGTAAATGCGGAAGCTAAAGAGTGTGATAGAGATGCAAACTCCCGTCGACGACTCCGGTATTTTTACCGAGGTATCGAGAAGCGCGCAAGCTTCCCCCTAGTCCTCGTTGGAGCCCCTCGCAAGGAATCCCTCACAAGGGCCAAGCTCCCGGTCGGGTAACTCCGTGGATAGCTCCGGTCCTTCCCCACGCGCAAGTGGGTCTCCGGTTAAGCCACTCGTGGCAAAGCCTCTCTCAGATGCTCCCCGTCGTCTTCACTATCAAGTTTCCGGCCGAAGCGCCGCGGGCCTTGTTCCCTTCGGTACACAGAGGCGGCCACACCACAAACTCGGTTGGTGTGGTCTCGCAAGACTACAAGCCCCGCCGATGTACAACCACGGTGCGGGCAAGCACCGGTAGATAAGAGGTTTTCAACCTCACTAAACACTAGGCCTAACACCTAGAGCAAGCGCAGAGCGGTGGTCTAACTAGCTTAAGCACTTCGCAAAGCACATACACTAATCACCGAGTATATCACTTGAGCACTTTGGTGGCTAGAGCAACTAAATATGTGTCTATGCACTTGGTATACTTCCTTGAGCTCCAACCTGCTGGTTTTGGCCGGCCATGGGGGTATATATAGAGCCCCAATCAAATAGAGCCGTTGGGCACCAAAGGTGGTCTGACTGCGTAGCATCGGACACTGCAGTCGCGACCATCGGAGCGTCCGATGCTCCTTTAACGTCTGGATGCCGGCCTGACACTGTGTCGCAACGACTAGTTAGCGTCTGATGCCTGACCATCGGATGCGTCCGATGCCCACAGAGCCTCTCTGGAACCTCTCTGCATGGTCATCGGACGCAGGGTCTGTAGCGTCCGATGTTCGCAGCGGTGCGTCCGTTGTTCGCTGTGCAGGATTGCACAGTGTCACAGTTGTGTCCGATGCCTTGTTCTTTAGCGTCCGATGCTCCTGCTGGCGCGGACATGAGCTAGGGTTTGCCATCGGCGCGTCCGATGCCTAGGCAGGCAGCGTCCGATGCAGCTTCTGATGTCCCTGTTTCTTCGTTTCTTTGCGATTTCTTGCGCCGTCTTGGTTCCACTCTTGTGTCTTGGACATTGCTTGATCTTGGGGGTCTTCTAGTGAGCTTCTAATGTCTTGCTTGAGGTGTTGATCATCGGATCACCACGTAGCCTTTGTCCAAGTCACATTTGCACCCTATTGGACTACAAAACAAACACTTGCGAACGCATTAGTCCAATTTGGTTATGTTGTTCATCAAACACCAAAATCCAAAGTTAAATGGTCAGAGGTCCATTTTCCTTACATGTTCCTACACACCATGTTCTCATTCGAGAGGTTCATGAGTGTCATGAAGAAATATGTTCATAACCGTTCTCGGCCTGAAGGAAGCATCGCCAGGGCTACGGAATAGAGGAGGTCATAGAGTTTTGTGTGGACTTTATTCCAGACCTTGACCCGATTGGCGTTCCTGAATCGCGACACGAGGGCAGACTCAATGGCAAGGGAACACTAGGGAAGATAACATATATCGGTACAGGAGACAATTACTTCAAAAAAGCACACTACACAGTTCTACAGAACTCCTCATTGGTCGATCCATATATCGAGGTACATAAGGATTTCCTTCGATCCAACTGGCCCGGGAAGAGTGAAGCTTGGATTACACGTTAGCACATGCAAACCTTCGACGCTTGGTTGCGAAAACAATGTCAAGGTGATGACAACATAGATGAGCAGCTTTATTTGTTGGCCAGACAACCATCGTGGCATATCAGCACGTACAAAGGGTACGAGATGAATGAGAATACATTTTACACAGTAGCCCAAGACAAAAGAAGCACCAACCAAAACAGCGGTGTACGTGTGGATGCCACGGATCCAAATGGGAGCAAACAAACATATTATGGCCGCATACATGACATATGGGAACTAGACTACGCACCTAATTTTAAAGTCCCTTTGTTCCGGTGTAAATGGGTCAAGATGACTGGTACCGGAGGTGGGGTAACAGTCGACAAGGAGTATGGGATGACATCAGTGCACCTGGACAATATTGGGTACAAAGATGAACTATTTGTCCTTACCGCGGATGTGAGTCAGGTATTCTACGTGAAAGACATGTCTACAAAACCAAAGAGAGGGAAAAATGATAACAAGTCGATCGTCAACGAGCCAAAGCGCCACATAGTTCTTTCAGGGAAAAGAAACATTGTCGGAATTGAGGACAAGTCAGACATGTCAGGTGATTATAAAAGGGATGACCAAATTCCGCCATTCAAAGTAAACAAAGACCAAGCATTTCGTTAAACAATGAGGAAACTTCATGGTTAAGGAATGATCATAACCAAGGGACATATGTCAAGAAGTTCATAGTTGTACCCGCTAAATAGTGGGTTGTTGTAAAGATATTATGTAATTATTAATTAATTAAGAGTTTATTTGACGATGGATATATATATATATATATTTAGTAGTGATCATTTATTTATGTGCTCCTCTAGATGTGAATCATCAAAATACATATAAGAAGAAATAATATAAACAAAATTCTAAATATTAGTAACATTTATATTTAATATTTACAAAAAAACAAATTAAAAAGATACTAAAATTTAACATTTTCTTCTGTAAAGTAAAGCAAAAGAATCCCATACTAATTTTTAAAAGAAAGTATATCAAATATTTAATTTTCTGTTCAATTAGAAAGATTTAAGATATATTTAAAAAGAAAACTAAATTTAAAAATCTAAAACTATTGCATCTGTCGGGTAGAACGAAATTGGGCAATGATTTTTTAGTTATAAACAAAAGATTAACGTCCAAATGATGTGAAAATAAATTTTCTTTTGAAAGCCAACAATTTTTTAAATTTAAATTGAACATTATATTTTTGCATTAACAAAATATGAATGGTTATTTACATTTATATTCGTTATTATAAAAAAAGAAAAGAATGTATGCTACAAAATTTTCTACTATACAATAAGGTTAAAGGATATACAACTGTTATTTTTAAGTTATTTTATGCCTACTGTTTAATTTACTATGCAATTAACAAGAATTACATATTTATATAGTGAAAACTTAATACAAAACCCAAAATACTGAAAACCCAAAACTGTGGCGGGAAAGAACCCTTTAGTCCGGGGCGGTGGCAGCACCCAGGACTAAAGGGTCCTTTAGTCCTAGTTCTTAAGTCGGCCCGGGACTAAAGGTCCAGCCCTTTAGTCCTGGTCCGTATTACGCACCGGGACTAAAGACCTTTTAGTCCCGGTGCGTAATACGGCCCGGGACTAATGGCCCTCCGGGTATATAGGGCACAGTGCCCTCCAACCTTCCCCAGATTGACGCAGTTGCCCGCCTCCGTCCACGCCGCCGCCCTCGAGCTCTCCTCGCCGTCGAGCCTCTGTCCTCGCCGTCGAGCCTCTCTCCGCGCCGTCGAGCCTCGGCCTCCCTCGCCACCGTCGAGCCTCGGCCTCGGCTCGTCCTCGTCCCTCGTCCTCCGCGCCGACGCCGTCGAGGTCCCCGTACCGTGCCTCCCTCTTCCACGTCCTCGTCCTCGTGCCGCCATCAAGCCTCGGCCTCCCTCGCCGCCGTCGAGCCATGTCCTCGGCTCGTCCACATCCTCGTCCCTCGTCCTCCGCGCCGGCATCGAGCTCCTCCGTCTTGGCCGGCCTCGTCTGTCCTCGCCGCCGTGCGTGTGTGCAGTGTGGTGTTCGTGTGCGTGTGTGTGTGCAGTGTGGTGTGCGTGTGTGTGTAGTGTGTGTGGTGTGCGTGTGTGTGCAGTGTGTGTGAGTGAAAAAAAGAAATGAAAAAGTTAAATAGAAAATAATATATATAGAAAAAGGAAAATTGATATATATATATATAGAAAATAAATATATTTATTTAGAAAAAGAAAGTGATACATATAAAATGAATATAAATAGATATATAGTTATAGATAATGAATATGATCATATTCATTATCTCTAAATATATATATATATATTCATTTCTTTTTCTATATATATATGTATTATCTATATATATATCAATTTTCCTTTTCTATATATATTATTTTCTATTTAGCTTTTTTTTATAGAAATAGATATATACAGATAATGAATATGATCATATATATGTTTTTTAACCTAACAAATATATGTTTTTTTAACCTAACAAATATATGTTTACACATGTAGATAAAAAGTGATAGGCCGCGTCGACCTGTAGTCCTGGTGACCGCTCCACCGACCTCGACGTCGTCCACTGTCATCCGCACCGTTGTCATCCTCGCTGCCGTCCGCCGCCGTTCTCGGCCACGGTGTGTAAATCACGTGACAAGGATATGTTTAAACATGTATTTACTCTTAAAAATATGTGTTCATAGGAAATCATGTGTCATGTTGGAATGCCATAGAAAATCACTTGGATATATTTAAACATGTATTTACACTTAGAAATATTTTGATAGATATACTTCTTTGTGTTATTTTTAATGTTGAATTGCATCTTTACGAATATATGTTATTTTTAATGTTGACGATTACATGTCACCTAAAACCCGAAACCCTAACCCTAAACCCCAAACCCATAAACCCCAAACCCCAAACCCCTAAACCTTAAACCCCAAACCCCAAACCCCAAACCCCTAAACCCTAAACCCCCAAACTCCAAACCCCTAAACCCTAAACCCCAAACACATACATGTATAAAGCTCCTCTAAGTGTTCGATCATATTGTATATATATTTTAATATTCGCAGAAATGGCCGACCCAAATGAGAACATGGAGGACGAAATGATGAATATCATCGCCGACGACGATGACGGGAGTCAATACTTATTGAATTATGAAGACATGACCATGCATGATGAAAATCTCCCTGAACAACAAGTTGAGATGCAAGAAGGCAATACAGGCGAGGTATATATACAATATGACGTGTTAGGTTTACATTTACTTTATTACTTGATTAGGTTTTATTTCAACTTGTATTAGGGTTTCATCTTTGTGTCTTTACCTATATGTAGCCCTCTGGATCGATGTCTGTGACGGGGCAGAGCAGACCAAAATGAGGGCTGAAGAGGCTGGTGAAGGGCCGTCATGTAATCTCCGAATTTGATATGGCTACAGGCCAACCACTAGGACCCCATGCACAGAAATATGTCTTTCACTGTGGGTTCCTTGTGAGAGATTGGATTCCGATAAGTGCCCATGAATGGAAAGAGAAGCGAAGTGCTCCCGAGATCAGTTATGCCTCCAATCGTTACAAGCAGCTAGTCTGGGAAGACATCCAAGCTCATTTCTCGTTCGACACGAACGATCAGGAGTTGCAGAGGCGAATTCGGGAGTGGACAATGAAGAAGATGGCCACACTTTTTCAGGACTGGAAGAAGAAATTGTACCACAAGTTTGTGCTGAAGAACGAGACGCTAGATTTCAACTCTAAGGCGTATGTCAAGATAAGGCCCGATTGGGATGAATTTGTACAGTACAAAAGATCACAAGAGAGCGAGGCTCGTATCAGAGTAAATAAACAGAATGCAGCTCAGAAGAAATACCACCATCATTTAGGAACAGGTGGCTATAAGACTGCCCTTCCAAAGTGGGAGAGACAGGAACAGGAGATGCTTGCCAGGGGGTAGTCCCGGAGACAATAAGAAGGAATTGGAGTGACCGCTCCAGGAATTGGTTCTACGCTCACAGGGGAACCATAAACCCAATGACGGGGAGCTTGATTGGGGCCCATAAATTACAAGACCAGCACAGAGGCTAGTTCAAGCACAAAATGCGGTGTTGGCTGGCGAGTTCAAGCCCAACAGAGAGAAGGATGAACTCACGTACGCGCTGGAAAATCCTTAGCACGGTGGGCGTACGAGAGGCTTTGGGGCGGTTTCATGGCTGCATTCCTTCAAAGCGGATCGACAAATTTACAGAAGCCGCTAGAGAAAGAAGGATGAGGAGGCAGAGGGGATCAACAAGTTGGAGGAGTATGTTCTTGAAACACGAGAGCATGAGAAATCTCATGAAGAATGGATGCAGGAGGAAATCAAAAGGCAAGTGCAAGCGGCACTTAGTCAAATGACGAGTGGGTAAGGTACATCATCACAACAACCTCAAGCGAACATTAGCCCCTCAAGTCAGTTGAAAAGCAGCTGTGCCTCCATGGAAGTACCAACCATTCAAGATGACTCCAAGCTACGCTTCCCCGTGGATGGCGTTAAAGAACCTTTTATACTTGTGAGCTGCACATTCCAGATGGAAATGTCACGAAAAAGGTGGCTGTCGGTGTTGTAAACCCTATCGACCGCACAAGAACACCAAGAATTCATGGTCAACCAGTGCCAGCCGGATACGCTAGCGTCTCGGTGGATAGGGTTGAGACAGGTTGTGGCAGCGTGGCACTGGAAATCGAAGGGAGAGATGGGGAGAAGACTTTAGGTGAAGCGGGGAAGACATTTATTTGCTGGCGCAAGCGCTTCATTATTATTCCTGGAGTGTCAACCTCCTCCTACTGATCAAGATCCTCACCATAGGTAGTGCGCGTGAACGAGAAACAATTTTTATTACACTAACTTCCTATATGTATATATTAATTGGATGCTCACATCATTCGTTGTTTTGCGTAGCAGGAACTATAGTCTAGTTCATCATTCCCCAGCGCATCATAGTGCTGCGGGCGGTGACGATGTATTGGAGGACACGTCTTCAACCCCATCTCCTGCACAAAGATGTCCACAACAGGCTCCAACGCGACAACCTGATCCACCATGGGCTCCAACGCCACAACCTCCACCGCGGGCTCCAACACCGCCACCGGCCCAACCATCTCCTCCACCGCGGGCTCCAACGCCACAACCTCCACCGCGAGCTCCAACACCGCCACCGGCCCCACCATCTCCTCCATAGCTGGCTCCAACACCCCCGCCTCCACCGCGTGGCCTTAAGAAGCGGTCCGCCGCCACAAAACCGAAGGCCCCACCTCCAAAAAAGAAGGCTCATGCATCAGGAAAAAAAGCCCACGAGAAATTAGCTTATGAGAAGACTGATGAGGAGTGAAAGGACCGAATCAGCCCAGAGGGGGGGGGGGTGAATAGGTGATTTTTGACTATCTGAAACTTCACAAACTAGAAGATGTAGTTAGATAGCAACCGGAGAGGCCGGTTTGTTTGGGTAGGTACTACGGGGTGTGAAACACCGGTACTACCAACACAAACAAACGGCACAACCGGGATCCTAAAAGAAACTACAAATCCGATGAATGTAAGCTATGAAGATAAAACAAGTTTCTAGCCAACTTTCCGAAGAATAATTTATGGTAAAACTACTCTCACCAAACCTTGGTTGCTCCCCTTGATGTAGATCGAGCCTTCCCAACCTAAGAACGAGATAGGGATAGGAAGAACACGAAGAACACAATAACAAGAGAAGTAGAGAAAATAGGGACAACAACAACAAGCACACGGGACACAAGATTTATCCCGAGGTTCGGCCAATCCACTAAGGAGTGCCTACTTCCTCGTTGTTGAGGTGACCACAAAGGTCGGAGTCTATTTCACCTCCTCGCCTCACTCAAGCAACCACAAAGGCTACGAGAGTATCTTTACTAGAAATCTCAGGGTAATACAAACGCTTCGGGGAGCCCTCACAAGTAAATCAATACGGGCTATCACGAAGAACACCTAACCGGCTAGAGCTCAAAGAGCTCAAGAGTAAAAGACACAAAACAAGCCGGCAAGATGGAAACCAAGTGCTCAAGTCGAAGATTGATGCTTCCCACTCTCGAATCTCACTTCCCTAGCTCAAATCTCGCAAGGGAATGAATCTAGGAGCAAAGGGGGAGAGAGAGGGGTGAGTCAATGCTTGGAGAGAGTTTGTCCAGAGTTAGGTGTGCAATGAGTAAGTGGAATCGGTGCGTGTGGAAAAGTGAAGAGGGGATGTATTTATACTTCCCCATTCCTGAGGCTGGTCGGTACCACCGACCACCCATGGTCGGTACCACCGACCATGTCACAACGGTCGCATACACCCAAATCTGGTCAAAGTGACAAGCACCGGGCCAAGGTCGGAACCACCGAGGCCGGTGGTACCGAGGTTATGGCGGTACCACCGCCAGGCCAAAACAAGCTCGAACAGAGAGCAACTCAGTTAGGGACTCGGTCCCTCGGAAACTACCGCCCGAGGGTCGGTACCTCCGAGATCGGTGGTACCGAGGTAATGGCATTACCACCGCCAAGTCAAAGGCTAGTAAGTCCAGAGAGCCCTGAAAAACTTTCAACCACCGAACCTGGGTCGGTGCTTCCGAGGCCGGTGGTACCGAGGTTATGGCGGTACCACCGCCAAGTCATATTCAACACAACACAGAGAGCCTCGCAAAGCCAAGTTACCACCGACCTCCGTCGGTACCTCCGAGCCCGGTGGTACCGAGGTTATGGCGGTACCACCGCCAGGCCTTTTTCAATTCTACACATGGAGCTCTGTAAACTTGGTTACTACCGGCCTTGCGTCGGTAGCACCGGGGGCGGTACTACCGAGGTAATGGCGGTACTACCGCCAGACCGAAATCAGCGCGGACAGAGAGCCTTGCAAACTTGGAAACTACCGGCCATGGGTCGGTAGCACCGCGGGCGGTACTACCGAGGTAATGGCGGTACCACCGCTAGGTCAAAAACAACTCTATCCAGAGAGGGTTGCAAACCAGGTTACTACCGACCTTGCGTCGGTATCACCGCGGGTGGTAGTACCGAGGTTATGGCGGTACTACCGCCAGGTCATTTTTTGACCAACACAGAGAGGGTGTTAGAGCGCTGCGCAGAGAAGCCGTGGTCGGTACCACCGACCACCCATGGTCGGTACCACCGACCATATGAAATTACCCTCTACGTGTTCGTGATTGTGCGGTGTCTCTCAAGCGAACTAAGGTTAGTCGATTTGAGCACTTTTCTCCACATCTAGCCAACTTACTTTGTGACCCTCTTCATAGTCCGGCTTGCCTATAACTCAAGTTTAAAATTGAAATTTTAAACTACCACTTGAGCTAGGCATCTTTATGTCCAAAAATATCCTACGTGCTTTGTTCACGAGATTTCAACGTTTCAAATCTTTCAAAGGACTAACACCTGCATACATGCTTTTATAAACTGGTTAGTCCCTAATTTGATTGTCATTAATTAGCCAAAACCCACATTGGGGGCGAATGCACTTTCAAACTCCCCCTTTTTGGTAATTGATGACAACCAACTTAGGCTTACAATTAGGGATAGAAAGAATTGAAGCTTTTGAATTCCAAAATTTAGTTGAAGCTCCCCCTTAGTGTATGCTTTGGATATGAATTTCAAACCTTGATTAGAAAGCAAGGTTGCATACACACGAACAAGAGCTCCCCCTAAATTTTGCAATCCGTGGGGTGCCTAAGTGTGTGACAACATCAAATATATCAATTTGTGATGCATAAACGGTATGACATGGTGATACACATAACAATGTAATAAGAAAAGCGAATGGCTATTGAAGAAAGAAAAGAACTCAAATCACATAGCCATATCGAAAACAACAATCACCATGACAGGAGCATCAATAACGAGGATGAACCAAACATGAATATAACACGAAGCATAAAAGTTTTACATCCTCAGCATATCACACATAAAATGTAGCATACCACACTTAGTCTCAAAGATTACCCTTTCTCACAGCTATTACAACAAGATAAGCCTAACACTCCCCCTTTGGCATCAAGTACCAAAGCGGGTAGGCCAAGATAAGCAAAGAATCAATAATAGCTGCTAGAAGATCCATCATGATAAGAGCCCCCGAAGAGAGAGGAATAGGCACTCTCTCCAACGTCACCACCAGGGAAGGATGAAGGAGCCGAAGAATCAGGTGGTGGTGTAGAGTCGCGAGGACCACCACTCCCAGTTGGATCGGCGTCGGGGCCAGCAAAGCCCATGTACGAGCCACCACCCCCTCCTTGATACGATGTGGACCCGCCAGCAAAGGACGTGCCCATACCATAGTCAGGGAAGAAGGAATGAGGCTGGTACTGAGGAGGTGGCGGAGGATAGAACTGATGGGGCGGATACAGCATGGAGCTGTAAAAACCCGCCTCACCACCACCTGGAAACTGGGGCTGCTGCTGGGCCTGCTGCTGGGGGAGACCACCACCACCACCATCATCACCACTCCGGGCCTGAGCATCGTACTCAGCAAATGGATCTGGATGGGGTCGGACCGGAGAGCGCGGAGGAAGACCGAGATGCTGACGCACCTCCTGCTGATGTCGCTCGTCACGATTGGCCCGATAGCACATCCACTCAAAGATCTTGCCAAGGGCGGAGCGAAGACCGCCACTCCTACGCCTCTCACGACGCGGAGGAGCGGTAGCATGGGGAACATCTCCACCCGGCTGAGCCTCGCCAGGCGCTGCTGCATCTACTGGGACCTCACCACCTTCATCAACTTTTTCTTTGCCCTTGGAAGGAGCCGAGGTGAACTTGCGAACACTGTACTCCTTCATGGTGCGATCATACTCAAAGGTGGCGCCAACCACATGCTCAATGATATGCATAAGATATGGAGCATATGGTAGGGCCTTGTGAGGATCATTGTATACATCGGAGATCTTCTGCCACAGAAAATGAGAGATGCTAAACCGTCCATCTGGCAAAGCAAAGCGGACGAGGACCTTGGCAGCATCATCTCTCAAGTTGTCCTGGTCACCAACTTTAGGATCCAGAGTTAGGCGCATCAGGTTGTTGAGCACATAGTAGGCAGGCTTCAGGCCTTGGACCTTGAAGGTTGCCTCGGCACCATCCATGTAGACACCTGAGCTCTGCAACTGCTCTAAGTACATACCCCCTCCATACATCTCTGAAAGACGAGGGGCATCTCTGTCCACATGATCGAAGCCCAACAACCGAGCAAATGTGACGAAGGCACATCTGTAGTGAACCCCTTGGGTCATCCAATGCAGCACGCGAGCTTCCTTATCAATGAACAAAGTGGCCCAAAACTGACAGAGAATCTCCTGGTTGTAGCTGCGCTCACCAGAGATCAACCCCAAGATCCTCCACTCCTCAAGCCTCTGCACCAAAGACTGAATCTCATCTGAGTCCTTGTCTGTCAAGGAGCGGATAACTAACCGCTTGTGCTCAAAAAGAGGGGGATGGCCCTTAGCACAGAAACCCTTCCAGAGGACTGACACATAGTAGTCCTGCTGGAATCTTGACCAGAACCTCCGATCAACTGAAGCATCTCTGATAAACAGATAGGGGTTCTCCTCACGCTACCTTCTCATCAAGCTACCCCGCTTTCTATCGGAGTAATCCAAGGGATTTCCAAGAAGAGCGGGAGGGACGGCGGACATGACAGCTTTGGCTTCAGGGTGCATGTCAAAAGCCCGGTTGATTAGCATCAACCCTGAAGTCTGAGGGGATGCCGGTCCAACTTGAGGATCGATGGAGCGACCCTCACGATCGAGACCAGCTGAAGGCACTCCTCCCACAATGACGCTGTGCAGGCGTCCCGCCGGACCAGCGACAGGGGGCGGAGAAGGCTGAGGAGGAGGAGGAGCAGCATGCCCACTGCCACGGGCATAACCGCTCCCGCTCGCCCTTGCGCTATCCACGCTGCGACGACCCGTAAGGCCCGCGGACGAGCGTCCACGGACCTGACGAGAGGAGTCATCCATACTCCCAGACCGACCACGGCGCCCGGGATTGCGACGCAGTGGCTCCCCTTGCGCATGACCACCTTGCTCCAAGGCGGCATAATCCTCATCATCATCACTAGGGGAACGAGCACGAGAGGGTCCTCCGGCTCATCTAGACAAAGATAGCATAGACCAACATGACACAAAGATGATGGAACGATTACTTCAACGGATGTAGCAAATAAGACGATCGAAATCAGGAGGGAGAACTGCTCGCTGCGCGCGGGCGGTACTACCGACCCCTGGGGGCGGTACTACCGACCGCACAGCAGCGTGTGGTTTCCTTCAATCCAATCTACCAAATCGCCATGAACTTGCAAACCATACATCTTAGAAGCATCTACACACTAGATAGAACAAGCCAACCAAAGGAAACGACCTAGAACAGGGTACATTTAGAGATCGAGCAAGAACACCCTATTACCTTGCTATTCGAGAAGAAGAGGCCGAAAAACAAAGGAGGAAGAAGCTTCGGGCTTCAAGAACACCACCAAGACGATCTCCACGCTCCAAAGCAACTTTCCACTGGAGGGATTTGGATTTGGATGGAGGAGGAAAGAGATCGAAGAGGAAGAAGTTACGGTGGCTAGAACGGGCTCGGAAGATGGCGCAAGAAGACAAGGACTGGTAGCGGCACGGTCAAAAGAGATTGACTAGGGTTGAAAAGATTCACCGCGCCCCTTTTTATACTCGGAGGTAACCGGTCGGTGGAACCGCCCATAGGGGCCGGTACTACCGCCGTCGGTAGTACCGACACAATGGCGGTACCACCGACAGGCAGAAAAACAGAGGGTCCAGAGAGGGTTTCCAGGAGGACTTTGTGTGGTATACCACACACACTTCAAATATGTCCAGATTTCATAGAATCAATACATAGCTATGGACACAAGTGAAGCATGCAAAATAGATTTTGAAATCACATACAATATTTGTCAAAAGCATTTGTTTAGGTTTCTAGGTGAAAACAAATATGTGCAAGACATCAAGCCACGTTACGAGAATCAATGATATTTAGTTCACTCCTCAAAGCACAAAATCTTGACTCATCTAAAGGCTTTGTGAAGATATCGGCTAGTTGTTTTTCGGTGCTCACATGGCGTATTGCGATATCTCCTTTGGCTTCATGGTCTCTCAAGAAATGGTGTCGGATGTCTATGTGTTTTGTGCGAGAGTGGTTTACGGGATTGTTTGCTAGTTTGATAGCACTCTCATTGTCACACAAAAGTGGAATTTTGGTTTGCCTCACATCCGAAGTCCTTTAGTGTTTGCTTCATCCAAAGTAGTTGAGCACAGCAAGCGCCGGCCGCCACATACTCGGCTTCGGCGGTGGATAGGGCAACACTATTTTGTTTCTTAGAACTCCATGACACCAAAGACCTTCCAATAAATTGGCAAGTCCCGGTAGTGCTCTTTCGGTCTACCTTGCAACCGGCATAGTCCGAATCGGAATAGCCAAGTAGATCGAAAGTGGAGCCCTTGGGATACCACAAGCCAAGATTCGGTAGTGTGCACTAAGTATCGAAAAATTCTCTTAACGGCCATAATATGACATTCTTTCGGATTAGCTTGAAACCTTGCACACATGCACACACTAAGCATAATATCGGGCCTAGATGCACAAAGGTAAAGTAATGAACCGATCATAGAGCGATATACCTTTTGGTCCACTGACTTACCATCCACATTTAGATCAAGATGTCCATTGGTAGGCATAGGTGTCTTGATGGGTTTGGCCTTGTCCATCTCAAACTTCTTTAGCATGTCTCTTGTATACTTGGTTTGACTGATGAACGTGCCATCCTTGAGTTGCTTGATTTGGAATCCAAGAAAGTACTTCAACTCACCCATCATGGACATCTCGAACCTTTTGGTCATGATCCTACTAAATTCCTCACAAAAGACAACATTAGTACTACCAAATATTATGTCATCGACATATATTTGGCACACAAAGATATCATTATCAACTTTGCGAGTAAATAAAGTAGCATCGGCCCTTCCTATCTCAAAACCCTTTTTGAGTAGGAAGTCCTTAAGACAATCATACCAAGCTCTAGGGGCTTGTTTAAGCCCATAGAGCGCCTTGTCGAGCTTGTAGACGTGGTTGGGAAACTTTGGGTCCTCAAAACCTGGTGGTTGCTCCACATAGACCAATTCGGAGAGGGGGCCGTTGAGGAATGCACTTTTCACATCCATTTGGTATAGCTTGAAATCATGGTGAGTAGCAAAGGCAAGTAATATACGAATTGACTCGAGCCTAGCTACAGGTGCATAGGTTTCCCCGAAATCCAAACCTTCGATTTGAGTGAAACCTTGAGCCACCAACCGTGCTTTGTTCCTTGTCACCACGCCATGCTCGTCTTGCTTGTTGCGGAAGACCCATTTGGTTCCTATCACATTTTGCTTGGGCCTTTCCACCAAGGACCAGACTTCATTCCTGGTGAAGTTGTTCAGCTCTTCTTGCATAGCCATCACCCAGTCCGGATCGTCAAGTGCTTCTTCCACCCTAAGAGGTTCCAAAGAGGAGACAAACAAGTAATGTTCACAAAAATTTGCTAAACGAGAACGTGTCGTTACCCCACGCCGTATGCTCCCCAATATGTTGTCAACGGGATGATCCCGTTGAACTGTATGATGAACTCTTGGGTGTGGCACAGGTGATCTTCGTTGGATGGGTCCATCTTCATCATCTTCATCGTATGCATTGATGTCCCCATCTTCTTGTCGGACTTCATGTTGAGCTCGTGTTTGATCATCAACTTGGTGTATCACTTGAACATCATCCACACTACCACCATTCGGAGTTGCGGAAGCTTCATCATGCGCATTTGGATGCACATGATGGATATGAGAATCTTGTGGAGTGTGTGATGGTTCATCTTCATCATCTTGTATTTCAACGGGCCTTCACATCACCGGTTGCAAGCTTCTTGATAGCTTCGGATGGAGGACTCGTCATTACCTACAAGCTCATCATTGACTTGCTCCTTTTGAGAGCCGTCGGATTCATCAAAAGTCACGTCTACCGTTAACTCAATAGTGCCGGTGGCATTATTGAATACACGGTAGCCATGTTCGTTAGTACCATAACCAAGTAGAAAGCCTTCGTGTACCTTAGGTGCAAACTTTGAACTTTTGGCCCTTTTGTTAAGTATGAAACACTTGCAGCCAAAAACTCGAAAGTAATGCACCTTTGGTTTGTTACCGGTTAGAAGCTCATATGGCGTCTTCCCTTTTAGCTTGTGAAGGTAGAGGCGGTTGATTGCATGACACGCCGTGTTCATTGCCTCCGCCCAAAATCCATGGGAAGTCTTGTACTCATCCAACATAGATCTTGCAGCTTCAACAAGAGTTCTATTCTTCCTTTCCACAACCCCATTTTGTTGTGGGGTATATGGAACGGAGAACTCATGCTTGATCCCTTCTTCATCAAGATACTCTTCTATGTTGGTGTTCCTAAACTCGGTCCCGTTGTCGCTTCTCACTTTCTTGATTTTGATGTCGAACTCATTTTGTGCTCTTCTAGCAAACTTCTTGAAGATACCTTGCGTTTCGCTTTTGTCTGCTAAAAAGAACACCCAAGTGAAACGAGAATAGTCATCAACAATAACGAAACCGTATTTGTTACCGCCGATGCTTTGATAAGCAACGGGTCCGATGAGATCCATATGCAATAGCTCCAATGGTCTTGTGGTCGACACAATGTTCTTGATTGGATGTTTTGCTCCTACTTGCTTTCCGGCTTGGCACGCACTGCAAATCCTATCTTTCTCAAAAGAAACATTGGTTAGTCCAAGGATGTGCCCTTCTCTTTGAAGTTGGGCCAAGTTCCTCATCCCAACATGAGCTAGTCGGCGATGCCAAAGCCAACCCATGCTAGATTTTGCCATTAGACATGTTGTAGGTTCTACCTTACTAGTTGAGAAGTCAACTAAGTAAAGTTTTCCCTTCAATACGCCTTTAAATGCAATAGAGGAATCCCTTCTTCTAGAGACGGTCACACCCTTATCCGTAAAGAGACAATCGTAACCCATTTCACAAAGTTGAGAAACGGATAACAAATTGTAACTCAACGAATGCACAAGTAATACATTAGATATGGAATTGTCAGTTGAGATAGCAATTTTACCCAAACCAAGCACTTCTCCTTTACCATTGTCACCAAACACAATGTTGTTGCATGAGTCGTTGCTTGGTTGAAAGGAGGAGAACATATCTTTTGCCCCGGTCATATGATTGGTGCATCCACTATCCAACACCCAACTTGATCCACCGGAGGCATATTCCTACAAAACAAGTTTATGTTCTAGATTTAGGTACCCAAACGAGATTGGGTCCTTGGGGGTTAGTCACATAAGCTTTTGGCACCCGAACATTTCTCATAATTTCCCTCTTCTTGAGGGCACCAACATACTTGACTACTATCTTACCATCCTTCCCCCAACAACACAAGTAATCACATGTATAGCTTCTTGATATGGGCTTTTGTTGCTTGAGGGCCTCCACTTGCTTCTCCTTGTTGATCTTACCATTAGCAAGTGGAGCCTTTGGATTGGCAACCTTGTTGGCCTTGTTCATTAGGTCAAAGAGAGGAACCCCTTTGTTAAAGTTAACAAAAGGTACCCCATTGACCATCTTTCTACCGTTGGCCTTACCACCATACCTATTGTACCCAATTCCATCCTTGATGGATGGGTGCCTTGCGGTCTTGAGGATATCTTTTGGTTGTTGCACCCTTACACTTGCAACCATTCCTCAAGATCATGTTCAACCTATGAATTCTCCTTGTCTTTCTTCTCTAGCTCAACAAGGTTAGTTGCACAAGCATTTATATCATGTTTATAGCATCTTTTGCAACCATTACTAGTTGAGGCATTAGAGCCATCGGAATCCTTAGAAGAGGTTGAAGAGGTGCTATTCCAAAGAGTGTTGTAGCTTAGTTCAAGAGTTTGATATTTATTTTGAGAGCTTGTGAGGCTCTCTTGAACCATGCTAACCTCATTCTTTAGGCTTGCAATTGAGTCATTGCTCATGGAACACTCCTTAGCCAACTTCTTGTTGGAGTCATTGGCTAAGGATAGTTCCACGGTCAATTTCTCAACCTTCAACTTCTCCTCGGCAAGAGAGGCTTCCAATGCACGGTTCTTTTCTCTCTCTTGAGAGATCAAGTCCCCTTGCATTGCAAGACTCTCATTCCGACTCTCTAATTTAGTGAGCAATTTTATGATTTTAGCTCCACCTTTCTTTCCAAACTTTCTAATTAAGCTAAGCTCAAATTCATCCTAATCATCATCACTACATTCATCACTAGAACAAGTAGGAGAGTTAGGATGATACCTTCTCATTCTTAGCCATGAAGCAAGAATGAGTGAAGTCATCCGTCATCGTCGGAGAGGTTCTCGAACAAGCGTGACGAAGCTGTCGATGTAGCCATGTTGGAGAAGAGGACTTGGAGAAGAGGTCTTGTGTATGGCGATGTTGGCCGCTCCCTTCTCCTTCTCCTTGCTCTTGCTCTTCTCTTCATCACTTGAGTCATCTTCCGAGAACCACTCCTCACCAAGATGAGCTTCACCACCTCTTCTTCTTCTATGCTTCTTGTCATCACTCTTGCTATACTTGTTCTTGTTCTTCTTTTGTGGACAATCGGCAATGAAATGATCATCCGCTCCACACTCATAGCAATTTCTCTTCTTTGACTTCTTGAAGTAACCACCTTTGCCCTTCTTGTGCATCTTCTTTCTCATGAATCTTCTAAAGTTCTTCACAATAAGGGCCAACTCATCATCGGAGTCTTCACTTCCTTCGCTTGAAGAGTCATCTCGGGCCTTGCTTCCTTCTTCTTGATTAGCCTTGAGTGCTACCACCTTTTTGTGGCTTGCCTCTTGTTCTTCTATATCTTCATCATCCAAGACTTCATGATGCTTTATCTTGGCAAGCATCTCATGAGGTCCCATGCTCTCATAGTTAGGTCTCTCCATGATGATTGAATGCAAGGTTCTTGTTCCTCTTTCTATATGCTCTTAATAGCTTTCTTCCAGCTGAGTAGTCATCCCACTTTGTGTCTCCGAGTGCTCTAATCTGATTTACCAACGTCATGAATCTGTCAAACATTTGTTGAGTGGTCTCATTTTTCTTGATTGCAAAGTTCTCAATCTTTCCATGAAGAAGCTCTATGTTGCACTTCCTCACACTCGCATCACCCTCATATGATATCCTGAGTGTATCCCAAATCTTCTTGGCATTCTCCATTCCATGTACCTTGTTGCTTTCTTCAGGCTTTAGGCATGATAGAATCAATGATGCGGCTTGAACATTTTGTTGAAACTCAAACATATCATTGTCGGTGAACTCTTGACCTTCAACATGACTTGGTCCATTTTCAACAATCTCCCAAACTCTTGCAGCAAGAAGGTGTAGCTTCATCTTGTGTGCCCAATCATTGTAGTTGATTCCATCAAAGGCAGGTGGCTTGCCTAGATTGACGCTAGGCAATTGCATGACCTTGCCCATATGGCTATAGTCATATGGCACTCTAGTGAACTCGGTGTCTTTCTTGCCTTTCTCTTCATCTTCCTTCTTCTTGTCATCCTTGGGCGGCTGATTTCCACCGCTTCCGGATGCTTCGACTTTGCTTTCCAAAGCTCGCCTCAAACTCTCCATCTCATCTTTCATTCTCTTCATCTCATCTTCATGCTTCTTTGCTTGATCTTGAATTATCTGAGCAGTAACCTTCTTGACAATCTCATCAAGCTGTTCTTGACTTATGGTAGACATGATTCTCCCTTACGCGGTGAAGCGCTAACACAAGGGTTAGGCTCCGATACCAATTGAAAGGACCGAATCAGCCTAGAGGGGGGGGGGTGAATAGGTGATTTTTGACTATCTGAAACTTCACAAACTATAAGATGTAGTTAGATAGTAACCGGAGAGGCCGGTTTGTTTGGGTAGGTACTACGGGTGTGAAACACCGGTACTACCAACACAAACAAACGGCACAACCGGGATCCTAAAAGAAACTACAAATCCGATGAATGTAAGCTATGAAGATAAAACAAGTTTCTAGCCAACTTTCCGAAGAATAATTTATGGTAAAACTACTCTCACCGAAACCTTGGTTGCTCCCCTTGATGTAGATCGAGCCTTCCCAACCTAAGAACGAGATAGGGATAGGAAGAACACGAAGAACACAATAACAAGAGAAGTAGAGAAAATAGGGACAACAACAACAAGCACACGAGACACAAGATTTATCCCGAGGTTCGGCCAATCCACTAAGGAGTGCCTACTTCCTCGTTGTTGAGGTGACCACAAAGGTCGGAGTCTATTTCACCTCCTCGCCTCACTCAAGCAACCACAAAGGCTACGAGAGTATCTCTACTAGAAATCTCAGGGTAATACAAACGCTTCGGGGAGCCCTCACAAGTAAATCAATACGGGCTATCACGAAGAACACCTAACCGGCTAGAGCTCAAAGAGCTCAAGAGTAAAAGACACAAAACAAGCCGGCAAGATGGAAACCAAGTGCTCAAGTCGAAGATTGATGCTTCCCACTCTCGAATCTCACTTCCCTAGCTCAAATCTCGCAAGGGAATGAATCTAGGAGCAAAGGGGGAGAGAGAGGGGTGAGTCAATGCTTGGAGAGAGTTTGTCCAGAGTTAGGTGTGCAATGAGTAAGTGGAATCGGTGGGTGTGGAAAAGTGAAGAGGGGATGTATTTATACTCCCCCAGTCCCGAGGCTGGTCGGTACCACCGACCATGTCACAATGGTCGCATACACCCAGATCTGGTCAAACTGACAAGCACCGGGCCAAGGTCGGAACCACCGAGGCCGGTGGTACCGAGGTTATGGCGGTACCACCGCCAGGCCAAAACAAGCTCGAACAGAGAGCAACTCAGTTAGGGACTCGGTCCCTCGGAAACTACCGCCCGAGGGTCGGTACCTCCGAGATCGGTGGTACCGAGGTAATGGCATTACCACCGCCAAGTCAAAGGCTAGTAAGTCCAGAGAGCCCTGAAAAACTTTCAACCACCGAACCTGGGTCGGTGCTTCCGAGGCCGGTGGTACCGAGGTTATGGCGGTACCACCGCCAAGTCATATTCAACACAACACAGAGAGCCTCGCAAAGCCAAGTTACCACCGACCTCCGTCGGTACCTCCGAGCCCGGTGGTACCGAGGTTATGGCGGTACCACCGCCAGGCCTTTTTCAATTCTACACAGGGAGCTCTGTAAACTTGGTTACTACCGGCCTTGCGTCGGTAGCACCGGGGGCGGTACTACCGAGGTAATGGCGGTACTACCGCCAGGCCGAAATCAGCGCGGACAGAGAGCCTTGCAAACTTGGAAACTACCGGCCATGGGTCGGTAGCACCGCGGGCGGTAATACCGAGGTAATGGCGGTACCACCGCTAGGTCAAAAATAACTCTATCCAGAGAGGGTTGCAAACCAGGTTACTACCAACCTTGCGTCGGTATCACCGCGGGCGGTAGTACCGAGGTTATGGCGGTACTACCGCCAGGTCATTTTTTGACCAACACAGAGAGGGTGTTAGAGCGCTGCGCAGAGAAGCCGTGGTCGGTACCACCGACCACCCATGGTCGGTACCACCGACCATATGAAATTACCCTCTACGTGTTCGTGATTGTGCGGTGTCTCTCAAGCGAACTAAGGTTAGTCGATTTGAGCACGTTTCTCCACATCTAGCCAACTTACTTTGTGACCCTCTTCATAGTCCGGCTTGCCTATAACTCAAGTTTAAAATTGAAATTTTAAACTACCACTTGAGCTAGGCATCTTTATGTCCAAAAATATCCTACGTGCTTTGTTCACGAGATTTCAACGTTTCAAATCTTTCAAAGGACTAACACCTGCATACATGCTTTTATAAACTGGTTAGTCCCTAATTTGATTGTCATTAATTAGCCAAAACCTACATTGGGGGCGAATGCACTTTCAAGGAGTTAGAAATTTCGGTGAAAAAAGATGTGCAAAATTTTTTAGAGGAATCAAAGGCCGCGGCTAAAGCGAAGACAAACCCAGAGAAGCCTTACCTCTTGTTAAACCCACAGGAGTTAAGGAAAAGGGTGGAACAACATGGTATCAAGATGCGTGAAGCCCGAAAGGCTCCGCGAAAATCAGATTACGAACGCTCTCTAATGAAGTATGCAAAAGAACAACAATCAGGCACGAAGAAAGTGGGAAAGGGTGTTCCATAGCTTGGGGAAACATCAAGACCTTTGTCCCCGTTATTTGTGGAAAATCAGTATGGTTCAAACATGGGCAGAGTACAACAGAAATATGGAGAGACCACTTTGTCTGAGATGGACTCAATTGAAAAAAATTTCATTGACAGCGGTCTCTCGTACGACACGTTTGCCAATATTGCTACTGGGCTGGAGTTTCCACGAGCGGAAGTAGTTGATGAATAGAGGAGAAATTTTGCACCGGGCAGGAGTCTAATGAACCCCAATCACTTACATGTACTTGGTACGTAGATGTTTGCAATCAACAAATGGTGCATGGAGGCTTCTAAAGACGGTGATGTCAATTGGATTTTTGTCCAAATTCGGAACCATCACTACTTCCATGGCGATGACCTAATCTTAGTCCAAATGGAGGAATTACACCAGCTATGCCACATGGACGCACTGGATAAATCGCTCCTTAGCTACTATTGTTTGTAAGTGTTTTTTTTATAGTTTTCATTGAACTCTCTAGTATGTGTATATAGTATGTAGTATTCTTACACACGTAGTTGTGGATCGACTCGATATTGCAGGTATCAGATGACTCAGCTCAGAGATAAACATGACAATTCTGTTGGGTTTGTTGATCCATATGTTGTTTTCAAGGCTCCAAACCCTTCAGCGACTTGGAGCGATGAGTCGTGTATGAATCTCATGAGGTTCTTCGTGAAACAAAAAAATAGAGAAAAAATACTACTTTAAGTAAGTGAGACATATATAGTTAATAATAAGTATGTGCACATTTTATTTTACTTAACCCTAATAATCTATATATATGAATCATGCGTATGAACAGCTATCACTGGATACTGATGGTCATCGATCTCAAACACAACAATGTGTTAATCTATGACTCGTTGAGCAAACCGCAAGAAGATTACCAAGATATGATAGACATCCTCCAAAGGTAATTTTTCAATCCCTAGTTGGCATGCTTAAAGTATAGACTAAGCTTGTATACATGTATACTAATTAAATAATGATCCAACTATTAATGTTTCATTGGCCGGATTAGGGTTTGGGAAAAATTTATTGCTCAGGGACGTATGAGTCAATGTAAGGCGCCACTTACAATAAGAGCCTTTTACCTACGTGCCATTATAAAAGATCCAAATGACCTGTGTACCATTACAATTTTAAAAACTTGCTCAATACCCTTGTTCGAAGTTTCTTT
Organism: Coix lacryma-jobi var. lacryma-jobi; assembly: GCA_009763385.1. Classification (NCBI taxonomy): domain Eukaryota; kingdom Viridiplantae; phylum Streptophyta; class Magnoliopsida; order Poales; family Poaceae; genus Coix; species Coix lacryma-jobi. The sequence continues at coordinate 71,148,979 of CM019831.1, read as the reverse complement.
TACCTATGTGCCACTTCCATTAATTTTGCCTGTAACGGCAGCTAACGACAAGTGGAAAAGACGCTTCTACCCTTAGTTATAAAATGTATCAAAATTTCCATTCTTTCTCCTGGTGCCCCTGTAACTTCACTTTTTTTCTCTATACCACTATAAAAAAATCACTATAACAGCTTGTATGTGTGCATGCAATTTTTTTAATAAATATAATAAATTTAAATTAAGAATTAATATATTGTTCGTTCATTAGCTTTTTTCGTGCCGGAACTAGAAGGATGTACCGTGCACTAGGTCGTCACATTTATTTGCACCGTGAGAATCTAGCAACTACTCCCTGCGTCCCGTAATATTTGTACATGTTTGGGCAGGGGTACCAAGATAGAATCAAAATGACGAAACTGCCCCTACAATATTTGCACAGTGCAACATCAGTCCATCGATGTACGCGAGGCTGCAGCTGCTGCACTCGTCGTCTCGTCCTGCGTGCTGGCCTACTGGAGACTGCAGATAGCCACGAGACGAGGAGCTTCTGGGGAGCCTCTGCAGCAGTCGAGGGAGATCGAGACGAGCAGCTACCGTTTCTATTGTATTTTTTTTTCTTTTTTATGTTGACATAAATTAAGTTTTTATTTTTTTAGTCTTAGCTATTGCTAGTACAGTGACCTTTTATTATGAGAAAAAATTAAATCGTAAACGTACGATTATTATGGGACAGAAGGAGTAGCAAGTAGCAGCTGCATGCACGAATTCGGTCACACCGTGCAAGAGTTCGGTAGCACTGTTACAGCTGCTACTTGCTAGTTGCTAGATTCACACGGTGCAAATAAATGTGACGGTCTCATGCACGGAACATGCTTCTGGTTCTAGCACGAGAAAAGTTAATGAACGAACGATGTATTTAACTTTTAATTTAAATTTGTTATATTTATTAAAAAAATCACATGCACACATACGAGCTGTTACAGTGATTTTTGGTATAGTGTTATAGAGAAAAAAATGAAGTTATAGTGGCATCACCAGAAAGAATGGAAATTTTAATGCATTGTACGGCTAAGGGCAAAAGCGTCTTTTCCATGGACCGTTAGCTGTTGTTACTGGCAAAATTAACGAAAGTGGCACACAGGTAAAAGAAACTTCGAACAAGGGTACTGAGGAAGTTTTTAAAATTGCAGTGGTACACAGATCATTTAGATCTTTTAAAATGACACGTAGGTAAAAAGCTCCTTACAATAAAGCCACGACTACCAGTAAGTTTATACCTTCGTCAATGTACGTGTATCTTTATTATATCATGTCATATATCATATCTTTATTACGAGATGAATCTTTTCATTCTACAGTGGATTTTGAGACAAAAGCAGGGTACCAACTTATATGGATTCTATGTTTGCGAGTACATGATGATAGAATCAAATAGAATTTCTGAAGAAATCATCAAAGTACGTAACATGTTGGAAGCACACCTGCCCTACCTCCACACACGTGCAGGGGAGTGGCGAGGGTAACCAACTGTCGGAAAAAATTCGAGGGTGCAGAGTAATTGAACGACGGTGTTGCTTTTTACTTGGCCCAAAAAATCCCTTGTTTACACTGTTCACCCCTTGGTATTTATAGGGAATATCAAGGGGCACTGTCCACACTACAAAAGGGTACAAGATAGATTTCCTAACGCCGTACAGCGGAAGGGCAGAATTGTACAAACACAGACGGCGCGAAAACCCTAACTCGCCTCCCACACGTCCGCCGCCACCCGCCTCGTGCTCCCCCTCGCGGGATCGCGAGGGTTGACCTTCGGCTTGTGGAACCATCGCTTCAGTCGCGAGACCCGCGTCCGTTTGCCATCCGTCGAGCTTAACGCCCCCTGCGAAGGCGCGCAGGACGCGCGAGGGTCACTCTCGTGTTCATCACGCCTCTTGTCTGCAAGAACCATATAACGTCCCAAGGATCGAGCTGGTATCCGAAGGTTAGAGAAAAGACCCAAGGGACTTAATGAGTGACGAGAGTTTTTACAAAGGTATACAGGGCGCACGGGGGTCATTTTTCTTGTCCGCCTGCGTGACGTCACTGTCGAGGGTTCCTTCCCCCAACAGTAGCCCCTCGATGGCTTGGATCTAAAAAACGATCTTTAGGCCCAAGCAACGCCTTTTGTTTGGGAACGACAAGTGTCCCTCTGCAGCGACGCCCGCGGCTGCTTGTGGGTCAGGCCGTATGTTTTGTTTTGTTACTGTCCATTTCGTTTTTTGTGCCGTGTTTTCGGGGGCTGTGCCGAGTTTGTCGGGTTGTCGCTCATCCCTTTGCCTATAAATAGTTGGGGTTGGTGGGTAGTTTGAACTGAGCCATCCTTTTGCTGTAGCCACCCTGCTGCCGTGATTTTCTTGTTGCGAGGGTTTGTTAAGTTTTCTGCGAAGGTTGAGTGGCTTGTGTCTTGCGAAGGTTTTGAGCTGGAGAGATGGCTAGGTCCAAGCAAACTACTCGTGTTGCTTCTCCGTCTGCTGGGGATGATGCAGTGACCTTTGAGTTCAGACTTAGCCGGGTTTGCAGTTCTGATCTGGCATCTTATGTCAAGCGAGGCTGGATTGAGGATGGGAAGGCGACGGCCAGTGCCGGAGAGACTGTTCCTAAGCCTGAGGCTGACGAGGTTGTTGTATTTGAAGAGTTCTTTTCAGCTGGTCTGCGCTTTCCGGTTATTTCCTTTGTGACTTCGGTTCTGCAGAGGTTCAAGTTGAGATTTCATCAGCTCACACCATCATGCTTCACGAAGCTTTCTGTATATGTCTGGGCATGCCGCTCTCAGGGCGTTGTCCCGCACGTCGAGGGTTTTGTCTGTACTCATCGCGTGCATATGCAGCCTCGGAAGATTGTGGATGGCGAAGGTAACAACTGCCTCGGCCAGTTTGCGGTGTATACCTTCTGCCATCGCGCTGGATCAGAGCTGCCGGTTCAAGCTCAGAAGAACAAGTGGACGAGTGGGTGGTAGGAGTACTGGCTTTACTACAAACTTGCTGATGCTACCGAGCTTTGCGGCGAGCTTCCTCTTCTTGGTGACGTAACTGCCGAAGCTATAATGAGCGTCGAGGCGCATGCTGCAGTTGATTGTCTGAGAGTGGTTGCACGTTCTCAATTTGCTCGGGACTTGGTTGAAGAATTTTGTTGTGCTAAAGTGTGGCCCCTTAGCCGGAAACAGGCCTGGTTCGGGGTTGAAGATGACCCTAAGTATGAGAGGAGAGGTTTGAAGAAACCCAAATTGGATTTGAAGAGGGTTTGGGAGCCTGTCCTTAGGAAATTTCCCAAGCGTGAAGATGGTGTCGAAGTTGTTTATAAGCGGGTGCAGCAGAGGGCGGAGGATCTCATTGGCAAGCTTTCCACGCTGGAGGTTAAAGCGATCCACAGCTCAGTGGGAAGCGGAGGTCGAGTTAATAGATTATTTGACATGCTCGGCATTGCCTACTCGGATTGGCCTGCTCCTTTGAGTGAGGATGCGCTGAGGAAAAGGAAGCGCGTCTTCGCGGAAGACAAGGAGGTTGCCGCAGTGCCAAAGAGGGGTCGTGGTCGAGGCCGAGGGGGTGCTGTTGGTGGCCGAGTGAAAACTTTGGCGAGGAAAGTCGCAGTTTCGACGTCTGTCGCTGGCGCAACATCTTCGTCGGCTGCATTTCGGGCTGCTAGGGTTGGAGGCAGCGTTGATTCTGGGTCAAGAGCAGGTGGACGCATGCCCCGTGTCGGAGGTATAGGCGCGCTCATCCAAATCTCGGATGACGAGGGTGCCTCCGATGCTGATGATAGGGATGATGAGAAGGAGGTTGAGAAGGAAGCTGGCTCTGAGGATGATTCATCTGATGAAGTTAGCGGCACCTCCGGTGACGAGAGCGACTCAGACGAAGAGGTGTCCATTGGTGATGATCGAGGGAAAGCGGTTGTTTCATCTAGCGTTGATGCTACCGCTGCACGCAGTGTTGATGAGATACTCCGGGACCTCGAGCTTGAGAGTCCCGAGCGAGGGTCGGTGCCCGAGTTTGCAGGGTCGCATATCTGGGTTGGCGGTTTCGAGGTGGTCGGTGACCTCGAGTCGGAATGAAATCATGGCAAAACGCCGTATGGCGAAGCTAGCCGGTCCACTCTTCCTTACTTCGCCAAGAAGATTGGGGTTTCGGATCCGGCAACAGAGCTTTTTACGAGTCCGAACCTTCAAGAGTGCCACTTGCAATGCGCTCCGGAGGAAAGGCGCTTTCTTGGTCGAGTGTTTGGTCGTGTTTGTGTGCCGGAGGCCAAGCTTTGACTAGCCAACCAGCCATTGGGCGAGCTTCAGGATGATATTGATGTTAAGTTGGCTGAGTTGATGCTTCTTGATCGTTCTGCGCCCCGAAGGGCGGGTTACAATCATGATTTCCTAAGCAAACGGTTGGCCGAGGTTGAGAGAGAGAATAAAGATCTCCGGCGAGGTTTAGAAAACAAAGAGATAGAGCTTAAAAGTGCTTTAGAAAAAGTTAAGAAATCCCGGGAGGAAACGCAGGAGGTTGCGAAACGCAACGCTGAACTGTTGACAGCTTGCCGTGAAATGGACAAAGATTTAGAAACCGCGAAGGGTCGCATATCTGAGCTGTCCTCGGAGTTGGCTACTCAAACTGAGGCGTGGCAGAAAAGTATGGGAAAGATTAAGGACAAAGTTGATGCTTGGTTGACTGAAGCCGGCGGTTCTGATGGGGAGCCTCTACCTGCTGCTAACACAGAGGCCTTCGAAGGTTGGCTTTCTAATGAGCTTGATGTTTTCAGCTCATTGGTTGGTAACGCAACCGACTTTGAGGGCTACGCTGGAGCTTTGGCCATGGCCGGTACTCTTCGCCAAGCTGATTGTGATCACCTTCGCAAGGTTAAGAGGCCGAGCCATGTATTTTCAACAGTTGACGAGGTGCAGGATATGAAGATTAATGATACGGAGGTTCGCAACTGCGCAATGCGCTTACTCCGAAGGTTTTGGATTAGTGGTGGTGGTCGTGCCCTTGCCTTTGAAGAGGCGGTCGAGGCTACTCGTCAGGTGATGATGGCATGGGATTTTTGTTTTTGGTTTTATTTATGGGTGAACGTGTTAGTGTTTATTTCTGTGTTCTTTTTTGCAGGCTCGGAAAGACGCGCTGCCCTCGCCGATTGCAACTGATGACGCTGTCGGTTGCTCCCAGCCTGCACCTGCGCACAGCTCCGCGGAGGTTCCGCCGGTTGAAGCAGTTCCCTTGGCCGAGGAGGCCCCTGCCACTGAAGTGGCTGATGTTGAAGAGATAGCCGGGGTCGAAGCATCTGCCGCTGACCAATTTATGGCTGAAGCTGCTGCAACTGGCGAAGCTAAGGATGTTGCAACTGGCGAGGCTGAGGCGGAGAAGCATGGGGATGCCGAGCAGGTGTGAGAATCAGGGGTAGTTTAAGGAGGGTCATTTTGTAACATTTTGGGTGGGTCAGATGTTGTTGAGAAAACTGAGTCCTTTTCTTGATTATTTGAAAATGCAGGTTCCTGATGGAACTGTGCTAGAGGTGTTTGATGTGATGCCTCTGACATTAAATTATCAAGATACTTTTATAATTGGAGAATCATGGGCTCGAGCTAAGCTCAAACATCCTTCTCTATCTTTCGAACGTTTTTTGTGGTCTAAGGTGCGAAGGTACGATTTAAAGAACAGCCGATCAAGCCGTTTTTGGCGTGATGCTGTTTATACGGATCGGCAAGCTACGGTCTTTTTGTTTGGTTCTTCTTTTTCACCACCTGTTGTTGATGATGACATCGATGAGAAAACGGCTCTGGATTTTTTGTTTGGGAGTAGCAATCTTGATCTGGGTCCAGACGGTTCTCTTGTAATTCCGAAGGAGGAGCCTTCAGAAATTTGCGACACAGATCGTAGGTATATGTATAGGGCGAGGGTGTTGCCTGGGGAACTGCCAATTGTTCCTACGGCTCCTTTGCTATGGGGACCTATTGTCCCGATAGAAATGGGTTTTGAAGTGGGTTACGAGGGTTGTGAAGATGTAATGTTGATTGAAAATGGTGAAGATGTGCTGTAACTTTGTACTCCTTAGAAGATGTGTACCATACTATGGTGAGTTTGTACTTATGCGAAGAAGTTGTAGGTTTTCTTAAATTGACATTGAATGACATTTAACCCTCACTGTCTTTCTGGCGAGGTTCGGTTTTAGTGTTGATGAGAGCTGTTTTGGGAAAACAGCGACGCCCCCTTTCTTTTTATCAAGGCTCGCTTTGACATTTATATAAAAAACTGTTTTAGGGAAAACAACGACGCCCCCTTTCTTTTTTAAGCGAGGCTCGCTTTTGACGTTTATAGAAAACTGTTTTAGGGAAACAACGACGCCCCTTTCTTTTTAAGCGAGGCTCACTTTTGACGTTTATAGAAAACTGTTTTAGGGAAAACAGCGACGCCCCCTTTCTTTTTAAGCGAGGCTCGCTTTTGATGTTTATAAAAAACTGTTTAGGGAAAACAGCGATGCCCCCTTTCTTTTTTAAGCGAGGCTCGCTTTTGACGTTTATAGAAAACTGTATTAGGGAAAACAATGACGCCCCCTTTCTTTTTAAGCGAGGCTCGCTTTTGACGTTTATAAAAAACTGTTTAGGGAAAACAGCGACGCCCCCTTTCCTTTTTAAGCGAGGCTCGCTTTTGACGTTTATAAAAAACTATTTAGGGAAAACAGCGACGCCCCCTTTCTTTTTTAAGCGAGGCTTTCTTTTGACGTTTATAGAAAACTGTTTTAGGGAAAACAACGATGCCCCCTTTCTTTTTAAGCGAGGCTCGCTTTTGACGTTTATAAAAAACTGTTTTAGGGAAAACAGCGATGCCCCCTTTCTTTTTTAAGCGAGGCTCGCTTATGATGTTTATGTAAGGTGTTTAGGAAAACTGCGACGCTCCCTTTCCTTTTAGCGAGACTCGCTTGTCGTTATGTAAGGTGTTTTGGAAAAAACAGCGACGTTGAAAGGTCCTAATTGGCTAGAGGGGGGGTGAATAGCCTAATTTGAAATTCTACAAAGCACTAGAGCAATTTGTTAGACAATAACAAAGCGATAAATGCGGTTGCTCTAGCTCTATGACAAATGCAAGCCACCTATTTTCAAGTCTAGTTAATTATGATCTCTAAGGCACACAAGGACTAAGTCACTACTTTACTAAACTAGTGAGCTACACAAGAGAACTAGCAAAACTAAACTAGCTACACTAGTAAAGCTACTACTATTATTAACAAGGGAAACAAGTTACTCTATAACAAGTATGAACAAAGGAATACAAGAGAGTGGTAGTGTGATTTTACCGAACCGGGCAAGTGAAGATAATTGATATCACAATGGAATGCCAATCACCAAGGGACACAATATGAACACGAGATTTAACCCCGAGGTTCACGTGCTTGCCGGCACGCTACGTCCTCGTTGTGTCGACCAAGGCTTCGTGGTTCGGTGGCTAATCGGTATCACACACCGAGCTCTCCACAAGAGCGCCACAAGAACCTACCCCAAAGCAATGGTAACTCAATGACACGCGCAATTTACTAGGAGTTACCTTTGGCTCTTCGCCGGGGAGGTACAAGCCCCTCACAAAGTCGTTGGGATGGCCACGAACAATCACCAACTCGTGCCGATCCTCCTCCGCTGCCACCAAGCCGTCTAGGCACCGGCAAGTGCCAAGAGTAAAAAGAAATCCGCAGCAACAATCACCAAGATGCCTCTAGAATGCAAGATCACAATGCAAGCTCTTGGTTTCACTCGATCTCACTTGGATTCGCACTATCAATCAAAGAGATCGGAGGGAGGGATTAGATCTTGCTCAAGAGGATGTTCAAGAGGTTAGAAAGTCAGCAAGCGCTCCCCAAACGCGGCCACGGCCTATATATAGAGGAGGGAGGGCGGCGGCCCGATCTCCACCTTTCTGCGCTCGGCCGGTAGTACCGGCCCTCCTGGGCGGTAGTACCGGCCTCGGTCAAACTAGCCGTTTCCTCACTTTCCGCTGATTTAGGCAGACCACCGACCCTTGGTCGGTTCCTCCGGGCCCGGTAGTACCGGCCTTATGGCGGTACTACCGGCAGGTCATTTTTCAAACGAACAGAGAGCTCTGCAAAAACTGGTCAAACCACCGGCCAGGCCCGGTACAACCGAGCCCGGTGGTACCGGGGTTATAGCGGTACCACCGGTAGTTCATTTTCAAAACTACACAGAGACCTCTGAAAAACTGGGCAACAACCGGCTGAGCCCGGTAGCACCGGACCCGGTGGTACCGAGGTTATAGCGGTACCACCGGTAGGTCAAATTTCGACCAACACAGAGAGGTCTGCACGCTGCATCCTTGGGCGGTACCACCGACCCCTTTGGCCGGTACCACCGGACGCACCTGGCCGGTACCACCGGCTGCACACAGAAAAACCCATTTTCATCTTTGAGTTGATCCAAAACTATTCCAACAACTTCTCCTTTGCAAATGTGCTAACACCACCAAGTGTTCATCATCTTGTGCAAGTGTGTTAGCATTTTCACAATCATTTTCAAAGGATTTATCGCCTCATTTTAGTTATGTCATATGCAAATGCAACTAGAGGCAACTTGATAACCGTATACTATGAATTTCTCCTCTTGATAGTACGGCTATCTATCCTAAATACACTCACACCCTCTATGGTGTCTTGAGTGCCAAAAACAAAAGAGCCTATTGGTTATACCTTTGCCTTGAGCTCTTTTATTTTCCTCTTTCTTCTTTTCTTCTAGTGAAGATATGGACCATCTTACGACCAATCACTTGATCATTGCATCACATGTCCATCATCATGCTTCACTTGAGCCATGGACCACCTTTTGCTAATCACACACTTAATGACAAAGGTTAGTCCAATGGGTTTCATCAATTATCCAAAACCAAACTTGGGCTTTCAATCTCCCCCTTTTTGGTAATTGATGACAACCCTCATACAAGATATTATGATAAAGATTTGAGACACCAAGGTAGTATTTGCTCCCCCTACATATGTGCTATAGAGTTTGGTTCGAGGTTCGGCACATATGCATGAATATAAAATTTTGGGTGAGCAATTACTAACTTGTGATACTAAGGTTTAAAGAATGGACCTTTGAAGCGCGATACCAATCGGAGTGCAAAACTCATGATCATCCTTAGCACCATAATGAACTAGATACAACTTGTAAGCCAACTTTTAAGCAAATATGTTGGCAAAAATGTTAAATTCCAAAAATCTAGTTCTATCCTATGCATGCTAGTACTTCATTTCATCATTCAAGTTCTAGTCTAGCAAGCAACACACAAGAGAGATACTAATTGAAAACACAAACTAATGCAAGACAATGCAAGCAAGCATATGTAAGATGCACATTGCAAATGCATTCAATCAAGTTCATAGGCTTGCTCCCCCTACTTGTGTGCTTAAAAATTTTATCCCTTTCTTTTCATAAATCTTTCTCATTGTGCAACTTCTTCTCCCTTTTTGCATATCTTTTATGCCATTTTTCTCCCCCTTTGTCATCAATGACCACAAAAGGTGAGTTGTTCATTTGTAAAGCATGGGAGTAGAAATTGATCAAATTGTGGTTCAACTATAAACAATTGCATACCATATATAGCACGGTTTGCTCTAGAGTAAGCTTCTTCACACATCTTGCAATGGTTATCTTACTCATGTCGGTTATATACTTCAATGCTCATGTTTATAGTCAAACACTAGGATTGCAAGCCCATAAACATGTCATATGCCACCACTAGATCATAACAATCGTAGAAGCAATAGTGGTACCATACCAACATCAAAGTCATTTGATTTTCAATGAATGAGGTCCAAAACCTACTAGATATGCCTAGATGCTCTAAACAAGTCCTTAGCAAGGTATGAGATGCAAATGTCAAACAATAATACCTTTGCTTTGGCTTGGAGGAGAGGCAAGTCATATAAGTGGGGTGCATTATCAACACATATTTGAGAAATCTAGTATGTTCAACTCATTCCTTAGCTTGCAAAACCTCTTCTCATCAAGTGGCTTAGTGAATATATCCGCAAGTTGATCATCGGTCCCAACACTCTCAATAGATATATCGCCCTTTTGTTGATGATCTCTAATGAAGTGGTGCCTAATGTCAATGTGCTTGGTTCTTGAATGTTGCACCGGGTTGTTTGTGAGCTTCACCGCACTTTCATTGTCACATAGCAATGGCACTTGTTTGAATTTTATTCCAAAGTCCTTCAAGGTTGCCTTCATCCATAGGAGTTGTGCACAACAACTACCGGCACTAATATATTCGGCTTCGGCGGTAGAGAGTGCCACACTATTTTGTTTCTTTGAAGACCAAGATACAAGTGACCTTCCCAATAATTGACATGTGCCCGATGTGCTCTTTCTATCAATCTTGCAACCGGCATAATCGGAATCGGAGTACCCAATTAATTCAAAGTTTGCTCCTTTGGGGTACCACAACCCAACATTTTGTGTAGCCTTCAAGTACCTCAAGATTCTCTTTGTTGCCTTCAAATGACTCTCTCTTGGAGAAGCTTGGAATCTTGCACACATGCACACACTAAACATGACATCCGGCCTTGAAGCGGTCACATAAAGTAAGCTTCCAATCATAGACCGATACAACTTTTGATCCACCATGTTGCCACTAGCATCACCATCCAAGTATCCATTTGTTCCCATTGGTGTACTAATAGCTTTTGCATCATTAAGACCAAACTTCTTGAGCATATCTTTGATGTACTTGCCTTGACTCACAAAAGTACCATTCTTCATTTGCTTGATTTGAAGACCAAGGAAGTAACTAAGCTCTCCAATCATGGACATTTCAAACTCTTTTGCCATCATATTTCCAAACTCTTCACAAAAATCTTGGTTGGTTGAGCCAAATATGATATCATCAACATAGATTTGCAACACAAACAAGTCATTCTCTATCTTCTTGGTGAAGAGAGTGGTGTCAACCTTTCCCATTTTGAACCCTTTGGATAGAAGGAAATTCCTCAATCTTTCATACCATGCCCTTGGAGCTTGCTTTAAGCCATACAATGCTTTTCTCAACTTGTAGACATGGTTGGGCTTCTTTTCATCTTCAAAACCGGGAGGTTGCTCAACATATACCAACTCATTGATGTAGCCATTGAGAAATGCACTCTTTACATCCATTTGATATAGCTTGATGTTATGAGCACAAGCATAAGCTAATAGGATTCTAATTGCTTCCAATCTTGCAACCGGTGCATATGTCTCTCCAAAGTCAAGCCCTTCAATTTGAGTGTAACCTTGTGCTACCAATCTTGCTTTGTTTCTCACCACTAGGCCATCTTGATCTTGCTTGTTGCGGAATACCCATCTAGTACCAATAACATTATAGCTCTTAGGCCTCTCAACCAATTCCCAAACTTCATTTCTTGTGAAGTTGTTTAGCTCTTCATGCATGGCATTAACCCAATCAACATCCTTCAAAGCTTCTTCAATCTTAGTTGGTTCAATAGTTGACACAAATGAATAGTTCCCACAAAACATTGCCAATCTTGATCTTGTTTGAACACCACTTTGAATGCCACCAATAACCAAATCTAAGGGATGATCTCTTGCTATACTTGATGGTTGAAGCACTTGATTCGTATTGCTTGTACTCGGTTGATCCGCTTGTTGCACATTAGGAGATGATGAACTAGCCACTTGTTGATTTTGTACTTGAGAATCACTATCTTGCTCATTTGGGATGGTGACCACTTGCTCTTTGTCATCTTCAACATCAATCACTTCTCTTGGCCTAATATCACCAACATCCATGTTCTTCATTGCATTCACCAAATGAGTGCCTCTCACATCATCTAAGTTCTCATTTTCATCTTGAGATCCATTTGTTTCATCAAATTCTACATCATGAACTTCTTCAAGTGTTCCACTAGCCAAGTTCCATACTCTATATGCTTTGCTTGTAGTTGAATATCCAAGTAGGAACCCTTCATCACATTTCTTGTCAAACTTGCTCAATCTTGTGCCCTTCTTCAATATATAGCACTTGCAACCAAATACTCTAAAGTATGCAATATTGGGCTTTCTTCCATTCAATAGCTCATATGGTGTCATTTCCAACATAGGATGGCAATATAGTCGGTTGCTAGAGTAGCAAGCCGTGTTGATAGCTTCGGCCCAAAAGGATTGACTCACATTGTATTCACTAAGCATGGATCTTGCCATATCAATCAAGGTTCTATTCTTTCTTTCAACTATCCCATTTGATTGAGGAGTGTACTTTGCCGAGAATTGATGCCTAATGCCAAAATCATCACATAGCTCTTCAATTCTTGTGTTCTTGAACTCACTCCCATTGTCACTTCTTACTTTCTTGATAGTTGTCTCAAACTCATTTTGACTTCTCTTGACAAAAGATTTGAATGTAGCAAATGTTTCACTTTTGTCACCAAGAAAGAATACCCATGTGTATCTAGTGAAGTCATCCACAATCACATAACCATATTTATTGCCACCAATGCTAGTGTATGTAGTTGGCCCAAATAAATCCATATGCAATAGCTCAAATGCTTTAGTAGTGCTCATTTCACTTTTCATAGGGTGAGTATTTCCAACTTGTTTGCTGGCTTGACAAGAGCTACAAAGTTTATCCTTCTCAAACACAACATCTCTCAAGCCCTTAACTAAGTCATATTTGATCAATCTATTTAGTTGCTTCATCCCAACATGACCAAGCCTTCTATGCCATAGCCAACCCATACTAGACTTAGTGATCAAGCATGTTGTCAATTGAGTTTCCTTTGCATCAAAATCAACTAAGTATAGGTTACCATATCTAAATCCTTTGAATGCTAGGTTGGTTCCATCATTACTAGTGATCATCACATTATCAACACCAAAGTTGCAATTGAAACCAAGATCACATATTTGAGCTACCGAAAGCAAGTTGAAGTTCAAGCTCTCTACTAGCAAGACATTTGAGATGCTCAAGTCATTGGATATTGCAATCTTACCAAGTCCCTTGACCTTGCCTTCACTATTGTCCCCAAATGTGATGCTATCCACTTTGAAGTTTTCTTCATTTGTGTTGATTGAGTTGAACATTCTAGAATCCCCGGTCATATGTTGAGTACACCCACTATCAAGCACCCAATGCCTTCCTCCGGCTTTGTAATTGACCTACAAGAAGATTCAATGTTTAGGTACCCAAATCTTGTTGGGTCCTCCAAGGTTAGTGACTAAGCTCTTTGGTACCCAAATGGCTTTCTTCTTTGAGCCCTCCTTAGGTGTACCAACAAACTTAGCTCTTACACTATTAACACCCTTGTAAAGCACATAACAAGAATCAAACTTAATTGATTTACCAAGGTTGGTTGGTTTGTTCTTGTTTAGGTTCTTTTTATAGCAATTATGCTCGGTATGCCCGGATTGCTTGCAATTTATGCAATAGCGTCCATTGCCCTTCACAAAACTAGTCTTGTGAGGAGCAAAGGCCGCCTTGCCCTTCTTGGGGGTATAGCCAATCCCTTCTTTCCCATGGGAAAATCTTTGGCCACCCAAGCACTTAAGCAAGCGGGCATCTCCACCATAGGCTTTGCCTAAGGCACAAGTGAGCTTATTCACCTCTTTCTTTAAGGTTTCATTTTCCACTATTAATGATGCATCACAAGTAAAACCATCCTTTATGTTTGAGTTAGATGCATCGGTGGAGCATGAACTAGATGAAGCATTGGGAGGTGCAATGACAATAGGTGTGTAAAATGTTTCATTGATTAAGTCACATGTTATACCTATGTCACATGTTTGAGCAATGTCCTCAATCTTGGTTTGAGTGAGGAGAGAGGAGTGGGCTTCTTCAAGCCTAGTGTGAGCTTTATCAAGCTTCTCATGGGCTACCTCTAGCCTCTCATGAGTTAGCTTGAGCTCATCAAGAGATTGCTCAAGAAGACTAACCTTCATGCGCAATTCCTTGCACTCCTTCCTTTTCTTCTCAAAGCAAACATGAGCTTGCTCAAACATGTCCATAAGTTCTTCATTAGTGTATTCATTTTCATTATCATCATCATCATCATCACTCTCATCATAGGAAGGTACCTTGGATGGCCTTGCCATCAAGCATGTAGATGGAGTGTCAAAGATAGAAGGCTTTTTGTTGATAGCAATACTTGCAAGTGCCTTCTTCTTCATCTTGTTGTGCTCTTCATCATCACTATCGGATGACGCATCACTATCCCATGTCACAACATAGGATCCACCTTTCTTTTTCTTGGTGAAAGAGAGCTTCTTCTCCTTCTTTTCCTTCTTGTCCTTCTTCTTCTTTGCTTCATCATCATTGTCACTATTTTGAGGACAATCGGCTATCATGTGATCTTCACTCTTGCACTTATAGCATCTTCTCACATAGCCCTTGTTCTTGTTGTTGTCCCTTCTCTTTCTTGCACCATAGCCTTTCTTCTTCATGAATCTTCCAAACTTCCTTACTAGAAGTGCCATGGCCTCATCATCATCACTAGAATCTTCATCTTCACTATCACTTGATTCTAGCTTTGCCTTGCCCTTGCTCTTGCTCTTGGATGAAGAAGTGGCTTTGAAAGCCAAGCTCTTCTTCTTCTCCTCTTCCTTCACCTCCTCATCATCACCACCATCATTGTATTGATCTTCGGTCATCACATCACCAAGGACTTCATTTGGTGTCACATTTTGCAATCCTCCTCTCATGATGATGGTCCTCAATGTCTTGAATCGCTTGGGCAAGCAACTCAAGAACCGGTGGGTGAAGTCTTCATCCTTCACTTTCTCTCCCAAACTCTTGAGATCATTTATGATGCATTGGAGCCTATAGAACATCTCCGGGATTGTTTCATCCTCTTTCATCTTGAAGCTTGTGAGCTTATCTTTGAGCATGTACAATTTGGCACTTTTTACCGTTGAAGTGCCCTCATATGTTTCTTCTAGTCTTGCCCATATTTCATTTGCCTTCTCAAGATCTTTGATTTGCTCAAACACTTTTGGATCAATGCCATTGTATATAGTGTTGAGCGCCATTGTGTTGCATTGCTTGCTTTCACGCTCTCTAGGGGTGGGGTCTTCTTCATTGACAATAACATAACCATCTTGTGTGACCTCCCACACCCTATCATTGATGGAACCAAGGTACATCTTCATCTTTCTCTTCCAATAATCAAAAGATGACCCATCAAAGTACGGTGGTTTGCCCCCAACATGGTTGAACACAATTTGAGCCATATTTGCACCGTAGGTTGTTAAGCCTTTGAATCAAACGGTGTTTGGCTCCGATACCACTTGAAAGGTCCTAATTGGCTAGAGGGGGGGTGAATAGCCTAATTTGAAATTCTACAAAGCACTAGAGCAATTTGTTAGACAATAACAAAGCGATAAATGCGGTTGCTCTAGCTCTATGACAAATGCAAGCCACCTATTTTCAAGTCTAGTTAATTATGATCTCTAAGGCACACAAGGACTAAGTCACTACTTTACTAAACTAGTGAGCTACACAAGAGAACTAGCAAAACTAAACTAGCTACACTAGTAAAGCTACTACTATTATTAACAAGGGAAACAAGTTACTCTATAACAAGTATGAACAAAGGAATACAAGAGAGTGGTAGTGTGATTTTACCGAACCGGGCAAGTGAATATAATTGATATCACAATGGAATGCCAATCACCAAGGGACACAATATGAACACGAGATTTAACCCCGAGGTTCACGTGCTTGCCGGCACGCTACGTCCTCGTTGTGTCGACCAAGGCTTCGTGGTTCGGTGGCTAATCGGTATCACACACCGAGCTCTCCACAAGAGCGCCACAAGAACCTACCCCAAAGCAATGGTAACTCAATGACACGCGCAATTTACTAGGAGTTACCTTTGGCTCTTCGCCGGGGAGGTACAAGCCCCTCACAAAGTCGTTGGGATGGCCACGAACAATCACCAACTCGTGCCGATCCTCCTCCGCTGCCACCAAGCCGTCTAGGCACCGGCAAGTGCCAAGAGTAAAAAGAAATCCGCAGCAACAATCACCAAGATGCCTCTAGAATGCAAGATCACAATGCAAGCTCTTGGTTTCACTCGATCTCACTTGGATTCGCACTATCAATCAAAGAGATCGGAGGGAGGGATTAGATCTTGCTCAAGAGGATGTTCAAGAGGTTAGAAAGTCAGCAAGCGCTCCCCAAACGCGGCCACGGCCTATATATAGAGGAGGGAGGGCGGCGGCCCGATCTCCACCTTTCTGCGCTCGGCCGGTAGTACCGGCCCTCCTGGGCGGTAGTACCGGCCTCGGTCAAACTAGCCGTTTCCTCACTTTCCGCTGATTTAGGCAGACCACCGACCCTTGGTCGGTTCCTCCGGGCCCGGTAGTACCGGCCTTATGGCGGTACTACCGGCAGGTCATTTTTCAAACGAACAGAGAGCTCTGCAAAAACTGGTCAAACCACCGGCCAGGCCCGGTACAACCGAGCCCGGTGGTACCGGGGTTATAGCGGTACCACCGGTAGTTCATTTTCAAAACTACACAGAGACCTCTGAAAAACTGGGCAACAACCGGCTGAGCCCGGTAGCACCGGACCCGGTGGTACCGAGGTTATAGCGGTACCACCGGTAGGTCAAATTTCGACCAACACAGAGAGGTCTGCACGCTGCATCCTTGGGCGGTACCACCGACCCCTTTGGCCGGTACCACCGGACGCACCTGGCCGGTACCACCGGCTGCACACAGAAAAACCCATTTTCATCTTTGAGTTGATCCAAAACTATTCCAACAACTTCTCCTTTGCAAATGTGCTAACACCACCAAGTGTTCATCATCTTGTGCAAGTGTGTTAGCATTTTCACAATCATTTTCAAAGGATTTATCGCCTCATTTTAGTTATGTCATATGCAAATGCAACTAGAGGCAACTTGATAACCGTATACTATGAATTTCTCCTCTTGATAGTACGGCTATCTATCCTAAATACACTCACACCCTCTATGGTGTCTTGAGTGCCAAAAACAAAAGAGCCTATTGGTTATACCTTTGCCTTGAGCTCTTTTATTTTCCTCTTTCTTCTTTTCTTCTAGTGAAGATATGGACCATCTTACGACCAATCACTTGATCATTGCATCACATGTCCATCATCATGCTTCACTTGAGCCATGGACCACCTTTTGCTAATCACACACTTAATGACAAAGGTTAGTCCAATGGGTTTCATCAATTATCCAAAACCAAACTTGGGCTTTCAGACGTCCCCTTTCCTTTTTGCGAGGCTCGCTTATGATGTTTATAAAAAGAGATTGGATAACAAGTATGCGATCATGCTCCTCTCCTTGTCTGCGGTGGGGGTCACGTTTGTCTTGCAAGCCCCTGGCGTTTTTGCTAGGGTACTTGATTTTTTGTAACTTCGCGCCTCCCCTTGCCTAAGGTGGAGGTGAAGTTTTGCTTTGCAAGCCCCTGGCGTTTTGCGAGTTTGCTTGACTTTTTGGGACTTCACGCCTCCCCTTGTCTAAGGTGGAGGTGAAGTTTGCTTTGCAAGCCCCTGGTGTTTTGCGAGGGTGCTTGACTTTTTGGGACTTCGCTCCTCCCCTTGTCTAAGGTGGAGGTGAAGTTTGCTTTGCAAGCCCCTGGCGTTTTGCGAAGGTGCTTGACTTTTTGGGATTTCACGCCTCCCCTTGTCTGAGGTGGAGGTGAAGTTTGCTTTGCAAGCCCCTGACGTTTTGCGAGGGTGCTTGACTTTTTGGGACTTCGCGCCTCCCCTTGTTTAAGGTGGAGGTGAAGTTTGCTTTGCAAGCCCCTGACGTTTTGCGAGGGTGCTTGAGTTTTTGGGACTTCGCGCCTCCCCTTGTCTGAGGTGGAGGTGAAGTTTGCTTTGCAAGCCCCTGGCGTTTTGCGAGGGTGCTTGACTTTTTGGGACTTCGCGCCTCCTCTTGTCTAAGGTGGAGGTGAAGTTTGCTTTGTAAGCCCTTGGCGTTTTGCGAGGGTGCTTGACTTTTTGTGACTTCGCGCCTCCCCTTGTCTGAGGTGGAGGTGAAGTTTGCTTTGCAAGTTTGTTTTGAAATGTTTGTGTTTCGAAGCAATCTTCGGGGGTATTCATCGATTATAAGGACTCTTGAATAAGAGTCGCTTTTATCGATGTTTATGGAAAAGGAAAACTTTAGAATTTTGTTTTTTGGGGGTTGTTGCTTGTATTAAGGACTTGGATGCTGCCTCGTTAAAAAACCTTACACCCTTCATAAGGAAAAAGAGTGTAGCTCCTTTGTTTTTGTTACAAGCATGGTACTGAAAAGATAAAAGATGAAAGACAAATTACATGTTGCGAGAGCTCGCTAAGGCTCCGCTATGGGTAGTATTTGCTAAGGTCATCAACATTCCAAGTATGTGGCAGGCTGTTTCCTTCGCTGTCAGAGAGGTGGTAGGATCCAGGGCGGTTGCATTCTGTTATCAAGTATGGTCCCATCCATTTTGGCTGAAATTTTCCCGCCATATTGGTGTTTTGTTTCTGAAAGGACCTAAGGTGTCGCCTAGAGGGGGGGTGAATAGGCGTTTCTGAAAATTGACAACTTATAATGCGGATGCAATTAGTATTGGAAACTCTCAATCGGAGTAAAACAACCCCTCAAGAGACAAACACAAAGAATATGACTTGTATTAAATACACCTAGAAGCTATCACCCTGCACCACAAAGATTAGCTCAAGGATTAAGCAAATTTGGGCGTAGTCAGTAAATACCGGACATGTCTGGTATCAATACCGGACTTGTCCGGTATGCACGTGTTGTGCAGGACTGCTCCTTTTCTTCTCCAATCTCTCACACAACCTGCAAGCGATGTGTATGATGTATATATGATGTTGATTCCCTGCAGGAAGACTAGCACAACGAAGAATAACAAATATCCAAATGTAATGCACAAGAGGAAGACACGGTATTTGTTTTACCGAAGTTCGGCACCCCCTCGGGTCCTACTCTCCGTTGAGCCGGTTGCGAGCTACCACAAAGGTGGGCTCTAGAGGACACCACAGGTCACTCTAGCCGCGGTCTATTTCACCCGCAATGCTCCTTCCACTAGTTGATCTCTTTTGATGGGAGATCGAACCTTTACAAACTTTCTGAGGCACTTCACAAATCTCTTGGGTGCTCAACGGCGACGCCTAACCGTCTAGGACCGTAGAGTCCAAGAGTAACGAATGCGCACAACAAGATCAACGATTTGCACAAGTGCTCAAGAGGTGGCTTGCTCTCTAATTTTGAATCTCTCTCAACCCACAAATGGATTTGGCAATTAGAGGACAATCACTCACTAAGAGAGGGTTGGAAAGTGTTTTGAAAGGCTTAGAATGAGTGTGGGAACCAGTAGAATCAACAACCTCCAAAGGAGGAGGCTTGAGGGTATTTATACGCCCACATTCGAAACTAGCCGTTTTCTAGCCGTTGGCTGAGTCAGCTCATACCGGACATGTCTGGTATGACTTCACTGCGTGAGAAACATCCTTAACCAACCAACTTTCAAACCCCGGATAGAATCCCGGTAGTACTGACCATCAGGTCGGTAGTACCGCTAGTTAAGAGGGGGTTTCACAACCTCTCTGAGTTGGGCCAATTTTGGCCTACCGGTAGTACCGCTATAAAGCCGCTAGTACCAGCTGGTAGTACCGCCCGTACACAGTCTGTTAGTCAGAGAACCGCAAATACCGGACATGTCCGGTATGCATACCGGACATGTCTGGTATGACTTTTTTACGAGATAAACACACTGAACAAACCAACTTTCAAACTTACCGAAGGAGCCCGGTAGTACCGACCACCTGGTCGGTAGTACCTCTAGTTGAGAAGGGGTTTTCGCAACCTCTCTGGAAGTTGTCAGTTTTGGCCTACCGGCACTACCGCTATAAAGCCGGTAGTATCGGTCGGTAGTACCGACCCAAGGGACGGTAGTACCGCCCAACCCAAAGACACTGTCAGCCAGAAATCCACAAATACCGGACATGTCCGGTATGCATACCGGACATGTCCGGTATGGACTCCATGCGCCAGGACTTACTAGAAGACTAGCGGAAGGCCGAACCGCTATAGGTTCATACCGGAAATGTCCGGTATGCATACCGGACATGTCTGGTATGGACTCCCTTCACCAGATACACCACCGAGCCAGAAGAATGGCCGCACTGCTGTGGGCTCATACCGGACATGTCCGGTATGCATGTCCGGTATGGACAGACAGTGCAGCAGCATGCTGAAAGTTAGTTCTAGCTCTCTAATGTCTCACCTAGGTTGGTTTGAGCACTTATGAAGAATCATCTACTATATGTTGCATCCCTCTTAATAGTACGACTTTCCTATTTACTCAAGATAAATTGAAAAACAAGATTTAAACCTCTTGAGTTGATCTCCATTTGAACCAAAGTCGCTTGACTTCATTTTCCATAGTGGGAGGAATGGTGGTCATGTTTAGAAGTAGATGTCCTTCGAGCATAGCCATCTTGAGCATGTGACTTGACTCCATGCAAGTGATATAATGGAATTCCAAATGTGTCAAGTCACTTCAATCAATATCGTTGCTAGGAATGTTGATTCTCCACTAAATGCGATCTTCAAGCTTGATTGATCCTTCGACTAAATGCAAGTACTTTCTTTTTCACTCTATCTAGGTTCTTCGGCCGCCAAGCCGTCGCTTGCCCTTCACCCTTGCTTAGTACCTCAAAGATTCTTTCCTTGCTATCTTCACCATCTCAAGCCATTCAACCATACTTCGTTTTGAATCTTTTCGTAGCAATCATATATGAACCGTGATCATCCCACAATACGATAGCCCTCTATATCAATATCATTCCCATTGTTGTCATGCTCTTGAGATGTGAATTTCATACAACAATTCAGCATTTGGGCTTTGCATTTCATCCAAGTACACTGTGCATATGATAGCCTTTTCATCAATATCAATCTGATTGTTGTCTTGTGCTTGTGACATGAATTTCATACAACAATCCATCATTTTGGCTTTGCATTTCATTTCAAGTACATAGTGAGATAATCCCTTCCCTGTGTCACACTTAGCGAACATATTAGATCTTTAATCAACATTGTCATCAAATCATCCAAAATCACACTTAAGTGCAACATGCACTTTTAGTTTCCGAATGAGGACGAGGTCACCTTTCTTCAAGTCTTTAATCCTCACTTTTTTGTCTCTCCACTTTTTGGTTTCCTCTTGATACTTGCGAAGGTTGTGCACTGCGCTGCATCTTGCTTCTTCGAGCAAATATTTGACTAGCAGCTGGTTTTGTTCATCTGATTCGAGGGTTGTTCTGGGAGAGCCATATTTCAATTCTTCTGGTAATACAGCTTCTTCTCCAAAGAGGAGCCTAAAAGGTGTGAACTTGGTTGCTCTGCATTCCGAAGTGTTATGGGACCAGGTGACCGAGGTTTGCTCTTCTGCCCACTTTCCCTTGGGCCTGCCATGGAGTTTTTTGGATATCGCATGAAAAATTGTGGCATTAGCTATTTCAATGAGGCCGTTCGATTGAGGATGCTGGACTGAGACAAAATACAAGGCTGTACCGATTTGAGCGCAGAATTCCTTGAAGACCTCGCTGTCAAACTGAGTGTCGTTGTCAATGGTTAGGTGTTTGGGAACTTCGAATCGACAAACTATTTGCTGCCAGAAAAACTTTTTCACGGCTAGGGAAGTGATGGAAGCCAATGGTCTTGTTTCAATCCACTTCGTGAAGTATTCCACAGCTACCACTGCGTAGCGAAGGTTTCCTAGAGCTGTTGGTAATGGACTGACGAGGTCCATTGCCCATCTTTGTAAGGGTCATGTTGGGCATATCAGAGTTGTTGGGGCACCTGGGGCGTTTTGTGTTTTTGTTGTTAGTTGGCATCCCTCGCAATGCCTGACAATATCTTCTGCATCTCGTAATACTGTTGGCCAAAAGAAACCTTGACGGAAAGCCTTTCCAACTAGCGCCCTCGGGCCGTTATGAGAACCGCAGATACCTTCGTGAATGAGTTTGAGTATGTCCTTTCCTTGATTCCGCGACACACATTTTAGCCATGGGGAGGTCACCGAGGCTTTGAACAATGTGTTGTCCACTATTTTGTATCCTCGAGCTGTTTGGCTAAGCCTGTTTTCTTCCTCTTTGGAATCGGGCTCGTGCAACCCATTGATATAGGCCATGATTGGGGCTCTCCAGTCTTCGCTCTGAATTGCATTGATAAGCTTCGCTGTTTTTTCAGAGGCTTCGATGGTTGATTGAGTTGCTACTTCATAAAAAACGTCTGGGGGCAACTGTAGTTGTTGTGCTGCTGCTTTGGCCAGATTGTCTTCCTCGTTGTTCTCAGACCTTGTTATTGCTTTCATTGTTATGCCGAGGAAGAAAGATTCTAACCTTCGGACATATTGTAAGTACTTTTGCAGCTCTAAGTCTTTTGCTTTGTAATTTTTCTCTATATGACCCGCAATGACTTGTGAATCTGTGTTGATGACCGCCCTTCAAACTGATAATGCTCAAAGCCTCGAGAGTGCCAGTAATACAGCTCCATATTCTGCGGAATTATTTGTGCACTTGAAGTCGAGTCTTTTTGCATATCGTAGCTTCGACCCAGATGGCGAAACTAGGATGGCCGAGGCTCCCGCTCCAGCTGCTCCCCAGGCTCCGTCGACATACACTATCCAAAACGGGTCTGTTTCGACTCCTTCTTTGCGAGGGTCTGGAGTCCATTCGGCTATGAAATCTGCTAAGGCCTGCGATGTGATCGTTGATCTTCCCACGAAGGTTATGGTGTAACTGTTCAATTCAACTGCCTATTTTACTATTCTGTCGACTGCTTTGTTGTTCTTGAAAATGTTCTCGAGAGGGTAAGCAGAGGGTATTTGGATTTCGTGCACCTGGAAGTAGTGTTTGAGCTTTCTTGAAGCCATGACCACGACATATGCTATCTTTTCGAGCTCTGAGTAGTTTCGTTTGGGAACCCTCGAGGGTTTCTGACACATAGTAGATGGGGGCATGCCTGGTTTTGCTGTTTTCGTGCAGTTTTTTGATCAGCACTGCGCTGGCTGCGTGAGGCGAAGCTGCCACGTATAGTAGTAGCAAGTCCCCTTTGCTAAGGCTGGTCAAGATGGTCAAGTTGGTGAGATACTTTTTTAAATCCTCGAAAGCTTTCTGCTGCCGAGGTCCCCAATTGAATGGAGCGGTGCTTCTCAAAGTTTCGAAGAAAGGTAACCCTCGCTCAACTGATTTGGAGATGAACCTGCTGAGTGCTGCTAAGCGCCCTGACAAACGCCGAGCTGCTTTTTTGGTTGTCGGTGGTTCCATGTTGACGATTGCATCAATTTTCTCAGGGTTGGCTTTGATTCCCCTTGCTGAGACGATACAACCTAGCAGTTTTCCTTCGCTGACCCCGAAGACATATTTTTCGGGGTTTAGTTTCAATCCTGCATATCGAAGGTTACTGAATACTCTTGCCAAGTCTGATATGTGATTTTCTTTTGTTCGCTTTGAACGATCAAATCATCGACGTAGGCAGAGATGGCATGTTCGTCTTTGAAAACCTCGGACGTCATGCGAGCGAAGTTAGACCCTATGTTTCTTAAGGCTTCTGCCATTCTTCGAAAGCAAAAGGTGCCCGAGGGGGTGATAAAGCTTGTTTTTTCTTCGTCTTCTTCATTCATCCAAATTTGATGGTACCCCGAGAAACAGTCAAGGAGAGAAAGCATCTGACATCCGGCTGCTCTGTCCACCAAGGTGCTTATGTTTGGTACGGGAAAGTCATCCTTCGGGCAAGCCTTGTTTAAGCAAGTGAAATCCACACACATTCTCCATTTCTTGTTCTTTTTCTGGACTAGGACTACGTTTGAGAGCAAAGAGGATATTGGACGGGGCGGATGACCCTGCATCCAAGAGTCTTTTTACTTCTGCCCTCGCTGCCTCTTTCCTGTCTTCCAACATTTTGCGGAGCTTTTGTTTAACTGGACGATACCCTTGCTTAATGTTGAGGTTGTGCTCAATCAAGGATCTATTAACTCCCTTGAGATCCTCCGCAGACCAAGCGAAGGTGCCAGAGTTTTCTTTGAGGAAACGGACGAGGTTGTTTTCTGATTGGGGGTCTAAGTGGGCTGAGATGATTACTTTTCTTTCAGAGTTACCCTCGAAGAGTTGAACTTGTTTGGTTTCTTCTTTGGGTGATGCTCTTATTTGGTCACAGTGTGCTTCACCTTCGCTGCCGAGGTTTATTGTTTGAGGCTTTGTTAGATTGTGGACATTGCGTTGCCCAGGTGCTACTATTCCCTCAACGGCTCTTGCAACGTCTTGATCTCCGTATACTGCAACGACCCCCTTCGGAGCAGGAAGCTTCATGCAAAGGTACGCAGGGTGGATGACCACATTGAAAACATTGGTAATCCCTCGGCCAAAAATTGCATTGTAAGGATAAAACATGTCAACCACATCGAAGGTTATATGTTCTGTTCTGTAGTTTATTTGGTCTCCGAAGGTTACGGGCAAAGAAATTTTCCCGGTTGCTCTTACTTGCTGACCGCCGAAACCGTATAGGGGATTGCCAGCAGGTTGCAGGAGGTTTCTGTCCAGCTTCATGCTGTCGAAGGTTGAGGCGAACAAAATGTCTGCGGAGCTTCCTGTGTCAACCAGAATTTTGGTGACTGTCCATCCTACAAGATTGGTTTCGATTACCATTGCGTCGGTGTGAGGGTAATCTCTTAACTTCATGTCACCAGAATCGAAGGTTATTGGGATATGGGACCATCGCCCAAATTTGTGTGGTCCCTCGATAGCTACATGGTGCACTCTTCTGGTGTGTTCTTTCCTTTGCCTTTTGTTGCCATGATCTTCATTGGAGCCCCCAGTGATGGCAAGGATTACGCCGAAGGTTGATGTTGGGTTGTTGATAGTTGCTTGGGTTTGGGATTCGACTTTGACAGGCTGGGGAGCTGGCAGAGCTGGTATTGGGGGCGGCGGTGGTAAAGCATTACTTGTTTGCTGGATGGTTTGGGTTTGAGGGGTTGTTGGGAATGAAACGGTGTATGGTGTGTTTTGGCATTGAGCAATGGTGGTTGGATGGAATGGGGTATGATTGTAGTGGGGATGATGTCCGTAGAAAGGTTGGTGCGAAGGTAGGCCATAGTTTATAGGGGTGTACTGGTATGGAGGATGAGTTGGGTTGAAGCTTGGCTTTCTGGTATGATTGATGGTTCTGTTTTCTGTCGATGTGACTCTTTTGGATTCCTGGTACTCCTTTCCCTTGGCGAAGCACTCGCATTGTTTGGTTGTGTGCCCCTTTCTTGGACCACAAAAATGGCAGTACATTTTGGCCGGATCCTTCTGTTGGTTTCTTTGATCAGGCGGGGGTGGGAATCCTTGCGGATTTTGGTTGCCCGAAGGCTGAGTGCCCGTATTGTGGTCTTCGAGTGGACCTACCTTGTTGATTGCGCCGATGTTACTCGGATCTTGACGAGGGTTGTTTTCTCTTGCTTGGGGCCTCGACTGTGGTTTCTGTTGTGCCCTTCGAGCGTCTGACTTTGACCTGAAGTCCATGTCCGGTCTACAGTATCTTTCCATTGTCTCATGTAGCTCCTCTATTGTGTTTGCCAGCTTCCTGGCAAACTTCAAAGAACATGGGCCTAGACGCAGACCGCTGACTGCTGCGAGGATTACGGCCTCGTCGGATATCCCCGGAGTTCTTGCTCTCATTTGGATGAACCTTCGTCAGTAATCTTGTAATGGTTCGCGCTCTTCTTGTTTGCAGTTGAACAAGTCAATAGGGTTTGTTGGGGGCTGCTGTGATACCTTTAAAGTTTGTGCAAAGCCTGTCTCTGAGGTTGGCCCAGGAATCCACAGTTCCGGGGCGCAGGTTGCTGTACCATGTCTGCGCGATGTCGCGAAGAATGATTACAAAGGATTTCGCCATTATTGATTCATCTCCCCATGCTGCAGCAACTGCTGCTTCATAGCTCATTATGAACTGGCGAGGGTCACAGAGTCCGTCATAACGGGGCAAATTTTGTGGATTGTAGCACGGTGGCTAGGGTTGGGTTTGCAGTATCTGGGAGAGTGGTGATCTTGGGTCGTAGGGCATCTGGTGTTGTTGGGCCCTCCGCTGGTTGCGAAGGTTTGGCTCTCTCTCATCTGGGTAAAGTTGGCGAAAATTTGGTGGTCTCTCAGGGTATGGGTTGTTTAGGTAATTTGGTGGTGGTAGGGGTGGTGGTGGCTGACGGGCGTTGCCCTGACCCTGCTCGTCATTCCCCTCCTAGAGTGGCAGCATTTGCCTATCATTCCATCCCTTGGCTTCGGCCTCAGCTGCCGCGAGGGACTCCTCCATTCGGCGAAGCTGTTCCCTTGCTTCATCCGCCTTTTGCCTGATGGCGCGCAACCGGTTGTGCCTTTCAAGCTGGTCTAGGCGCCTTTTCTTTTCGTGCAATTCAGCTTGAAGTCTTTTTAAGGCCTCGAGACCCAACTCCTCTTCATCTCCTCTCCCACCTTCTCCGGAGGTGTGCGGGTGTGGCTGTGATACCAGCCGAGCGTGAGGGCCCGGGACCTCTGTCTCTGGGATGATTTCTTCTGTTCCCGAGGGTTCTACATTCTCTTCTACAGGTTGAACCGTCGCCGTGGCCTCTCTGGTTGTGCGATGGTCTCTAGTTGAGGATGCTCTTCTGTTTCTGGCCATTACGAACTCCGGTCCCCACGGTCGGCGCCAAACTATTGGAAGCACACCTTCCCTACCTCCGCACACGTGCAGGGGAGTGGCGAGGGTAACCAACTGTCGGAATAAATTCGAGGGTGCAGAGTAATTGAACGGCGGTGTTGCTTTTTACTTGGCCCAAAAATCCCTTGTTTACACTGTTCACCCCTTGGTATTTATAGGGAATACCAAGGGGCACTGTCCAAATTACAAAAGGGTACAAGATAGATTCCCTAACGCCGTACAGCGGAAGGGCAGAATTGTACAAACACAGACGGCGTGAAAACCCTAACTCGCCTCCCACACGTCCGCCGCCACCCGCCTCGTGCTCCCCCTCGCGAGATCGCGAGGGTTGACCTTCGGCTTGTGGAACCATCGCTTCAGTCGCGAGACCCACGTCCGTTTGCCATCCGTCGATCTTAACACCCCCTGCGAAGGTGCGCAGTACGCGCGAGGGTCACTCCCGTGTTCGTCACGCCTCTTGTCTGCAAGAACCATATAGCGTCCCGAGGATCGAGCCGGTATCCGAAGGTTAGAGAAAAGACCCGAGAGACTTAACGAGTGACGAGAGTTTTTACGAAGGTATATAGGGCGCGCGGGGGTCGTTTTCCCTGTCAGCCTGCGTGACGTCACTGCCGAGGGTTCCTTCCCCCAACATAACATGTTTCTTTTCATTTTTTATAGACTTAATATTGATAATATAGATATAACTAATATCTTATTTAATTCAAATTGCAGACTGTCTGGTTGAAGCAAAAAGTGATGCTACAAGACCAATTGAAAGCAATACAAGAGGCAATAGCAGGATTTCTTCGAGAACGAGTCATAAATCCAAACGGCGAGTTCTACTATAATACCAACGAGTCGTTGATTCCAAACAATGATGATCATTTGTATGCCCTGTAGATCTTTAGATGGAGTACAACTTGTAATAGGTTTACAGTACTAACTTTGGAGTACAACTTGTGTAGATAGATATTTGGACAACTTCTATGTATATTGCTTGTAATTATATATATATATATATATATATAGTTCTATAGTTCAATTATATATGCATGCAATAAGCTTATTGTGTTATGCTGCTAATATATATAAAATATTATATATATTAGCGGCAAAGAATACATATTGGAAAATCTATTAAATAAATAAATAAAACTAAAAACAGAACTGAAAAGAAAATAAAAAGGAAAAAACCAGGGGACCTTTTAGTCCCGGCCGGTAATACCAGCCGAGGCTAGGGTGCTGCTGCGGGGTACCGCTGGAAGCACCCTTTAGTCCCGGCTGGTATTACCAACCGGGACTAAAGTGGGGGCTTTAGCCCCGGTGACCGGAGCCGGGACTAGGGGGGCCTTTAGTGCCGGAAGCGTAGTCGCGGCTCGGCAACCGGAGCTAAAGGCCCATACCGACCGGGGCTATAGCCCATTTCTATTGTAGTGCAAAACTATACAGAGTTTCCGACAACCGAAAAGAAGAACAAGTTTTTATGACTATACTCCGTATATAGTTATTAGTTGAGTAAAGTTGATAACCGGTCCTCAAACTTGTGAGGATGTGTCATCCCGGTCTTTAAACTTAAAAAGTGTGTTATTTTAGTCGTTAAGCTCTGTTCGGATCTCATATTCATCCAAACGGATTTAGTCCAACTTGTCAGCTCTATCTCTCACCTCTCAGCTCTCTCTCACGGTCATGGTGAACTCGCTGGTGCACCTGCGGCAGCGGCGACTTGCTCGCACTCTTGTGTCCGCAGCTGCTTGCCTGCGCGGCGCTTGGTACCGTGCCAATGCTCTCCCGGGAAGCCACCCCATCGAGCTCAGCACTGCCGAGACCAAGGACGCCACTCTACCGCGCTAAGGCTGGACCTAGACCTCGAGGCATTTGACGACGCCAACGTGGGGCTCCCGCGGACGAATGGCACTACGGGAGTGTCGTACGTACATGTATACGGGAGACAACAAGAAATCTGCGTCAAGACGTCAAGATCCTGAACTACCACCATGGCGTGTCGCGTCGTCGAGGATATCTCGAGCCCATCCATGTGCATGCAGTCAGTGCCAACGTACCGATCCCTGGACTGGTCCGTTGTACCGCGTGCGAATCGTATGTGCTGCTCGCGACTCAGTCGAGCGAGCGCTGCCGCTGGCCGCGCCGCCACTCCTGCCGCACCCAGGAGGCGAGCGCGCTGGCCGCGGGCCGGGCCGTCGCGTCGGGGAAGGCGAGCTCGCGCGGCCGGTCGCACCACCGCCCCTGCCACGGCGGGCAGGCGTGCGCGCAGGCCGCGTCGTCGCGTCAGCAGCAGGCGAGCGCGTGCCGCAGGTCCGCGAGGAGCCGCCGCGCCGGGGACAGGCGAGCGCGTGCTAACATTCGCGCCGCCGCCGCTGCCAAGTCAGGCTGCATGCAGCACCATCACCTGCTGCTGCTGCATCGCGCCGCCGCCTGCCGACCACGCTCCACTAGGGAGCAGCAGCTCGGCCATGAGAGTAAGAAGACGACTTTTTTTAAAATAACCCTCTCACGAAGATTACAAATATTCGTGTAATTTTTGTGTCTAGGTGATTTTATATATAACCCCATTGATATTCTATTTGAAGCAATCAAGTCTTATCTTGGAACGCGGACATGAGTCCATATACCCGTTAGGATGAATATAACACCTGGACAAAGTCTAAGGACCGAAATGACACACTTTATGAGTTAGGGAACCGAGATGACACACCCTTTACAAGTTCGAGGACCGGACGTGGACTTTACTCTTATTAGTTCCTTATTTATATATATTTATTTGCATGGCTTATTGAATGAAACATGTTTACTAAGTTCATTCAGCAGCAGCTCTTGAGAGCTCAGCAGAGAATGAAGAACCAATCTGATAAAAATAGGACAGAAAGGGAATTCAAAGTGGGTGACCAAGTTTATTTGAAACTATAGCCTCATTTGCAGTCTTCAGTAGTTATGAGAAGTAACAATAAGTTGGCATTCAGATTTTATGGTCCATTTGCAATTCTGGCAAGAGTAGGCAAAGTGGCTTATAAATTGGATTTGCCTCATACATCCTTGATACACCCAATTGTTCATCTCTTAGCTAAAGAAGCATGTGCCACCGCACACTGAGGTATTGGAATCCTTAGAATCAGTGGCTACTGACCCTTCTGTCCATGTCTTGCCGATTCAGGTGCTACAAGAGAAAGAAGCCTTTTACCTACGTGCCATTATAAAAGATCCAAATGACCTGTGTACCATTGCAATTTTAAAAACTTCCTCAGTACCTTTGTCCGAAGTTTCTTTTACCTATGTGCCACTTCCGTTAATTTTGCCTATAACAGCAGCTAACGGCCAGTGAAAAAGACGCTTTTGCCCTTAATAGTAGAATGCATCAAAATTTTCATTCTTTCTCCTGGTGCCACTGTAACATCACTTTTTTTCTCTATAAAAGTTTGCTACCTTGCTCTTCCGCGTTCCAGCAGGACGTTTTTATTTTTTTTTCCATTTTCCATGTTTGCTTTTCGAGAGTGTTTTAACAAACTGTATGTCAAAACTAAAATACGAATCGTTAAGAGCATAATTTATGTAGAGATCAAAATAAAAAAAACATGTATTTCTAAGGACATTCCGTATTGCTTATGTTTAACTATAGGAGAGGATAGATAGAGTAGGTGAGGCAAGCAGACACGAGGATCTGGTCGATCACAATTTTAGAGGTCGGCAAAGGCAGCGCAACCAGGACGGTTCCGGAGATTATAGAGTTACTCCCTCCATCCCAAATTATAAGTCATTCCAAGAATCTTGGAGAGTCAAAGTTTTTCAACTTTGACCAAAATTATAGAGAAAAATATGAAGATTTATAACATCAAATATGTATATTATGAAAATATAACCAATAGAGAATCTAATTGCACTTAGTTGGTATCATAAATATTATTATATTTTTATATAAATTTGGTCAAAGTTGGAAAAGTTTGACTCTCCAAGATTCTTGGAACGTCTTATAATTTGGGATGGAGGGAGTACTATATATTGATGATTGCTTAAATCAAGTTATTTGACTTGCAATTTATAAGTTAGAGGGTGTTTTAACTTGGTAAATTATAAAATATCGTTGATTAAATTCCAAGAATTCTATTGACGTTTCTTAAATTTTAGAGTTTCATGGAGGTGCCTTTCATTCCCAATGATTACGATTTAACACAACTAAACGAACTTAGTATTGAGAATAATATTTATTATACTTATAATGTGGGAGCTTATAATTTGGAATATGGAGAGAGTATTATATTGTCACAAGCAAATAGTTAGTCCCTCTCCTTTAAAAATAAATGTTGTTCTCGCTTTTTTTAGGTGTTAAATATTTTTAACTTTAACTAAATATAGAAAAAAAAATTAATATTTATAGTACAAAATTAGTATCATTATATATAGTAAATTTGACTAATACAAATAGCATAGAGACAGTTATTTTACATGCAAGGAGTACTGCATTTAGATCGACCCCGACGATGTTTTATTCTGGCTTCGCCCCTGCCTACGTGCTGGCCTACTGGAGACTGCAGACAGCCACGAGACGAGGAGCTTCTGGAGAGCCTCTGCAGCACTCGAGGGAGATCAAGACGAGCAGTTGCCGTTTCTATTGTATTTTTTTCTTTTTTATGTTGACATAAATTACTTTTTTATTTTTTTGTCTTAGCTGTTGCTAGTACGCTGTGATGTGATAGTTTATTGTGACCTTTATTATGCGAAAAAATTAAACCGTAAACGTACGGTTATTATGGGACAGAGGGAGTAGCAAGCAGCAGTTGTATGTACGAGTCCGGTCGCACTGTAACGGCTGCTACTTGTTAGTTGCTAGATTCTCACGGTACAAATAAATGTGACGATCTTGTGCACGACACATGCTTCTAGTTCCAGCACAAGAAAAGTTAATGAACGGACGATGTATTTAACTCTTAATTTAAATTTGTTATATTTATTAAAAAATTCAAATGCACACATACGAGCTGTTAAAGTGATTTCTTGTATAGTGCTATAGAGAAAAAAATGAAGTTACAGTGGCATCAGGAGAAAGAATGGAAATTTCAATGCATTCTACAACTAAGGGCAGAAGCGTCTTTTCCACGGACCGTTAGCTGCCGTTACCGGCAAAATTAACGGAAGTGGCATACAGATAAAAGAAACTTCGGACAAGGGTATTGAGGAAGTTTTTAAAATTATAATGATACACACGTCATTTTGATCTTTTATAATGGCACGTAGGTAAAAAAACTCAAGAGAAAATGGTGCTCCATGGGCGTTCCATGGTACAACGAGTGTTGGTCCAGTGGAGTGATTGCCCTAAAGGTCTAGCAACTTAGGACGACGCTCTTACTGCACGCGCGAGCGCTAGGAATCGTAACGACGCGTGCGCGCTCCGAGGGATAGCAACGCGTGTGCACTTGAAAAGATACTCGGAGGGATAGCGACGCGTGTGCACTTAAAAAGATACGAACGTACGCTTCTGCTGCTACTTCTAGTTCCCCTGTCTGGATTCTGCTACGTATCATTCTCTTGTCTAGCTTTCTAGCGCTAGGAATCATAACTAATGGACCTTTTGGATTTCTACGAGCTATTTTTTTTCTCTTTCGGGACAACGGGTTTATAGGAGAAGAAAAGGACGGGGAAGGTTTTATATACATATGGATGCGAAAGTTTTTTAAAAAATAATATAGCTTATACGTTCCATAATATTTTATATAATATTTTTAATTTAAACAACACTGTTGACACCAGATTTTTGCACGCACAAAAACATGATAGGTGGACCCAGCCAGCAGAGAAGAAGGGATTCGGCAAGCGATCGGATGACTATTTGGTCCTCAGGGTTTCGGTGCATGCTTGTGCGGTCGGCTATTTTACAAGGCGGTGGTTCCATTCGGGAGATGGATGTTGCAAGCAAAGCCGGCTTGCACGAGGAGACACGTGACAATAGAAGACGCCAAAAGGATTAGGAAGTAGGATTTGTATCTTTCCATTTTTTATTATGTAAATCGTAATCGTTTAGGATTCGTTTTTCGTCTAGGGTATAAATATAAACCCTCGGCCATTGTAAAATTGTTCACAACCATATCAATACAAATCGGCCCCGTGCCACCTTCGAGTGCCTAGTCGTGTCGTCGAGTTCTTCGAGAGGAATCATCGATCCATCGACCTCCGTGAGTACCGGCAACCTGGCTATCATGTCTAGTATCATGCGGTGGATTTAGATATGATGCAAGTAGTCTCGTATGTTAAGCTTAGTATCGTGCGGCGGATTTAAGCTTATGACGGGAAGTTTTTGCTTATGCCTTGTATCGTGCGGCGGATCAAGTCATGAGTAAAAATAGTTATCGGCTCTATTAGATTTGACAGATCTAATAGATTCATTAAGTTATCATGTGTTATATGTTTTATTTATTTAATTCTTGTAACACTCTTTTGCCCAATCTAGATTGATCTTTGTTCAGCCTTGTCACACGAGTTTGCTTGTGCTCTCTTTTAATCATAAGATCATGATGGCCGAATCAACTTTCAATCTAGATTGTCACATGTTGCGGGTTCATGCATGTCAATCATGGTTAGGCTTTGATGAAACTAGGTGTCGTGCGGCAGATGCAGGTTTTAAATTAGTTTAATCGTGCTTGCTTGTTTGTTCCTTCTTCATGGACCCCAATTCGGCTGGTTTGCCGATTTTGGTTAAGCTTACACGAGTAATGAGCCTTTATAGATCTGTTCAAATATATGCATGCTTTTAGCTTGTTATAACTAGATTGTATCATGCGGTGGATTAATCTAATTATAAGAAGTGGTGTAGACTTACAGCAAGTGGTATCATACGGTGGATTAGCTTTGCTTGAGTTTATACCTGACCGGTTTATGAAGACTAAACGTGCGGCAGATTAGTTAGATTAGCCTATGCATGTGTTGTTTGAATAGATCTATGTTTGCAAGTTACATGTTTATAATATCTTTAATTTGTTCAAGCATGTCTTTCTTTACATATGCATTCGGCAGTTAATATGCTTTACATACTCTGTTCTCATACTAGCCGAATGACTTTGTAAACTTGCTCTGACAGACAGCTTCTATAGCTGTGTGCCGTCGTGATTGGCTTTCAAAGCCGTACATATGAAACTGTCTGGTTTTATCTGACATGTTCCAAAGGTATTCTCATAGTTTTTCTCTCTTGTTGGTTTTCAGGTCAAACCGACTGGCACGTCTCCGGGTTCAGCACATTCCGGGCACCCGATTGAAGCTAGCTTTTTGGCTTGCTGTGTGCTTGGCGTGAGGTATCACGTTTTGCGTCAACAAACACATAAAAAATAAAAACAGTTATCGGTCAAAAAAACTCAAAAAGAAGAGAACATCCTGTACATATGTATTTGAAAAAATAACTAATATAAAACAGATATAGTTGTCTTTCTTCAAAATTAGAAAATAGTTGTCAGTAATACCTAAAAAGATAAGGTAAAAATATATTAAAAAATAAATAAAGTTTTTTTAAGCTTTACATTTGTGTATGTTAAAAATATAACTAGTACAAAAGTTAAAATTTGATTTCTAAATTTGAAAAATTTAAATTATGACATTACAGACTTTGTAATGAAATGCTAGATTCTTAAAAAATTATACTTAAAATTCATAAACTTTAAACTAATGTGTCATGCTAGCATCGTAACTTTATACTAAAAATTTTAGAACTTGTAATTGGTTCAAACACTTTGTGCTATGATATCTATAAAATCTTTATACAACTAGATTCAAGATTTTTCACTATAACATTATAAAACTTTATACTACTAGGTTAAAAAATTTGCATTCAGAATTTATAAGAACTTTGAACTATCATATAAGAAAAACTTTATACTGCTAGATTTAATACTTTAATTTATTAAATTATAAACTTTTGTATCAATAACTCTAAAACTTTACACTCAGAAATTATAATATTTAAACCATCATATTATAAACTTTAAACTATTAGGTTTTAAAGTCGTATATTAGAAAACTTTATATTTCTAAGTTAAAAACTTTACACTCGGAATTTATGCTTTAAAAATCTATAAAACTTAGTACTGCTAGGTGAAAACCTTTATATTCAGAAATTAAATAAAAACTTCAGATTATAATAATATAAACTTTGTTTTAATAGCTTCAAAATCTAACAATATAGAATATAATTGAAAACTTTAAACTTTAAGATTCAAAACTTTACACTCAGAATTTACATAACTTTCAACTATGACATTACAAACTTTGTATTGCTAAGTTTAGAACGTTGCATTTAGAAAATATGAAAAACTTTAAAATATCACATTATAAAACTTTGTGATAGTAGGTTAAAAACTTTAAACTATCACATTATAAACTTTATACTGCTAGAATGAAAACCTTTTCATTCGAAATTATATAAACTTTGAACTATAATATACCTTTTCATTCAGAATTATATAAACTTTGAACTATGATATTACAAACTTTGTGTTTATGATTTAAAACTTTAAATTACAATATTACAAACATTGTACTATTAAGTTGAAGACTTTACACTCAAAATTAAATAAAAGCTTTGGATTGTCGCATTACAAACTTGTAGTGCTACATTTAAAGATTTGAACTATCATATTATAAACATTGTAATGCTAGGTTGAAGACTTTACACTCAGAATTTATAAAAAAACTAAACTATGACATTACAAAACTTTGTTGTTGCTATAAAAAAAGTGTTACACTGCTAGGTTGTTGTCAACTTTGTATTTTAAAATTTAAATGTTTTAATTTTAAATTTATTTTTAAAATTGACAAACTTTATATCGGTACATTTAAAACTTTATATTTCTAGCTTTAAAACTTTGTAATTACAGGCTTAGTATTAGCATATTTAAAATTTTGTATTTCAAAAAATTAAAACTTTATTTTTGACATACAAGAACTTTATATAAAAATATTTTAAACCTTGTATTTCAAAGTTTAAAGTTTATAATTTCTAACTTTACATTTGAAATGTAGAAACTTTTACCAACATATTTAAAATAATATAAACTTTGTACTGTTAGGTTTAAAATTTTGTGATTTTAAAACTCTACACCTAAATTTAGAACTTTTATATTATTTTTTTAGAAACTCGGTACTAAAACTTTATACACCTAAAGTGAAACCTTGTAATTTAAAATTTTGCATTAAGTTTTCAAAAACTTTATACACGTAAAGTGAAACCTTGTAATTTAAAATTTTGCATTAAGTTTTGAAAACTTTTTACTACTACATTTGAAACTTTGGAGGCCTAAGCACAAAACTTTAT
This sequence comes from Coix lacryma-jobi var. lacryma-jobi, assembly GCA_009763385.1. Lineage (NCBI taxonomy): Eukaryota > Viridiplantae > Streptophyta > Magnoliopsida > Poales > Poaceae > Coix > Coix lacryma-jobi. The sequence continues at coordinate 71,112,999 of CM019831.1, read as the reverse complement.
AATCACGTAAATTATCTCAAAATATATCGAACATGGATCTACTTTTGTAGATCTCGCCATAATGAAGATAATGGTGCAAACGGAATTAAAAATAGATGTTCCACGAGAAAGTTATCGTATTTTAAAGTTTTTATACTGTTTGGAAACGTTAAAAAAGCATATCTGACAACAACTTACGTGCTCTCTCTCATGTTTATCGTTCGGTTCCCGCATCACAACGCTATAGGCTCGTTATTTGGTCCCACTCTCCTTGCGCCACGTGTCCGTTAGACTTATTACTTGGTCCTACTCTCCTTACATCATGCGTCCGTGCGCTGTTACCTGACGTAGCGCACGCGCGCTTAATAGTGATTTGGAACTTAGGAAGAACCTGAGGACATGCAACGACGCTATCCTTCAGCTTGGGGCAAGTTGCTGGTAAAGGAAGGAATATTGTCATGAGCAACAGAGCTGGGAGAAAGAAGAAGTATAGTGGCTGATATAGAAGTTGGGCCTCGCTTGTTGGTCCTTAGTCTGGGTTTGGCCTAAGTAGGCGTAGGGGCTCGACCCAGTTGGTCGGCATGGAGTTGGCTTATATAAGGCCATATGTAATCATGTGGAGAGGAGATTAACGAATAACGAACATCAGAAATTCCCCAATTTATCTCTTCTGTTCTTGAGAACTCTAGTCTAAAAATCCATCCAAAAATCTAAACATGTCCCATCTTGCTGTTCCACTTTCAAATTCCATTTCAGTTACCTTGGTTCGTGACAGAATGCTTGAACGTCTTTGGGCAAATTCAGTTGTTCTTACTTCCAAATTTAGAGTAGCTTGCTGCGAGGAAGGACAAATGGAAGACTGAGCTTCACTTCATGATCCATGTTCATACATGCTTAAACTTATCCCATGCTTAGATGTAGTTAGATACGTTTACTTTATAAAAAAATGCTATGTATGCAAATTCAGCTTTATTTCTTACTATACCAAAAGCATATTCCTTTGCTTATATATATTGGGTAAGTCCTGTCGAGTACAATCATGAATCCCTAATGGATATTAGTGGCCATGTCATCCCGCCAACACCGACAAACTAGGTGAATGGCATAAGCCTGTCTAGACTATGGTGGTAACCTCCATGGACAAAGGCGGCTGTTAGTTATAAGTTAGATTTGATCCGTAGCATAGAACTTTCAACATATAGGAAAAACATAGTAGCCTTAGTAGGATAGTCATCCGGTTCTCGCTACACATAGGTTAGTTAGTTTATCCACTAATTTTGTGCGATTAACGTACTAATTTGATAAGATCCATAATACGTATATAATTTGTGCTGATTTATGCAATCTTTTGTTGAGATATAATCTTGATTTGTTGTGCTATATTGGTACGATACACAAGTGGGTGTCCTTTTTTTTATAAAAAAACGAGCTGTGTCTTAATATGGTGAAGTTAGCGGGTGGTATTTTCTTGGGATCATTGAGGTTGATTAACTTAAATCAGATTTGTTAAACGGATGATAATCGATTCAGGTAAATTAGGGATCGGATTTGCTATATTTCAAACGTCTGAAATATTGTTGGAGTATGATCCGAATTCTAACGTGAGTCCTACGGGGACGCCTGAAGGCCCACGGTCCGGATTATATATTTAGCGGATTTGTTTCCGTATTTGACTAGTAGTCAGTCCACCCTATAAACACATCTTGTAAGCCGCACGGGAAGAGTTGAGAGATAGATAACTCATTATATTCCCTGTGTTCTGTAAACTCTCATCATACAGTGAAGATCGCCGGTTGGCGCCCGTGGTTTTTTCCCGCAAGGGTTTTCCACGTAAACCACGTAAAAATCTGTGTCTCGTGTTCGATCTATTATTGCATTATTTGCTAACAATTGGTATCAGAGCCAGACACGAGATTGAAAAAAAAAATTAGGGTTTTATTCCCTGTTCGCTTGAAGCCGCCGCCGTCGAGTTTTTCCGTCGACAATTTTGAATCGGCGACTCGGACGACTCGAGTCCAAGGCGGAGTTCGATTGGTGATGCTGCACGTCTGTGAGTTCGTTTTTGGAGTTCAAGTCGGACGGACGACACGTTTTGATCTACAAAAGCTGAGCGCCTTCTGCTTTTGTCATCCACTGCTGTGCTGGTTGTGATTTTTTGGTCGTGCGCACGAATCAAGGTGATTAGAAGCTTTCTGCTGCTGTTGGTGAGTTGAATTTTTTTGTTACTGCGCACGCTGGACCAAGGCGTCTCTTGACGTGAGATTCAATTGGTGGAATTCTGCTACGTGCACATAGAAGGCAACCAGGAGGTGTTCAGGCTATTTGCTGTTTGTACACAAATAGTGTACCAGGCTGCAGATTTTATTGTTTCGTGCACACGAAGCGTACCAGATTTTCTGCAGATTTTATTCTTGCTGGTTATTGCTGTTTTTTCCTTCACCATGTCTTCAGTGAAGTATGATATTCCTCAACTGGATCGTGACACAAGGTTCGCTCTATGGCAAGTTAAGATGAGGGTTATTCTTACACAGGCTGATGTGGATGACGCTCTTGATAAATTCGGTAACAAGGATTCTAAGTCTTAGACCGACGAGGAGAAGAGAAAAGATCGTAAGGCCTTATCCCAAATTCAGCTTCATCTTTCAAATAATATTTTGCAAGATTGTCTGCAGGAGAAAACTGCAGCTGCTTTATGACTCAAATTAGAGTCAATTTGCATGTCTAAGGATTTGACAAGCAAGATGCCTATGAAGATGAAGTTGTATACGCACAAGTTGCAAGAGGGTGGTTCTGTGATTAACCATCTCACGGTCTTCAAGGAGATCGTTTCTGATCTACAAGCTATGGAGGTAGATTATGATGATGAGGATTTGGGTCTCATTCTTTTGTGCTCTTTGCCTAGTTCCTTTGCAAACTTCAGAGATACACTGTTATATAGTCATGATACTTTGACACTTGATGAGGTTTCTGAGGCATTGCATGCCAAAGAAACGATGAAGTTGATGGTGTCTTCTGAAGGTTCTACTTCCAATGGAGAAGCGTTGTCTGTTCGTGGGAGGACAGAAAATAAATCAAACAATGGCAATAGAGCCAAAAGTTCCAATGGTTATAAAGGCCGATCAAAATCTCGAAGCAAGGGAGATAAATTTTGCAAGTATTGCAAGAAGGACAATCATTTTATCACCGAATGTTATAAATTGAAGAACAAAGAGAAGAGAGCTGGCACATACAGAGAAAAAGATAAATCCAATGATGAAGGTAATGCTTCTGTTGCTGCTTCTAAGGCAGATGTTTCTACTGGTGATATGCTTGTTGCTTTTGCTGGATGTGCAACTAGTAGTGATGAATGGATTCTTGATTCCGCTGCTTCATTTCATATATGCATTAATAGAGATTGGTTTGTCACCTATGATTCCCTCCAAGGTGGAGGTTCTGTTAGATTAGGTGATAACAGTTGAAAGTGCATTCGCCCCTAATGTGGGTTTTGGCTAATTAATGACAATCAAATTAGGGACTAACCAGTTTATAAAAGCATGTATGTAGGTGTTAGTCCTTTGAAAGATTTGAAACGTTGAAATCTCGTGAACAAAGCACGTAGGATATTTTTGGACATAAAGATGCCTAGCTCAAGTGGTAGTTTAAAATTTCAATTTTAAACTTGAGTTATAGGTAAACCGGACTATGAAGAGGGTCACAAAGTAAGTTGGCTAGATATGGAGAAAAGTGCTCAAATCGACTAACCTTAGTTCGCTTGAGAGACACCGCACAATCAGGAACACATAGAGGGTAATTTCATATGGTCGGTGGTACCGACCACGGCTTCTCTGCGCAGCGCTCAAACACCCTCTCTGTGTTGGTCAAAAATGACCTGGCGGTAGTACCGCCATAACCTCGGTACTACCGCCCGCGGTGGTACCGACGCAAGGTCGGTAGTAACCTGGTTTTGCAACCCTCTCTGTGTAGAGTTGTATTTGACCTAGCGGTGGTACCGCCATATCCTCGGTACTACCGCCCGCGGTGGTACCGACCCATGGCTGGTAGTTTCCAAGTTTGCAAGGCTCTCTGTCCGCGCTGAATTTGGTCTGGCGGTAGTACCGCCATTACCTCGGTAGTACCGCCCCCGGTGCTACCGACCCAAGGCCGGTGGTAACCAAGTTTGCAGAGCTCCCTGTGTAGAATTGAAAATGGCCTGGCGGTAGTACCGCCATAACCTCGGTAGTACCGCACGCGGTGGTACCGACCGAGGTCGGTAGTATCTTGGTTTCGCGAAGCTCTCTGTGTTGAGTTGAAAATCGCATGGCGGTGGTACCGCCATAACCTCGGTACCACCGACCTCGAAGGTACCGACCTTTGGGCGGTAGTTTCCAAGGGACCAAGTCCCTTTGTGAGATGCTCTCTATTCGCAGCCAATTTGGCCTGGCGGTAGTACCGCCATAACCTCGGTACTACCGCCCGCGGTGGTACCGACGTGAGGACGGTGGTTGCTTGTTTGGTCAAATCTGGATTCTTTCGACCGTTGTGAACTGGTCGGTGGTACCGGCCAGGGGTGATCGGTGGTACCGACCAGCCTCGGGACTGAGGGAGTATAAATGTCTCTCCTCTTCTCTTTCCACGGTAACCCACTCACTCTATACACTTATTGCTGACCTAACTCGAGACAAACACTCTCCAAGCATTGACTCACCCCCTCTCTCTCCCCCTTTGCTCCTAGATTCATTCCCTTGCGAGATTTGAGCTAGGGAAGTGAGATTCGAGAGTGGGAAGCATCAATCTTCGACTTGAGCACTTGGTTTCCATCTTGCCGGCTTGCTTTGTGTCTTTTACTCTTGAGCTCTTTGAGCTCTAGCCGGTTAGGTGTTCTTCGTGGTAGCCCGTATTGATTTACTTGTGAGGGCTCCCCGAAGCGTTTGTATTACCCTGAGATTTCTAATAGAGATACTCTCGTAGCCTTTGTGGTTGCTTGAGTGAGGCGAGGAGGTGAAATAGACTCCGACCTTTGTGGTCACCTCAACAACGAGGAAGTAGGCACTCCTTAGTGGATTGGCCGAACCTCGGGATAAATCGCGTGTCCCGTGTGCTTGTTGTTGTTGTCCCTATTTTCTCTACTTCACTTGTTATTGTGTTCTTCGTGTTCTTCCTATCCCTATCTCTTTCTTAGGTTGGGAAGGCTCGATCTACATCAAGGGGAGCAACCAAGGTTTGGTGAGAGTAGATTTACCATATATCATTCTTAGAAAAGTGGGCCAGAAACTTGTATTATCTTCATAGCTTACATTCATCGGATTTGTAGTTTCTTTTAGGATCCCGGTTGTGCCGTTTGTTTGTGTCGGTAGTACCGGTGTTTCACACCCGGTAGTACCTACCCAAACAAACTGGCCTCTCCGGTAGCTATCTAACTACATCTTATAGTTTGTGAAGTTTCAGATAGTCAAAAATCACCTATTCACCCCCCCTCTAGGCTGATTCGGTCCTTTCAACAGTCCACGTGATATTGTTGGCATTGGATCCATTCAAATTAAAATGCATGATGGCATTGTTAGAACTTTGACTGACGCGAGGCATATTCCAAGTATGAGCAAGAATCTTATTTCTCTGAGTACTCTTGATGCTAAAGGGTACAAGTACTCCGGTGGAGATGGAGTTTTGAAGGTGTCAAAAGGTTCTCTTATTGTGATGAAAGGTGAATTGAAATCTCCAAATTTGTACCGTCTTTGTGGTACTACAATTACAGGTGATGCTGCTGTAATTTCTAGTTCGTCATCTAATTCTGATGCTACTGATCTATGGCATATGCGTCTTGGACATATGAGTCAGCAAGGCTGAAAGCCCAAGTTTGGTTTTGGATAATTGATGAAACCCATTGGACTAACCTTTGTCATTAAGTGTTTGATTAGCAAAAGGTGGTCCATGGCTCAAGTGAAGCATGATGATGGACATGTGATGCAATGATCAAGTAATTGGTCGTAAGATGGTCCATATCTTCACTAGAAGAAAAGAAGAAAGAGAAAAATAAGAGAGCTCAAGGCAAAGGTATAACCAATAGGCTTTTTTGTTTTGGCACTCAAGACACCATAGAGGGTGTGAGTGTATTTAGGATAGATAGTCGTACTATCAAGAGGAGAAATTCATAGCATACGGTTATCAAGTTGCCTCTAGTTGCATTTGCATATAACGTAACTAAAATGAGGCGATAAATCCTTTGAAAAATGCTTTGAAAATGCTAACACACTTGCACAAGGTGGTGTACTCTTGGTGGTGTTGGCACTTTTGCAAAGGAGAAGAAATCGGAAGTGAAGAAAAGCGGTCAGGGAGCATCGGACGCTGAAAGACGGGAGCGTCGGACGCTGGCTGAGCGTCCGATGGTAAGCCCGAGGCTCAGCGCGGAGGGCTCGGGCGAACCGGAGTTTGAGCATCCGATGGCTCGGGCGAAACGGAGGCTGCGCTCGAGGCCAAGGCCTGGCTCGAAGGCTCGAGGCCGAGGCCTGGCTCGAAGGCTCGAGGCCGAGGCCTGGGTCGAAGACTCGAGGCCGAGGCCTGGCATGGAGGCTCGGGCGAATCAGAACTTGAACACCCGAGGCCGAGGCCTGGTTTCAGGGGCTCGGGCGAATCGTAGATGAACGCCCGAGGCCGAGGCCTGGTTTCAGGGGCTCGGGCGAATCGTAGATGGAACGCCCGATGTCGAGGTCTGACCGGACGCTGCTAAAAACAGCGACCGGACTCGCCTGTACCACTGTTCATGAGAGGCATCAGGTTCAAATAAATTGATCGTACGCTGAGTGAGTCCGGTCACTGGTGACCGGACGAGTTCGGTCGATAAAAATCCTCTCTGGAACCTCTCTGAGTTTGACCGGACGCTGAGTGAAATATATGACCGGACGTGTCAGGTGCAAATGATGTAGAGTCCGGTGATCATGAAGCTTTTCGTGCAAATTAGCCGTTGGACGTATCGACGCGTCCGATGAGTGATCAGAGGGTCCGGTGTACTCTTTTGGCGCAGTAGTCGTTGGGCGATCAGACGAATGTCGTTGATTTCACGCGGACACTTGGCGGCCATCTGGCGATCGGACGCAGTAGGAGCGTCCGGTGCTCACTCGGCAGTGCGTCCGGTCACCGCGATTTTTACGCAGTGAACAGGTAACGGCTCTTTTTGTTTGAGGGGCTTATAAATATGAGTTGGTCGGCTCAGGGGACATCTCTCTTGCACATTTGAACATCTTTGTGATCCCTAGAAGCTGAGCACTCCCCTCCCACTCATCTCTTTTGCTTGATTGCGAATTCGAAGTGAGATTGAGTGAAACCAAGAGCTTTGCATTGTGATCTTGCATTCTAGAGGCATCTTGGTGATTGTTGTTGCGGATTTCTTTTTACTCTTGGCACTTGCCGGTGCCTAGACGGCTTGGTGGCAGCGGAGGAAGATTGGCACGAGTTGGTGATTGTTCGTGGCCATCCCGACGACTTTGTGAGGGGCTTGTACCTCCCCGGCGAAGAGCCAAAGGTAACTCCTAGTAAATTGCGCGTGTCATTGAGTTACCATTGCTTGGGGTAGGTTCTTGTGGCACTCTTGTGGAGAGCTCGGTGTGTGATACCGATTAGCCACCGAACCATGAAGCCTTGGTCGACACAACGAGGACGTAGCGTGCCGGCAAGCACGTGAACCTCGGGGATAAATCTTGTGTTCATATTGTGTCCCTTGGTGATTGGCATTCTATTGTAACATCAATTATCTTCTCTTCCCGGATCGGTAAAATCACACTACCACTCTCTTGTATTCCTTTGTTCATACTTGTTATAGAGTAACTTGTTTCCCTTGTTAATAATAGTAGTAGCTTTGCTAGTGTAGCTAGTTTAGTTTTGCTAGCTCTCTTGTTTAGCTCACTAGTTTAGTAAAGTAGTGACTTAGTCCTTGTGCGCCTTAGAAATCATAATTAACTAGACTTGCAAATAGGTGGCTTGCATTTGACATAGAGCTAGAGCAACCGCATTTATCGCTTTGTTTTTGTCTAACAAATTGCTCTAGCGCTTTGTAGAATTTCAAATTAGGCTATTCACCCCCCTCTAGCCAATTAGGACCTTTCAAGTGGTATCGGAGCCAAACACCGTTTGATTCAAAGGCTTAACAACCTACGGTGCAAATATGGCTCAAATTGTGTTCAACCATGTTGGGGGCAAACCACCGTACTTTGATGGGTCATCTTTTGATTATTGGAAGAGAAAGATGAAGATGTATCTTGGATCCATAAATGATAGGGTGTGGGAGGTCACACAAGATGGTTATGTTATTGTCAATGAAGAAGACCCCACCCCTAGAGAGCGTGAAAGCAAGCAATGCAACACAATGGCGCTCAACACTATATACAATGGCATTGATCCAAAAGTGTTTGAGCAAATCAAAGATCTTGAGAAGGCAAATGAAGTATGGGCAAGACTAGAAGAAACATATGAGGGCACTTCAACGGTAAAAAGTGCAAAATTGTACATGCTCAAAGATAAGCTCACAAGCTTCAAGATGAAAGAGGATGAAACAATCCCGGAGATGTTCTATAGGCTCCAATGCATCATAAATGATCTCAAGAGTTTGGGAGAGAAAGTGAAGGATGAAGACTTCACTCACCGGTTCTTGAGTTGCTTGCCCAAGCGATTCAAGACATTGAGGACCATCATCATGAGAGGAGGATTGCAAAATGTGACACCAAATGAAGTCCTTGGTGATGTAATGACCGAAGATCAATACAATGATGGTGGCGATGATGAGGAGGTGAAGAAAGAGGAAAAGAAGAAGAGCGTGGCATTCAAAGCCACTTCTTCATCCAAGAGCAAGAGCAAGGGCAAGGCAAAGCTAGAATCAAGTGATAGTGAAGATGAAGATTCTAGTGATGATGATGAGGCCATGGCACTTCTAGTAAAGAAGTTTGGAAGATTCATGAAGAAGAAAGGCTATGGTGCAAGAAAGAGAAGGGACAACAACAAGAACAAGGGCTATGTGAGAAGATGCTATAAGTGCAAGAGTGAAGATCACATGATAGCCGATTGTCCTCAAAATAGTGACAATGATGATGAAGCAAAGAAGAAGAAGGACAAGAAGGAAAAGAAGGAGAAGAAGCTCTCTTTCACCAAGAAAAAGAAAGGTGGATCCTATGTTGTGACATGGGATAGTGATGCATCATCCGATAGTGATGATGAAGAGCACAACAAGATGAAGAAGAAGGCACTTGCAAGTATTGCTATCAACAAAAAGCCTTCTATCTTTGACACTCCATCTACATGCTTGATGGCAAGGCCATCCAAGGTACCTTCCTATGATGAGAGTGATGATGATGATGATGATAATGAAAATGAATACACTAATGAAGAGCTTATGGACATGTTTGAGCAAGCTCATGCTTGCTTTGAGAAGAAGAGGAAGGAGTGCAAGGAATTGCGCATGAAGGTTAGCCTTCTTGAGCAATCTCTTGATGAGCTCAAGCTAACTCATGAGAGGCTAGAAGTAGCCCATGAGAAGCTTGATAAAGCTCACACTAGGCTTGAAGAAGCCCACTCCTCTCTCCTCACTCAAACCAAGATTGAGGACATTGCTCAAACATGTGACATAGGTGTAACATGTGACTTAATTAATGAAACATTTTACACACCTATTGTCATTGCACCTCCAAATGCTTCATCTAGTTCATGCTCCACCGATGCATCTAACTCAAACATAAAAGATGGTTTTACTTGTGATGCATCATTAATAGTGGAAAATGAAACATTAAAGAAGGAGGTGAATGAGCTCACTCGTGCTTTAGGCAATGCCTATAGTGGAGATGCCCGCTTGCTTAAGTGCTTGGGTAGCCAAAGATTTTCTCATGTGAAAGAAGGGATTGGCTATACCCCCAAGAAGGGCAACACATCCTTTGCTCCTCACAAAACTAGTTTTGTGAAGGGAAATGGAAGCTATTGCATGAAATGCAAGCAATCCGGGCATACCGAGCATAATTGCCATAAAAAGAACATAAACAAGAACAAACCAACCAACTTTGGTAAATCAATTAAGTTTGATTCTTGTTATGTGCTTTACAAGGGTGTTAATAGTGTAAGAGCTAAGTTTGTTGGTACACCTAAGGAGGGCTCAAAGAAGAAAGCCATTTGGGTACCAAAGAGCTTAGTCACTAACCTTGGAGGACCCAACAAGATTTGGGTACCTAAACATTGAATCTTCTTGTAGGTAAATTACAAAGCCGGAGGAAGGCATTGGGTGCTTGATAGTGGGTGCACTCAACACATGACCGGGGATTCTAGAATGTTCAACTCAATCAACACAAATGAAGAAGACTTCAAAGTTGATAGTATCACATTTGGTGACAATAGTGAAGGCAAGGTCAAGGGACTTGGTAAGATTGCTATATCCAATGACTTGAGCATCTCAAATGTCTTGCTAGTAGAGAGTTTGAACTTCAACTTGCTATCGGTAGCTCAAATATGTGATCTTGGTTTCAATTGCAACTTTGGTATTGATAATGTGATGATCACTAGTAGTGATGGAACCAACCTAGCATTCAAAGGATTTAGATATGGAAACCTATACTTAGTTGATTTTGATGCAAAGGAAACTCAATTGACAACATGCTTGATCACTAAGTCTAGTATGGGTTGGTTATGGCATAGAAGGCTTGGTCATGTTGGAATGAAGCAACTAAATAGATTGATCAAATATGACTTAGTTAAGGGCTTGAAAGATGTTGTGTTTGAGAAGGACAAACTTTGTAGCTCATGTCAAGCCGGCAAACAAGTTGGAAATACTCATCCTATGAAAAGTGAAATGAGCACTACTAAAGCATTTGAGCTATTGCATATGGATTTATTTGGGCCAACTACATACACTAGCATTGGTGGCAATAAGTATGGTTTTGTGATTGTGGATGACTTCACTAGATACACATGGGTATTCTTTCTTGGTGACAAAAGTGAAACTTTTGCTACATTCAAATCTTTTGTCAAGAGAAGTCAAAATGAGTTTGAAACAACTATCAAGAAAGTGAGAAGTGACAATGGGAGTGAGTTCAAGAACACAAGAATTGAAGAGCTATGTGATGATTTTGGCATTAGGCATCAATTCTCGGCAAAGTACACTCCTCAATCAAATGGGATAGTAGAAAGAAAAAATAGAACCTTGATTGATATGGCAAGATCCATGCTTAGTGAATACAATGTGAGTCAATCTTTTTGGGCCGAAGCCATCAACACGGCTTGCTACTCTAGCAACCGCTTATATTGCCATCCTATGTTGGAATTGACACCATATGAGCTATTAAATGGAAGAAAGCCCAATATTGCATACTTTAGAGTATTTGGTTGCAAGTGCTATATATTGAAGAAGGGTACAAGATTGAGCAAGTTTGACAAGAAGTGTGATGAAGGGTTCCTACTTGGATATTCAACTACAAGCAAAGCATATAGAGTATGGAACTTGGCTAGTGGAATACTTGAAGAAGTTCATGATGTAGAATTTGATGAAACCAACGGATCTCAAGATGAAAATGAGAACATAAATGATGTGAGAGGCACTCAATTAGTGAATGCAATGAAGAACATGGATGTTGGTGATATTAGGCCAAGAGAAGTGATTGATGTTGAAGATGACAAAGAGCAAGTGGTCACCATCCCAAGTGAGCAAGATAGTGATTCTCAAATACAAAATCAACAAGTGGCTAGTTCATCATCCCCCAATGTGCAACAAGCGGATCAACCAAGTACAAGCAATACAAATCAAGTGCTACAACCTTCAAGCATAGCAAGAGATCATCCCTTAGATTTGGTTATTGGTGGCATTCAAAGTGGTGTTCAAACAAGATCAAGATTGGCAATGTTTTGTGGGAACTATTCATTTGTGTCAACTATTGAACCAACCAAGATTGAAGAAGCTTTGAAGGATGTTGATTGGGTTAATGCCATGCATGAAGAGCTAAACAACTTCACAAGAAATGAAGTTTGGGAATTGGTTGAGAGGCCAAAGAGCTATAATGTTATTGGTACTAGATGGGTATTCCGCAACAAGCAAGATCAAGATGGCCTAGTGGTAAGAAACAAAGCAAGATTGGTAGCACAAGGTTACACTCAAATTGAAGGGCTTGACTTTGGAGAGACATATGCACCGGTTACAAGATTGGAAGCAATTAGAATCCTATTAGCTTATGCTTGTGCTCATAACATCAAGCTATATCAAATGGATGTAAAGAGTGCATTTCTCAATGGCTACATCAATGAGTTGGTATATGTTGAGCAACCTCCCGGTTTTGAAGATGAAAAAAAACCCAACCATGTCTACAAGTTGAGAAAAGCATTGTATGGCTTGAAGCAAGCTCCAAGGTCATGGTATGAAAGATTGAGGGATTTCCTTCTATCCAAAGGGTTCAAAATGGGAAAGGTTGACACCACTCTCTTCACCAAGAAGATAGGAAATGACTTGTTTGTGTTGCAAATCTATGTTGATGATATCATATTTGGCTCAACCAACCAAGATTTTTGTGAAGAGTTTGGAAATATGATGGCAAAAGAGTTTGAAATGTCCATGATTGGAGAGCTTAGTTACTTCCTTGGTCTTCAAATCAAGCAAATGAAGAATGGTACTTTTGTGAGTCAAGGCAAGTACATCAAGGACATGATCAAGAAGTTTGGATTGCAAGATGCAAAAGCCATTAGCACACCTATGGGGACAAATGGACAATTGGATAGTGATGCAAGTGGAAATATGGTGGATCAAAAGTTGTATCGGTCAATGATTGGAAGCTTACTCTATGTGACCGCTTCAAGGCCGGATGTCATGTTTAGTGTGTGCATGTGTGCAAGATTCCAAGCCTCTCCAAGAGAGAGTCATTTGAAGGCAACAAAGAGAATCTTGAGGTACTTGAAGGCTACACAAAATGTTGGGTTGTGGTATCCCAAAGGAGCAAACTTTGAATTAATTGGGTACTCCGATTCCGATTATGCGGGTTGCAAGGTTGATAGAAAAAGCACATCGGGCACATGTCAACTATTGGGAAGGTCACTTGTATCTTGGTCTTCAAAGAAACAAAATAGTGTGTCACTCTCTACCGCCGAAGCCGAATATATTAGTGCCGGTAGTTGTTGTGCACAACTCCTATGGATGAGGGCAACCTTGAAGGACTTTGGAATAAAATTCAAACAAGTGCCATTGCTATGTGACAATGAAAGTGCGGTGAAGCTCACAAACAACCCGGTGCAACATTCAAGAACCAAGCACATTGACATTAGGCACCATTTCATTAGAGATCATCAACAAAAGGGAGATATATCTATTGAGAGTGTTGGGACCGATGATCAACTTGCGGATATATTCACTAAGCCACTTGATGAGAAGAGGTTTTGCAAGCTAAGGAATGAGTTGAACATACTAGATTTCTCAAATATGTGTTGATGATGCACCCCACTTATATGACTTGCCTCTCCTCCAAGCTAAAGCAAAGGTATTAATTGTTTGACATTTGCATCTCATACCTTGCTAAGGACTTGTTTAGAGCATCTAGGCATATCTAGTAGGTTTTGGACCTCATTCATTGAAAATCAAATGACTTTGATGTTGGTATGGTACCACTATTGCTTCTATGATTGTTATGATCTAGTGGTAGCATATGACATGTTTATGGGCTTGCAATCCTAGTGTTTGACTATAAACATGAGCATTGAAGTATATAACCGACATGAGTAAGATAACCATTGCAAGATGTGTGAAGAAGCTTACTCTAGAGCAAACCGTGCTATATATGGTATGCAATTGTTTAGAGTTGAACCACAATTTGATCAATTTCTACTCCCATGCTTTACAAATGATAAACTCACCTTTTGTGGTCATTAATGACAAAGGGGGAGAAAAATGGCATAAAAGATATGCAAAAAGGGAGAAGAAGTTGCACAATAAGAAAGATTTATGAAAAGAAAGGGATAAAAATTTTTAAGCACACAAGTAGGGGGAGCAAGCCTATGAACTTGATTGAATGCATTTGCAATGTGCATCTTACATATGCTTGCTTGCATTGTCTTGCATTAGTTTGTGTTTTCAAATAGTATCTCTCTTGTGTGTTGATTGCTAGACTAGAACTTGAATGATGAAATGAAGTACTAGCATGCATAGGATAGAACTAGATTTTTGGAATTTAACATTTTTGCCAATATATTTGCTTAAAAGTTGGCTTACAAGTTGTATCTAGTTCATTATGGTGCTAAGGATGATCATGAGTTTTGCACTCCGATTGATATCGCGCTTCAAAGGTCCACTCTTTAAACCTTAGCATCACAAGTTAGTAATTGCTCACCCAAAATTTTATATCCATGCATATGTGCCGAACTTCGAACCAAACTCTATAGCACATATGTAGGGGGAGCAAATACTATCTTGGTGTCTCAAATCTTTATCATAATATCTTGTATAAGGGTTGTCATCAATTACCAAAAAGGGGGAGATTGAAAGCCCAAGTTTGGTTTTGGATAATTGATGAAACCCATTGGACTAACCTTTGTCATTAAGTGTTTGATTAGCAAAAGGTGGTCCATGGCTCAAGTGAAGCATGATGATGGACATGTGATGCAATGATCAAGTAATTGGTCGTAAGATGGTCCATATCTTCACTAGAAGAAAAGAAGAAAGAGAAAAATAAGAGAGCTCAAGGCAAAGGTATAACCAATAGGCTTTTTTGTTTTGGCACTCAAGACACCATAGAGGGTGTGAGTGTATTTAGGATAGATAGCCGTACTATCAAGAGGAGAAATTCATAGCATACGGTTATCAAGTTGCCTCTAGTTGCATTTGCATATAACGTAACTAAAATGAGGCAATAAATCCTTTGAAAAATGCTTTGAAAATGCTAACACACTTGCACAAGGTGGTGTACTCTTGGTGGTGTTGGCACTTTTGCAAAGGAGAAGAAATCGGAAGTGAAGAAAAGCGGTCAGGGAGCATCGGACGCTGAAAGACGGGAGCGTCGGACGCTGGCTGAGCGTCCGATGGTAAGCCCGAGGCTCAGCGCGGAGGGCTCGGGCGAACCGGAGTTTGAGCATCCGATGGCTCGGGCGAAACGGAGGCTGCGCTCGAGGCCGAGGCCTGGCTCGAAGGCTCGAGGCCGAGGCCTGGGTCGAAGACTCGAGGCCGAGGCCTGGCATGGAGGCTCGGGCGAATCGGAACTTGAACACCCGAGGCCGAGGCCTGGTTTCAGGGGCTCGGGCGAATCGTAGATGAACGCCCGAGGCCGAGGCCTGGTTTCAGGGGCTCGGGCGAATCGTAGATGGAACGCCCGATGTCGAGGTCTGACCGGACGCTGCTAAAAACAGCGACCGGACTCGCCTGTACCACTGTTCATGAGAGGCATCAGGTTCAAATAAATTGATCGTACGCTGAGTGAGTCCGGTCGATAAAAATCCTCTCTGGAACCTCTCTGAGTTTGACCGGACGCTGAGTGAAATATATGACCGGACGCGTCAGGTGCAAATGATGTAGAGTCCGGTGATCATGAAGCTTTTCGTGCAAATTAGCCGTTGGACGTATCGACGCGTCCGATGAGTGATCAGAGGGTCCGGTGTACTCTTTTGGCGCAGTAGTCGTTGGGCGATCAGACGAATGTCGTTGATTTCACGCGGACACTTGGCGGCCATCTGGCGATCGGACGCAGTAGGAGCGTCCGGTGCTCACTCGGCAGTGCGTCCGGTCACCGCGATTTTTACGCAGTGAACAGGTAACGGCTCTTTTTGTTTGAGGGGCTTATAAATATGAGTTGGTCGGCTCAGGGGACATCTCTCTTGCACATTTGAACATCTTTGTGATCCCTAGAAGCTGAGCACTCCCCTCCCACTCATCTCTTTTGCTTGATTGCGAATTCGAAGTGAGATTGAGTGAAACCAAGAGCTTTGCATTGTGATCTTGCATTCTAGAGGCATCTTGGTGATTGTTGTTGCGGATTTCTTTTTACTCTTGGCACTTGCCGGTGCCTAGACGGCTTGGTGGCAGCGGAGGAAGATTGGCACGAGTTGGTGATTGTTCGTGGCCATCCCGACGACTTTGTGAGGGGCTTGTACCTCCCCGGCGAAGAGCCAAAGGTAACTCCTAGTAAATTGCGCGTGTCATTGAGTTACCATTGCTTGGGGTAGGTTCTTGTGGCACTCTTGTGGAGAGCTCGGTGTGTGATACCGATTAGCCACCGAACCACGAAGCCTTGGTCGACACAACGAGGACGTAGCGTGCCGGCAAGCACGTGAACCTCGGGGATAAATCTTGTGTTCATATTGTGTCCCTTGGTGATTGGCATTCTATTGTAACATCAATTATCTTCTCTTCCCGGATCGGTAAAATCACACTACCACTCTCTTGTATTCCTTTGTTCATACTTGTTATAGAGTAACTTGTTTCCCTTGTTAATAATAGTAGTAGCTTTGCTAGTGTAGCTAGTTTAGTTTTGCTAGCTCTCTTGTTTAGCTCACTAGTTTAGTAAAGTAGTGACTTAGTCCTTGTGCGCCTTAGAAATCATAATTAACTAGACTTGCAAATAGGTGGCTTGCATTTGACATAGAGCTAGAGCAACCGCATTTATCGCTTTGTTTTTGTCTAACAAATTGCTCTAGCGCTTTGTAGAATTTCAAATTAGGCTATTCAGCCCCCCTCTAGCCAATTAGGACCTTTCAAAGGCTTGCATGAATTATGCAAGAGAGGACTTCTTGATGAACATAGCATTGACAAGCTAAAATTTGGTGAGCATTGTGTGTTTGGCAAACACAAGAGGGTATCATTTAATACCTCTACACATAAAAGTAAAGGTATTCTTGATTATGTGCATTCTGATTTATGGGGACCGTCTCGCAAGCCTTCTATTGGTGGTTCTCGTTATATGTTGACAATCATTGATGATTATTCTCGTAAGGTATGGCCTTATTTCTTAAAGTATAAATCAGATGCATTTTCAACATTTAAAGAGTGGAAGGTTATGATTGAGAATCAAACTAAGAAGAAAGTTAAAAAGCTTCGCACCGATAATGGGATGGAATTCTGTTCTAATGAGTTTAATGCATATTGCAAGTCTCAAGGCATTGTTAGACACTACACTATTCCTTATACACCTCAACAGAATGGTGTAGCTGAGCGTATGAACAGAACTATCATCTCCAAGGCCCGTTGTATGTTGTCTAATTCGGGTTTGAATAGGCGTTTTTGGGCTGAAGCTGCTTCCACTGCTTGCTACCTTATTAATCGATCACCCTGCATTCCTCTTGATAAGAAAACTCCAATTGAGGTATGGTCTGGTTCTCCAACTGATTATTTGCAATTGAGAGTTTTTTGGTTGTTCTGCTTATGCTCACGTTGATAATGGTAAATTAGAGCCTAGAGTTGCTAAATGCATATTTCTTGGTTATCAACCTGGTGTTAAAGGTTATAAATTGTGAAATCCCCAAACTCGAAAGATTGTGCTTAGTAGGAATGTTATTTTCAATGAATCTACTATGTATTATGACAACCAGTCCATTGATGCTCCTGTTGAGGGAGAGAAAATAAGTATGCAGGTGGAGCACTTAATTGATACACCAGATGTTGATAATGTTGTTGACCAAGATGCAACCGTTGCCGAAATTTCTCCAATTGTTGATGATTCTTCTGTTATTGAGCACTCTTCTCCAGTTGTGCAGTCTCCACAACGTTCTATTGCTGCTGATAGGACCAAAAGACAATCCAAACCAGTTAAAAGGTATATTGAAAAGTGCAATGTTGCTTATGCTATGAGTGTTGCAGAAGAGATTGAAGGTAATTCAGAACCTTCTAATTATTCTGAGGCTATTACTTCTGCTGATTGCAACAATTGGATGACCGCTATGCAAGATGAGATGGAGTCACTTGAAAAGAATGGTACTTGGGATTTAGTAAAATTGCCCAAGAATAAAAAGCCTGTCCGTTGTAAATGGATTTTCAAAAGAAAGGAGGGTATTTCTCCAAGTGAGCCAGCAAAGTATAAAACAAGGTTGGTTGCTAAAGGTTATAGCCAGATTCCAGGTATTGATTATAATGATGTCTTTTCCCTAGTTGTTAAGCATAGTTCTATTCGCACTTTGCTTAGTATTGTTGCCATGCATGATTATGAACTTGAGCAACTAGATGTTAAAACTGCATTCTTACATGGGGAGTTGGAAGAAGACATCTATATGAACCAACCTGAAGGTTTTGTTATTCCTGGAAAAAAAAACCTTGTCTGCAAGTTAAAGAAATCTCTGTATGGTTTGAAGCAATCTCCTAGGCAATGGTACAAGAGATTTGACTCGTTTATGCTCTCTCGTGGTTTTAAGCGGTCTAATTATGATAGCTGTGTTTATTTGAAGATTGTTAATGGCTCAGCTATTTATTTGCTTCTTTACGTTGATGATATGTTGATTGCTGCTAAAGAAAAATCAGAAATAGCTAAATTGAAGGCACAATTGAGTAAAGAGTTTGAGATGAAGGACTTAGGTGCAGCTAAGAAAATTCTTGGTATGGAAATTATTAGAGATAGAAAATCTGACAAGTTATACCTCAGTCAGCGAGGTTATATTAAGAAGGTTCTTCGTCGTTTCAATATGCATAATGCAAAACCAGTGAGTACTCCATTAGCTACACATTTCAGATTATCCTCAACTTTATGTCCAGAGTCAGATAATGATATTGAGTACATGTCTAGAGTTCCATATTCCAGTGCAGTTGGTTCTCTTATGTATGCTATGGTTTGTTCTCGTCCTGATTTATCTCATGCATTGAGTGTTGTCAGTAGATTAATGGCTAATCCGGGTAAGGAGCATTGGAGAGCTGTTCAATGGATTTTCAGATATTTGCGAGGTACTTCTAATGCCTGTTTGCAATTTGGGAAATCTAGAGATGGACTTGTTGGTTATGTTGATTCTGATTATGCTGGTGATTTGGATAAGAGGAGGTCTCTCACGGGTTATGTTTTCACCATTGGTGGTTGTGTTGTTAGTTGGAAAGCAAGTTTGCAGGCTACTGTTGCTCTGTCTACTACAGAAGCTGAATATATGGCTATTTCTGAAGCTTGTAAAGAAGCTATTTGGTTGAGAGGTTTATACTCTGAACTTTGCGGGGTTACTTCTTGCACTACTATTCATTATGATAGCCAGAGTGCTATTTGTCTGACTAAAGATCAGATGTTTCATGAAAGAACCAAGCACATTGATGTGAGATATCATTTTATTCGTGGTGTTATTGTTGAAGGTGATGTTAAGGTGTGCAAGATTAATACTCGTGATAATCCCGCTGATATATTGACAAAGCCAGTTCCTGGAGCTAAGTTTGAGCTATGCTCAGGCTTAGTTGGTATTATAAATTAAGTCCTAGTGACTTTTGGCGTCGGTGATTATTTATTATTGAAGTGAGTTGATTGATGATACTTCATTCGTTACAAGATGGAATTCGTCTCAAGGTGGAGTTTGTTGGAGTATGATCCGAATTCTAACGTGAGTCCTACGGGGACGCCTGAAGGCCCACGGTCCGGATTATATATTTAGCGGATTTGTTTCCGTGTTTGACTAGTAGTCAGTCCACCCTATAAATACATCTTGTAAGCCGCACGGGAAGAGTTGAGAGATAGACAACTCATTGTATTCCTTGCGTTCTGTAAACTCTCATCATATAGTGAAGATCGCCGGTTGGCGCCCATGGTTTTTTCCCGCAAGGGTTTTCCACGTAAAAATCTGTGTCTCGTGTTCGATCTATTATTTGCTATATTTCAAACGTCTGAAATATAACATCTTTTCAGATGATGACTACAACCTTTAGATTTTGATCCAATGATCAAAATCTATTAACATAAATCACAATAAACAAATGATAATTTTTTTCTATGGAAGGACAAAAACAAAACTGTTCAGGTGTCTGAAATATAATATAGGAAATATGGTTAACTAACATGACAGGTCCGCAACACAGTGAAAGAAAATCTTATTTGTGTGGGGCGATGGGATTGCTCTACTTACTGACTATAGAAGAGAACGACAACAAAAGTGATGTGAGCAATGACGAAAGGCGCGCATGCTGTCTCATTAGTTCTCCACTTTTCCTACGGATAATTGATAATCTTATTTTCTTTTGAAAGTAATACCCGGCAATCATTGTCCTTGATTTCCCGCAATGTTTTGCATTACATGCCTATCAACTTGACCACTACCCTATCTTTTCATTCTAAAATAAGGTTGATTCAGTGGATTATACTATTCGTGCATTTGTATATAATCAAATAACCTCATCATAAAACAATTGGGAGCGCCGTTCCTCACTTCCTCCCACAAAAAAAAAGGGGAAATTTGCTGGGACACTAAAAGTGGTGCGCATTTGCTGAAACACACTTTTTCATGTACCACTCACCACTAAAACAGTTGCCATTTGTAAACTATAAGGCCAATGGCTATGAAATTTTAACAGCAACAAGATAGGATAGTTATCTACAAATCATCTAATACTCACGTCCATAGAAAATGTCGTTAAGACCTCGTAACGGCACCACCAGCAAATCATGTCTGTTAAGGTTGCTGGTGGACAACGTTACGAGGCCTTAACGATATTTTCTATGGAAGTGAGTATTAGATGATTTGTAGATAACTATCCTATCTTGTTGCTGTTAAAATTTCATAGTCATTGGCCTTACGGTTTACAAATGACAACTGTTTTAGTGGTGAGCGTTACATGAAAAAGTGTGTTCCAGCAAATGCGCGCCACTTTTTGTGTGTCCCAGCACATTTTGCCAAAAAAAAAGACCTCCTCATCTTAGCAGCATACAGACATACTCCCTCCATCCAAAAAAAAGAGTCGCTATGGGATGCGTGCTGGTCAAACTTTCTCAACTTTGACTGAATTTATACAAAATGTGTGCAATATTTTTATCTCCAAATAATTTTATTATAAAAGTACATTCAGAGATCTATCCAATGATACTAATTATGTAACATAAATATTAATACTTTATTTTATATATTTGGTCAAAGTTGATATCTGTTGACTTTTTGGGAAGCGAGAATGACTTTTTTTTTTATATATATATAGTGACGGAGGGAGTAAACAACAGCTGAAAAGCTCCACCTTGACCAAAACATCACAAATTCACAATATGGTGGATCCGATTGTGAGTGTTTCCGCAGGTGTGATGAACTCGCTCCTCTCCAAGCTGACCACGGTGCTTGGCGATGAATACAAGCTGATCAAGGGTGTCCGCAAGGAGGTCAGATTCTTGAAGGATGAGCTAAGCAGCATGAACGCCCTGATGCGGAAGCTAGCCTACATGGAAGAGCTTGATGTTCAAGCTAGGGAGTGGAGAGACAAGGTGCGTGAGCTGGCCTATGACTGCGAGGATTGCATCGATGCCTTTATGCATAATCTTGACTGTGCGGGTGAAAAGGGTAGCTTGATTCGCAAGAGTGCAAGCCGGATCAACAAGTTGCGGATCCGGCGGCGCCTTGCTAGTGAAATTCAAGAGCTTAAGGCTCGTGTTCTCGAGGAGTCCCAGCGGCGTGACAGGTATATGATAAATGAATCTGTCTTGAAGCCAAGAGCTGATGACCTTGACCACCGATTAGTTTCGCTTTATGTGGAGGCAGACAAACTTGTGGGAATTGATGCTCCACGGGAAAAGATTACCCAATATTTACTGGGAGAAGCAGAAAGGGGTTCTTGTTCTTCCCAGCAACAGCAACTAAAAGTTGTGTCCATTGTCGGCTTTGGAGGCCTTGGCAAAACAACTCTCGCCACTCAAGTGTACAATCATATTCAAAATAAGTTTGACTGCACAGCATTTGTGTCAGTATCTCAGAATCCTGACATGCTAAAGATTTTGAAAGAGATGCTTTTAGGAGTTGGATACTGCAGCACTCAGATACTAGATCATCAGCAAAAGGCCATCGACACCCTCAGACAATACCTTGCAGATAAGAGGTGTGTATAAATTATTAAGTGCAGTTTATGTAAATACTTCATTTAAGTGCTTATGAGCAGTTCTCTTTTTTTCTTACTAACTGAAGGTATATTTGGTCAATTTAGTACTCACTGTTTCTATATATGTCCTCCCTACTTAGAATGTATAATATGTTTAAATGTACTAGCAAGCATGGTGTTGTCTGACTGGATAGAAGCTGTACTCAGGGGTATTTCCTGTGTATTTCTAGGTACCTTTTTATAATTGATGACATATGGAGCATCAAGACATGGGACATCATTAAGTGTGCCTTCGTTCAAAATAATAGAAGTAGCAGAGTTATAACAACCACCCGAATTCAAGATGTAGCTACAGCTTGTTGTTTACACTACCATGGCCATGTACACTTGATGCGACCTCTTGATGAGTATGACTCAAGACGGTTGTTTCTGAAAATGGTATTTGACACTGAGGATAACTGTCCCGAGCAATACAGAATGATTACAGAACAGATGCTGCAGAAATGCAAAGGGGCACCACTGGCGATAACTAGCATTGCCACACTTTTGGCGAGCCAAGGCATGAACCTTGACAAGTGGGAGAAGATACGAAATTCCTTGTCTTCTGAATTGGAAACAAATCCTGCACTACAATGGATGAGACATGTCCCAAGCCTTAGCTACAATGATTTGTCACATGAGCTGAAGACATGCTTGCTATACCTTGGCACGTATCCAGAAGATTATCCAATTAAAAAGGTTGATTTGATTAGGCGATGGATAGCTGAAGGGTTTGTAAGCGAAACAAGTGGTCTAGATCTGGAGGAAGTTGCTGAGAGCTATTTTGACGAGCTCATCAATAAAAGTATGATCCAGCCTGGTAAAACCATTCTAGGTGAGATGTACTACTGTCGGGTTCACGATCTAATGCTTGATCTTATCATATCCAAGTGCACTGAAGAAAAATTTATCACAATAATAGACAAGCAATACAAAATGAGACAAACATTATTTCCTGACCGTCGGCTCTGCTATCAGTTCAGCAATGAGAACCTGGACCTGCAAAATATGAGACTCGAGAAAGTCAGATCCTTTACTGCTTTCCCAGCGTCTGAGTGTGTGCAGCCACCGATTTCAATGTTCAGGCTTCTACGAGTACTGAACCTGCAGATGAATCCTTCGCCGGACTCTCTGTGCCTTGATTTGTCTTCCATAAGTGATCTTTTCTTACTGAGATATTTGAGGGCCAGAGGGTTTCGGCAGTTGAAGTTGCCAGAGAAAATTGGCAAACTGCAGAATTTGATGACGCTAGATATAGGAGACAGCGAAGTGGTTTCTTCTATTCCATCAGATGTTGATTCTTTGTCATCACTGAGGCATCTAACAGTTCCTCGTGGTGCAGTTCTACCTGTTGGGATTGGAAAACTTGCCGCTTTACGTACTTTGGAGGAGTTTGATCTCGGTAAGAATTCGGTAGAGAACATAAAAGATCTCTGCAGGTTGACCAATCTGAAGGAGCTCACGCTCAGACATGATGACAGAAGCATCACTCGACTACTTTCAGAAACGGAGAGAACGAAATACGATGGCCTGGCAGCCTCCCTATGCAAGCTTGGGAACAGCAACCTCCGCTCCCTAGTTGCCCATCCTGATGTAAGCCTTGGTTGTGTTCTACCTTGTTCATTCACTCGTCCACACTGCCTACGGAGACTCCATCTGGATTCTTGCACCCCAACTTTTCCAAAGTGGATGGTGCATGCAGTAAGATTAACAAGCTTGATACTTGAGGTTGAAGACCTGTGCAGCGATGACGTCCAGGTTCTCGCAGGGTTGCCCTGCCTCACCTACCTTGACTTGGGAGCTGCAAAAGCCCCCAACAGAAGCATTGTGATCAAGGTTAGCACAAACCAATTCCCATGCCTGAAGGAATTCAAATTCAAGGATAGCATATTGTTGCTGACGTTTGGTCCAAGGGCGATGCCTAAGCTTGAGAATCTGGACCTGACTTTCAGTGGCGGTTCAGTTGTTGGGATCGAGCACCTTGCAAGCCTTGAAGAGATCTCGGTGTACACGAAGGCCTTACGATGTGATCTGTCGAAAATAAGGTCTGAAATCAGTGATGCCATCGACAGGCATCCGAGAAACCACACCATACGAAGGAAAAGGTTCATATTTACTCCCAATCTGGATGAGTGGGATCCCTCAAGAAACTTTGAGGGTCAAGATAAAGCTTGAACATGCTCACCAGGATTTGGATCCCAAAGCTCACTCTACAGACAAGCTCGAGAGGACTTGTTCTGTTAGTATGGTCAAAATAAATATAAATGTAGATTGGTCATGTCAAAAATTCTTTATCAACCGAAATGGTCTTTAATTCAAAATTCTAAGATATTTTGGTATCTCTACATACAATACTTTTGCTATGCATATAGACATAGTGTGTATCTCGATACATAACAAAAGTAATATATTTAAAGAAGTCAAAATGTCTTATAATTTCGGATTGAGGGAGTATCAAGGTAGGCTAGAAGAATTTGTGCGTTTAAAGCTAAGTAAATGGTTGAAGAAACTAGGATTAGTTAGATCCGAGCCACTGACACACACCACTGCCTCTCATCTAATAGCGCTGATGCCGCTACAATTTCTCCAAAAACAGCCAAAATAATATTAGAAAACAATTTCTTTGAAACATAAAATACATCACTTTTGTACGCATGCGCGTCTTTGATCCTACGTGTAAATATATACGGACAACTTTATATTTTTATATGACTAAATGCACTATGGGTCCTCAAACTATTGGGGTATTCTTATCCATGCCCTTGAACTAAAAGTTCGACTATCTAGGTCTCTGATCTTTCTACGCGGCGCATCCACGGTCCAACTGCAGTCACGCCAGCTCTAGAATCCGATGTGGCCTGTCAAATAAAAATTTGCAAAAGGGCCCCTTTCTCCTTCTCTTTCTCATTCTCCACTCCAGTTTCTCCCTTCCCCTTTTCTTCCTCAGGCGTTGGAGAGGACGACGCGCGTCGCCGCCTGCCGAACGCCAGTCACTTGCCTCTGACACATCTTCTATCGGTCGTCCCTTGGATCATCGTCAGCAATGGCTCCCCTCAAATTGGGGAGGCGCACTGGTCGGCCCTTGTTGTCGTGCCCCAAGTACGGCAAGGAGGTCTTGGAGCTCACCTGTGGCCCAGGATCCAAGGTCCCAGGGACCATATTCTTGAAGTGTTGACTACATGATAGAGATGTAAGTCTTAGGGTTTGTCTTCCGGTTGCTTTATGTTGTCATTTCTTTGGTTGGCACCTAATGGTAACAATTTCAAGTTCCTAGACTTGCCCATGGTTTTCGGTTTGCTGAAAAGTATGAGAAACTACTGCTAAACATGGGGCTTCTTGAAAAGGCAGAGACTTCAAATGCTGACATTACGCTTGAGGACTCTTTAGCTGAAAATGAGTACATGCAGGTTGCAATTGGTGGTATGGATGGTCGAGTTGAAGCAAACAAGACCGAATTGGTGCCTTTAGTGACTAATTTATTGTTTCTAAAGAATGGAGCTATTAGAATAGATGAAAAGCTCAAAAAGTTGATTGTTCTTGGAAAAATTGTAGCAGTGTACCTTGTAGTTGTTGTTGTTGATGTAATAATCATGTTAGTCAAGTAGCGATCTCAGATTAGTGATCAACTTAATCATGTTGGTTGTGTTATGCAAAACCTCTATTTCTATGTCAATGGAAGTTTGTTTCTGTGTCAATTGGAAGTTTGTTCTAGTGTGTGAATGTTTCTATTGACGCAAAAACGTGACACCTCGCGCCAAGCACACAGCAAGCCGAAAAGCTGGCTTCAATCGGGTGCCCGGAGTGTGTTGATTCCGGAGACGTGCCAGTCGGTTTGACCTGAAAACCCACAAGGGATAAAAACGTGAGAATACCTCTGGAACGTGCCGGGTGAGACTAGACAGTTCCATATGTACGGCTTTAAAAGCCAATCACGACGGCACACAGCTATAGAAGCTGTCTGTCAGAGCATGTTTGTAAAATCATTCGGCAAGTATGAAAACAGAGTATGTAAAGCATATTAACCGCCGAATACACATGTAAGGAAAAAACATGCTCGAACAGATTAGAGATGATGTAAACAGGTAACTTGCCAAAATAGATGTACTCAAATAACACATGCATAGGCCAATCCAACTAATCTGCCGCACGTTTAGTCTTCATAAACCCGTCAGGTATAAACTCAAGCAAAGCTAATCCACCGCATGATACCACTTGCTATGAGTCTACACCACTTCTTATAATTAGATTAATCCACCGCATGATACAATCTAATTATAATAAGCTAAAAGCATGCATATATTTGAATAGATCTATAAAAGCTCATTACTCGTGTAAGCATAACCAAAATCGGCAAACCAGCCGAATTGGGGTCCATGAAGAAGGAACAAACAAGCAAGCACGGTTAAACCAATCTAAAACCTGCATCTGCCGCACGATACCTAGTTTTATCAGAGCCTAATCGTAAATGACATGCGTGAACCCGCGACATGTAACAATCTGGATTGAACTTTGATTCGGCCACCATGATATTATGATTAGCAAAAGCACAAGCAAACTTGTGAAAAAACAAGGCCGAACAAAGATCAATCTAGATTGGGCAAAAGAGTGTTACAAGAATTAAATAAATAAAATATGTAACACATGATAACTAGATGAATCTATCAGATCTGCCAAATCTAATAGAGCCGATAACTATTTTTACTCACGACTCAATCCGCCGCACGATACAAGGCACAAGTAAAAACTTCCTGTCATAAGCTTAAATCCGCCGCACGATACTAAGCTTAACATACGAGACTACTTGCATCAGATCTAAATCCACCGCATGATACTAGACATGATAGCAATGTTGCCGGTACTTACGGAGGTAGACGGATCGATGATTCCTCTCGAAGAACTCGACGACACGACTAAGGACTCGAAGACGGCACGGGGCCGGTTTGTATTGATGTGGTTGTGAACAGTTTTACAATGGTCGAGGGCTTATATTTATACCCTGGACGAAACACGAGTCCTAGACGATTACGATTTTCATAAAAAATATGGAAAGGTACAAATTCTATTCTTAATCTCTTCGGCGTCCTCCATTGTCACGTGTCTTCTCGTGCAAGCCGGCTTTACTTGCCATATCCATCTTCCGAATGGGGCCACTGCTTTGCAAAATAGCTGACCGCATAGGTATTCACCGAAACTCTGAGGACCAAACAGCCGCCTGATTACTTGTCGAATCCCTTCCTCTCTGCTGGTTGGGCTCACTTGTCATCTCCTCGTGCGTGCGAAAATCCGGTGTTAACACATGCCCCCTAATTTTGGGATAAATATTTATTCCAAAATTCCTTTTTTCCTTGTGCACTGACGTGGAACCTCCGGAAGCATCCATCTTCACACGCCATAATTGTTGTACTTGCCGATTCATCTCCCGATGCGCCTCTAGGATTCTTTAAAGTCCCCCTTTCACTCTTATTTTGGCTCGTGCTTTCCGAACTCCCCTGCTTCGTTTCCAAACCAGAAAACCCACTTTTCTCCTATTACCCCCAATCAACTAGAAGATGTCTTCTGAGGCGAGCTGCCATAGCTCCAAGTTCAGAGCTTCCAGCACCTCTAAGAGGAGGTTTGTCCTTCATCGTTTTCGTCCCGAAAATGAAGCAGCCGCCCTCACACTGTTGCTCTTGTTCTTAGGAGGACCGGTGACGATCTTCCCGAGGACCTGTCCCAGAAGATTGTAGATCTTCAATTCGATTTGGAAAGGAAGGATCGGGAAATTACCCGAATTTCTAAAGAACGTAATATCGCTCGGGAACGGGCCGTCGATAAGCATTCTTTCACTATTCCTTTCCTCACTTTCTCCCTCTATTTCTACCGATTCTTCCCCCTTTTCAGCTCTGGAGGCCAAGCTTCATTCTCTCGAAGCTGCTATTGCTGATCTCGCCTTTACGGCCAATGCACCGGGCACGACGGCCCTGAGGCGGGTGAACGAAGTCACCCGAATCATCCCTGAAATTTCCAGAGCTGGCATGGGATACGGCGCGGAGCTTGCCTTCAATGCTGTACGGATCCATTCCAGCGCCGACTATCGTAATTTTGATGTCTGTGAGCGAGGACTAGAGTACAGGGTAGCACATTCCGTAGATGATATGAAGGAAGCTAGAACAGATCTGGCTGATTCCTTCGACCATGACCTCCCGATTAGACAGAGGATAGGATGGACGAACTGATTTCTATTGTAAACTTGAACCTTCCTTCTGTAAAATGAGAAGTTCCTTTTGTTCGTCCTGTTTTGAAATCAATCTGCGATTGATCCTTCGAGATCAATGTGTGCTCCATTTCGTGTACCAGCCACTGATTTTCTTTTTACTTCAACGACAATGTACATTACATCGGCAATCGCTGATAATCATGCTGATTGTCTTTGTCTTGCAAGCAATTGCTGTAATTGATTATTTAGGAGACGAAGTTCCCAGTCTTCTCTCAATTTTCCAAACCATGGTAGCACCGGGACAACATTTCAGAAGACCCTTCCATTTTCTGCTTCCCTTCTTCGGCGTTAATCGGTAATATGAGTTCCCAAATAATCAGCTAAAATTGAACACTTCGCGTAGCAACCATCTTCAGTCGAATTTTATCGGCTCCATGAGTTCCCCAAGTTGGCAAAGACTTGGTCCGGCCCAATAACGGCCCATAAACTGTAAAAACCCTACTCCGATGTTTGGTCCTTTAGTATGCAAACCATGGTCCTATAAATATGACCCTACACAAGCCGCCACTCTTGACTTCAGCCAAACAGGTTGACTCATAGAAAACTTCCACCCCTCAGCTTCGGCTCCAAACAGAGAGAAATACTTCCGCTTGTGTTTCCATCAATGGCAGGCAATGGCGACCACGACAGTCATTACGTTGGAGACGAAATAGGAGGAAGCCAAGCATCGACTCACCGGCGTCATGGGTAAAAACGAACTCCCTGCCCCCTTGTGGTAGCTTTCTTGCTTGTCTATCTCTGATCCACTGTCCGTTTCCTCTCCAGAGTGGGATCCTCTCCCAGTCGATCTTGGGTTCTTCCTCCAGAAACGGTAGCTCCAATGATTTCTTTCAACCTTTTCCCAAGCCACCAGATTCTGAGTTTGATGATTCACTCCAGCAGACCTGTTTGGACACTCCTCGGTGCGAGGAAGAGGATAAAGTCCAGAAGGAACTGGAAGATGTATTCAAGAAGTATGGCATCGAGGAAGTTGAATGGGCAGACCAACGGAAACATTTCTGCAGTATCATTACAGGTTAGCAGAATCTCGGTTCTTCTCCTTCTCCCGATTCTGCTTCTGCCTAATATACCCCTTTTTTTCTCGTCAGCCTTGTCTGCAGAGAATGACCGCTTGAAAGCAGCAACAAACAGAGTTGCCCTTAAGGTGAATGCTCGTGGGGATTCAGCTGAAGCTTGTCTTGACGCCGTGGATGGCCGCATAGATCAGGCCGTCATCCAAGGTGTGCACGCCGGGGTTTCCCTTGGGCTATCAGCAATGAGTTCTTGGACCAAAGAAGATTACTCCTTCCTACCAGTTGGCTTCGCAAGCGGGGATCCGGATGAATTTGAAGACCTTGAAATCTATGATAATCATGTCGCTGCTATTGCCGAGATTACTGACTCGCAATCCATTGTGAACAAATTATTTCAAGGGTAGTTTGTATTAGGATAAATCTGTGAGTGAAGCTTGTAACACATGAGACTTGTTCCCCTCTGAATAATGTCTATCTGCATCTTCGACTATCTCAGTGATTTTTTTCGATTGCAATATTTTTTCAGAGAAAATGTTTCCCGAATGCATGACGTCATCTTAGCCGACTAGATCTCGTTTCTGATGTGTCACGTCACTCAGCATCTTATTTACTGCACTTCACCTTTCTCTTCCCCCAATAAACCTACCACTCGAAAAACGCTAGGATTACCGGGTCATGAACACTCTTGCACTAAAGACGATATAAATAATATCGGCTATAACTTAAACTTCTTGGAACATTTTTTCTGCTAAAGGCGATGTTCTTTCACATCGGCTGTATATAAGTATCCTTGAATCCGCTCCAGATACAATTTCCACGCATTCGACTTTTAACAAATAGTGCCGAAGCTTTAGTTCACGAGTGACGCATATATGAACAAAATTTCTCTACAGCCGAATACCCTTCTCCGGGTTTAACATTTTCGGCTAAAGCTAGCTGCTACTTATCTTTTCCCTTAAAATAAGGGTCGATCCTGCTGTAAGGCTATCGGCCGCCACGTACAACTTGAAACGATCACCAAGTTGAGGAAATGCCTTCATATACTTTTCAATTTCACCAAGACTCTTCGTTGTACGTCACTTTGCGTGAACTCTTGACCTTTCTCTAGCTTTGGCAATGGAGAAGTAGGCAGATCCTTCTCAAAAGTTTACCAACTTCAACCTATACCGGACTCAAATTCGCATATGTTAATCCTGTCCTCGGCTTCATCATCAACACTTTATTCCCTGTCAGCCGACATAGAACTTGGTCCTGATTCCTCTCCATTACCTCAGTTATATTACTTATTTAAAAATTGCTCTGAGAGCCGATTGTCTGAATCGGCTATCGGTCCTCGCCGAAAACATTCACAGGACCCACTTCCCAAGCTTTTCCAGAGAAACACTCGACACCATCATATTCCCAGTAGATGGGCTCTGTATTAGCAACACTCACCGAATCATCAGCATGGACAATTTCAATGTCATCTCCAATCCACTGGATAAGGAATTGGTGCATAGTTGACGACACACAACAGTTTGCATGTATCCAATCTCTTCCTAATAGCAAACTGTATGCCCCTTTGCCATCAATGACGAAGAAGGTAGTGATCAAGGTTTTAATTCCGATTGTCAACTCAACATGGACTGCTCCCCGAGTATCAGAGGAATTACCAGCAAAGTCTCTCAACACCATGCCAGTCTTCAATAAGTCTTCACTTGCCATCCCAAGTTTTCTGAAGGTTGTATACGGCATGATGTTTATGGCAGCCCCTCCATCCATGAACATCTTGCTTAGTGGCTTGCCATTAACATACCCCCTCATATAAAGTGGCTTCAAGTGCTGATGCTTAGCTGGTTTATCAAATACCGCTTGTTGAGCTAAGACAAGGTGAGCCAACAACTCTTGGAATTCATCTTCATCGAAATCCGAATACACCTTGTCTCGGACATCCTGTTCTTCGGGAGCTACGAATTCTAATGGAAGAAAGAAAGCCATGCATGCATCAGCCGAACGATCACCTC
The DNA here is from genome assembly GCA_009763385.1 of Coix lacryma-jobi var. lacryma-jobi. Lineage (NCBI taxonomy): Eukaryota > Viridiplantae > Streptophyta > Magnoliopsida > Poales > Poaceae > Coix > Coix lacryma-jobi. The sequence continues at coordinate 71,081,778 of CM019831.1, read as the reverse complement.
CATCCGGCCTTTCTTTAGGACGCCAAATTTGTTTCATCTTGGCACTTGCCTGCGCTAACTCTCTGTTTCTTAGGCGTTGTACCCTTCTTTTCTGGCTCCTTCTCAATCCTGGCAGACACCACTGTCCTCTCTGCCAGACATACTCGCGGTACTCTTCTTCTCCAGTGCGAGTCCAACTGTGATTGGCAAATCCTCTTCCCTGCCAATCTTCAGAATTATTTATTTTTAAACACCGATCGTCCTCAGGGACTCGTGCCCCAAGCCTTTCATGGACAGAACGGCGGTTGACTCGAGACTGCCTATATTCAGAGTATTGATTACTGCACTCAGGGCAGTTGTTCTTAACAGGCAGCTTCAAGCCTTCATTTCAACAGTACTGGAAAAACGAGCACTCCCAATGAGATTGTTCTTGCTCTCTCATATCTTCTCGTTCTTCTTGGTACATCTCTTCTTCGTACCTTCGTTGTTTTTCCAGGAACTTCTGTTCTTCATAAAATCTCTGCTTCTAGTACCGTTCCTGTTCCCGACGCCATTTATTCAACAGAATACGCATCGTGACCCTGGGTCTAGAGGTTTCACCTATCTCAGCTCGGCTATTTTGGAACCGAACCCTCTGCTGAAGCTCTTTATTTGTAATCTGTCGATCAGGGTTAATAGCACCAGCTTCCCTCGCTCTATCAGAGGTTAACACTTTCATTTTGCCCTTGCTTCTGGGATCAGCTGCATTGACCATATTAACAAAGAAAGACATAGTGTTCTGTCCAAAAGGGCTATCATCAACCTTCATCTTTCCATCAAACCTCAGATGCCCGTCATGGATAGCTTTCTGGATACGCACTCTGAACACTCGGTAATCATTTATGGAGTGGGATCTAGTGTTATGGAAACCACAATACTTCTTGTCTTTGACCCCTTCAGGATGCAGCATAGGATGACCGTCCGACAACTTGATGCGTTCTTCCTTCACCAAATACTCAAATAATTTATCTGACTTGGAAACATCAAAGTCATAAGTACCTTTTTGTTGTCTCAGCCATCGCGATTGACTTGAGTCGGCTCTTTAGCCCAGACTATTTCGGCTGCAGCTATTTCATCTTCATTATCGTATTCAGTTGCCTCTTCCAGAAAAGCCTGATACATCTCAGCAGCCACATCACCCTTCTGGAATTGATTAGTCCTCTTGAGTCCCTGGGCTTGACTGCTCATCGTTGCCAACCTCTGTGATAACTGCCCGAGGTCATCAAATTCCATGCCGAATAGCTTCTCTTTGATACTCGGCAACATGCCAGCTATAGCTATCCCCGGCAACTGGTCATCCGACAAATTCAGAGAATAACAAAGATTCTTAGTTTCCCTGAATCGGCGTAGATATTCCTGTGGCGTCTCGCCAGGTTTCATCCTTAGGCTCATGAGGTCGACCAACTTCCTCTCACTGGTACCCGTGAAGAAATACGAGTGGAATTTCTGTTTCAGCTCTGCCCACGTATTGATAGAATTTGCTGTCAGAGAAGCAAACCACGAGAAGGCTGGTCCTGTCAACGACAATGGGAAGTACCAAATCCTCCAAGCTTCATCCGTAGATGCTTCTCCAAGTTGCATCAAATAGCGGCCGACGTGCTCTATAGTACTTGTGTCATCCTAGCCTGAAAACTTGGTAAAATCAGTTGGAGGCTTCACCCTTGGAGGAAGTGCTACCCGATTGTACCATTCTGGGTAAGGGGACTTGTAAGCATATGACTGACTCTTTGGTTTTAGGCCGAATTGGTTTTGCATCATATCAGCCATTCTATGCATGATGAGGTCAACATTCGAATCAGGAGCTGCTTGTGCTTGCCCCCCAGGATGTAGTCCTGCCGAACTCTTGTAGCCTGGATTTGGAAGAGCATTAATTGAGCTATAATCGATGAACTCCTGATATCCATCTCCAAACATATTCCTTTGTATCCTGTTTGCTGTAGGAGACACTTTAGAAGCAGATTGCAGGACGTTCCCCGTCATGCCGAACGTGACCTGGCCATAAGTCTGGGGAGGTTGTCGCGTCTCATGAGGAACAACCCCACTTGTGCTTGGGCCAGCTCCACCTCCTTCTGCGATCCTTCGACGTTGAGGTACTGGGAACAATAATGGCCCTTGCATTGGACCAGCGGTTTCTTCAAAGCGTTTATCCGCTGTTGGACCGAAAATGCTAACCATGACAGCACGAAAAGTATTCAAGAAAGCTGCCTGATGATTGGTCATGGCTTCTAATACAGCTTTGTATACTAATTCAGTCATCTTCCGAATAGCTTCCTCTTCATCGTTGTCAGACGGCTCGGATTGGTGATGAGGAATGATCTTTGGAAATTCTTGCTTCGGGAAAACTTTGCCGCTCTTGTTCTTGGAGAAAGACGTCAAGCATTTGCGCTGGAATTCATCACAGGCCTGTTGTACTAAACTTTTCAACTCTGGCGACAAGTCATCCACGACCACATCCAGAATTTGATCATCGCTAATCTCAGGCATCTTGAAACGAAGTGGTCCCACCGGGCGTGCCAAAAAGTGTGTTGACGCAAAAACGTGACACCTCGCGCCGAGCACACAACAAGCCGAAAAGCTGGCTTCAATCGGGTGCCCGGAGTGTGTTGATTCCAGAGACGTGCCAGTCGGTTTGACCTGAAAACCAACAAGAGATAAAAACGTGAGAATACCTCTGGAACGTGCCGGGTGAGACCAGACAGTTCCATATGTACGGCTTTAAAAGCCAATCACGACGGCACACAACTATAGAAGCTGTCTGTCAGAGCATGTTTGTAAAATCATTCGGCAAGTATGAAAACAGAGTATGTAAAGCATATTAACCGCCGAATACACATGTAAGGAAAAAACATGCTCGAATAGATTAGAGATGATGTAAACAGGTAACTTGCCAAAATAGATCTACTCAAATAACACATGCATAGGCCAATCCAACTAATCTGCCGCACGTTTAGTCTTCATAAACCCGTCAGGTATAAACTCAAGCAAAGCTAATCCACCGCATGATACCACTTCCTATGAGTCTACACCACTTCTTATAATTAGATTAATCCATCGCATGATACAATCTAATTATAACAAGCTAAAAGCATGCATATATTTGAATAGATCTATAAAAGCTCATTACTCGTGTAAGCATAACCAAAATTGGCAAACCAGCCGAATTGGGGTCCATGAAGAAGGAACAAACAAGCAAGTACGGTTAAACCAATCTAAAACCTGCATCTGCCGCACGATACCTAGTTTTATCAGAGCCTAATCGTAAATGACATGCGTGAACCCGCGACATGTAACAATCTGGATTGAACTTTGATCCGGCCACCATGATATTATGATTAGCAAAAGCACAAGCAAACTTGTGAAAAAACAAGGCCGAACAAAGATCAATCTAGATTGGGCAAAAGAGTGTTACAAGAATTAAATAAATAAAACATGTAACACATGATAACTTGATGAATCTATCAGATCTACCAAATCTAATAGAGCCGATAACTATTTTTACTCATGACTCAATCCGCCGCACGATACAAGGCACAAGCAAAAACTTCCCGTCATAAGCTTAAATCCGCCGCACGATACTAAGCTTAACATACGAGACTACTTGCATCATATCTAAATCCACCGCATGATACTAGACATGATAGCAAGGTTGCCGGTACTTACGGAGGCCGACGGATCGATGATTCCTCTCGAAGAACTTGACGACACGACTAAGGACTCGAAGACGGCACGGGGCCGGTTTGTATTGATGTGGTTGTGAACAATTTTACAATGGTCGAGGGCTTATATTTATACCTTGGACGAAACACGAGTCCTAGACGATTACGATTTTCATAAAAAATATGGAAAGGTACAAATTCTATTCTTAATCTCTTCGGCGTCCTCCATTGTCATGTGTCTTCTCGTGCAAGCCGGCCTTACTTGCCATATCCATCTTCCGAATGGGGCCACTGCTTTGCAAAATAGCCAACCGCATAGGTATTCACCGAAACTCTGAGGACCAAACAACCACCTGATTACTTGCCGAATCCTTTGCTCTCTGCTGGGTGGGCCCACTTGTCATCTCCTCGTGCGTGCGAAAATCCGGTGTTAACGGTTTCAGAGTGTGTTATTTTTAGTGCTTGTTTCCAGAAGATGGTAACATGCTAAATTCGACATATCATTTCACTAAACCAGTTGCATTTGAGTCACCGGAACAAGATGACATCACATTAACCACATTTTAGTCACTGACATATCATTTCATCCAAGCAATGCAATTTTGTTCTCTACAAACATACCATATCTGTGGTACAAGCTGACAAGTCATTTTAAGCACTGCTATTACATCCAAATCTCCATAGTTTACGACACATGACCATGGAACTACATCTAGATGCTACACTATCTGTGCATATGATCTATACCTATATGCTCAATGCACAAAAGGCAACCTAGGTTGTTGCTAGCCAAAAGAATGTTAGACTTGCTGCTAACCAAAATGAAGTTAGTCACTACACAAAAGGCAACTAACTTGCACAAAAGCATGACCCTCACAATCTTCACTTCTCAGCTGTTTTTTTTCTTAGGCTTCATAGCTTGCTTCTTCTTTTTCACCACATTTTCCCTGCTGGCCCTCAAAATCTTAGATGTTATTGTAAGGGGCTTATGCCTTGCTGGTGGGAGGTTGGACATGATGTAGGCAGAATCTAGAATTGGCTGGCTCACTAGAGTTTGCCTCACACCCTAAGAAGCATGCAAGGAAGACATCCAATTAGAATTCTTACACATGGACAAAAAATGAACAACATATGACACATTGAACCTCATCAAGTAGTTGTGACACCATTGGGTTCTCCAAAGTTGACAGAAGTGGCTCTGATGCTCCATCTTGCTCACTGACCACCTACAATCAAGATTTATGAGTATACAATCAAGATTTGGGTCCTAATTGTAGTTTGGTTGTGCACATACCTGGGCAAAGGCAAGTTTATGACTTTGTTGTGGATATGAGCCAACTGGATTTCGGCTGGGGTTTTTGGACTTCTTCACAAGGGGTTCTCCTGCCTTCTTTGAAGCACATGTTGCTAAGTTATTATGCCTAGCTCCTCCACAGTGGCCACAATGCATGGTTACTCCATGTTTGGTGAATTTGGCCCACTTGGTCCACCAACTTCATGTGTTGCTTTCCTTCTAGCCTTTGGAGGCTTTCCTACCCTCTTCTCATACACAGGTGGTTTGACTTGTGGGCCACCAACTTTGTACCAAGAGGACTTGTCATTATTGCAAGGGAAAATGTTACATCCATAAGCCTTGGTAAATGCATCGATGGAATAACACCATGGAAGCACTGAATCCCCTAGAATCCTGTCATGCCTAAGGTAAGAAACAACATGACTGCAGGCTATACCTATCAAGTCCCATCTCCTGCCTCATAGTGTCTTCCACTAATGTCAACAACATATTGCCACTCCCTGTCATGAACCTCAAATATACCATTTCCACTAGGTAATGCATAACAAGTGTTGGCCGTCTCTAAATGCTTTGCTAATTTCTTCATGGTTTTTGGACATATCACCATCCCTTGCCATTTTTCTTCAACTTCCTTTTGTTTGTTGTAGTGCTTGGTCATGAGCTGACCCTTGATTTTTGCAGCATGCTCAGGATAGGTAGTTCTCTAGCCTCTAAGATATACTTGTTAAAGACTTCACATCTATTGTTGAGCAAAATATCACATTTGGGGTATTCATTGATAAAGCCCTGACCCAAGTGTTTGGAGCCATTTTCTCTAACTAAGCATGTGCATCTTTGTTGAGGAGCTTCATTTTGTCCATCTCTTGTGAAGGACCGAGAGTGCTACCAGAAAGCGACCAGAAGGGGGTGAATGGGAGCCTAAAATTTTCTTTCGAAATTATGGCCTTAGTCTCAACAAGATCAACCCCAAGAGCAAAGCCGACACACGTGATGTCCACGACCCAAGAGAATGGGTGGATGTTCGCTAGGAACACAGCAGGACACCACAAAAGCTCCTTCACCCAAATCCACGCGAGTCAACCAGTGACAGGATGGAGTTTGGGTAACCTCAACCTCCCCCGAGCAATGCGAGGGGGATTCAGGCTTTTTCGCAAAGCAGGAAGCCCTATTTCAGTAGAGCACGAAGTCGGGAATCCAATGCAACAAGCGGATCTCAAGTCGAAAGTCAGACGAACAAACTGCGGACGAAAACGTGCAATTCAGCACTGACCGGACTCTACCTGCGTCCAGTCGGTGAAAACTCGCTTGGGAACCTTACTGGATTGGACCGGACTCTGGTTGACAGTGTGTCCGGTCTTGACCTGTGCGTCCGGTCACTTAAAACAAAAGCAATGAACAGTGTGACCGTAGCGTCCGATCGATCACAGAGTGGAACGTCCGGTCAAGAGACGAAACAGAGCAGAGAGCTATTCAACGACCGGACTCACTCTCCAGCGTCCGGTCACCCCGAGTCGAGCGTCCGGTCACCCCGAAACTGGGCAGTTCGTCCGCCGATTTGACTCAATCTCACCCAAAACAAATCCTCTAGGGATCAAACTTGGTGAGAGGAGTCACAAGGAGGATAGTGAGCTATCTCTAAGAGATCATGGCTCGAACCTATCTCCAAATCGATGAATCGAAGAATTTCGGGGGAAGGAAGAAAAACTTGACCCAAAACAAAAATCGATCGATCTACTAGCTCGTGAGGTTTGAGAAGAATTCCTTCGGTGGAAAGAAGTGCCTCACGATCTAGAACATCTCTGTTCAAACGGAATCACAAAAGACGCAACAAACAAGGAGATCAATCGATGGGAAAATCGTAGAGAAAAGCAATTCGCGAAGAACAAGAACAAAACGCAAATCACAATCATGAGTTTGCAACCGTGTGGCTACCACACGCTATAATAGTGAGATTATGGTCTCACTTCCTCAAAATCTCCAGTACACAGAGGTATGGTTCTCTGCGGATCTCAGCTAGCTACAACAGGGGATTGGGAGAGCAGGAAACCCTAAGTGCAAAGAGCAAATGACTGAGATAGATGGGGAGGTGGGTGTCTCCCCCTACTTATCCTAATTCTAACTATTCCTAATTCCCACTCTACCCCTAACTACTTACAGAGCGAACCAGCTAAACCCTAAGGTTATTCTGGACCAACTCGATGGTAGGTGGATCCGACGGCCACGCCCGCACAATTCGTAGCGTTGCCTCAACGCAATCTCCCGATTGCTGCCACGTGCCGCCACCGCTCTGCGTCCTCTTCGCGGACTCCGCCCCCGGTTTTGTAGCCGAAACCGGGAAACCAGGCCTTCACGATCAGCCCCCGGTTTTGAGGCCCAAACCGGGAAACCAGCCCACCGTAGCCTGAGTTTTGTGGCCCAAACTCAGCAAACCCGCAGCACCCAGGTTTTGAGGCCCAAACCTGGAAACCGTCCTCAGCCCGAGTTTTGTGGCCAAACTCGGAAACCATCCGCGCCTAGGTTTTGAGGCCCAAACCTGGAAACCGTCCACTCGATGGTTTTTCTCTGGCTCTACCACCAAACCGAAGCTGTAGAGGGGATGCACCGCCCATGCACCCCGTCCACCGACACGTGTCCCCAAGTCCACAACTCAGGCAACACATGACCGCAAGTCTTCGCTCGTCGCTGTCCCAGGCTGTCAGCCACCACAGCTGATCCTCGGGCCACCGGTCCCTCAGTCCAAGCCTCATGTCCGCCCTTCGCCACTCTCGGTCCATCGGCACGGCACGTCTCTACTTGACCTTCACCTTGCCTCTGATCACTGTCTTCGTGCTCGACACCTGCACAACACAAGCCAAAGAACATGCGCATCATCCCTGTTGACAATCACTCATCACTCAGAGACTCGGCATACACCCATGTATCCGCATCTTGATGGTTCCATCTTGGCACTATAGTTTCCCTAGCACATGCGCAAAGCTGATTCTTCAGATTTTCTCCTTTGAACTGGCCTTGGAAGTTGGAGTATAGGTGCCTAACACAAAATCTATTCTCTGAGTCAAGAAATGTTTGTTGAACTACAAGGATTAAACCTTTTTGTTTATCTGTCATGATGGTCCATGGTGTAGCGTTATCTATTCCGAGGTCTTCTTTCAAGTTCTCTAAGAATCACTTCCAAGAAGCTAGACACTCAACCTCAACATAAGATTATTGTGACTAACATGTGATTTACATAAACAAAGAGTGTTAGGTCACAATAATGGTGACAATACGAGCAAATGGTTTTCATGCCTCCTAAGCAATGGAAATTGATTCGGTTTTCAAAGGATGGACGACGAAGACGGAGATAGGCTAGTTCTAAGTGTCACATGGTGTTGGAAGACACTTAGATTATGTCCAATATTTGTCAAATTTGGCTACCATATTGGCTGACATGGCTTGCACTAAAGGGTTTCCACAGTTAGACCACTGACTAATCTCCTTTCTAACTTCATATGTTAGTTGTTACATAATCTATCCCAGAAAACATTTTAGTGATGCCATTGAACAATTTAAGCCTCCCTACAACATCCTCAGCAAATTTCCACTCATTCTCATATGGCAAAAGCATGTGTACAACCTATCTACACGGCTTGCCCTAATGAAAGCAGACTTGTATGGCAATGCATGACTAAGCATGGTAAAAGTTGAGTTCCACCTAGTCTTACAATCAAAAATTATCTTAGTGCACAAGTAATTTAAATTCTAGTTATTATGCTATGAGAACCATTTAACGAACATTGATGAAAGATAAATAAGAATTTTTTATATAAAAGTCGTTCTCAATCACCTTAGGTAGCATTATACTATTACAGATAGTTACATATCTAGTTATGTTTTTCATTTTATCATGAAACATGATTGTACCCTTCTTGTTATGCTTTCCATGTACAGGAGCACAATTCCTTTTTATGCTAGACGACAAGCTATCCTCCTCAAGTGTGCATTGATGTTGCTCAGTTAAGAGCTTACCTAAAGTTGAGAACATATATGATGAATGATTGACTTTGATGAGGAAGGTTTGAGGCTTTTCCCGGTTTAGTCCATATCTCGCTATGCGCTTATTGTTTATGACTAACCGGTGGCGTGAGTTGTGTGGAGTTTCTGTGTTGGTGTGCGTGTGCAACATGTGTCTCTTGGCTGTGTTGATGTGCAGGTGTGGAGCTCGGATACAGTGGTCAATGGCGAGGTGAAGGTCAAGTAGAGACATGTCGTGCCGACGGACCGGGAGCGGTGAAGGATGGGCGTGCCGTGCGGCGGACGTGCCATGCCGATGTACTCAGAGCGGTGAAGGGCGGATGTGAGGCTTGGACTGACGGACGAGAGGGCCAGAGGACCAGCTGTGGTAGCTGGCACGTGGCATCGGCGAGCGAGAGCACATGGGGATGTGCGATGCATCAGCCGAGTCGGGAGGAAGACGTGGCGTCGTGACACTTGGTGAGAGGTCGGACACGGGCTTGCGTGCGGCGCAAGTGCCGTCGGCCGAGTCAAGGAGGATGGCGAAGGCGTTGTGCCCGGTGTGGAGGCTGGACATGCATCGGCATCGGTGCCGGTGGTTGGGGTGTGCGAACCACATCCTGTCTACGGTGCGGGTTCGGTAGCTGAGCCTCAAAAAGCTACCATCGACGGTTTCCAGGTTTGGGCCTCAAAACCTGGGGTGGCCGGTTTCCGAGTTTGGGCCTCAAAACTCGGCGTGGACAGTTTCTAGGTTTGGGCCTCAAAACCTGGGCGCGCGGGTTTCCGAGTTTGGGCCTCAAAACTCGGGGTGGACGGTTTGCCAGGTTTGGGCCTCAAAACCTGGGCTGACGGGTTTACCAGTTTGGGCCTCAAAACCAGGGGTGGTCCGAAAGGATGGTCGACACATGGCGGCGTGGAGAGGATGGCGCGGCGGCGAAGCTATCCACGAGGAAGGCGCGGTGGTCGACGGTGGCGGCACGTGGCGGCATCAGGGAGGTCGCGTCGAGGCGAAGCTACCGGATGGGCGGGTGTGGCCGTCGGATGAAGATCGTCAGGACTGGACGGTTTTACCCCTGGGGGGTATTTGGGTTGAGTGCTTAATGTAAGGGCATTTTGGTCTTCGGAGGTGTGCCTATATATATGAGGGGGGCTGCTAGGGCAGCTGTATCCTTGGGAACTCTTGGTGGTGTCTCTCTCATTTTGTTCCTTTGAGAGAAGGCTAGGGTTAGGGAGAGTTGGCTCTTGTTCTTGAGCTTTTTGCCATCCAAGCTTTGTGTTGCTAGGATTGGCTTGTAGCCCGACACCAAGTGCTTAATCAATCATCCATTCCTCTGAATCCAAGGATCAAATTCGTGGTTGAATTCGCGTTTTGAATTTGTTCTTCGCGTTCTTCTTTTCTCCACGATTTTCCCCTCAATCGATCTCCCTCTACGCTGCGTCTTTTGCGATTTCGTTTGAATCAATTGTTCTTTGATGTGAGGAGAACGTTTCCACCGAAGGAATTCATCTCTACCCTCATGAACAAGTAGATCGGGCCGAAATCGTTTTTGTTCTTCGTTCTTCCCCTTTTCTAGTGTTCTTCGGATTTCTCATGGTTTAGTTGGATTGAAGCGATGATATCCTAGGATTAGCTTCCCAACACATAGAAGAACACTTGGGAGAAGTTTGGTTGCAGCCCCGTTCGATTTGGTGAAGATCCAATCGATTTTGGTTTTGTCCCGTGCAGTTTTTGCACTTTCTGGGCAGTGGCGGACTGTCCGCCGTTTAAGTGGCGGACCGTCCGGCCATCGGGTTTCGGCCAGACCAGAACAACGCAGCGCGCACTGCTCACGGTCATTTTGACCGACGGACAGTCCGCCGTTGGTAGGCGCGGACAGTCCGCGAGTCGCGCAGGGGAGGATCAGCAGCGTTGCTGTTTTGTGGTGTTGGCCGGCGGACAGTCCGGGGTCCCAGGCGCGGACAGTCCGCCCTTGACCGGACAGTCCGGGACCCTAACAGCAGACAGTCCGGGAATTGCCTGTAGGGTGAGTTTTGGTGTGTTTGCTCTCCCGGCTTTTCCGATTCGTTTTCGGACTTCTCGTTTGCTCCTAGAGTTCTCCTAGGAACCTCGCTAGGTATCTTTGCTACTTGTTAGCATTGGTATTTGGAGGAATCCCAACGTAGCCCTCTATCTACGTTTGGGAGTGGTCTTTTGGGCACGAACTTGACTCGGAGTTTTGGGAGTTTTGTTTTGTTCCCTTGTGCGGTGCCTCGCTGTGATCCTAGGGATCATCCACCCTCTTTCTAGGGTCATGGGCATCGCGTTTGAGTCCGAAGCTTTTGGGGTTGATTTTGTTGGGACAAAGGCCGTAATTTCTGAGAAGAAATTTTAGGCTCCCATTCACCCCCCCCTCTGGTCACCTTGCTTTAGCATTTTCGGTCCTTCAATTGGTATCGGAGCCAGTTAAGGATCTCTCTACCTTAACCGGTTCCGGATCCGCGAAGGCGACCTTTTAGAGCGGTTGTGTTTCCGACTTTGCTTGTCGAGGTGTTGAGCTTGTGTTTTGGCTAACACTAACGGTGCTTTTGGAAGTGGCACCAAGTTCTTCTTCAAGCATGTCTTTGTCTTTCAGATTGAACGGTTCCAAGGACGACATCTTGGGAAGAAGGAGGAGTGCAGTTGATGAGAGGGATCGCGAGGTGAACGATCTGCTGAACCTTCTGCGACATGATGAGCTCTCACCGGAGGATCTCCTACATCAACTTGGCAAGGCCAAGAGAGGTACACTTGCTCATGGACTTGTGACCTTGCACAACCTATATGAGGCTCGCTCTAGTTTTGTTGAGCTTTGTAGTACCTTGCGTAGAAAGGTCGAAAAGTTGAAATGCTCCAATGCTAGTTTGAAGTCTAGTGCCTCTTTGCCTTGCACCTCTTGTAGTGACTTGGTTAGGAAGAATGATGAGCTAGGTTTTTCTCTTGCTAGCTTAAAATCTGAGGTTGAATTGTTGAAATCCAATGCTTCCGAACCATGTCTTGTTTGCATTGACTTGTGCAAGGATCTTGATTGTGCTAAAACTGAAATAGCCTTGCTAAAGTCAAATGCTTCTTTACCATGTGATAATTGTGAATCTTTTGTTGCTAGACTTAGAGAATTCAGTGTGATTCATAGGACATGTGTAGATGAACTTGAGCATGCTAGGGCTGAAATTATTGAGATAAATGCTAGGCCTTGTAGCTTGTGCTCTTTGAATAAAGATGCTTGCCTTACTTCTTGTGCTGATCATGATTCTTTGCTTGATGTTTCTGGTGATGTTTCTTCCACCGATTTCATTTTCACATCTTGCACTGATTTAGAAAAAGAAGTTTTGGCTTTGAAAGCTTTGCGCGATGATATGAGCGCCAAGTTGGTTGAGCACAATGATATGAGTGCCAACCTTGAGAAGGAGATTGAGCTCTTGCGTACCACATATGCCGAGTGCATTGAAAAGGAGATGGAGAACTTGAGAAACACTCCTTGTGGTACTTGTGACCGCCTCATGTTTGAAAATGAGGTTTTGGCCAAAAGATGCAAGAGCCTTTGTGCTAAGTCTTTTGAGTCACACATTTCTTTCAACTCCGATGTTGATATTTCTAAGTTTGCATCTTTGCAACCGGAGTTGAGTTCTTGTGTTGCGCGTGAGTCTTTTGACGTTAGCACTAGTGTCAAGGTTTCGGATAGCTCTTTCATAGCTACTCCTAACCTTGCTGTTTCTTCGAGTGATGTCCAAGGGACTTCTCTTGACAAGGGTGCTTCTCATATTTTTGGGACTCGTGCTCCCAATCCGGTTTACCATTGCACCTTTTGCAAGAAGGATGGACATTCGCTCGATTTTTGCTTTCGCCGTGTCAAGCACGAGCGGCGTATTCGAGCTAAGGCTTTTAGGAAGCCGCGTAGCCTTTCCCATGGCACGTGTGCTCCTAGTGTTGGCACCAAGTTGGTAGTTGATGCTTCTTGTTCTAAGCCCCAAGGGACTTCTCACTTGTCGGAGAATGGTGTGCCTTCCAGTAGGCCTTTGTACCATTGCTCTTTTTGTGAGAGAGATGGGCATCAAGAAACCTTTTTCTATCGGCGTGCCAAACGTTTGCGCCAAGCTCGCTCTTCTAGGAAGATGGTGATTCATAGCCCTTCTCATGGCATGAACACTTGTGCTCCTAGTAAGAAGCCCATTTTTGTTGATGGGTTTTATGACTCCTTTTCTAGTGGGATAGGTCATGGTCATGGACATGCTTCTACTGCTTCTTCTCTTGGTCCACGACATGCTTCTCATGGTGCATCTATTGGTTCTTCTACAAAAACCTTGGAAGATGTTTGCCTCTTTTCCCGTGGTACGACTCGTTCTTCTTGTCGAGTTGTCCTTTTGAGGAATGCTTCCAAGGGTGTTTCACAATTGCATTTGAACCAACATTTGCATCATGCTAACCCACGAGATAAGTTGAGTTTTGTGACAAGTCTTGGGTTCACAAGTATATGCTTGCTAACCCTTCGGGATCCAAGACTCAGGATACTTTGTCCTCTTGTGTGTAGATATGAGGACGCGGGGTGGAGAACATGCACCTGATGGGACTTGGTCTTTTAGATGTGATCAAGATTTGATGGTTCTCTACACCCCGCTTAGATTTGCCTCCAAAGAGGCTTTTGTTATCTGGTGAGCTTTCTTATACACTCATACCCTGTACATCCATGTTTTATGTCTTGTGGTATGAGATGGTTCTTCATGTGCTCACTTGTATAGTCCTTGCATGTACATTTTTCTTTTGTGTCATGTTTCGTTTAGTCTAGCATGTGCTATCTCTTGTATATCATGTCATGCTAGCTTTGTGTACAGCTTTGGTGGTTAATCCACTTTTCATGCTAGTTTGTGATCCTCATGAACATTGTGCCATCTTTTACCATATTTTTCCATGAGCTTGATTTGTAGTGGTATGATGTTCATTAGGTATCACTTTTCAGGTGCTAGTTTTAGTTAGCTACATGTACCCTGTTGATGTGATTAGTTTGAGCACTAGCCTTTCCACAATTTTATCATGTTACATGCTTTTGGATCTATTGCTATCATTATCTTGCATTGTAGCATGTGTTGAGGTTTAGGCTGTGTTTGGGTTGATCATGTCTCTAGGCTGCATTTTGATATACAGTGCTTTATCCTATTGCATGGTAGTCTTGACTAGTATGAGTTCAGTTCTCCTTGCGGTATCATTCATAGGTAGGCCTCTTTTGTTGAGTGTTCACCTTATGCTTTTTATGTGACTAACCGCTTTGTGGAGACCTTGAGGTCACACTGGACGAGACAACGCCTTGTGTTTCTTCTGCCTTTGAGTGTGCAGGAGAACAGGAGCCTGGAGAGAGCATTTTGGCTCATGGACCCGATTCCACTTCTTCCACGACTTGGGGTTCCGTTCGAGCAGCTCTCCAGCGAGCACTAGCAGCACCTGTGGGAGCGACAGCATCAGATGAGGGGGAGACGACTTCGGTGAGGCAGGAGCCCCGGAGTTCAGCAGATTCAGACGTCCCCTCGGGTATCACACCAGCAGGCGGTCATGCGCTTCATGAGGTACCACCGACACACTTCTAAGTTCGGGTTTTGGTACTCTTCTTCCTTGACCTCTTTTTGCTGTGTGGTCTTTTTGATGAGGATTTTGCTGGCTGTCGCCTGAGCGTTTCCTGGGTCTTCGCTTGTGAGTTTGATTTGTGTTTCCCTTTTAGTTGGGGAAGCATTTTGCTTGTTGTATCTTAGTTGGGCTTCTCCGATACCCTTTTGCTTTGGGTTTTTCTTGTAGACTAGTATTTCCTACGATCCTTGTAGGCTAGCTTCTGCATGCATTTCATCATGTATATCTTGCATTTTAGAGCTTCATGTATATAGTAATGAGAATGAGATTATGCTCTTTTTGGTATGCCCTGCTTATTCATGATGATGCTTGTAGCTTAGGCTCTTTTTGATCACGTGATACATGTTATGAGCTAAGCTATTTTTGCAAATGGTGAACTTGACTAATCAACTATGAAATCTTTAATTTGTTCACCATTGAGATTGGCAACTAGCATGGGTAGGATGTGTTGAGACCACTTGTGCTATCTTTTGTATGCTAGGTTGCTATGTCTCTTGCACTGAGTCATTCACTTGCTTGGATTGTTCATATCTACCTTGTGCTTAAAATTTGATCCAAGTCTAAGTGAAATGAAAAGATCGAGATGGGATTGCATGTGTCAGCACCACACGGTATCGAGACTGTTTCTCATTGCACAATTGAGTTAAACTTGAGTCGTGTAGTGTAAGACCAAAACCGGTGCTTTAAGCTTCCGATTGCTTTTATTGCATAGGCTTAGCCCGGTTGAAAAGTTAGGCAATGACCATGCTTTCAACCTCTCGCAATCACATGCTTTTAATTTGAACTTGTGTCAATACCGCTGCAAATTCCGATAAAATTTGATAATGACACAAGTCTATGCTTCTTTCTATGGCATGATGATTGAACTTTGCTAGGGGTAGTTCACCTTTTATACTTGAGTTAGCACTTGCTCGATTTCCTGTCTATTCATGCTAAGTGCTATTTTAGTGGTGGACTCCTTTTCAAATGGCTTAAAACTGCTCATATGCTTAATTGTTTATATTTCGTATTCATTTGATCAGTTTGAGCCTTTGCTAGCATTTGTATTGGTTGCTACACTTTCAGGGCAGCACCCTTTTGAGCATCTTTTCATTCTGATTGCTATACACTTGAAGCTGTTGCATTGTACATTTCATGTATTTTTAGCTTAGTGTACATACCCCCAGCTCCGATACACTTTGTGATCACCTTCAGTGCTTTTTATGACCCCCATATGCTTTTGATTGATGACTTGTCTTGTGTTTGTGTCAACTTTGTGAAAAATATCCAAAACCCCTCAGCATGTTCCCTTTTGTCAAGGGGGAGAAGCTGTTTGCAAGGGGGAGCTTGTGTGTTGGCACAAAGGGGAGAGTCATGCATTTTGGGGAGAGCTTGGAGCAAGGGGGAGTTTAGCTCTTTTATGTCCTTCTTCACTTGGTATAGCTCTTTTATGTGTTTCAATTGGTATCCATCTTTTGGTATGGAATGCAATTGGTGTCATGAGCTTTATTGCATAGCTTTTGTATATAGGCTTGCTTTCAGGGGGAGTCGCTTTTGTCTTGCTGCTTCTCCGCATGCTCCGAGTGTTTGTGCTCCATTTAGTGTTGAGCTTCTCTTGTGGTTTTTTCTCAGTCGGTATCGAGCCTGCTAGTCGTGTTGAGCCGTTTTTGCCTCTGTCTAGAGGGACTAGCAGTTTTTGCTTGGTATTTTTGATTGGTTTGGAATTTTTGGCTGCTTGTGATTGGTATCGAGTCTTCTGCTAGTTGTGTTGAGCCTCTGTGCCTCTATCTTGAGGGATTAGCAGTTTTTCACATTCCAATGCGTTGTTTCAGCCTCATTTGGTGTTGAGCCTTGAGCTAGTGGTGTTGAGCCATTTTCTGCCTTTTCTTGAGGGCTAGCTCATTTTTGACTTGGTTGTGTCGAGCCGTTGCCCATGTCTTTGGGAACCAAGTCTTTTGCTCTATGTGATCGAGTTTTGCTCATTGTTGAGTTGTTGCTCCGATCCCTTGCTTGGTTGCGTTGAGCCGTTGCCCATGTCTTTGGGGACCAAGTTTTCAGTTTTGGTATCTCAAACCATCTCTTGTGCCTAGTTTTTGTCAATTCAATCATCAAGGGGGAGAAAGAGAAAGAGAAAGAGAAAAAGGGGGAGAAATCTCGACCCAAGTGAATCCAAGTGGATAAGTACCTTGGTTTCTTTTGTGATGATTGTTTGACAATTTTATTTGAGATTGGTTTTTGAGTACCTTTTGGGATTTCATGAAACTCTTGTTTCTCTTGACTCTTCGGTTGTTGTGGAGGCTTTGCCCGCTTTTCCCGTTTCCTTCGGGACCGAGAGCTTTTATTTGAGTTTTCAAGATCCTTCCTCATCTCAAGTAGCCTTGTGTTTGCTTTTGCTTGGCTTTTGGGCACTTGGATGAGGCTTGCCTTCAAACCCTTCCTTTGTGGTTTTATTGATAGTCAATGCATTCATCAAGGGGGAGATGGAGAACATATATGATGAATGATTGACTTTGATGAGGAAGGTTTGAGGCTTTTCCCGGTTTAGTCCATATCTCGCTATGCGCTTATTGTTTATGACTAACCGGTGGCGTGAGTTGTGTGGTGTTTCTGTGTTGGTGTGCGTGCGCGACATGTGTCTCTTGGCTGTGTTGATGTGCAGGTGTGGAGCTCGGATACAGTGGTCAATGGCGAGGTGAAGGTCAAGTAGAGACGTGTCGTGCCGACGGACCGGGAGCGGTGAAGGATGGGTGTGTCGTGCGGCGGACCTGCCATGCCGATGTACCTAGAGCGGTGAAGGGCGGACATGAGGCTTGGACTGACGGACGAGAGGGCCAGAGGACCAGCTGTGGTAGCTGGCACGTGGCATCGGCGAGCGAGAGCACATAGGGATGTGCGATGCATCGGCCGAGTCGGGAGGAAGACGTGGCGTCGTGACACTTGGCGGGAGGTCAGACACGGGCTTGCGTGCGGCGCAAGTGCCATCGGCCGAGTCAAGGAGGATGGCGAAGGTGTTGTGCCCGGCGTGGAGGCTGGACATGCATCGGCATCGGTGCTGGTGGTCGGGGTGTGCGAACCACATCCCGTCTACGGTGCGGGTTCGGTAGCTGAGCCTCAAAAAGCTACCATCGACGGTTTCCAGGTTTGGGCCTCAAAACCTGGGGTGGTCGGTTTCCGAGTTTGGGCCTCAAAACTCGGCGTGGATGGTTTCCAGGTTTGGGCCTCAAAACCTGGGCGCGCGGGTTTCCGAGTTTGGGCCTCAAAACTCGGGGTGGACGGTTTGCCAGGTTTGGGCGTCAAAACCTGGGCTGACGGGTTTACCGGTTTGGGCCTCAAAACCAGGGGTGGTCCGAAAGGACGGTCGACGCGTGGCGGCGTGGAGAGGCTGGCGCGGCGGCGAAGATATCCACAAGGAAGGCGCGGTGGTCGACGGTGGTGGCACGTGGCGGCATCAGGGAGGTCGCGTCGAGGCGAAGCTACCGGATGTGCGGGTGTGGCCGTCGGATAAAGATCGTCAGGACTGGACGGTTTTACCCCTGGGGGGTATTTGGGTTGAGTGCTTAATGTAAGGGCATTTTGGTCTTCGGACGTGTGCCTATATATATGAGGGGGGCTGCTAGGGCAGCCGTATCCTTGGGAACTCTTGGTGGTGTCTCTCTCATTTTGTTCCTGTGAGAGAAGGCTAGGGTTAGGGAGAGTTGGCTCTTGTTCTTGAGCTTTTTGCCATCCAAGCTTTGTGTTGCTAGGATTGGCTTGTAGCCCGACACCAAGTGCTTAATCAATCATCCATTCCTCTGAATCCAAGGATCAAATTCGTGGTTGAATTCGCGTTTTGAATTTGTTCTTCGCGTTCTTCTTTTCTCCATGATTTTCCCCTCACTCGATCTCCCTCTACGCTGCGTCTTTTGCGATTTCGTTTGAATCAATTGTTCTTTGATGTGAGGAGAACGTTTCCACCGAAGGAATTCATCTCTACCCTCATGAACAAGTAGATCGGGCCGAAATCGTTTTTGTTCTTCGTTCTTCCCCTTTTCTAGTGTTCTTCGGATTTCTCATGGTTTAGTTGGATTGAAGCGATGATATCCTAGGATTAGCTTCCCAACACATAGAAGAACACTTGGGAGAAGTTTGGTTGCAGCCCCGTTCGATTTGGTGAAGATCCAATCGATTTTGTTTTTGTCCCGTGCAGTTTTTGCACTTTCTGGGCAGTGGCGGACTGTCCGCCGTTTAAGTGGCGGACTGTCCGGCCATCGGGTTTCGGCCAGACCAGAACAACGCAGCGTGCACTGCTCACGGTCATTTTGACCGACGGACAGTCCGCCGTTGGTAGGCGCGGACAGTCCGCGAGTCGCGCAGGGGAGGATCAGCAGCGTTGCTGTTTTGTGGTATTGGCCGGCGGACAGTCCGGGGTCCCAGGCGCGGACAGTCCGCCCTTGACCGGACAGTCCGGGACCCTGACAGCAGACAGTCCGGGAATTTCCTGTAGGGTGAGTTTTGGTGCGTTTGCTCTCCCGGCTTTTCCGATTCGTTTCCGGACTTCTCGTTTGCTCCTAGAGTTCTCCTAGGAACCTCTCTAGGTATCTTTGCTACTTGTTAGCATTGGTATTTGGAGGAATCCCAACGTAGCCCTCTATCTACGTTTGGGAGTGGTCTTTTGGGCACGAACTTGACTCGGAGTTTTGGGAGTTTTGTTTTGTTCCCTTGTGCGGTGCCTCGCTGTGATCCTAGGGATCATCCACCCTCTTTCTAGGGTCATGGGCATCGCGTTTGAGTCCGAAGCTTTTGGGGTTGATTTTGTTGGGACAAAGGCCGTAATTTCTGAGAAGAAATTTTAGGCTCCCATTCACCCCCCCCTCTGGTCATCTTGCTTTAGCATTTTCGGTCCTTCAATAGTCTTCTAATAATATAGGTACTGCACTAGTGTGCAAGTGAGAGAGCAGTAAGAGCTTCACTTTTATGAATCTTTGAAACTTAGTTAACAAATAATATAAGCAGCTAATGTGAAAAGTCTCATAATATTCGTCTAATTTTCTAGATCAAACATCCATGACCGTAGTGTTGGCATGAAGATTTGATTGACACAAGGTGGTTTCTGGCACTTCACTAATCAACATAAAACTACTAAGCCACCTACCATTCAATTCACTAGAACTAAGCACAACCAGTGAAACAAAATAGATCAATAATAAGGGACGTGAAAATCGTCATCTTTGCTTACCCAAGGGAGAGTTTCAGGTGCTGGTTTTGCACTTTTTGAGCAGCTTTTTTTTTCTAGAACATGCATAGCACGTATTTCATTAAGAAGAAGTTAGAAATTTTCATACACGCCCAACATCGCAACACGGTGAGATACTATGAGCGATGGGGTTAAACACAAACACAAAGCACCATCGCTAGACGGTGGAACGCACGCTGTTGTGACTAACTAAGAAACTAAATGAGCGACTGGAGAGTTTGTGGCGTTGAGCGAACCCTTGCTCAAGACACAAACCCAGCGAAGGGGAAGAGCTCTTGCAATGTCGCACGCTTGGATGACGACAACGGCTCTTGGAACGTCTCGTGGAACCGAGTGGCGATGGTCACGTCTGGCGTCACTTGCGCTGACCGTGGTGCGATCGCTGATGGCTGCCACTTGTTGAGCAAAACCCGCTTGGACTGCTTATCTGGGTTCGGGTCACGGTAGGCGGATAAGGCAGCAAGCCTATCACTGCGACGCGGCACAAGGTTCTCGGTTCGCGCACGCGAAACACGACGGCGCGGTGAAGACTGGATTAATGGCACCTCGAGTGGCAGCTTCAGACCAGTGATGAAGTCCTCAAGAGAGGTAGGTTGGACTGAAGGCGAGGCTGCAACAAAAGTAGGAGAGGGACTCGACCCGTGTACCGGCATTGAAGGGTCGTCGTCGATGGGCAAACTGTGCTGCCCTTCACAGGTGTCAATGCAGAGGTGCTGATGTTGCGTAGCAACTGTAGTTGTACTCGTAGGAGACTGGGGAGGCCGACCACCCTTAGCTGTTGCCTTCTTGGCCACCGCACCAACACGAAAGCCATTTGGCTTAGCAGCAGCGATCGGTGCACTGGCTTGCACAGGAGGTGGCAAGAGGGGTGGAGCAGGTGTCAGCGCAGGCGGTGCGCCATTCTTCGCCGTCTCCTCCGGATCTGGCGCTCGCAGGACGGCGTCCCTTCAGGACTATGGGGTCAGAACAGGGCAAACTGGCTACATGAAGAAGAAGAAGAAGAAGAAGAAGAAGAAGAAGAAGAAGAAGAAGAAGAAGAAGAAGAAGAAGAAGAAGAAGAAGAAGAAGAAGAAGAAGAAGAAGAAGAGTTGCAACAATGGATTGCAAAGGTTAGGGATGAGGAAGAGCATCACCGGCTATCATCTTGTCCTATTTCGGAGACCTCCACCATGGCTAGACGAAGCCAGCGCTTGCATCTTCATGGCTATGCTGGCGGAGGACGACGTGTAGAAGGCGAAGAAAAGGAGTAGAGGAAGCCGGAGCTCGACTACTGTAACACCTCTGGTGATTAATATGTAATTAACCTGACATGTCATCATCTTTAGTCATTAATCATCCTTGCCATGCATTATGTTTGCCTAATGCTTGTTTTGCTTTTACCTTTTTCTGGAGTGACTTGTAGTGATCTCTTTTTCAAAAACCCTAAAGGCCCAAATCTTCCTATAAGGGCAAAATGGTAATTTCATCTCTGTGTCTAGCTTTGTGTGAATCTTGTTCAGTTGAGTGCCCTGATGTTTTGTTGTGTTGATCAAAGTTCAAAATCAGAAATAGAATTTAAATCCCTTTTGAAAAACCCTAAATTTGCAAACTCTAGTTTTACCCCTCTATCTCTAATTCAAAAACTATTCAAAATTTGAGGTTGGTCCTTTTAGCAAAGTTGTAGATCTTGTCAAAAGGAACAACTTTGGTGTTTACAGATTTTCAAGTTTCAATACAAAATCAGAAGTAATTTCAAATTCTTTCAAACTTCAATTTTGTCCCCTTTTCGGTTTTCAAAATTATCTCAAAAACTTTTGAGTTTCAGAAAAAGTTTATGTTGACAAAGTTGTAGGTCTCAAAGTTTTGAGCAACTTTGGTGTTTTGAGTTTTCTTTGTGTAGTTCAAGTTTTGGGAGTAATTTCAAAATTTCAGAAAGGGGGTAGATTTGGGAAATGGGTAACGTCTTTGTGCGAGCTTTAAAGCAAGGGGGCCCCGGCCGACGGCGGCGCAGCCTCAGCCTCGCCGAGCCCGGCTGACCCGCGTCCGTGTCGCCCTAGGCCAGCGCTAAGCGCTCGACCTCTCCGGTCCTGTACCTACCGCCGCCTCGCCATCCCCTACCCTACCCTCCTCCTTCCCCTACGGCCGCGGACAGCGCGCAGATGCCGGCCGCCGGCAAGCCGCCGCGCCGCGCGCGAGCTCCCGCCCACACCGAGCCGCCCTACCCTGCTCCCTACCTCCGTTGATGCCGCGCGGACGCTCCTCACCCCTCGCCCGGACCCCCCAGCGCCGCCCCGCGGCTATAAAAGTCGCCGAGCTCCGCCATTGCTGCCACCAGCGCCACCTCGGCAATCCGAGCCACCAGACCACCCCAGCGCCCGCCGAGCCCTCCACCGCCTTCGCCTTGAGCTCGCGAAGCTTCCCAGCCCCTCAATTTCACCTCTACCGCCTCCTATCGCCGACACAGGAGCTTCGTCCCCGACTCCGGCAAACGGCCGCGTTTCGGCTAAGCGAGAAATTCGCCGCCGTGAGTGCTTCTCTCTTCCCTCCGACCCCTGCCCTCTCTTCCTCACCTCAGTGCGCTCCTAACCGCACCCTCGGCGACCTCTTTTGGTGGACAGAGCCGCCGGACGCCGGTCGCCGCCGAAGAGATCCGCCACCACCGTCGGACTCCCTCCTCCGACCCTTGCACCGCCTCGCCGAGCCTCGCTCCCGACTCACGGTGAGCCCGCGAAGCTTCCCCCACCCTCTGCTTTTCTAGCGCAAGGCTCGAGCGGCCGGTCCGCCGTGCGCCTCGCCTGCGATTCGCCGGAGCCCTCGGGGAAGATGCACAGTGCATTTTTCCTTTTTCAGTTTTAAATGAATAGTGTTTAGTTTTCATCTTTTTGTGTGATTTTCTGTATGGTTCCAAAAATTCTGAAAAATTCGTGGTAGACTCTTTATACCTTGAAGTATTTTATAAAAATATAAAACTTGACTTTTCTGCAAGAATTTGAAAATGTAAAATCCCTCTTTTAATTAATAAATAGATGGTTTTGGATTTTTAGAAATATATTTATAACTCCAAAAATCATGAGATAAATTTTTGTGAGTTTACTATGCCATGTTTAGTCTCTGGTGAAATTTTGAAGTCTTTTGGAACAAGTTGATTTTTGAGCATTTTTTTAAATTGTAAATAGTGCCTTTTGTTAATTAATGACTGATTTTAATTGAGCACCTTAATGACCTCCAAAAATTATGAAATTTGTTTTGCCATCATTTTATACAATAATGAACTTATGAGATTAATTTGGTCATTTTTGGAGCAACTTCATAAAATGACCTTTTTAAATAATTAGGAAAAAATAGAAAATCAAGTAGGGTTCATGTTGTATGCCCTGTGATGTGACTTTTGGGATTGTTTGCTGTTCATAGACCCCCACCCTTTTGGTCTATGATGTTTGTGATGCCATGCATGATTTGTGTTTAGGTCGGATAAATGATGCTTAATAGGTTGATTAATTTTGCTTAGGCATAAAGATAAGTAACTTTATGTCCACACTAAGAAGTTACTTACGCGATGGAAAGTGTACTCTAGAATCAGTAGGTTTTGTCGTGCGTTTTAGCAAGCCTTTTGTTCATGTCAGCATCCTCATAAGCATACATCATTGCATCCGTATAGTGACTGAAGGAGAAAACGTCAAAGTCGAAGCAGCCGCTGACGAACCTACCCCCGAGGCGACCCCGAGCTCCGACACCTGCACTGCCGACCCCGAGCCTGTCCTCTTTGCTATTCAAGGCAAGCCCCGGTGCATTTTAACCCTACCTCACTTTTACAAAAGTTTTCTTAAAATGCTTTTGAGTTAAACTACTGCATTAGGTTATAGGAGTTGTGTGATAACCTATTACCTGCATTGTTTACCTCCACCAGAAGATCCACCTGCCCTGTTTTAAAAACTATTTGCAAAATGTTTAGTGATGCTATACAATAGATTTGCAATAAAATGCCATTTTCAAAAGTGTGAGCACTTGAAGAATCTTTATGGGATTTTGGCTTTACTCCCCGGCCATTGGCTAGGTATCTGGTCCGTACCTAGTCAATTGCGAGGAGAGGTTGTCCGAGCGTACGGTGCCGTCATGTTGTAGTCCGGGACTCAACAGTTGACACCGACCGGGATAGGGTTGAAAAACTGACAGGACTATTACGCTTGGGTGAGATATAACCAAGGTATGGTTCTGGTAGAAAAATTTAGGGACCATCCGTATGGGGGCCTGCTAGCCAAGACTTGCAACTATTCACATACTTCGGAAAGCTCTGGCTCCGAGGAATCCTTTATTGGACCGACAACCGCGCACTGGGAGAGGAGAGATGGCGGAAGTAGCATGTACCCACGTGGTCGTAGTACCTGGATAGGAGTGGTGTACTGTACTTCCGGGTGGCGTAGGACCGGGCCCAATCTTGGAGGAATCGTGGTAGACGAGTTGGCATATGCAAGCTTGGGTGCTACATATGCAGTGTGGATAGGGATCCTCAGCTGAGTATTATTTATCCGGATTAACGTTGCTCCTCGGTTATGGAGAGTTGGTCACTGACTGTCAACGGAGAGTGGTTCTCAACTAGGTATGTTTTTGAAAGGTAAAATGAATCATGAACAATGAAGAATTGAGAAATACTGGAATCTTTCCAAAAATAAAACAAGGATTTCAAAATGCTTTTTCTGCAAAATACTTGATCTTGCTTAAGCCTTACCTTGACTACCTAAGCCTCTCATTCTTGACTCTTCTCCCTTTTTCTTTAGTCGGGTAAGTCTTGTTGAGTACCCCAGTACTCAGGGTTTGTTAACCCCTGTTGCAGGTATGACTGAGTCCCCGATGTGTCTTACGCCCTGCTGCATGACCATCGTCCAGGAAGAGGCCGATGAGGCCGAAGAATAGTTGTGCACCCTCGGGCTGGGTGATTACAAGTATCTTATTTTGTTGTACTCCGCTACGTTGCCTATTTCTATTACCCGAACATGGTTTGTAATAACTGCACCTTTAATTTTATTTGGAACCTCAGTTTGTAAAACTAATGTTATTTAAGTCTTCCGCTTTGTATTCCGATGTTATTTGTAAAAGTATCCAGTGCTATGACCGAATTGTGAGATGATCCTGCGGACAATGGGCACCGATGCAGCCCAGTGACGATCAGTCTTAATCGCGTGGAACATAGGTTCGGTTGTCAGAGGCTGACGGGGACCTGTGGGCCATGGGATTGGGACCGTTCCGCCACAGAGTGGTATCGGAGCATCTCACTATAACGTTGCAGTGTTCTTGCAAAAACTTCAAAAGATATTTTGAGTCCAAACAAACTAAACTTGACTATTTTGGGTCCAAATTGCTTCTCTTATCTTGTCTTGTATATGGAAACATTAGCTAGCGAGACAACATGTTTTAAGCCCTATGTACCTTATTTAATTATTGCATTGCCTTGTTCCGTAGGAACGATTCATGCATCATGACATATTCACCTAAGCTAGATAATAACTTCCTCTCTAAGTTCGTTGGGTTAGTATGCCTTTACCTTTTTCTTGCTAGCCTTTTCACTCCTCATCCAACTTATCTTATCCAGACATGGCTCGCATCAAGCTGACTGCTCGCAAGTCGACTGGACCCAATGGTGTGCCACGTCACCAGCTGGCACCACACACTGGAGAAGAGACTGGCGAAGCCTCCAATGGTCGTCGCTTTCCCCGTCGCACCCGCAAACACCTAAAGAAGGAGATCAAGAACCTGAAGGCTGATCTGGAGAACCTGGAGCAAGACTTCTACCACTCACGTCTGGAGTTCTATGAGGCACGAGCCTCCCTGGAGCAGGCCAACCGGAACGTGATTCGCGCCATCCAGCAGCGTGATGCCACTTGGATTCGCGAGGACATCACCAGAGTCGAGCTCCATGGACTGCAGCAGTACACAGCTCAGATTGAACAGTTCAATGACATGCTTCATGAGGAGGTACACCAGCTGTACGACCAACTCCACCCCATGGTTCCCCCGATTGTCGAGGACCCTAAGGACGGAGTAGTGGAAGAGCCGGACGTAGAGCAAGAGCCAAGCATGAACGAGGAGATTGAACCTGCCGAGGACATCCACGCTGAAGACGAGGACGAGGTGGTTGAGCCTGAGCTCATCCTCGAGGAAGAAGATGACACGATGACATGATCATCATCGATGAGGACTAGACTCGCTGATAGAGGATGGAGATCCCGTGTGTCTGTACCACCTGCTTACCTAAACCCTTAGTCTAGGTTTGGGAGCGCTAGTCGGTCTTTTGTTTAGTCGGGTCTGTATCTTTCTTTTCATACCTTTTCCCCTTATCAGTCTGTTGTTATCTGTCAAGTCATCTTTATCGGTCATCTACCTTTGTATCAGTGAAGCTTTTCAGTCAGTTGTTTTCAGAACTTAATCAATGGATGCTAAGTTCCAAGTTGCTTAACAGATGCCTGTGAACACTCGCACTGGAGCTGGAAGTTCTCAGGAGGCTGACCTTCCAAACCCTCCACCTGTACCTGCTACGCTAGCAGATGCCATCGCAGCCTTGGCAGCCGCTGCTAACCTAATGGCTCAAAACCAAGGGCAGCAGAACAATGGCCACCGTGGTCACCGCAACATCAACAATGAGACCACATATGTAGATTTCACCGAAACCCGTCCACCGGTCTTTACGAAGGCCGATGAACCCCTTGAAGCTGATGATTGGCTCCGCACCATGGAGCAAAAGTTTGGTCTTCTCCGCTGCACCGATACCCAGAAGCCCCGGTTCGCTTCTCAGCAGCTTCGTGGTCCCGCAAGCGCTTGGTATGCCAACCTGTTGGCTGCCCAGCCAGAGGGCCATCAGTTGACCTGGGAAGAGTTCCGCACAGCTTTCCGTGCTCATCACATCCCTTCTGGAGTAATGAAGATGAAGCTTGATCAGTTCCTGGCACTGCAGCAGAAGGACTCCACAGTGATGCAGTACGTGGGTCAGTTCAATCACCTTAGCCAGTATGCCTCGGAGTACGTCAACACGGACGAGAAGAAGAGGGACTGTTTCCTTAGGGGACTGCACCCTAAGATCCGCAGAAGTATGTCTAATAACCTGACCGGTTCGTATCATGATGCCGTTGACCGGGCTGTTGCTTTTGAGGAGAGCAATCGCCAGTACCAAGAGGAAAAGAAGAAGAAGAAAGCAGGATCTAGCAATTTCTCTGGCAGTCACAAACGCCAGAGGGTCATTTATCACCCTAGCCACCACCAAAATCGCCCACCTTACCCCCACCAGCAAGTGGTCATCCGTACTGCGGCCACCACCCACAACGCCAACCAGCAAAGTGCCACGCAGCCGACCGCCCCAGGTGTTCGTATCACCACCCCACAAACCGCTTACAACCATCCCTGCTACAACTGCGGCCAGACTGGCCACTGGGCTCGTGAGTGCCCAAAGCCCAAGAGATATGCTCAGAATGCTCAGAAGGGTCCTGGAGGATCTCAGCAGCAGCAGCACCGTGTCCAGCAGCAGCATGCTCAGAAAGGCAAAGTTGTCAAGAAGCACGGGCAAGTCTACTACACCACTGTCGGCGACATCCCAGAAGGAGAGCCCGTCATGATCGGTAGGTTTCCCATTGCCAATCATCCCGTAGTCGTGTTGTTTGATTCTGGTGCATCGCATTCCTTCATCAGTCGTACATTTGTCTCTAAGCATGGGATATCAATTGGGGAGTTGAAAGAAAGTTTCTGCATATTTTCGCCTGGAGGGCGTATAAGTACTAAGGAAGTGGTTCGCAATATACCGGTGATGTTGGGGGAACATGTATTTCCTACCACCATGATAGTGTTACGTGATCAGGAGATAGATGTCATTCTAGGCATGAATTGGATGTGCCAGTATAAGGCCATGATTGACATCCTGAATAGGGTTGTGAGAGCGGACATTCCCAACAGTACCTCCAAACTCCTTCTCCAACTCCCAATGCCTCCGAAACCAGCAGCCACATAGTTGAATACCACCTATATTCTGGAACGTTATGGCAAGGTAGCTTACAAGCTAAGATTGCCCGATCATCTTTCCGCAGTCCATAATGTTTTTCACGTCTCCCAACTCAAGAAGTGTCTCCGAGTACTCGAACACGTGGTGGAAGTTGAAGGTGTTGAATTAGAACCCGATCTGTCATACTCTGAATATCCAGTTCGTGTGTTGGATTACAAGGACCGTGTTACCCGGAGGACTACCACAAGATGGTACAAGGTCCAGTGGAACCAACACTCTAAAGAAGAAGCCACATGGGAATCCGAAAACTTCTTAGCGAAGAGCTATCCCGACTTTCTCGATACTCTGTAGATGTAAAGTTTTGTCTTTGTCTTTCATAAGACGCAGAATCTCGGGGCGAGATTTCTTTTAGGGGGGAAGGCTGTAACACCTCTGGTGATTAATATGTAATTAACCTGACATGTCATCATCTTTAGTCATTAATCATCCTTGCCATGCATTATGTTTTCCTAATGCTTGTTTTGCTTTTACCTTTTTCTGGAGTGACTTGTAGTGATCTCTTTTTCAAAAACCCTAAAGGCCCAAATCTTCCTATAAGGGCAAAATGGTAATTTCATCTCTGTGTCTAGCTTTGTGTGAATCTTGTTCAGTTGAGTGCCCTGATGTTTTGTTGTGTTGATCAAAGTTCAAAATCAGAAATAGAATTTAAATCCCTTTTGAAAAACCCAAAATTTGCAAACTCTAGTTTTACCCCTCTATCTCTAATTCAAAAACTATTCAAAATTTGAGGTTGGTCCTTTTAGCAAAGTTGTAGATCTTGTCAAAATAAACAACTTTGGTGTTTACAGATTTTCAAGTTTCAATACAAAATCAGAAGTAATTTCAAATTCTTTCAAACTTCAATTTTGTCCCCTTTTAGGTTTTCAAAATTATCTCAAAACTTTTGAGTTTCAGAAAAAGTTTATGTTGACAAAGTTGTAGGTCTCAAAGTTTTGAGCAACTTTGGTGTTTTGAGTTTTCTTTGTGTAGTTCAAGTTTTGGGAGTAATTTCAAAATTTCAGAAAGGGGGTAGATTTGGGAAATGGGTAACGTCTTTGTGCGAGCTTTAAAGCAAGGGGGCCCCGGCCGACGGCGGCGCAGCCTCAGCCTCGCCGAGCCCGGCTGACCCGCGTCCGTGTCGCCCTAGGCCAGCGCTAAGCGCTCGACCTCTCCGGTCCCGTACCTACCGCCGCCTCGCCATCCCCTACCCTACCCTCCTCCTTCCCCTACGGCCGCGGACAGCGCGCAGATGCCGGCCGCCGGCAAGCCGCCGCGCCGCGCGCGAGCTCCCGCCCACACCGAGCCGCCCTACCCTGCTCCCTACCTCCGTTGATGCCGCGCGGACGCTCCTCACCCCTCGCCCGGACCCCCAGTGCCGCCCCGCGGCTATAAAAGCCGCCGAGCTCCGCCATTGCTGCCACCAGCGCCACCTCGGCAATCCGAGCCACCAGACCACCCCAGCGCCCGCCGAGCCCTCCACCGCCTTCGCCTTGAGCTCGCGAAGCTTCCCAGCCCCTCAATTTCACCTCTACCGCCTCCTATCGCCGGCACAGGAGCTTCGTCCCCGACTCCGGCAAACGGCCGCGTTTCGGCTAAGCGAGAAATTCGCCGCCGTGAGTGCTTCTCTCTTCCCTCCGACCCCTGCCCTCTCTTCCTCACCTCAGTGCGCTCCTAACCGCACCCTCGGCGACCTCTTTTGGTGGACAGAGCCGCCGGACGCCGGTCGCCGCCGAAGAGATCCGCCACCACCGTCGGACTCCCTCCTCCGACCCTTGCACCGCCTCGCCGAGCCTCGCTCCCGACTCACGGTGAGCCCGCGAAGCTTCCCCCACCCTCTGCTTTCCCAGCGCAAGGCTCGAGCGGCCGGTCCGCCGTGCGCCTCGCCTGCGATTCGCCCGAGCCCTCGAGGAAGATGCACAGTGCATTTTTCCTTTTTCAGTTTTAAATGAATAGTGTTCCGTTTTCATCTTTTTGTGTGATTTTCTGTATGGTTCCAAAAATTCTGAAAAATTCGTGGTAGACTCTTTATACCTTGAAGTATTTTATAAAAATATAAAACTTGACTTTTCTGCAAGAATTTGAAAATGTAAAATCCCTCTTTTAATTAATAAATGGATGGTTTTGGATTTTTAGAAAATCATTTATAACTCCAAAAATCATGAGATAAATTTTTGTGGGTTTCCTATGCCATGTTTAGTCTCTGGTGAAATTTTGAAGTCTTTTGGAATATGTTGATTTTTGAGCATTTTTTTTTAATTGTAAATAGTGCCTTTTGTTAATTAATGACTGATTTTAATTGAGCACCTTAATGACCTCTAAAAATTATGAAATTTGTTTTGCCATCATTTTATACAATAATGAACTTATGAGATTAATTTGGTCATTTTTGGAGCAACTTCATAAAATGACCTTTTTAAATAATTAGGAAAAAATAGAAAATCAAGTAGGGTTCATGTTGTATGCCCTGTGATGTGACTTTTGGGATTGTTTGCTGTTCATAGACCCCCACCCTTTTGGTCTATGATGTTTGTGATGCCATGCATGATTTGTGTTTAGGTCGGATAAATGATGCTTAATAGGTTGATTAATTTTGCTTAGGGATAAAGATAAGTAACTTTATGTCCACACTAAGAAGTTACTTACGCGATGGAAAGTGTACTCTAGAATCAGTAGGTTTTGTCCTGCGTTTTAGCAAGCCTTTTGCTCATGTCAGCATCCTCATAAGCATACATCATTGCATCCGTATAGTGACCGAAGGAGAAAACGTCAAAGTCGAAGCAGCCGCTGACGAACCTACCCCCGAGGCGACCCCGAGCTCCGACACCTGCACTGCCGACCTCGAGCCTGTCCTCTTTGCTCTTCAAGGCAAGCCCCGGTGCATTTTAACCCTACCTCGCTTTTACAAAAGTTTTCTTAAAATGCTTTTGAGTTAAACTACTGCATTAGGTTATAGGAGTTGTGTGATAACCTATTACCTGCATTGTTTACCTCCACCAGAAGATCCACCTGCCCTGTTTTAAAAACTATTTGCAAAATGCTTAGTGATGCTATACAATATATTTGCAATAAAATGCCATTTTCAAAAGTGTGAGCACTTGAAGAATCTTTATGGGATTTTGGCTTTACTCCCCGGCCATTGGCTAGGTATCTGGTCCGTACCTAGTCAATTGCGAGGAGAGGTTGTCCGAGCGTACGGTGCCGTCATGTTGTAGTCCGGGACTCAACAGTTGACACCGACCGGGACAGGGTTGAAAAACTGACAGGACTATTACGCTTGGGTGAGATATAACCAAGGTATGGTTCTGGCAGAAAAATTTAGGGACCATCCGTATGGGGGCCTGCTGGCCAAGACTTGCAACTATTCACATACTTCGGAAAGCTCTGGCTCCGAGGAATCCTTTATTGGACCGACAACCGCGCACTGGGAGTGGAGAGATGGCGGAAGTAGCATGTACCCACGTGGTCGTAGTACCTGGATAGGAGTGGTGTACTGTACTTCCGGGTGGCGTAGGACCGGACCCAATCTTGGAGGAATCGTGGTAGACGAGTTGGCATATGCAAGCTTGGGTGCTACATATGCAGTGTGGATAGGGATCCTCAGCTGAGTATTATTTATCTGGATTAACGTTGCTCCTCGGTTATGGAGACTTGGTCACTGACTGTCAACGGAGAGTGGTTCTCAACTAGGTATGTTTTTGAAAGGTAAAATGAATCATGAACAATGAAGAATTGAGAAATACTGGAATCTTTCCAAAAATAAAACAAGGATTTCAAAATGCTTTTTCTGCAAAATACTTGATCTTGCTTAAGCCTTACCTTGACTACCTAAGCCTCTCATTCTTGACTCTTCTCCCTTTTTCTTTAGTCGGGTAAGTCTTGTTGAGTACCCCAGTACTCAGGGTTTGTTAACCCCTGTTGCAGGTATGACTGAGTCCCCGATGTGTCTTGCGCCCTGCTGCATGACCATCGTCCAGGAAGAGGCCGATGAGGCCGAAGAATAGTTGTGCACCCTCGGGCTGGGTGATTACAAGTATCTTATTTTGTTGTACTCCGCTACGTTGCCTATTTCTATTACCCGAACATGGTTTGTAATAACTGCACCTTTAATTTTATTTGGAACCTCAGTTTGTAAAACTAATGTTATTTAAGTCTTCTGCTCTGTATTCCGATGTTATTTGTAAAAGTATCCAGTGTTGTGACTGAATTGTGAGATGATCCTGCGGACAATAGGCACCGATGCAGCCCAGTGACGATCAGTCTTAATCGCGTGGAACATAGGTTCGGTTGTCAGAGGCTGACGGGGATCTGTGGGCCATGGGATTGGGACCGTTCCGCCACAACTACCAGAGGGCGGAGTGGCGGAGGGTGGGCGATGGAGGACTGTGGAGTGCTGATTCCCGGGCTCAAGACCTCGAGCCCCCGAGTCCCCGACACTCGACCTCAGTCTCCGAGTCTCTGATACGTCATGAGCCCATGAAGGGAACGGGGCTACGGGAGTCGAAGTTGTGGTCTGCGC
Organism: Coix lacryma-jobi var. lacryma-jobi; assembly: GCA_009763385.1. NCBI lineage: Eukaryota > Viridiplantae > Streptophyta > Magnoliopsida > Poales > Poaceae > Coix > Coix lacryma-jobi. Next base: position 71,049,461 of record CM019831.1, on the reverse strand, counting down.
ATGCAGGATGCTTGTGCGGCGGCTGGGGACGAGAAATGGCTAGGGTTTCAGGAAGGATTCAATAATATATATACTAGGAGGGTTTAGTTAGGTTTGGGCCAAATTTCATGGGCTATAGGGCTATAATGGCTGAGGTTGGTTAGTTATTTCTGTGGGTGTTTTTTACTTGCGGGTAGGCAGGTATGGGTAGTATACACCCATACCCGTATCCGCCATACGCGATAGGTACATGATTTTGCCTAATAATATACCTACTGTTAAAAAATTCATTCCACACTCGCCTTCTAATTGGGTAAAACGCATCCGGTATTTAGGTTTAGGTACCCATTGCCATCTCGAGGAAGTATCCGCTACGTGGAGCATATCAATCAATACTAGGCCAAGCTCTATATTTAAACACAATATCCGAAGTATACCAAAATAATTGAATTATAGCTAGATTTGTTTTCTTGAGCTCACAATCTTTCATATTAAAGGAAAGCAACACAATTTTACTAATGAAACAGTACAAGAGAAAGAGATACCAAACGATAATCAGTTTTCGCTGCTGATAATCAATTAGCCGGCCTCAACCCTCGTGTCATCTACTCTGACAGGAAATACGCCCTTGTCGTCTCCGTGATCGGCCGTCAGGCCGACCAGCAGTAGGTCGCTTTTAGAAGCTAGCCAACCTCTACCAACAGCCGCTGCCGTCGCCGTGTGCCGCAGGAGCCGCGCGGCCTGTGCGGCAGCAACCAGCACATGTCGCCACGCTGCGCGTACTGCACGGTGATGGGCGCATGGCACCGTACTCTCGGCTCGGCTCTCGGTCGGTGTCGCTGACAGCGGCGCGGCCACATGCCGTGTCGCCGTCCGCCATTAACAGCCGCGCTTTCCGGTTCAGTAGTCGCCGGGTGCGGGTTGGCTCGATCTGGGCTCTCAGCTCGGGCTCGGGCTCGATCGATCTTGTCGCCATCGCACGCGTGACATCCCGGTACGCATTTACGCCCAGGATGTGACGGGCTGACGGCGGCTGGCACCCACCATTACTACTGTAGTGTTCAGTTTATTTTTGTGCTACGTGACGGAGCTAATCTGAAATATAGGTCGTGGGGTACAATTTCTTGTCATAATTCTGTTTACACTATTGCTGTCAATTCAATTCAATTCAACTAGCGGCTTGACAGCTTCGGTTCCAGTAAATTGCCATTCAGTATTTTGAGCATATATATATATATATATATATATATATATATATATATATATATATATATATATATATATATATATATATATATATATATATATATATATATATATATATACCACTACCAGCTGCGATACTGTGTGTACTAAAAGCTTAGTTTTACTGTAATTATTTAAGGCTCAAGCTCAATATGAAATTAAAGATTTTAGTTCGATCGCATTTGCCTCCATCGGTGCTTGTTGTTACTTATTACTCCGTACGTAGGATATATGACATCAATGTTTCAGCGGTGTAAAATGAAGGGGGACTGGACTGGCTTTGTTAAATTTCGGGACGCGGCTGAACAAATAAAGCATGTAAACTTGTTGCAGAACACTGTTCAATGGTGGTATTTGTTGATGGACGTTATTCAATGTTGTCTTTATTAGAATAGTAATTAGCTCCTGGACACTATAACAATTAAAATAATATTATCTTCAAGTTGATGGGAGAAACAAGTTCGAAGTCACAAAAATATCATTGGTAATTTTAGTATAAACTTTTAAAGTTATCTATAAAATTGTAACTTTTGTGTATAAAGTCGAATGAAGATAATATATCAAAATTGTAGTATTTAATGAGATCAACAGTTTTGAACAGTGTCCTACAGCCAAAAAAAAGCACTATGGTTTGCTATTTGGGCATATAATATTACTATTACTACCAGCATTTTGTTTCATTGCTTCATCTACAAGGGATGCATGATGTACCGTGTATCCACGCAACAGAAGAAGGAACACATAAATAGCCGCCTTATTAGCTTTAGTACTCGCCAGAAAAATCAGTGCGCTCTTGCTTGCAATATCAAATTTGGATCACCTCTCCAGTATGGACCATTTGTCTATCAACGGGATATGGCTAAGCGCTTAAGCTCTTTTGCCAGGCTACATGACTCATGCATGCCGGCCTGCTGGCCAATAATTCGTGCAAGAGCAATGATATAAATATATAGTTGTATCTTGAATATTGATTATTATTTTAAAAGACCTATATATATGGTGCTTTTCCGAACTGTAAAACCAACCCACTGATTTAATTTTATAGACCAATGGTACCACATGACTTACATCCAGGTCCAGCACTTAATAAGACTAAAGCACTCAATGTGAAGGGAGATCCTGTGCTGGCCCTGTTTAGATTCTCCCTCTTTTCACCATCTCTCCATCACATCAACCATCACATCAATGTTTGGACGCATTCATGAAACATTAAATATAGGTAAAAAACAACTAATTGTACTTTTAGTATATACATGTCGAGACGAATCTTTTGAGCCTAGTTAGTCCATGTTTGGACAAAGTTTGTCAAATAACAACGAAAATACTATAGATTTTTTTTTTGCAACTAAACACAGGCGCTAAACGACAACCTCAATACTTTTGTCTAAACTCAAGGTTATTACATAGGAATTGCACAAAGTAAAGTAGGTGAGATGATAACTCTCTTGACAACTTGAAGTCTTACAAAAGGAGAAAAAAAACAAGAGCTATACCTGTGGGGATATTACCTCCGTATACCCCATGGACCTACTTGGGCCCTTCATCAAGGACAACCCAGCTCGTGAGGCCTTACAGCACGCGACCAGCTCGTCGTGCTCGTCAAGGACTCTCCAGAAGCCTTGCCCGCCAAGGAAGATCCTAGAGTTAGATCCAGATTTCTTGCCTTAAAGGACCGTCTGTAATCTAATAAGGACTCGACAACTGTAACCCTGCTCCCCGGCTATATAAGGCGAGCAGGGACCCCCTCTCATCCCACCTCAGATCACATCTAATCACCCGATCTCATAATACAAACCAGCCACCAGAACACAGGACGTAGGGTATTACGACGACTTGCCGGCCGAACCTGTCTAAATCGTCGTCTCTCGTCCCTGTGTTTACGCTTTGCAGATGTCTCGCACGCCTCCACCGCTCAATCTACTACCTTGGGAAAACCCCTCGGTAGACTATCGACCATATTTCGTCGACAGTTGGCGCGCCAGGTAGGGGGTGTGTGCTACGATATCATGATCTGCCAAGCGGTCATCTTCCTCGACTCCATGATCCTCCCGAGCCCGGCGTCTTCTTCCAGATCGGATCTATCATCTGGACCATCGGCGACGCCGTCTTCGCTCCGGAGATCATGAAACCCGCCCAGCTTCCTGCGCCGGACGCCCCGTCGTCCACCCTGCGCGTCATCGCGCCGGCGCCATACGCGCCAAGATCCATCTGCCGCGACGACCTGGTCGAGGCCATCGACCAGGCCAACAAGAGAATCACTGACTGCATCAACGTCGCCGCCTTCACTCGTCGCCGCCTTCGTTCATCATCGACCAGGATCGCCGCCGCCTTCGTCGTCTTCGCCCGTCGCCGCCGTCGCTCGTTATCGACCAGGATCGCCGCCGCCTTCGTCGTCGTCTTCGCCCGTCGCCGCCATCGCTCGTCATCGTCCAGGATCGCCGCCGCTTTCGTCGTCGTCTTTGCCCGTCGCCGCCATCGCTCGTCATCGACCAGGATCGCCGCCGCCTTCGTCGCCGCCTTCGCTCATCGTCAACCGGGCTCGTCGCCGAACTGCCCGCCGCCCAAGATCGGATCTACATCTGGCTCGTCGCCACCTTCATCGTCACTGTCGTCGCTTGTCGCCGACCAGGCTCGTCGCAGCCTTCACTCGTCGCTGTCGTCACCCGTCGCCGCCATCGCTCGTCATCGACCAGGATCGCCGCCGCCTTCGTCGTCGTCTTCGCCCGTCGCCGCCGTCGCTCGTCATCGACCAGGATCGCCGCCGCCTTCGTCGTCGTCTTCGCCCGTCGCCGACTTCGTCGTCGTCTTCGCCCGTCGCTCGTCATCGACCAGGATCGCCGCCGTCTTCGTCACTGCCGTCGCTTGTCGCCGACCAGGCTCGTCGCCGCCTTCGCCCGTCGCCGCCGTCGCTCGTCGTCGATCAGGCTCGTCGCCGCCTTCGCCTGTCGCCGCCGTCGCTCGTCATCGACCAGGATCGTCGCCGCCTTCGTCGTCCTCTTCGCTCGTCGCCGCCGTCGCTCGTCATCGACCAAGATCGCCGCTGCCTTCGTCGTCGTCTTCGCCCGTCGCCGCCGTCGCTCGTCATCGACCAGGATCGTCGCCGTCTTCGTCACTGCTGTCGCTTGTCGCCGACCAGGCTCGTCGCCGCCTTCGCCCGTCGCCGCCGTCGCTCGTCGTCGATCAGCCTCGTCGCCGCCTTCGCCCGTCGCCGCCGTCGCTCGTCATCGACCAGGATCGCCGCCGCCTTCGTCGCCGCCTTCGCCCGTCGTCGCCGTCGCTCGTCATTGACCAGGATCGCCGCCGCCTTCGACGTCGTCTTTGCCCGTCGCCGCCGTAGTTCCTCATCGACCAGGATCGCCGCCGCCTTCGTCGTCGTCTTCGCCCGTCGCCGCCGTCGCTCATCATCGACCAGGATCGTCGCCCACCTTCATTGTCGCTGCCGTCGCTTGTCGCCGACCAGGCTCGTCGCCGCCTTCGCCCGTCGCTCGTCGCCGCCTTCGCCCGTCGCCGCCGTCGCTCGTCGCCGACCAGGCTCGTCGCCGCCATCGCTCATCGTCGACCAGGCTCGTCGCCACCTTCGGCCGTTGCTCGTCGTCGACCAGCATCATCAACCGGGCTCGTTGCCGTCTTCGCCAAATGACTCGCCAACCTCTCCAAACGATCGCCGACCACTCCAGACGACTCGTCGATCTCTCCAAACAGCCTGGCTGATGCTGAAGGAGTTTCAGAGCCGTGGCTACTGCCACCACTGGATGCGTGCATGAGCGCCCGCCCTCTGCGCTATGGCGGCCAGTAGTCCTCCCAAGTGACGTCCTGACCTCTCTACGCGTGCATGAGCGCCTGCCCTCTGCGCTACGAAGGGAAGGCTAAGCTTGGGCTAAGACCTCCAGAGGCTATACGTCTAGTGCCTGTATACGCGCCGTTACGCGCTCGTTCTCCATGCGGTCTCCAAGCAGCCTGACTGACACCGACGAAGACTCAGAGCCGGGGCTGTTGTCACCATCGGACGCGTGCATGAGCGCCCGCCCTCTGCGCTACGGTGGCCAACAGCTCTCCCAAGGGACGTCCCGACCTCTCTACGCGTGCATGAACGCCCGCCCTGTGCGCTACGAAGGAAAGGCTAACTTGAGCTGAGAATTCTAAGGCTACGCGCTCAGCGCTCGCATTCGCGCTACCCACGCGCTCGACGAACGGTCTCCATTCGCCCAGGTCATGCCACGATCGAGCCTCTCGGAAAAGACCCTGTCCTTGGTACCTCCCTACGCGTGCACGAGCGCCTGCCCTCTGCGCTATGGGATGCCAGCAGCGGTTCCTTGGGCGACGCCCTTGACTCCTACGCGCAAATGAGCTCCGCGCTCTACGCTACGGATCCTGGGATAACCCAAGGCCGAACTGTTCATCGCTACGGCTCACGGCTATTGGGTCTGCGGAATTCAGGGAATATGCAAAACACGCCGACTCGCTACAAGTTTTGCCTCTGTTCGCCCAAGAGTCTATTTACAGACTAGTCTCCTATGCTACGTTCTACATCAATGAACAGGGCCTTCGCGGCCGGCTCCGCCTCCATCTCCAGACACTCCATCTACGCTCGGGGACTCCGTCAAGCTGCAGTCATCCTTCGCCACTGGTTTTTCTCCTTATTTTATTTGTACATCATCATGTACTACTGCTCTCCATATTTATTTTTCAAGGACTTCGCCCTCGCTCGTCATCAACCAAGCTCGTTGCTGCCTTCACCCGTCGCCGACCAGGCTCGTGGACTTCGCCTTCGCTCGTCGTCGACCACGCTCGGGGACTTCGCCATCGCTCATCGCCGTCTTCGCTCGCCGCCGCCATCACTCATCGCCGTCCTCTGCAGAAGGTCGTAGGTTCATCAACCTGTTGTCAACCAGGTTCATCGACCTGGCCTTCGCCCGTCGCCGACCAGGTTCATCAACCTGGCCCTCGCTCGTTGCCAACCAGGCTCGGGGACTTCGCCTTCGCTCGTCACCGACCAGGCTCGGGGACTTCGTCTTCGCCTGTCGCCAACCAGGCTCATCGCCGCCGTTCGTCGCTGCCTTCGCTCGTCATCGTCTTCGCCCGTCGTCAACCGGGCTCATCGCCGCCTTCGCTCGTCGTCGACCAGGATCGTCGACGCCTTTGTCGTCACCTTCACTCGTCATTGCCTTCGTTCGTCGTCGCCATCGCTCATCGCCTTCGCTCGTCGCCGTCTTCACTTGTCGCCGACCTGGCTCGGGGACTTCGCCTTTGCTCGTCGCCGACCAGTCTCGGGGACTTCGCCTTCGCTCGTCGCATCTGCTCATCGACGCCTTCGCTCATCACCGTCTTGGCAAGTCACCGACCAGGCTCGGGGACTTCGCCTTCGTTCATCGTCGACCAGGCTCGTTGCCTTCGCTCGTCGTCATCGCCTTCGTTCGTCGTCGCCATCGCTCATTGTTTGTTGGGATGGTACCCAGACCGCAGGCGCCTCCAACCCGCAATTATCGAAAGATGATGGAGCTTTCGCGCGGATGTGCGCATTCGTCTTTGGCCCCGCAAGACCGAAGGATGACGGAGCTTTCGTGCGAAAGGGAGCATTCGCGCGGAAGCACGCGTTTCGGCTCGCTGACCAAGGGAAGGCGGAGCTTTCGTGCGAAAGGAATCATTCGCGCGGAAGCATGCGTTTCGGCTCGAGGACCAAGGGAAGGCGGAGCTTTCGTGCGAAAAGAAGCATTCGCGCAGAAGCACGCGTTTCGGCTCGCGGACCAAGGGAAGGTGGAGCTTTCGTGCGAAAGGAAGCATTTGCGCGGAAGCATGCATTTGCCTTCGGCCTGCAGGACCGGAGTAGGACGGAGTTTTCTTGCGAAAGGAAGCATTCGCGCGAAAGGAGCCCGGCGTTTCCGGCGGGAGTTTTCGTCATTCATGACTTTGGTTTTTCATTGGTTTTCGCAGGTCGCCGGAAGCCTGGGTCAAAGGGAGCGGGCCCACCGGTCAGGAAAAGGAGCCAGGGGACGCTGGGCCTGTCAGAGGACGAAGTTACGATGATGCCCCTCGCGCCGGAAGAGGCGGCGTACAGCCATGGAGTAGTCGAGTAGGGCATCATTGTAATTGTAACAGAGTGGTTGGAAGGGCATTCTTGTACTTTCAAATTGATCTGGATTAATATAAAAAGCTCCCAGCCTCCCAAGGGAAGGGGGGAGAACACTGTTCACTTGACCTGATTCCCTCATTTACTACGTTTACTTCCACTTTCGTTCTGTGCATTCGCTCGTGCGACAACCTGCTGTTTCGGGGTCTCGACACCGAAACAACATTGGCGCCCACCGTGGTTGTCGCCCGAGCTTGCCATGCCACCGAGGAAGGCGCCGAGGACGGTCGACAATCCCGAGACGGTTGCCGCGAACAAGGATAGCCATGGCACAATCGCGGCATCCACTTTAACCACTCAAATAGCACCGAATACAGCCCAAAACACCCAAGCTTTCGGCAACACGCTCCCGACGGGAACCCAGCTACCGCCGATAGCAACCTCAAACCGTGACTCGCAGCCTTTCGACAGAGATGGCATGCCGGAAGGGAACGTCCAAGACGAGCCCGGCGACGAAGAAGACGATGACGCTGAAGTTACCAGGCATTCCCAAGCAATCAGAATGCTGACAAAGGAGCAAGAAGAAATCGAAAGGTTGGTTCAGAAAAGAGATCAGTTGCAGCGGCAGCTTGCGGCAAAAGCAAGTGAGGATGAAACTCGCGACGCCTTTCGTCACGCGGAGGCGCAGAGGAGGCAACTGGAAAAGGAAATTCAGGAACTGTGAAAGGCTGGAGGAGGCCCAATCCCAATAATTCAAGAGAATGTGTTCGTGCCAAGGCGAGAACAGCCACCAGCTTCCGACAATGCAATCGACGAAACCTCCCCACTTTCAAGAGAATTGCAAGCCCATCCGTGGTCACTCAACTACAGGCCACGCATTCCGACTTTCGACGGCAAGGCGAATCCGCGCAAATTCTTGGCGAGCTACGAGACAACCGTTTTTTCGGCAGGCGGGGACAATCAGGCCCTGGCGAAATCTCTCATTCTGGCAGTCGAAGACGTGGCGCACGATTGGTACACCACACTCAAGCCACTATCCATCTATTCTTGGGCTCAGTTGAAGGCCGAATTGCTCGCCACTTTCCAAGGATTCCGGCCGGATGTCAAGACCACGCGAGACCTCATGAATTGCACCCAGCAAGACGACGAACCCTTATCCGAGCACCTCAAACGCTTCATCCAACTGAAAGCTCAAGCTCCGAATGTGCCGGAAGCCGCGGTGATTGCAGCAGCAACCGAGGGCTTGGGAACCGGACAGTGTGCCGCTCACCTGTCGAGAGAACCGCCGAAAACTGTCAAGGAATTGTTCGATGTGATGAACGCATATGCAAGGTCAGATGATGACTTTCGGCGGCACAAAGCCGCCCGCTTGATGCAGAGACAAGCGACGAAAGCGAGTCGACCGCCGCAAGTGCTGAATCAAAGGATGGTTAGACCTTTCCGGACAATCAACACTCTGCAGGAAGAACCAGTGCAGTCAGCAGCGGGCATGGAGAGGCCGGACATGGCCAACTTTCAGCTCCAAAGGGGATTTGATCAACCATTCCGCGGAGGGCGCGGTGGAACGACAGGATGTGGCGGCCGAGACGGTAGAGGCCGCGGAAGAGGAGCCAAGCCTCCGTACTGTGTCATTTGCGATGGCAATTTCGGTCACACCACCCTAGACTGTAAATACAGCAAGATGGCGAAAGAGCTAAAAGACAAGGATCGAGCTTCAGCTTCTGGCGAAGGCTCCAAGCACGTTTTTCACAATTCGCAAGATCCGGCAACAGGAGCGATAGCATGCAGCAACTACGCAAGCACGACTATGCATCCCCCGTAGTACATGCCTCCCCAGAATTTGCATTGGTACAATCCAGCATATCAGGGTTACCAGTTCCCGGTCTTTGCGCCACAGTCGGTGGCAGTTTCGTCACCCATGCACTATCAGCGCCAGCCAACACTGCCACCAGCGCTTCCGGCTCTAGCCCAACCCCAGGGGCAGCAAGCACAACCCAGTTACCAGCAGAGACATGAGATAGAAAATGAAACTAGCGCAATCAACAACATCCTCCCGTCAAGAGGCCACATTTTCGCCATCACGGGCGGATCCAATCTGGAGCACGAAAGTAAAAGGGCGAGAAAGGACTATCATCGAAGAGTCCAGACGGTATCACCAAGGCTTCCGCTGAACAGGCCAGCTTGGTCACTAGCACCGATATGTTTTGATGAGTCAGATTTCAAAGTTCGCGACTACCCGCATTGCAACGCTTTCGTCGCCACGGCCAATGTGGCCGGTTTCACATTGCATAACATTTTGATCGACACCGGAAGCTCGGCAGACATCTTGTTCGTCAAAGCTTTCGAGGCGATGGGAATGGACAGGCGCAGTTTGGACCCCGCTGGCAATTCCTTGTACGGATTTGGGGGAAGAAAGATCGACGCTATCGGCAAGAAACAAATCCCGGTATCTTTCGCCGAGGAAGAGAGAGTACGCACCGAGATGGTGACGTTCGATATAGTGAACATGGACTACCCATACATAGCCATTTTCGGCAGAGGTTTCACAAACAAGTTCAATGTAATAATCAAGCAAAGCTACTTGTGTATGAAAATGCCATCACCTTTTGGCATCATTACTGTGCACGGAGATCAGCAAGCATCCAGGAGAATCGAAGGTAGGCCGACCCCAGGCTACAGTCTCATAAATGAGGTGGCAAAAAATGATGAAACGCAAGCAACCGTCGAAGTGCACGTCGCCGTCAGCTCGACCGAATACAAGGCCGGGGCAGCCGAAGAAACAGTGAGAATCCCACTTGCATCTTCAAGGCCCGAAAGAACTATGCACATCGGGACAAGCATGCCGGAAGAAGAAAGGAACACTCTAGCATCATTTCTCGCGAACAACGATGACATTTTTGCTTGGTCAGCAAACGACTTGCAAGGCGTTAGCAGAGATCTCGCCCAACATAGTTTGAACGTCGCAAGCGGCGCTAAGCCCAGAAAGCAAAAACTGAGAAAGATGTCAAACGAAAGGGCAGATGCGGCAAAAGCCGAAGTGCAGAGATTACTCGATGCGGGAGTAATCCGACCAGTCCAGTACCCCGAATGGCTAGCGAACGTTGTCTTGGTGAAAAAGAAGAATGGGAAGTGGCGAATGTGCATTGATTTCACCGACCTCAACAAATGCTGCCCGAAGGATCCGTATCCTTTGCCTCGTATCGACAAGCTCGTCGACATTGCAGCCAGGTGTGAAATAACGAGTTTGCTAGATTGCTTTTTAGGTTATCACCAGATATGGCTCCATCCCGACGATGGGGAGAAAACCAGTTTCATCACCCCAACAGGCACATATTGCTATCGGCGGATGCCGGAAGGGCTGCGGAACGCAGGCCCAACTTTCTCACGGATGACCGACAAGGTTTTCAAAAGCCAGAAGCAGAAGAAGAACTCGTTGGCTTATGTTGACGATATAGTGGTCAAAAGTGACAGACAGGAAGATCATCAAGCAGACCTACTCGAGACTTTCGGCAACCTCCGCAAAAGCGGCTCAAAGCTCAACCCTGACAAGTGTACTTTCGGCATCAAGAAAGGTAAGCTCCTTGGTTGCCTGGTGTCGGCAAGGGGAATTGAAGCCAATCCCGACAAAATAACGGCGATCATCAACATGCAACCGCCCTCGAGCCGAAAGCAAGTGCAGAAGTTGACAGGAAGGCTTGCTTCTCTGAACAGATTTATCGCAAGGTCCGCCGAAAAAGGGGCCGAATTGGCAAGTGGTCGGCGGAGCTAAACGAATACGTGATCGATTTCCAACACCGGTCCGCAATCAAGTCGCAGGCATTGGCGGATCTCAGCTTTCACCTTTTTGTAATCAAAATCGACTGCACTCTTTTTCCTCACCGGGGAAGCCCTTCATCGGGGTGCGAGGTTTTTTAACGAGGCAGCCGAATGTAACCGCTACATTACGAAAGTACTCGTAATTCCCCAAAAATATTATATGGCACACCAAAGGACGAAATCAACCGAAAATAAGGTTGAGACATTCGTCATTCCAATGTGATGAACGAGAATGTCGGTTGGGTGGGCGAAAGAGATCCTCCGCATCCACCGACAATCTCGAAAGCCTGCAGTCTATGCAAAAACCGACCCTCCGATAAAACGCGAGGGCGAGACAAAAGCCTGCGGGCTATGCAAAAATTGACCCTCCGACAAAACGAGAGGGCGGAACGAAAGCCTGCGGGCTATACAAAAACCGACCATCCGACAAAATGAGAGGGCGGAACGAAAGCCTGCGGGCTATGCAAAAACTGACCCTCCGACAAAACCAGAGGGCGGAATGAAAGCCTGCGGGCTATACAAAAACCGACACTCTAACAAAACGAGAGGGCGGAACGAAAGCCTGTGGGATAAACAAAAACCGACCCTCCAACAAAATGAGAGGGCGGAACGAAAGCCTGCGGGCTATACAAAAACCGACCCTCCGACAAAACGAGAGGGCGGAATGAAAGCCTGCGGTCTATACAAAAACCGACCCTCCGACAAAAGGAGAGGGCGGAACGAAACCCCGCGGGCTATGAAAAAACCGACCCTCCGACAAAACGAGAGGGCGGAACAAAAGCCTGCGGGCTATGAAAAAACCGACCCTCCGACAAAACGAGAGGGCGGAACGAAAGCCTGCGGGCTATGAAAAAACCGACCCTCCAACAAGACGAGAGGGCGGAACGAAAGCCTGCGGGCTATGAAAAAACCGACCCTCCGTCAAAACGAGAGGGCGGAACGAAAGCCTACGGGCTATGAAAAAACCGACCCTCCGGCAAAATGAGAGGGCGGAACAAAAGCCTGCGGGCAATACAAAAATCGACCCTCCGACAAAACGAGAGGGCGGAACGAAAGCCTGCGGGCAAAACAAACCGTCCCTCCAACAAGATGGGAGGACGGTAGCGAAAGTCAAGCTAAGAAACCCTAATGGGGTCCACGACGTCAGGAAATACAGATAGCGGCTTGCAGTAGGTGCAAAACTTGAACGCCATCTTAACCCCCCACCTACAAAACGCCGCAAGTACAACCAAAGCAATAAATGCAGCACCCTCGCCGCATAGACAGGCCAATATGAATAGGCACCAAAGCGCAAGCTTTTCCAACTATCCAAAGCCACAAAATCTTTTCAAGTGCAAACCCTGAAAAGCCCACTCAAGAGGCATAATGCGAATAGGAAGCATCAGGAGCCAAGGTCTCGCTTTAATGGTTGTGTCATCGACACCGCATCCAGATAGCGCCCCCAATCCAGTAATTGTAGGCGAAAGCACCATCAAGTAGCATGCTCATCTCAAACTGCAGCTAGAAAATGAGAAAAAGCAAGCACGCTGCTAGATGACAACGAGAGCGATACCGCGGGCATGACCAGGCACAACCTTTCCCATCAAAATTGTGTGAGGGGGCGGGCGCGTGTTTACTATCGGCCGAGGGGCTCGTAACGAAAGCACCCTCGCGCGAAAGCTACTGCCCCTCGTCTAAGTGTGTGGGGGTGGCCGCGTCTTTACTATCGGCCGAGGGGCTCGCAACGAAAGCACCCTCGCGCGAAAGCTACCGCCCCTCGTCTAAGTGTGTGGGGGCGGGCGCGTGTTTACTATCGGCCGAGGGGATCGCAACGAAAGCACCCTCGCGCGAAAGCTACCGCCCCTCGTCTAAGTGTGTGGGGGCGGGCGCGTTTTTACTATCGGCCGAGGGGCTCGCAACGAAAGCGCCCTCGCGCGAAAGCTACCGCCCCTCGTCTAAGTGTGTGGGGCGGGCGCGTTTTTACTATTGGCCGAGGGGCTCGCAATGAAAGCGCCCTCGCGTGAAAGCTACCGCCCCTCGTCTAAGTGTGTCGGGGTGGACGCGTCTTTACTATCGGCCGAGGGGCTCGCAACGAAAGCGCCCTCGCGCGAAAACCACCGCCCTTCGTCTAAGTGTGTGGGGGCGGGCGCATCTTTACTATCGGCCGAGGGGCTCACAACGAAAGAACCCTCGCGCGAAAGCTACCGCCCCTCGTCTAATTGTGTGGGGGCGGGCGCGTCTTTACTATCGGCCGAGGGGCTCGCAACGAAAGCACCCTCACGCGAAAGCCACCGCCCCTCGTCTAAGTCTGTGGGGGCGGGCACGTCTTTACTATCGGCCGAGGGGCTCGCAACGAAAGCGCCATCGCGCGAAAGCTACCGCCCCTCGTCTAAGTGTGTGGGGGCGGGCGCGTTTTTACTATCGGCCGAGGGGCTCGCAACGAAAGCGCCCTCGCGCGAAAGCTACCGCCCCTCGTCTAAGTGTGTGGGGGCGGGCGCGTTTTTACTATCGGCCGAGGGGCTCGCAACGAAAGCGCCCTCGCGCGAAAGCTACTGCCCCTCGTCTAAGTGTGTCGGGGCGGACGCGTCTTTACTATCAGCTGAGGGGCTCACAACGAAAGCGCCCTCGCGCGAAAGCTACCGCCCCTCGTCTAAGTGTGTGGGGGAGGGCACGTCATTACTATCGACCGAGAAGCTCGCAACGAAAGCACTCTCACGCGAATACTATCGGCTATAGTCCTATCGCGCGGAAGCTAGCTCCACGCGGCTACGCGCGTGAGTGCCTGGCCAGACAACGGGCGGCTATCGCTCGTAATCTAGGTGTACAAAAGAATAAAGTCCGCGGGTTCATAAATAACATCAACGCCAAAAGACAAAAGCCACAAGAACAATTTTTCCTTGCATAGAACTTGTAAGCAAGTTTGTACACTGTAAGTTTGTACAGGGTAATCAAGTTCGCGAACTACTTTCGCGACCGAGGAAGATACTATATCACCGCTTGTCCGGCGAAAGCACGGTATCTCCGGGCTCCACCTTAACAAATGGCGCGCCTTCGAAGCCTGGCGGCGCACGCGAAGCCTCGCGCCTCATCCGCCTCGCCTCAAGTTCGCGCCGGTCAAAGTTTTCATAAAAAGCATCGCAACAGCCTGACAGACGTCACATGGTGTCAGAAAAAGTGACAAAACGTACAAGCGCGAAAAAAAACTTGGCTTCGAAATGAAACAAAGGTTTTTTGGGCGGACATAGGCGCCTACCGAAAGGACACGGTCGAACGTCGCGAGCTTATTAATCCGACCGTGAGGGGCTATTGTTGGGATGGTACCCAGACCGTAGGCGCCTCCAACCCGCAATTATCGAAAGATGATGGAGCTTTCGCGCGGATGTGCGCATTCGTCTTCGGCCCCGCAAGACCGAAGGACGACGGAGCTTTCGTGCGAAAGGGAGCATTCGCGCAGAAGCACACGTTTTGGCTCGCTGACCAAGGGAAGGCGGAGCTTTTGTGCAAAAGGAAGCATTCACGCGGAAGCACGCGTTTTGGCTCGAGGACCAAGGGAAGGCGGAGCTATCGTGCGAAAAGAAGCATTCGCGCGGAAGCACGCGTTTTGGCTCGCGGACCAAGGGAAGGTGGAGCTTTCGTGCGAAAGGAAGCATTCGCGCGGAAGCACGCATTCGCCTTCGGTCAACAGGACCGGAGTAGGACGGAGTTTTCTTGCGAAAGGAAGCATTCGCGCGAAAGGAGCCCGGCGTTTCTGGCGAGAGTTTTCGTCATTCATGACTTTGGTTTTTCATAGGTTTTCGCAAGTCGCCGGAAGCCTGGGTCAAAGGGAGCGGGCCCACCGGTCAGGAAAAGGAGCCGGGGGACGCTGGGCCCGTCAGAGGGCGAAGTTACGATGATGCCCCTCGCGCCGGAAGAGGCGGCGTACAGCCATGGAGTAGTCGAGTAGGGCATCACTGTAATTGTAACAGAGTGGTTGGAAGGGCATTCTTGTACTTTCAAATTGATCTGGATTGATATAAAAAGCTCCCAGCCTCCCAAGTGAAGGGGGGGGAGAACACTGTTCACTTGACCTGATTCCCTCTTTTACTACGTTTACTTCCACTTTCATTCTGTGTATTCGCTCGTGCGACAACCTGCTGTTTTAGGGTCTCGACACCGAAACAACATTGTTGACACTGGTTATCTATTAAAATTAAAGGATAAATAAATATGAAAATGGCATGAATTCAATCACCAACAAAGGTTTAGGGTTTTAATTGACAATATTCCACGAGTTTTGGTGAATTGTGATTATGCAGGGACTAAACCAGGAAACCAGCACTGATTGCTTCCCCTAGAAGGAAACCGACGCGAGATAACGCAACCGGCACGTCAGGAATATTCTAGAAGACTCTAGAGGACACCAGAAGACACCAGGAGGTCGGGCACCGCGGGACCCTGCCAGGTGGGACCGACCGGTCCCACCAGGAGACCGACCAGTCTCCCCCCGGGCCCGCTGGCTTCCGTCTTCTACAAGCTTCCTCCACCGCCTCCTAGGATGCATCTCCACTATCCCTGAAGTCGGTTTGATCCAACGGTCGCGGTTGATCTCTCAGGGCTATATAAGAAGCCCCAGACCCCCCTCTCCAGGCATCTCCATCTTCATTATTCATCTCCACATCAGAAACTAGGGTTTCAATTAGAAGTAGAGATCCCTCTAGTTGATCGTCTAGTTCTAGTTCTAGTTCATCTTCTAGTTCTAGATCTAGTTCTAGTTCATCATCTAGTTGTAATCTAGAGAGAGAGAAGGAGAGAGCTGAGGAGGAGTCGGATCTGTCAGATCTTCCTCGACATTGTATTGGTGTAGTATCTAGTTCGTCTTCAATTAATCTCCAGGTTCTTCATTTACTATTTCCAAGTATTATATTTAATTTCAGTTCTTGCTTTATTCTATTTACTAGATCTCCGCTCGTATCGAGTGCTCTAGTTATTCGAGGTAATTAGAGTAGTAAGCGTTAGTGTAGACGTGGTGTCTAGACTAGGGTTTACCTAAGTTTGCACCCAGCCCCATGGATAGTTGTGGTAGCCCCAGGTGGTGACAGCCCTGAAGGCCGACGTAGTCCACCACGTTCGGGTTGGTGTTTGTAGGACCGTAGTCGGAGCTTCCTAGCCCCTTTCTCATCCCTTTCTGTGGCTAGTGTTCTGATGTCCCGAAGTAAGTAAAGTATAGTGAGCCTTTAATTAGATAGACCTGCTTAGAAAACCCTAAGATCTCTCTATCCATTTTATCATTCTTTTCTTGGACGACTTGCCTCTTGATTAGTACACTTCACGTTCCCCGTGGAGATTGATACACTGGAATACTCTCGGGTGAAGGCTACATCGGTATCCGTGCGCTTGCGGATTATTCTGTATGCGTTTAAAATACCCAACACTCATCGCCTTCGCTCGTCGCCGTCTTTACTTGTCGCCGACCTGGCTCGGGGACTTCACCTTCGCTTGTCGCTGACCAGGCTCGGGGACTTCGTCTTCGCTCGTTGTCGTCTTCGCTCATTGTCGACCCGGCTCCTTGCCGCCTTCACTCGTCGCCGGTGTGCATCAAGTCGCTCCATACTGTTCGGATCAGGGTGCTGATTTTGGGCAGCTCACCGGGGCACTTGCTAAATGCTCTACAAGCTCGGCACCACATGTTTTCAACACCTACTACCAAGCTCGGGGATTAAGTGGATACACTTCACCTTGCAGTGAATGTATTTTCTTTTCTCTGACAATTCAAGGATGCTCCGTCAAGTTGGACTTGCACAGACTTCTACTAGGACGACGTTGTTCCTTGTAGTCTTGCAAGCTCCAAGTGGATACACTTCACCAGAAGCAAGCTCTTCAAAAATTTTCTTGAGCACCTTACATCCTTCTGGCGAGCCTTACTTGTCCGACATCGACTTCGCCTGCTCGGACAAGCTCAAGACGGCGTCGCCAACGGATACAAAGTGCTCGGGGACTAGCTGTGAGGATATTACCTCCGTATACCCCCATGGACCTACTTAGGCCCTTCATCAAGGACAGCCCAGCTCGCGAGGCCTTACAGCACGCGACCTGATTCCCTCTTTTACTACGTTTACTTCCACTTTCATTCTGTGTATTCGCTCGTGCGACAACCTGCTGTTTTAGGGTCTCGACACCGAAACAACATTGTTGACACTGGTTATCTATTAAAATTAAAGGATAAATAAATATGAAAAGGGCATGAATTCAATCACCAACAAAGGTTTAGGGTTTTAATTGACAATATTCCACGAGTTTTGGTGAATTGTGATTCTGCAGGGACTAAACCAGGAAACCAGCACTGGTTGCTTCCCCTAGAAGGAAACCGACGCGAGATAACGCAACCGGCACGTCAGGAATATTCTAGAAGACTCCAGAGGACACCAGAAGACACCAAGAGGTCGGGCACCGCGGGACCCTGCCAGGTGGGACCGACCGGTCCCACGAGGAGACCGACCGGTCTCCCCCCGGGCCCGCTGGCTTCCGTCTTCTGCAAGCTTCCTCCATCGCCTCCTAGGATGCATCTCCACCGTCCCTGAATTCGGTTTGATCCAACGGTCGCGGTTGATCCCTCAGGGCTATATAAGCAGCCTCAGACCCCCCTCTCCAGGCATCTCTGTCTTCATTATTCATCTCCACATCAAAAACTAGTGTTTCAATTAGAAGTAGAGATCCCTCTAGTTGATCGTCTAGTTCTAGTTCTATCTTCTAGTTCTAGATCTAGTTCTAGTTCATCATCTAGTTGTAATCTAGAGAGAGAAGGAGAGAGAGCTGAGGAGGAGCCGAATCTGTCAGATCTTCCTTGACATTGTATTGGTGCAGCATCTAGTTCGTCTTCAAGTAATCTCCAGGTTCTTCATTTACTATTTCCAAGTATTATATTTAATTTCAGTTCTTGCTTTATTCTATTTACTAGATCTCCGCTCGTATCGAGTGCTCTAGTTATTTGAGGTAATTAGAGTAGTAAGCGTTAGTGTAGACGTGGTGTCTAGACTAGGGTTTACCTGAGTTTGCACCCAGCCCCACGGATTGTTGTGGTAGCCCCAGGTGGTGACAGCCCTGACGGCCGACGTAGTCCACCACGTTCGGGTTGGTGTTTGTAGGACCGTAGTCGGAGCTTCCTAGCCCCTTTCTCATCCCTTTCTCTGGCTAGTGTTCTGATGTCCCGAAGTAAGTAAAGTATAGTGAGCCTTTAATTAGATAGACCTGCTTAGAAAACCCTAAGATCTCTCTCTATCCATTTTATCATTCTTTTCTTAGACGGCTTGCCTCTTGATTAGTACACTTCATGTTCCCCGTGGAAATCGATACCCTGGAATACTCTCGGGTGAAGGCTACATCGGTATCCGTGCGCTTGCGGATTATTCTGTATGCGTTTAAAATACCCAACAAGCTTTCTGGCGCCGTTGCCGGGGAATGGTAGCTGTGCTAGTTTCGAACCAAGTCGTCCGTGTTTCTTTTCTTTTACCACCTTTTCTCTTACCACCACCTTTACCTCACCACCACACTTCTTACCACATGAATTCCACTCCTATCTATAAATACTCTGCTCCAAAGGGCGAATTGTTGGAGCCACCACCATCATCACATCCTATTCTTACTGATGGCTACCAATTTTGTCCCGGCTTTATAGCCACTGTTTGGGAGCAACCCTTCTCTGGGCTAGAAGACGAGAATCCTTACACCCACCTTCATGAATTTGAGCAATTGTGTTCTTGCTTGTCTATTGCTGGCATGACACAAGAGACCATTAAATGGAAATTGTTTCTGTTCTCCCTTTTTGGAAGAGCGAAACAGTGGTATGCTCATAACGTAAGAGGAGTAGATGGGAACTGGGATGAACTTCGAGACAAATTTTGTCTTGCTTTCTTCCCTCTGTCTCGAACCACTGCCCTTCGAATAGGAATTCTTACCTTTAAACAAAAAGAGAAGCAGACACTAGGAGCAGCCTGGGCTAGATTTATGAGCCTTGTCAACACTGGCCCAAATCTTTCTTTGACTAAGGACGTTATTTTACAACATTTTCATTATGGTCTTAGCAAAGAAGCTACCCTTCTTCTTGGTACCTCTTCGGAAGGATCATTCACTCATAAAACTGTTAGTGAAGGGAAAGCCATCCTTGAGAAAATCCTTGAAAACACCACATACACTGGCATTTATGATGAATTCCCTGAAGATGAAGTCGAGCCCAACCCCGACCAACACGAGGAGGAACACACAACCAAATTTGAAATTCCTTCAAATCCTTCTAATAATTAGGTTGTCACAAAACCTTCCGTAGAGAAAACAACCCACACTTTAGAAAATGATGAACCCCATCCTTCGGTGTTCTTCTCTGAAATCTAGGATGATGATATCAAAGAGACTGGAAGCTACTTCATAAACACCTCTTTAAATCCATGCTCATATGAGACATCTCCTGATTCAATTGGTCTGTCTAACATTGTCACAATCAAGATTTTCAACCCCCTCACACTTTCTATTTACAAAAACTTCAAAAGGGTGGTTGTAGATGCATATGTTTATCACAAATGTTGTAGATCTCGTTGTGCTCTTAAAGTTGGTGTTGGAGGGGAAACCACTCACCAAATCATCTTGAAGGTTTCCCAAAGACAAGCTCAGTGTCCTAAAACAAGCACTTTTCAGATTAGTGTTCATCTTCCTGCTACACTGCCCTTGTGTAATGAGCATAGGGATATAATTGTTAAAATATTCCTTCGGGTATTCTTGTCACTAACCTTTGTAGGTCTGGAGAGAAAATGTTTGAAGGAACGACAAACACAAGGTATGTCCAACTAATCATCATGTAACATTGAATTACAATCATCCAATCTTGATTTTTTGCAAAATCCAAGCTTGGGATACACTTAAGAACAACTCTTGTCATGTTGCTATGTTGGTCGTCCCTACCTTTAAGACATGCTCATGTGCTATACACTAATCATGTTCTCTCATCACCATTTGAGTAAATCTCTTTAATGCTTTAATGCTACCTTCATTTGATATAGTATATGCTTTGGTTTTGAAGTATTCTCATACACCTTTTAAATTAGGCATGGTGCTTAGTTTAAACTATTTTCATGAATTAAAGTAAGACATAGTGTCTGGTTTGATTCTTGAGCTAAAAGGTGTCCTGGTTTTACCTCTAAAGGCTTTTAAATTAAGTATGGTGTTTAGGTTAAAATGCCTTCCTAGATCAAATTAGACGTGGTGTCTAGGTTGATTTTTGAGCCAATAGTATACTATAGTGGATGCTGGATATTTTGTTGGACTAACCCCTGTAGGAAAACTTTCAATATCAATATGGGAAAGTCCTGAGATGAACTCACACTGGAGATGAAGAGACACATGAACTTCAACAACTTGCACAAGGGAGACACAGCTCACTGATCATGGAGAAATGAGATCCATGGAACAAGACAAAAGATGAGTGCCACAAAACAATATCTACAATCAAAGCACTCACTCCATGGAAGTAGGTGAACAAGTCTGAGTTGGGTCACTAGAAGATAAAGACCATCGTGGGAGGAACAACACACCTTCACTGATAGGTTGACACACAGAGAAGGAAGGTTGATCCCTCTAAAGATGATCCTATTATACCTTCCTCCTCTCAAGCTCCCATCACTCAGGTTCACTATGAGATAAGCAAGAGAAGACAAGCTATTCATGAAGAACAACCAGCCAGACAAGAGAAGCTTCCACAAGGTGGTTCGACACATCACTCTTCAATGATAAAGGTAACATCTCAAGGTATTTGACCATCACTTTAAAAGCTTCTCCTTAATTCTAGTATGTGCATAAATAAGAACCAAACATGTTTCAGTTGCACCTTATTTGATCCAACCTAATCAACTTAACATGTTTAGTTCTTTACTCTTTGTTCTTAGCTTTACTCTCTTGAATCTCACTATCTTAACCAAATGAGCTAAAATGTTGTGCATCCAACCTTTGGAAGATGATATATCACAATCATGAAATGATCGATACACTATGCATAGATTATCCTTCCATGGGTCAAGTAATCTGATCTGTTAAATATTTTAAGATGCTACTTTTCATGCTCATTTTTGATCCTATCACTCATGTTAAGATTGAATAGAACACATAAACAACAAGTTTATCTTGTTCGATGTGCCTAAGGTTAGAGAAGAATGAACAAAAATTTTGGTTCTGTTGGTGTTTTTCCACCAGCAGAGCTCATGCACTTGATCTCTACCTTGTCTTTATGAGCACGACACACTCTCGAGAAAAACATGGAGGAGTTTTGTCAACTCCCAAATTCTACAGAGTGAAGGTCCTGTATCTACAAGAATATGTGCACTAAGCAAGATGCTGCCAGCTTCCACAACTAATGCTTCACTTCAAATTGCTAGGCGAACGAAGAACATGAGTGACACCATATCAAGAGGTGTAGTTATCAAGGTCTACCTATCAAGATCAAATGATGCACCTCAAGAATGAACATGGTGAGAAGTCCTGTTCAAAGGACTTAAAAAATTGAACCCTCGCCGAAAGGTAAAATCGGTAGTTATCCATATTTATCTTGTCTCCATTAGTTTCTCTTTTGCATGTTTACTTCTCATCATTATTCATCCATAGCATATTTACTTTTCTGCATTAGCATTGCATAAAAAAAGAGAAAATATTTTACTTTTTGCACTGCGTCATAAAACCTAAAGCCTCATGCGAATAATTCTATGGTGTGTAAAACCCCACATGAAATATTCACCGTGGTGGCATAAAAACAAAAATAAATATGCATACATTCATCCTGTTGCATTTTCTCTTGCATCATAAAAAATATTAAAATACAAAAATATTGAGAAAGAGATCTTACTGAAACTCTGGACAACTAAGGCTTAAGTGGTCAACCACTAACGCTTAATCTGTTCCACAAGTTTGTTGTCTATTTGAGTTTCACAGGATTTGAAAGACCAAGAAAAGCTGACAAATGAGTAGATGTTATGTCCACTGTTGGAGCACCGTTTCAACAATCATCAACATCAATCAAAGCTCCGATAGAAGAAGTACATTTCCACTGCAAGTCCGCTACATGACAAGATTGAATGACTACGTCAACATTCAGCTTGGAGGAAAGCACCCTGTATATCCAGGTAAGTATCCTTATCCTCTTAAGTTTTTCTTTCTATACATAAATAAAAATAAAATAAAAATATACAAAAAAATGTGGGCACATGAAGGATCACCATTAATTAAAAAGAAAAAAAATATTTGGGGATATGAAGGCTCAACGTTATTAAGGGAACCGACTTGGGGGAGACGCACCCTCGTTATCTTCGTGGTCCAGGTATGTCTTATTCATTATCTTAGTTATTTTATAATAAAGTATGTTAGGTTAAATAAATACTATGTTAAGTTTGCTTAGATTGTTTTAAGAAGTTAATAATAAAAGAAGAACTCTCTCTGATCTTTTACATGGAAATGATGAATAGTTGCTCTATCTAATTTCTTTCAAGTACCTAGCCTTCAAAGCATGAGTTCTCCTGATTAATAATGATGCTTAAAAATGAAATTAAATTTATGGGTAGTAAATGCTTGATCCAGAGTCTAGGTAATTGACAGATATGATATGTGATGATCTGAGCTACTGTTATCTTGTTCTAAAACAACACTAGAGTCTCGGAGAGTTTCCAATATTAATATGACTAATAATTGCATTGAGTTAAATTAAGCTTTGTTGACCCTATGAGAAGTTATCATGCTATTGAATTGAGATCACCTACACATTCCATCCATTTTTCGCATAAATGCTCATGATTATTTGTTCCAATCCTCTCAAAAGTTTGTTGGAAGCATGTGGCTATTGAAAAAAAAGAAAAAAAATAGATCCGAGGAAATAAAAAGGGACAAGTGTCCGAAACCTCAAAAAGATAGATCCCGAGAAAATAAAAAGGGACAAGTGTCCGAAACCTCGAAAGAAAAAAAAAGAGAAAAAGAAAAAAAAATATCAGAAAAAATGGGCATGTGTCCGACAGTTCAATTAGCCTAATAGCCATATGTCTCTGATAAACAGAAGAGAGTGAATATATTCTAAAGAGCATCCGACTCCATTTTTCCATACACATGCACTTCTTGATTCAATGGTGTGGTTGACTTTCTCTTTGGATCCATTATTTAATTTGACAACATATGTTTTTAATCTTTTCTGAAAATTCATAAAAACTCCGGGATAAAGGTGAAGTGAAGGAACTAGAGACATAGTGCTTGATTTGATCGTTCAATCTCTCAATTATTCAAGATCTAAGGTAAAAATAATAAGCCCTTGAAGAATAACATGATATGTTTCGGAGAATTTTTGTTTAACAGCAGGTGTACTTGTTGGAAGTAAAGATATTTTAGCAACTCCTGATCCATTGTTAAGTTTTGGTTTTGCTAAGGGACTAGCAAAAGGTAAGCTTGGGGGAATTGTTGACACTGGTTATCTATTAAAATTAAAGGATAAATAAATATGAAAAGGGCATGAATTCAATCACCAACAAAGGTTTAGGGTTTTAATTGACAATATTCCACGAGTTTTGGTGAATTGTGATTATGCAGGGACTAAACCAGGAAACCAGCACTGATTGCTTCCCCTAGAAGGAAACCGACGCGAGATAACGCAACCGGCACGTCAGGAATATTCTAGAAGACTCTAGAGGACACCAGAAGACACCAGGAGGTCGGGCACCGCGGGACCCTGCCAGGTGGGACCGACCGGTCCCACCAGGAGACCGACCAGTCTCCCCCCGGGCCCGCTGGCTTCCGTCTTCTACAAGCTTCCTCCACCGCCTCCTAGGATGCATCTCCACTATCCCTGAAGTCGGTTTGATCCAACGGTCGCGGTTGATCTCTCAGGGCTATATAAGAAGCCCCAGACCCCCCTCTCCAGGCATCTCCATCTTCATTATTCATCTCCACATCAGAAACTAGGGTTTCAATTAGAAGTAGAGATCCCTCTAGTTGATCGTCTAGTTCTAGTTCTAGTTCATCTTCTAGTTCTAGATCTAGTTCTAGTTCATCATCTAGTTGTAATCTAGAGAGAGAAGGAGAGAGCTGAGGAGGAGTCGGATCTGTCAGATCTTCCTCGACATTGTATTGGTGTAGTATCTAGTTCGTCTTCAAGTAATCTCCAGGTTCTTCATTTACTATTTCCAAGTATTATATTTAATTTCAGTTCTTGCTTTATTCTATTTACTAGATCTCCGCTCGTATCGAGTGCTCTAGTTATTCGAGGTAATTAGAGTAGTAAGCGTTAGTGTAGACGCGGTGTCTAGACTAGGGTTTACCTAAGTTTGCACCCAGCCCCATGGATAGTTGTGGTAGCCCCAGGTGGTGACAGCCCTGAAGACCGACGTAGTCCACCACGTTCGGGTTGGTGTTTGTAGGACCGTAGTCGGAGCTTCCTAGCCCCTTTCTCATCCCTTTCTGTGGCTAGTGTTCTGATGTCCCGAAGTAAGTAAAGTATAGTGAGCCTTTAATTAGATAGACCTGCTTAGAAAACCCTAAGATCTCTCTATCCATTTTATCATTCTTTTCTTGGACGGCTTGCCTCTTGATTAGTACACTTCACGTTCCCCGTGGAGATTGATACACTGGAATACTCTCGGGTGAAGGCTACATCGGTATCCGTGCGCTTGCGGATTATTCTGTATGCGTTTAAAATACCCAACACTCATCGCCTTCGCTCGTCGCCGTCTTTACTTGTCGCCGACCTGGCTCGGGGACTTCACCTTCGCTTGTCGCTGACCAGGCTCGGGGACTTCGTCTTCGCTCGTTGCCGTCTTCGCTCATTGTCGACCCGGCTCCTCGCCGCCTTCACTCGTCGCCGGTGTGCATCAAGTCGCTCCATACTGTTCGGATCAGGGTGCTGATTTTGGGCAACTCACCGGGGCACTTGCTAAATGCTCTACAAGCTCGGCACCACATGTTTTCAACACCTACTACCAAGCTCGGGGATTAAGTGGATACACTTCACCTTGCAGTGAATGTATTTTCTTTTCTCTGACAATTCAAGGAGGCTCCGTCAAGTTGGACTTGCACAGACTTCTACTAGGACGACGTTGTTCCTTGTAGTCTTGCAAGCTCCAAGTGGATACACTTCACCAGAAGCAAGCTCTTCAAAAATTTTCTTGAGCACCTTACATCCTTCTGGCGAGCCTTACTTGTCCGACATCGACTTCGCCTGCTCGGACAAGCTCAAGACGGCGTCGCCAACGGATACAAAGTGCTCGGGGACTAGCTGTGAGGATATTACCTCCGTATACCCCCATGGACCTACTTAGGCCCTTCATCAAGGACAGCCCAGCTCGCGAGGCCTTACAGCACGCGACCAGCTCGTCGTGCTCGTTAAGGACTCTCCAGAAGCCTTGCCCGCCAAGGAAGATCCTAGAATTAGATCCGGATTCCTTGCGTTAAAGGACCGTCTGTAATCTAATAAGGACTCGACAACTGTAACCCTGCTCCCCTGCTATATAAGGCGAGCAGGGACCCCCTCTCATCCCACCTCAGATCACATCTGATCACCCGATCTCATAATACAAACCAGCCACCAGAACACAGGACGTAGGGTATTACGGCGACTTGTCGGCCCGAACCTGTCTAAATCGCCGTCTCTCGTCCCTGTGTTTACGCTTTGCAGACGTCTCGCACGCCTCCACCGCTCAATCTACTACCTTGGGCATACCCCTCGGTAGACTATCGACCATATTTCGTCGACAATACCAGATTCATGAAGACTACTTCTAGAATTTTGAGGCAAGTTCAACTCAACTCTAAATCTCAACTACACTATCCTAACTATTAAGATACAAATAGAAACTTTATGATATTGATCTCTATCTTGTTGTGTGTCGAATCGATAAGTGGCACAAGACCCCTATCTATAGTGTAGAGCAAGTGAGAAGATTTATGTAGAACATTGAGGCTAGTTCTTCATGGGTCTAGGTCCGCTGACCCTTGATTTCACCACGTTAACCATCCTATAGCACATATCTTCTCCTCAGCTCGGTCAACAACTACTCAGGTCGGTGGTTAAGTTGGTTGGGCAAATATGTGGGTTTGGTGGGGTCACCTAGCTCTGGCTCTGGCTTGAAAGCATCTCATCTTCCTCATGTGCCTAGTCCATAGTGACTACAAGATCTTGGTGTGCTTACTGCCTCAGTTGTGCTTCTTTGCATGAAAGTGTGGGTCCCTTTTTTATCCTAGTGCTCTCCGTCCTGATCTTCAAATGACCTGTCATTGATTCAACTTGTAGGATTGCTCCATGGTGTGCTTCATTTGAATATCTATCACACCCTTGGGTTTAATCACGATAAATAATGACTGATTAAATTGAAACAATGTACTACGTATAGTGTTTAAACAGTGTGATAGATATTCATGACATAGATATGAGTAGCCCAAGAGTGTCCTTAGGCCAATCTCAATGGAAGTTTCATGAATATTAAATATGTTGACATGATACTATATTAATAAAAAAGATGGTGAGAGTTTATGCACCAAGGATGGTCTTATTAGGTCCGTGCTACCTGGGGCTCCGAAATCCAAGGGGGCAAGCTAATATAAGTACTCTAGATAAAAAGTATATATTGTGTATTAGGTTTTGTCTCAGGTATAAAATCTAAATGGCCCAAGCTAAAGTCTAATATGTAGTCTGCCAGCTAAAGTCTAATATGTAGTCTGCCTTTGCACGGTGTTCGATAGTTTCTACACCATATACACTGTGCTTCTTGGCTCTGGCGAACGGAGAATCGAGAAGACATGTTCTTGATGTGTTTGGTTCTAATCAATTTTTGGTCTTCTATTAGTTGGTACTATTCTATATTTTTATGCAACACATTGTAGTTTACATATTGCTTTATTTTGAAACATAGTTTAGGCCCCAATATATGTCCTATTTAGAATTTCAGTTCTATCCTCTGCTGAAGCCGGTACAGGCGGTGAGGTAGTACTCCCTCCGTATAGGAAATAGATGACGTTTTGCATATCGACACGGTCTCCAAAGTATAACTTTGACTCATTTTATACAAAAATATATTTATCAAAAAATGATATATGTATACTTTTATTAAAGTATTTTTCAAGACATGGTTTTTATATTTTTAAACTTAATAATTTAAAAGTTATTCATGATTTATATTCTCAATGTTTGATCGAAACCTTGTCCAAAACGTCATTTATTTCATATACGGAGGGAGTATGTGTTTATTAAATGAACCGCATATAGGGCTATGATTTTTTAAGTCAGGAACTCTAGATTGTTGATTTTGCTAAAAAGAAAATATAAAAATTCAGAAATAAATTAAATGCCACTGAAGTTTGGACCAGTAATCCGGCAATCCCTGAACGTTTTCCCCGACCAAGGTAACGTGGTCACCACCGGCCTCGAGATCCTTGCGGAGGTAGTACATCTGAAAGGTTACCAATCAGCAATCATGGACCATGCGTGTAACGTGGCTGATTCATTCAGATCTATTGGGAACAGTAGTCATGCCAAGTACAGTAAAACACAAAAATTTAGTACCATAAACCTGCAGAGGTGTACCTTCAGTCCAACAAACTTAACTTTTAGTTGGAGAAATTTTTTGCATAGTGACACTGTAGCACTTTCGTTATTATTTAAGAAACTTTGTTCAAATATGAACTGATTAGGCTCAAAAGATTCATCTCGACATGTACATACTAAAAGTATAATTAATTATTTTTTACCTACATTTAATGCTCCATACATGCGTCTAAAGATTCGATGTGATGAGAATCTAAAATAATTTAGAGGCTTTTAGAGGAACTAAGACTATCAGCACCGGCATCCGGTATCGGCACCTGCACGAAGATTTAACGGACCAAAGAGCTGCAGCGGGTCATGTATGCATGTCCTCTATACCCTGTAGTCCGTTATTTGTAGCGCATGCATGACCATTTACCGGAGATAGGCTATCAGCCAGGTGCAATGCAGGAGGGAGGGGAGAGTGAATGCATGCGCGCATGCAAAGGAATCAGTGGTGGGCCCAGTTTTTCAACAAACTAAAAAAGTATTATAGCTCACAAATCAAAACATCAAATTAAATTATGATTACACCATTAAATTTATTGCAATTAATGCTTCAAAAGTATTATGCAGCGAGCGTGCGCTAGTAGGCATAGGAGCGCGCGTCCACCGGAATAAACAACGACGCTCGCATTAGGAGAGCGGATCAGTATACGTACGTATTATTGATATACAGACCACATGCTAGCACTAGTACGATACATTTTCTCACTTCTTATGTCTAGTTTTTTTACCGATCCACTAGATTTCTCCTGTCTAGATTCGTTTTTTCTCTCTCTCGGGATAGCGGATATGTGGAGGATGAAAATGGTAGGGAATTGTTTGATATTCATATAGATGTAAAAGTAATATTTTCAAAATTCATAGTGTCATATATTTCATAATACTTTAAATGAGATTAATAATTCAACCGATATAAAAAATAAAAAATGATTTATACAAGACATACAAGGTTACCGAAAAAACTAAAAAAAAGGTGTACATTTTATTTATCGAGATATATATAACTTTGCAAATAGCTAATGCAAAGCACATGCGGCTTATGTTTTCCGGTACTAAATAATTGTCATTAATACTATGAAAAAAACAAGGTTCAAAACTTTGAACTACCACATTACAAATTTTACTGCTAGATTAAAAAATTAACTTATCCATATTATAAATCTTGTACTATCAGGTTCAAAACTTTATTCTCCTATATTCAATATTTTGATCTATCATAATATAAACTTCATACTGCTAGGTTTAAAATTTTACACTCATAATTTATAAACTTTGAATGTTAAGTTTAAAACTTTGAACTATCACATTATAAACTTTGTCCCGCTAGGTTAAAAACTCTACGCTCAAAATTTATAAACTTTAAACTATCATGTTATAAAGTTTTTACAGCAAGATTCAAAACTTTGAACTACCACATTATAATTTTTGTACTACCAGATTCAAAACTTTACACTCAGAATTTATAAACATTAAACTATCACGTTATAAACTTTCTAATGCTAGGTTCAAAACTTTAAACTATCACATTATAAATTTTGTACTGTTAGGTTCAAAACTTAACACTCGGAGATTAATAAACTTTGAACTATCACATTACAAATTTATACTGCTATGTTTAAAACTTTGAGCTATCTTTAAACTATCACATTGTATACTTTTACTGCAACGTTCAAAACTTTACAATTAGAATTTATAAATTTTGAACTATCGCATTACAAATTTATACTGCTATGTTTAAAACTTTGAGCTATCTTTAAACTATCACATTATATACTTTTTACTGCAAGGTTCAAAACTTTACCATCAGAATTTATAAACTTTGAACTATCATCACCTTTACACTCAGAATTTATAAATATTAAAATATTATCATATTACAATCTTTATACTGCTAGATGCAGAACTTTGATCTATTACATTATAAACTTCGTATTATATTATAACGTATGAAACTTTGTATTATAACATATGAAACTTTATATTATAACATATAAAACTTTATATATCCTTAAGAGCAAAACTTTATCGTCAGAAAAATATTTTAAAACATATTCAAGATAGATCTACTTTTATAGATCTCGTTATAATAAACCTAATGGTGCAAGCAGAATTAAAAATAGATGTTTAACAAGAAATTTATCACATTTTAAGGTTTTTGTGCGCTTCAAAAAATATGTCTGACACATACTGCATGCATCTCCCACCCACGCGTCTACGCTCTACGCTCTGTCCCCCTCTCCCCTTATGCCATGCGTCCTATGCACTCTCTCCCGCTCTCGCGTCCACACTTCACGCTCTATTCCCTTTGTGTCGTGTGTCCGTGCGCTACTAGCTGTAGGAGCGCACGCGCGTCAATTAGTGATTGGGTTGCAGAGGTAGTAGGTATCTGAAAGGTTACCAATCAACAATCATGGACCATGCGTGTAACGTGGCTGATTCATTCAGCTCTATTGGGAACAGTAGTCATGCCAAGTATAGTAAAACACAAAAATTTAGTACCATAAACCTGCAGAAGTGTACCTTCAGTCCAGCAAACTTTTAGTTGGAGAAATTTTTTGCATAGTGACACTGTAGCACTTTCGTTATTATTTAAGAAACTTTGTTCAAATATGAACTGATTAGGCTCAAAAGATTCATCTCGACATGTACATACTAAAAGTATAATTAATTATTTTTTACCTACATTTAATGCTCCATACATGCGTCTAAAGATTCGATGTGATGAGAATCTAAAAAAATTTAGAGGCTTTTAGAGGAACTAAGACTATCAGCACCGGCATCCGGTATCGGCACCTGCAGGAAGATTTAACGGACCAAAGAGCTGCAGCGGGTCCGGTATGCATGTCCTCTATACCCTGTAATCCGTTATTTATAGCGCATACATGACCATTTACCGGAGATACGCTACCAGCTAGGTGCAATGCAGGAGGGAGGGGAGAGCGCATGCAAAACACCAAATTAAATTACCGTTACACCATTAAATTTGTTGCAATTAATGCTTCAAAACTAGATCTCTCATGGATATATTTAGATAAAGTGACAAACGGGCCTACAGTGGATAGAGAATGATATAGAGGATGGATGAATGTGAGACAAATGAGTATAGAGGAGAGAATCTTGATGACCAGACAATATAGAGGACGAAAATAGAGGAACGTGAGTGCGGATAGTTTAAACGCGGCCGGATATACGGTGTGACTGCCAGGTAGCTGGCTCTTGTTAGTACACTGCTGGAGTAGTACAGCCAAAATCGCGGAAACAAAATGCAGCCTCTGAACCCAGAGACACGGCCAGATCTAGAAGCTGGAAAATGCCATGAATGCGATACCACTTTGCAGACAAGTAGTCCTTTTCCTTCATAAAACCAAATGCAATAAAGCTCTTGCCAGCTTGTGCCCGCCACACAGTCACAAAAGTTCCCGGTACATAGGTACGAGGAACGTGGGACATGAGACGTGAATCGTCAATTTGTACGAGGAACGTGGGACATGAGACGTGAATCGTCAATTTTAAATTCCCGGTTCGTAAGGGGTATACTTCTTCGGAACGTTAGATCAAAATCTTGGAACGTGAACCAATTCTTTTTTGGGACGATCCTCTGTCAAACTCCTAAAATCACAAATATAGTCCATTAACTTAAGAAATATTTGGCCCATAATACATTGTGTCATTTACCATCCCATTAGCCCATGCAGTAACTACCGCACAACATGCATACGGGAATCACGCCGCCGTCGCCTGCTCACGTAGCGCACTGTATGCTCTGATCCAATCACCATCGCTCCTTGACTTTCAGGATCGCGTCCCAGACACCGTCTCGTCATATGTACCGTATCATTCCCGATCCCGATTTGGAACGAACGACCCCAGAACGTGGATCGCGGCTACGTACCGCGATCCGTGTGACTGTGGCCCGCCAACCATCCATATACCATATATGACGGGTTTGGAAACAAGAGAACGAAATGCTGTGAAGTTTTTTGATGATCCGGGCTTGTTTAGTTCCCAGAAATAATTTGGAAATACACTGTAGCACTTTCGTTGTTATTTGACAAACTTTGTCCAAACATAGACTAACTAGGCTCAAAAGATTCGTCTCGACATATAGATACTAAAAGTACAATTAGTTATTTTTTTACCTATATTTAATACTCCATGCATGCCGCTAAAAATTGATGTGACAGAATCTAAAAATATTTGGAGAAAGTTAGGAAAACTAAACAAGGCGGCATGCATAGCCACACAGTCAACATGGGTAGCTTCTAGCTTGGAACGAAATTGGAATCCTCATAAATGCAGGTCTTGTTTGCAGTTGCATTGTACAATGAAATTTCCTCATCAAATATATAGAAGTCACTGATCACTCATCAGTCGTAATAAGAATACCAACTTGGAAACTGTGCGTGATCATCTGTAAATACAAAGGGGACGCGGAGTATTACTTGTATAATTGTACGATGACAGTACTATCTTCTGCAGTAAAAAGAAAAAATAATAATTGGGCGATAATGTTCATTGACAAGCAGGTAGCCAAGAAAACATATTTTGATGAGTTGTTATATGCAGAGGAAAAATCGTCACAATATTTGACACCTCTTGCAATATAGAAATCAAACACTTTTTTACAGTTACAGTCGACACAACAGCAAATGAATTCCCAAAACCCAACAACAAATGACTAATAATAACGTATACATCCACTTATTACATAGTAATTTATATATAAACACAATGCCAAGTAATTCATGTTATATATAATAACCTATATATATATGTTCCCTTCCGCGACGCGACATGCAGCCGCCTAGCTATATATATACCGCATCAAAAGGAAAACTGCACAGATCTCTTAAAATCGATTTTTCAAAATCTTGTGCAATTTTCGTTTCGTCGACACGTACACAGCCGAAGCACTGTTGAATGAATTTCCCTTTAGTTTGCCCACCAGTGAGATGAGATCTACACGATGTACGTACTAGTGATGAATAATGGAACGAATTGATGAACAACACTCCCGGCCATATGAAAGCAGGCAACAACCAAACCCCACACCTATCCATGGAGGATGGGCCGGCCGAGCGCAATGAATGAAGGGATCTATGGACGGATGGACCGGTACCACGCGCTTGCATTATACGTATTCGTGATCAGTCAGTTGAACTTGGAGCAGACCTTCCTGACCTCTCCCTGCGGTTTATTGCTGCCGGTGACGACGCCGATGCTGCCCATGCGGACCATGGCGTCCGCGAAGTCCTGCCGGAAGTAGGGCCCGAACAAGTTGCTGAGCAGGCCGGAGTAGGAGTCGACGACGTCGACGGTGGCCGTGTCGTTGTAGAGCGCGGCGTCGGTGCTGATGACGGCGAAGCCGTTGCGGATGTTGCGGAGGATGGAGGTGTCGAAGACGCCCTCGCTGCCGCGGTCCAGCGCCAGGCGCGTGTTCAAGTCCCCCGGCGCGCACCGCGACTTGAGCTCCGACAGGAAGCCCGGCGGGATGCTCGGGTCCGAGCCACGGCCGCCGCCCGGCAGGGGGAAGTTGTACAGCCGGTCCTGGAGGAAGAAGCAAGCCGTCGTGCCCACAGTGTGCGCGGCTGCAATATCAATATCATCATGCACGTGTAAGTTCAGGTTCAGCTCGCGCGTCCATATATGGTCTGGTGATGGTGCACGCAACGCGAGCAAAGATGAGCGGCGAGATGCATGGTACCGGTGAGGAGGACGAGGTCCTTCTCGTCTAGGCCGTTGGCGCGGAACTTGGAGCGGAGCGTGTCGATCCCGTCGTGCACGTCCGGCAGCGCGTCGGCGTCCCGCAGGTTGGACACCTTCCCGTCGAGCCGCCCCGTCGGCACGTCGAACGACGGCCCGCCGGTCTGCCCGTCGGTCGAACGGTGAGAGCGCGCTCAGTTAGTGATCAATCAATGCACACATGTGGTAGTGATATACTAGCTAGTAGTACGTACGAAGGCGATGGCGTCTCGGGCGGCGAGGGCGACGATGTCGGCGCAGGAGACGACGCCGGGGCACTGCGCCTCGAGCTGCGTCTTGGCGCCCTCGATGATCTCCACACCGCGCAGGCCCTGGTGCTTGCTGTTGTCCACCTCGGCGCTGTTGCTGCCGCCCTTGATGAGTACCGACGCGTCGCACCCGCGGACGAAGCAGTCGTGGAACTGGAGCCGGATGAGCGCCGGGAGGATGGTGGGGTCGGCGGACCCGGACTGCCGGACGACGGACGCCACGGTGGACTCGGCGCCCGGGCAGGAGCTGGAGTAGAACCCCACCTGCAGCTGCCCGCTGGAGACGCCGGCGAGCAGCAGCAGCAAGCATGGCAGGGACATGCCTGGCACGTTACTACGCCGGCTTCTGGTGGCCATCTTAGACAGAGTGATCGACAGAGAAGAATAGGCCGCGGAACTTCTTGCAGGCTGGAGGGGATGCAGAGGAGGTGCAAGTCCTGTGAGCTGCGTAAATGAGGTTTTATAGGCCTATATGTTTGATGAGGCGGTTGGCGCCAATGTTGCGGCACATGATGTGTGTGCACGGTACATGATTTGACCTCACCACACTGTATAGGTACAGGTAGTATGTACGTGCCAAACATCTGGTACGATACAAAAACTGTGGTGACAAACAACATGTGTTTTGTAGTCTTGTGAATTCGGATTTTTTTTTTGGTCTGCTAGTATTTTACTATGAACTAATGCATTGGATTACTAGATTATACCAGCATTAAGGAAGTAATTGTGCCGTTTATGGATTTTACTTGGGAAAAGATAATGCATTTCTAGCTAGGAAAAATAAAACGCCTTACATATGGACAAGCTGGGAAAGAAGAACGCCTTACATATGGACAAGCTGGGAAAGAAGAACAGACATAGCGACGGTTTCATGTTCTTGAATGCAAAATATAATGCATGTGAAGATGTATAAGTTTTTGTTCTGGGAAATTTTGTTAGACCCGGTGTTATTATATTATATACACTTATTTCTACTGCTACAGAAACATGCCTTTAGCCCCGGTTTTCCAATCCGGAATTTGCGTTTGTGAGATTCGAACTCAGCACCTCTCGCCTCAGAAACATGCCTTTAGCCCCGGTTTTCCAATCCGGAATTTGCGTTTGTGAGATTCGAACTCAGCACCTCTCGCCTCACGCATGCTTACCAACTGAGCTACACAACCCATGTGATACAGTTCTGAACGTTTTCCTTTTGAATACACTCGTGAAGGACCTTTAGCCCCGGTTGGTAACACCAACCGGGGCTAAAAGGTCAACCGAGACTAAAGGCTGGGGGCCTTTAGTCCGGGTTAGTAATACCAACCGGGACTACAGATTCACCTTTAGTCTCGGTTGGTTTTACCAACCGGGACTAAAAGTCTTTAGTCCTGAACGCAATTTTAGTCCGAGACTATAGCTCAGTTGATAGATCGGCCAAAGACCATTTCTGTTGTAGTGTTCGGTTGGTAGCTACGTACCAGATTTTCTGACGTACGTAAAATATTGCATGACTAGATCATCAGTACCGGCCAGCTGGCTGAATCTACATACTCCGGAGGAGTTCAATCTGGATTCCACCATGAATGCTGCGCTGCATCGTAATTCCGGAGCCGCCGAACGGCAGCAACAACAGCTTGTTGCATTGCATGGGACGACGGAATTTTCCATATATGGGACCGAGGGATAGGCCGCTCATGCAGGTGTGTGTGTGTGTATAGGGTCACTGGAGTAATGTGTGGCAGCCTGGCTGCCGTCTCCAGCGCAGGCATGCATGCCATGGCGTGTGTCATGTTCATCTATATATATCCCTCGTTGATCGCTCACAATTTATGAGGCTTTTTGGACCGGTTGTCACGGCAAAGAGGGCCGTGCACCGTGCAGCGAGGAGGCCGGAGCAGGAGGAGATGATGGTGGTCCAAAGTGTGGTTGGCACCGCGCGCGGCGCACACACATGAGAGTGTCGGCTGAGCTCCTAGGGTTGCAATTGCTTTGGTTTGGTCTACACTAACACTACACTGCATGCAGCTACCCATGCGTCCGAATGCATGGTGAATTAATGATCACAGCAGGGTGACATGCATACATATGCACCTGCAGTCCTAGGAAGGATTTCATCCAGAAAGTTGTTGTGTGTACTCTGTACTTGTGCATTTGCGCTGGAAGCTTTTTACTGGGAGAAAACTTGGGTGCAAGTACTCCGGTAGCTGGAAGGTGCATGCGTGGGGCAACTAACGGCCTGCTTTTACGGTTAGACTTGTCTCCCATTTTCTTTTGCAAAAGGTAGTACAGTTGCACTCATCACACATTCAGTATTCACTGTGCGTACGTAGGCCGCAATGCAAGCACCTGAGGGCTCCTCGTGAGTTTCACAGGTAAACAGTCAATTCTCATCATATAATAAGCACAACCGGTGAAATTACTTGACCTGTTTCTCCGGGGGACACCGAGTACTAGATCCAAATCAATCAAATGGGATGAGCTAGGATACACCTGCCATGATCTGGAAGATCTAGATGCTCCCTTCACTGAGCAAGAAATTGAAACGGTGATCAAGGACATGCCAGCGGAAAAGGCGCCTGGCCCAGATGGTTTCATTGGGTCCTTCTATAAAAGATCCTGGACGATTATTAAGGGGGATATGATCCAGGCGATTATGAGTTTCTATAACCATCGTACAACAAGACTAGGCCTAATCAATGAGGCAAATATTGCGCTGCTGCCAAAAACTGAAGACGCATGCTCAGTGTCAGACTACGTACAGGCCCATAAGTCTGATAAATAGCTTTGTAAAAATCATCACAAAAATTTTAGCTAATAGACTAGCGCCACACATGAACTCACTTGTCTCAAATGCACAAAATGCCTTCATCAAGAAAAGATGCATCCATGATAATTTCATCTACGTACAGAGGGTTATTCAACTTCTACATAAAAACAGGAAGCCGGCCCTCTTTATCAAATTAGACATCTTAAAGGCCTTTGACTCCATAGGATGGAGCTTCCTGTTGGAGGTTCTAGAAAAGCTGGGTTTCAGTAGAAAGTGGAGAGACTGGATTGCTGCACTCTTGGGCATGGCGTCTTCCAGAGTCCTAGTCAATGGCCATCAGCCAACAAAAGAAATTAGACATACACGAAGATTAAGACAAGGGGATCCTTTGTCACCACTGTTCATCTTAGCCATTGATCCTCTGCAACGCATCATTGAAGCAGCTGCGCAAAGAGACATTCTAAGCCCTATACTCCCGAAAGCAGCAAATTTAAGGGTCTCATTGTACGCGGATGATGCGGTGATTTTTGCAAATCCTTGCAGCAGAGAATTGGAATATTTATACAAGATCTTAACATGTTTTGGTGAATGTTCGGGACTTAAAATCAACATCTCCAAGACTGAACTCTTCCCCATTAGGACCGATAATGCCATATGGTGGAGCAATTGATCGAAAATTTCCCTGGTAAAATTTGCAATTTCCCGGGGAAATATCTTGGCCTCCTACTGCATATTAGGAAGCTGCGCAAGGTTGAAATTCAACCACTCAATGACAAGATTGGAGCTAGACTGCCAGGATGGAAGGACAAATTTCTATCTACTGCAGGGAGGGAGACTTTAGTAAAAACAGTTCTATCTTCTGAGCCGGTCTATAACTTAACTGCTTTTCCAGAGCAGAAATGGTTAATCAAAAGGATAGACCGACTACGACAGAGCTTCCTTTGGAGGGATGAAACTGAAGGACCGAGAATGCTATACCAAGGCGACCAGAGGGGGGGGGGGTGAATGGGAGCCTAAAAATTTCTTTCGAAACTCTGGCCTCTGTCCCACAAATTAATCCTGAATGCTTCGAACACAGACATGATGCCCACGACCCTCAGAAAGAGGGTGGATGATCCCTAGGATCACATCAAGGCACCACCACAAAGAGCAACCAAAAACTCGCAAGCACCAAGTTAAGTTCAAACCCCAAAACCTACCCCCGAACGTAGATAGAAGGCTACGTCGAGAATTCTCTAAATACCTATACCAACGGGTGGCAAAGATAGTTAGACAGGTTCCTTGGTGAACACTAGGAGCAAACGAGAAGTCCACAAACGAACCGGAAAAGCCAGGAGAGCGATTGCACTAAAGAAGGGCAAGCTTCAGGATCCCGGACTGTTCGGACTGAAAGTCTCGGACTGGCCGCCCTTGTCTCGGACTGTCCGCGGCCCTTTGGTGGACTGTCCGCCGGTCAAAACAGAAAAACAGCAAGTTTGCCGAAAGCTCCCTAGACGTTCCCGGACTGTCCGCGAGTTACAACTGTGGACTGTCCGCCGGTGTTTCTCCGGCCGAAACACCGAGGCGCACAGCCACTGCTCAGGCTGCGTCCCCGATGCCCGGACTGTCCGCGCCCTGACAGCAGACTGTCCGCGGGTGTGCAGTGAGACGAAAATTTTTGCCTCTCCCAAATCTCTCAAAATCCGATCCAAACCAAAATCACTTGATCCCAAACTTGGAGAATATGATCACTAGGTAGTTGCAAGACTATCCCTAAGAAATCATCCGCTCAAAACAACTCAAACTCCAGGAAATCAAAGAGATTGGTGCAAGAACGAAAAATTTACCACGGGATTCAAATCGACCCGATCTACTTGTTCATGAGGTTGTGGTTAAATTCCTTCGGTGGAAATGATCTCCTCACAACAAAGAACAAGTTGATTCAAACAGATTTGAGAAAGAGGCAACGTAGAGGGAGATCGAGCGACGGGAAAAACATGGAGAAAAGATGAACGCAAAGAACACCTCAAGAACGCGAATCACAACCACGAACTCCAGACGAAAATTGTCCCCACGAGGAGACAACGGGATTACGGTCCCGTTTCCTCAAAATCCAAATACACAGAGGTATGATTAGCCGTCTCTGCGAATCTCAGTAGCTACAGCAGGGAATGGGAAGCAGGAAACCCTAGAATGATAATAGCAAATGACTGAGATGGATGGGGAGGTGGGTGTCTCCCCCTACTTATCCTAAACATTATTCCCACTCTACCCCTAATGATACATAGAGCGAACCAGCTAAACCCTAAGGCTATTCTGGACCAGCTCAAGGTAGATGTTGATCCAACGGCCACGCCCGCTCATCAGGTAGCTTCGCTCCTACGCGACCTCACCGGATGCCGCCACTCGTCCACCGTCCATTTTCCTGGACCTCCCCCGGTTTTGAGGCTGAAACCGGGAAACCTGTCCA
This sequence comes from Coix lacryma-jobi var. lacryma-jobi, assembly GCA_009763385.1. Taxonomy (NCBI): domain Eukaryota; kingdom Viridiplantae; phylum Streptophyta; class Magnoliopsida; order Poales; family Poaceae; genus Coix; species Coix lacryma-jobi. The sequence goes on along the minus strand of CM019831.1, from coordinate 71,010,599 downwards.
CTGGCTAAGTTTGGTGGCCCAAACTCAAAAACCCGCCATGGCCCAAGTTTTGAGGCCCAAACCTGGAAACCGTCCTCAGCCCGAGTTTTGAGGCCCAAACTCAGAAACCGGCCAACACCCAGGTTTTGAGGTCCAAACCTGGAAACCATCCACCCGGTGGTTTTCCTGGGGCTCTACCACCAAACTGAAGCCGTAGAGGGATGCACCGCCCGTGCACCTCATCCACCCGCAAGTCTTCACTTGTCGCTGTCCCAGGCTGTCAGACACCACAGCTGATCCTCAGGCCACCGGTCCTTCAGTCCAAGCCTCACGTCCGCCTTTCACCGCACCGGGTCCATCGGCACGACACGTCTCTACTTGACCTTCACCTTGCCTTCGATCACCATCTCCGAGCTCGACACCTGCACAACACAAGCCAAAGAACATGCGCATCAAACCAGTTGACAATCACTCATCATGACAAGACCCGGAATACACCCATGTATCTGCAATCTCCCCCTTGATGAGTGCATTGTCAACTACCAACACATAATCATATGAAGTAGAAAGAAAGAAAGAAGAGAGAGCAAACTCATCCAAACGACCAGAAGCAAATCAAAGTCAGAAGAAGGTCAAATGGAATGAGCAAGACAACTTGGTTCCCAAAGACATGGGCAACGGCTCGACACAACCAAGCAAAGCAAAGCTAGCCCTCAAGAAGAGGCAGAACGGGCTCAACACCGCTAGCGAGAAAGTCAGAGCAAGGAAGCCAACAACTGAATCAAACAGCTAGTCCCTCTAGAAAGAGGCAAAGGCTTAACACAACTAGCTGCAAACTTCTCCAAACCAATTGGAAACTTTCAAGATGAAAAACTCGTCAAGCAAAAACGAGCAAGCTCCTCCTGGACACAAACTCCCCCTTAGATATTGCACATAACCAACTCATCATGATTTGTCAAAATTTCTCCCCCTTAGTTGATAATGCATAAAGCAAGAATAAACAAGGGAGCCTGAAAGAAAGCAAAATGAATGCAAAAAGCTTCAAAGATATGCTATCCAGAGTGACAAAATGCTCAATAAGTAAAAGTAAAAGAGCCCTAATGCTAGCACAAGCTCATCATGATCATATAGCTCAAACGAAGATGGCAAAGCAGTGTTAGATTAGAAGTTTTAAGCACAAGATCAAGCTCACCATAGAAATAGCATCTAGTATGAAAGAAGACATGTCATCAACTAGAGCTAACCAAGTCACACAGGTGAACTACCTCAAAGCAAGTGTCAAAATAGCAAGCCATATACAACTCATGTTATTTGAATTTAAGCATGTTACACAAGAGTTATACATGTCAATTTACTGCGAGGGGTTGAAAACACCACAAAGCCTTACTTCTCAACCATGCGAAGCCTAAGTCAGTAGACTATCAGAAGCTTAAGGCAATGGTTTAGGTCATACACTACACTGCTCAAGTTCATCTCAAAAGAGAAGCAGTCTCGAAACAGTGAAGTGTTGTAGTGCAATCCCACCTCGATCTTTTATCTCTTAGCTTGGATTTTAGATTTCAGCATTAAAGCATTTCAGAGTATATATGATGGAAGCGATTTAAACTCCAAGCAAGAGACATAGCAACCTAGTATGGCAAAGGAAGCTCAGAAAGGACATAATCTACTCATACTAGTTGCCAAAGCAAATGGTGAAGTGTTTTTAGATTTTGACAGTTATTACACAAGTTCATCATTGCAAAATCAGATTTAGCTCATCAAGTTAAGTTACATGATCATAAAGAGCTTAAACTGCATAAACTAAATATCATACAAGCATGTGAAAGAAGAGCATAGTATCACTTTAGACAGGATATAGATGAAGCTCAAAATGCAAGTATGATACACATGCAAATGCAGAAAAGCTAAGAAAGAACCTAAACAGTACATCATATGATACAACAAAGTGATCCCACATCTAAAATGGGAAACACACACCAAGCTCACCTCTCAACCTAGCAAAGTTTGATTGGTCCAAAGGCTTGGTAAAAATATCGGCCAACTTGTGATGAGTATCAACATGTCTAAGGTCGATATCACCCTTCTCATAATGGTCTCGCAGAAAATGAAAGCGCACATCTATGTGTTTGGTCTTCGAATGAAGCACGGGGTTCTTAGCAACGCTAATCGCACTCGTGCTATCACAAAGTAAGGGTACTCGAGAAAAACTCAGACCAAAATCACGCAAAGTGGCCATCATCCACAACAACTGGGAATAGCGCCGCAGCAACATACTCAGCCTCTATGGTAGACTGGGTGACACTAGACTACTTGCGAGAAGACCAAGAAACAAGAGAAGAGCCCAAAAACTGACAAGTCCCAGAAGTGGACTTGCGATCAAGTCGGCAACCAGCAAAATCAGCATCAGAGTAACCGCAAAGGGAGAGGGTGGAAGAAGCAGAATACCAAAGCCCAAACTCAGGTGTGAAACAAAGGTATCTCATAATGCGCTTGACCGCCTAACGGTGAGAGGTGCGCGGCGACGACTGGAATCCTGCACAAAGACACACCACGAACTGAATGTCCGGGCGTGTCATCGTCAGGTACAGCAGCGATCTAATCATACTTCGGTACTCCTTCTGGTCCACGGCTTCTCCCTCCTCGTCCGCATCCAGGGCCGTGGTGGTCGACATGGGTGTTGGAAGAGGCTTGGCCTCACCCATATCAAACTTCTTCACTATGTCCTTTGTATACTTACCCTGGTGCACAAACGTCCCTTCTCGGAATTGCTTGATTTGCAACCCGAGAAAGAATGTCAACTCGCCCATCATACTCATCTCAAATTCCCTACTCATAGTATATGCAAACTTGGCAACCAAAGCATGAGAAGAACCACCGAAAATGATATCATCCACGTAAATCTGAACCAAGAGAGTGTCATTGCCTTGCTTGAGGAGAAAAAGAGTTTTATCCACACATCCCATTTTAAAACCCTTAGCAAGAAAAAAGGTTTTCAACCTATCATACCAGGCTCTAGGGGCTTGTTTCAAACCATACAAAGCTTTGTGAAGTTTAAAAACATGGTTTGGAAACTTGGGATTTTCAAAACCGGGGGTTGTTTCACATACACTTCTTCTTCTATGTAGCCGTTTAGGAAGGCACTCTTGACATCCATTTGAAAAAGTTTAAACCCTTTCGATGCAGCAAAAGCCAAGAGGATCCTAATTGCCTCTAAACAAGCTACAGGAGCATAAGTCTCCTCATAGTCTATCCCCTCCTTCTGACTATACCCCTGGGCTACAAGTCTGGCCTTGTTTCTTACAATGTGGCCATCCTCTCCTTGTTTGTTATTGAAAACCCATTTTGTCCCAATAGGATTACACTCAGGAGGAGGTGGAACTAGAACCCAAACCTGATTTCTCTCAAAATTTTCTAACTCCTCATGCATGGCATTAACCCAATCCGGATCAGATAAAGCATGTCCAACAACTCGAGGTTCAAAATCAGCAACAAATGCAGAATGAGCAAAGTGAGAGATTTGTTGTGACCTTGACCGAGTGACACGTTCGTTGATGTTGCCGATCATCTGTTGAGGAAGGTGTTGGAGCTGAATGTGTTGTGGCGCCTCTCTAGCTGATGTGACCTCCCCCTTAACAGTAGCTGGTGCCTCCTCAGATATCACTGGCAAACCCCGAGGTGGTGGATCAACCGACCCCCATGTAGTGGAAGAAGATGGGTCAGGGCCGTGAGCAGTCGAAGTCGATCCCAAAGGAACAGCAGGTGGAGGAAGATCTGGATCATCTATCTGTTCAACTCCATCTTCCTCATCATCAAAAAGAGGTTCACCAACCTTGTGATCACATGCACGCTCAAATCTAGAAGAAGGACAAAGCATGGTCTCGTCGAAGGTGACATCGGATGTCTCCATGACTCAGTTAGTGTCAAGGTTATGTACACTATATGCACGAGTATGACTACCATAACCCAAAAAGACACCGTCAGAAGAGCTAGACTCAAACTTGTCCAAGTTTCCTTTCTTGAGTATAAAACAATGGCAACCAAAAACTCTAAAATAACTCACTTTGGGCTGCCTCCCAAAACGCAACTCATAAGAGGTCTTCTTCAAGAAAGCACGAAGAAAAATGCGATTGGAAATATAGCATGCAGTGTTTATAGCCTCAGCCCAATATCGCCTAGGAGTCCTATGCTCATCGAGCATCGTCCTAGCCATCTCAACAAGGGTTCAATTTTTCCTCTCTACAATAGCTATTTGTGGCAGTGTGTAGGGGGAAGAAAACTGATGCTCTAAACCCAAAGAGTTACAAAACTTTTCAAAGTCCGAGTTCTTAAACTCGATACCATTATCGTTACGAATGGCTCTCATCGAGTTCTTAGGGAACTCGTTCTGAAGACGCAAAATCAAATTGTGAGTGAAAGAGAAAGTCTCAGTTTTCTCAGCTAGAAAGAAAACCCATGAATATCTCGAGAAGTCGTCAACAACAACAAGCACATACCACTTCCCACCAACCAAGCTCACCCGAGCCGGACCTACAAGGTCCATATGCAAAAGCTCTCCAGGGCGCTTGGTCATAACTTGATTCACGGGATGGTGGGGAGCAACAACCATTTTCCCATGTCTACAAGAATGGCAAACAAGATCCTTCTCCATGTGTAACTTAGGCAATCCTCAGATTAAGCCAAGTGAACTAAGTCTTGCTAGCAAGTCGAAGCTCAAGTGACCAAGTCTCCTATGCCACTTCCAAAGATCAAAGGAGGATCTAGCCAAAAGACAATGAGAAATGCCAAAAGACTCCGAGAAATTCGCACGAAAGACTTTCCCAAAGGGCGAAATCAAACATACAAGATTGCCCTGAGGATGCAAAATACGACTGAGACTCGGCTTAAAACGAATCTCATAGTCATCCTCAAAAAGTTGAGAAACAGAGAGAAGGTTAAAATGCATGTTCGAAACAAGAGCAACATCACGCAACACAAAATGCTCATTGACTCACACAGAACCATGGGATAGCACTTTACCTTTGCTATTGTCACCGAAGGTGATAAACTCTTTGTCGGTGATTGTACTAAGACTGGAGAAGCACTTGGAGTTTCTGGTCATATGCCTTGAGCTTCCGGAATCCACCAACCAAACGTTCTCCAATCGACTTACCTACATCAATAAAAAGACATAGGGTGAGCATACGGTCCAACACTGGGGTGAGTAAAATGGGAAGTGTACCAGTGTTGTCCCGGCTGCTCAAAAGAACGGTTAGTAGAAAAATCATTCCTAGCATACCTACGGGGAAAGCGATCACCACACACAGGAAAATGTGGTCCGCTAGGAGGAGAGCACTCACCGCGATAGCCAAAACACGGTGGGGGGTAACTCTCAACTACAAAGCCACCGCCACGGGGTCCATAGCCTACAAAACTAGGATCCCGCTTGGCAAAACCTCCTTGTGGCCTAGGACCTTGAGGCATTGGACCTCTAGGCCTAGCAACCCTCCTTTGAACATTCGGCACATGTACATCATGGAAAGGATGGTACATGTCCGTGTTGTTCATCTCCTTTGCACGACTCTCCTCTCTCTTGCACCGAACGCAAAACTCCCTCAAGTGTCCTTCTCTCCCACAATGCTCACAATGGTACCTCACCGCTCTCATAGGGGGTTGTTGGTACTCACGGTATTGGGTGTGGATCACTTGGTTCTTTTGTGACAAGAGCTCCTCTTGGATTGGTGGCATGGTGTCAAGCTTGTTTCTCAAGTGGTTTGGTTTTGGAGCCCATGTTTGTTTCTTGGGTGGAGCTCTTGGAGGTTCCACAAACACTCCATCTTTGGTGTTAGGCTTGAGAGGCTCTTTGAGTGGAATCTTGGTTAGTTTGGGAGTAGTGGTGGAGTTTGGCTTCTCACTCGGCTTAAGACCACTAGACTCACCAATCTTCACGAAACAAGTAGCACTCTTCACACCCTGAGAAAAACCAACACCTGGACCTGCAGCAGCACGCTTGAATTGGGCAATCATCATGCCAAGCTGCGGCTCCCCACTAGAAACCCATGACAAGATGGTCCGAAGGTATGTGTTTTCTTCCTCGGTTTGCATCTGGTCATGCTTCACATTTGCCATCTCCATCTCCAAACCCTCACACAAAGCACACCTAGACACACTAGTGCTACCTGAGTTGGCCTTCTCAAGAGACTGAATCTTGATATCCTTCTCTGCCAACTCAGATTGCAAGCCTGCACAAGACTTGCATGCACCAAGCAAAATGGGTCTAGCCCTAAGCTCATCCACCTCTCCAACCAAAGCAACATACTTTCCTCTCAAGGTGAGAAGGTCAGTCATGTGCTTGGAGCACATCTCACACTCATCCTCCTCGGTGACTACAACAATGGACTTGACAGACTCAAGTTCCTTCACCGCATCCTCCCACTTCTTCCTAAACTCCTTCCTCTCTCTCAGCAAGTTTTAGCAACTTGTCTTGACTAATAAGAGCAGCAGTAAGTTTCTCGACCTCAGCAGAGAGTTCATCGGGAGTCTGAGATACCTAGGAGGAGTCTTTATCGTTCCGAGGGATCTCCTCCAGCTCGCTGTTGACCTCATCACCGAGGGCCATGATGCAGAAGCTCTCGTTGTTGGCGAAGAAGCAGAGGTCGTTCAGCTTGTCCTCGATCTTCTTCTTCTCGAACTCATCATCGTTTGAAGCAGTGGAGTCGTTGTCCGAGTCGTCGACGTCGCTGAGCGTGGCGAAGAAAGCATGCTGCTCGGCATGGGCTTTCTCCAAATACTTCTCCTTGATGTACTCCTTGTTGAAGGCGCCCTTCCGCTTGTGCTTTGCGGGGACGTACTTCTCCTTGCACTTGCCGAAGTTGTACTTGTGGTCGTGATCGCCCTTGCTGAAGACTTGCTTGTTCTTCTTAGGACAGTTGGCGATGAAATGGTTGGAGTCGCCACACTCGAAACAACCAACTCGTCCTCCTCCACGGTGATGGTTCATGCGGTTGTTGTGAAACCGCAAGAACCGGTTGGCTAGTAAAGTCAACTCATCGTCTGCCATGAACTCCAACTGCTCCTCTGTGACAGAAAGAAGAGGCGAAAGTGCAAAGCCTCTAGTGGGGTTAGCAGAAGAGCCAAAAACCAAAGCCATCTTACTGGACTTGAGCTTACTGAAGAGCTCGTCGTAGGTGAGGGTCTCATAGTTAGGTGATTCGATGATTGCCTGAACCTTGGAATCCCACACTGATCGATCAAGAGTATGGAGTAGCTTGAGAGCTTTCTCATGATCGTCGAACGACAACAGCTCTTTGTTAGCCCTCATCTTGTTGACAATGACCTGAAAGCGAGCGAATAAACTTTCTATGCTCTCGCCAGGCATGTGTCAAAAATTCTCATACTCACGCTTATGCGACTCGTAGAGACTGGTTTTGACTTGAGTGGTTCCCTCATGAAAACACATGAGAGTCACCGAAATCTCCTGAGCCGTGGTGAGGTGAGTGACACGATCAAACTCAGACATGCTCAAACAAGTGAAAAGAGCATTACGGGCTCGGCTATTGGCATCGTGCTCATCGATCTGCTATTGAGTCACACGAGCATCCAAGACCACGTAATTGGCAGAGTTGCAAATCTCCCAAACCGAAGCACTCATGCTTTTTGAAGATAGGCCGACATACGTATCTTCCAATACGCATAGTTCATCCCATCGAAAAACAGCGGTTTTCCCACGCCGCGATCCATGTCACCTTCTGTGGATCTGGAACCGGCTAAGGTGGAAGATCCTTAACCCGCTCCGATACCAATTGAAGGACCGAGAATGCTATACCAAGGTGACCAGAGGGGGGGGGGTGAATGAGAGCCTAAAAATTACTTTTGAAACTCTGGCCTCTGTCCCACAAATCAACCGCGAATGCTTCGAACACAGACATGATGCCCACGACCCTCAGAAAGAGGGTGGATGATCCCTAGGATCACAGCGAGGCACCACCACAAAGAGCAACCCAAAACTCGCAAGCACCAAGTCAAGTTGAAACCCAAAAACCTACCCCCGAACGTAGATGGAAGACTATGTCGGGAATTCTCTAAATACCTATACCAATGGGTGGCAAAGATAGTTAGAGAGGTTCCTTGGTGAATACTAGGAGCAAACGAGAAGTCCGGAAATGAAGCGGAAAAGCCGGGAGATCGATTGCACTTAAGAAGGGCAAGCTTCACGATCCCGGACTATCCGGACTGAAAGTCCCGGACTGTCCGCGACCCTTTGGCGGACTGTACGCCGGTCAAAACAAAAAAACAACAAGTCTACTGAAAGCTCCCTGGACGTTCCCGGACTGTCCGCGAGTTACAACGGCGGACTGTTCGCCGGTGTTTCTCCGGCCGAAACACCGAGGCGCACAACCACTGCTCAGGCTGCCTCCCCGATGCCCGGACTGTCCGCGGCTGTGCAGAGAGAGCAAAAAATTTTGCCTCTCTCCCAAATCTCTCCAAATCGGATCCAAACCAAAATAACTTGATCCCAAACTTGGAGAAGATGATCATTAGGTAGTTGGAAGACTATCCCTAAGAAATCATCCGCTCAAAACAACTCAAACTCTAGGAAATCAAAGAGATTGGTGCAAGAACGAAAAAGTTACCACAGAACTCAAATTGACCCGATCTACTTGTTCGTGAGGTTGTGGTTAAATTCCTTCGATGGAAATGATCTCCTCACAACAGAGAACAAGTTGATTTAAACGGATTTGATAAAGAGGCAACATAGAGGGAGATCGAGCAATAGGAAAAACATGGAGAAAAGATGAACACAAAGAACACCTCAAGAACGCGAATCACAACCACGAATTCCAGCTGAAAATCATCCCCACGAGGAGGCAATGGGATTATGGTCCCGTTTCCTCAAAATCCAAATACAAAGAGGTATGATTAGCCGTCTCTGCGGATCTCAGTAGCTATAACAGGGAATGGAAAGCAGGAAACCCTAGAATGAGAATAGCAAATGCCTGAGATGGATGGGGAGGTGGGTGTCTCCCCATACTTATCCTAAACATTATTCCCACTCTACCCCTAAGGATACATAGAGCGAACCAGCTAAACCCTAAGGCTATTCTAGACCAGCTCAAGGTAGATGTTGATCCGACGGCCACACCCGCTCATCAGGTAGCTTCGCTCCTACGCGACCTCACCGGATGCTGCCACGTGCCGCCACTCGTCCACCGTCCATTTTCCTGGACCTCCCCCCGTTTTGAGGCTGAAACCGGGAAACCTGTCCACCAGCTGAGTTTTGTGGCCCAAACTCAGAAACCCGCCATCGCCCAGGCTTTGAGGCCCAAACCTGGAAACCGTCCTCAGCCTGAGTTTTGAGGCCCAAACTCGGAAACCGGCCAGCACCCAAGTTTTGAGGCCCAAACCTGGAAACCATCCACCCGGCGGTTTTTCAGGGGCTCTACCACCAAACCGAAGCCGTAGAGGGATGCACCGCCCGTGCACCCCATCCACCTGCAAGTCTTCACTTGTCGCTGTCCCAGGCTATCAGCCACCACAGCTGATCCTCAGGCCACCGGTCCGTCAGTCCAAGCCTCACGTCCGCCCTTCACCGCTCTGGGTCCATCGGCACGGCACGTCTCTACTTGACCTTCACCTTGCCTTCGATCACCGTCTCCGAGATCGACACCTGCACAACACAAGCCAAAGAACATGCGCATCAAACTAGTTGACAATCACTCATCATCACAAGTCCCGGAATACACCCATGTATCCGCAGAAACACCGGACAAGGTTTATGGGGGACACTCGATCGTCAATTGGCCAATGACTTGTCGTCCGAAAAATAAAGGAGGGCTTGGTATCTTGGATTTGGAACACTTTGCACGAGCATTACGACTACACTGGCTATGGTATCAATGGAAGCAAAGGGACCGTGCATGGAACAACCTCGAACTTCCCTATGACAGTTGAGACAAAGATTTATTCGCGGCATCAACATTCATGAAGATCGGCAATGGGAAGGTGGCTAAGTTCTGGACATCATCATGGGTTGACGGGAACACCCCAAAAAACATTGCGCCAAATTTGTTCAAGAAAGCTAAACGGAAAAACATCACAATATACAAGGCATTGCATGGAAATAAATGGATTGCTCATGTCACCCCAATAGATACAGTAAAGGAATTGCATGAGCATGTGACACTCTGGGAAGCCATTGAGCATATTCAGATGGACGAGAGTACAGATGACAACATCATTTGGCGTTGGGCAGAGGATGGAGAATACACAACCAAGAGTGCATATGCAATACAGTTTCAGGGGACTTTTAGCAAATTGAAAATAATGCCGATATGGAAAGCTAAAGCGGAACCAAAATGCAATTTTTTTGCTTGAACCTTGTTGCACAAAAAGATTCTAACTGCGGACAACTTGTTGAAGCGACATCGGCCACATGACCCAATATGCAAACTTTGTGGAAGTGATCCGGAAACGCCAATACACTTATGTAAAGATTGTGTTTATGCAAAACAAGTCTGAGAGACACTATTGGCGCAAACAGAAGGTTCGCTCCATAACTATTGGCGCAGATGTCGATCAAAGATCGAACACCGACAGAGAAAAGTTTTTGTTGGCATCTTAATTTATTACTGGTGGAATATATGGAAGGAGCGAAATCGTAGAACTTTCCAAGACATCTCGCTGCAACCGAGACAAGTGGCGTTTCTATGCAAGGATGAGATCGAGCAGTACAAGTTGGCAACAAGATTTAATGCGCAATCAAACTAGTTGCAGTTGTAGAGTTTTTTTTCGGTTCTCCCTATTTTTTCTATCAGGTTTCCTGTCAGGAGATCAGAGGACATGCGGTTTTTAGTGATTGGGTAGTCTCGGCCTTGTGGCCGGAGGTGTAGGCGAGTGTGGAGTTAGTGTTGTTTTCTGTTTTTCCTTTTTTACATTTTTTTGGTTGTTGTTGTTTTTTCACTTTCTCCGTCTAATAAAAATACAGCAAATTCTTTGCCGCCTTTTGAAAAAATAAGCACAACCGGATTTGCCCTCTTTGATATACACGCATAGCCTTTACCGAGTGTATTGCTCTCGGCAACGTGCACTCGGCGAAGGCCAGCTCGGCAAAGAGTCTTTGTCGAGTGACTTTTATCGGACACTCGACGAAGCCTTCGCCGAGTGCCTAAGGAGGCTCTCGACAAAAAAAAGGTGTCTAACGACATGGTTAGATTGACGGCCAAGAGAGAAAGCGGTTTTTTAAAAAATCTTTCCTGAGTGCTACCTGATAGGTCATTCGACAAAGAGCGAAAGGATTTTTTTGGAATTTTTTTTTGCCGAGTGCCTTGGTTATAACACTCAGCATACCTGTGCTCAGGTTGCTCTCGAACAGACTCTTTGCCGAGTGCTATAGTTAGGGCACTATATATACTTAAGTGAAGATCATTTCCTTGTCATGAACGCTATATAAAGGTCAAATGAACGTTTTACTAACTCATGCATGTCTTTCAATGTAGCTACTTCCTTCGTCTTTAAATTCCTAGAGTTGAATTAAGTCAATTTCTTTTAAAATTTGACCGAATTTGTAGCACAAAAAATCAAGATTTACGAACCCGTTTTATGGCTGACTTCGGCAATTTCAATAGTGTTCTGTGGGAGAGAATAAGCTGAAGTACGGCTGATAAGACAAACGAACAAGGCAAAAAAAATGCTCATTTTGTGGCAGAAGTTATATTTTCATAATGTGCTCATTTTGCGGCATAAATTTTTGTACGTTTTCCTATATATACATAAAAATTGACTTTAGACAATTCTATATATACATAAATATTTGTACCTTCTCCTATATATGAATTTTAAGACAAAATCACTTCTTTCAGTAAGTAAATCTTCACCCAAATTAAAATCACTCCTCTTTTAAGTTACATCTATCACACCGAAAGACACATACAAGTCCTCAACAACACTGCTCTTCTTCCTCATCAATAACAGTAGGGATCAACACCGACATCTCGCCACTTTCGAATTCTATCATTATCATTGCAGTTTTCGCCCACCTAATTCGATACATAATCATTGATACATCGCAATCGTCGCCATCCAAAATCCTTTTCTCGACCAAGCCTCTAGAGTCATGGCCTCCTTGTCATACCTGTAACATCCCAAAATTTGCATCAATTTGAAAATAGGCAATATGATTTAATTATGCATTTTATGTGTTGCATAGAACCTAGTTAATAAATTATTTACAAAAGCTAAAATTAATCCTAGGCCAAAGACCATGTCGATGCATACATGCTGGTGCATATCTTATTTTTGTGATGTGTGGTTTTAGTTCAAAAGTTGTTTGAATTCAAAAAGGATTTGAAAATGCATTTGAAAAGTCAAATCTGAAATTGGAAAACAATTTTCCTTCTCTCCCTTCCCCTCTCTCCCTTTTTGGCCCGAACCGGCCTGGCCGGCCCGCTTCCCTTCTCTCCGCCGGCCTGCCTCTCTCTCCACTCCTTTGCCCGCGTGGGCCGTTGCCTGGCCCAGCTCCCGCGCAGCAGCCTCGCTCGCTCCCTTTCTCTCTCCGTCGCTCGCGTGGGCCGCCGCCCGGCCCAGCAGCCCCTGCGCAGCGCCGCAGCCCCGCGCCGAACCGAGGGTCCAGCCTCGGCGCTGCATTTGCGTGCGCGTCGCCGCTTCCGTCTCGCCCGAGGGTCCAGCCTCGCGCGCGCGTCGCCGCTTCCGTCTCGCCCGAGGCTCCAGCCTCGCGTGCGCGTCGCCGTTTCCGTCTCGCCCGAGGGTCGCCGTCCCCGACGCCACCCGCTGACAAGCGCGCCCCACCTGTCAGCACGTTCTTCCCCCTCCCGTGCTCGCAACGGACTCGAGCCCGAGCTCGAATCCATCTTCCCCACGCTTCCTCCCTGCCTTATCGGTCAAGCAGACCCCCCTATAAAACTCCCGAGAGCTCGCCGCCTCTCCCCACGCTTTTGGCTCACGCTCTCGTGCCCTATCTTGCCCACACCGAGAGCTCCGCGGCCGCCGAAGATCCGCCGCCGTCGACCCGACGATTCATCGAGTTTCAGAGCTCGTAAGTAGTACCTCGAGTTTCCCCTTGATCTCTCGAAGCTAACCGAGTAGTTTTTCCCCTTTTTTCCCCCTCGTCTTGGTGCTCTAATTGCTCGCCGTCGCTCTGCAGAGCCCGCCACCCGCCAAGTCGAGCAATCCGCCGTCCCTGAGTCTTCTCCGACGCCATCAACCCCTCTGGTGAGTTCGCCTTGAGCTTCTTGTTCGATTGAACCCGCTCCCGAGGTCTCTACCGCACTGTAGTGGAATTCCGAGCCGCGCCGCCGCGCTCCGGCCATGGCGTCGCCGCATCCTTCTTTCTCCCCGGCGAAAGCGCCGCCGGTCTCACCCTGATCTAATCCGAGCCGTCCATTCTGGATCTAGCGCTCGGAATCGCTCGATACCCCTTCGTCTGTCACCTTTGCTAAAGAGTCCCCCAAATATTTAGGTCTAAACCCGCGGTCCCAATGGCCTTGGTCATTGAGTCTGCGAATTCTTCCGTTTGAGCCCCTGCGCTTTGTCCTATTTGAGGCGCAGTCCATCCAATCCGCAGATTTGTTTAAATCGATTTTAAATACAAATTCAATTTCAGTTTATTTACAGTTTTGCCACTGATTTCAAATGCTTATAACTTCTACGTTTTTAGTCCGATTTAGTCCGTTCAAGTTGCGTTAGATTCGTTTTGAAAAGATCTATCTATATGTACAAAAATATCTACTGTTTTCAGTAATTAAAATTTGAGTTAGGTTTAACCTACTAATTAAGGTTTTGTAACTTGTTTAGCATGTAACTTTCACGTTATAATTCCGTTTTTCGTGATTCTCGCGTTTATGTGATCGTGGTAGACCGTAGTTGCTGCTTTCAAACTTTTTATATTATTTTCTTGCTGATTGGTGTAATGTTCTAATTATAGCTTGTTTTCTTTGTATGGTTGTTGTTTCCAATGGTTGTGTGTTGATGTGGTAATCGAGTTCAGACGGTGAGAATTACGCTGGTGATCAGGAGCCCTTCTACGACAACCAAGAGCAACCAGAGTTCTCTGAATCAGGCAAGTATAGCATGGGATCATCCTTGTTGACCTATTCACAATGAAGCAACTAAACTCATATGCATGTGTCTAATTTTGACCTCCTATCTAGTTTATCCTAGATTTTTGACATGTTACCTTGTTAACCGTGGGTTGCTATGCATATGGGTAGAATCTTTGCTAGAGCTTTACTTAAACCAAACATGATCTAATAACGGTGAATAAAACTTGATCTTTTTAGCAACATGGTTTAGGACCTCCTGTCAGCAAAAGCTGGGACATACAGTGCAACCATGAGGGTTATATGGCTCTGACCTTAGCTCAGTATAAGGACCTTTTCTAGCTTGTTAGTGGACACCTGTATAGGCGCGTTGGATCTTGCCGAGTCGGGTATAGTGCGGCTTCTGTCCACGTGAGTATAGGCTGCGTGTTATTGTGCCACCTGGAAGGAGGGCTCTACATCCCCTTGCCTTAAGAACTAGCGGCCCTAACTTGTTAGACGAACCTTTGAAAGGCTTTGCGTGTATCCTGCCCACTCACCTCGGAAGTGTTATGGGAGTAATTAACCCGGGCATCTGGATATCACGACTCATCGGGTAAAGTGTACACCTCTGCGCAGAGTTTAATAAACTGATATGTCAGCCGTGCTCACGGATACGAGCGGCCCGGAAAACTCACAGACTTAGTTGTTATATGTTGTTTATTTATGTTGCTCATGTTGATTACCTTATTACTATGTTTCAGTTATTATGATCATGTGGATTGGGTTTTAAGCATTCATATATGTTCACCTTAATGTTAAAATTATGCCAACTAAAAGCTAATGCAGTTAAACCAGTGTCAGCCTTTTGAGCCTCATGAACCCCATGTTACACTTGTTAAGTACGAGATGTACTTATGCTTGTTTATTTTCTTTCTACTTGGATAAAAATCCCGGATGGGTAACAGATTGCTTTGGTAATGACGACTTCCCTGAAGAGTTCTAGTCTTGCTGTCAACCAGTCATCTTCCCTGTGATGGAGCTACCGCGAGAGATACTTTATTTATCCGCTGCTATGTTAAGACTTTGAATATTATTCGTGATGTAATAAACATATGTGATGATACTTCTTATATTTGTGGCTTATGTGTGTGATTGATCTCTGGGCACACATGAGTTATTGCATTCAATTTTGTTCTTAAAATTGGGTGTGACAAATTGGTATCAGAGCTATGTTGACTGTAGGACGCAAGCCTAGTTAGTTATGGTCGTTTTAGTGGTCTTTGCTTCCCATTCTTGCTATTTATCTTAGCCTTGTTAATTTATCAAAATAATATGCTTCTCTCTACTTGCTCTATTATATAAATATATTGATTCTATTGTATCTGTCTCTTGGTCTATTCTATAGATGGCTCGTCGTACCGCCCGCAAGTCTGTCGGTGGTCATAGGAGGTCAGGCCTGAGGGCAGGCAACCCCGTACCGCAAGTACCGCAAGCACCCCAGGAGCCAGAACAGCAGGAGGTAGCACCACAAGAGCCAGCATTGCAAGATCAGGCGCCCCAAGAGGTGGAACCACAAGAGCAAGCACCACCAGCACCACCAGCACCTGTACCACAAGCTCCAGCTCCACAAGCTCCAGAACCTCCCGCGCCTGAGCCCCCAGAAGTGCTAGAGATTGAAGATGATGAAGAGCCTCCGACGGGTTGGGACGTGGACTCCGGATATCTTGTCGAAGCTCCTACAGCTGCCCAGAGTCCCACCCATCATAGGCTGATGGGACTTTTTGATGCCTACTACCCTGATAAGGACATCAATGTACAGTACACCCACTGGAGGTACAGCCATCCCATGGAAAGGACCTATTGGAAGGCAAGGATGACTGTCTCTGTTCGAGAACCAGAAAGTGGCCTATACGTGCATGAGATGGTGATTGGTCACCGAGCTCGTCGATCCTCCCTAGCTTCGGCCTTAGAGGCCGTGGCAGTTGACGCCTACAAAGCATTCCGAGGTCGTCGCATTGAAGACATGAGGGAAGACGCATACCGCTACCTGCCATACTGGAACCATGAGAATCGAGAGGCCATGGTAGAAGACCCGCATGCAACTCCAACCGTGAAGGCCACACGAGACTTTCTCCTTGATAGGGAAAGGTCTAACGCGGATTTGGAGAAAGAGGTGGTATCTTTGGGAAAGGATCTCAAAAGATGCTATAGCACCATAGATGGTCTCTTGGAGCTGCTCGATCAACCCCCGATGTACAAGAGGCTCCGTGAACCGCTCTACAAATAGGCATAGGTCACCCTTCTATGTAATAAGACGATTTTAGTAAGCGTTTTGTCGAGTCTAGTTAACTTTTGTGCTAGTGTGCTTCCTTATGTGTGAGTTGGATTATTATTATGCTTATGTGTGATTTGGTTCTTTGTAATGAGTGTTGAGATATTGTAGGCTTGTCTACAAATCTCATAGTTATGCATAACGATTATGAATAATAAGAGGGTTAGTTATATCTTGTCCTATGCTGTTTTCTGGAGCAACCTGTGATCTTTTGGTTATATCTCAAGTTCTGATCGTGCAACATGGCTGAAAAATTTATGGTGGAAAATAGACTCCTATATCTAACAAATGCCTCTGGAATCACTTCAATAGCTGTTATCATTTGTGAGATATGGCTGCTTCAAGTTAGAGTTTCTGCGCAGTTTTGAGCTCTGGATAGATCTGTTTGTTCTCTGTTTTGGACTAACTTAACGACAGAATCTGGGAAAGTCACTTAAATAAAAGTTGTAGATAATTTCGTTATCTTTCCAACCGTGTATCACACGCCCTGTTTGGATTTCTGGAACTCCGTATATGACTGTTTTTATGTGCTGCTGCTACCGGATCTCGCCCAGAAATTTTCAGATATCCTGTTTCCTCTCACACAAGTGATCTTTTCATGAAAAGTTCGCTAACCTTAATCCTTGTTGGAAACACAGATGGCCGCCAGAGGAGGTGGAGCTGGAGGTGGACGTGGACGTGGCCGTGGTCGTGGAGCACCTGTTAACCCACCACCACCACCACCCCCAGTTGATATTCAGCAGTTGATGGGCATCCAAGCCCAATTTATGCAAACCATGATGCAACACATGCAGAACCAGCCAGCTGGAGGAGCACCACCGATGCAAGTGAGGGACAAGAGGGGTGAGTTTCTGAAGGGCCACCCGCCAGTGTTCTCTCATGCTGCAGATCCCCTGGAGGCTGATGACTGGCTTCGTGCTATTGAACGCCAGCTTACCATCGCACAATGCAATGACCAGGAGAAGGTGCTTTATGCATCTGGTCAGTTGCAAGGAGCTGCTCTAGATTGGTGGGAATCGTTTCAGTTCGGTCAAGACAACAATGCCCCACCTATCACCTTTGAGGAATTCAAGACCAACTTCAAAGCATATCATATCCCTGCTGGACTAATTGAGTTAAAGCAGGAAGAGTTTAGATCTCTGCGCCAAGGAGCCATGACCGTTGCTGAGTATCGTGACAAGTTTGCCCAGTTGTCGCGCTATGCTCCCGCTGATATTGCTGAGGATGCTGACAAGCAGCGTCGCTTCCTCAAGGGTCTGAATGATGGACTAGCACTTCAGCTGATGTCCAATGAGTTCGCCAGTTACCAGACCCTGGTCAACCGTGCTATAGTGGTTGACAACAAGCGCAAAGAGATGGAGGCTAGAAAGAGAAAGCTTCAAGGTCAGTCCTCTGGTAATAACAACCGCCCTCGTCCTAACTTTGCACCAGGCAACCAGCAGAGGTACCAGGGACCTACTACTCAGTGGAACCGCAACCAGGGACAACAACGTCCTTCATACCAGCAGCAAGGCTACAATCAGCGCCCTCAGCAGCAGCAGAACAACAACCAAACTCAACGCCAAGGTACCCCCGTCAGCACCCCCATGAAGAATAGTGCGCCTAACTCTCCCAACAAGTGCTATGTCTGTGGTGAAGCTGGACACCTTTCCTACAACTGCCCTAAGAAGCAGAATCAACAGACTCCACAGAATCAGAACAACCATCAAAAGGGACGACCGAATCCATCATCTAACTCCGGCAAGGTGAACCACGTGTCCGCAGAGACCGTGCAGGAAGCGCCAGAAGTCATGCTTGGTACGTTCAACATCAATTCCATCCCTGCTTCAGTGCTTTTCGATTCTGGTGCATCGCATACTTTTATATCCCATACATTTGTTAGAATGCATAATCTACCTGTTAGTCTCATGAAAACCCCTATAATGGTTACCTCACCGGGTGGAGGATTGCAAGCTACACTCCAGTGTATGCCTATAGATGTGTCCTTAGGGGGAGTAGATTTCTCAGTATCCCCAATTGTGCTGAGGACAGCTGGTATTGATTTGATACTGGGCATGGACTGGATGAAGAGGTGCAAGACAAATATACAGTGTCAGGATAAAGTTGTGACAGTTACCACAGCTAAGGGAGACAGAATCAGTGTGAAGGTAGTGTTACAACCAACACCAACCGCAACCGTGAACCAGATGAATAAAGAGGTTTTCCAGGAAGATCCAGTGGTGGAAGAGTTTCCGGATGTGTTTCCCGATGACTTGCCAGGTATGCCACCTGATCGTGACATTGAATTTATTATTGAGCTTTTACCTGGAACTGCACCCATAGCTAAAAGACCATATAGAATGGGAATACCTGAATTAGAAGAACTTAAGAAACAAATTAGGGAGTTACAAGAAAAAGGGTTTATTCGTCCTAGTTCATCACCTTGGGGAGCTCCTGTTATCTTTGTTGACAAAAAGGATGGTGGTCAACGGATGTGTGTTGACTATAGATCGCTTAATGAGGTTACTATCAAGAATAAGTACCCGCTGCCAAGGATTGATGATTTGTTTGATCAGCTGAAAGGTGCATGTGTGTTCTCTAAGATTGATCTGCGTTCTGGTTACCATCAGTTGAAGATTCGAGCATCTGATATTCCAAAGACAGCTTTCACTACAAGGTATGGGTTGTATGAGTATACAGTCATGTCATTTGGATTGACCAATGCACCTGCCTACTTTATGTATTTGATGAACAAGGTGTTCATGGAATATCTCGACAAGTTCGTGGTCGTGTTTATTGATGATATTTTGGTTTACTCTAAAAACAAGGAAGATCATGCTAAACACCTGAGGTTAGTGCTACAGAAACTCAGAGAGCACAAGTTGTATGCCAAGCGCAGCAAGTGTGAGTTTTGGTTGAAGGAAGTCTCTTTCCTTGGACATGTTATCTCTAATGGAGGCATCTCAGTAGATCCGGGCAAGGTTGAGGATGTGTTGAATTGGAAGCCACCAACAGATGTGACGGAGATTCGTAGTTTTCTTGGATTGGCTGGTTACTATAGAAGGTTCATCGAAGGATTCTCCAAGCTTGCTAAGCCAATGACAGCTCTGTTAGAGAAGAATGCTAAGTTTGTTTGGTCGGATAAGTGTCAAGCTAATTTCGAGGAGTTGAAGAAACGTCTGACTACAGCTCCAGTGTTAATTCTGCCAGATCTGAGTAAGGATTTCTCTATTTATTGTGATGCATCTCGTCAAGGTTTGGGTTGTGTTCTTATGCAAGAAGGCAGAGTTGTAGCATATGCATCGAGGCAATTGAGAAAGCATGAGCTGAATTATCCTACACATGATCTTGAGTTGGCAGCTGTTGTCCATGCACTGAAAATTTGGAGACACTATCTAGTGGGTCACAAGACGGACATCTATACCGATCATAAGAGCTTGAAGTACATTTTCACTCAGTCTGATCTGAATTTGAGACAACGCAGATGGTTGGAATTGATCAAGGATTATGATTTGGAAATACACTACCATCCCGGGAAGGCTAATGTTGTAGCAGATGCCTTGAGTAGAAAGAGCCATGCCAATGAGGTCAGAATTGCTTCTATGCCAGATGAGTTGTGTGCTGAATTTGCACATCTAAATTTGGGAATTGTGATCAACAGAATGGTGTTAGAACTTGAACCGGTATTGATGCAAGAGATACGAAAGGGTCAGATGTCAGATGAGAAGTTGAAGCAGATAGCCGATAATATTGTTCTGGGCACACATGAGTTATTGCATTCAATTTTGTTCTTAAAATTGGGTGTGACAAATTGGTTCTGGGCAAAGCGTCAGGTTTCCGGTTAGATGATGATGGCACATTATGGCATGGAAATAGATTATGTGTACCTGCAATCAAGGAGATACGTGAATCTATACTGCGAGAAGTGCATGAGTCAGCTTACTCCATTCATCCTGGAAGCACTAAGATGTACCTTGATCTGAAGAAAAAGTATTGGTGGGATGGACTAAAGCGAGATGTAGCCGAGTACGTCGCTTTGTGTGATACATGTCAGAGGGTAAAGGCAGAACATCAGAGACCCGCTGGGTTGTTACAGCCAATGAAGATACCTGAATGGAAGTGGGAAGAAGTCGGTATGGACTTTATAGTTGGTTTACCTCGTACTCAGAGAGGTTACGACTCCATATGGGTAATAGTCGATCGATTGACCAAAGTTGCTCACTTTATACCAGTTAAAACTACCTATACGGGAGCTAGATTGGCGGAATTGTATATGGAACGGATAGTATGTTTGCATGGAGTGCCCAGAAAGATTGTGTCAGATCGTGGTACTCAGTTCACCTCTCATTTTTGGCAGATGATACATCGATCTTTAGGTACAAGGTTGAACTTCAGTACTGCTTATCATCCACAAACTGATGGACAGACGGAAAGAACAAATCAGATTCTGGAAGACATGTTGAGAGCATGTGCATTACAGTATGGCACCAGTTGGGACAAGAATTTGTGTTATGCAGAGTTCTCATACAACAACAGCTATCAGGAGAGTCTTAAGATGGCACCGTTTGAAGCTTTATATGGGAGATCGTGTAGAACACCGTTGTTTTGGGATCAGACAGGTGAAAGTCAAGTGTTTGGACCTGATGTGTTGAGGAATGCCGAGGAACATGTCAGAATAATCAGAGATAATCTGAGAGCCGCTCAGTCTCGGCAGAAGAGTTATGCAAACAACCGTCGTCGAGATCTAACTTTTGCAGTAGGTGATTATGTTTACCTAAAGGTGTCACCGATGAGAGGAGTGAAAAGGTTCAATAAGAAAGGAAAGCTAGCACCCAGGTATATTGGACCATTCAAAATTCTTGAAAGACGTGGTGAAGTGGCATATCAGTTACAGTTACCTGAAAGCTTGTCAGGAGTGCATGATGTGTTCCATGTTTCTCAGTTGAAGAAGTGCCTACGAGTGCCCGAAGAGCAGATACCGTTGGAAGAGCTCACAGTTAAGGAAGATTTGACTTATGATGAGTATCCGACAAAGATTTTGGAAACAGCCGAAAGAGTTACCCGGAGCAGAGTAATAAAGATGTGCAAGGTTCAGTGGAATCGGTACTCAGAAGCAGAGGCAACTTGGGAAAGAGAAGAGGATTTGAGAAAATCATACCCGCAGTTGTTTGAGTAAGCATCGCTGGAATCTCGAGGACGAGATTCTTTAAGGGGGGTAGAATTGTAACATCCCAAAATTTGTATCAATTTGAAAATAGGCAATATGATTTAATTATGCATTTTATGTGTTGCATAGAACCTAGTTAATAAATTATTTACAAAAGCTAAAATTAATCCTAGGCCAAAGACCATGTCGATGCATACATGCTGGTGCATATCTTATTTTTGTGATGTGTGGTTTTAGTTCAAAAGTTGTTTGAATTCAAAAAGGATTTGAAAATGCATTTGAAAAGTCAAATCTGAAATTGGAAAACAATTTTCCTTCTCTCCCTTCCCCTCTCTCCCTTTTTGGCCCGAACCGGCCTGGCCGGCCCGCTTCCCTTCTCTCCGCCGGCCTGCCTCTCTCTCCACTCCTTTGCCCGCGTGGGCCGTTGCCTGGCCCAGCTCCCGCGCAGCAGCCTCGCTCGCTCCCTTTCTCTCTCCGTCGCTCGCGTGGGCCGCCGCCCGGCCCAGCAGCCCCTGCGCAGCGCCGCAGCCCCGCGCCGAACCGAGGGTCCAGCCTCGGCGCTGCATTTGCGTGCGCGTCGCCGCTTCCGTCTCGCCCGAGGGTCCAGCCTCGCGCGCGCGTCGCCGCTTCCGTCTCGCCCGAGGCTCCAGCCTCGCGTGCGCGTCGCCGTTTCCGTCTCGCCCGAGGGTCGCCGTCCCCGACGCCACCCGCTGACAAGCGCGCCCCACCTGTCAGCACGTTCTTCCCCCTCCCGTGCTCGCAACGGACTCGAGCCCGAGCTCGAATCCATCTTCCCCACGCTTCCTCCCTGCCTTATCGGTCAAGCAGACCCCCCTATAAAACTCCCGAGAGCTCGCCGCCTCTCCCCACGCTTTTGGCTCACGCTCTCGTGCCCTATCTTGCCCACACCGAGAGCTCCGCGGCCGCCGAAGATCCGCCGCCGTCGACCCGACGATTCATCGAGTTTCAGAGCTCGTAAGTAGTACCTCGAGTTTCCCCTTGATCTCTCGAAGCTAACCGAGTAGTTTTTCCCCTTTTTTCCCCCTCGTCTTGGTGCTCTAATTGCTCGCCGTCGCTCTGCAGAGCCCGCCACCCGCCAAGTCGAGCAATCCGCCGTCCCTGAGTCTTCTCCGACGCCATCAACCCCTCTGGTGAGTTCGCCTTGAGCTTCTTGTTCGATTGAACCCGCTCCCGAGGTCTCTACCGCACTGTAGTGGAATTCCGAGCCGCGCCGCCGCGCTCCGGCCATGGCGTCGCCGCATCCTTCTTTCTCCCCGGCGAAAGCGCCGCCGGTCTCACCCTGATCTAATCCGAGCCGTCCATTCTGGATCTAGCGCTCGGAATCGCTCGATACCCCTTCGTCTGTCACCTTTGCTAAAGAGTCCCCCAAATATTTAGGTCTAAACCCGTGGTCCCAATGGCCTTGGTCATTGAGTCTGCGAATTCTTCCGTTTGAGCCCCTGCGCTTTGTCCTATTTGAGGCGCAGTCCATCCAATCCGCAGATTTGTTTAAATCGATTTTAAATACAAATTCAATTTCAGTTTATTTACAGTTTTGCCACTGATTTCAAATGCTTATAACTTCTACGTTTTTAGTCCGATTTAGTCCGTTCAAGTTGCGTTAGATTCGTTTTGAAAAGATCTATCTATATGTACAAAAATATCTACTGTTTTCAGTAATTAAAATTTGAGTTAGGTTTAACCTACTAATTAAGGTTTTGTAACTTGTTTAGCATGTAACTTTCACGTTATAATTCCGTTTTTCGTGATTCTCGCGTTTATGTGATCGTGGTAGACCGTAGTTGCTGCTTTCAAACTTTTTATATTATTTTCTTGCTGATTGGTGTAATGTTCTAATTATAGCTTGTTTGCTTTGTATGGTTGTTGTTTCCGATGGTTGTGTGTTGATGTGGTAATCGAGTTCAGACGGTGAGAATTACGCTGGTGATCAGGAGCCCTTCTACGACAACCAAGAGCAACCAGAGTTCTCTGAATCAGGCAAGTATAGCATGGGATCATCCTTGTTGACCTATTCACAATGAAGCAACTAAACTCATATGCATGTGTCTAATTTTGACCTCCTATCTAGTTTATCCTAGATTTTTGACATGTTACCTTGTTAACCGTGGGTTGCTATGCATATGGGTAGAATCTTTGCTAGAGCTTTACTTAAACCAAACATGATCTAATAACGGTGAATAAAACTTGATCTTTTTAGCAACATGGTTTAGGACCTCCTGTCAGCAAAAGCTGGGACATACAGTGCAACCATGAGGGTTATATGGCTCTGACCTTAGCTCAGTATAAGGACCTTTTCTAGCTTGTTAGTGGACACCTGTATAGGCGCGTTGGATCTTGCCGAGTCGGGTATAGTGCGGCTTCTGTCCACGTGAGTATAGGCTGCGTGTTATTGTGCCACCTGGAAGGAGGGCTCTACATCCCCTTGCCTTAAGAACTAGCGGCCCTAACTTGTTAGACGAACCTTTGAAAGGCTTTGCGTGTATCCTGCCCACTCACCTCGGAAGTGTTATGGGAGTAATTAACCCGGGCATCTGGATATCACGACTCATCGGGTAAAGTGTACACCTCTGCGCAGAGTTTAATAAACTGATATGTCAGCCGTGCTCACGGATACGAGCGGCCCGGAAAACTCACAGACTTAGTTGTTATATGTTGTTTATTTATGTTGCTCATGTTGATTACCTTATTACTATGTTTCAGTTATTATGATCATGTGGATTGGGTTTTAAGCATTCATATATGTTCACCTTAATGTTAAAATTATGCCAACTAAAAGCTAATGCAGTTAAACCAGTGTCAGCCTTTTGAGCCTCATGAACCCCATGTTACACTTGTTAAGTACGAGATGTACTTATGCTTGTTTATTTTCTTTCTACTTGGATAAAAATCCCGGATGGGTAACAGATTGCTTTGGTAATGACGACTTCCCTGAAGAGTTCTAGTCTTGCTGTCAACCAGTCATCTTCCCTGTGATGGAGCTACCGCGAGAGATACTTTATTTATCCGCTGCTATGTTAAGACTTTGAATATTATTCGTGATGTAATAAACATATGTGATGATACTTCTTATATTTGTGGCTTATGTGTGTGATTGATCTCTGGGCACACATGAGTTATTGCATTCAATTTTGTTCTTAAAATTGGGTGTGACAATACCCTATGTGACAAACTGCATTGATCTTATCCTTGATCCCTCTCCACTAGTAAGAGAAGAACTAGAGGAACCAGAACATTATTTTTGAAGTTTTGAACCCTAACTCTATCAAATCCAACATGTTTCTCATTGGGGGGCTGTTAGATCGAGTCCGAGAGTTTGTGCCATGGTGCAATGCCTGAATCATGAACATTGTGAGGAGAAAAGGTGCATCTGTAAGATCGGTGCTGTCCACGAGACCATTAAATGTAGCTTTCAGGAGATCTCTGGTAGGTGCTAATTTACAAGCATGGCATGATGTTGTTGCTATGGTTGCAGATGTACAACTAACAAACCAGAGGGACCACTTTGTGTGGGGGCTACATCAGAATGGGTTGTTCTCGGTCAATTCTATGTATAGAGCTTTATTAGGGGCAGAAGCTCTACCATATAACAATTTAATCTGGAAACTAAAACTACCTCTCAAAATCAAAGTCTTTATGTGGTATTTGTACAAGGGCGTAACCTTAACAAAGGATAATTTAGCACGGCGGCAGTGGCAAGGAGATAAGAATTGTTGTTTCTGCTCTTCAAACGAGTCGATACAATATTTGCTCTTTGATTGTCATTTTGCCAAATTCGTGTGGAGAATTGTTCATGTTTCCTTTAATCTTGTACCTCCAACTAGTATACACAATTTGTTTACAGGCTGGTTGGAAGGGATAAACAGGAGACTGGAATCTCAGATTCTTGTGGGTGCAAGTGCAATTTGTTGGGCGTTATGGTTAACTCAAAATGATATTGTGTTTGACAAAGTCCTAGCCCCATCTTATTTACAGGTTATCTTCAAGGGGACCTGCTGGACCATGTTCTGGTCCCTGCTATAGAAAGAGGAGGGTCGCCATTTGATGAAAATGGGATGGAAGACTATTGAGACAACCGCGATAGATGTGTTTGCAAGACACGGCTGGAGTTTTAGCAATAGGGAATTGCTTTTTAGTTGCAGTTTTCGACAAAACTTTGTGTTTCAGAATTCTTGGTCCACTTTGCATTTGTTTATAATAAGAAACAACCATATGCATTGGTCGATAAAGAAGCTGGGATATTAATATATTCATTTTTCTAAAAAAATCCAGCAGTAAGAGAACTAGAGTCATGGGATAAGAAATCAATCACAGTTCCGAGCTAGCACACTAAGGTCGGTCCCAATAGGGAGTTCCATCATACAATTAGCAAGACTCGCATGCCAATTTTTATGTTGGTAACTGTGACAATGGGTTTCGTCTTGGTGAAACTCTATAAAACTCTCTATATCTCTCTATTCATAATTAATTAGTTAACTCAGCAAATTTGTTGATGTGTCACACACAACGTTAAATAAGAATGTAACTCCTTAGAACTTCAATTGAGAATGGCCTAATTGTTCATTGACAGCCATCATGAAAATGTTTGGCGGTTCTGAATAGAGACTACTACTACTTAAAATACTTTGTTTTAGCCAACACAACTTCGTCATCAAACAGACCTAAGATCTTAGTTTTTAGTGCAGGATCGATCGAAGCGCAGGCCCACTCAATTAAAAGGCCGAAGTGTTGGGACAACTACCAGTATAAGATCCTGAAAGGCACATTCTCAGTTCAGAAACAAAGAAAAAATTAAGACCTTGATAGAGAAAGCAAGAGACCCATGTATCTAATTTCTCTTCTTTTCAAGAAGAAATTTAAAACCATGAAACTAATAATAGAATAAAATGGAGGAAACTACTGCATTATCCAGGTCAATTAATCTGTGCTGATTGCGACTCGGCGTCGACAGACATGAAATTTATGGCGTACAAGATTGCTTACAATACACAGGAGAATGTATACATGACTACAAGTATATGGGCTGTACATTCTGTCTTACAAATAAATAAACTACCCGCCGAACGCGTGCATGTGTCCGTGCCCAATTGTTAGGTTTGCTAGCTCACGCGCTGTTCTGGCAGCTGCTACTGCTAGCTCCCACCAGTTGAACGGCCACGCTATTTATTGCCCACGTGGCATGTCCGATCAATAGCATTGGCAAGAACACCGATGCAGAGTGTTACGAGTAGTTTACTACATTCATGCATGCACGATTCTTTCTATATGGCTGTTATTGAATACACCCACGGTCTCGAAAATTATTCTAGATGTTAAAAACAAAAATATAACACGTCATGGCCTAATTTAATCAATTATCAATCGTATTTACACGTCATATGCGTAAAAAGACAAAACTAAAGCTAACCAATATATTTCACCTCATCCAAAGTTCCATACTTTAAAGATTTGGCAAATCAAGTCACCACTAGGTGTGTAAGGCATTTGACTTTGAACTTTAGTGTTTGATAATCAACATAATTAAATTGGACCAATGTATTTTCAAGTGCTTGATTTGTTAGTTCAATAATAGGGTGCGAACGTGACATGGACAAAGGCGACGTGATGATACAATGATCAACACCTCAAGCAAGACCTTAAAAGCTCAATAGGAGACTCATAAGATCAAGCAAAAACCAAGGCACAAGGTTGGAATCAAGACGACACAAGAAATCACGAAGAAACGAAGCAAAAAGGACGATCAGACGCTGCATCGGATGATTGCTCTGTTGACGTAGATAACTCCTATTTTAAACCGTCAACTAACCTCATAAATGACCCGCAATGATCCAAAGAGTGTAGCTATAAGCTTTGATTCTAACGAGTTCCACGAGTTGTGTAGTTCTCACTTGTTTTGCAGGATATTCAATATTTTATCATAAGAAAATATCTCAAGTGAAGAAACAGAGCACACTATTGTGACGAGCTCGTCGAGATGATCACAACGGACATACCACTTGCCATATTTGGAGTCCCGGAGCAAGATTCCTCGATAAATACGACTTGGAAGACTCTGGAACCCTCTAAAAGCATTATCCATACAAAGATCCCCCATCACATGGAATCTCAATCCAATCTTAGTCTTCAATCATTTAGTTTAGAGATAGCCTAGACAACTAAGACCTCCACCATCCAAGGGCGTAGCTAGAATAGAATTAGAAGAGTCGAGGGAAGCTCGGATTCCGGATCTAGTCAAGAGGAGCTAGGTAATTAGCCTTGTCTTCTCTCTTGTATCAACATTGTTCTTCTAATTGTCTAATTATCTTCTAGTTCATCATTTTTGTGTTCTAATTGTGTTCTAGTTCATCTTCTAATCTCTCTAGTTCATCTTTGTGCTCTAATCTAGTTCTACTTACCTTTCTAGTTCATCCTAGTGCTTCTAATCTACTTCTAATTGTTCATCTAGTACTTATTCATCTTCTAGTTCATGTTCTAGTTGATACCTATCATGACTTGTTACTATTTCATGTTCATAATTATAATGTTCATCGTCTACTTTGATTATATGTCTAGTATAGCTAGGGTATCTCTATGTTTATGCTCTTGTTCGTATAGCGCTCATTCTGTCGATCGTGGGGTGAGTGGTCAATATTGTGTAAGAGTGGTGCTTATACGTTGTTTACCTGTGAATGCACCCTATATTCCGGGCCAGCAAGTGGTAGATCGCGAGGGTGACTCTTATAGCCTCATTGAGTCCTTTGTAGTCCACTCCCCAGATATAGGACTAGCAAGACCTGGTCACCCGGAGGGGATAGACTCTGGATTTGATCCTCCATGCGTGATGTCTCCTGCGTATAGATATAAGTTAGTCTAACCATGATTGCTAAACATAATTGCACTAATTGACATAGTCTATGACCTATAGTTAGAACCATATTAGGAAGTTAATATGTCTCTTTCTAGTTCTAGTTACGATCCAACCTTGGACGATAATGCTTTGTTGGAACTCTTATGGTTTACTCTGTTCTATTTCATTTATCTTATTTATCATTTATGATTGATTCATGTAATGAGTATAGATCTAGTGGAACTCTTATCATAATCATACATGTGTGTGTTATAGTTATAGATGTTTATCTCATGTCATTCTCTTAACTCATGATATGAATGACTCCATTATAAATAACGATACCTTCGAAACTCTCCTTGGTGAAATGCTACAGCGGATGTATTTTATCTGTGCGCTTGCGGATAATCTCTTTTCATATTTTATAAGGGCAAGATCATAAATACAATCCACCCACGTCTCTAGTGTCGCTGCTAGTGGTGACAGCCTAGCGTTAAAGGTAATGTTGTTAGATTTGTCTACCTACATTTCTGGCGCCGTTATCTGAAGTGATGCTAAGAGATGTCAAGAGGCTCACAACGATCAGAGGTGTTAGGTGCTAAACCCTAGCTCGATGTGTGACAGCAAAGTGACATCGGACGCTGCACTAAGAGCATCGGACACGATGATAGAACTATGCACGCCACGCAGTACTGATCAGATACGTCGGATGCCTATGCAGAGAGGTTCTAGAGAGGCTCTAGCACGATCAGACGCGTCTGATCGTATGACATCGGACGCTGTCAGGGTCTGATCTGACTGGGAGCCAGGCCGACCACTAGCCATTGTGAGTGATCAGACGCGTCCAATGCCCTCGATAGGCACGTCTGATGCTATGTAGTGAGGCCCAATCTCCCCCCAATGGCTCTATTTGCCTGGGGCTCTATATATACCCCCATGGCCGGCAAATTAATTATGTGCGTTGGAGCTCAAGGAACCATACTAAGAGTTGAGACTCATAGTTGCTCTAGGCACCAAAGTGCTTGGTGAAATACTAGTTGATTAGTGTAGATGCTTTGTGAAGTGCTTAGGCTAGTTAGACCACTGCTTTGCGCTTGCTATAGGTGTTATGCCTAGTGTTTAGTGAGGTTTTCATACCTCTTACCACTTGATGCTTTTGCGCACCATTGTTGTACATCAGGTGGGCTTATAGTCTTGCAGACCACACCAACCGTGTTTGTTGTGTGGCCACCACCGTGTACCGAAGGGAACAAGGTCCATGACGGATCAGGCGGAAGCTTGCTAGTGAAGATGACGGGGAGTGGTCCGGGAGAGGCTTTGCCTCGAGTGGCTTAACCGGAGACCTACTTGCGCGTGGGAAGGCCCGAAGCTATCCATGGAGTTACCCAACCAGGAGCTTAGTCCTTGTGAGGGATTCCTTGCGAGGGGCTCCAACGAGAACTAAGAGGAAGCTTGCTTGCTTTTCGGTACCTTGGTAAAAATACCAAAATCATCGATGGGAGATTGCATCTGTACCTTGCTCTTTAGCTTCCGCATCTCCTTTGCTATCTTGGTTATGTGCTTTATTTTTCCTAGCTTAGTTGATAGCTTTGGAACCTAGGTTGCATAACTCTTTTTGCGGTAGAGATCGCAAAAACCTAACAAAATCCTAGTTCCACATTTAGATAGATTATTTCTTGCATAGGTTTTGAATAGGTGGAATTTAGAGGACATAGTTTAGAGTAGAGTTTTATGTTGCCTAATTCACCCCCTCTAGGCGTCACTGTCCCTCCACTAGGAGACACCACCATGGCGCCACCGTTGTCTTGAGCTCCCTCTCCTCTTATTCTCCGGTGAGTCTCCCAGTGGCAAGAGGTAGATAGGACACGCATCTTTCTCTTACATTAGTTTTTAGATCTAATTAGCTTAGAGTTTAATCCAAATAAATATACCATCAAAATCAATTTTTTTAGGTCAGGATCTTGTCATATGCGATGACTGTTGATAACTACAATAATGTTGTTGTTGCAGACGTGGATTTCATCGACAAACAAAGGACAATTTATGGTCATTATCTCTACAAGGGAGGAGAGTGCTCCTGGAGACTCTCTATGAGAATAATAACGTATTCTCAATCTCATCATAGATGGTCATAGAGAGGAAACTAGCCTTACATGGCCAATAAAAGGGTTGGAGGTGATGAATCCATAATCTGTGTTACACCTCATGATGCAACTATCGATGTTTTTTTATTATTTCATATGCATTTTGAACTGGCTCCAGTATGTTAGATCTTATGGTATGTTCAATGTTTTAGGGTTGATCATTGGATTCAGTATAAAGTCTGTACTTTGGCTTCAGTGTATAATAAGACTATTATGTATCGAGTAAAGCCAATAGGCAAGATGATGATGTGAGAATTTGGATAGAATATGTAGTGTTTCAGAATGTGTAATTTCAGAATAATGTAGTGTGTCGAGTTTTAATATAATTCTCTTTTTCTTCATAAAATAAATCTCGCTTCAGATCTCTCTCTCTCTATATATATATATATATTTCACATATTATCTGCTAAGCGCATCTTGAAGAGTCTTTCTAAATTTTAATATCTAAATCGTCAATTAGAGAGTTATTTGAGAAAAATCATTTTCTATATCTTTGTATTCTGCACAACTTCTCGTAAAATATTGATTTTATGATTGATGTTTTTAGTAGTAGTTCACAAAAATGGCTCCTACAAATAGAATTGTGGCTCCATTGCTACCATCACTAGAGATACATTTCTACTGACTGATTTCCTAAGTTTATTATCAATACAAATCCTATATTTACATTTTCGGTAGACTTAAGATATGGAAATTGGATCAATACTAGTAGTTGGCTTAAGGAACCGTTAGAGCAAGTATTATGGAAGGCTACACGCCGACTAAATGCTGATGTGGATGAGAGAAGGGATGAGAGAGAGGAGAAGCGGGTTGTAAGCTTACAGCCGGCTTGAACACAAGAACCAAGAAACATGTGAGAGAGACACGTGAGTTTAATATTAATGGTAAATACTCAACCACTGTATAAGTGGGCTGAGAGAAGGCTGTAAGGACTCTTACTACCAACAAGTCGGTTGTATTATAATACTTGCTCTTAGTGTTAACCTTGGATTTATATTGACGGTTGGCTTAAGTAACCATCAATGTCAATCTTAGAATTATATTGGCGATTGACTTAAGGAACCATCGGTGTCAATTTTGGATTTGTACTAGAGGTTTGGCTTAAGAAACCTTGGATTTATACTAGGGGTGGCCTTAAGCCAACCGCCAATATAGATATATTTATACTGGCAGTATTCTTAACCTGCCATCCGTACAAATGATTTGAAATAAAGTTTTTAAAATTTTTAGTTGTAGTACTCGAAAAGATCTAGAACTTTAAAATTGACTACTTTTTTTTATTTTTAATCATTTAGGGCCTAAAATTTTTGTTTTGAGATTAATGTTTTTGAATTTTTTCAAATGACCTCGGTAGATAAATGACCTAAACAAAAGGTGTTTTACTCGAACAGATCTAAAACTTAAATCTAAACATTTTTCATTTAAACTCGTTTAGGGTCTCATAATGTTCACTAAAGTGAATACAAAAATGAATGTATCAGCCATTTCGTCACGAGGATTTGTCAATGGACTGCAAATGGACCTGCGCACTCGTGCAGCAACTAGATGTCCAAGGTAAAAAAAATTGGCGCTAGCCTTAAAGAACGCTCATGTCATGTCAGTGTAACCATGTAGGCAGGCTGTTCTTAAGTGATGTCGGTGTGGTTATTCATAAAACTAGTGTCTTCGTCATTAAGAGCATATCTTCTCTCTGAACCATCATTTAGAGAGTCATTTGCATAAAAATCGTTCTCTATATCTTTGCAATTTTCAACAGTTTTTCTATATCTCGTATACAGTCTAGGGAGCTATTCTCGTCTTCTATTTTTGGCTAGCGAAAAATCCAGAATAGAAGATGGCTATATTTGAATAACCATTTAGATAAGCTGTTGGACTGTAATTTTTCATTAAAATCTCTATTTCTAGCATTTATAAAAAATATAGAAAGCTTATTGAAGTTGCTCTTACTGATTTTAAAATCCAACATGGAGGCGCAGATGGAACTCGCGGGCCCTTCTATCATCATATATGGGCATGTTTAGATCCCAAATATTTACAAGATCCTCCATCACATCGAATCTTTAGACGCATGCATGGAGTATTAAATGTAGTGAAAAAAATAACTAATTGCACAGTTTGTTTGTAAATGTCGAAACGAATCTTTTGAGTCTAGTTGATCCATATTTGGACAAAGTTTGTCAAATAACAACGAAAGTGCTAAAGGAACTTTACACCCAAAATTCTTTCAACTAAACACACCCATAGTACTCCAGGATGGAAAGAATTACATTTATGTTAGGTGTAGGTGTACGTACGTATAGATTTCTGCACATATACTCCGTGAGTCATACAAGTGCAGGCGGTAGGCTATCGAAGCCACTACAGGAGACGTTGGCTTCGCCGAGTGCTGGCTGCACTCGGCGAAGGCTTCGCCGAGTGCCGCACTCGGCGAAAGGCACTCGGCAAAGAAGTTGTCGGCAACGATTTCTTCGCCGAGTGCCAAATATCGGGCACTCGGCGAAGCCTTCGCCGAGTGCCAGGTCAGCACTCGGCGAAGCAAACGGGAGCCGTCACCTGACGGTCCCTTCGCCGAGTGGCCACGTGGACGACACTCGGCGAAGCGGGACCCTTTGCCGAGTGCCACGCAAGCCGGCACTCGGCGAAGAGGGCCCCTTCGCCGAGTGCCACGCAGGCCGGCACTCGGCGAAGAGGGACCCTTTGCCGAGTGTCAGGGTCAAGGCACTCGGCGAAGAGGGACCCTTTGCCGAGTGTCAGGGTCAAGGCACTCGGCGAAGAGGCCGAGCTGAGCAAAAATTTGCCCAGCTTTGCCGAGTGCCATGACCTCTTTGCCGAGTGTGGCACTCGGCAAAGCTGGGGAAAATGGAATTTTTTTTCGTTTTCATTTCCCTAAACAGAAAATATATCACACATTCATATTCCATTTCAGACAAATATCACATGCATATATATCACACATACATATCCATTTCAAACAAATATCACATGTTCAGTCTCCATGCATCACAAGCTAACAAGTTTATCACAAGTCCACAAGTCCGGCACTCGGCACTCCTCAACAAATCCACAAGTTCACAAGTCCATCACAAATCTAAGTCGGCCATCACTGCTCACCTTGGTGCTCAGATTGTGAAGAACCCCCACCTTGCCACGCGTCCCACGACCCGCCCGAAGGACCACCTTGCCAACCTTGCCACCCAGGCGGCGGAGGTCCAGATGGCCACCCGGTGTACCCTGACTGCGGAGGAGGGTAACCTGGCCACCCATAGGGCGGAGGAGGGCCACCGGGGTGCCACCCAGGCTGCGGAGGAGGGCCACCAATGATGTGCAGAGTGTGCGGAGGAAGGCCAGGTGCAGGAGTCAGTGCCGAACCCTCCGACTGTGAGTGCACAAAGGAGAAGCAAATTCGTTAGCACCTGGAGGACAGCCGTAAAAGTTAAAGAAATATAAACAACCATATATACTCACCGGAGTCTCTGTCGTAGGAGTAACAGGAGGCACAAAAGGAGTGAGCAGCGAGGGAGGCACGACAACACCCGGGATGTTCAGGCTCCCAAAGAAGTGAGCTATGTCCTGCGTCCTCCGCGCCTCCCGTTGCTGGACGGCCAGTAAGTCGCGACGATGGGCCGCCGCCTCGGCCTCATGCATGGCCTGCAACCTCTGCATCTGTTCCGCCTGGGCCTGCATCTGGGCCTGCAAAATTCGTCCCGTAAGGTTTAAACAATGCAAAGACAAGGTATATGTGTAAAAGCAATGAACGACGAATATAACAAGTAATTACCTGAAGTGCTGCCATCATCTGCTGTGAGGTCGGCTGCCGAGGTCGTATGGGGACGGAGGAGCTCGTGCTGGCAGCTCAAATCTCAGCGAGGTTGGGAACAGAGGACGAGTCAACTGCGCTGTTGGCTATCCAGTACCGGCCGTGCTGCTTCCCTCCTCCCAGCCTCATCACCAGGTCTGTATCTAGGGGCTAGGTGGCCAGATCGAAGTCCTCCCCATGGCGCTCGCGAGCCGCAGTGGTGTACTCGGTGACCTTGGTGTAGGCGTTCGTGTTGGTGAACGTCTTGGGCCCGGCGTCTGGGTTGTACTGGGTGCTCGCGGCAGTCGTCTTGCCCTGGTGCGACAAGTGGTACGCCTTGAAAGGGAGGCACTCCTCACCACCATACGACTGGGACTGCGAGGAAAACACAGATGATTACAAGTAATGAGTAATTGAGTGTTACAATAAAAAAAATCAGTAGAGCATACCCATCTGTCGGCGTACGCAGCGAGGCTAAGGTTGCCTTGGTGGTGTGCCACCCCAGGCATCTGCAGGCGGCAGTCTCGGCGGGCACTGTGCCTCTCGTACCACTCGTCCGATCTCCACTTGTCCACAATGGCCACCCAGCAGTCTAGGTGATTGGCGCACCAAACAGGACAAAACTGCAAGACAATAAGTATTTAATATGTTAGAAGAGCCGCTAAGTGATGGATGGACCAATCAGTATTACTGTTTTGTACGTACCTGGATGTACTGCTCCCTAGTGAGGTCGGTCTCCCTGGTGAGCATCATCTGCCTAGCGTCCGTCTTCTTCACCGCCTTCCCTAACACGTCGGCGTTGTAGTTGATGACGCACTGGATCCGCGCCTCGTGGTACATATCCGCGAGCCGGGACCTGCAGACCTTGTCCTGCACGTGCAACGCCTCGGCCTCTCTCCCCGCCTCGCACGCAAAGTACTCCTGCATAAAGACAACATGTACCCTTTCATTATTTCAGGAACGTCCCACAAATACGTATCATTGAGAAATGTTGTGCGAGCAAGACTGACGCAGAACTCGGCCCTAATCCGCGCTGCAACGGTGGTGTACGTGGGGTCCGGAGCGGCACCAAAGTGGTCCCACGTCCAGGGCGGTGAACTGACCCCAGCGTAGGTGACCAAGCCCGGGTAGTTCTTCCGAATCAGAAGACTTAACATGCCATTGATATGGCGTGTCTTGCCACCTGCCACAAGTTCCTAGTTCCTGCATGAGTCATTAAGAACAACTGTTAGTCGGAAGTTCAATTTTGAACATGCCATGTGAACAAGTAGTGAAAACATTAATGGTAACTTACTTGTCGCCGGACGGTCGAATCACCGGACGGCGGCTAGGTGCGAGACGCTGCTGCGGGAGCTGCGAGGGGCCGCGCATGTACACTCTGCTCGAAGCAGAGGAAGTGGAACCCCCTCCGGAGGCACCGACGATCTCGGCACCCTCATCCCCCTGGCCACCCGTCGAGTCCGAGGAAGTGGTGTCGTCGTCCGACATCCTCCTGGACGTCCCTCTGGCGTCCCCCTGGTCGTCGTCCGAGCTCTCCGCCGGGTCGGGAGTCGGATCCGGAGTCGGGTCAGGAGTCGGCTCCCTCCTAGGATGTCCGCGGGGGCGGCCGGACCTTGCCCTCCTCGTGGACGGCTCCTCGGCTGCGGTGGGTGGTGAGCTGGACCTCTGGTAGAGCGAGTTGACCCGCCGCTGCTGCCGCCTTCCGCCCGGCATTTTGTCGAGTGCCTGTCATTACAAAGATAAAAATCAATTAGCATATATAAACGATAAGTCTTTATAAAGAGATACAAAATGAACAAAACATAATTGCAAAATAATTATAACAATATAGCATTACATGAATTAAAAATTATCTCCGCGATTGTCAGTGGCTAGTGCCCCTCGTGTGTTGGCATGTGGGACACGTGTGTCGTCATCACTGTCAATATTGTCAAAACAATCGGCGTCGTCTCCATCATCCTCATCACCCTCGTCCTCACCACCAAACCGTAATCGCTCAAGCATTCTTAAGTCCTTGGCATTGTGCACCTCATCACCCTCGTCCTCATCAATATCATTGTCATCATCTTCTTCCATGTCCATCAGCTCAAAAATGTTAATGTCAAACCTCCCTTCTAGCCCCTCAGGTTGAAAGAACTCTCCGCTATATGTGTTTGGGTCGAAGTTGTAATCATCATCGTTTGGGAGAGGCGCTTTACCGTGCGGCGATACTAACTGCACAAGGTACCAACCCATAAGATTGTTGTCTTCTTGACACGCCCATGGGAGATAATAAACTTGTGTGGCCTGTTGAGCCACAATATAGACATCGTCTCCCTTGTAAACGGAGTCATGTCGAATTTCGACTAGCCCAATCTCAGGGGCTCTTCTCGTGACATCAGGATCGAACCAATGACATTTGAATACCACTGGATTAATAGCTTTGGTACCCTCAAAGTTGAGCTCATATATTTCTTCGACTATGCCGTAATAGTCGCGCTCATCGGTGCCGGGCGTACGAACTCCGGTATTCGTGGTCTTTCGATTGGGCCGACTCTGCTCGTAGCTTCTTGTGTGAAAGCGATAGCCATTCACATCATAAACGGTGAATGACTTGACCCTATAGTCGAAGCCATTGGCAACCTGTTTCAACTCATCTATCATTTCCGCATCTGTGCGGGCCTGTAAGTTGAGATAGGGTAGATCGTTTCATCAAATGAAACAAGAAATGAAATGAAATACAAGGTTAGTTCAGTGGTACCTTCATACTAAACCACGAAATGAAATCGGGCACACCATTTTTGAGAAGATGGTCTTGTTCTTCAGAGGAAGGTTCCCTATCCTCTCTCCAGTATTCATCAATAAATTTCCTTAAAAACAAGGAGGTCGAATCAATAGATTGAAGATAGTGACGGCGCATGTAACAAGCTCATTGAGAACTTACTGCACATAAGGAGTCACTTCGTCAAGGTTCAACAACACGTACAACATGATAGTGTGCCACTCATTATGCCGCAACATCTTGGTCCTCGATGCGCTTGCTCTTCCGAGTTGGCCTTTGAAAAGGCTGAGGTTCGATAAACTCTCGTCGACGTTGTAACGAGAGGGTGGATTGTGCACGCTAGGAAGGTTATCCTTATAATATGTTGTTGTGAAGTTGGACACCTCCTCCACAATAAATGCTTCTGCCACGGAAGCCTCTATTTTGGCTTTATTTCTACACTTTTTCCGAAGAACCTTTAGACATCTCTCGATTGGAAAGCACCAATGGCACTGCACGGGCCCCCCCATCCGTGCCTCGTACGGTAGGTGCAAAATCAGATGCTGCATCGGCAGGAAGAAGCCGGGTGGAAAGATCATCTCCAACTTGCAGATCAACACAGGTGCCACTTCCTCTAGGTTAGCAATCACGTCATAAGATAGCTCCTTGGCACAAAGCTGGCGAAAGAAGTAGCTCAACTCTGCCAGCACGCGCCACACAGGCTCAGGGAGGTATCCCCGGGTCATCGCAGGAAGGAGCCGCTCGATCCATATGTGGTAGTCATGACTCTTCATCCCTAACGCTCGCATAGTAGACAAGTTCACTCCCCTCCTCAGATTCGCCGCATACCCATCAGGGAACCTTAACGCCTGGATCCACTGTAGGACTTTCTTCCTATGGTCTCTTTTCAATATATAATCGGCCGGACCTCTTTTCCATTTCTTGCCAGCACCAGGAGCCCTCGTCACTAGCTTTGGTCTATCGCACATCTCTTGCACGTCCAGTCTGGCCTTAACGTTGTCCTTTGATTTTTCTGTGTCCATGAGTGTTGCAAAGAGTGCCTCAGCGATATTCTTTTCTGTGTGCATTACATCGATGTAGTGCGGACAAAGAAGGTCATTAAAATAGGGGAGTCTAGTCAAGCCCGATTTATGGGTCCACATGTGTTCCTCTCCGTACCCGAAAAAATGACCATTGTCTTCATCAAACTTCAGAGCCTCTATTTCGGCACGGACCTCGGAACCGATCTTGAACTGAGGAATGGGGTTGGTGACTTGAACACCTTTCCTGAAGTGCTTGATGTCACTTCTAAACAGATGGTCAAGATGCAAGAATTGACGATGCTGGTCGAATGAAGAATACTTTCCTCCCTTCTTCAACCAAGTGAACTTCACAGCTGCCTTGCATATTGGGCATGGGAACTTCCCGTGAACACACCAAGCGCTGAATAAGCCATACGCCAGGAAGTCATACAGGGAGTACTGGTACCACACATGCATTTTGAAGTTCTTCATTGTTGCTCGGTCATATGTCAGTACCGGGGTTTCCCAAGCTTCGAACAATTCATCCAACAAAGGCTCCATGAACACACCCATATTGTTCCCCGGGTGTCCAGGAATTATCAGTGACAAGAATACGTTCTTAGGGTCAAACATAACACCGGGAGGGAGATTGAGGGGGATTACGAACACAGGCCAACAAGTGTACGGGGCCGCCATCATTCCATACGGGTTGAACCCATCTGTCGCCAGCGCCACACGTACATTTCGAGCCTCCATAGCTTTGCCAGGATGCATGGCATCGAAGTGCTTCCATGCTTCACCATCTGATGGGTGTACCATCTTGTCAGGATTGTATCTCTTGCCATTCTTGTGCCATGTCATCTGTTTCGCAGAGTCCTCTGTCATGTACAGTCGTTGGATCCTAGGTATGAAAGGAAGGTACCGTAGGACCATCTCGGGGATATTAAGTTGTTCCTTCTTGCCATCTCCATGGTCTACCTCCACATACCTAGAGGCTTTGCACTTTGGACAGTGTGTTGCTTTCTCGTGATCTTTCCTGAATAGGACGCACCCTTTTGGACAAGCATGGATCTGCTCATACGACATCTTAAGTGCACGAACAAGTTTCTGTGACTCGTAAGTGTTCTTCGGCAGAATGTGACCCTCCGGCAACAGGGTGCCCAAAATTGCCAACATGCCATCGAAGGCGTCTCGACTCAAGCTATACTGGGACTTGAACCCCATTAGGCGTCCAATGGCATCCAGTTGTGAAACCATTGTCTTTTCATGAAGGGGCTTCTGTGCCGAAGACATCATGTCGTAGAACGCCTTTGCGGTGTCCTCTGGCTCCTCCAATCCTTCACCGAATTGAGCCTCTTGAAAGTCTCCCATCATGTCTGCTACCCCGGCATCTCCATCATACTCCTCGAGACGTTGTCTCACCACCTCCTCTCTAATCCGATCGGCTTCACCATGGTGGACCCAACAAGTATAGTTTTTAACGAATCCGTACTTGTAAAGATCTACCCCCACGTTATCCTTATATTTTCTTTTCTTGTTCCCACATTTGCTGCAGGGACACGACATCCGACTCG
Source organism: Coix lacryma-jobi var. lacryma-jobi (assembly GCA_009763385.1). Classification (NCBI taxonomy): domain Eukaryota; kingdom Viridiplantae; phylum Streptophyta; class Magnoliopsida; order Poales; family Poaceae; genus Coix; species Coix lacryma-jobi. The sequence goes on along the minus strand of CM019831.1, from coordinate 70,971,010 downwards.
ACCCTTTAGCAGCCGGACCAAACGCATGCTCTAAGAAAGCATTGGTCTTAGTAACCCATTCTGTGCTCTTACTTGCGTGGCCCGTGTACATCCAGTCACGGTTATCCATCCTCTGCCATATACATATATAAGCGAGTAATAAAACCAGCAATTGCATCTACACGGCGTTCCTACCATCTAATAGGAGAAGGATAGGTCCTAATCCCACCCGAGGATGCGCAGATGGGTTAGTTTCCATGTTCTACTCCTACCCGAGACAGAATTTCGGCAGCACCTCCTCGCTGTTCTCCCGATACACGTCCTAGCAGGGAGAGTGTGTATCCGGAGAACAACGAGGAGGCGGTGCCGAAACTCTGACTCTGATAGGAGCAGAACATGGAAACTAGCTCATCTACGCATATGCGGGCTGTCCAAAATATGTGGACAATTCGAAAGAGATACGGTCGCAGATATGCAAAGGACTGAATATCTAAGACTATATCTCTTTCGAACGGGAGACGTCTAACTAGGTTACGCGACCAAAGATCATATACCTAAGGATACGGATAGAGGGGTTATACCTAAGGTGTCGGTGAGGTCAGGGTAGCGGGGCAGTGGTGAGTCGGGGCAGTGGCGAGACGACGCGGTGCAGGCAGACCCGCAACGCCGACGAAGACGATCGGGGTCGCCGAGTCCCTTCGACGGGTCCTCCTCCTGCCAAAAAAAGAGCATATGGTTAGTCTCGACAGAAAATTTTGGCAGCACCTCCCCTGCACGGGGAGGTTTCCAAAACCTGTAGAAAACGTCGGCACGAAGGCCAACAACCACATATATACCAGACATAGTCACGAAGACCAACAATCACAATAGCTCACAATAGTACAACTACTACTAACACTAACACTACTAACTACTACTAACACTACTACTAACTACTAACTACTAACTACTAACTACTAACTGCTAACTATTTACTAACTACATAGGGCATACCTTCGCGACGACAATAGCAAGAACGAGCTTCGGCGACGACGACGGAGACGACCGAAGCGGCTTGAGGGTCGACGGACCTAAGCCGACACCTTCCTTCTCTCTTCTCCTTCTCCTTCTCCTCCTATCTTCTCCACTCCTCCTTCTCCTCCTCTCTTCTCCACTCCTCCTCTCCTCCTCCACCACCTCCTCCTCCTCCTCCTCCTCCACTGGCCGGCCAGGGACAGGCAGCCGGTGGGCCGGGCGGCGCGGCCGGGGGCGGGGCGGCCGGGGGCAGCGCGGCCGGGGGCGGCTGGGGCGGTGCGGCCGGCCGGGGGCTTCGCGGCCGGGCCGGGACGGGGGTGCGGCGGGGAGGGGCCGGGGGCGCGGCGACGGGCGCGGGCACGACGACGGGCGCGGCCGCGGGGGTCGCCGGCGGGCGGGGGCGCGGGGCGCGGCGGCGCGGTCGTTCTTGCGTGCGTGCGTGCGTGCGTGTCTGTGTGAGTGTGTGCGTGTGTGGGTGGCGGCCGGGCCGTTTTGTATTTTTTTTTCTTTTCGAACTTCTTTGCCGAGTGCCAGATCGGCTGGCACTCGGCGAAGAACCTCTCTTTGCCGAGTGCCAGCCGATCTGGCACTCGGCAAAGAGGGCCACGTGGCAGACACAAAGCGGCCAGCAGGCCACTCTTCGCCGAGTGCCAGCTGGCACGGCACTCGGCGAAGATGCTCTTTGCCGAGTGTCAGGGCTGACACTCGGCAAAATTTTCATTTTTTTTTTGGATTTTGGACACCCAATTTTTTGTGGGTCATCCCCACACTACCACTGTCAATATGTTCAAATTTGACAGTTTTTCAAATTTTTTTGTTATATTTTTTGACTTTCTTTAGTTTTGTTGAATTTTCCCGAAAGACGCAAGTTTGAACTGCGGGTGCATCGAATAATGGATTTTCATGATTTAAAAAATGTTATTCTTGTTCTTAACCGTATGTTGAGGCCAAATGCAAAAACTGACCCTAGGTTTCGATCAACGTGCTCACGGGGCAACGCCTCCAAATTAAGTGTGGACGGTTTTTTAATTATAGAAAATGCAAATAAATTCCGAAAATCGTGAAACTTGGCGAGATGTTGTTACATCATATGCGTATGTCATGAAAAAAATTTGAGAAAGTTTCAAGCAAATGGCCACGTACGATGCTTACAAACCTGGACATCTCATGACATACGCATATGATGTAACAACATCTCGCCGATGTCCAGGTTTGTAAGCATCGTACGTGGCCATTTGCTCGAAACTTTCTCAAATTTTTTTCATGACATACGCATATGATGTAACAACATCTCGCCAAGTTTCACGATTTTCGGAATTTATTTGCATTTTCTATAATTAAAAAACCGTCCACACTTAATTTGGAGGCGTTGCCCCGTGAGCACGTTGATCGAAACCTAGGGTCAGTTTTTGCATTTGGCCTCAACATACGGTTAAGAACAAGAATAACATTTTTTAAATCATGAAAATCCATTATTCGATGCACCCGCAGTTCAAACTTGCGTCTTTCGGGAAAATTCAACAAAACTAAAGAAAGTCAAAAAATATAACAAAAAGTTTTGAAAAACTGTCAAATTTGAACATATTGACAGTGGTAGTGTGGGGATGACCCACAAAAAATTTGGTGTCCAAAATAAAAAAAAAATACTTTGCCGAGTGCCACTTAGACTGACACTCGGCAAAGAGCAGCACTTCGCCGAGTGCCAGACATGCGGCACTCGGCAAAGCACAGCTTACGTGGCATGGCCCAGGCCCGCACTCTTCGCCGAGTGCCACGTGGGCCGGCACTCGGCAAAGAGATGGTCTTCGCCGAGTGCCAGACGGCGGGCACTCGGCAAAGCTAACGGGCCCGGATGCCGTCTGGTCAGCGAGACTTTGCCGAGTGCTCATCGTTGCCGAGTGTTCGGCACTAGGTAAATAGGTATTTTTGCCGAGTGCTTTTCTTTGCCGAGTGTTGGGCACTCGGCAAAGCTGGCTTTGCCTTGTGCTCATTCTTCGCCGAGTGCCATATTTCCGGCACTCGGCAAAGAGGCTCTTCGCCGAGTGCCCGAAATTTGGCACTCGGCGAACTCGCAGGCACTCGGCGAAGATCGTGTTTCCTGTAGTGAGCATGCATGACCTGTTCAGGAAGATCATCCATGGAGGACCGAGCCATCATCTTGAGTAGTGATCAAAGAGGGTTGGCCCGGCCCATGACCAAAGTAGGAAGTAGGAACATCCACGAGTGCTATAAGGCCATTTGGATTATTGAGTGGTATATTTCTCAGCACAGCACTCACCAGTCACCACTCCAGTGGATGATTCCATTTTTCATAGTTTCAGTCGCTTGTTCCCTGCTGTCGACAATACATACAGAATTGAAATCTCTCTCTAACGATGAAGGAGATAACGTGGAAGGAAATGGTATTCAAAATTAATTTTTTGTATATATAACCGGATGGAAATTGAACAACGAACAAAAAAAAAAAGTTACATTGCTGATCGTCCAATGGGCATCTGAAGACAATCAGGACGAACTAGAACCAGACCAATCAATCGATATTCAGAGTAAGCTAGGGCGAGAGTGGAATGGGAACTGATGCATCATGATTGGTGCAGCCGTCTGATCATGATCCCTCTTCTTCCGCTCCTCCTTGGTCTTCTCCTCCTCGCCTGAAGGATGGCCTGACGATGCCGCTTCTTTTACTACTCGCTGTTGACTCTTAGCTTCGGCAGGCGACACCTTCCTTTCATCGGCGACGGCGACGCTGCCGCAGCATCCACCCAAGCCCAGCACCATGATGGATCTTTTCCTCACCTCGATTGGCACCCGACTTTGTTTGGATTCTGATGAACTACACTAGCTGATACTCCTGTGATCTTGTAATGCTACTTCTGTCTTCTGTGAGTCTGAGCGGTACTGGCAGGTATTTTATAGGGGATTGGATGCTGAGTGGATGACGAATTGTGAGGTGCTTTTGTTGTGACGAATGAGGCTTGAAGCTTCATCCAAGAAAAGGACTGATTGGCTTGGAGCGGATGAGCAGTGTGAGTCTGTTGACTTCTTGTTTTCCGCAAGCAGCTAATAAAATAAGCTGTGCCTTGGCTGCCAAGGTTCTTGTGCCGTGCGTTATCTGGTTTGCAGATGAGCTTGCTGGTGTCGAGTCAATTCGACACGTGAATTTGCGGGGACTTCGATACGGCAGATGGAAAGGGGCGACAAACTTTGCTGCGAGGGAAGATGAAAATGGCGCGGTTAGTTGAAAACGACCGCCATATAGTTTTTTTCCCCAAATTTTATTAAATTTAGTATTAGTGTGTTCCCAAATTATATACGAAGTAACTTTTTGTCCAAATAGGTTTTTGTCTAAATTGTTGGAATTTTAGTTTTCTTTCGGCGATAGTTTTATTGCATATACATACAATTTTTTCGTCTGAATCAAAAATTTCTTTCAGCAATTTTTTTTAAAAAAAACAAGGTAGAAGATCTAACAATCGACTATATATAAAAAAGAAAACATAACCATACTAGCCCGTGCAGTTGAGCAACAAGGATGACAAGAAGAGTAAGGACGGCAGCTAGGAATAAGCCAAAGATGAAAGTTTGCTTTGCTTCCTCTTATTTCTGCTTTTGTTTTAGGTGTTTAAACATGTGTGAACTTTATCGGCTGTTTGTGGGTGTCCCTTCGTGGCACAATAAGTGGTTTGTATGCAGACTTGTCAGTATCTGTTATTTTCGTTTGGCAATGCCTAGTTCTGGTTTTATTTGCTTGTTGTCTTCGTGTGTTTGTTGTATTTTTCTTGTTTTGGTTGCTTTGTGGGGTGCTGGGATTGCTATATCCCAGGATCAGATCCATGGTCTTTTCAGATCCTTTTGGTGTACTGGGATTGCTCTATCCTAGGCCCAGACCGCAAGTCTTTCAAGCCCTCTATCCAAAAATGTCACATCCTAGAGCCTGGAGAGTGCCATGCTGGAATGTCAAAGGTATTAATTCTGACAGGAAATAGAATTCCATCAGAGACAAGATAGTTGAGAGTAGATGTGAGATACTATGCTTGCAAGAAACCAAGAAGGAAGGTTTTGATGCAACCTTCATCAGGAACTTCTGGCCCCCAACCTTTGACTCCTTTCATTTTCTCCCCTCCATTGGGGCCTCTGGGGGTATTCTAGCATGCTCGAAGAGCAGCTTGTTCAGTGGTCAATTAATCATGTCCTGTGAATATGCCATCTCAGTCCAACTCTCCTCAAGGTTAGATGAAGAGTCTTGGGTTCTCACCAATATTTATGCACCATGTGTAGCACAAGAGAATAGAGCTTTCCTTCAATGGTTTGGTAATATGCAGATGCCCACAGAGATTGACTGGCTTGCAGTTGGGGATTTTAACCTCATGAGAAGACCTGAGGATAGGAATAGAGAGAGTGCAAATTTAAATGCAATGTTTGAATTTAATGAGGCCATTAGCAAGCTAGCTTTAGTGGAAATTCCTCTGCATGACAGTCACTACACTTGGTCAAATAAGCAGTTTCAACCCCTTTTGGAAAGGTTGGACTGGTTCTTTACCTCAAATTCGTGGACATTGAAATACCCAAACACTCTAGCCATGACACTTGTCAGAGAAACTTCAGATCTGTGGCCTTGTGTTATTAGCATGGACACAAAATTCCCAGGGCAAAGGTTTTCAGATTTGAAAATTACTTGCTACAGATTGAGGGCTTTGCACAGGTGACATACCAGGGTTGGGTTGCTCCTGTGCAGATTCAGGATCCTGCAAAGATCTTGATGGCAAAATTCAAATGCTTAAGAAAAGAGCTGAAGGATTGGAATGCAAATAGGCCCTGTGAAAGCCCTAGTTTGGTTTTGGATAATTGATGAAACCTATTTGGACTAACCCTATGCTTAAATGTGTTTGAGATAGGTTGGTCCAAATTCAAGTAACGGAGCTAGATGGATGGTGATGTCCACATGATGGTAATCAAAGGCTCCAATTCTTGGAAAAGAAGAAAGAGAAAAACAAAATGGGCTAGAGGCAAAGGTATACACATAGGGCCATTTTGTTTTGGTGATCAAGACACTATAGAGAGTGTGATCACATTTAGGGTTGATAGCCGTACTATTAAGAGGAGTGGAGCTCGTTGTGAAATGTGGTTATCAAAGTGCCACTAGATGATCTATACACTGCATATGCATTTAGAATCTAGTGTGTGCTAACATCCCTTGGAAATATGCTTGATAAATGCTAACTCACGTACACAAGTAGTGGAAACTTGTTGGAGTTAACACTTTTGCACAAGGGATGAAGTGGAGAATGGTTTCGTGCTCTCTGAGTAGCATCAGACGCTAGTCTGATGAGCATCGGACACTGGGGTAGCGTCCGATGGCAAACCCTACCTGAGCTGACTAAGTAGCATCGGACGCTGGGAAAACACCGTTGCTGAGTTTGATGCTTATGACGTGTCCCAGGGTTGTTCTTAGGGGAGCATCGGACGCTGGGGAGTGTCCGATGTGGCATCATCGGATGCGTCTGATGTTCGCAGGTGTTCTCTGCATAAACATCGGAAGCTGGTCCTGTAGCGTCCGTTGTGGCTATGTGCGAGCATCCGATGTTGGTGTGACTAGCTGTTATGAAGTCTGACAAGTCATCAGACGCTGGGTCGGTGGGTCTGATGTAGCGTCCGATGCAACATTAACAGCGCGATGGATTCTAACCATTGGGATCTGGCGGCTGCAGTTAAATGAAAAAGGACGTGTGGCGTCAATCCAGGCATCGGAGTAAATCCATCGGCGCGTCCGATGGCCCCTTAGAAACTGGTTCAGCTCTCTCATGTGAGGGGGTCCTATATAAGGCATGTGGTCGGCTTGGGCTCACTCTCTTGTACATTCGGATTGCCTAAACACTATTGTGAGCCTAGCCATTCTACTCCCACTCCATTTGATTGATAGTTCATCATATTAAGAGAGATTGGGAGAGCCAAGTGCATTGCATGAGTGTGTTCATCTAAAGGCACTAGGTGATTGTGTTTTGCTGCGGATTTCTCTTGTTACTCTTGGTGTTTGCCGACACCTTGATGGCTTGGAGCAGCGAGGATCATTGAGCGGAAGGTGGTGATTGTTTCCGGCTCCGATCGGTGATTTGTGAGGGGTTTCTTGTGCCTTCCGCACGAGAGATCGTGAAAGGTAACTTTAGTGGATTGCTCATAGCTTGTGGATCCCCATCTTGTGTTGTGGTTGTGCGGCACCCTATTGAGGGTTTGGCGTGTGATGCCAATTAGCTCGTGAACCTCCAAGTGGGTGAATCGCTACAACAAGGACGTAGCTTGCCGGCAAGCAAGTGAACCTCGCGTGAAAAATCTTGTGTCACTTTGCTCCCGAGGATTTCATTGGATATCCATTGTATTGATCTCTTGCCGGCTCAGTATACACACTTCTATCACATGTACTTACCTTTGTTATATTCTTGCAAGTTACAATTGTATCTTCTAGTAGCTAGTTAATTTACTTGTCTTGTGTAGTGATAATTAGTCTTGCTCATTTGCTCACGTAGTTGTAAAATAGCAACTTAGACATTGTGTGACATAGAGATCATAATTAACTAGAATTGAGGATAGGTGGCTTGCACTTTTGTAGAGCTAGCGCAAAAACTTGCTTCGCCATTTAGTTATCTAACAAGCTTGTTTAAGTGTTGTTGTAGAAATTTTTATAGGCTATTCACCCCCCTCTAGCCATTTAGGACCTTTCAAGTGGTATCACATCAAGGTCACCGTTAATCTGAGGCTTAACAACCTACGGTGTGAAAATGGCTCAAATCAACAACACAAGAGGCCACCCCAATTTGATGACACCAATTATTGAAGGGCCGAGAAAGCACTAGCAAGGCGACCAGAGGGGGGGGGGGGTGAATGGAAGCTCAAAAATTTCTCTCGAAACTTTGGCCAAATGTCCCAAAATCAATCCCCGAAAGATACGACCGAAACCGTGATGCCCACGACCCTTGGAAGAGGGTGGATGATCCCTAGGATCACAGCGAGGCACCACAGAGCGATAGCGAACCAAACGCCGAAAGCTCCGACACAAGTTCGACCCTCAAAAACCAAGTCCCGATCGTAGATTGACGGCTATGTCGAGAAACTCCTAAATACCTATGCTAACAAGTAGCAAAGATACCTGGAGAGGTTCCTTGATCAACTCTAGGGCCAAACGAGAAGTCCGGAAACCAAGCGAACAAGTCGGGAGAGCAAACGCACTAATCCAGAACCTTCAGCCGATTCGCGGACTGTCCGCCGGTACGGTCCTGGACTGTCCGCGCTTACTGCGGACTGTCCGCCACAGAAGCTCGGACTGTCCGCCGACCAAATGGACAAAACAACAAGGTTGCTGAACGTCCCTGGTCGACTCCCGGACTGTTCGCGAAAATCAACTGCGGACTGTCTGCCGGTCAAAAATCGCCAAGGCACCCGAGGAAGGCAGCCACTGATCTGGCTCACCCCCGATGCCCGGACTGTTCGCGGTACCAGGCGCGGACTGTCCGCGACCTTGCAGAGGGGGCGATCTTGGTCGCCCTTCTCCCAAAACTTCTCCAAATCGAATCAACTCACAATCCCACGTTCCCAAACTTGGAGAGGATGATCACGGAGTAGTTAGGAGACTATCCCCAAGAAATCATCCGCTCAAATCAACTCAAACACCGGGAAATCGAAAGGGGAGGAGTATGAACGAGAAAGCACCACGAAAACGAAATCAACCCGATCTACTTGTTCGTAAGGAGTTAGACGAATTCCTTCGATGGAAATGATCTCCTTTCAAAAACGAACAAGTTGATTCAAACGGATTTCGCAAAGACGCAGTGGAGAGGGAGATCGAGTGACGGGGAAATCGTGGAGAAATGAAGAACGCGAAGAACACGAACCAAAACGCGAATCAACACATCGATCTGCAACCGTGTGGCTACCACACGCTACAACAGTGAGGTTAAGGCCTCACTTCCTCAAAATCTCTAGTACACAGAGGTACGGTTCTCTGCGGATCTCAGCTAGCTACAGCAGGGGATTGGGAGAGCAGGAAACCCTAGAAGCAAAGAGCAAATGACTAAGATAGAATGGGAGGAGGGTGTCTCCCTCTACTTATCCTAATTCTAATTCCTACTCTACCCCTCAACTAATTACAGAGCGAACCAGCTAAACCCGAGGGTTATTCTGGACCAACTCGTGGTAGGTGGTGATCCAACAGCCACGCCCGCACAACTCGTAGCGTTGCCTCGACGCAACCTCCCGATTGCCGCCACGTGCTGCCAACGCTCTGCACCCCCGGTTTTGTGGCCCAAACCGGGAAACCAGCCTTTCCAGCCAACCCCCGGTTTTGAGGCCCAAACCGGGAAACCAGCCCACCAACGCCTGAGTTTTGAGGCCCAAACACAGCAAACCCGCAGCACCCAGGTTTTGAGGCCCAAACCTGGAAACCGTCCTCAGCCCGAGTTTTGTGGCCAAACTCGGAAACCATCCGCGCCCAGGTTTTGTGGCCCAAACCTGGAAACCGTCCACTCGGTGGTTTTTCTGTGGCTCAACCACCAAACCGAGCCGTAGATGGGATGCACCGCCTGTGCACCCCGTCCACCGACACGTGTCCCCATGTCCTCGACTTAGGCAACACATGACCGCAAGTCTTCGCTCGTCGCTGTCCCAGGCTGTCAGCAACCATAGCTGATCCTCGGGCCACTGGTCCCTCAGTCCAAGCCTCACGTCCGCCCTTCGCCACTCTCGGTCCATCGACACGGCACGTCTCTACTTGACCTTCACCTTGCCTCTGATCACTGTATCCGTGTTCGACACCTGCACAACACAAGCCAAAGAACATGCGCATCATCCCAGTTGACAATCACTCATCACTCAGAGACTCGGCTTACACCCATGTATCCGCAATCTCCCCCTTGATGAGTGCATTGTCAACAACCAACACAAATCATAATGGAAGCAGAAAAAAAGAAGGAAGAAGGAGAGAGAACTCGACCAAATGACCCAAAAGCGTAGCAAAGCCGAAGAAGGTCAAGTGGAAAGAGCAAAACAACTTGGTCCCCAAAGACATGGGCAACGGCTCGACGCAACCAAGCAAAGCAAAGCTAGCCCTCAAGAAGAGGTAGAACAGGCTCAACACCGCTAGCAAGTACCAATCGAAAAATCGAAGCAAATGCTAGTCCCTCAAGACAGAGGCACAGAGGCTCAACACAACTAGCAGAGAAAGCTCGATACCAAAACCTTACGGTCAACAGGAAGCAGCAAAACCCCCCCCCTCGAATAGTGCAAACAACCAGGAAAGCTCCCCCTTAGTTGAACACGGGAGGCTTATGATTTGCAATTTCTCCCCCTTAGTTGAAAATGCACCATCAAGTAAAGAATTCTCCCCCTTAGAAAATGCACCATCAAATAAAGAATTCTCCCCCTTAGAAAATGCATGTGAGTCAAGATGCAAGTTAGCAGCTTCAGGAGTATAATCAAAAGAGCGCAAAGATGCTCTACAGAGTTCTGATCCGATGACTCATAAAATGCACAGAATGCTAGCAAAGGCTCAAACTGATCACTAAGTCTGAAATATGAACATGAGAGCATTTTTCAGCCGAAAAAGGTATTCACCATCAAAATAGCACAAGACATGTATAGACAGGAAGTCAGACAAGTGCTAAACATGTATACAAGGTGAACTACCCCTAGCACAGTTCAATCATCATGCTGATACCAATTGAAAGATGAAGCATACACTTGTGATTTCAAATTTTAATCGGAGTTGCAGCGGTGAAATTACACAAGTTCAGAAATTAGCATGTGTCTGCGAGAGGTTGAATGCTTGTTATTGCCTAACTTTCCAACTGTGCGAAGCCTATGCAGAAGCAATCAGAAGCTTAAAACTACAGTTTCGGTCATACACTACACAACTCAAGTTTAACTCAAAGTGCAATGAGAAACCGTCTCGAAACTGTGAGGTGCTAACAAGCAAACCCATCTCGATCTTTCCAATTCACTTAACTTGGTTCAGATTTTAAACAGAATATGAACATACCAAGCAAGTGAATGACTCAACACTAGAGACATAGCAACCTAGCATATATAAATAGCACAGGTGAATTCAACACATCCTACACATGCTAGTTGCATATCTCAATGGTGAACATTTTCAAGTTTTATGTTCATTAATCAAATTCACCATTCATAAAGTAGCTCTGCTCACAACATGTATTAGTGATCAGAAAGAGCATAAGCTACAGCATCATCATAAAGCATCAGAGCAAAGACTACACAGAGCATAGTTACATTCTTCAGACTATATTCATGAAGCTCAGAATGTAAAAGCGTATGCTAAAATGCAAAGATGCGTGAAGAAACCAAAAGAAGCAAAAACCAACTGAAAAACACAAAGTCAGTGTATCATATAAGAGTCATAATGTTTCCCCCATCTAAAAGGGGAAACACACACCAAGCTCACCTGTCAACCGATTAAAGGTTGATTGGTCCAAAGGCTTGGTGAAAATATTAGCCAACTGATGATGAGTATCGACATGGCGAAGGTCGATATCACCCTTCTCATAGTGGTCTCGCAGAAAATGAAAGCGCACATCAATGTGTTTGGTCTTCGAGTGAAGCACGGGGTTCTTAGCAACACTAATCGCACTCGTGCTGTCATAAAGCAATGGAACACGAGAAAAGCTCAAACCAAAATCACGCAAAGTGGCCATCATCCAGAGTAACTGGGAACAACAGCTAGCCGCAGCAACATACTCAGCCTCCGTGGTAGACTGGGCAACACTAGACTGCTTGCGAGAAGACCACGACACAAGAGAAGAACCAATAAACTGGCAAGTCCCAGAAGTGGACTTGCGCTCAATCCGGCAACCAGCAAAATCGGCATCGGAATAACCGCAAAGGGAAAGGCTGGAGGAAGCAGAATACAAAATCCCAAATTCTGGAGTGAAGGATAAGTACTTCATAATGCGCTTGACCGCCTAACGGTGAGAGGTGCGCGGCGAAGACTGAAATCTCGCGCAAAGACACACCGCGAACTGGATGTCCGGGCGTGTCGCCGTCAGGTACAGCAGCGACCCGATCATACTCCAGTACTCCTTCTGGTCCACTGCTTCTCCCTCCTTGTCCGCATCCAGGGCCGTTGTGGTCGACATGGGTGTTGGGAGAGGCTTGGCCTCACCCATATCGAATTTCTTCAGAATGTCCCGGGTGTACTTGCCTTGGTGCACGAACGTCCCCTCCCGGGATTGCTTGATTTGCAACCCGAGGAAAAACGTCAACTCCCCCATCTTGCTCATCTCATATTCCCTGCTCATAGTATCTGCAAACTTGGCAACCAAAGCATGAGAAGAACCACCGAAAATGATATCATCCACGTAAACTTGGACCAAGAGAGTATCAGTGGCTTGCTTGAGGAGAAAGAGCGTTTTATCTACACATCCCATTTTGAAACCCTTAGCGAGCAAAAAGGTTTTCAACCTATCATACCAGGCTCTAGGGGCTTGTTTCAAACCATACAAAGCTTTGTGAAGTTGAAAGACATGGTTTGGAAACTTGGGACTTTCGAAACCGGGGGGTTGTCTAACATACACCTCCTCTTCTATGTAGCCGTTTAGGAAGACACTCTTGACATCCATTTGAAAAAGTTTGAAACCTTTGGATGCAGCAAAAGCCAAGAGTATCCTAATAGCCTCCAAACGTGCTACAGGAGCAAAAGTCTCCTCATAGTCTATCCCCTCCTTCTGACTATATCCCTGGGCTACGAGTCTGGCCTTGTTTCTCACAACATGGCCATCTTCTCCCTGTTTGTTTTTGAAACCCCATTTTGTCCCAATTGGGTGACACTCAGAAGGTGGAGACACTAGAACCCAAAACCGATTTCTCTCAAAGTTCTCAAGCTCCTCATGCATGGCATTGACCCAATCCGGATCTGCCAAAGCGTGTCCAACATCATGGGGTTCAAAATCAGCAACAAAAGCAGAATGAGCAAAGTGAGAGATTTGCCTTGACCGGGTGACGTGTTCGTCGATGCTGCCGATCATCTGCTGAGGCGGGTGCTGGCGCTGAATGTGTCGTGGCGCCTCCCTTGCCGAAGTGGCCTCCCCCTCAACAGCAGCTGGTGCCTCCTCGGGTACAAAGGGTACCGCTCGAGGTGGCGGATCCCACGGCCCCTAGGAAGAAGACGTGTCGGGGCCGTGAGTCATCGTAGAAGCCGCTCTTTGTGGCACATCAGGTGGAGGAGGTGTTGGGTCATCTATCCCTTCAGCACCTTCTTCTTCATCATCGGAAAGAGGCTCGCCAACCTCATGATCACCTGCACGCTCAAAATGAGAAGAAGGACAAACCATGGTCTCGTCGAAGGTGACATCGGATGCCTCCATGACTCGGTTAGTGTCAAGGTTAAGTACACGATAAGCACGAGTATGAGTGCCATAACCCAAAAACACACCGTCAGAAGAATGAGACTCAAATTTGTCCAAGTTGCCCTTTTTGAGTATAAAACAATGGCAACCAAAAACTCTAAAGTAACTCACCTTGGGGAGTTTTCCAAAACGCAACTCATAAGAAGTCTTTTTCAAGAAAGCTCGGAGAAAAATGCGATTGGAAATATAGCATGCAGTGCTCATGGCTTCGGCCCAATATCGCCTAGGAGTCCTATACTCATCGAGCATCGTCCTAGCCATCTCAACAAGGGTCCGATTCTTCCTTTCTACAACACCATTTTGAGGCGGTGTGTAGGGAGAAGAAAACTGATGCTCTAAACCCAAAGAGTTACAAAACTTCTCAAAATCTGAATTCTTGAATTCGGAACCATTATCACTCCGAATTGCTCGCATTGAGTTCAAAGGGAACTCATTCCGAAGACGCAAAATCAGATTGCGAGCAAGGGAGAAAGTCTCGGTTTTCTCAGCTAAAAAGAAAACCCACGAATATCTCGAAAAATCGTCGACAACAACAAGCACGTACCACTTCCCCGCAAGTGAGCTCACCCGAGCCGAACCAACAAGGTCCATGTGTAAAAGCTCTCCAGGGCGCTAAGTCATGACCTGAGTTACTGGATGGTGGGGAGCGGCTACCATCTTCCCATGTCTACAAGAATGGCAAACAAGATCCTTCTCCATGGATAACTTGGGCAATTCTCGGATTAAGCCAAGTGAGCTAAGTCTTGCAAGCAAGTCAAAACTCAGGTGACCGAGTCTCATATGCCACTTCCAAAGATCAGAGGAGGAAGGTCCAGCCAAAAGACAATGGGAAATTCCAAACGATTCTGAGAAATCCGCACGAAAGACTTTTCCAAAGGGCGAAATCACACTTACAAGATTGCCCTGAGGATCCAAAATGCGACTGAGATTCGGTTTAAAATGAATCTCATAGTCATCATCGAAAAGTTGCGAAACATAAAGAAGGTTAAAATGCAAGTTAGAAACAAGAGCAACATCGCGCAACACAAAGTGCTCATTAACTCGCACAGACCCACGAGACAACACCTTACCTTTGCTGTTGTCGCCGAAGGTGATATACTCCTTTCCGGTGACCGGACTAAGACTGGAGAACCACTTGGCGTTTCCGGTCATGTGCCTCGAACACCCGGAATCCACCAACCAAACGTTCTCCAATCCTTTTACCTACATCAATAAAAAGACATAGGGTGAGCATACGGTCCAACACTGGGGTTAGTGAAGTAGGAAGAGTACCAGTGTTGGGCCGGCTGCTCAAAAGAACGGTTAGCAGAAAAACCATTCCTAGCACACCTACGGAGGAAGCGATCACCACGTTTAGAAAGACGTGGTACGCCAAGGGAGGAGCGTCCATCGTGATACTTAAAACGCGATGGGGGAAGACGCTCAACTACAAAGCCACTGCCATGGGGTCCATAGCCCACAAATGCAGGCTCCCGCCGGGCACGCTCTCTACGCGGCCTAGACCTAGGAACTTGAGGTTTTGGACCTCTAGGCCTAGCAGCACCCCTCTGAACGTTCGGCGCATGCACATCATGGAAAGGATGGTACATGTCCGGGTTGTTCATCTCCCTAGCACGGCGCACCTCTCTGTTGCGCCGAAAGCAGAACTCACTCAAGTGTCCATCTCTCCCACAATGCTCACAATGGTACCTCACCGCTCTCAAAGGGGGTTGTTGGTACTCACGGTGGTGGGTGTGGATCACTTTGCCCTTCTGTGGCATAAGCTCCTCCTGGATGGGTGGTATGGTGTCCAACTTGTTCTTGAGGCGGTTTGGTTTGGGAGCCCAAGATTGTTTCTTTGGTGGAGCTCTCGGAGGTTCTACAAAGACCCCATCCTTGGTGTTAGGCTTGAGAGGCTCTTTGGGTGGAATCTTGGTAAGGTTGGGAGTAGTGGTGGAGTTGGGCTTCTCACATGGGTTCAGACCACTCGACTCTCCAATCTTCCCAAAAGATGAAACATCAACACCCGGAGCAAAGCCAACACCGGGACCTCCAGCAGCTCGCTTGAATTGGGAGATCATCATCCCGAGCTGTGGCTCACCGCTAGACACCCATGACAAGATGGTCCGAAGGTATGTGTTTTCCTCCTCGGTTTGCATCTTGTCATGCTTCACATTTGTGATCTCCATCTCTAAACCCTCAGAAAGAACGCTCCTAGCCACACATGTGCTACCTGAGTTGGCCTCTTCAAGAGACACAATCTTGGCATTCTTCTCTGCCAACTCAGATTGAAAGCCCGCACAGGACTTGCACGCACCCAACAGCGAGGATCTAGCCTTCAGCTCATCCACCTCTCCTACCAACGCAACATACTTACCTCTCAAAGTGAGAAGGTCAGTCATGTGCGTGGTGCACATCTCACACTCCTCCTCATCTGTGACAACTACGGTTGACTTGACAGATTCAAGCCCCTTCACCGTATCCTCCCACTTCTGCCTAAACTCCTTGCGCTCTCTAGCAGCACGCCTAAGAAACTTATCCTGACTAAGGAGCACGGTAGTAAGTTTCTCGACCTCAGCAGAAAGCTCGTCGGGGGTCTGAGATACCTAGGAGGTGTCGTCGTCGTTGTTCCGAGGAGTCTCCAGCTCACCATCGACCTCCTTGCCGAGGGCCATGGTGCAGAAGTCATCGTCGTCGGCGAAGAAGCAGAGGCCGTTCAGCTTGTCCTCGATCCTCTTCTTCTTCTCGGACTCGTCGTCGCTTGAGGCAGTGGAGTCGTCATCCGAGTCGTCGACGTCACTGAGCGTGGCGAAGAAAGCACGCTGCTCAGCCCGGGCCTCTCCAAGTACTTCGTCTTGATGTACTCCTTGTCGAAGCCGCCCTTCTGCTTGTGCTTCACGGGGACGTACTTCTCCTTGCGCTTGCCGGAGTCGTACTTATGCCCATGATCGCCCTTGCCGAAGACTTGCTTGTTCTTCTTCGGGCAGTTGGCGATGAAGTGGTTGGGGTCGCCGCACTCGAAGCATTCCGAGCGTCCTCCTCCGCAGCGGCGGTTCATGCGGTTGTTGTGGAACTGCGAGAACCGGTTGGCGAGCAAAGCCAACTCATCATCCCCCATGAACTCCAGCTGCTCCTCTGTGACAGAAAGAAGAGAGGAAAGTGCAAAGCCTCCAGAGGGGTTAGTAGAAGAGCCAGAAAGCAAAGCCATCGACGGGCCAGAAGGATTTTCATAAGAAGCCCTCGCCATGGCATCAATCTCACTGGACTTGAGCTTACTGAAGAGCTCGTCGCACGTGAGGGTCTCATAGTTAGGCAATTCGATGATCGCCTGAACCTTGGAATCCCACACCGACCGATCGATAGTATGCAAAAGCTTCAAAGCTCTCTCATGATCGTCGAAAGGCAACAGCTCCTTGTTAGCCCTCATCTTGTTGACAATCACCTGAAAGCGAGCGAATAAACTTTCTATGCTCTCGCCAGGCATATGTCGAAAGTTCTCATACTCTCGCTTGAACGACTCGTAGAGATGGGTTTTGACTTGAGAGATTCCCTCATGGAAACGCATGAGGGTAGCCCAAATCTCCCGAGCCGTAGCGAGGTGAGAAACGCGATCAAACTCACTCATGCTCAAACATGAGAAAAGAGCATTACGGGCTCGACTATTGGCATCGTGATCATCGATCTGACGCTGAGTCACACGAGCAGCCAAGACCATGTAATCGGCAGAGTTGCAAATATCCCAAATGGAAGCACCAATACTCTGCAGATAGGCCGACATGCGTATCTTCCAATACGCATAGTTGGTCCCATCAAAAAACGGCGGTTTGCCCACGCCGCGATCCACGTCGCCTTCTGTGGATCTGGAACCGGCTAAGGTGGAAGATCCTTAACCCGCTCCGATACCAATTGAAGGACCGAGAAAGCACTAGCAAGGCGACCATAGGGGGGTTGAATGGGAGCTCAAAAATTTCTCTCGAAACTTTGGCCAAATGTCCCAAAATCAATCCCCGAAAGCTACGACTGAAACCGTGATGCCCACGACCCTTGGAAGAGGGTGGATGATCCCTAGGATCACAGCGAGGCACCACAGAGCGATAGCGAACCAAACGCCGAAAGCTCCGACACAAGTTCGACCCTCAAAAATCAAGTCTCGATCGTAGATTGACGGCTATGTCAAGAAACTCCTAAATACCTATGCTAACAAGTAGCAAAGATACCTAGAGAGGTTCCTTGATCAACTCTAGGGCCAAACGAGAAGTCCAGAAACCAAGCGAACAAGTCGGGAGAGCAAACACACTAATCCGGAACCTTCAGCCGATTCGCGGACTGTCCGCCGGTACGGTCCCGGACTGTCCGGGCTTACTGTGGACTGTCCGCCATAGAAGCTCGGACTGTGCGCCGGCCAAATGGACAAAACAGCAAGGTTGCTGAACGTCCCTGGTCGACTCCCGGACTGTCCGCGAAAATAAACTGCGAACTGTCCGCCGGTCAAAAATTGCCAAGGCACCCGAGGAAGGCAGCCACTGATCTGGCCCACCCCCGATGCCCGGACTGTCCATGGTACCAGGCGCAGACTGTCCGCGACCTTGCAGAGAGGGCGATCTTGGTCGCCCTTCTCCCAAAAATTCTCCAAATCGAATCAACTCACAATCCCACGTTCCCAAACTTGGAGAGGATGATCACGGAGTAGTTAGGAGACTATCCCTAAGAAATCATCCGCTCAAATCAACTCGAACCCCGGGAAATCGAAAGGGGAGGAGTATGAACGAAAAAGCGCCACAAAAATGAAATCAACCTGATCTACTTGTTCGTAAGGAGTTAGACGAATTCCTTCGGTGGAAATGATCTCCTTTCAAAAATGAACAAGTTGATTCAAACGGATTTCGCAAAGACGCAGTGGAGAGGGAGATCGAGTGACGGGAAAATCGCGGAGAAACGAAGAACGCGAAGAACACGAACCAAAACGCGAATCAACAGATCGATCTGCAACCGTGTGGCTACCACACGCTACAACAGTGAGGTTAAGGCCTCACTTCTTCAAAATCTCCAGTACACAGAGGTATGGTTCTCTGCGGATCTCAGCTAGCTACAGCAGGGGATTGGGAGAACAGGAAACCCTAGAAGCAAAGAGCAAATGACTGAGATAGAATGGGAGGAGGGTGTCTCCCTCTACTTATCCAAATTCTAATTCCTACTCTACCCCTCAACTAATTACAGAGCGAACCAGCTAAACCCTAGGGTTATTCTAGACCAACTCATGGTAGGTGGTGATCCGACGGCCACGCCCGCACAACTCATAGCGTTGCCTCGACGCAACCTCCCGGTTGCCGCCACGTGCCGCCAACGCTCTACACCCCCGGTTTTGTGGCCCAAACTGGGAAACCAGCCTTTCCAGCCAACCCCCGGTTTTGAGGCCCAAACCGGGAAACCAGCCCACCAACGCGTGAGTTTTGAGGCCCAAACTCAGCAAACCCGCAGCACCCAGGTTCTGAGGCCCAAACCTGGAAACCGTCCTCAGCCCGAGTTTTGTGGCCAAACTCGGAAACCATCCGCGCCCAGGTTTTGTGGCCCAAACCTGGAAACCGTCCACTCGGTGGTTTTTCAGTGGCTCAACCACCAAACCGAGCCGTAGATGGGATGCACCGCCCGTGCACCCCGTCCACCGACACGTGTCCCCAAGTCCTCGACTTAGGCAACACATGACCGCAAGTCTTCGCTCGTCGCTGTCCCAGGCTGTCAGCAACCACAGCTGATCCTCGGGCCACTGGTCCCTCAGTCCAAGCCTCACGTCCGCCCTTCGCCACTCTCGGTCCATCGGCACGGCACGTCTCTACTTGACCTTCACCTTGCCTCTGATCACTGTATCCGTGCTTGACACCTGCACAACACAAGCCAAAGAACATGTGCATCATCCCAGTTGACAATCACTCATCACTCAGAGACTCGGCATACACCAATGTATCCGCAATTATAGCTATTAGAAGGCAAAGATGACCACACACATAAAGTCAATCAATGGAGATATGGAGTGTGGTAGAAACAAAGATTGAGATTGCCAATCTGGAGAACCTCACAAATGTCGAAGAAGAAAAGATGCAAAACAATGACATAGCTCTTAGTGCAATTCATGATGCTATTGATGCAAATATGTTTGAGCAAATCAAAGGCATGGAGTTGGCAAATGAGGCTTGGAAGAAGCTAGAAGAGTCATATGAGGGCACTCAAGCGGTGAAGGGTGCAAAAGCTTATATCCTCAATGAAAAATTTGCAAGCTTCAAGATGAAGGAAGATGAGAGTGTGTCGGAGATGTTCAATAGGCTACAAGTGCTAGTCAATGATCTAAAGGAACTTGGAGACGAAGTGAAGGACAAGGACTTCTCACACAAGTTCTTGAGATGTCTCCCAAAGAGGTTTGGCATGATGGTTACTTTGCTAGTGAGGAGTGGTTTGGACACAATGACACCAAACCAAGTGCTTGGTGATGTGATGACCGATGACACATATAGAGAAGAGAATGAAGAAGAAGAGAAGAAGGATGAGAAGAAGAAGAGTGTGGCATTCAAGGCCACATCATCATCCAAGACCAAGAGCAAGGGCAAAGAAAAGAATGAAGAATCAAGTGAAGATGATTGTTCCATTGCTTGTGATGATGAAGATGAAGAGATGGCTCTATTTGTCAAGAGATTTGGCAAATTCATGAAGAAGAAGGGCTACCGAGCAAGGAGGAAGAAGACCTCATACAAGAACAAGGATGAACCAAGAAGATGCTTCAAGTGTGGAAGCAAAGATCATCTTGTTGCTCAATGTCCTTACAATAGCGAGAATGATGAAGACAACAAGAAAGGTAAGAAGAAAGAAAAGAAAGAGTTCATCAAGAAGAAAAAGGGGCACTCATATGTAGTCACTTGGGATAGTGATGCGTCCACAAGTGAGAGTGATGACGATAGTTATGATGATGACCGGAAGACAAGCAAGAAGAAGGCTCTTGCAAGCATTGCTATCAATGACAAGCCCTCTATCTTTGACACTCCATCATGCTTCATGGCTAAGGCCACAAAGGTACAATCCGATAATGATCAGAGTGATGATGATGATGATGATGATGAACCCACTAGGGATGAACTAATTGATATGCTTGATGATGCTAGAGTTCATTTTGATAAGAAAAGAAAGGAGTGCAAAGAATTGCAAAAGAGACTAAAAGCTCTTGAGCAATCCTTTGATGAGGTCAATGCATCTCATGAGAGGCTAGTGGAAGCCCATGAGGAGCTTGATGATGCTCACACCAAGCTTAAGAAAGCTCACTCCTCTCTAATTGTTCAAGCCAAAATTGAGAAAGTAGAGGAGAAGGTAGAAACAAGTAACATAGGCATAACTTGTGATTTCATTGATGAATCATTCTATAAGCCTATTGTTATTGCCTCCACTAATCCTTCATGTAGCACATCCACTACTACCTCATCTATGGATGATGGCTTCACTTGTGCACTCATGGTTGAGAATGAGACATTGAAGAAGGAGGTAAATGAGCTCACTCACGCCTTAGGTAAAGCCTATGGTGGTGAGGCCCGCTTGCTTAAGTGCTTGGGTAGCCAACGCTTCTCTCTCGACAAAGAGGGATTGGGCTATACCCCCAAGAATGGCAAAGTGGCTTTTGCTACTCACAAGACTAGTTTTGTGAGAAGTAATGGTCGGTTTTGCAACAAATGCAAGCAATCCGGGCATGTAGAGCAATATTGCAAAAGCAAGAACAATAATGCATTTGTATCCTCTATTCAATTTGATTCTTGTTATTTGCTTTCAAAGGGTGTTAATGGCATGAAAGATAAATTCATTGGTACACCTATTGTGGGCTCAAAGAAGAAAGCCATTTGGGTACCAAAGAGTTTGGTCACTAACCTTGGAGGACCCAAAAAGGTTTAGGTACCTAAAAGAAATTGATTTGTTCTTGTAGGTCAATTACAAAGCTGGAGGAAGGCATTGGGTGCTTGATAGTGGGTGCACTCAACACATGACTAGGGATTCAAGAATGTTCAATTCAATCAATTCAAGTGGTGATCATGGGTTTGATTCTATCACATTTGGTGACAATGGCAAAGGCAAGGTCAAAGGGCTTGGTAAGATTGCAATATCCAATGACATGAGCATATCCAATGTGTTGCTAGTTGAGAGCTTGAACTTCAATTTGCTATCGATTGCACAATTATGTGATCTTGGTTTTAAGTGCATATTTGGAGTTGATGATGTACAGATCATAAGTGTAGATGGCTCTAACTTGATATTCAAAGGATTTAGATATGAGAATCTATACTTGGTTGATTTCAATGCTAGTGAAACACAATTGTCAACTTGCTTGCTCACTAAATCTAGCATGGGTTGGTTATGGCATAAAAGGCTTGGTCATGTTGGAATGAAACAATTGAACAAACTAGTAAAGCATGATCTAGTTAGAGGCTTGAAGGATGTTACTTTTGAGAAAGATAAACTTTGTAGTTCATGTCAAGCCGAAAAACGAGTTGGAAATACCCATTGCAAGAAAAGCATGATGAACACTAGTAAAGCTTTTGAATTGTTGCATATGGACTTGTTTGGACCAACCACATACACTAGCATCGGTGGAATTAAATATGGATTTGTGATTGTAGATGATTACACTAGATATACATGGGTGTTCTTCCTTAGTGACAAGAGTGATACATATGACCTCTTCAAAACTTTTGTCAAGAGATGTCACAATGAGTTTGAAACAACAATCAAGAGAGTTAGAAGTGACAATGGGAGTGAGTTAAAAAATACTAGAGTGGATGATTTGTGTGATGACTTTGGAATTAGACATCAATTCTTACCCAAGTATACTGCCCCAATCCAATGGCATAGTTGAAAGAAAGAATAGAACATTGATTGATATGGCAAGATCTATGCTTAGTGAATACAATGTGAGTCATTCTTTTTGGGTCGAAGCTATCAACACGGCGTGCTTGTTGACGCAAAATTCATCACCTCGCGTCAAGGCACACAGCAAGCCGAACGAGGCTGGCTTCAATCGGGTGCCCGGAGCGTACTGAATCCGGAAACGTGCCAGTCGGTTTGACCTGAAAACCAACAAGGGACAGAAGTGTGAGAATACCTTGGAACATGCTGGGTGAGACCAGACAGTTCCATATGTACGGCTTTGAAAGCCAATCACGATGGCACACAGCTATAGAAGCTGTTTGCCGAAACAGGTTTATAATGTCATTCAGCAAGTATAAAAGATAAATCTCATAAACATGTTGAATGCCGAATGCATATGTAACAAAAGGATAAAGAGGGTAACTTGTAAATATAAATCTATACAGATGACATATGCATAGGCTAATCCAGCTAGTCTGCCGCACGTCTAGCCTTCATAAAACCCGTCAGGTGCAAACTCAAGCAAAGCTAATCCATCGCATGATACCACTTGCTATAAATCTACACCACTCCTTATAATTAGATTAATCCACCGCATGATACGATCTAATTATAAGAAGCTAAAAACACACGTACATCTGGACAGACCTATATGTACTCATTACTCGTGTAAGCTTAACCAGAATCGGCAAACTAGCCGAACTGGGGTCCATGAAGAAGAAACATACAAGCCAAACATGGTTAAACTAATCTAAAACCTGTACCTGCCGCACGGCACCCAGCTCTATCAAAGCCTAAACATGATCGACATGCATGAACCCACAACACGTAACAATCTAGATTGAAAGTCAATTCGGCCATCGTGATCTTATAACCAGCAA
The DNA here is from genome assembly GCA_009763385.1 of Coix lacryma-jobi var. lacryma-jobi. Lineage (NCBI taxonomy): Eukaryota > Viridiplantae > Streptophyta > Magnoliopsida > Poales > Poaceae > Coix > Coix lacryma-jobi. Next base: position 70,947,858 of record CM019831.1, on the reverse strand, counting down.
AGCACAAACAAAACTCGTGCGACAAGGCCGAACAAAGATCAATCTAGATCGGGCAAAAGGTGTTGTACGAATTAAATGAATAAAACATATAACACATGATAACTTGATGAATCTATTAGATCTGCCAAATCTAACAGAGCCGATAACTATTTTTACTCATGAGTTAATCCGCCGCACGATACAAGGCATAAGCAAAAACTTCCTGTCATAAGCTTAAATCCGCCGCACGATACTAAGCTTAACATACGAGACTACTTGCATCATATCTAAATCCATCGCATGATACTAGACATGATAGCAAGGTTGCCGGTACTTACGGAGGTCGACGGATCGATGATTCCTCTCGAAGAACTCGACGACACGACTTAGGGACTCGAAGATGGCACGGGGCCGGTTTGTATTGATGTGGTTGTGAACAATTTTACAATGGTCGAGGATTTATATTTATACCCTGGACAAAGCATGAATCCTAGACGATTACGACTCACAATAAAATACGAAAAGATATAAATCTACATTATGTGGTGCCTTCCATTGTCACGTGTCTTCTCGTGCAAGCCAGCTTTACTCGCAACATGCGTTTTCCCAAATGGAGCCTACTGCCTTGTGAAATAGCCGACCGCGTAGATAGTTACCAAAACTCTGAGGACCAAAAAGCTGCCGATTGCTTGCCGAATCTTTCCTTTCTGCTAGCCGGGCCCATCTGTCATACCCTTACGCGTACGAAAATCTGGTGTTAACACATGCCCCCTAATTTTGGGATAAATGTTTTATTCCAAAATTCTTTTCCTTTTCGCATTGACACGGAAACTCCAGAAGCATCCGTCTTCTCATGTCATCATTACCGTACCTGTTGATTCATCTCCCGATGCACTTGGGGTCTTTTAAACTTCCCCTCTTACTTCATCTCGGCCTGTGCTTTTCGGACTCCTCCACTTCAGCCTCAAGACCAGAAAACCCTCTTTTCCCTTGCTACCTTGAATCAGCCAGAAGATGTCTTCCCAAGCGAGCCGCCATAGTCTCGAGCCCGGTGCTTCCAGTACTTCCAAGAGAAGGTTACTTCTTTCTTCTCCTCCCTCATTTCTAAAATGAAGTATCTGGCCTCATTTTATAACTTTTGCTTCAGGAAGACTAGCGACGTTTTCACCGAGGACTTGACCCAAAAAATTACAAACCTTCAGCTTGATCTGGAAAGGAAGGATCAGGAAATCACCCGAATTTCCCAAGAACATGACATTGCTCGAAAAAGAGCCGCCGGTAAATGTTTTCTCATCATTTCTTTCTTTATTCTCTCTTTTTGCTTTTACCGACTTCTTCTTTTCTCAGCCCTGGCGGCCAAACTCCATGCTCTCGAGGCTACCGTCACTAAGCTCGCCGTCACGGCCGATGTAATGGGCACAACACCCTTGAAGCGGGTAAACGAAGTCAACCGCGTCCTCCCCATCTCCAGAGCCAGCATGGGATACGGTGCGACACTCGCTTTTTCCGCCGTGAAGATTCATTCTGGTGCCGATTACCACAGATTTGATGTATGTGAACAAGATCTAGAGGATAGAGTAGAACGCTCCGCAGAAGACATGAAGGTAGCCGGATTAGATCTGGCTGATACCTTCGACCATTTCCTCCCGACTAGGCGTAGGATGAAGTGGACAAACTAACTCACTGTAATCTCGTTCCTTCTTTTGTAAATATGAAGTTCCCTCGTTTGTCCTTTTGAAATCAACCTATGACTGATCCTCCGAGATCAATGTGTGTTCTGCTTTTTGCATACTGATTTCAGTTTTCCTCTTCAATCGACGATGCATATACATCGGTTACTGTGATAACCGTACCAGAAAACTTTGCCCCGCAGACAACCATTGCAACTGGTTATTTCAGATCTAAAGTTTCAACCTTTTTTCCTCAAATTTCCAATGACGTCAGAACAGCCCTCTTCAAAGAACTCTTTCGTTTCTGCTTTCAGTGCTAATTGGTAATATGAGTCCCCAATCAACCAGTTGAAACTGAAAAACTTTTAGCCGAATCCCATCGACTTCCCGATTCTGAAGCTACAACTTCCTCTAATCATTAAAAGATCCGGCCTGGCCCAATAACAGCCCATAAGCTGTGCACATCCTACTCCGACGCTTGGTCCTCCAATGTGCACGTCATAGTCCTATAAAGATGACCGCATACAAGCTGTGACTCCAGTCGAACAGCTCGTCTTTGCAAAAATCTCTACCTCTTAGCTTCCAACTCAAGTCAGAGAGAAAACAATGGCAGGGAATGGCGACCACAGCAAATATCCTGTCAGAAGCGAAGCAGGAGGAAGTCTAGCACTAACTCACCGGCGCCACAAGTAATAAACCAACTCTCTGCCTCCTTGTGATAGTTCGTCTTCTTGATCCGCTGTTCATCTTCTTCCTAGGGCGGAGTCCTCCTCCAGCCATGTTTGGGCTCCTTCTCTAGAAACGGTAGATCTAAAAAACTCTTCCCAACCTTTCTTCAACCCACCAGATTTTTGAGTCTAATGATTCTTCAATAGACCCGTTCGGATGCTCTTCGTTGCCGCGAGGAAAGGGATAAAGCTCAAAAGGAACTGAAAGATGCATCCAAGAAACATGACACTGAGGAAGCTGAGTGGGCAGAGCAACGGAAGCAACTCTGTAGTATCATTACGGGTTAGCAGAGTCCTGATCCTTCTCCTTCTTCTAACTGAGCCTACTTTTGCCTAATATTCTTTCCTCTTGCTAGCTCTTTCTGCAGAGAATGACCGTTTGAAAGTAGCAGCAAACAAAGTCGCTCTTCATGTAAATGCCCGTGGGGATTCAGTCGAAGCTCGTCTTGATGCCATGAGTGGTCGCATAGATCAGGCCGTCATCTAAGGTGTACGCGTCAGAGTTTCCTTCGGGTTAGCAGCAATGAGTTCCTGGACCAAAGAAGACTACTCCTCCTTACCAGTTGGATTCGCATGCGACCCGGACGAATTTGAAGATCTTGAAGTTTATAATGGTCACGCTGCCGCTATTGCCGAGATTACTGACCCGCAATCTATTGTGAACAAATTATTCCTGGGGTAGTCTTGCATTAAGATAGATCTGTGAATGAAGCTTGTAACCCGTAGAATCTGTTCTTCTCTGAATAATATCTATTCATATAATTTTGATTTCTCAATGATCCTTCCGATTGCGATAGCTCCTTAGAAAAGTTTGCCGAATGTGTGACGTCACCTTAGCCGACTAAATCCCATTCTCAACCTGTCATGTCACTCGGCATTGCACTTACTGCACTCCACCTTTCTCTTTCACCGATAAACCTGCTAACTTGAAAAATGCTAGGGTCACCAAGGTCATGAGTATCTGTACTGAAGGCGATGTAAATAAAACATCGGCTGTAACTTAACACATGCGAAACATTTTTTCTGCTAAAGGCGATGCTTTTACATCGGCTGTATAAAACATTCCTTGAGTTATATAACTCCCATCCATCCGGCTTTCAACAAGTAGTGCCGAAGCTCCAACTGACAAGCAGCACACACGAATCAAAAATTTTGTTATAGCCGAATACCCTTTCTTGGGTTCAATGTTTTTCGGCTAAAGCAATCTGCCACTCTTCTCTCCTTTAAAACTTAAAATAATGAGGGCTGATCCTATTATAAGGCTTATCGGCCATCACGTACAACTCGAAACAATCGCCAAGTCGTGGAAGTGTCTTTCATAAATTTTCAATTTCACCAAAGGCTTTCGTTGTACGCCACCTTGCATAAATCTCTTCTAATCCCTTTTCTAGTAATGGAGAAGCAAGAATCCTTCAGAATTTCGTCAATTTCAAAAATATACTCGAAACCCAAACTTGTGTATGCTGATCCAACTTTGGCTTCATTATCAACACTTTATTCCTTGTCAGCCGATACGAAACTTTGGTCTCGATCCCTCTCTCCATTATCATTAGTTGGATTCTAAAAATTACTCTGAGAGCCGATCGTCTGAATCGGCTGTTGATCCTCGTCGAAGACATTCACAGGACCTGCCTCCCAAGCTCTTCCAGAGAAACACTCGACACCTTCATATTCCCAGTAGATGGGCTCTGTATTAGCAATACTTACTGAATCATCAGCATGGACGATCTCAATATCATCTCCAATCCATTGGACGAGGAACTGGTGCATAGTCGATGGCACACAACAGTTTGCATGTATCCAATCTCTTCCTAATAGCAAACTGTATGCCCCCTTGCCATCAATGACGAAGAAGGTGGTGATCAAGGTTTTAGACCCAATCATTAACTCGACATGGACTGCTCCTCATGTATCAGAGGAATTGCCTGCAAAGTCCCTCAACACCATGTCGGTTTTCAATAGATCTTCACTTGTCATGCCGAGCTTTCTGAAGGTGGTATACGGCATGATGTTTATAGCAGCTCCTCCATTAATGAACATCTTGGTCAGTGGCTTGCCATTGACATACCCTCTCATATAAAGTGGCTTCAAGTGTCGATGCCTGATTGGTTTATCAAATACCGCCCTCTGAGCCAAAAAGAGATGAACCAACAAGTCTTGAAACTCACTTTCATCGAAGTCCGAATATGCCTCCTCCTGGATCTCTTGGTTCTCAGGGGCTATGAACTCTGATGGTAAAAAGAATGCCATGCACGTTTCAGCCGAACGATTACCCTCACTCGGCCCTTCTTTAGGACGCCAGACTTGTTTCGTCTTGGTGCCCGCTTGCTCTAACTCTCTGTTCCTCAAGCGCTGCACTCTCCTCTTCTGGCTCTTCCTTAAACCTGGCGGACACCACTGTCCTTTCTACCAGACATACTCACGGTACTTCTCTTCTTCAGTATGAACCCAACTTTGATCGGCAAATCTTCCCTGCCGATGCTCAGAGTTATTTATTTTTAAGCGTCGATTGTCCTCAGGGATTCGTGCCCCAAGCCTTTCATGGATAGAACGGCGGTTGACTCGAGATTGCCTGTACTCGGAGTATTGATTACTGCATTCAGGACAGTTGTTCTTAACAGGCAGCTTCAAGCCTTCATTCCAACAATACTAGAAGAACGAGCATTCCCAATGAGATTGTTCCTGCTCCCCTATATCTTCTCGTTCTTTTTGGTACATCTCTCCTTCGTACCTTCGCTGCTCCTCCAGGAACTTCCGTTCTTCATAAAGCCTCTGCTTCTGGTACCGTTGCTGTTCTCGATGCCACTTATTCAACAAAATGCGCGTCGTGACCCTGGGCCTGGAGGTATTACCCGTCTCGATTCGGCTATCTTGGAACCGAACTCTCCGCTGAAGTTCTCCTTTCGTCATCTGCCGATCGGGATCAATAGTGACAGCTTCCCTCGCTCTATTAGAGGTTAAAACTTTCATCTTACCATTAACCCTAGGATCGGCCACATTGATCATGTCAACAGAGAAAGACACAGTATTCTGCTCAAAAGGGATACCATCAATCTTCATTTTTCCATCAAACCTCAAATGTCCACCTTGAATAGCCTTCTGGATCCGATCTCTGAACACTCGGCAATCATTTATGGAATGGGACTTAGTGTTATGGAAACCACAATACTTCTTGTCTTTGACGCCCTCAGGAAGCAACATAGGATGACCTTCCGGCAACTTGATGCGTCCCTCCTTCAACAAGTACTCAAATAATTTGTCCGACTTGGACACATCAAAGTCATAAGTACCTTTGTGTCGGTTCTTTAGACCAGGTTATCTCAGCTGCAGCCACCTCATCTTTATCATCATATTCATCTGCTTCCTCAAGGAAAGCCTGATACATCTCGGTAGCTATGTCACCTTTCTAGAACTGATTGTTCCTCTTGAATCCCTGAGCTTGATTGCTCATTGCCGCCAATCTTTGTGATAATTGCCCGAGATCCTCAAACTCCATTCTGAACAGCTTTTCCTTGATACTCGGCAACATGCCAGCTATAGCTATTCCCGGCAATTGGTCATCCGGCAAGTTCAAAGAATAGCAAAGATTTTTGGTTTCCCTGAATCGACGCAGATACTCTTGTGGCGTTTCGCCAAGTTTCATCCTTAAGCTCATGAGATCGACCAACTTCTTTTCACTGGTTCCCGTAAAGAAATACGAGTGGAACTTCTGCTCCAGCTCTGCCCATGTATTGATAGAATTTGCCGGCAGAGAGGCGAACCAAGAAAAGGCTGGTCCTGTCAACGACAACGGGAAGTATCGAATTCTCCAAGCTTCATCTGCTGACGCTTCACCAAGCTGCATCAGGTAACGGCTGATATGCTCTCTCGTACTGGTGTCATCTTGGCCCGAGAACTTGGTAAGGTCAGTAGGAGGCTTGACTCTCAGAGGGAGAGCCACCCGATTGTACCACTCTGGGTAAGGAGACTTATATGTGTATGTTTGATTCTTTGGCTTTAGGCCGAACTGATTCTGCATCATATCAACCATTTTATGTATGATGAGGTCAACGTTTGAATCAGGAGTTGTTTGTGCTTGCTCCCCAGTATGTAATCCTGCTGAACTCCCGTAGCCTGGATTCGGAAAAGCACTAATCGAGTTATAGTCCATGAATTCCCGATATCCGTCTCCAAACATGTCTTTTTGTATCCTGTTTGCCACAGGAGACACTCTAGAAGCAGATGGTGGGACGTTCCCTATTGTGCTGAACGTGAGCTGGCCATAGGTCTGGGGAAGTTGTGTTTCCTGAGACACCATTCCACCCGTGCTTGGGCCAGCTCCACTATTTTCGGCAACTCTCCGGCGTTGAGGTACTTGGAACAACAATGGCCCCCATATTGGACCAGCAGCTTCTTCAAAATACTTATCTGCGTTTGGACCGAAAGTATCGACCATGACAGCACGAAAGGTGTTCAGGAAAGCCGACTGATGACTGGTCACTGCTCCTGATACGATCCTATGCATCATCTCCGCCATCTTCTGCAGAGCCGCTTCTTCGCTACCGTCAGGCAGCTCAAGTTGGTGATGAGGAACAACCTTCGGGAATGTCTGCTTCTGATAGACTTTGCCACTTTTATTCTTGGAGAAGGTCTCCAAGCACTTGCGCTGGAATTCATCACAAGCTCGCTGCAACAGATCTTTTGATTCTAGCGGCAAATCGTCCATGGTCACCTCGAAGACTTGATCTTCGTTAATCTCAGGCATCTTGAAATGAAGCGTCCCACCGGGCGTGCCAAAAAGTGTGTTGACGCAAAATTCGTCACCTCGCGTCAAGGCACACAGCAAGCCGAACGAGGCTGGCTTCAATCGGGTGCCCGGAGCATACTGAATCCGGAAACGTGCCAGTCGGTTTGACCTGAAAACCAACAAGGGACAAAAGTGTGAGAATACCTTGGAACATGCTGGGTGAGACCAGACAGTTCCATATGTACGGCTTTGAAAGCCAATCATGATGGCACACAGCTATAGAAGCTGTTTGTCGAAATAGGTTTATAATGTCATTCGACAAGTATAAAAGATAAATCTCATAAACATGTTTGAAGGACCGAGAAGCAACCAGAAAGCGACCAGAGGGGGGTGAATGGGAGCTTTAAAATTTCCTTTTGGATACTAGAGCCACTGTCCCAAGAATCACCCCAAGAGACAAACCCTAGAGCTTGCTAATGTCCACGACCCTAGATGTAGGGTGGATGCTTCCAAGAAGCACAGCGGGACACTACACAACTCTAGAAAGCCAATTCAAAAGACGGAAATCAATTCCGACAACGAACGAGCGAACCGCGGATGAAACCGTGCGAAACCAGTCGCATCGGACGCTGGCCTGCGTCTGATGCCAGACCACCGGACGCGTCCGATGCAAACTGGCCGGTTCTGGAACCCTACTGTTCCACCATCGGACGCTGTGAACAGTAATCACCCAGCGTCCGATGCAAAGGCTCCGGCGCGTCCGATGGACAACGGACGCGTCCGATGCCTAGCGTCCGATGCAAACTAAAACGCCGAAAACGTGACACGCGTCACCGGAGCGTCCGATGCTAGGAACCCTAGCGTCCGATGCTCCCGTGATAGCGTCCGATGCCCCCGAAAACAGCGCAGTTCTTTGATGATTCAACCCGATCTCCTCTAAATCAAAAGCTCTAGGCCTAGGATTCGATCTGAGGGGTCACAAGGATGTTAGTGAGCTATCTCTAAGAGATCATGGCTCGAACCTAACTCCAAATCGGTGAATCAAGAAATTTCGGGGCAAGGAAGCAAGAACGCAATCCAAAACGAAAATCGATCGATCTCCTAGACCGCGAGGTTAGAGTTTAATTCCTTCGGTGGAAAGAAGTGCCTCACGATCTAGAACAACTTGGTTCAACCGGTTTTGCAAAAGATGAACCGAGCAAAGAGATCAAGCGACGGGAAAATCGTGGAGAAAAAGGATTCCGCGAAGAACACGAATGAACCGCAAATCACACCCACGAATCGCAAGCCGAAGCGCAAACACACGCTACGACAAGGAGGATACGGCCTCCTTTCCTCAGAATCAACAAGTACACAGAGTTCTTGGTCTCTCTGCGGATCTCAGCTACAACAGGGGATGGGAGAGCAGGAAACCCTAAGTGCAGGAAGCAAATGAGATGGCTAAAACTGAGATAACTGAGATAGGGGAGGAGGGTGTCTCCCCTGACTACTTATCCTATTCTAGCCTAAGTCTATTTCCTACTCTACCCCTCTCTATTCTAATTACAGAGCGAACCAGCTAAACCCTAGGGTTATTCTGGACCAACTCGGTGGTAGGTAGATCCAACGGCCACGCCCGCACAACTCGTCCGCGTTGCATCAACGCAACCTTCCGATTGCCGCCACGTGCCGTCCTCGCTCTGCACCCCCGGTTTTGTGGCCCAAACCGGGAAACCAGCCTTTTCCAGCAGCCCCCGGTTTTGAGGCCCAAACCGGGAAACCAGCCCACCAGCCTGAGTTTTGTGGCCCAAACTCAGAAACCCGTAGCGCCCGAGTTTTGAGGCCCAAACTCGGAAACCGGTAGCGCCCGAGTTTTGAGGCCCAAACTCGGAAACCGGCCCATCACCCGAGTTTTATGGCCAAACTCGGAAACCATCCGCGCCCAGGTTTTGTGGCTCAACCTGGAAACCGAGCACCCAGGTTTTGAGGCCCAAACCTGGAAACCGTCCACCCGTTGGTTTTTCTCTGGCTCAACCAACAAACCGGAGCTGTAGAGGGGATGCACCTCCCGTGCACCCCGTCCACCAACACGTGTCCCCAGGTCCTCGACCCGAGCAACACCGTGCCCCGCAAGTCTCTGCTCGTCGCTGTCCCAGGCTGCCAGCCACCACAGCTGATCCTCAGGCACTCCGGTCCCTCAGTCCAAGCCTCACGTCCGCCCTTCACTGCTCGATCCATCGGCATGGCACGTCCGCCGCACGGCACGCCCATCCTTCATCGCACCCAGTCCATCGGCACGACACGTCTCAACTTGACCTTCACCTTGCCCTCGATCACTGTCTCCGAGCTCGACACCTGCACAACACAAGCCAAAGAACATGCGATCAAACCCGTTGACAATCACTCATCACTTAGAGACTCGGCATACACCCATGTATCCGCAATCTCCCCCTTGATGAGTGCATTGTCAACTACTCACACAAATCATAATGAAAGAAGAAGGTAGGAGGAAGGAGAAGAGAGAACTCAACCAAATGACCCAAAAGCATAGCAAAGCCGAAGAAGGTCAAGTGGAAGAAGCGAGAACTTGGTCCCCAAAGACATGGGCAACGGCTCGACGCGACCAAGCAAAGCAAAGCTAGCCCTCAAGAAGAGGTAGAATAGGCTCAACACCGCTAGCAAAAGCCAATTGAAAATCAGAGCTAAAAAAAATGGCAAAATGCTAGTCCCTCAAGATAGAGGCACAGAGGCTCAACACAACTAGCACGAAAACCACTCCGAACCAATTGAAAAACAACCGAAAGGTCTCCGAACCAATCAAAATCAACCTCGACGCCAAATGAGGAAAATGTTTGCTAGTCCCTCAAGACAGAGGCAACGGCTCAACACAACTAGCAAACTCCCCTCGACAAGTGCAAGCAACCCGGGACTCCCCCTTAGCAAAAGCTCCCCCTTAGTTGAACGCCAGGAGACATATGATTTGCAAAAACTCTCCCCCTTAGTTGAAAATGCACTTATCAAGCACAGACTCTTCCCTTGAGCCAACACAACTCCCCCTTCCAAAATGCATATGAAGTCAGAAATGCAAGTTAGCAGCTTCAGGTATATAATCGAAAGAGTGCAAAAATGCTCTAATCGGTATAGCTCCAATGACACAACTAAGCACTCAAATAGCGAAGGCTCAAACTGATCACACATACGAAATATGAAGCATATGAGCAAGTGAGCAGGTTTTTAGCCAAAAAGATAGTCACCATCAAAATAGCACTACACATGTATAGATAGGAATCCAGACAAGTGCTAAACATGTATACAAGGTGAACCACCCCTAGCAAAGTTCAATCATCATGCATAGGAATGAAGCATACACTTGTGATTTCAGTTATACATCGGAGTTGCAGCGGTAAAGACTTCACAAGTTCAATTATTTAGCATGTGATTGCGAGAGGTTGAAAGCTTGTCTTTGCCTAACTTTTCAACCGAGCGAAGCCTATGCCGAAGCAATCAGAAGCTTGAAGCTACGGTTTCGGTCATACACTACACGGCTCAAGTTTAACTCAAAGTGCAATGAGAAACAGTCTCGATACCGTGAGGTGTTGACAAGCAATCCCATCTCGATCTTTTCAATTCACTAAGACTTGGTTCAAATTTTATACATGATATGAACAGACCAAGCAAGTGAATGACTCATAACTAGAGACATAGCAACCTAGCATATATGAAAAGCATGAGTGAACTCAACATATCCTACACATGCTAGTTGCATATCTCAATGGTGAACATTTTCAGATTGTAAGTTATTAAATAAATTCACCATTCCAAAATAGCTCAGCTCATACCATGTACTAGTGATCAGGAAGAGCATAAGCTACAAGCATCCATATAAGCATTGGAGCATACTAAATAGAGCATAGTTACATTCTAGTGATTATAAACATGAAGCTCATAATGTAAATGCGTATGCACAAATGCAAAGAAAAGAAACTTAAAATAAAAGAGTCAGTCTATACAAGATCCAAAATGTTTCCCCCATCTAAAAGGGGAAACACACACCAAGCTCACCCCTCAACCGATTAAAGGTTGATTCATCTAAAGGCTTGGTGAAAATATCAGCCAGTTGATGATGAGTATCGACATGGCGAAGGTCGATATCACCCTTCTCTTGGTGGTCTCGCAGAAAATGAAAGCGCACATCAATGTGTTTGGTCTTCGAGTGAAGCACGGGGTTCTTAGCAACGCTAATGGCACTCGTGCTGTCACAAAACAAAGGCACGCGAGAAAAGCTCAGACCAAAATCACGCAAAGTGGCCATCATCCAAAGCAACTGGGAACAGCAGCTAGCCGCAGCAACATATTCAGCCTCCATAGTGGACTGAGCGACGCTAGACTGCTTGCGAGAAGACCACGAAACAAGAGAAGAACCAATAAACTGGCAAGTCCCAGAAGTGGACTTGCGCTCAATGCGGCAACCAGCAAAATCGGCATCCGAATAACCGCAAATGGAGAGGGTGGAGGAAGCAGAATACCAAATCCCAAACTCAGGCGTGAAACGAAGGTACCTGAAAATCCGCTTCACCGCCTGACGGTGAGAGATGCGCGGCGACGCCTGAAAGCGCGCACATAGACACACCGTAAACTGAATGTCCGGGCGTGTCGCCGTCAGGTAGAGGAGCGACCCGATCATGCTGCGGTACTCCTTCTGGTCCACTGCTTCTCCATCCACATCCGCATCCAGGGCAGTCGTCGTCGACATGGGTGTTGGAAGAGGCTTGGCCTCACCCATATCGAATCGCTTTAGCAAGTCCTTGGTGTACTTGCCCTGGTGCACAAACGTCCCCTCTCGGGATTGCTTAATTTGCAACCCGAGAAAGAATGTCAGCTCGCCCATCATGCTCATCTCGAACTCCCTGCTCATAGTATCTGCAAACTTGGCAACCAGAGCGTGAGAAGAACCACCGAAAATGATATCATCCACGTAAATCTGGACCAAGAGAGTGTCTTTGCCTTGCTTGAGGAGAAAAAGCGTTTTATCTACACATCCCATTTTAAAACCCTTAGCAAGCAAAAAGGTTTTTAACCTATCATACCAGGCTCTAGGGGCTTGTTTCAAACCATATAAAGCTTTGTGGAGTTTAAAAACATGGTTTGGAAATTTGGGATTTTCAAAACCGGGGGGTTGCTCAACATACACTTATTCTTCTATGTAGCCGTTTAAGAAGGCACTCTTGACATCCATTTGAAAAAGTTTGAAACCTTTGGATGTAGCAAAGGCCAAGAGTATCCTAATTGCCTCCAAACGAGCTACAGGAGCAAACGTCTCCTCATAGTCTATCCCCTCCTTCTGACTATAACCCTTCGCTACAAGCCTGGCCTTGTTTCTAACAACGTGGCCATCCTCTCCTTGCTTGTTTTTGAAAACCCATTTTGTCCCAATAGGCTTACAGTCAGGTGGAGGCGGAACTAGAACCCAAACCCGATTTCGCTCAAAGTTTTCTAACTCCTCATGCATGGCATTTACCCAATCCGGATCCGTCAAAGCGTGTCCAACATCTCGGGGCTCAAAATTAGCAACAAAAGCAGAATGAGCGAAGTGCGAGATTTGCTGTGACCTGGACCGAGTGACTCGTTCGTCGATGTTGCCGATCATCTGCTGAGGTGGGTGCTGGCGCTGGATGTGTCGTGGCGCCTCTCGAGCTGATGTAGCCTCCCCCTCAACAGCAGCTGGTGCCTCCCCGGGTACAAATGGTACCGCTCGGGGTGGCGGATCCCACGGCCCCCAGGAAGAAGAGGTGTCGGGGCCGTGAGTCGTCGTAGAAGCCGCTCTTTGTGGCACGGCAGGTGGAGGGGGTGCTGGATCATCCATATCTTCAGCACCCTCGACCTCATCATCAAAAAGAGGCTCACCAACCTCATGATCACCTGCACGCTCAAAACGAGAAGAAGGACAAACCATGGTCTCGTCGAAGGTGACATCGGATGTCTCCATGACTCGGTTAGTGTCAAGGTTAAGTACACGATAAGCTCGAGTGTGAGTGCCATAACCCAAAAACACACCGTCAGAAGAACGAGATTCAAATTTGTCCAAGTTGCCATTTTTGAGTATAAAACAATGGCAACCAAAAACTCGAAAATAACTCACCTTGGGCAGTTTTCCAAAACGCAACTCATAAGAAGTCTTTTTCAAGAAAGCTCTCAGAAAAATGCGATTGGAAATATAGCATGCAGTGTTCATAGCTTTGGCCCAATAGCGCCTAGGAGTCCTATGCTCATCAAGCATCGTCCTGGCCATCTCAACAAGGGTCCGATTCTTCCTCTCTACAACACCATTTTGGGGCGGTGTGTAGGGGGAAGAAAACTGATGCTCCAAGCCAAGGCGGTTACAAAACTTCTCAAAATCCGAATTTTTGAATTCGGAACCATTATCACTTCTAATAGCTCGCATCGAGTTCAAGGGGAACTCGTTCTGAAGACGCAAAATCAGATTGCGAGCGAAGGAGAAAGTCTCAGTCTTCTCAGTCAAAAAGAAGACCCACGAATATCTCGAAAAGTCGTCAACAACAACCAAAACATACCACTTGCCACCAACCGAGCTCACCCGAGCCGGACCAACAAGGTCCATATGTAAAAGCTCTCCAGGGTGCGAGGTCATGACCTTAGTCACTGGATGGTGGGGAGCGGCAACCATCTTCCCATGTCTACAAGAATGGCAAACTAGATCCTTCTCCATCGAAAGCTTGGGCAATCCTCGGATTAGCCCAAGTGAGCTAAGTCTTGCAAGCAAGTCGAAGCTTAAATGACCGAGCCTCCTATGCCACTTCCAAAGATCGGAGGAAGAAGGACTAGCCAAAAGACAGCGAGAAGAACCAAACGACTCTGAGAAATTCGCGCGAAAGACTTTCCCAAAGGGCGAAATCAGACATACAAGATTGCCCTGAGGATCTAAGATGCGACTAAGGTTCGGTTTAAAACGAATCTCATAGTCATCATCAAAAAGTTGCGAAACAGAAAGCAAGTTAAAATGCAGATTAGAAACTAGAGCAACATCGCGCAACACAAAGTGCTCATTAACCCGCACCGTCCCACGGGATAATACCTTACCTTTACTATTGTCGCCGAAGGTTATGTACTCCTTTCCGGCGACCGGGCTAAGGCTGGAGAACCACTTGGCGTTTCCGGTCATGTGCCTCGAGCAACCAGAATCCACCAACCAAATGTCCTCCAACCGTCTCACCTACATCAATAAAAAGACATAGGGTGAGCATACGGTCCAACATTGGGGTTAGTGAAGTAAGGAGAATACCAGTGTTGGGCCGGCTGCTCAAAAGAACGGTCAGTGTAAAAACTATTCCTAGCCTGTCTACGGGGGTAGCGATCACCACGTACAGGAAAACGTGGTCCGCTGGGGAAGAAGCGCTCACCGCGGTACTCACACTGCGGTGGGGGAAAGCGCTCAACAAAGCCTCCGCCACGGGGTCCGTCAACTGTAAAGGCAGGACCCCGTCGGGCACGCTCTCTACGAGGCCTTCGTCTTGGCACTTGAGGCTCTGGACCTCTAGGCCTGGCCTCTCTCCTCAGAGCTCTCCTATCCCTAGGCCTGGGAACTTGACCTCCAGACTTAGCAGCTCTCCTCTGGACATTCGGCCCATGCACACCTTGGAAAGGGTGGTACATGTCCGGGTTGTCCATCTCCCGAGCACGGCGCGCCTCTCTCTTGCGCCTAAAGCAGAACTCGCTTAAGTGTCCATCTCTCCCACAGAAGTCACACTGGTACCTCACCGCACGCACAGGGGGTTGTTGGTACGCAGGACTGTGGATGTGGATCACTTTGCCCTTCTGTGGCAATTCCTCTTGGATAGGTGGCATTGTGTCCAGCTTGTTCTTTAGGTGGTTGGGTTTGGGATGCCAGACTTGGTTCTTGGGTGGAGCTCTCGGAGGTTCCTCAAACACCCCATCCTTGGTGGTAGGTTTGACGGGCTCTTTGGGTGGAAGTTTGGCAAGTTTGGGAGTAGTGGTGGAGGTGGGCTTCTCACTAGGGTTCAGACCACTCGACTCTCCAATCTTCCCAAAAGCAGAAAGATCAACACCCGGAGCAAAACCTAAACCAGGACCTCCAGCATCTCGCTTAAATTGGGAGATCATCATCCCGAGCTGCGGCTCACTACAAGAGACCCATGACAAGATGGTCCGAAGGTATGTGTTTTCCTCCTCGGTTTGCATCTTGCCATGCTTGACATTCGCAATCTCCATCTCCAAACCCTCACACAAAGCACACCTAGCCACACTAGTGCTACCTGAGTTGGCCTCCTCAAGAGACACAATCTTGGCATTCTTCTCTGCCAACTCAGATTGCAAGACAGGACAAGTCTTGCACGCACCCAACAGAGAAGGTCTAGCCTTCAGCTCATCCACCTCTCCTACCAACGGAGCATACTTACCTCTCAAAGTGAGAAGGTCAGTCATGTGTGTGGTGCACATCTCACACTCAACCTCCTCCGACACGACCACGGTGGACTTGGCAAACTCAAGCTCCCTCACCGTGTCTTCCCACTTCTGCCTAAACTCCTTGCGTTCTCTAGCGGCATGCCTAAGCAACTTGTCCTGACTAAGGAGCGCGGCAGTAAGCTTCTCGACCTCAGCAGAAAGCTCGTCGTGGGTGAGAGATACCTGGGAGGAGTCGTCGTCGTCGTCGTTGTTCCGAGGGATGTGCTCCAGCTTGCCGTCGACTTCATCACCAAGCGCCATGGTGCAGAGGCCGTCGTCGTCGGCGAAGAAGCAGAGACCGTTCAGCTTGTCCTCGATTCTCTTCTTCTTCTCGGACTCATCATCGCTTGAGCAAGCGGAGTCGTCATCCGAGCCATCGACGTCGCTGAGCGTGGCGAAGAACGCACGCTGCTCAGCCTGGGCCTTCTCCAAGTACTTCTTCTTGATGTACTCCTTGTCGAAGCCGCCCCTTCGCTTGTGCCTCGCGGGGACGTACTTCTCCTTGCGCTTGCCGGAGTCGTACTTGTGCCCATGATCGCCCTTCCCAGATGAATGCTTCTTCTTGGGGCAGTTGGCGATGAAGTGGTCGGGGTCGCCGCACTCATAGCATCCTGAGCGTCCTCCTCCGCGGCGACGATTCATGCGGTTGTTGTGGAACCGCGAGAACTGGTTGGCGAGCATTGCCAACTCATCATCCCCCAATGACTCAAGCTGGTCCTCTGTAACAGAAAAGAGAGATGAAAGTGCAAAGCCAGCAGAGGGGTTAGAAGAGCCAGAAACCAAAGCCATAGTCGGGCCAGAAGGATTCGCATAAGAAGCCCTCGACATGGCGTCAATCTCACTGGACTTGAGCTTACTAAAGAGCTCGTCGCAGGTGAGGGTCTCATAGTTAGGCGATTCGATGATCGCCTGAACCTTGGAATCCCACACCGACCGATCAAGAGTGTGCAAGAGCTTCAAAGCACGCTCATGATCGTCAAAAGGCAACTGCTCCTTGTTAGCCCTCATCCTGTTGACAATCACCTGAAAGCGAGCGAATAAACTTTCTATGCTCTCGCCAGGCTGATGTCGAAAGTTCTCATACTCACGCTTGAACGACTCGTAGAGTCGGGTTTTGACTTGAGAGGTGCCCTCATGGAAACGCATGAGGGTGTCCCAGATCTCCCGAGCCGTAGCAAGGTGAGAAACACGATCAAACTCACCCATGCTCAAACAAGAAAAGAGAGCATTACGGGCTCGGCTATTGGCATCGTGCTCATCGATCTGTTGCTGAGAAACACGAGCAGCCAAGACCACGTAATCAGCAGAGTTGCAAATATCCCAAATAGAAGCACCCAAACTCTGCAGATAGGCCGACATGCGTATCTTCCAATACGCATAGTTTGTCCCATCAAAGAACGGCGGTTTGCCCACGCCGCGATCCATGTCGCCTTCTGTGGATCTGGAACCGGCTAAGGTGGAAGATCCTTAACCTGCTCCGATACCAATTGAAGGACCGAGAAGCAACCAGAAAGCGACCAGAGGGGGGGTGAATGGGAGCTTTAAAATTTCCTTTTGGATACTAGAGCCACTGTCCCAAGAATCACCCCAAGAGACAAACCCTAGAGCTTGCTAATGTCCACGACCCTAGATGTAGGGTGGATGCTTCCAAGAAGCACAGCGGGACACTACACAACTCTAGAAAGCCAATTCAAAAGACGGAAATCAATTCCGACAACGAACGAGCGAACCGCGGATGAAACCGTGCGAAACCAGTCGCATCGGACGCTGGCCTGCGTCCGATGCCAGACCACCGGACGCGTCCGATGCAAACTGGCCGGTTCTGGAACCCTACTGTTCCACCATCGGACGCTGTGAACAGTAATCACCCAGCGTCCGATGCAAAGGCTCCGGCGCGTCCGATGGACAACGGACGCGTCCGATGCCTAGCGTCCGATGCAAACTAAAACGCCGAAAACGTGACACGCGTCACCAGAGCGTCCGATGCTAGGAACCCTAGCGTCCGATGCTCCCGTGATAGCGTCCGATGCCCCCGAAAACAGCGCAGTTCTTTGATGATTCAACCCGATCTCCTCTAAATCAAAAGCTCTAGGCCTAGGATTCGATCTGAGGGGTCACAAGGATGTTAGTGAGCTATCTCTAAGAGATCATGGCTCGAACCTAACTCCAAATCGGTGAATCAAGAAATTTCGGGGCAAGGAAGCAAGAACGCAATCCAAAACGAAAATCGATCGATCTCCTAGACCGTGAGGTTAGAGTTTAATTCCTTCGGTGGAAAGAAGTGCCTCACGATCTAGAACAACTTGGTTCAAACGGTTTTGCAAAAGATGAACCGAGCAAAGAGATCAAGCGACGGGAAAATCGTGGAGAAAAAGGATTCCGCGAAGAACACGAATGAACCGCAAATCACACCCACGAATCGCAAGCCGAAGCGCAAACACACGCTACGACAAGGAGGATACGGCCTCCTTTCCTCAGAATCAACAAGTACACAGAGTTCTTGGTCTCTCTGCGGATCTCAGCTACAGCAGGGGATGGGAGAGCAGGAAACCCTAAGTGCAGGAAGCAAATGAGATGGCTAAAACTGAGATAACTGAGATAGGGGAGGAGGGTGTCTCCCCTGACTACTTATCCTATTCTAGTCTAAGTCTATTTCCTACTCTACCCCTCTCTATTCTAATTACAGAGCGAACCAGCTAAACCCCAGGGTTATTCTGGACCAACTCGGTGGTAGGTAGATCCAACGGCCACGCCCGCACAACTCGTCCGCGTTGCCTCCACGCAACCTTCCGATTGCCGCCACGTGCCGTCCTCGCTCTGCACCCCCGGTTTTGTGGCCCAAACCGGGAAACCAGCCTTTTCCAGCAGCCCCCGGTTTTGAGGCCCAAACCGGGAAACCAGCCCACCAGCCTGAGTTTTGTGGCCCAAACTCAGAAACCCGTAGCGCCCGAGTTTTGAGGCCCAAACTCGGAAACCGGTAGCGCCCGAGTTTTGAGGCCCAAACTCAGAAACCGGCCCATCACCCGAGTTTTGTGGCCAAACTCGGAAACCATCCGCGCCCAGGTTTTGTGGCTCAACCTGGAAACCGAGCACCCAGGTTTTGAGGCCCAAACCTGGAAACCGTCCACCCGTTGGTTTTTCTCTGGCTCAACCAACAAACCGGAGCTGTAGAGGGGATGCACCTCTCGTGCACCCCGTCCACCGACACGTGTCCCCAGGTCCTCGACCCGAGCAACACCGTGCCCCGCAAGTCTCTGCTCGTCGCTGTCCCAGGCTGCCAGCCACCACAGCTGATCCTCAGGCACTCCGGTCCCTCAGTCCAAGCCTCACGTCCGCCCTTCACTGCTCGATCCATCGGCATGGCACGTCCGCCGCACGGCACGCCCATCCTTCATCGCACCCAGTCCATCGGCACGACACGTCTCAACTTGACCTTCACCTTGCCCTCGATCACTGTCTCCGAGCTCGACACCTGCACAACACAAGCCAAAGAACATGCGATCAAACCCGTTGACAATCACTCATCACTTAGAGACTCGGCATACACCCATGTATCCGCAATGTTGAATGCCGAACGCATATGTAACAAAAGGATAAAGAGGGTAACTTGTAAATATAAATCTATACAGATGACATATGCATAGGCTAATCCAGCTAGTCTACCGCACGTCTAGCCTTCATAAAACCCGTCAGGTGCAAACTCAAGCAAAGCTAATCCACCGCACGATACCACTTGCTATAAATCTACACCACTCCTTATAATTAGATTAATCCACCGCATGATACGATCTAATTATAAGAAGCTAAAAGCACACGTACATCTGGACAGACCTATATGTACTCATTACTCGTGTAAGCTTAACCAGAATCGGCAAACTAGCCGAACTGGGGTCCATGAAGAAGAAACATACAAGCCAAACATGGTTAAACTAATCTAAAACCTGTACCTGCCGCACGGCACCCAGCTCTATCAAAGCCTAAACATGATCGACATGCATGAACCCACAACACGTAACAATCTAGATTGAAAGTCAATTCGGCCATCGTGATCTTATAACCAGCAAAGCACAAACAAAACTCGTGCGACAAGGCCGAACAAAGATCAATCTAGATCGGGCAAAAGGTGTTGTACGAATTAAATGAATAAAACATATAACACATGATAACTTGATGAATCTATTAGATCTGCCAAATCTAACAGAGCCGATAACTATTTTTACTCATGACTTAATCTGCGGCACGATACAAGGCATAAGCAAAAACTTCCCGTCATAAGCTTAAATCCGCCGCACGATACTAAGCTTAACATACGAGACTACTTGCATCATATCTAAATCCACCGCATGATACTAGACATGATAGCAAGGTTGCCGGTACTTACGGAGGTCGACGGATCGATGATTCCTCTCGAAGAACTCGACGACACGACTTAGGGACTCGAAGATGGCACGGGGCCGGTTTGTATTGATGTGGTTGTGAACAATTTTACAATGGTTGAGGGTTTATATTTATACGCTGGACGAAGCATGAATCCTAGACGATTACGACTCACAATAAAATACGGAAAGATATAAATCTACATTATGTGGTGCCTTCCATTGTCACGTGTCTTCTCGTGCAAGCCAGCTTTACTCGCAACATGCGTTTTCCCAAATGGAGCCTACTGCCTTGTGAAATAGCCGACCGCGTAGATAGTTACCAAAACTCTGAGGACCAAAAAGCTGTCGATTGCTTGCCGAATCTTTCCTTTCTGCTAGCCGGGCCCATCTGTCATACCCTTACGTGTACGAAAATCTGGTGTTAACAGTGCTATTGTAGCAACCATCTCTATTGCCATGGAATGTTAGAGAAGACATCATATGAGCTATTGAATGGAAGAAAGCCTGATATTGCATACTTTAGAGTGTTTGGTTGCAAATGCTATATTTTAAAGAAAGGTGCAAGATTGAGTAAATGTGAGAAGAAATGTGATGAAGGATACCTACTCGGTTATTCAACTACAAGCAAAGCTTATAGAGTTTGGAACATGGCTAGTGGCATACTTGAAGAAGTACATGATGTTGAATTTGATGAAACTCAAGGCTCTCAAGATGAACATGAAAATCTAGATGATGTGAGAGGCACTCAATTGGAAGATGCAATGAAGAACATGGATATTGGTGATATTAGGCCAAGGCATGTGGTTGATGATGAAGATGATCAAATACTCTCCTCCAACATGCAAGCTAGTGGTTCTCATGATCAATCAAGAGCTAGTGAAGATCAACAAGTGGCTAGTCCATCTCAACAAGGAAATCAAGTACAAATACTTGAACCAACTAATGTTGCAAGAGATCACCCAATTGATCAAATAGTTGGTGACATTAGAAGTGGTGTGCAAACAAAATCTAGATTGGCTTCATTTTGTGAACACTATTCATTTGTATAATCATTCGAGCCAACCAAGATTGAAGAAGCTTTGATGGATGTTGATTGGATTAATGTTATGCATGATGAGCTTGCAGATACATGGGTGTATGCCGGATCTTGAGATGATGAGTGATTGCCAACTAGGATGATGCGCATGTTCTTTGGCTTGTGTTGTGCAGGTGTTGAGCACGGATACGGTGATCAAAGGCAAGGTGAAGGTCAAGTAGAGACGTGTCATGTCGATGGATCCGGAGCGGTGAAGGGCGAACGTGAGGCTTGGACTGACAAACCGGTGGCCTGAGGATCGGCCGTGGTGGCTGACAGCCTGAGATAGCGACAAGTGAAGACTTGCGGGTGGATGGGGTGCACGGGCGGTGCATCCCTCTACGGCGTCGGTTTGGTGGTTGAGCCACAAAAAAACCACCGAGTGGACGGTTTCCAGGTTTGGGCCTCAAAACCTGGGTGAGGCCGGTTTCCGAGTTTGGGCCACAAAACTCGGTCTAAGGACGGTTTCCAGGTTTCGGCCTCAAAACCTGGGTGCTGGCGAGTTTCTGAGTTTGGGCCACAAAACTCAGGCGACGGACGAGAAATTTCCCGGTTTTGGCCTCAAAACTGGGGGATGGCCTAGGTTTCCCGGTTTCGGCCTCAAAACCGGGGTGAGGTCTGTGAAAAGGACGAGCAGAGCGGTGGCGGCACGTGGTGGCAATCAGTGAGGTCACGTCAAGGCGAAGCTACTAGTTGTGCGGGCGTGGTCGTCGGATCACCACCTACCTCGAGTTGGTCAAGAATACCCTTAGGGTTAGCCTGCTCGCTCATTAGCTGTAAGGGTAGAAGGGGAATAATTGTATTATGCTATATAAGGAGAGGCCACCCCTCCCTCCAGACTATCTCAGGTATTGCTATTTTCCACTTAGGGTTTCTTGCTCTCCCACACCCCTGCTCTAGCTACTGAGATCCGCAGAGACGGTGAATCATACCTCTGTGTATTTGCTTTTTGAGGAAACGAGACCGTAATCTCGTTGTCTCCTCGTGTGGAGGAGTTTCGGCTGGAAATTGAGATCAAATCGCGTTCTTGCTTGGGTGTTCTTTGCGTGTTCGTTTTTGACTCTCACGGAGATTTGCCTCGTTCTTTCTCTCTGTGAGTAGGGTTACGATTCCGCTTGAACCATTTTGTTCACGAACGTATTTGCAATCTTTTGACCGAAGGAATTGCTCTCTAACTTCTTGAGTCATCGGATCGGGAAATTTCTTCGTGGGATCGTTTGCTCTCCTCCCTTTTCCCAAACTTCTTCGATTCATCGATTTGGAGATAGGTTCGAGCCATGATCTCTTAGGAGTAGCTCACTATCATCCTTGTGACCCTTCTCACCAAGTTTGAGCCTCGGAGATTTCGTTTTGGGTGAGATCGCGTAGAATTGGTGGAAGAACTACACTGCGTCGGGGTGACCGGACGCATGGCTCGGGCTGACCGGACGCTCGGCTGTGAGTCCGGTCGTTGAATGTGTTTACTGTGCATCGTTCTATTTTTGAAAGGACGCTTTTCTTCCCTGTGACCGGACGCGTCTCTGGTACTGTTCACCGTTACGTTCTTGTGACCGGACGCACAAGGGTTGTGGTCGGACGCTTCCTCACTGTGAGTCCGGTCCAACACAGTAAGGTTCCAGAGAGATTTTTGTCAGACCAGACGCGTCTGATCACCATTGACCGGACGCAGCAGTGAGTCCGGTCAGTGCTGTTTTGCATGCCTTCGTCTGCGTTTCGTTCGTCTGTTGTCGGTTTTGGTTTTCGGCTTTTGCGTTGGGTTTCTAGAGTTGTGTTGTGTCCCGTTGTGCTTCATGGAAGCATCCACCCTACATCTAGGGTCGTGGACACTATCAAACTCTTGGTTTGTTCCTTAGGGTTGATTTTTGGGATAGAGGTCAATGTTTCGAGAGAAATTTTTAGGCTCCCATTCACCCCCGTCTGGTCGCTTTCTGGTAGAATTCTCGGTCCTTCAGAGCTAAATGACTTCACCCGCAATCAAGTATGGGAACTAGTTGAAAGACCAAAGAACTACAATGTAATTGGAACCAAATGAGTCTTTATGAACAAGCAAGATCAAGATGGGATAGTTGTGAGAAATAAAGCAAGATTAGTAGCACAAGGTTACACTCAAGTTGAAGGTCTTGACTTTGGAGAAACATATGCACCGGTTGCAAGATTGGAAGCAATAAGAATTCTATTGCCTTATGCATGTGCTCACAACATCAAGTTGTATCAAATGGATGTCAAAAGTGCATTTCTAAATGGATACATCAATGAGTTGGTATTTGTTGAACAACCACCCGGTTTTGAAGATGACAAGAAGCCCAACCATGTGTACAAGCTAAAGAAGGCACTCTATGGCTTGAAGCAAGCACCTAGAGCATGGTATGAGAGGTTGAGGGATCTCCTACTCTTTAAAGGGTTCAAGATGGGCAAGGTTGATACTACTCTCTTTCACCAAGAAGATGGGCAAAGACTTGTTTGTGTTGCAAATATATGTTGATGACATTATCTTTGGTTCAACCAATCAAGAATTTTGTGAAGAGTTTGGTGAAATGGTGGCAAGTGAGTTGGAGATGTCAATGATTGGAGAGCTTAGTTACTTCCTTGGACTTCAAATCAAGCAATTGAAGAATGGGACATTTGTGAGTCAAGGCAAGTACATCAAGGACATGATCAAGAAATTTGGTCTAGATGATGCAAAGACAATTAGCACTCCTATGGGCACAAATGGGCACTTGGATAGTGATGCTAAAGGCAATATGGTTGATCAAAAGCTATATAGGTCTATGATTTGAAGGTTACTTTATGTGACCGCTTCTAGACCCGATGTCATGTTTAGTGTATGCATGTGTGCAAGATTGCAATCCTCATCAAGAGAGAGTCACTTGAAGGCTACAAAGAGAATATTGAGGTATTTTAAGCATACACAAGATGTTGGATTGTGATATCCAAAGGGGTCAAACTTTGAGTTGATTGGATATTCGAACTTCAATTATGTGGGATGCAAAGTGGATAGAAAAAGCACTAGTGGCACATGTCAACTACTTGGAAGATCACTTGTTTCATGGTCATCAAAGAAACAAAATAGTGTTGCACTCTCAACCGCCGAAGCCGAATACATATCCGTCTGGAGTTGTTGTGGACAATTGCTTTGGATGAAAGCAACTTTGGATGACACTAAAATCAAATTCAAGAAAGTGCCATTGCTATGTGACAATGAAAGTGCGGTGAAGCTAACCAACAATCCGGTTCAACATTCAAGGACAAAGCACATTGACATTAGACATCACTTCATAAGAGATCATCAACAAAAGGGTGACATTTCAATTGAAAATGTGGGCACCGATGATCAACTAGCCGACATATTCACCAAACCACTTGATGAGAAGAGATTTTGCAAGTTAAGGAACGAATTGAACATACTTGATTTCTCCAACATGAGTTGATGCACCCCATTATATGACATGCCTCTCCTTCGACAAAGCAAAGGTATAATTGTATGTCATGGCATTCATACATATTTAGGATCTATTATGCTTAGAACATGTAGTCATCCTTCTATTATTAGGATCATTCATGAAAATCAAATGAATTTGATGTATATATGGTGCCACTATAGCTTGTATGCTTATCTTGACCTTGTGGTAGCATATGACATGTTGATGAGCTTGTGAACCTAGTGTTTAATCTTGGGAACAAGCATTTAAGTGTTTAACCGACATGAGTAAGATAATCATTGAAAGATGTGTGAAGAAGCTTACTCTAGAGCAAACCGTGTTAAATATCTTATGGTTTTTTGCTAGGTTAAGCCACAATATGATCATATTCACCCCATTCATTGTCTTTCTCCAACTAAAATTGGTGTGCCTTTTATGGTACTTTATGACAAATGGGGAGAGAATGTTACAAAGATAAAGATATATGATATGTTATCATGTATAACAAAGGGGGACGATGTATGGCAAAAAGGGGAGAGTAATTAAAACTTGAGCACACAAATAGGAGGAGCAAGCTCATGAACCTACTTGATGCATTTGTATATGCATATTCATATGAATTGTTGCATTGCAAGTTTTAAATTCAAGTTTGTTAAGATTGTGTGGTGTATGCTAGAAATAGAACTTGAATGATGATTTGAAGTACTAGCATGCATAGGTTGTATCTAGACATCTATTCTTGAGGTATACAAAAGGAATCAAGACCCTTCTTACATATAATGTTGATCTCATGGGGTTCTTGAGTTTGTGATGAATGTCTAGTTACCAAAGGTGCTAAGGATGGTGTATGATGAAAACTCCGATTGTAACACGCTTCAAAGGTCCAATCTTTTACACCTTAGCATCATTTGATAGTAGTAACTCTCCCAACATGTTTATCCATACATATGTGAACATATTGTACCAAACTCATGAATCACATATGTAGGGGGAGCTAGTACAATCAAAGTCGAATTTGTGATGATTGTCCAATTCCTCTATCATGATTAAAATGCTTGGACAAGCAACACAAGTTCAAAATTGAACTTATTTCATATCTTTGTAAAGGTTGTCATCAATTACCAAAAAGGAGGAGATTGAAAGCCCTAGTTTGGTTTTGGATAATTGATGAAACCTATTTGGACTAACCCTATGCTTAAGTGTGTTTGAGATAGGTTGGTCCAAATTCAAGTAACGGAGCTAGATGGATGGTGATGTCCACATGATGGTAATCAAAGGCTCCAATGCTTGGAAAAGAAGAAAGAGAAAAACAAAATGGGCTAGAGGCAAAGGTATATGCATAGGGTCATTTTGTTTTGGTGATCAACACACTATAGAGAGTGTGATTACATTTAGGGTTGATAGCCGTACTATTAAGAGGAGTGGAACTCGTTGTGAAATGTGGTTATCAAAGTGCCACTAGATGATCTATACACTGCATATGCATTTAGAATCTAGTGTGTGCTAACATCCCTTGGAAATATGCTTGATAAATGCGAACTCACGTACACAAGTAGTGGAAACATGTTGGAGTTAACACTTTTGCACAAGGGATGAAGTAGAGAATGGTTTCGTGCTCTCTGAGTAGCATCAGACGCTGGTCTGATGAGCATCGGACGCTGGGGTAGCTTTCGATGGCAAACCCTACCTGAGCTGAGGTGACTGAGTAGCATCGGATGCAGGCCACGGACGCTGGGAAAACACTGTTGCTGAGTCCGATGCTTATGACGTGTCCTAGGGTTGTTCTTAGGGGAGCATTGGACGCTGGGGAGCGTCGGATGTGGCATCATCGGATGCGTCCAATGTTCGCAGGTGCTCTCTGGATGCTCTCTGCATAGACATCGGATGCTGGTCCTGTAGCGTTCGATGTGGCTCTGTGCAAGCGTTCGATGTTGGAGTGACTAGCCATTTTGATGTCGAACAGGTCATCAGACGCGGGGTCGGTGGGTCCGATGTAGCGTCCGATGCAACATTAACAGCGCGCGATGGATTCTAGCCGTTGGGATCTGGCGGCTACGGTTAAATGAAAAAGGACGTGTGGCGTCAATCTAGTCATCCAACGCTGGTCTAACGTCTGATGTAAATCCATCGGCGCGTCCGATGGCCCCGCAGAAACTGGTCGTTTGGGGGTTTCGGCTCTCTCATGGGAGGGGGTCATATATATTGCGGATACATGGGTGTATTCCGGGTCTTGTGATGATGAGTGATTGTCAATTGGGTTGATGCACATGTTCTTTGGCTTGTGTTGCGCAGGTGTCGAGCTCAGAGACGGGACGGCGGTGATCAAAGTCAAGGTGAAGGTCAAGTAGAGACGTGCCGTGCCGATGGACCTGGATCGGTGAAGGGCGGACATGAGGCTTGGACTGATGGACCGGTGGCCTGAGGATCAGCTGTGGTGGCTGACAGCCTGGGACAACGACAAGTGAAGACTTGCGGGTGGACGGGGTGCACGGGTGGTGCATCCCTCTACGGCTTCTGTTTGGGGGTTGAGCCACAGAAAAACCACCGGTGGACAGGTTTCCGAGTTTGGGCCTCAAAACTCGGGCTGAGGACGGTTTCCAGGTTTGGGCCTCAAAACCTGGGCGCTGATGGGTTTCTGAGTTTGGGCCACAAAACTTGGGGCAGACGGTTTGCTGGTTTGGGCCACAAAACCAGCGGCGGAGTTCACGAGGTGGACGTCCGGGGCGGCGACAACACGTGGCGGCATCCGGTGAGGTCGCGTTGAGGCGAAGCTACCGGATGTGCGGGCGTGGCCGTCGGATCGACTACATCTTCGAACTGGTCCAGAATGCCTTAGGGTTTAGCTGGTTCACTCACTGTATCAGTAGGGGTAGAGTGGGAATAATGTTAGCTTATGTAGAGGGAGACACCCACCTCTCTCTCTCTATCTCAGTCATTTGCTATTTTCACTTAGGGTTTCCATCTCCCCATTTCCTGCTATAGCTACTGAGATCCGCAGAGCACCACAATACCTCTGTGTACTTGGAGATTTTGAAGAAATGGGACCGTAATCCCGTTGTCTCCTCGTGGGGACGATTTCCGGCTGAAATTCGTGGTTGTGATTCGCGTTCTTGAATTGTTCTTCACGTTCATCTTTTCTCCACGTTTTTCTCGTCACTCGATCTCACTCTACGTTGCTTCTTTCTCGAATCCATTTGAATCAACTTGTTCTTTATTGTGAGGAGATCATTTCGACTGAAGGAATTAAACTCAAACCTCATGAACAAGTAGATCGGGTCAATTTGAGTTTCGTGGTGATTTTTTCGTTCTTGCACCAATCTCTTTGATTTCCCGGAGTTTGAGTCGATTTGAGCGGATGATCTCTTAGGGATAGTCTTCCAACTACCTGGTGAACATCTTCTCCAAATTTGGGATCGAGTGATTTTGGTTTGGATCAAATTTGAAGAGATTTGGTAGAAGGGCGAAATTTTTCGCCCTCTCTAGACAGCCGCAGATAGTCCACCGCCAGGGCGCGGACAGTCCGGGCATCGGGGAGCAGCCTGAGTAGTGGCTGTGTGCCTCGGTGTTTTGGCCGGAGAAACACCGGCGGACAGTCTGCCGTTGTATCTCACGGACAGTCTGGGATCGTCCAGGGAGCTTTCAGCAACACTGTTGTTTTTCTGTTCTGACCGGCAGACAGTCCTCCAAGGGGACTGCGGACAGTCCGCCACAGGGCAGACAGTCAGGGACCGTACTCGCGGACAGTCCGAGCCCCTGCTGAGTGTTGCGGTTTAGTGCATTTCCTCTCCCGAATTTTTGGTTGTGTTTCCGGACTTCTCGTTTGCTCCTAGAGTTCATCAAGGAACCTCTCTAGGTATCTTTGCTACTTGTTAGCATTGGTATTTGTCGGAATCTCGACGTAGCCGTCTATCTATGTTTGGGAGAAGGTTTTTGGGCAAGGACTCTATTCGGAGTTTGTGAGTTTTGGGTCGCTCTCTTTGGTGGTGCCTCGCTGTGATCCTAGGGATCATCCACCTTCTTTTTGAGGGTCGTGGGCATCACGTTTGGGTTCTAAGCTTTCGGAGTTGAATTTCAGGACAGAGGCCAAAAGTTTCGAAAGAAATTTTTAAGCTCCCATTCACCCCTCCTATGGTCGCCTTGGTATAGCATTCTCGGTCCTTCAATTGGTATTAGAGCGGGTTAAGGATCTTCCACCTTAGCCGGTTCTAGATCCACAGAAGGCGATATGGATCGCGACATGGGCAAACCACCGTTTTTGGATGGGATGAACTATATGTATTGGAAGATACGTATGTCGGCCTATCTTCAGAGCATGAGTGCTTCGGTTTGGGAGATTTGCAATGCTGCCGATTACGTGGTCTTGGCTGCACGCGTGACTCAACGACAGATCGATGAGCACGATGCCAATAGCCGAGCCCGTAATGCTCTTTCCACCTGTTTGAGCAAGTTTGAGTTTGATCGCGTTTCTCATCTCACCACGGCTCGGGAGATTTGGGCAACTCTCATGCGTTTTCATGACGGAACCACTCAAGTCAAAACCCGTCTCTACGAGTCGCATAAGCGTGAGTATGAGAACTTCCGACACATGTCTGGCGAGAGCATAGAAAGTTTATTCGCTCGCTTTCAGATGATTGTCAACAGGATGAGGGCTAACAAGGAGTTGTTGCCGTACGACGATCATGAGAGTGCTCTCAAGCTACTCCATACTCTTGCTCGGTCGGTTTGGGATTCCAAGGTTCAGGCGATCATTGAATCACCTAACTATGAGACTCTCACCTGCGACGAGCTCTTCAGTAAGCTCAAGTCCAGCGAGATTGATGCCATGACGAGGGCTTCTTATGAAAATCCTTCTGGTCTGTCGATGGCTTTGGTTTCTGGGTCTTCTACTAACCCCTCTGGAGGTTTTGCACTTTCTTCTCTTCTTTCTGTCACAGAGGAGAAGCTGGAGTTCATGGCTGATGACGAGTTGACTTTACTTGCCAACCGGTTCTCGCGGTTTCACAACAACCGCATGAATCGTCGCCGTGGAGGAGGACGAGTTGGCTGTTTCGAGTGTGGCGGCTCCGACCATTTCATCGCCAATTGCCCGAAGAAGAACAAGAAAGCCTTCGGCAAGGCGGATCACGATCACAAGTACAACTCTGTGAAAGGTCGAGATGGCGGACTAGAGGGGGGTGAATAGTCCTTTTTAAAATTAAACGTAGCGGCAAACCGAAACAAATGCGGAATTAAAACTATCGGTCCAGCCAAGACTACACCCCTCTACCTATACTCTATGACACCTTACAAAAGATCCTAAACAATGCAAATAAGGTGTTGGGATAGATAGAGCTCACCTAATCAATCTAGCTTGCAGGGTCACACAAACCTATGCAACTAGTACTTCAAACACGGGGGAGCTCCTACACAATCTAGTAAGCAAAGCACAAAGCCTAAGCTCACTAGTAATACTCAATAACAAGGCTACACAAGCCAAATTAGAGAGCTCAACTTAGCTACACAAACTAAGCAACTAAACACTAGCATAGGAATTAGTATTGCAATACAAGCTAGTGCAAAGTATAGCACAGTCGGTACTACCGGGTGCTTGAATCGGTACTACCGGGTCTTAGGCCGCTACTACCGACTCACTCAAACGGCACTACCGACAACCTGCAGGGAGCTACAAAATCGAAGTGGATGAGATGCAATCTCAGATCTAGCAATTACCCCACTTCCCTAGATGTTGTAGATGACGATTACAGCTTCCCAAGTCTTGGTTCCTTGCCAAAAGGTAGATCGAGTCTTCGCACCTAAGAGAGGGAGGGAGGAAGAACACGAAGAACACAAGCAAAGCGTAATATGCAAGGAACAAAGAACAATAAGAGCAACAAGAGATGGGGACACAAGATTTTATCCCAAGGTTCACTTGGTTGCCACCAAGCTAGACCCCGTTGAAGCAAGCCCAAGGTTGCCGCCGATCCTCTTGCTAGTGGTGACACTAAGCCACACTCTCCATGATGGAGTGCTCACGAAGAGCTCTAGCTTTCGATCCGGCCGGACCACTGGGCGCTCCTCACGCCTCTTTCCACTAGAGTTGCTCTTCGCGATCTCCCATGGGGCGAGCACAATGCCCCTCACAAAGCTTCTCCGGAGCCACGCACAATCTTCACGCAGGCTTCATGACGGAGACACGTACCAAGCCGTCTAGGAGGTGGCAACCTCCAAGAGTAATAAGCACCACTGGCTTGCAACTCAATCACCTAGTGCCAACTCTTGCAATCTCTCATGCACCGCACTAGAATCGCTCACTCTCAGAATCGGATAAGCACTAATAAGCATATGTGAGCTAGAGGGCTCCTAAGCACTTCCCAACCATGGACACAAAGTCCCTAGGATGCTCAACCCCTTCCAAGGGCCGGCCACCCCTCTATTTATAGAGGGGAGCCACAAACTAGCCGTTTTCCCCTTTTCCCGAGCTCCCACGGCCACGGTCGGTACTACCGACCAAAGGGTCGGTCCTACCAGCGGTCCAAAAGACCGTTAGAAACGACTTTCTAACACGGTCGGTAGTAGGGTCGGTACTACCGGCCTTATAGCGGTACTACCGGTAGGCCAAATCTAGATCTACACAGAACGCTCCCAAACTTCCTCCAAACCTTGGTACCACCGACCCCTAGGGTTGGTACTACCGTGGCCCGGTACTACCGACCTTATGGCGGTACTACCGGTACGCCAAACCGTCTCCCAAATAGAGAGTTTGCGCGCTGCGCACAGGGGTCGGTAGTAGTGTCGGTACTACCGGCCTTAGGGTCGGTACTATCGACTTCAGCATTCTGAACTCCTCGCTAAAACGGCCATAACTCTTAGCTCCGAACTCTGATTTCGATGATCTTGGATATTTTGGAAAGCTTATTCAGAGGGCTACACATCCCATATACAAAGCTAATCCAACTCACAAAGGGTTAGTACAGTTTTCCAATCCAAGATCCATCGCTTCACTTTTTCAGCCAAAGCTTTCTCCGAAACTAATTCTCCTTTGCAAATATGCCAGCACCACCAAGTGTACACCATCATGTGCATGTGTGTTACCATTTTCACAATCATTTTTCAAAGGATTTTTACTTGCTCTCACCATGCCACTCGATCCTAATAACAATGCAATGTTAGGTCGCTCAAGTGGCACTAGATGACCGATATGCAAACAAGTTTGCTCCTCTTAATAGTACGGCCATCTATCCTAAACCCGGTCATCAACTTCTCTACACACCTATGACCAGTGAAATGAAATTCCCTACAAATATACCTTTGCCTTGTGCATTCCATTCCATCTCCTTCGGTGTTGATGCAACACATGCACCAACCTCTCATCAAATGATATGATCCACTTCATATCATCACATGGCCTCCATGGTCCATCGATCTTGACCTTACTTGCTCTTCACCATTGCTTCGGTCCTTCGGCGCCAAGTCTTGCTTAAGCCTCCCGACACTTGGTACCAACGGCTTCAAAGCCTCCAACTTGCCCTTCACCTTTGCAACTGGTCCATCAAGTCAAGTCTTGCCTTAATCTTCACCATCTTAGCCACATGACCACATGTCATGTTTCATGTGCATTAAGCTCCTTCATCACATGTGTGAGCCTTGCAACATGTTCCAAGTCATTTCCCCTCTATGGCATATGTTGCTCACACACATGTACCTGTGGACTAATCACCTGTGTATCTCACATCAAACACATATTAGTCCACCTAAGTTGTCACTCAATTACCAAAACCAAACTAGGACCTTTCAATCTCCCCCTTTTTGGTAATTGATGACAACTCTACAAAGATATGGAATTTAATCTTATTCCAAGCTAGCACTTTACAAGAATGTAAATTGCTAACTTGGTTTGGATTCTATGTTACTTATCCAACATTATGACCAAATGAAAAGATTTGGATAAGTACCATACAACCCGACTTAGTAGTGTTAACTCCCCCTACATGTGTGCTCAAATGGTTTGGTTTCAAGCTTGCACACATGCATAAATATGAAATTTGTGGGAGTGTTAGCACTACTAAGCGATGCTAAGGTATACAAGATAGAATTGTACCTTTGTAGCGTGCATACCACATTTTAATTCATCCTTAGCATCAACATTGCTAGAAACAAGTGAAACTTGATACCATGTGAGATCAACATTATAATCAAGGTTCTAGTTACTACTTGCTACACTTAGCCTAGCTCTAAATACCAATAGAAGGAAAACAATCATCATCCAAGTCTTAGCTCTAGCAAATATTGCACACAAGCATATAAGAATTTAGAACATATGCAATGCAAGCAAGCAAATGTAATGCACAAACAAATGCATCAATCATGTATTCATGCGCTTGCTCCCCCTACTTGTGTGCTCTCATTGTCCAAGAATTTTGATCCTTTTGCATTCTCCAATCTTGCTCCCTCTTGATCCATGTCCATTTTTTGTTTTATCCCCCTTTGTCCTTGACATATCTTTGCCACAATTTCTCCCCTAACATATCATATCTTTGGCACTTTTATCATATCTTTGGCACTTTCTCCCCTTTGTCATCAATGACCATAAAAGGTATGCTCTTTTCTCACAAAGGGTGACACTAGGGTAGATGGTTGACACTTAAGTCTTTATTTTTTATGGACACCACCATATGTGTTGGAATGACACCATGTGTAGGATCTTTGACCTTGATACTGTTGATGCTCACTAAGTGTTATATTCTTAGCGTCAACAAGGTCATATAACGCAACACAAGGACCTAAAATCAACCAAAAACGTTTTATAAACTAATGATTTCCACTTGTCCTTGAGTTTTATTTGAACGTAGGTAATTGCATGGTTTTTGAGCAAAATGACCAAGAGGACCCACCAGGAGGCAAGCACACTCACCTGGGCTCACTTTGTGCCAAGGTGGGGTGGCGCCCGCCACCCCTAGCTGGCGGCCGCCAGGGGAGTGAGGCCCAAACTCCTCCCCTACCACGTCACCGATCCAGGGGAGGCGTGCCACACTCATTTGCAGCCATTGATCACTTAGGTCGTTGCATCCAAGGGCTAAGAAGAGATGCCACGTGGATCATGACCTAATTGCCCATGTGACGGTTATTTGGACATGCAACCGACCTTGGAACCGCCTCCCTGGAGCTCCTGGATGTCGTTGAAGCAATGACGGTGGATCCAACGGTCAGGGGCCTCGCGGCCGCCACCTAGGGCTGGCGCACGCCACCTCACTCACCCCCCTGACATAACCCTAGGTCCCTTAGGCTATAAATAGGACCCCCCCCGATCTCATTTGTACTCAGACCTCACCTCATTAGTCCCACTCTCTTGTAAGCGAAGCTCTGGTGAAGTAACACTCTAGTTGAGAGACTTAGAGTGAGAGCGAGAGTGTAGAAGACAAGAGCTGGAGTTGTAATAGAGGATCTTCCAGAGTCTCTGGTATAATGCCAAGTCTTTCTTCATTTATCTTAGTGTTCTTCTACTTTCAGCATTTACTTTAAGTTATTTACTTATTGTTCTTGTTGAGTGCTTTTGATCATAGATAACTTAGTATTTAGTTTGTATCTAGTTTGGGTTCTTCGCTGAGTAATCAGTGCTCTAGTTTTGGACGCAAGATTAGAGTAGTATATATTAGTGTAAGTATGGTGCTTAGACTAGTTATACCTTAGTTTGTGGTAGTGTTGGTAGTTCTTGACTTCACTAAAGATAGAGCTAGGCAACTATCCCCGGTAACGGCCCAGAAATGCTTGTTGACACTTTCTAACGTCGTTACTAGGAGTAGACTATGGAATCTATCCCTGGCAACAGCGCCAGAAATGCTTGTAGCAAGTCCAGTCACTATACCTAAAGGAGTGAAGCTAAAGCAGCTATCTACTAATGTCAAATGGGGTTGTCAATCTCGACACTAGTAGGAGCTAGCTAGAGAGATTGCAATCTACCTAGAGGAGATTCTGCAAGCGCATAGAACTATCATAGTAGCACTTCGCCTGGGAGTACCAGGTGTCGATTTATTTGATCCCAAAAGAAGGCTAGGGTGGTGTATGAGTCGAGTCAAGGAGGGCATGAGAGTCGAAGAATAAGAAAGGGAAAAGGAGAGAAGAGAAGAGAGGAGATGAAAGGCTAGAAAGAATTTATGAGTGGATAGGTAAGGATGAAATGAATGGTTAAGGTAAGGTGGATGGATAGGTAGATAGGGGAAAAGATAACTAAGGATAACTAATAAAACTAACTAATAATTAATAACTACTCATAGATAACTACGAAGCAATAACTACTCCTAGATAACTACGAAGCAAGATAGGCAAATGCCAAATAAGCAACCAAGTTAAGTATAGTTTTATTCCTATCTTGTCAAGTACCGAGGCGTACTAGCCTTTAGCACTGACTTAGGTTGAACGCTAGTACAACGAGCCTTAATGTTAAACTAGACCAACTACGTGGTGGAATTCAAGGCGCACAGGGCTATCACCACCTGCTTGCTACCACAGCTATCCGAGGGTCTAGCCGTGCGGATACATGGGTGTATGCCGAGTCTCTGAGTGATGAGTGATTGCCAACTAGGATAATGCGCATGTTCTTTGGCTTGTGTTGTGCAGGTGTCGAGCACGGATACAGTGATCGAAGGCAAGGTGAAGGTCAAGTTGAGACGTGTCGTGCCGATGGACCGAGAGTGGCGAAGGGCGGACGTGAGGCTTGGACTGAGGGACCAGTGGCCTGAGGATCAGCTATGGTGGCTGACAGCCTGGGACAGCGACGAGCGAAGACTTGCGGGCACGGTGTTGCTTGGGTCGAGGACCTGGGGACACGTGTCGGTGGACGGGGTGCATGGGCGGTGCATCCCTTCGATGGCTCGGTTTGGTGGTTGATCCACAGAAAAACCACCGAGTGGACGGTTTCCAGGTTTGGGCCTTAAAACTTGAGCGCTGATGGTTTCTGAGTTTGGGCCACAAAACTCGAGCTGAGGACGGTTTCAAGGTTTGGGCCTCAAAACATGGGTGCTGCGGGTTTCTGAGTTTAGGCCACAAAACTCAGGCGATGGATGGCTGGTTTCCTGGTTTGGGCCTCAAAACCGGGGGATGGCTGTGAATGCTGGTTTCCCGGTTTGGGCCACAAAACCGGGTGCGAAGTCCGGGAAAAGGACAAGCAGAGCGGTGACGGCACGTGGCGGCAATCGGTGAGGTTGCGTTGAGGCAACGCTATGTGCGGGCGTGGCCGTCGGATCACCATCTACCACGAGTTGGTCTAGAATAACCCTAGGGTTTAGCTGGTTCGCTCTGTAATTAGTTAGGGGTAGAGTGGGAATTAGAATTAGGATAAGTAGAGGGAGACACCCACCTCCCATCCAATCTCAGTCATTTGCTCTTTGCCTTCTAGGTTTTCCTGCTCTCCCAATCCCCTGCTGTAGCAACTGAGATCCGCAGAGAACCATACCTCTGTGTACTAGAGATTTTGAGGAAGTGAGACCGTAATCTCACTGTTGTAGCGTGTGGTAGCCACACGGTTGCAGATCGATGTGTTGATTTGTGTTTTGTTCGTGTTCTTCGCGTTCTTCGTTTCTCCGCGATTTTCCCGTCACTCGATCTCCCTCTCTACTGCGTCTTTTCGAAATCCGTTTGAATCAACTTGTTCTTTACAGTGAGGAGATCATTTCCACCGAAGGAATTCATCTAACTCTTCACGAACAAGTAGACTGGGTTGATTTCGTTTTCGTGGCGCTTTTTCGGTTCATACTCCTTCCCTCTCGGATTCCCGGTGTTTGAGTTGATTTGAGCGGATGATTTCTTGGGGATAGTCTTCCAACTACCTCGTGATCATCTTCTCCAAGTTTGGGAATAATGGATTTTGTTTTGAATCGGATTTGGGAGGATTTCAGTTGAGGGCGACCGAAATCGCCCTCTCTGGACAGCCGCGGACAGTCCGCCGTTCCAAGCGCGGATAGTCTGGGCGTCGGGACTCAGCCGAGCTGTGGCTGTTCGTCGCCAAGTACAGTGTCCAACTTTGACCGGCGGACAGTCTGTCGTTGGAGTTCGCGGACAGTCTGGGAACGTCCATGGGACTTGCAGCGTTTGTGCTGTTTCTGGTTTTCTGCCGGCGGACAGTCCGCTAGTGGACCGCGGACAGTCCACCCCTGGCGCGGACAGTCCGGGACTGGGAGTCCGGACAGTCCGCGAATCGGCTGTGTGTTGAGTTTTAGTGCATTTGCTCTCCCGACTTCTTCGCTTGGTTTCCGGACTTCTCGGTTGGCCCTTTAGTTCACCTAGGAACCACTCTAAGTATCTTTGCTACTGGTTAGCATCAGTATTTGAGGATTTCCCGACGTAGCCTTCAATCTACGTTTGGGACTAGGTTTTTAGGGGTCGAACTTGCGCCGGTGCTTTTGGCGTTTGGCTTGCTATCGCTTTGTGGTGCCTCGCTGTGATCCTAGGGATCATCCACCCTCTTCCAAGGGTCGTGGGCATAACGGTTTTGATCGAAGCTTTTTGGGGTTGATTTGTGGGACAAAGGCCAAAGTTTCGAGAGAATTTTTTGAGCTCCCATTCACCCCCCCTCTGGTCGCCTTGCTATTGCATTCTCGGTCCTTCAGCTGCTGTTGAGGGGGAGGCTACATCAGCTCGAGAGGTGCCACGACACATTCAGTGCCAACACCCGCCTCAACAGATGATCGGCAGCATTGGCGAATGCGTCACTCGGTCTAGGTCACAACAAATCTCTCACTTTGCTCATTCTGCATTTGTTGCTGATTTTGAACCCCGAGATGTTGGACACGCTTTGACGGATCCAGATTGGGTCAATGCCACGCATGAGGAGTTTGAAAACTTTGAGAGAAATCGGGTTTGGGTTCTTGTTCCTTTTCCTCCTGAGTGTCACCCTATTGTGACAAAATGGGTTTTCAAAAACAAACAAGGAGAAGATGGCCAGGTTGTGAGAAACAAGTCCAGACATGTAGCCCAGGGGTATAGTCAGAAGGAGGGGATAGACTATGAGGAGACTTTTGCTCCTGTAGCTCATTTGGAGGTGATTAGGATACTCTTGGCTTTTTCTGCATCCAAAGGGTTTAAACTTTTTCAAATGGATATCAAGAGTGCCTTCCTAAACGGCTACATAGAAGAGGAGGTGTATGTGAAACAACCCCCCGGTTTCGAAAATCCCAAGTTTCCAAACCATGTTTTTAAACTTCACAAAGCTTTGTATGGTTTGAAACAAGCCCCTAGAGCCTGGTATGATAGGTTGAAAACCTTTTTGCTTGCTAAGGGTTTTAAAATGGGACCTGTGGATAAAACGCTCTTTCTCCTCAAGCAAGGCAATGACACTCTCTTGGTCCAGATTTACGTGGATGATATCATTTTTGGTGGTTCTTCTCACGCTTTGGTTGCCAAGTTTGCAGATACTATGAGCAGGGAGTTTGAGATGAGCATGATGGGCGAGCTGACATTTTTCCTCGGGTTGCAAATCAAGCAATCCCGAGAGGGAACGTTCATGCACCAGGGCAAGTACACTAAGGACGTATTAAAGAAGTTCGATATGGGTGAGGCCAAGCCTATTCCAACACCAATGTCGACCACAATGGCCCTGGATGAGGACAAGGATGGAGAAGCTGTGGACCGAAAGGAGTACCGGAGTATGATCGGGTCGCTGCTGTACCTGACGGCGACACGCACGGACATCTAGTTCAGGGTGTGTCTTTGCGCGCGATTTCAGTCGTCGCCGCGCACCTCTCACCGTCTGGCGGTCAAGCGCATTATGAGGTACTTATGCTTCACTCCAGAATTTGGGATTTGGTATTCTGCTTCCTCCACCCTCTCCCTTTGCGGTTATTTTGATGTCGATTTTGCTGGTTGCCGCATTGAGCGCAAGTCCACTTCTGGGACTTGTCAGTTTATTGGTTCTTCTCTTGTATCGTGGTCTTCTCGCAAGCAGTCTAGTGTCACCCAGTCTACCATGGAGGCTGAGTATGTTGCTGCGACTAGCTGATGTTCCCAATTGCTTTGGATGATGGCTACTTTGCGTGATTTTGGTCTGAGCTTTTCTCATGTTCCTTTGCTTTGTGACAGCACGAGTGCGATTAGCGTTGCTAAGAACCCCGTGCTGCACTCTAAGACCAAACACATGGAAGTGTGTTTTCATTTTCTGCGAGACCACTATGAGAAGGGTGATATCGACCTTCGCCATGTTGATACTCATCATCAGTTGGCTGATATTTTCACCAAGCCTTTGGACCAATCAACTTTTGCTAGGTTGAGAGGTGAGCTTGGTGTGTGTTTCTCCCTTTAGGTGGGGAAACATTTTGGTTCTTGTATCATAAACTGATTTTGTGTTTTTCAATTGGTATCTTTTCTGCATTTCATCTTGCATATTTACATTCAGAGCTTCATGTATGTAATCTTTAGAATGTGACTATGTTCTGTACAGTGTATGCTCTGATGCTTTATGATGATGTTGTAGTTTATGCTCTTTCTGATCACTGATACATGTTGTGAGCTGAGCTATTTTGCGAATGGTGAATTTGATTAATGAACATAAAACTTGAAAATGTTCACCATTGAGATATGCAACTAGCATGTGTAGAATGTGTTGAAATCACTTGTGCTTCTCATATATGCTAGGTTGCTATGTCTCTAGTTCTGAGTCATTCCCTTGCTTGGTATGTTCATATTCTGTTTTAAATTTGAACCAAGCTAAGTAAATTGGAAAGATCAAGATGGGATTGCTTGTCAGCACATCACAGTTTCGAGACTGTTTCTCATTGCACTTTGAGTTAAACTTGAGTTGTGTAGTGTATGACCCAAACTGTTGCTTTAAGCTTCTGATTGCTTCTGCATAGGCTTCGCACAGTTGAAAAGTTAGGCAATGACAAGCTTTCAACCTCTCGCAATCACATGCTGAAATTTAAACTTGTGTAATTTAACTGCTGCAACTCCGATAAAATTTGAATACACAAGTCTATGTTTCATTCTATAGCATGATGATTGAACGTTGCTACGGGCAGTTCACCTTGTATACATGTTTAGCACTTGTTTGACTTCCAGTCTATACATACTTAGTGCTATTTTGATGGTGAATACCTTTTTGGCTAAAACTGCTCACTTTGCTCATATGTTCATATTTCGTATTTCGTGATCAGTTTGGGCCTTTGCTAGCATTCTGTGCTTATTATGGAGTCATCAGATCAGCACTTTGTCGAGCATCTTCATATTCTATCAACTATATTCCTGAAGCTGCTAACTTGCATTTTGACTCATATGCATTTGGAGGGGAGTTCCTTGATAGTGCATTATCAACTAAGGGAGAGAAAATATTGCAAATCATGTACTTTCCGAGTTGAACTAAGGGGGAGAAATTAGATCAACTATGGGGAGATTTCCTGGTTGTGTGCACTATTTGAGGGGGAGTTTGCTCCCTGCTGAGTTTTTGAACTGGTAACAGTTGGTACGGAGCATTTTTGGCAGCTAGTTGTGTTGAGCCTTTGCCTCTTTCTTGAGGGACTAGCGACTTTGCTTTTATGCTCTTCAGTTGGTATCGAGCTTTCTCGCTAGCGGTGTTGTGTGGATACATGGGTGTATGCCGAGTCTCTGAGTGATGAGTGATTGTCAATTGGGATAATGCGCATGTTCTTTGGCTTGTGTTGTGCAGGTGTCGAGCACGGATACAGTGATCGAAGGCAAGGTGAAGGTCAAGTAGAGACGTGTCATGCCGATGGACCGAGAGTGGCGAACGACGGACGTGAGGCTTGGACTGAGGGACCGGTGGCCGGAGGATCAGATGTGGTGACTGACAACCTAGGACAGCGACGAGTGAAGACTTGCGGGTGGACGGGGTGCACGGGCGGTGCATCCCCTCTACGGCTCGGTTTGGTGGTTGAGCCACAGAAAAACCACCGAGTGGATGGTTTCCAGGTTCGGGCCTCAAAACCTAGGCGCTGATGGTTTCTGAGTTTGGGCCACAAAACTCGGGCTGAGGACGGTTTCCAGGTTTGGGCCTCAAAACCTGGGTACTGCGGGTTTGCTGAGTTTGGGCCACAAAACTCAGGCGATGGTCGGCTGGTTTCCTGGTTTGGGCCTCAAAACCGGGGGTTGGCTGTGAAGGCTGGTTTCCCGGTTTGGGCCACAAAACCGGGGGTGCGACGTCCGGGAAAAGGACAAGCAGAGCGGTGGCGGCACGTGGCGGCAATCGATGAGGTTGCGTCGAGGCAACGCTACCAGTTGTGCGGGCGTGGCCGTCGGATCACTACCTACCACGAGTTGGTCC
Source organism: Coix lacryma-jobi var. lacryma-jobi (assembly GCA_009763385.1). Classification (NCBI taxonomy): domain Eukaryota; kingdom Viridiplantae; phylum Streptophyta; class Magnoliopsida; order Poales; family Poaceae; genus Coix; species Coix lacryma-jobi. The sequence continues at coordinate 70,907,179 of CM019831.1, read as the reverse complement.
AGAATAACCCTAGGGTTTAGCTGGTTCGCTCTGTAATTAGTTAGGGGTAGAGTGGGAATTAGAATTAGGATAAGTAGGGGGAGACACCCACCTCCCCATCTATCTCAATCATTTGCTATTTTGCCTTCTAGGTTTTCCTGCTCTCCTCCTCCCCTGCTGTAGCGAACTGAGATCCACAGAGAAGAGAACAATACCTCTGTGACCGTGAGATTTTGAGGAAGTGAGACCGTAATCTCACTGTTGTAGCATGTGGTAGCCACACGGTTGCAAATTCGTGTCTGTGATTTTCGTTTTGTTCGTGTTCTTCGCGGGTTGCTTCTCTCCACGTTTTTCCCGTTGATCGATCTCTCTACTCGGTGGTCTTTTGCAAATCCATTTGAACAGAGATGTTCTAGATCGTGAGGCACTTCTTTCCACCGAAGGAATTCTCCTCTAACCTCACGAGCTAGTAGATCGGTCGATTTTTGTTTCGGGTCAAGTTTTTCTCCCTTCACCCGATTTTCTTCTATTCTTCAATTTGGAGTTAGGTTTGAGCCATGATCTCTTAGAGATAGCTCACTATCCTCCTTGTGACTCCTCTCACCAAGTTTGATCCCCAGAGGATTTGTTTTGGGAGAGATCGAGTTGAATCGGTGGACAAACAGTGCTGCGTCGGGGTGACCGGACGCTAGGGTCGGGGTGACCGGACGCTTGGTCCAGAGTCCGGTCGTTGAATGTGTTCCCTGTGCTCGTTTCATTCCTGACCGGACTCACCGTTTCAAACACGATCGGATGCACAGGTAGCACTGTTCACCGTGGCTACGCTGTGACCGGATGCACTGTTCTTTTGACCGGACGCTCCCTGGTGCAAAGTCCGGTCATGAACAGTGAAGGTTCAGATCGAGTTTTGTTGGACCGGACGCGTCCGATCACACTTGATCGGACGAGTGAGTCCGGTCGGTGTTGAGTTGCATGTTTTCGTCCACAGTTCGTTCGTCTGTTGTCAGTTTTCATCTCCGGCTTTTGCGTTGAGTTTCTAGAGATAAGTAGTGTCTCGCTGTGCTTCTCAGGAGCATCCAGCCTACATCAAGGGTCGTGGACACTACTCGAGCTCTAGATTTGCTCTTGAGGTGTTTCTAGGGACAGTGGCAACAAGTTTCAGAAAGGAAATTTTGGAGCTCCCATTCACCCCCCCTCTGGTCGCTTTCTGCTAGCACCTTCGGTCCTTCAATTGGTATCGGAGCAGGTTAAGGATCTTCCACCTTAGCCGGTTCCAGATCCACAGAAGGCGACATGGATCGCGGGATGGGCAAACCGCCGTTCTTTGATGGGACGAACTATGCGTATTGGAAGATACGCATGTCAGCCAATCTGCAGAGTATTGGTGCTTCCATTTGGGATATTTGCAACTCTGCCGATTACGTGGTCTTGGCTGCTCGTGTCACCCAGCGTCAGATCGATGAGCACGATGCCAATAGCCGAGCTCGTAATGCTCTTTTCTCCTATTTGAGCATGTCCGAGTTTGATCACGTTTCTCACCTCGCTAAGGCTCGGGAGATTTGGGCTACCCTCATGCGCTTCCATGAGGGAACCACTCAAGTCAAAACCCGTTTCTACGAGTCATTCAAGCGAGAGTATGAAAATTTTCGACATATGCCTGGCGAGAGCATAGAGAGTTTATTCGCTCGCTTTCAGGTAATTGTCAACAGGATGAGGGCTAACAAGGAGCTGTTGCCTTTCGATGATCATGAGAGAGCTTTGAAGCTTTTGCACACTCTTGATCGATCGGTGTGGGACTCCAAAGTTCAGGCAATCATCGAATCACCGAACTATGAGACCCTCACATGCGACGAGCTCTTTAGTAAGCTCAAGTCCAGTGAGATTGACGCCATGGCGAGGGCCTCTTATGAAAATCCTTCTGGCCTGTCGATGGCTTTGGTTTCTGGCTCTTCTGCTAACCCCTCTGGAGGCTTTGCACTCTCTTCTCTTCTTTCTGTCATAGAGGAGCAGCTGGAGTTCATGGGGGATGACGAGTTGGCGTTGCTCGCCAACGGGTTCTCGTGGTTTCACAACAACCGCATGAACCGTCGCCGCGGAGGAGGACGCTCGGGATGTTTCGAGTGCGGCGACCCCAACCACTTCATCGCCAATTGCCCAAAGAAGAACAAGCAGACCTTCGGCAAGGCGGATCATGGGCACAAGTACGACTCCAGCAAGCGCAAGGAGAAGTACGTCCCCATGAAGCACAAGCGGAAGGGCGGCTTCGACAAAGAGTACATCAAGATGAAGTACTTAAAGAAGGCCCAGGCTGAGCAGCGTGCGTTCTTCACCACGCTCAGTGACGTCGATGACTCGGATGACGACTCCGCTGCCTCAAGCGATGACGAGTCTGAGAAGAAGAAGAGGATCGAGGACAAGCTGAACGGCCTCTGCTTCTTCGCCGATGATGACGGCTTCTGCACCATGGCCCTCGGCAAGGAGGTCGACGGCGAGCTGGAGGACACCCCTCAGAACGATGACGACGATGACGACACCTCCCAGGTATCTCAGACCCCCGACGAGCTTTCTGCTGAGGTCGAGAACTTACTGCCGCGCTCCTTAGTCAGAATAAGTTGCTTAGGAGTGCTGCTAGAGAGCGCAAGGAGCTTAGGCAGAAGTGGGAGGATACGGTGAAGGAGCTTGAGTTTGCCAAGTCCACCGTAGTCGTGTCTGAGGAGGTTGAGTGCGAGATGTGCACCACACACATGACTGACCTTCTCACTTTGAGAAGCAAGTATGTTGTGTTGGTAGGAGAGGTGGATGTGCGGAAGGCGAGATCTCTGTTGTTGGGTGCGTGCAAGTCCTGTGCGGAGTTGCAATCTGAGTTGGCAGAGAAAAATTCCAAGATTGTGTCTCTTGAAGAGGCCAACTCGGGTAGCACATGTGTGGCTAGGTGTGTTCTTTGTGAGGGTTTGGAGATGGAGATCGCTAATGTGAAGCATGACAAGATGCAAACCGAGGAGGAAAACACATACCTTTGGACCATCTTGTCATGGGTGTCGAGTGGTGAGCCACAGCTCGGGATGATGATCTCCCAATTCAAGCGAGCTGTTGGAGGTCCAGGTGTAGGTTTTGCTCCGGGTGTTGATGTTTCATCTTTCGGCAAGATTGGAGAGTCGAGTGGTCTTAACCCATGGGAGAAGCCCAACTCCACCACTACTCCCAAGCTTACCAAGATTCCACCCAAAGAGCCTCTTAAGCCTAACACCAAGGATGGGGTCTTTGTTGAACCCCCGAGAGCTCCACCCAAGAAACAATCATGGGCTCCTAAACCAAACCACCTCAAGAACAAGCTGGACACCTTGCCACCCATCCAGGAGGAGCTTATGCCACAGAAGGGCAAAGTGATCCATACCCACTACCGTGAGTACGAACAACCCCCTATGAGAGCGGTGAGGTACCGTTGTGAGCACTGTGGGAGAGATGGACACTTGAGTGAGTTCTGCTTTCGGCGCAAGAGAGAGGCGCGCCGTGCAAAGGAGATGAACAACACGGACATGTACCATCCTTTCCATGATGTACATGTGCCGAATGTTCAGAGGCGTGCTGTTAGGCCTAGAGGTCCAGAACCTCAAGTTCCTAGGCCTAGGCAGCAGAGACGACGTGCCCGGCGGGAGCCTGCAGTTGTAAGCTATGGACCCCGTGGCGGTGGCTTTGTTGTAGAGCGTTTTCCCCCACCACATTTTGAGTATCGCGATGGACGCTCCTCCCTTAGCGGACCACGTTTTCCTCAACGTGGTGATCGCTCTTCCCGTAGGCGTGCTAGGAATGGTTTTTCTGCTAACCGTTCTTTTGAGCAGCCGGCCCAACACTGGTATACTCCTTACTTCACTAACCCCAGTGTCGGACCGTATGCTCACCCTATGTCTTTTTATTGATGTAGGTAAAACGATTAGAGAACGTTTGGTTGGTGGATTCCGGTTGCTCAAGGCACATGACCGGAAACGCCAAGTGGTTCTCCAGTCTTAGTCCAGTCGCCGGAAAGGAGTTTATCACCTTCGGCGACAATAGCAAAGGTAGAGTGTTGTCTCATGGGTCGATGCGAGTTAATGAGGACTTTGTGTTGCGTGATGTTGCTCTTGTTTCTAACTTGCATTTTAACCTTCTTTCTATTTCGCAACTCTTTGATGACGACTATGAGATTCGTTTTAAGCCGAATCTCAGTCGTATTTTGGATCCTCAGGGCAATCTTGTTTGTGGGATTTCGCCCTTTGGGAAAGTCTTTCGTGCGGATTTCTCGGAGTCATTTGGAGTTTCTCATTGTCTTTTGGCTGGACCTTCCTCCTCTGATCTTTGGAAGTGGCATATGATGCATCCAGCACAGGCGTGGGGTTGGCCAAGGCCCAACAAATTAAGGTTGCCCGAACCCCAACAGTTCTTATGTACACCCACTCGGGGAAAGGCCCAATCTCCCTAAAAGACTAGTCTGATAGGGGAAGGGTGGCTCTCCCTTTTACGGTGACTTCCTCCTCCCAAGCTAAGCAAGGTGGGATTATTCAGAGGCTCACACGGTCGCCGCCCAACTACAACTGAGCCTCTTGGCCCATCTTTGTTGCGTCTTTGCCAGCGGGTAATAAAGGAGGATGTCCTCAGCATTCTCCCCTTCTTAACAAGGGCCCAGCTCTGATACCAATTGATGAGGGACTGCCCGATCTTCCGTGAGGTAGCGATAGGTTCGATTGGTGGAGAACTCGACGTTGGCGATCCGGCTTCAAATCAGACACGATTCGAACCCTGCAACTGTTACACCACTGCTCCGTTGGTTATCAACCAAGCACAACTTGATTGACCTCGCCAAGAAGGCTAATCCTGCAAGCGAATCAAAGAACACAAGCAAGAAGGTAAAAACACACAATCTGAAATTGCAAATATGAATCTCACGAATTTATATGGAGGGTTCAAGAACTCGGTTCCAAAGGACTAATCGACACAGTGGAGGAGATCAAGAACGGGGGCCCTGGATCACTGTAAAAGGATTCGACACCACAGTTACAATGAACGATTCAGTTTCTCGACGGAAAACTAAACTCTAAACAAAACCCAAGACCTAACGACAATGATGGCGGCTAATTATAGGGTTTGGGACGTCATCTACGCTGGACGCGCCCCCTAATGGGCTCTAAGACGATACACGGCCCAACGGACCAAAATACGGTGACGCAGCACCCTGGCAGATTCTGGACGCTGACTTGTTTCGACGATTCCCATTGACTCTGATGTATTTTGACGTGATTCCAAAGCCATTGGTTAGCTTATGAAATTATCTTTCCAAGCATATCTGGTTTGTCGAAAACGGAATCCGTATGCGTCCGGAGCGTTGAATTTACCCGGGGCTGCTCCTGGATTCCGAGGGTGACGTGGTAGCTGAGTTGCAGACGGATTGCAACTTGGGGAAGACCATAGCGTCGGTGTGTCCAGCGTGGCGATGTCCTCATCATCCTCCCCTTCTTGAATTGGAGTCGTCCTCGACTCCATCTTGGCGATGTCCTCATCAGCATAGGAGACTAGGACATTTGAGCTTCGACTTGCTTGCAAGACAGTTCACTTGGCCTAATCCGAGGATTGCCCAAGTTGTGCATGGAGAAGGATCTTGTTTGCCATTCTTGTAGACATGGGAAGATGGTTGCCGCTCCCCACCATCCAGTGACTCAGGTCATGACTAAGCGCCCTGGAGACCTTTTGCACATGGACCTTGTTGGTCCGGCTCGGGTGAGCTCGGTTGGGGGGAAGTGGTATGTGCTTGTTGTTGTTGATGACTTTTCGAGATATTCGTGGGTTTTCTTTTTAGCTGAGAAAACTGAGACTTTTTCTTTTGCTCGCAATCTGATTTTGCGTCTTCAGAATGAGTTCCCTTTGAACTCAATGCGAGCTATTAGAAGTGATAATGGTTCCGAGTTCAAAAACTCAGATTTTGAGAAGTTTTGTAACTCTTTGGGATTAGAGCATCAGTTTTCTTCCCCCTACACACCGCCTCAGAATGGTGTTGTAGAAAGGAAGAATCGGACCCTTGTAGAGATGGCCAGGACGATGCTCGATGGGCATAGGACTCCTAGGCGATATTGGGCCGAAGCTATGAGCACTGCATGCTACATTTCCAATCGCATTTTTCTCCGAGCTTTCTTGAAAAAGACTTCTTATGAGTTGTGTTTTGGAAAACAGCCCAAAGTGAGTTATTTTAGAGTTTTCGGTTGCCATTGTTTTATACTCAAAAAGGGCAACTTCGACAAGTTTGAGTCTCGTTCTTCTGACGGTGTATTTTTGGGTTATGGCACTCACACTCGAGCTTATCGTGTACTTAACCTTGATACTAACCGAGTCATGGAGACATCCGATGTCACCTTCGACGAGACCATGGTTTGTCCTTCTTCTCGTTTTGAGCGTGCAGGTGATCATGAGATTGGCGAACATCTTTTTGATGATGAGGAAGAGGGTGCTGAAGGGATGGATGACTCAGCACCTCCTCCACCTGTTGTGCCGCAAAGAGTGGCTTCTACTACGACTCACGGCCCTGATCCCTCTTCTTCGACTTGGGGGCTGTGGGATCTGCCACCTCGAGCGGTACCTTTTGTACCCGAGGAGGCACCAGCTGTTGTTGAGGGGGAGGCCACTTCGGCAAGGGAGGCGTCACGACACATTCAGCGCCAACACCCGCCTCAGCAGATGATCGGTAGCATCGGCAAACGTGTCACTCGGTCAAGGTCACAACAAATCTCACTTTGCTCATTCTGCATTTGTTGCTGATTTTGAACCCCGAGATGTTGGACACGCTTTGACAGATCCAGATTGGGTCAATGCCATGCATGAGGAGTTAGAAAATTTTGAAAGAAATCAGGTTTGGGTTCTAGTTTCTCCTCCCTCTAAGTGTCACCCAATTGGGACAAAATGGGTTTTCAAAAACAAACAAGGAGAAGATGGCCATGTAGTGAGAAACAAGGCCAGACTTGTAGCCCAGGGGTATAGTCAGAAGGAAGGGATAGACTATGAGGAGACTTTTGCTCCTGTAGCTCGTTTAGAGGCTATTAGGATACTCTTGGCTTTTGTTGCATCCAAAGGATTTAAACTTTTTCAAATGGATGTCAAGAGTGCCTTCTTAAACGGCTACATAGAAGAGGAAGTGTATGTGAGACAACCCCCCGGTTTCGAAAATCTCAAGTTTCCAAACCATGTTTTTAAACTTCACAAAGCTTTGTATGGTTTGAAACAAGCCCCTAGAGCCTGGTATGATAGGTTGAAAACCTTTTTGCTTGCTAAGGGTTTTAAAATGGCATGTGTGGATAAAACGCTCTTTCTCCTCAAGCAAGGCACTGATACTCTCTTGGTCCAAATTTACGTGGATGATATCATTTTCGGTGGTTCTTGTCATGCTTTGGTTGCCAAGTTTGTAGATACTATGAGCAGGGAATTTGAGATGAGCATGATGGGCGAGTTGACGTTTTTCCTCGGGTTGCAAATCAAGCAATCTCGAGAGGGAACGTTTGTGCACCAGGGTAAGTATAACAAGGATATCTTGAAGAAATTCGATACGGGTGAGGCCAAGCCTCTTCCAACACCCATGTCAACCACGACGGCCCTAGATGCGGACAAGGAGGGAGAAGCAGTGGACCAGAAGGAGTACCGGAGTATGATCGGGTCGCTGCTGTACCTGACGGCGACACGCCCGGACATTTAGTTTGCGGTGTGTCTTTGCGCGCAATTTCAGTCGTCGCCGCGCACCTCTCACCGTCGGGCGGTCAAGCGCATCATGAGGTACTTATTCTTCATTCCTGAGTTTGGGATTTTGGTATTCTGCTTCCTCCACCCTCTCCCTTTGTGGTTATTCCGATGCTGATTTTGCTGGTTGCGGCATTGAGCGCAAGTCCACTTCTAGGACTTGCCAGTTTATTGGTTCTTCTCTTGTATCGTGGTCTTCTCGCAAGCAGTCTAGTGTCGCCCAGTCTACCACGAAGGCTGAGTATGTTGCTGCGGCTAGCTACTGTTCCCAGTAGCTTTGGATGATGGCCACTTTGCGTGATTTTGGTCTGAGTTTTTCTCGTGTTCCTTTGCTTTGTGACAACACGAGTGCTATTAGCGTTGCTAAGAACCCCGTGCTGCACTCTAAGACCAAACACATTGATTTGCGCTTTCATTTTCTGCGAGACCACTATGAGAAGGGTGATATCGACCTTCGCCATGTCGATACTCATCATCAGTTGGCTGATATTTTCACCAAGCCTTTGGACCAATCAACTTTTGCTAGGTTGAGAGGTGAGCTTGGTGTGTGTTTCCCCTTTTAGATGCGGGAAACATTTTGACACTTGTACTATAAAATGACTTTATGTTTTCCAGTCAGTTTCTTCATGCATCTTTGCATTTCATCTTGCATATTTACATTCAGAGCTTCCTGTATATAATTTGTAGAATGTAACTATGCTCTGTATAGTATTTGCTCTAATGCTTTATAATGATGTTGTAGCTTATGCTCTTTGTGATCACTGTTACATGTTGTGAGCAGAGCTATTTTATGAATGGTGAATCTGATTAATGATCATAAAACTTGAAAATGTTCACCATTGAGATATGCAACTAGCGTGTGTAGAATGTGTTGAAATCACTTGTGCTCTTCATATATGCTAGGTTGCTATGTCTCTAGTGTTGAGTCATTCACTTGCTTGGTATGTTCATATTCTGTTTTAAAATCTGAACCAAGTTAAGTGAATTGGAAAGATCGAGATGGGATTGCTTGTCACCACATCACAGTTTCGAGACTGTTTCTCATTGCACTTTGAGTTAAACTTGAGCTGTGAAGTGTATGACCGAAACTGTTGCTTTAAGCTTCTGATTGCTTCTGCATAGGCTTTGCACAGTTGAAAAGTTAGGCAATGACAAGTTTTCAACCTCTCGCAATCGCATGCTGAAATTTAAACTTGTGTAATTTAACCGCTGCAACTCCGATAAAATTGATACACAAATCTATGTTTCATTCTATAGCATGATGATTGAACTGTGCTAGGGGTAGTTCACCTTGTATACATGTTTAGCACTTGTTTGACTTCCTGTCTATACATGTTTTGTGCTATTTTGATGGTGAATACCTTTTCGGCTGAAAACTGCTCATTTTTGCTCTCATGTTCGTATTTCGTATCTGGTGATCAGTTTGAGCCCTTGCTAGCTTCTTATGGATGTTGTTGAGTCATCGGATCAGAACTGTGTAGAGCATCTTTGTACTCTCTTGATTATATTCCTGAAGCTGCTAACTTGCACTTTAACTCATATGCATCTTTGGAGGGAGATTTTCTGTCAAGGGGGAGAAATTTGAGTGCTTGTGCACATTTGCTTGCTGGTGCATTTTCAACTAAGGGGGAGAAAATTTTGACAAATCATGTGAGCTCCCTGGGTTGTGTGCACTAGTTGAGGGGGAGTTTGCTAGTTGTGTTGAGCCTTTGCCTCTTTCTTGAGGGACTAGCAAACATTTTCAGCTCTTCAATTGGTTTTCACCTCTTCAATTGGTATCGAACACTTTTGGTTTTTGAGTTGGTAACAGTTGGTATCGAGCTTCCTCGCTAGCGGTGTTGAGCCTGTTCTGCCTCTTCTTGAGGGCTAGCTCTGTTTTGCTTGAATTTCAGTTGATCTTTCAATTGGTATCAAGTTTTCTTGCCAGCGGTGTTGAGCCTGTTCTATCTCTTCTTGAGGGCTAGCTTTGCTTTGCTTGGTTGCGTCGAGCAGTTGCTCATGTCTTTGGGAACCAAGCTGTTTTGCTCTTTCCACTTGACCTTCTTCGACTTTGCTATGCTTTTGGGTCATTTGGTTGAGTTCTCTCTCTTTCTTCCTTCCTTCTTCTACTCCATTATGATTTGTGTTGGTAGTTGACAATGCACTCATCAAGGGGGAGATTGCAGATACATGGGTGTATGCCGAGTCTCTGAGTGATGAGTGATTATCAACTGGGATAATGCGCATGTTATTTGGCTTGAGTTGTGCAGGTGACGAGCACGGATACAGTGATCGAAGGCAAGGTGAAGGTCAAGTAGAGACGTGCCGTGCCGATGGACCGAGAGTGGTGAAGGGCGGACATGAGGCTTGGACTGAGGGACCGGTGGCCTGAGGATTAGCTGTGGTGGCTGATAGCCTGGGACATTGACGAGCGAAGACTTGCGGGTGGATGGGGTGCACGAGCGGTGCATCCCTTCTACGGCTCGGTTTGGTGGTTGAGCCACAGAAAAAACCACTGAGTGGACGGTTTCTAGGTTTGGGCCTCAAAACCTGGGCGCTGATGGTTTCCGAGTTTGGGCCACAAAACTCGGGCTAAGGACGGTTTCCAGGTTTGGGCTTCAAAACCTGGGTGCTGCGAGTTTGTTGAGTTTGGGCCACAAAACTCAGGCGATGGTCGTCTGGTTTCCCGGTTTGGGCCTCAAAACCGGGGGTTGGCTGTGAAGGCTGGTTTCCCGGTTTGGGCCACAAAACCGGGGGTGCGACGTCCGGGAAAAGGACAAGCAGAGCGGTGGCGGCACGTGGCGGCAATCGGTGAGGTTGCGTGAAGGCAACGATACCAGTTGTGCGGGTGTGGCCGTCGGATCACCACCTACCATGAGTTGATCCAGAATAACCCTAGGGTTTAGCTGGTTTGCTCTGTAATTAGTTAGGGGGTAGAGTGGGAATTAGAATTAGGATAAGTAGGGGGAGACACCCACCTCCCCATCTATCTCAGTCATTTGCTATTTTGCCTTCTAGGTTTTCCTGCTCTCCTCCTCCCCTGCTGTAGCGAATTGAGATCCACAGAGAAGAGAACAATACCTCTGTGACCATGAGATTTTGAGGAAGTGAGACCGTAATCTCACTGTTGTAGCGTGTGGTAGCCACACGGTTGCAAATTCGTGTCTATGATTCGCGTTTTGTTCGTGTTCTTCGCGGGTTGCTTCTCTCCACGTTTTTCCCGTTGATCGATCTCTCTACTCGGTGCATCTTTTGCAAATCCGTTTGAACAGAGATGTTCTAGATCGCGAGGCACTTCTTTCCACCGAAGGAATTCTCCTCTAACCTCACGAGCTAGTAGATCGGTCGATTTTTGTTTCGGGACAAGTTTTTCTCCCTTCACCCGATTTTCTTCGATTCATCGATTTGAAGTTAGGATCGAGCCATGATCTCTTAGAGATAGCTCACTATCCTCCTTGTGACTCCTCTCACCAAGTTTGATCCCTAGAGGATTTGTTTTGGGAGAGATCGAGTTGAATCGGTGGACAAACAGTGCTGCGTCGGGGTGACCGGACGCTAGGGTCGGGGTGACCGGACGCTTGGTCCAGAGTCCGGTCGTTGAATGTGTTCCCTGTGCTCGTTTCGTTCCTGACCGGACTCACCATTTCAAACATGACCGGACACACAGGTAGCACTGTTCACCGTGGCTACGCTGTGACCGGATGCACTGTTCTTTTGACCGGATGCTCCCTGGTGCAGAGTCCGGTCACGAATAGTGAAGGTTCAGATCGAGTTTTGTTGGACCGGACGCGTTCGATCACACTTGACTGGACGCACCAGTGAGTCCGGTCGGTGTTGAGTTGCACGTTTTCGTCCGCAGTTCGTTCGTCTATTGTCAGTTTTCGTCTCCGGCTTTTGCGTTGTGTTTCTAGAGATAAGTAGTGTCTCGCTGTGCTTCTCAAAAGCATCCACCCTACATCAAGGGTCGTGGACACTACTCGAGCTCTAGATTTGCTCTTGGGGTGTTTCTAGGGATAGTGGCAACAAGTTTCGGAAAGGAAATTTTGGAGCTCCCATTCACCCCCCCCTCTGGTCGCTTTCTGCTAGCACCTTCAGTCCTTCATGTTGAGCCCCTTTTGCCTCTTCTTGAGGGCTAGCTCTGTTTTGCTTGAATTTCAGTTGATCCTTCAATTGGTATCGAGCTTTCTTGCTAGCGGTGTTGAGCCTATTCTACCTCTTCTTGAGGGCTAGCTTTGCTTTGCTTGGTTGCGTCGAGCCGTTGCCCATGTCTTTGGGGACCAAGTTGTCTTGCTCTTTCCACTTGACCTTCTTCGGCTTTGTTATGCTTTTGGGTCATTTGGTCGAGTTCTCTCTCCTTCTTCCTCCCTTCCTCTATTTCATTATGATTTGTGTTGGTAGTTGACAATGCACTCATCAAGGGGGAGATTGCGGATACATGGGTGTATGCCGAGTCTCTGAGTGATGAGTGATTGTCAACTGGGATAATGCGCATGTTCTTTGGCTTGTGTTGTGTAGGTGTCGAGCACGGATATAGTGATCAAAGGCAAGGTGAAGGTCAAGTAGAAACGTGCCGTGCCGATGGACCGAGAGTGGTGAAGGGCGGACGTGAGGCTTGGACCGAGGGACCGGTGGCCTGAGGATCAGCTGTGGTGGCTGACAGCCTGGGACAGCAACGAGCGAAGACTTGTGGGGACGGTGTTGCTTGGGTCGAGGACCTGGGGACACGTGTCGGTGGACGGGGTGCACGGGTGGTGCATCCCTTCTACGGCTCGGTTTGGTGGTCGAGCCACAGAAAAACCACTGAGTGGACGGTTTCCAGGTTTGGGCCTTAAAACCTGGGCGCTGATGGTTTCCGAGTTTGGGCCACAAAACTTAGGCTGAGGACGGTTTCCAGGTTTGGGCCTCAAAACCTGGGCGCTGTGGGTTTGAGTTTGGGCCACAAAACTCAGGCGATGGATGGCTGGTTTCTCGGTTTGGACCTCAAAACCGGGGGATGGCTGTGAAGGCTGGTTTCCTGGTTTGGGCCACAAAACCGGGGGCGAAGTCCGGGAAAAGGACAAGCAGAGCGGTGACGGCACGTGGCGGCAATCGGTGAGGTTGCGTCGAGGCAACACTACCAGTTGTGCGGACGTGGCCGTCGGATCACCACCTACCATGAGTTGGTCCAGAATAACCCTAGGGTTTAGCTGGTTCGCTTTGTAATTAGTTAGGGGTAGAGTGGGAATTAGAATTAGGATAAGTAGAGGGAGACACCCACCTCCCATCCTATCTCAGTCATTTTGCTCTTTGCCTTCTAGGTTTTCCTGCTCTCCCAATCCCCTGCTATAGCAACTGAGATCCGCAGAGAACCATACCTCTGTGTACTGGAGATTTTGAGGAAGTGAGACCATAATCTCACTGTTGTAGCGTGTGGTAGCCACACGGTTCCAATTTCATGGCTGTGATTCGTGTTTTGTTCTTGTTCATCGCGGGTTGCTTTTCTCCACGATTTTCCTGTTGATCGATTTCTTCACTCAATGCGTCTTTTGTGATTCCCTTTGAACTGAGTTGTTCTAGGTCGTGAGGTACATCTTTCTACTGAAGGAATTCTTCCTTAACCTCACGAGCTAGTAGATCGATCGATTTTCGTTTTGGATCAAGTTTTGCTCCTTTTGCCCCGATTTCTTCTGATTCACCGATTGGGAGTTAGGTTTGAGCCATGATCTCTTTGGGATAGCTCACTAATCTCCTAGGAACTCCTCATACCAAGTCTAAGCCCTAGAGCTTTTGATTCAGAGGAGATCGAGTGAATTTCACGGAAGAACTGTGCTGAATCGGGACCTTCAGACGCTCTGTTCGTGAGCATCGGACGCTGAGTTCATATCATCGGAGCATCCGTTGCCACGTGTCATCTGACAGCAATTTTAAAGAAGCATCGGACGCTGACCATCGGAGCATCTATTGCCATAGGACGCATCGGGGGTCTAGCATCGGATGCTAGGGCTCCACTGTAGCTAGCATCCGATGCCAGTCGAGAAAGGTCCCAGACTTGCTGTTTCTGCATCGGAAGCTTCCGACGCCTGACCATCTAAAGCTGTCAGCATCCGATGTTGGTGTTTCTGCGCTGTTTCGTCCGCAGTTTGTTCATCCATTGACGGTTTTGGTTTCTGTCTTTTGTGTTGGGTTTCTAGAGTTGTATAGTGTCTCGCTGTGCTTCTTGGAAGCATCCACCCTATCTCAAGGGTCGTGGACACTTGCAAGCTCTAGGATTTGCTTCTTGGGGTTGATTCTCGGGACAGTGGCGACAAGTTTCTGAAAAGAAATTTGAAGCTCCCATTCACCCCCCCTCTAGTTGCTTTCTGGTTGCACTCTCGGTCCTTCAAACCGTATCTGAAGGTAAGTCTATAACTAAGCACCACGCCTAATTATATTCTAACTATCTCGATCCTGGCCTAGAATAGAGACACCCTTGCGGACGTCTGAGCAAATACTTGACTTAATAAGATAAACACTAAACTAACTAAGCAACCTATTGGCAAAGATCAAACACTAAGCACACTAGAGATTAACTACTATGGCTAAGTGAATTGAAATGTAGGATAGCTAGGTACTCAAGCAATCAATCAAGTATACTACTCAATACTGGTAAATAGAATAAAGTAATACTTGAAATGATGAACTAGAATATAGTAAAGTGCTTGAGTTACAAGAGCAAAACCTGAACTGGAGATGAATGAAGACTCTTCCCAACTCCAGGACCGATTACTCGCACGCTTCTACTCTTGAGCTAAGCCTTGAGCAGTGCTTCCGTGAGGGCAATGAGGCAAGGATGTCTTGCTCTACTAGCTACCTACTTGCCTAAGCTTGGCTAAATCCTAAGCTATTAGCCTTGCTTTCCTTTTTGCTTCTTCTTGCTTTCCTTGCTTCAAATGAAGTGACGCCTCCAGGGGGTATTTAAAGCCCAAGTGAGTGAGGGGGGTACTTATAGGGGGCAGCCAACCGACCTAGGGCAAACCCTAGTGGCGGGCGCCAGCCCTAGGTGGCGGCCGCCACCCTCCTGGCCCTTGGATGCACCGTCATTGATCCTACGGTCTCCAGGGACTCCTCCAAGGCGGTTCCAAGGTCGGTTGCATGTCCAGATAACCGTCGTTAGGTCATGATCCACGTGACATCTCTTCTTAGCCCTCCGATGCCACCGACCTAGTGACCAAGGGCTAAGATTTGGCCCTGGGGTGGTCACACGGATCAGTGACGTGGCAGGGGAGAGTTTGGGCCTCTCCTTTGTGGCGGGCGCCACCTAGGGGTGGCGGGCGCCACACCACTAGGGCCCAAATGGGCCCTGGTGAGTGGGCTCGGCCCCTGGTGGGTCTATTCTCCAAATTTGGTCGAAATCCTACATTCAAATAAAAATCTATAGACATGTGGAATTTGGTTAGTTTGAAACCTATTTGACTACTTTTCATGCCTTTTTGGTGAATTTTTGGGTAAAATGTTGATGGTAAAACAGGTGTTTAAGGACCATCAACAAGCTCCCCCAAGCTAACCTGTTGCTCGTCCTCGAGCAACAATGCGGTTTAAGCATTGAGCATGAAATAGATAGCAACTTAAGATGTATACAAGTGCATATTGTATAGTGAGAAATAACTTAGTGTATATCATTAATCATAGCAATGTGGGGCTTATAGCTTTTCACTTCAAACATGCAAGAGTGAAATAAAGCAGTAGATAGGAAACTTTTATCTTGCTTAGGTTTGACTACGATTCTGTCTAGAGGTTTTTTAAGGTTTTCAAAAGATAAAAACTTGCTTAAGTCCTCCAAGATTCACTCAATCACTCAATGGTGTTTAAATCCTCACTTAGGCCAAAATGTAGCCTCTCCTATTTCTAAAGAATGATATGTGGAGTTATAGGTAGGCTTAGAATCATGAGCAAATTGCATAATGTTTATTGCTAAGCTAGCCACTCAGATCATAAGTAGGAGCAAATCATAAATATTGATCAAGATGTGCATGTGTGGTTATGTGGAAGTGTATAGAGAGATATTTCATAATCCTTCCTAGTTAATTTATGGGGTCTAGAGCTAATGATAACCATTTTTTTTACTCGATACAAGGTGAGTAGACAAAAATGTGTCCTCACATTTTCTTAGGACATAGTCCTCTCTTGAGCTACTTTGCTCACCTCTCTCTTTTTTTTATCTCTCTCTTTTTTTAGGTCTAGATTTCCCAAATTGTTTATAATAAAGGATTTAAGAAATGAAAAGGGGGAAGAGAGAGAAATGCTTATTCCCAGTGTAGGAATAGCATAAGGCTAGCAATGGAACGTTTGGTAAGGTATTGCATATCTCCAGTGTAGAGAATGAGCAATTTATTTTGTGGTTGCAAACTTCCAAAGTGGAGAGTAAGCAATTTATGGTGGGTGTGTGTATCTTGATCAAAAGAAATGATAAGCTTCTCTACTAAGATCTATGAGGTCTAACAAAGCTCAATACAAACAAAGCTCTTTGTGGTTTTGACTAACAAATATTTGGCTAGTGGTGGGATGGGATAAAATCCAGGAGGAACTTTTAGCAAGGTTTTCATGATTTTTAAAAGAAATCGTCCAGATTAGGTTCTAATTTCACCTTAGCAAGTTTAAAGAATTACTCCATTTCTAACTAACTTTATTCACTAAGCATGATTTTAGTTAAAACATGTGCAACCCACAAAAGCTACAACTTAGATAAAACTAGTTATTCAAACCATAACAATATCATTTGCATGGCATATTTTATTTCTTATTCAGGTTCCAACATTTTTAAGCAGATTTTATTATTTTTATTCATGGGATAATTACTTAGACAAGTATTCAAATTTTTTCAAAAGATACAGAATTTAAGAACCGATCATAAAGAGTAAGGTTGAAACATACCTTATTGGCGCGAGGATCTCCCCCAAGCTGGCTTCTTGCTTGGTGAAGGGTCTTCATCTTTCTCGGTCGGAGCTCTTGTTCTTATTTTATTAAAAAGGAAACTATCTGATGTTGTGAAAAAGGGAAACTATCCTATTATGATATTTTATTATTCTAGCTAAGTTAACATATACTTTTGCATATAACTAATGATAACTGATTTTTTTAGTTACATGCATGACATATGTTATTTATTTGAAAAAGGGAAATTTGAAGGGAAATTTAAAAGTAAATCCATACCTTAGATCCATGGAATTTCATCCTTATTGGGTGGATCTTCTTCCTTGGGTGCTTGTTCTTTAAGTACTTCATCGGGTTCTTCTTCTTTTGGCACCTCTCCTTTGTTATGTGAATTACACAACTCAGGAGAAGGTGGTTCTTTCTTTCTGTTCCACCTTATTCTTAGGCGCCTCTTCTTGGTACGAACGGGTTTTGCTTCCTGCATGTTAGTGGCATATGCGGGACCACAGAAAAAGGAGAATATTTACTTCCTCCATCCTAATGTCATTTGCATTTGACCACTCCCCACATATATGCAAGCATCAACAGTGTTCAAGAAAGGTCTACCTAAGATTAGAGGCACATCATTCCTATTTCCCATATCTAGTATTATGAAATTGTAAGTGCAATCAAGCCCTAATTGTGGGTTTTGGTGATAATGACCACACGATTGGAGAACTAATGAGATTCATGAAGTTGATAGGCAGGTTATGATAAGAAAGGATGGTGTATGTACGTTGGTGGACCCCCCATACTACATTTCATCGGATCCGGACTCAAAGTGATATATCAAGCTTTTTCATTTGAATTTGAGTTATAGGAATGCCGTACTATCAAGGGGGAATGCAAATACATTGCTATGGCTGAATGACATGTGCTCAAACCAACCCAAGCCATCCATGTTTCAAACCAAAGACAGCTGCACTGAATTCCAATCCAACCCTGTCTGATTGGTAGGCGCGGTAGTGCCGCTCTTGTCGCGGCAGTGCCGGGCCGCGGCACTGCCGGGCTTCGGCCGGCACTGCCGCGACTTATTGTAACCGTTGGCACGGAGGAGATATTTACTCCATCTCCCTGCCACCCCAACGGTTATCCACGACCAAAACTCGTCACCTACCTCCAGACAAGTTTCTCTCTTCCTCATTGAAGGCTCTCAACTCCCCTCTCTCCAATCCTTCGATTTCCATTGATTCCAAGTGATTGAGAGGCTTAAACCTTCATCAAAGAGAAGCCCTAGCTGAGATCTACTTCCTAGAGCACTTGATTTGAGCCATAGCCGGTGGATTTGCTTCTATTACTCTTGGGTTCATGGAACCCTGGCCGGCTAGGCGTCACCCTAGAGCCTTGCCAACTTGTGTGGCGGCCTAGGGAGGTTTGTAATCGATTGTTCAGCTAGTATTATTACCCCTCACCTCAAGGATTTGGTTCCTTGACTTGAGAACGAGGTAGAGTTGCAAAGCTCATGACCTAAGTGGTCAACCTCAACAACGTGGAGGTAGGCAAGCCTTGGTGGCGAGCTGAACCACGGGATAAATCACTTGTCTCTTGTGCTTGCTTAGTTTCATTCTTCATATTCATGAACTTGCGATAGATTCTAGGGTTTGGCCCGATCTACTTTATTCCTCTTATTTGGCTTGGAGTAGTTGGTTCTGCTGGTTCATAGAACTTGTTGTAGCATTTCTATTCATATAGAATCAGTTAGTTGTGGCTGGATTTCGAATTGCAGCTTCTGGTCTCACACTGCGCGGCAGTACCGCGCTGGGGCCGACAGTGCCGGGCAGCGGCAGTGCCGGGCACAGAGCGGTAGTGCCGGACTTATCTAATTAAGTTTTGAGCTATGATTTTTGATAGGCCTATTCACCCCCCCCTCTAGGCCACACAGGTCCTTACAAGTGGTATCAGAGCCTGGTCTCTCAGCAGCACTTCACCGTGCGAGAGAATGGCCACCGGCGGAGGAACGGGTAACGTTAGCGTTGTGCAACCCACACCTGAAGTGGAAATGCACACCGCTAGCAGCAATGAAAGTCTCTCCACAGCAAGTGAGAAGGCACCTCCTCAAATGGGTGTGTTGGCCGGAGAGCTCGCAAGAAGAAAGGAGGAAAGAAGATTGAGAAGAGAAGCTAGAGCCAAAGCAAGAGAAGATGCAGCAGCTCTCAAAGCAAAAGAAGAAAAGGCTCAAAGAAAAGAAGAGAGAAGGATTAGAAGAGAAGAAAGAGCCAAGAGAAGAGAAGAAAAGAAGGAGGAAGAGCTCCAAGCAAAGAAGAGTGTGAACTTGAGTGATGACTCAAGTAGCACCGAAGATGGAGATGATCACTTCTCCTACACACATAAGGACAACAAGAAGAAGGAGGAGATGAAGAAGTCATATAAAGAAGTATCCTTTAACTATTCTTCTATGACTAACCATGACTCTAGGCCTCTCATCAATGTGCCCGCGGGCAAGTTACCTCGTTTCGACAGGACTAACTTTGCCAAGTGGAAGCACATTATGAAGACCTATCTTATTGGTCTCCATCCAGGTATTTGGGAGATAGTGCACAATGGACTTGAAGCACCGGTTGATCCAAAGAGCCCCACTCAAGATGAATTCCGCAACATTCATCTCAATGCCCAAGCCACTAGTGTGTTGCTTAGTGCCTTGGATGGTGATGAGTACAACAAGGTCATGGGAGTTGAGGTTGCAAAGGAGATTTGGGACACATTGCATATAGCTCATGAAGGGGTTGACAAAGTGAGGCAATCCAAGATTGTCTTGTTGATGGCTAAGCTCAACCGGTTTGTGATTTGTGATGGTGAAGGTCCTCAAGAGATGTTTGATAGATTGATGGTGATTGTTGGTAAGATTAGAGTGCTAGGTGGAAATGAAATCAATGATCACAAGGTTGTGAAGATCATGTTAGAGGCATACTCACCTAGAAATGAGACCGTAGTGACATTGATTAGGGACAAGAAGAAGTTTGAGCAATTCACACCTAGTGATGTGCTTGGAAGGATTATCACATTTGATATGCAAAGAGAAGAGGCAAATGAGAGAAGGAAGCTTGGAGAGTTGCAAGCTAGGCTAGATGGGATGAAGATCAAGGATGTGGCACTTAAGGCTAGCAAGCCATCAAGGCAAGCAACATCAAGCAAGACAAAATCAAGCAAGCAAGCCTCTACAAGCAAGCCCAAGCAACAAAAGAAGAAAACTGAAGTGGAGGACAGCACATCATCATCTTGTGGAAGTGAAAGTGATGGTGAAGAATTTGAAGAAATTGGTGATATAGCTCTTTTCATGAGAAGATACCGCAAGGGGCTCAAGAAGGAAGGTTACAAGTTTGTAAAGAGAAGGTTTCCAAACAAGAAGAAAAGAACTTGCTACAATTGTGGAAGCACCGACCATTTCATAGCACATTGTCCACATGAGAAGAAGGACAACTTCAACAAGGGCAAGAAAGATGACAAAGGCACTTACAAGAAACACAACAAGAGATACATGGGAGAAGCTCACATTGGACATGAATGGGATTCAACCGCACAAACCTCAAGTGAAGAAGATGAGAAGATAGCAACAATAGCATTTCAAAAGTCATCTCCTTCACAAAGACTATTCAACAACTTGTCCGATGATGATGATTGCAACTCCCACACTTGTCTCATGGCCAAGAAAGAGAAGGTGAAAAACGCTCACACTTCTAAAACCTCTCTTCCACCTAGTGACATCTCTAGTAGTGAACTTAGTGATTCCTCTAGTAATGATGATTCTAGTGATGAAGAGATAAACATGATAACTAAAAGGTTGGATAAGAAAACCAAACTCTTTATCACTAAACTAATGGAGGAACTAGAATGTGTACAAGCCGAGCTAGCAATAA
Source organism: Coix lacryma-jobi var. lacryma-jobi (assembly GCA_009763385.1). Classification (NCBI taxonomy): domain Eukaryota; kingdom Viridiplantae; phylum Streptophyta; class Magnoliopsida; order Poales; family Poaceae; genus Coix; species Coix lacryma-jobi. The sequence goes on along the minus strand of CM019831.1, from coordinate 70,886,690 downwards.
GTGAGGATGCTCTCATCAAACAAGAGGACCTCTACATTGCTTGCAAGGAAGCTCTTGCATTAGAGAGAAGTGAGTTGGACGTCTTGCACGAGGCCTTGGCCAAAGAGCAAGATGAACATGCTTCCCTAAGGAAGGCCCATATTGCACTCAAGGAAAAGTATTGTGGCTTAGATGAAAAGCACAAAGAACTTGAGTTGCAATATAATCTTCTTTGGGAAAGCAACTCAACTCTTCCTAAAGCAAATGTCACCTCTATTCCCTCCACTAGTGAAGGTTGTGGAAAATGCTATAATGTTGATTTAAATATCTATTCCACTAACCTTGTGAACATGGAGGCCATGAGAAAGGAGATAGCAAGATTGACAAATATCATTGCAAATGGTTGTGTCAAGTCTACCACAAGTGCTAATGAGAAGACTCAAGAGAAGAGCAAGCCCAAGTTCAAGAATGGACGGCGTCCTTCCATAAAAGATGGGTTGGGGCACGAAAAAGGAGCCAAGACTAATGGAAGAAGGACAGTGAATGGCTATGAGTGTGTGAGGTTTGAGAAGAAGGGTCAGATTGGTACAGTTCAGCCTGCACAGACCGCGGCAGTGCCACGCCAGAAGGCGGCAGTGCCGGACCCCGGCAGTGCCGCCCCCAGGCCGGCAGTGCCGCGCCCCAAGAAAGGGAAGGCTACCAGTTTGCCTTCTGCTCAGTCTCACACACAGCACAAGCAGGTACCCAACCCAAAGCAAGAATCTCAGAAACCAAAGGAATCTATTTGGGTGACCAAGAACAAGTTTGCACATCAACCCAAGATAGAAGCCCCAAGGAAGAGCATGTCATCTTGTTACATTTTAGGACACAACAACAGTGGTAAAGTTGTTGCAAAGTATGTTGGTGATAACAAGAGGACAGCCGACAAGTGCATTTGGGTTCCTAAGATACTTGTGACTAACTTGCAAGGCCCCAATATTATTCCTCTTATTTGGCCCTAAACCCTAAACCCTAAACCCCTAAACCCTAAACCCTAGGGTTTGGCCCGATCTACTTTATTCCTCTTATTTGGCTTGGAGTAGTTGGTTCTACTGGTTCATAGAACTTGTTGTAGCATTTCTATTCATATAGAATCAGTTAGTTGTGGCTGGATTTCGAATTGCAGCTTCTGGTCTCACACTGCGCGGCAGTACCGCGCTGGGGCCGGCAGTGCCGGGCAGCGGCAGTGCCGGGCACAGAGCGGTAGTGCCGGGCTTATCTAATTAAGTTTTGAGCTGTGATTTTTGACAGGCCTATTCACCCCCCCTCTAGGCCACACAGGTCCTTACAGAAATCAGCAGGAACATATGATCCTCTAATATGAACAGGTAAATCAGTGACTATTCCTTCTACATAGCATGTTGATTGATCAGCTAGCACGACATAGGCAGATGTGGATGACATGGGTGGAAAGAACGAGTTTTCATAGAAATCCTTAGATAAAATATTCACACTCGATCCTAAATCACACATGGCATTTTTAAAGACTTCACCAAAGATTGAGCATCTAATTATGGGACTACCAGGATTACCCTTTTTAACAGTCATGGTTTGATCTTCATAATAGTTAAAATATTTTATTTCAATCATATTTGCAGTTTCCATGTTAGGTTTAGCCCGAATTTTGCTAGTTTCAAAAGATGGTATGATTGCAGCAAGTTGAGCTAATTGGGTTTCTAACATCTTATTAAAGCTAAGTTGATTTTTTCAGAGCAGATGAGAAATATTCCAATTTAGCATTTATGTTCTCAAGCATTTTATCATTTGACATTAATTTCTTATTCAAAAATTTAGTAGTTCTACCTTGAGAGTAGACTAGATTCTTTAAGAACGAGACATTATCAGTACTTTGGAAATTAGAGCGAGGGAATGAATTATTACCTTGAGAGTTGGAGTGCTGATTCTATCCTTGATTTTGTGGGCGAAAACCGTTGTTGTTGTTGTTCATGATGATGAAGTTCAAATCTTCATGTAACTCGGGGCAGTGGTTCCTAGAATGTCCGGTTTCTCCACAGACATCACAAGTCATGTAGGATTCCAGAGATTGGACACTCTCTTGTTGGTTCATCTTCTCACAGCTGTCCAGCTTCTTTGACAGCAGGTCCATCTTGGCCACGATCATGTCGGCCTCCTTAAGGGAATGCATACCTCGCTTACGGGGCTGCAGTCTCTCGTCATTCCATCCTTGGTTCGACACCATCTTCTCTATGAGAGCCGTAGCATCTGCAACATTCAGAGAAAAGAATGCACCGCTGGCGGTGGCATCCAAATGGCTTCTAGAGAGTGGGGTTAGGCCATGGTAGAAGTTCTGGATCAACAGTCAGTCCTCCATACGATGGTGTGGACAAGCAGTGACGTACTCTTGCATTCTCACCCAAGCCTCGGGAATAGATTCCTCGGCTTGTTGCGTAAAGCTGGAGATTTTGTTGCGAAGAGCGTTCGTCTTGCCCATCGGAAAGAATTTAGCAAGAAAAGCATTGGAACACTTGTCCCATGTGTCTACAGCGTTGCGATTGGTATAGAACCATTGCTTCGCTTTTCCTAGGAGAGAAAAGGGAAAGAGACGAAGACGGATGGCTTCTTGGGTTATCCCCTTAATGGTGAAGGTGCCGCAAATCTCCAAAAATTGTTGGAGGTGAGCATTGGCATCCTCATGAGCTTTGCCACAGAACGGGCTAGCTTGGACCATCGTGATTAGAACTGGTTTCAACTCAAAATTGAGGTTGGCATCGATCACAGCTGGTCCTGTCGCTATATTGGCGGCAGAAGGAGCAGAAAACTCACGAATGGTCTTGTTGGCCATCGTGAAGGTAGAATGAGATAAGAAAGAAAGAAGTTGAAGAAGATGAAGGAAAAAGATAAGAAGGACTAAGGAAAAAAAGAATGAGGAAAGATGGGATTCGCCAAGCGGGAGCTTAAGCGAAGATAAATTCGACAAGGACTCGAAGGATACACCGATTGCCTTCCCCGGCAACGGCGCCAGAAATGCTTGTTGGTAGTTCTTAACTTCACTAAAGATAGATCTAGGCAACTATCCCCGGTAACGGCCCAGAATTGCTTGTTGACACATGCTAACGTCGTTACTAGGAGTAGACTATGGAATCTATCCCTGGCAACAGCGCCAGAAATGCTTGTAGCAAGTCCAATCACTATACCTAAAGGAGTGAAGCTAAAGCAGCTATCTACTAATGTCAAATGGGGTTGTCAATCCCGACACTAGTAGGAGCTAGCTAGAGAGATTGCAATCTACCTAGAGAAGATTCTGGAAGCGCACAGAACTATCGTAGTAGCACTTCGCCTGGGAGTACCAGGTGTCGATTTATTTGATCCCAAAGGAAGGCTAGGGTGGTGTATGAGTCGAGTCAAGGAGGGGATGAGAGTCGAAGAATAAGAAAAGGAAAAGGAGAGAAGAGAAGAGAGGAGATGAAAGGCTAGAAAGAATTTATGAGTGGATAGGTAAGGATGAAATGAATGGTTAAGGTAAGGTGGATGGATAGGTAGATAGGGGACAAGATAACTAAGGATAACTAATAAAACTAACTAATAATTAATAACTACTCCTAGATAACTACAAAGCGAGATAGGTAAATGCCAAATAAGCAACCAAGTTAAGTATAGTTTTATTCGTATCTTGTCAAGTACCGAGGCGTACTAGCCTTTACCACTGACTTAGGTTGAACGCTAGCACAACGAGCCTTACTGTTAAACTAGACCAACTACGTGGTGGAATTCAAGGCGCACAGGGCTGTCACCACTTGCTTGCTACCACAGCTATCCGGGGGTCTAGCCGTATCTGAAGGTAAGTCTATAACTAAGCACCACGCCTAATTATATTCTAACTATCTCTATCCTGGCCTAGAATAGAGACACCCTTGCGGACGTCAGAGCAAATACTTGACTTAATAAGATAAACACTAAACTAACTAACCAACCTATTGGCAAAGATCAAACACTAAGCACACTAGAGATTAACTACTATGGCTAAGTGAATTGAAATGTAGGATAGCTAGGTACTCAAGCAATCAATCAAGTATACTACTCAATACTGGTAAATAGAATAAAGTAATACTTGAAATGATGAACTAGAATATAGTAAAGTGCTTGAGTTACAAGAGCAAAACCTGAACTGGAGATGAATGAAGACTCTTCCCAACTCCAGGACCGATTACTCGCACGCTTCTACTCTTGAGCTAAGCCTTGAGCAGTGCTTCCGCGAGGGCAATGAGGCAAGGATGCCTTGCTCTACTAGCTACCTACTTGCCTAAGCTTGGCTAAATCCTAAGCTATTAGCCTTGCTTTCCTCTTTGCTTCTTCTTGCTTTCCTTGCTTCAAATGAAGTGACGCCTCCAGGGGGGATTTATAGCCCAAGTGAGTGAGGGGGTACTTATAGTGGGCAGCCAACCGACCTAGGGCAAACCATAGTGGCGGGCGCCAGCCCTAGGTGGCGGTCGCCACACTCCTGGCCATTGGATGCACCGTCATTGATCCTACGGTCTCCAGGGACTCCTCCATGGCGGTTCCAAGGTCGGTTGTATGTCCAGATAACCGTCATTAGGTCATGATCCATGTGACATCTCTTCTTAGCCCTCTGATGCCACCGACCTAGTGACCAAGGGCTAAGATTTGGCCCTGGGGTGGTCACACGGATCAGTGACATGGCAGGGGAGAGTTTGGCCCTCTCCTTGGTGGCGGGCGCCACCCCACTAGGGCCCAAATGGGCCCTGGTGAGTGGGCTTGGCCCCTGGTGGGTCCATTCTCCAAATTTGGTCCAAATCCTGCATTCAAATAAAAATCTATGGACATGTGGAATTTGGTTAGTTTGAAACCTATTTGACTACTTTTCATGCCTTTTTGGTGAAGTTTTGGGTAAAATGTTGATGGTAAAACAGGTGTTTAAGGACCATCAACAGCTAGCCCCCCCCCCCGATAGCTGTGGTCGCAAACATGTGGTGACAGCCCTAGGAGCCTTGAATTCCACCACGTAGTTGGGTTAGTTTTTAAATCATAAACCTCGTTGTGCACGTCTTAGGTAAATAGTCTAGAGGGTGTGTACGGTTCGAAGAACTAGATAAAATCTTTATTGCTAAGTTAGTTGTGTTCGTAAGTGTGTAGGAAAACATTAATCTGTTCATCGGCCAGACCCCGCCGATTTAATTTAATAGTAGTTAGTCTTTCTTTCTTTTTAGTAGTAGCAGAAATCAACCCCCATTCATACATTTTGATCAACCTTGCTAGAATCACTAGTTGTTCATAGGAGTCCTAGTGTTAGTTCTGCCATAGTAGCTTCCCTATGGAAATAAATACGATACTCGGTTACTCCCGGGTGAAGTGCTACAATTGACTTATTCCGTGCGCTTGCGGAATTTACCAATAGTCATACGAATAGTTAGTTATACTTCTTAAATTAAGAAGTACCAACAAGCCTTTCTGGAGTCGTTGCCGGGGATAGATTCCATAGTCTACTCCTAGTAACGACGTAGCAAGTGTCAACAAGCATTTCTGGCGCCGTTGCCGGGGAAGCAATTGGCTAGAATTAATTCTTTGCGATTTCTATTGAATTAACCCCCGTAGTTCTAGCGGGTATATATATTATTCGTTGTTTGTGATCGTTCAAGTAGCCATGGCCGGATTCAATCTTCCGAGCAACTATCAAGAAGATCCCGAGGCCATTCTTAGGAGAGCGAGAGCTAATCTCACTCCTCCGAGGAAGAACCTGGAGTTTTGCGACAGGAGTTCATCAAGACAAGAATCCCAGTCAAAACTGACTGACGAACCAAGCTGCTCCACCGATCGATCAACACTAATGCCGACATCGTCATCAACATCGACGTCGACCAAAACACTCCGTGAGTATTCCATGCCTACTCTTGCTCACATTCCAGTGTTACCTTCTACTAGTAATGTAGATTTTGAGCTTAAACCTCACCTAATACGTATGGTTCAAGCTATTGCATTTAATGGCAAACCTTCCGAGGATGCCAATGCTCATCTCCAGAATTTTCTGGAGATATGTAGTACAATTTCTGTGCAGGGAGTTTCGTAGGATGCTATTAGACTTCATCTTTTTCCATTTTCATTAGTCGAAAAAGCGAAGTAGTGGTTCCTCTTCAACTCTGGACACCTGCTGACATGGGTGAGATGCGCGGATCAATTCCTCAACAAGTTCTGCCCGATAAGTCGAACTATTCTTTTCCGTAGCAAGATTTCTAACTTTGGACAGGGAGACAAAGAAACAATCACTGATGCATGGGAGAGACTACAAGAGTATGTTGAAGACTGTCCCCACCATGGTATGCAAGACTGGTACTTGATCCAGAGCTTCTACCATGGACTCCAGCAAGAATCTCGATAACACATTGATGCTGCCGCCGGAGGTGCATACCTCTCTCTCACTGTAGAGAAGGTAACCAAACTGATCGAGACAATGGTGGCGAATCAAGGATGGATAGAAAAACGTGCTAGAGGTATGTCTGAAATTAAGCAAGTTAATTCTGTTACCATAAAAACTTTGGTAAAATTGCTAGAGCAAAGAATAAATGAGAAGAGAGATCGTGCTGCAATGGAGTACTACGCCAAGCAAAGAGCCGCTTCGTCAAGTGAAGGTCAAGGAGAAATTAAGAAAGAGGATGCAAAATCCCTTCTTAATAATAGTGGCTATAGAGAACCTCCAATTCCGATGATCCAACAATGGAATAATAAAGGTATGCCTCAAACCTCCGTATTTAATTCTCCTATTGGAAAATTAGTTTCTAATCAAGGTAAAATTAGTGATAGCATAAATAATAAATTAATTGAACATGATAAAATGTTAGAAGGAATTTATGCTAAACTGAAAGATTTTTCTGAAGCATTTAAGGAACAAATTAATTTTAATAAGAGATTAGAGCAAAACGTAGATAACATTAAATCTCAAATTAAATACTATGAGAAATTAAAAGCTGTAACCACGAGAGGTGGTAAATCCACTCGTGATCCACCTCATCCTAATTTAGTTCCTAGTAGTAATTCTGCTGCAAAGAAAAATATTGTTAATGTTGAAAAAGACGGAGAAGAGGAGACCCCAGCTGAACCTTCATCCAAGGTACGAACTGCTCCTCATGAATTTTATGATACACATGTATTACCTTTTCCAGATCGAAATAGAAATCCGACGGAAGACGACCAATTCAAGAAATTCGTCGAGGTAATTCAAAAATTATATATACATGTGCCATTTATTGACGCTATGCAGGTTCCAACTTATGCAAAATATTTGAGAGACATGCTCAATAAGAAGAAACCAATTCCAAGTAGGGATGTGGTTAAATTGACCGAAGATTTCAGTGCGGTCATTTTAAACCAACTCTCAGAAAAGAAGAGGGACCCAGGAAACCCAACGATCGCGTGTTCAATTGGAGAACAGCACTTCGAGCATGCACTCTGTGATCTGGGAGCAAGCGTCAGCGTCATGCCCAAGGTAATATATGATAAATTAAATCATCATACCTTGTCCCCTACTTCTATGTGTCTGCAGCTAGCCGATCAATCGCTCCGATATCCCGCGGGAATAGCAGAGAATATTCTGGTGAAAATCCGGAATCTCTTTGTTCCGGTGGATTTTGTTCCAGTGGATTTTGTGGTTCTGGATATTAATCCCGACCATCGGACGCCATTGATCTTGGGACGGCCATTTTTTAGCACTGCAAAAGCCACCATTGATGTAGGAGCTGGAGAAATTCAGCTCCACATCAGTGGAAAGGAGGAAAAATTCTAGTTCACACCGCGACCGGAAAAACACCCGTCATCAAAGTTCGTCGGTGCCGACACTCCGCCAAACAAAGCCAGTGAAGGAAATATTAAGCCACAACTACCGTGAAGGTGACAATAATAGGGAATCCAAAGCGGCTAACCAAGGTAAGTTAGGCTAAGGTAAGTCTTTATCCCCCATTTAAATTTTTGTTTTTAGTTAAGCAAATTAATTTTTCTGCAAAATAGATGCTTAGTAGGGAGATTAGGTGAAGCCTAGGGGGCTTAGGGCAACCTTAGGGGTGGCGCCTACCACCCTATGCTGCCGCCCGCCACCCTATAGGCCATTTTTTCACTTAGCCAGTCAAGTAGACTATCATCCCTAGCTCATAGGTTCAAATAACACCAGGGGAGACCCATGCCTTTGCTCTTTTCAATGCACTCATTCACTCCCATGTCTCCTCCTCTCTCTTCAACTTCACTCCATCTTTTGGACTCTTCTCCACTCAAAAATTCTGGTGAGGAGTGATGAGGAGAGCACAAAGTGAAAGAAGGAGTGGCTTTGAGTGGGAATTACCCATAAAGGGGTGGCGCCCGCCACTTTTTCCTAGCGCCCGCCACCTCAATTTTCACATTTCTGTATGAAGCTGCACCCGAGTAAGTTTCCCACCATCCTTGGTATAAAGTATGACCAGGATGAAGAAGTGGTCTTTGAAATTTTCAGCCCACTTACTCCATTTAGGAGGTTACACTCTTTGCACTTTGCACCGACACTACCACTTTATTCCCCACGTAGAATTTCAGTGGACATTACGAGGGAAACCTCATGTGTTGGTTGCAGACAGAAATGGGAAAGTAGGGGTGGCGCCCGCCAGGTGGGTGAAGCTTTCAGCCTTCCCCCTTCCATCCTCAGCCTATAAACACTACCCACACCCCATGCAAGCTCCTACACCTCACTCAAAACACAAAAAAAACACCAGCCACCTCGAGCACTAGCGAGGAGGTCATGGGCCCTCTCAAGAACTTCTTCACCGGCAAGAAGAAGAAGAGTAAGGGTGAGGGAAGTTCGTCGAGGGCAAACACTCACATTCGCTTTACTGGGAGTGATGAGGAGAGTGTCGGGAGTGGTACTCCATCCACCAACGAAATGTTGGTGGATCGGAACTCTCCGCCCACACACCAGGCTGGACCGACCATCCACGTCCTGAATTCCATCGATGATATCATCTGGCAGAGTGATCGGGAACGGTAGGCCCGGAACATCCTTAGTGAGAGGGAGTTCGTTCACACCCGCCACATCGACGACGACTTGCTAAGTCGCACTGGTATGGACAACGAGTTTCTCTATATTTTTTGAACCTTGGGATAGGAAGATGCTTGGAAAGTTAATGAAGAGGGAATCCTTCCCCTCACAATGGAATTTCTGGCCACAATGCAAATATCTGCTAATCACATAAAATTTCATCTTTTTAATGAAGAACATGCTTTAACATGGAAGCAGATCAGCAAGAATTTAAACTTTGATGATTCATGCTTGCTGAGCTTGGAATCTGCCTGTACGGGATTCAATAGAAATGAATTTTGGAAAAGTATTGCTAGGAACAGAAACCCATGCTTGCCCCGTACAAGTAATATCCACAACCCCACGCTCAGGTTTTTTCACAAATATATTAGTACCACACTCTTTTCAAGGCCTGACTTAAGACCAATTAAAAAGCCCGAAATGTTGCTGCTTTATGCTCTAGTAAACTACATAAAAGTATCACCCGCCAAAGCCATGGCGGACTACTGGTCTAAATTTGATCAACGCACTAGAAATATCGAAATGACATCATGGATAACTAGACTGGCTTTAAACATGGGTCTGCTGAACACCGCTATATACTCTTACATTCCTGGTGACCGAGACCTTTTGACCATGGAACACTTCTCGCAAGGACACCTCTTGCATGAGAACCAGGAGACCGGTGAGATTCACATGATCTACCAAGATTATGTGAATAAAATCGATCTTCCTGACATGTCACTTTGGTTGGTCAATGCACCAACGTTACTTTTGGCCCTAGAAATCGACGCAGAACGAAACCGCAGGTTGGCTCGAGAGAACATCATGCAGGTTCCCAGGAGGAGGACGCGAGCGCAGACCCGTGCAGCAGAAGAGGCAGCAAGAGCCGCAGCAGCGGCACAGGAGTTTGACTCTTTTCATGCAGAGCAGTATGGAGGAGCAGCACTCTATGGTCATTTGACACCCCCTGGCTCGCACCAAGCAGGGGGTCGAACTAGCAGTAACCGCAACATCCGCAGTGGGGATACGGCCATGAGGCGTCCCTTCACTCATCCCAGTTGGGGAGTTCATCCCACTCTTTGGGAGGATCCACCCGGTACACTGGCCGTGGTGATGAGTTCTTCCCTCGAGGAATCTCACCACAGGCCACTCGTCATTAGGACGAGTGGATGCGCGATATAGGATATCTTCAGCACCAAATGAATGGACTCTCCACGGATACTGCCGAAATCCGTCAGGACTTGAACGAAATGAACCAAAATTTCCAGGTATTCCGCCAGGAAACTGGTGGAGAACTGGGTAATATTTCTTCTCTCCTGCAGCAGAACCAGCAGAACTGGGACGAGATGTACCGTCGTCAGGGATGGATGTAACCCAACCACGCGAACAGCCAGCTTGGGGGAGGACCCCCGTCAAAGAGGTAAGTATCACAGCCGTCTTTATTACTGTCAATTTTTTTTAATTTCAGTAATTTAAATTTGAGTTTTATCTTAGTTAATTTGCAGCTTAATTAAGTAAAAATAATAATAATATATATATATATAATAAATAAATAGCAATAAATGAAACGCTCTCATCGTAAGTTTTTTTAAAGAATATAATAATGTATGCCATGCATTAGAGTTATCATCGGAGAACGTATGCTAAAACTAAACTTGAGACATGAGCATTAGACTAAGTAAAGGGGAAGTAAGTTTCTACTTTGACTTGAGCAAGTCAAGTTTGTGGAGTAGTTATTTTGAAAAAATGATGAATTTAAAAAAACTTGCTCTAAGTACTTCTGTGGCAAAGAAAGTCCTACCAAAGCCAAATAATTTTTACTCTTAGAGTAGGAGCTTCCACTTGCTGCATGTTAGTGTTGAGCTAGTTAGACCTTTGTTGATAGACATGGTAGAGAAACTTGTCATATTTTTAGACCAAGGAATTCACTTGCACCCACCTATATAGTGCTATTCTTACACTGAGAATACGCACACAACATGCCTGTATTTCCATTCATTGTTAGAAATACTACATGGCAAAATATCATGCTCCATAATGAAATCTCAGGGACATGGCTATAGCATTCAAAAAAAGGAGCAAGTGCTCTAGAAAGAAAAGAATATCCAAAAGAGCAAGTGCTCTCATTCATAGCCATGATCCCACAAATGAGATAAAAAGGAGAAGTGCCATGAAAGTATTAGCCACAATAAATACCACACACTTGCACATTCCTGGTCTGAACCTATGACTTGTTGCTCCTTTGCTCCATTTGTCTAACTTAGCAAAATTATGCTAGCATTGCATGCTCATTTTTATCCTACCCATTACACCCCACATAAAGTCTTAGTGAGAGGATAATTCTTCCATTTCCACATACAAATATGAGTGATTGAGTGAGCCACAGAAGTTACTAAGCATGCTTTCTTTTGAACAAAACTTGCAAAAACTCCACATATCTTGATTAGCAAAATAGGCAAGGGAAAGACAAACCTTCTTTCTTGCTGGTCTTTTGTTCTAATCTTGAGCGCAGGGAAGGCTACCAATTCCATGGTGATGAAAATAATATGGGCATACACAATAAAAACACAGAGTTTCCAAGATTCAAGTCCATCCTTGCTCGAGGACGAGCAAGAGGTAAGCTTGGGGGAGCTTGTTGATGCTCACTAAGTGTTATATTCTTAGCATCAACAAGGTCATATAACGCAACACAAGGACCTAAAATCAACCAAAAACCTTTTATAAACTAACGATTTTCACTTGTCCTTGAGTTTTATTTGAATGTAGGTAATTGCAGGGTTTTTGAGCAAAATGACCAAGAGGACCCACCAGGAGGCAAGCACACTCACCTGGGCTCACTTTGGGCCAAGGTGGGGTGGCGCCCGCCACCCCTAGCTGGCGGCCGCCAGGGGAGTGAGGCCCAAACTCCTCCCCTGCCACGTCACTGATCCAGGGGAGGCGTGCCACACTCATTTGTAGCCATTGATCACTTAGGTCGTTGCATCCAAGGGCTAAGAAGAGATGTCACGTGGATCATGACCTAATTGCCTATGTGACGGTTATTTGGACATGCAACCGACCTTGGAACCGCCTCCCTGGAGCTCCTGGATGCCGTTGAAGCAATGACGGTGGATCCAATGGTCAGGGGCCTGGCGGCCGTCACCTAGGGCTGGCGCCCGCCACCTCACTCACCCCCCTGACCTAACCCTAGGTCCCTTAGGCTATAAGTAGGACCCCCCCGAGCTCATTTGTACTCAGACCTCACCTCATTAGTCCCACTCTCTTGTAAGCGAAGCTCTGGTGAAGTAACACTCTTGTTGAGAGACTTAGAGTGAGAGCGAGAGTGTAGAAGAGAAGAGTTGGAGTTGTAATAGAGGATCTTCCAGAGTCTCTGGTATAATGCCAAGTCTTTCTTCATTTATCTTAGTGTTCTTCTACTTTCAGCATTTACTTTAAGTTCTTTACTTATTGTTCTTGTTTAGTGCTTTCGATCATAGATAACTTAGTATTTAGTTGGTATCTAGTTTGGGTTCTTCGCTGAGTAATCAGTGCTCTAGTTTTGGACGCAAGATTAGAGTAGTATATATTAGTGTAAGCGCAGTGGCTTAGACTAGTTATACCTTAGTTTGTGGCTAGCCCCCCCGATAGTTGTGGTCGCAAACATGTGGTGACAACCCTGGGAGCCTTGAATTCCACCACGTAGTTGGGTTAGTTTTTAAATCATAAACCTTGTTGTGCACGTCTTAGGTAAATAGTCTAGAGGGTGTGTACGGTTCAAAGGACTAGATAAAATCTTTATTGCTAAGTTAGTTGTGTTCGTAAGTGTGTAGGAAAACATTAATCTGTTCATCGGCCAGACCCCGCCGATTTAATTTAATAGTAGTTAGTCTTTCTTTCTTTTTAGTAGTAGCAGAAATCAACCCCCATTCATACATTTCGATCAACCTTGCTAGAATCACTAGTTGTTCATAGCAGTCCTAGTGTTAGTTCTGCCATAGTAGCTTCCCTGTTGAAATAAATACGATACTCGGTTACTCCCGGGTGAAGTGCTACAATTGACTTATTTTGTGTGCTTGCGGAATTTACCAATAGTCATACGAATAGTTAGTTATACTTCTTACATTAAGAAGTACCAACAAGCCTTTCTGGCGCCGTTGCCGGGGATAGATTCCATAGTCTACTCCTAGTAACGACGTAGCAAGTGTCAACAGATACCAATAGGTGGGGCACCTCCCCTATGTCATAGCATGGTCATCCACTTGATAAACTTGAGCTCTTGTTGGTGAGGGAAGCTTTTCTAGATTTGATCACTTAAAGTTGAGGATCACTTGAGGTCTTGTAGGATACCACTTGAATGAAGTTTAAACTTGATATCCATTTGCATTATTGTATTCTTCTTGAACTATTGTCATCTCATGAGCTTCTCATTTGTGACTTGAACTATCAAATTTGCACAAGATATCTAACTCGGTTTGCTCTAGAGTAAGCTTCTTTACACATTTTGCAATGGTTATCTTACTCACGTTGAATTAGACACTTGAATGCTCATCTTCTAGATCAAGTACTTGGGTTCACTAGCTCATGAACAAATCCATATACGAACCACTATATCATATAATCAATCAAGCAATAGTGGTAGGCCATGAATTTAAACTTTTCATTTGTTATGCATGATCCTATTAAGCATGTACTATATGCACTAACCGCATACTAGTAAGGGATGAAAAATAATCATGCACATTACAATGATACATTTGCTATCTTGGAGTAGAGGATAGTCATTAGATTCCAATTAAGCTCCAAAAAGCAATGTGAAGTCCATGGTGAAGACCAATATATACCAATTGATAGAACAAATCTTCACCCATATGATCAAGTGCACTATCTTGTTGTGGTTGGCTTGCTTCTTCATTTTGATCATAGCTTGCATATATGAATACCACTTATGATTTGCTTCTCTATCTTAGGTGTTCCTTGCTTTCTTTCTTGATCAATCTCTTGATTGCTCCAACTAAGCATCTTGAATGATACTTTAGATCATAACTTCCATGTTAGCCTTCCAAGCCTCACTTGGTTAACCTACAAAAGGCGGCAAGCCCCTACAAAAGGGAGAAGTGACCTCTCTCCAAAGAATCATCCTTGATACTCATTTGAAATGACTTTGTTTGATTGATCCATTTGAACTCTTCTTGAAATGTGACTTAGAATCCATCTTTGAGTCCTTTTCTTTCTTCCAAATGATCTTCAATTTGATACTAGAACTTGATCTTTATCTTCATCTTGATGTTGGTCTTGATCTTCAATTTGAGTACCAAATGTGTGCCAAATACACTCATCAATCAAATGAACTTGTACTCATCTTTGTCATGCTTCTAGCTCATTTCAAAACCAAACATAGGTCCCTCAACCACTTATAAACATGATTCCAACTTGAGGGCCTTTCAATCAAAGTGACTCTAGATCAATCCAAGATTTGTCACTTTTCTGGCAGATTCTGTACTTCTCAAAGAAACATGCATATCTCCCAAAATATAAGTCCAATGACCATGAAATTTGGTGGAGTTGTGCTCCTCTAAGTGTTCTAGCAGCCATAAAAATTTGAGCTTCATTGGCTTTCTAGATTGCTACCAGATTTCAATTCTTTCCATAGTACTACATGCTGAAAACTGCTGCACTATAGTTGACAAGATTCACTCCAAAACCGAAGCATCACTTATCCAATTATCATGAATTTTGCACCGAAACTAATACCATAAGTGTAGAGCATATGTACCAAATTTCAAGCCAATCCAAATAGATTTGATCATTCAAGCATAGCTATCATCACAGCTCACTCAGATTTTGCAATATTGGACAACTTTGAGCAATTGATCTATACTCTACCAATTTGAATCAAAATTGAAGCGAACTTGTTTGAACACACTCACAAGACATATATCCATTCAAAACCACTTACTAAAGAAAGTCTCATGAACATATTCATTCAAACTAACTCAAATTTGATCACTAAGCATCAAATCCATTCAATCATCTTATAGCAAGCAACATATGCATATATATCCAATTCAATCAACTTATATGCATCTAAAATAACATGATCAACTAGAGATATACCTTAGTAGATCATGATCATCAAATAGCAAGCTTCAACTCAATTTGATTGCAAGCCTTCAAATATTCCAATAAATCACCACATCTTGAACTTTGCACTTGTATGTTATAGCACTTGGACTTCACTTCACTTGACTTGGCATTGGGTTTGAATATGCACTAAGCTTCATTACTTGATTCAATCACATGATGAACAATATGAAATCAATTGAATCAAGCCTCCAATGTCATGGTACCTACAAACATTCATCCACTAGTTGATGGTACCCAAACTTGTTTGGGTCCTCTCAAGTTAGGTGCAACATACTTTGGCATAGCCTTAGTATGACTAGCAAGATGAGTTGCAATAGTAACCTTAGAGGTACCATTTTCATCCTTCCTAAGCATAGAATCATTAGCTATTGAAATAGGCTTAGGAATGTTACCTAGGGGACATGGATTAGCCATGTGTCCCCTTTCCCGGCATGAGTAGCAAATTCTCTTGGATTGAGCCTTTTCTTCCTTGCTCATGTTTTGCTTCTCATTGCCTTGCTTCGTCTTGTTTGCTTGAGCCTTCTCCTCAAGCTTATTGTTTGGACAACCCGAAGCTAGGTGGCCCAATTCATCACAACTATAGCACTTGACTTGGGTGAGGTCTTGTGTTGATCTTGATCTTCTACCTCCCCTTCTTGTCTTCTTCTTCCCCATATCACCATCTTCATGGTTGATCTTGCTTTGCACTTGGAGCTTCATCATTGGCTTCTTGTTGTTGGGGCAAGCATTTCAAGATGTCCTATCTCATGGCACCGATAGCACATGAAATGTGATAGCTTTTCTTGTTCTTGCTTCTTCATTTCTCTTTCATATCTTCCCTTGCCCCATCTCTTGCCTTTGACATTGCTCTTGTTGAAGCCAACGCCACTCATGTCACCATAGCTTCTTTGATTCTTCATCAAGCGCTCATAGGTGACCTTTGATCCACACCACCTTTCTAACTTGTTGCTCAAGTTCTTCACTTCATTTTTGAGCTCATTGTTCTCCTTCAAAATATTAGTTTCACAAGACAAGGAAGTAGAACAAGCATCTATATGTGAAGAACATGACATAGATACTAAATCTTCACAAGCGGTGGATACATGCTTCTTCTCTACATCACATGGGTTAGCACAAAAATGTGATTGATCATTTTACCCAAATGATGAGCTCTCACTAGTTTTAGTTTATACATTAGAAAGCTTCTTAGTGAGAAAAGCATGGTCTTGCACCAAGTTGTCATGAGCAACACTAAGTTCCTCATGTGTCAATTTAAGCTCATCATATGAACAAGTAGTAACATAAAGTAAATGCTTTTGTTGTTCACATGCATTCTTTAGAAATGAGTTTTCTTTTGTCAATTTCATTGTTTTAGCCATCTCATTTTCTAAATCCTTAGTGAGTCTACATACAGGCTCTACATTTGGATCATCACAATCAACAACCACATTTGCAATTGATACCTTAGTGTCACTGTGTGACATGAAGCAATGTGGTGTAGAGGGAGAGCTTGTGGAGACATCACTCTCATAGCCATCATCCTTGTCAAGTGATCTTGTGGATTGATCATCATCTTCATCACTTGACCATGAGGTGGAGCAATCTTCCACAATCACCAAGTTGTGGTCATGCTCATCATCCTCATGTGCCTCTTCCTTGGGCTCACTAACATCATCATCATTTGGAGCACTCCCATACTTGTCATTGAGATATTTCCACATGTGATTGGAGGACTCCATATCCATGATCTCACTAAAGATATCATCATGCAAAGATCTAAAAATGATGTTAGTAGCTTGGCACTCGAGATCTAGGCATTTCTCTTGTGCTTGAGTCAGATTCTTTTCATCCAACACATGAGAAAAGCCTACATCTACGATCCACCACATTTGAGGGCAAATAAACTTGAAATTGCATATCATCCAAGTTTTCCATTGTGTAAAGTGAGTGCCATAAAAAATGTGTGGATAGTCAATTCCTAGCCCATAAGTCGCCATCCTCTCGGGTCACTGAAGACCACAAATGAGAGACCTGGCTCCGATACCACTTAAAAGGTCGAGATGGCGGACTAGAGGGGGGGTGAATAGTCTTTTTTAAAATTAAACGTAGCGGCTAACCGAAACAAATGCGGAATTTAAACTATCGGTCTAGCCAAGACTACACCCCTCTACCTATACTCTATGACACCTTACAAAAGATCCTAAACAATGCAAATAAGGTGTCGGGCTAGATAGAGCTCACCTAATCAATCTAGCTTGCAGGGTTAGACAAACCTATGCAACTAGTACTTCAAACACGGGGGAGCTCCTACACAATCTAGTAAGCAAAGCACAAAGCCTAAGCTCACTAGTAAAACTCAATAACAAGGCTACACAAGCCAAATTAGAGAGCTCAACTTAGCTACACAAACTAAGCAACTAAACACTAGCACAGGAATTAGTATTGCAATACAAGCTAGTGTAAAGTATAGCACAGTCGGTACTACCGGGTGCTTGGGTCGGTACTACCGGGTCTTAGGCCGGTACTACCGACTCACTCAAACGGTACTACCGACCACCTGCAGGGAGCTACGAAATCGAAGTGGATGAGATGCAATCTCAGATCTAGCAATTACCCCACTTCCCTAGATGTTGTAGATGACGATTATAGCTTCCCAAGTCTTGGTTCCTTGCCAAAAGGTAGATCGAGTCTTCCCACCTAAGATAGAGAGAGGGAGGGAGGAAGAACACGAAGAACACAAGCAAAGCGTAATATGCACGGAATGAAGAACAATAAGAGCAACAAGAGACGGGGACACAAGATTTTATCCCGAGGTTCACTTCGTTGCCACCAAGCTAGTCCCCGTTGAAGCAAGCCCAAGGTTGCCGCCGATCCTCTTGCTAGTGGTGACACTAAGCCACGCTCTCCATGATGGAGTGCTCACCAAGAGCTCTAGCTTTCGATCCGGCCGGACCAATTGGCGCTCTTCACGCCTCTTTCCACTAGAGTTGCTCTTCACGATCTCCCGCGGGGCGAGCACAATGCCCCTCACAAAGCTTCTCCGGAGCCACGCACAATCTTCATGCGGGCTTCATGACGGAGACACGCACCAAGCCATCTAGGAGGTGGCAACCTCCAAGAGTAATAAGCACCACCGGCTTGCAACTCAATCACCTAGTGCCAACTCTTGCAATCTCTCATGCACCGCACTAGAATCGCTCACTCTCACAATCGGATAAGCACTAATAAGCATATGTGAGTTAGAGGGCTCCTAAGCACTTCCCAACCATGGACACAAAGTCCCTAGGGTGCTCAACCCCTTCCAAGGGCCGGCCACCCCTCTATTTATAGAGGGGAGCCACAAACTAGCCGCTTTCCCCCTTTCCCGAGCTCCCACGGCCACGGTCGGTACTACCGACCAAAGGGTCGGTACTACCGGCGGTCCAAAAGACCATTAAAAACGACTTTCTAACACGGTCGGTAGTAGGGTCGGTACTACCGGCCCCGGTACTACCGGCCTTATAGCGGTACTACCGGTAGGCCAAATCTAGATCTACACAGAACGCTCCCAAACTTCCTCCAAACCTCAGTACCACCGACCCCTAGGGTCGGTACTACCGTGGCCCGGTACTACCGGCCTTATGGCGGTACTACCGGTAGGCCAAACCGTCTCCCGAACAAAGAGTTTGTGCACTGCGCACAGGGGTCGGTAGTAGGGTCGGTACTACCGGCCTTAGGGTTGGTACTACCGACTTCAGCATTCTGAACTCCTCGCTAAAACGGTCATAACTCTTAGCTCCGAACTCCGATTTTGATGATCTTGGACATTTTGGAAAGCTTATTCAGAGGGCTACACATCCCATATACAAAGCTAATCCAACTCACAAAGGGTTAGTACATTTTTCCAATCCAAGATCCATCGCTTCACTTTTTCAACCAAAGCTTTCTGTGAAACTTCTTCTCCTTTGCAAATGTGCCAACACCACCAAGTGTACACCATCATATGCATGTGTGTTAGCATTTTCACAATCATTTTTCAAAGGATTTGTATTTGCTCTCACCACGCCACTCGAGTGTGGCGGAACCGTCCTGATTATAAGAGCTCAAGTACCGTCTTAGTCAAATCCGTCTGACATCGACTCATACTTGAACCCATATAACCCCGGTAGTCCAGAAATCTCGAAGGATTTCTATCATCATACATCATACAGGATCGTATTGTTCAAGAATTACATTCGTAAAGATACAACACAGAGAAACTGAACCGAATTTAAAGTATTAGAGTGCAAATTTAAAACAGAGTTATTACAATACCAAATTTAAAAGTGCGGAAGTTGAAATAAGTTTGAAACACGACCACCACATATGTGGTCCAAATAAAACATTGTTTGATAAATCCAACTCACACAACTCACTCTTCCCTTTTTAGATAATGTGCCACTAGAAGTCTCAGACCAGCAAAAGAAAAAGGGAAGCTTCTGGACGACCATGACCTAGGCCTACTCCTCATCACCTTCCACCGGGTACAGGCAGTGCTTACAATAGCCAAAGTAGACCTGGCCATCTGCAACAAACGGGATAAACCCTGAGTACGGGAATGCACTCAGCTAGACTTACCTGCCCAACTGAAAATAAAGACACCAAGGGTATGCAAGGCCTTTTTGGGTGGAGCTGGGAAGTTTAGTTGCGAAAAGCTCAAATTAAGATAAGTGGGGAAGTAATGATATTAATGAGCTGTCATTTTTTTAGACCTATTCCTTATTCTAGGTTTGCACCTGAACTACTGCACACACTTGAGTCTAACAGACAATAATATAACCATATCCAGTTGACTTATCCATATTTTAGTTGAACCTTTTACACATCACATGGAGTTGTATCGTGGTGAAGCTCGCCATAGTTTCCCACTAACCGGGGGAGACGGCGACTCGAATCGAATTCCAAACTAGCTGGTGAAAGACCTTTAATACCAGCCCACACTTTCCCCGTCGGGTCCATGCATTGGGCAACCGCTCGATGCTTGTTCGTGGTGGTAATCGTCGCGGTTCAAGCACGGACCGCCCAATTGGAACCTGGCGATGGCCTCACGCGACAGATCGCAATTTCCATACTAGAGGGCGCGACACGGGTCGAAACCGGCCCGAACAGCTTCTAACTGGCTTTGGGGTCGATGATTATGGCACCGACGTATCCCTAAGTAAAAGGGCGCGTTCAAAAATGAACGAGGGCCAACATCGATACAAACCTACACGATCCAACGGACGGACTGCCCCCAAGTTCCAACTTGGTGCCCTGCCTTCCAGTTGACCGTATTTCATTACTACTCAAGTTCTTTTCCACGATAGCAAATATAGCCAACCGTGATCCGGTAACTACCCATCAGGGTATTAAGGAAACATTCTTAACTACTACTTTTATTAAGCAAGCTAAGCAATTCTACATGGTAACTAAATAACAGGATAACAAGGTAGATATTAATGAATAACCAAGGAATGGTAATGCAGCAAGTAGGATTCATCCCAACTCCTAAACCTAATGCATCACAATATAAAAGGACTCAAGTAATTTTAATTGCAAAAGATAGGAGGCTTAATATGCTCCGGGGCTTGCCTTGAGAGAAGACTGAGGCCTCGTGGGAGGGGCACTCACGCAGGTTAGTGTCGGCCGCGGGGTCGGCTTCCTCGGCTTGATGCAGTTCCGGGATCTCCTGCTCGGCTCTTGTCTCCTGCTCTTGGTCTTGCTCCTGAACTGTCGATCCTATTGCAATGCGGTTGAAAATAATAAATAAATAATGCGAAGTGTGAGATGGGGTGGTATGAGTGTAAATATTTCTTGCAAACCAACAAAACCAGCTTATTGAACCATTTTGGACATTGAGGTAAACACTTAATTATCTCATAAAACAATTTCATTAATCCACCTATTTCTTATTTAATAATTCAAAAGAAATTTTAGTTTGAACTGCAAGTGCATTTTTCTGGACTCAGAAAAATCCACAAAAATTTCAGAAGGCAAATAACATCTGCTGAACTTCACTGAACAATTTTCAGCCAGAAATAAAATAGAGAACTGCAGATATAAAAATAACAAATAAACTGCTCAAAAGGTCCTTTGAACTAACTTTTCACACAAAATGTGTTCAACAGCAGATTTCATAATTTTCCTAGCTTCATCTACTCATACACATTCTACTGTAGAAAACTTGCTATCAAAGCATAAACATACAAGCCTACACAAAATAAACAAATCTATTCCAAATTAAACCCATTGAACTACATCCCTGCTGGAAAAGGGTGCTCAACTCAATTTCATATTTTTCCCAGGTTCTACTCCATATTCCATATTTATCAAGAAAGTTCCATGAACAGAAACATTATATTATTTCTTACATGAATTTCCAAAGGAAAACACAGAAAAGTATAGTTGTAAAGCAACTTCAGATTCTTCCATACAACAGCTCATGCTTAACATTTTTCTTAGCCTGAACATGACATACCGAGACTACACAATTTTTCCCACATTTTATTTCGACATATAAAACACCTTAATATTTATTCTAAGAAATCAGCCAAAAAGGATTTTTAACTATAACAGAAACTTTTTCCACATAAATAGTGCCTCATATATTTTTCACAGGTGCAAAACATGATAGTAAACTTACACAAAAATTTTCAGGACTTATCTCAACCAGAAAACATTTATAACTATTTATCTTAACAAAAGATCATAACCTGAATTAAATAAAAATAGTAATAAAAACTCTTACCAAAAATACTTTCATATTTTTCCATGATAGATGTACTCATAAACAAGCTAGCAAAATTGAAAGTACTTCATTTGCACTTTTAAAACGAGCTACACAAAAATAACAAGCATTTTTGGAAAATAAAAGTAAAAAGGAAAACATTTGAAATCATCCCGGCCCACTGCGTGAACTCGGTCCATGGACCGCGTGTGACTAACGCGCAGGGCCCGTGTGGTCAACGGTCCCACCTGTCGGTCAGAGCAGAGCAGAGGTGAGGCTTTGACCGGCGATTGCTCGTCGACGGTGAGGTCGCCGGCGGGGAGATAGGGCTTGATGAGCTCGTCTCGACGAGGCGCATCCAGCTGTGGTGTTGGTTTGGCCAGAGTGTGACCGTAGCTCGCCGGCGACGAGCTATGGCGGGCGGTGGCGATCGGCTAGGCCGTGTCCGGCGGTCGCCGGAGAAATTGGGAGAGGCGAAAGCTTACACGAACCCTAGGGAGCTAAGTGAGTGGGTTGGTTAGGCTCGGATGGCTCCAGGGGAGCTTGGCCTCGTGCATGGCCGTGGCGGCGCCCATGGCGTTCGGCCGGGGAGATGGAGTGAGATAGGGAGCAGTAGCGTTGAGATGGATAGGTGTTCTCACCTTGCCTTGGCTCGGTGAAGCTCGAGGACGAAGGAGAGGAGCGGAGGAGCTTCGGTCGGGGACGAACAGCCGCGAGCTCCGGACGGCGCTGATGGCGTCCGCGGCGGGGCTCCTCGGACTCCGACGTCAGCGAGGCTCGGCGGGTGGCGCTAGCGCGAGCACCGGGTGTTCGGGGTGTAGACGGAATGGCTTGCGCGAGGAATCGAACAACGGCGAGCGGGGGTGGTTGGAACGGCGGTGCGGGCTCTCGGTGCCAAACGCGGGGAGGGGGCTCGGCGCGTTCACGAGAGAGAGAGGAAAGGGAGTGAGGGCAGGAGCGATTGAGGGGGCTGTGAGCGCGGGTGAGTGAGGGAGCGAAGGGTGCTCGGGTTTTGGCTCGGCCGGCGGCAATGCGCGGTCGTGGCGGGGGCCACGGCGACGCGACGTCGCGCAGCACGGCGCGAGCGGCGAGGCAGTGCGACAGGCGAGGCGGCGCGGGAGTGGGCGAGGGAGACTGCTTGCTTGCGCGGGCACGCGAAGATCGAACGGGGAGTGGCGGAGGCGGATTTGGAGCAGAGGCGGGGCGCCACGCGGCAGGCCGACCGGCGTACGGCGCGGCGCGGTCGGCGACCGGCGCTGCGCGGCGCGTGCGCGGGCGAGTGCGGGAGCGGCCCGGCGCGGTGCGGAGTTGGGCCGAAAAGGCCAGATGGGCCGGAAGTGAAGGCGCGGGAAAAATTCGTTTCCTTTTTCTTTTTCCAAGGATTTTCCAAAGTTTGACCATTCAAAAACAGTTTCAAAAACTCCAAACCAGGCTTTGACCCAAATATAAAAGTTGCTCAAAATAATTTTCTCTACAACTTTCATATAAGACACTTTTTCTAAAAACCATTTTTACAATCTCCTTATAATTAAAGCCAATTTTGAAACATAAAACATTTTGCTTAATTCATTTTTATTTAACAAACTATTTTGAACTAGGTCAAAATATCAACATGAAAAGCACTCTACTCAATATTCTCTATTTTATAAAACTATTTGCCAAAACAGAAATCCACTTTAATCATCAAGTCAAATAGAAATCCAAAATCCAAATAATTAAACATAAGGCAAAAAGCACTCTTATGCACATGAAATGATGCAATGCATTACTTATGCTCTTAGTAGCTAATTGTGGTTCCTATTGCAGTGCTTGACACTAGGGTGTCACATCGATCCTAGTAACAACGCAATGTTAGATCGCTCAAGTGGCACTAGATGACCGATATGCAAATAAGTTTGCTCCTCTTAATAGTACGGCCATCTATCCTAAACCCGGTCATCAACTTCTCTACACACCTATGACCGGTGAAATTAAATGCCCTACAAATATACCTTTGTCTTGCGCATTCCATTCCATCTCCTTCGGTGTTGATGCAACATATGCACCAACCTCTCATCAAATGATATGATCCACTTCATATCATCACATGGCCTCCATGGTCCATCGATCTTGACCTCTACTTGTTCTTCACCATTGCTTTGGTCCTTCGGTGCCAAGTCTTGTTTAAGCCTCCCGACACTCAGTACCAACGGCTTCAAAGCCTCCAACTTGTCCTTCACCTTCGCAACTGGTCCATCAAGTCAAGTCTTGCCTTGATCTTCACTATCTTAGCCACATGACCACATGTCATGTTTCATGTGCATTAAGCTCCTTCATCACATGTGTGTAACACCTCAGGTGTTTACATGAATAAAATGTTGCCATGTCATCATAAGCATTTCATAGCATCCTATGCTAGCTCACTTTGAGATGCATTCACTAAAATAAGTTTAATTCCTAATATGTGAGCATCTCTGTTTATATGCTTGTGATGCAGCTCGAAAACCTAATTTAGAATGTCATATGAAGTAACTTGTGTTCATTCCCATTTGACTAAAGTCATGTAAAGGCATGAATTCAAGTTAAACAATTCAAAAGGCTATAAAATTTATTTAGCTTAAAAATGGGAAAATCATCAAATTCCTATATAAGTTAATTAGCCCTTTCTAGTTAACTCAAAATCTATGCATATGTAGGGGTTTACCCTAAAATCTTTTTGGTAGATCTTGAGGAGGGGTACAACTTTGGTATTCAAAGTTTTCCAAGTTTCTGTACAAAATTTTAAGTAATTATGAATTTACTCAAACCCTGGAAATGGTCCCCTTTTTACTTTAAACTTGCATTTTAAAAACTATTTGAAATCATAGTTTGAGATCTACATCAAAGTTGTAGAGAATTTCAAAATGAACATTTCATACATTGACCATTTTTAAAGTGTCACTGCAAAATCAAAAGTAATTTTGCTTCTACTGCAAAACCCTAGTTCTGTCCCCTTTTCAAATTTTCAATTTGAAGTTGATTTGAACTGTTTTGATCAAATTGACCTATTTCCATTTGAAATCAGCCAAAGGGTGTTAAAGCAAAGTTGTACAACTTTTCAAACTCTACATTTCATATTTTGACAAAACTTGAAGCATAGTTCAAATTTCAAAAGTAATTTCAAATTTCAGATAGGGGGAGAGGAGCAAGGAACAGTGCCGGCGAGGGGAACCGTCTGGAGCGCGCCAGCGAGCTGCTTCGCCCGTGCCGCGCTCGCGCTGGGGCGCATGCGCCGCGCCAGTGAGCTGCCTGCTAGCTTCACGCGCGCGTGCAACACGCCGCCGCCCTCTTCGTCTTCTCTTTTATCCTCCAGAAGCGCCGTGTTTCTTCCTTCTCCTCTGCTTGCTCGCCGCCGCCGCCGTTCCTCTGCTTAGCTACGCCGGCCGCGTGAGCGCTCGTCCGTCCCGTTTAACTGCGTCACCGTGCTCGCCTCGTCGTTGCGGAGCTGTGGAGCTAGGTCGCAGCCTCGCTCGCCCCCGCAATCGCCCGGCGTGGCCGTCTTCCTCGTTTCCGGTACCGGACACCCCCATCGACGCCGCCACCGTGGTCAGCGAGCTCGGAGTCCTTTCGTCCTCACCTGAGTCTTGTTATCACTTCCTCATCTGTTCCTGATGCTCTAACACCATGTCCTTGGTCTTGTCTCCCTCTGACGCAGCCGAAACGGGTCGTCGCCGTCGAGCCGCACCGCTGGTTTTCGCCATCGTCGTCGTCCTCGCTGTTCGGAACCGCGTCAGCCTCAGAGGTCTAGCCTGCTAGAGTCGCGGTGAGCCCCTGGTGCTGATGCGTACGTCCGCAGGTGCAGTAGGGCTCCCAGTTGGCCAGCGTGCCGCCGCCGTGCCGTCGCGTCCGCCGCTATCGTCGTCGGGGTTGGGAGAGAGGTCGAGGGAGGAAGTTTGAGGGTTCATCGGAGTCGTGAGGTCTAGGGGAAGGCGCTGAGCCGGTTAGTTTGGCCGGAGGGGGTCGCGTTGCTCCGGCGTGCGCGAGCCGAAGCTCGCCGCCGTCAGCCATGGAGTCGGGGACGTGTCGACGAGAATTCGATTAAACCCGAGGGCCTAAGTGCAAAGTCCCAGACTTAGTTGAATAGTGCCTAACAGTGTCGAGGGCTTAGTTGTAGTTAGGTTAAAGCCGGAGGGCTTTTCTACAAAGTTGGCTGTGCAGCGCGGGCAGGACCGAGTTGGGCCAGTTTGCGCGTGAGTGGGGCGAGCGGGCCGATTTTGGCCTATCGGGGTTTTCGTTTATTTAAACGCTTTAATCTATTTTCTGATATGTGCATATTAATGCTGACTTTGTTATTTTGGTATGAATTAATCTGTTGATCCAAAAATCATGAAAAAAATTTGTGCATACTCTCTGAAATGTATAGTTTTTATGAAAAATATAATATGTACATGTTTCTGTATACTGTTTTATAGTAAATATTATGCCTTTTAATTCTTGAATAAGTATTCAATGATTTTTATAAAATTGAGTTTAACTCCAAAAATGCTGAAATTTATTTTGCGCACTCTTTGGATTATAACCAATCTGTGTACCAAGTTTCAACTAGTTTGAGCATAGTTTGCTTCACAACTTAATTTCATGCTAATTAAATTACTTTCTTTATCAATAAGTAATGTTGTTTAACATGAAAACCAAAGTCTCTTTACGGTAGAATGGAAGGTTAAGATAAATGAATTATCTTGATCTACTGCTTGATGCAGATAAGCTTCACTCATAGAACCATGTATGTTTATACAAATTGGCTTTGTTGGTTTGCAACTGTACCGTGGTGGAAAGTTGTTGCAAGATAAATGTTTATAGCTTAGAAAATTTCTATCTTTACCATGATCATGACATGAGCATCTCATCAAGCATGCACTCTTTTATCGTGTAGCTTCCGAAGTGGTCGATTGTCCGGTCGAGGTTAGTCTAGGGAGTTCGGAGTGTCCTGTTGATCCGGAATATCAGGAGTTCCCGACTTTCTCGGTCAACGAAGGCAAGCCCCGGTTCATTTAACCATTTCCTCGGATTTACAATTACACTTACTTTCGATAACCTGATGCATTAGATGTTTATCAAATAAATGCTTTAAACCTGTTGATGCATGATCAACCTTGTTATCGATATATCATTCCTTGATACCTGCTTTATGCAAAATGATAGAAATGCTTAGCCTTGCTTTATGAAGCTTTTGATAAATGTTTTCGATACTTATTATTTTGGAATGACAATGAGAAAGAATGATGATTAAGACCAGACGGGCACTTGCATCGAACCTTGGGGCGGTGTAGGGTGACCCGGATGTGTCGGTTTAGGGTTAACCGTTGTTGGCCTGCTAGATTGAGAAACTGTGAAGTACCGATCATATGCTACGGTAAGCTCTGCCTTGGTGGTTCTTAAATGAGAACGACTAATCGCGCACTGGGAGTGGAGAGATGGCGGGAGTACTAGCTACCCTCGTGGGTTAAAGTCCCGGATTGGAGGTGTACAAGTACTCTCGGGTGGCGCGGACCCGGTCTTGTTTGGAGGATCCGAGGTTGGGGTTGGTATATGTGTGATCACGGGTCTACATATATCGTATGATCGTGGAAAACTCCCAGATCTGGTTGAATCGGTTCGAATCGTCGTGCTCCTCGGTTAAGGAGACTCAATCTTTCGACCCGCACCGTAGAATAAAAATGGAACTGGTTTAAGAAAGAATGGTAATGATCTGTCACTAATGTTCACTTTCAGTTCTTACCAAGTACTTAATTGATTAAGTAAAATTTGGATCTAGAACTACTTTAGTAAGCTTTTATGCAAATGAAAAATACTGTTGAGCCTACCCAAGCCAGCATACCTGTTTCTTCTCTTCTCTGGTCGGGTAAGCCTTGTTGAGTACCTTTGTACTCAGGGTTTGTTAATCCCCTGTTGCAAGTGACGTTCACGAGCAGCCTTGCTTTGAGGCTTGTTGCGTGACCGTCATTGAGGAGGACGTGTTCGGAGAGGAGTAATGCAACCCTTAGGCGGGGTTGTTTGTGTGAAATACAGTTTTATTAATGCTACTTCCACTACCTAGGGTGAAGTTTGAAACTATGGTTTGTAATAACGACGTGAGTTTGAACAACTGGTTTGTAAAACTTATGGTGTAATACTTCCGCAATCTTATCTCTGATGTATATTATTTTTGAAATGTTGTAATACTGCATGACTCTTGCAATGATCCTGGGAGTGTACGGAAAAAGTGGATGAGTCGGGTTACCCGATGACACGTGATGGGTCTTTTGGGTTATGGGGCACAGGGTATAACTGTCTGAGGTCTGTAGGACAAGGACAGGTACTCATGGGCCTTATTAATCCATGAGGTTCTGTCACAATGTGTGAGCCTTGCAACATCTTCCAAGTCATTTCCCCTCTATGGCATATGTTGCTCACACACATGTACCTATGGACTAATCACCTTTGTATCTCACATCAAACACATATTAGTCCACCTAAGTTGTCACTCAATTACCAAAACCAAACTAGGACCTTTCACTCCGGCAAGCGCAAGGAGAAGTACATCCCCGCGAAGCACAAGTGGAAGGGTGGCTTCAACAAGGAGTACATCAAGGAGAAGCACTTAGAGAAAGCCCAGGCCGAGCAGCGTGCTTTCTTCACCACGCTCAGCGGCGTCGACGACTTGGACAACGACTCCACTGCGTCAAGCGACGATGAGTCCGAGAAAATCAAGATCGAGGACAAGCTGAATGGACTTTGCTTCTTCACTTACGATGAAGGCTTCTGTACCATGGCCCTCGACGATGAAGTCAACGGTGAGCTGGAGGAGATCCCTCGGAACGACGACGACGACGACACCTCCCAGGTACCTCAATCTCCAGATGAACTCTCTGCTGAAGTTGAGAAACTCACTGCTGCTCTCCAAAGTCAAGACAAGATGCTAAGACTTGCTGCTAGAGAGAGGAAGGAGTTTAGAAAGAAGTGAAAGGATGCGGTGAAGGAGCTTGGGTCTGTCAAGTCCACCATTGTGGTCACCGAGGAGGATGAGTGTGAGATGTGCTCCAAGCACATGACTGACCTTCTCACTTTGAGAGGGAAGTATGTTGCTTTGGTTGGAGAGATGGATGAGCTCAGGGCTAGACCAACCTTGCTTGGTGCGTGAAAGTCTTGTGCGGGCTTGCAATCTGAGTTGGTAGAGAAGAATGCCAAGATTGAGTCTCTTGAGAAAGCCAACTCAGGTAGCACTAGTGTGTCTAGGAGTGCTTTGTGTGAGGGTTTGGAGATGGAGATGGCAAATGTGAAGCATGACAAGATGCAAACCGAGGAAGAAAACACATACCTTCGGACCATCTTATCATGGGTTTCTAGTGGTGAGCCGCAGCTTGGCATGATCATTGCCCAATTCAAGCGTGCTGCTAGAGGTCCAGGTGTTGGCTTTGCTCAGGGTATGGAGAGTGCTACTTCTTTCGGGAAGATTGGTGAGTCTAGTGGTCTTAAGCCGAGTGAGAAGCCCAACTCCACCACTACTCCCAAACTAACCAAGATTCCACCCAAAGAGCCTCTCAAGCCTAACACCAAAGGTGGAGTGTTTGTGGAACCTCCGAGAGCTCCACCCAAGAAACAAACATGGGCTCCAAAACCAAACCACTTGAGGAACAAGCTAGACACCATGCCACCAATCCAAGGAGAGCTCATGCCACAAAAGAGCCAAGTGATCCACACCCATTACCGTGAGTACCAACAACCCCCTATGAGAGTGGTGAGGTATCACTATGAGCACTGTGGGAGAGATGGACACTTGAGGGAGTTTTGCTTTTTGCGCAAGAGAGAGGAACGCCGTGCAAAGGAGATGAACAACTCGGACATGTACCATCCTTTCCATGATGTACATGTGCCGAACGTTCAGAGGAGGATTGCTTGGCCTAGAGGACCAATGCCTCAAGTTCCTAGGTCACAAGGAGGTTTTGCCCAGCGGGATCCTAGCTTTGTTGGCTATGGACCCCGTGGCGGTGGCTTTGTTGTTGAGCGTTACCCCCCACCGCGTTTTGGCTACCGCGATGGACGCTCTTCCTTCAGCGGACCACGTTTTCCTGTGCGTGGTGATCGCTTCCCCCGTAGGTGTTGATGGTGCTTAAAGCATCATTTCACCATCAACATTTCACCCAAAACCAAGGTAAAACAACATAAAAAGTAGAAGATTTCGTTTATAACTAACCTATTTCCACATGTGCATAGTTTCTTATCTTAATGCAGGAAATAATGGAATTTGGGCCAAACAAGAGCACCAGGAGCAATGTCAAGCCACTCTGGCCCATTTGGGCCTGAGTAAGGTGGCGGCTGCCACCTATTCCTAGCGGCCGCCAGGTCATTCGTGCCAAAAGTGGCCCAAGTCACGTCATCGATCCGTGGGAATCACCTCAAGCTCAAATCTTGGCCATTGCACACTAAGGCGGTTTGATCCAAGGGCTAAGAAGAGTATCACCTGGATAGTGGGCGTTGGACACGTGTCTAAACCCTAACCGGCCCTCAAACCGACTTAGGAGAGCAAATAAAGACCGTTGGATGAATGGCGGTTGCAATGGACGACAGAGAGGTGGCGGGCGCCACCCCCTAAACCCTAACCGACCTCCCCCTCACTCTATAAGTAACCCCTAGCTTCCTAGCACTATAAATAGGCCCCTTGAGCTCTCATTCGGAGAGCCTCACACCATTCCCCACTAGTTGGTTAGAGTAGCACACTTGCTATGATAGAGAGATTAGAGAGAGTGTGAGTGCCTCACTAGAAGAGGAGCTGGAAAGGAGAAGAGTAGAAGTCTGGAGAGTTCCGGAGTTGTCGGAGACCTCTGCTTCTCTCTGCTCTGCGCTTCAACTTTGGTAACTTAGTATCTTATTTTATCTTCAAGTATTTACCTTTCAGTACTTGTGTTTTTGTTTCATTGCTTGATTTTATTTTCAAGTGCTCTAGTTCTAGTACAAGGCTAGTAGTAGTAATATATAGATTAAGTGTGGTACTTAGGCTATATATTGCCAGTGAATACGGCTAGGCCCCCGGATAGTTGTGGTAGCAAGCAGGTGGTGACAGCCCTGTGCGCCTTCAATTCCACCACGTAGTTGGTCTAGTTTATCAGTAGGGCTCGTTGTGCTAGCGTTCAACCTAAGTCAGTGGTAAAGGCTAGTACACCCACAGTACACTAGTAAAGAACTTAAATCACTAGAAGTCTAATAGAACTAGGATCTACCCTAGTAGATAGTGCCCGTTCCCTTCAACTATCCTAGATAGCCTTACCCCCTAGTTTTCTCAAAATCACTTCGCGTTCCTCATGGATTCGATACCCCGGAATACTCTGAGGTGAAAAGCTACAACTGACAGCCGTGCGCTTGCGGTTTCTTCTACGTGCCACCCCAGGTGTCAACAAGCTTTTCCGGCGCCGTTGCCGGGGAACGGTAGCTGATTTTTGAGACTAGAGTTAGGATCATCTTTACCCTCTCTGCATGGAGAACCAATCTATCTTACAATTCGCAACTCCTAAGAGTTCACGATTAGAGCCACATTTATCATCACAACCTATATATGCGGATAGTTACGAATTGCGCCCTGACTTTATTAACAAAGTTCAGGAGAGCATGTTTACAGGATCAGAAAATCCCTACATACATCTACGTGAGTTTGAGCAAGTCTGTGCATGCTTGAACATTTCAGGCATTTCACCTGACACTGTCAAGTGGAAGTTGTTTCCGTTCACTTTGACGGGAGCAGCTAAAACATGGCATGCTCGGACCGTGGGAAGTGCCAGAGGAGACTGGGGAACTTTACGGACCAAGTTTATCTTGACGTATTTCCCTGTCCACCGAGTGGTACAACTACGAGTAGAAGTGTTGACCTTTAGACAAAATGATAAGGAGACATTAGGGGAGGCTTGGGACCGTTTTATTGGTTTAATCAATTCAAGACCCGATTTAGCCATACCCGATCCAGTGCTCCTTCAGCATTTTTATGTCGGTCTAGGGAAAGAAAGTGCTCTTCACCTTGATCATTCGTCAGGTGGAGCGTTTCTTCATCTTTCTCCATGAGGTGGAAAGGAGGTTCTTGATAGGATTCTCGAGAATACTCCTTATACTGGAGTTTCCGATGAAATCCCTGAGGAAGAAGTCATAGAAACCCAAGTTTTGACCGTAGAACAACAAGAAAAGCCCGAGTCTAGCTCGCTGGACTTAGCAGAGCCTATTCCGTCCACATCTAGGAGAGAAATTCTTCCGGAATTTTTGGGCAAGATAGAGGATGATGTGTTTGAGGATTACGGAAATGCTATGAACTACTCCGTTCAAGTTCTCCCATCCGACAAACCACTTCCTGAGTCCTCTGATGGAATCTATAGCCGAGAACGTCTTTTGGAACTTTCAGCTGTCATGAGTCATGAATGGACAATGGAAGCCGAAGTATCAAAAAACATTCCTCGCATAGATAAAGTACCTAGCACAATAGATTGTCGAATTAGGGGAGAAAGAGCCTTTGCCTTTTACGACCCTGTCGTGGGAATTAATGTTCTTGCTAGTAATTACGTATCCAGAACATTACCCGACCTTCAACGACATCCAACTAAACGGTGTTTAAGAGAGACCCAAATGGTGACATCTTGGAAAGTGAAGGAATCCTAAAGATGGTCCCCATCCAAGTAGATGGAGCGGACATGGTCTTAGATTTCTACATTTTCGATGTAGTCCTTTTTGACGTCTTCTTAGGACAACCTTGGTCCATACTTGCCTTGCAAGGACCATGTCAAGAGCACTTTAATGCTCAAATCGGTGGCAAAGAGTACTCAGTACCTTTCATTCGTGCATTAAATTCTATTGCCGAACAACCACCAAAACCAGATCTTCTTGATCAAGCTAGAACCTCTACCCTTTATGAGTTGGCTCAGCCTGATTTTGAAGAAGATTCTGAGTTCTTTGTCGAAGAAGAAGCCGAGACAGATGAACCGTTTCGCTTAGACAAATCGGAAAAGCCATCTCGACCTTCCATAGAGCTAAAACCTCTGCCTGAAGGCCTGAGATACATTTTTCTAAACAATGACCACGAGACTCCCGTAATCATCAGCAGTAAGCTATCCGAAGAGGAAGTCTGTAGGTTGACCCTTGTCTTAGAAAAACACCGATCTGTCTTTGGCTATTCACTTCAAGATTTGAAGGGAATTAGTCCAAATCTCTGCACCCATCGTATCCCTCTCGATCCTGAGATATCCCCTTCAAGAGAGCCCCAAAGACGACTTAATAACGCTATGTGTGAAGTCATGAAAAAGGAGGTTCTAAAACTCTTGCACGCGGGAATTATTTATCCAGTTCCTTATAGTGAATGGGTAAGTCCGGTACAAGTAGTTCCAAAGAAAGGAGGTATGTCACTAGATGGAGGATGTGTATAGACTATAGGAAGCTGAATAAAGCCACAAAGAAAGATCATTTCCCACTTCCTTTTATAGATGAGATGCTAGAGAGATTGGCAAACCATTCCTTCTTTTGCTTCCTGGATGGATATTCTCGTTATCACCAAATCCCAATCCATCCAGATGACCAAAGTAAGACCACTTTCACATGCCCGTATGGAACTTATGCCTATAGACACATGTCCTTTGGACTTTGCAATGCGCCGGCATCTTTCCAACGGTGTATGATGTCCATCTTTTCCAACATGATTGAACAAATCATGGAGGTATTCATGGACGACTTTTCGGTCTATGGGAAAACCTTTGACGATTGCCTAGCCAATTTAGACAAAGTCCTCCAACGCTGTGAAGAGAAGGACCTAGTTCTTAACTGGGAAAAGTGTCACTTCATGGTGCGGGAAGGAATTGTCCTAGGCCATCAAATTTCAGAACGTGGGATAGAAGTGGATAAAGCCAAAATCGATGTAATTGAACAATTGCCACCACCCACTAATGTAAAAGGAATCCGAAGCTTCTTGGGCCATGCCGGCTTTTATAGAAGGTTTATTAAGGATTTCTCACAAGTCGCTAGACCCTTAACGAGCCTGTTAGCAAAAGACGTCCCGTTCAAATTTGACGAGGATTGTCTACAAGCTTTCAATATTTTGAAAAAGGCTCTAACTTCGGCACCAATCATCCAACCCCCAGATTGGAATTTGCCGTTCGAAATCATGTGTGATGCTAGTGATTATGCTGTGGGGGCCGTCCTTGGTCAAACTAAAGATAAGAAGCATTATGCTATTTCTTATGCTAGTAAGACCATGACTGGCCCCCAGCTAAACTATGCAACCACAGAAAAGGAACTTTTTGCCGTAGTCTTTGCCATAGACAAGTTTAGATCTTACTTAGTGGGAGCTAAGGTGATCGTTTATACCGATCACTCTGCTCTGAAATATCTCTTCACTAAGAAAGATGCTAAACCAAGGTTGATCTGCTGGATCCTTCTCCTTCAAGAATTTGACCTGGAAATAAGAGACAAGAAAGGAGTAGAGAATTCAGTAGCTGATCACTTGTCTAGACTACAAGTCAATAATTCAGACAATCTCCCAATAAATGACTTTCTTCGTGATGATACCCTTTTAAAAGTCACATATACCAACCCTTGGTATGCAAACATCGTGAATTTTATAGTCACCGGCTATGTCCCGCCGGGGGAGAATAAAAAGAAACTGCTATATCAAAGCAGAATGCACCTATGGGATGAACCATATCTCTATAAGGTCTGTGCAGATGGACTCTTGAGAAAATGTGTCCCCATAGAAGAGGCAACAAAAATCATAGATAGATGTCACTCCGCCGAATATGGAGGACACTATGGAGCTTTTCGGACACATGCTAAAATATGGCAAAGTGGTTTTTATTTGCCATCAATGTACGAGGACACAAAGAATTATGTGAGACGTTGTCCTCGTTGCCAAAAGCATGGTAACATAAATGCCCGAGATGCTATGCCTCTCGTGAACAATCTCCAAGTTGAGTTGTTCGATGTTTGGGGTATAGACTTCATGGGCCCCTTTCCTAAATCCTATGACGCCGAGTACATTCTTGTGGCTATGGATTATGTCTCGAAATGGGTAGAAGCCATACCCTGTCGAGCAGCAGATGCTAAACATTCGAAGAAAATGTTCAAAGAAAACATCTTTCCTCGTTTTGGAGTTCCTAGACTAGTCATTAGTGACGGAGGCCCTCATTTCATAGATAAGAGCTTCCGACATTTCTTAGCTAGTCAAGGAGTCCAACATAATGTAGCCACTGCATACCACCCCCAGACAAGTGGACAGGCCGAAACGTCCAATAAACAAATAAAGAATATCTTGCAAAAGACGGTAGAAGAAATGGGAAAGGGATGGAAACATAAGTTACCCGAAGCTCTGTGGGCCTATCGGACCGCCTATAAGACCCCGATTGGAATGTCCCCATACCAACTAGTTTATGGGAAAACTTGTCATCTTCCTGTTGAACTTGAGTTCAAAGCTCATTTGGCCATTAAGAAATGGAACATGGACCTTGACCAAGCTGGCCAAAATAGGAAGATGCAAATTTCCGAACTAGAAGAATGGCGAGAGAAATCCTATCATAGTGCCAAGCTCTATAAAGAGAAGACTAAGAGATGGCATGATAAACGGATCAAAAAGAAAGAGTTCGAAGTAGGAGATAAAGTTTTACTCTTTAGCTCCCGTGTTCGACTTTTCGAACATGGTAAATTTTGAAGCAAATGGGAAGAACCCTTCAAGGTTGTTGCAACCTCTTCCCATGGAGCCATCACATTGGAAAGTGACGATGGGCAAATCTTCAAAGTCAATGGACAAAGATTAAAAATATTCTATGACTTTGATAAAAATGAGCTAAACGAAATTGATATAATTAACTTTGAAATAGCTCAAGCCCATGACAATTAATGGATGGACCCAATTTACCCCTTGTCCTTTTCATACACCTAGTCCATCCAAAACCCCGAGAAAGGACTCTTTAGGCCCAACCAAGCCATTTCGACCTCGGAACTTTGAAATTTAGGAGGCTTACCTTCTCCTGCTCGATGCCCGACGAAGGAGTAGTGGCGGCCGCCACTCCCAACTGGCAGCCGCCACCAAACCCTGGCGCCCGCCATGCTAGGCGGTGGTTTAGAGGCCCCTCTCCACGGGGCAGCTAATCCTGAGCTCGGGAGAGTGAAAGAAGGAGGAGATGAGGACGTGTTAGTTCATCTAAGGCTTATCCCTCCACTTCTCCCCCTTCTTAAAAGAAGAACTCCTTCTCCCTCCATCCACTCACGAAGTCCAGCCAAGCCTCCTCCAAAACCATGTCGTCTCCATGGAAATCCGAGTCCTATAACCCTCAAGGATCCATCTCGTCCTCCACCAAAGCCAACATCCGATCTTTGATCGATGACGACATGGAGGTACTTGACGTGCCTCCTTTAGCAATGGTGCTGCCAGACGACACTTATGTCAAGGGGACACCACCGGAGGGTGCAGGGAAGGCACCAGCCACCACTCCAGTGGCGGGCACCACCCCTGCTGGGCGACCGCCAGGGGTGAAACGCCCCCTGGCCTCGTCTCCGCTCCGTCTTCATCCTCCTCCAGTGGCGCCACCCGAGAAGAAATTGAGGACGCCCACCAGGCCGACCACAGGGGAGATCACCCCAAGGAAGTCACCGGCCGTCAAGGCCAGGGGTGATGAAACGCCCACTCCATCAAGGGCGAAATCTCGGGTCAGCTTTGGCTTGGATAGCCGCACCCGGAGTTACAGCCCCAATCCTAAGAGGGCTAAACTACAGGTGTATGGCGTGAGGATGCCCGATGGGCATTATGAGAAGAGGCTGCGTGAGCGCGAGGTGAGCACTCATGATTCCAATGGGTCGCTCTCCGAGCCATCCGTGTGCCGCCGTCTCAACCCATCGCCGGCAGGAGTCCCCGGCGAGATGGAGCACAGCGGTGGTGAGGAGGGGTTAACCCTCAAAAAACTCGCCGCCGAGGTGAAGAAGCTGCGCAAGGAGAAGAGCGCCCTGGAGGATCAAGTCACAGAGATAGCCCTCTGGCGAATGGATTTGGAGGATCGATTCACCATCCTCCGCAAGGGCTGCACCTCGAAGATCAAGCGTCTCTTCAAAGAGACGGGCTTCACGGATATCTACGAGGCTCCTTCACTAGATTAGATTAGATTTACGGTGTCTAGTTAGATTTTTAGTTTGATTTAGTTTAAGTTTAATTTTGCTTGATTTAAATTTTAGATTGTTTAATTTTCAATTTAGAACTTTTGTTTAGGAAGTTTTTATATAATGAATAAAAAGACACCCATATTATTTTTCCCTTCATCAAGTTTGTTCATTTTAAAAATAAAAAGTACCAAAACTTCTAGTGTGGGGGAAATCCCCTCTCTAAACACCTCTGTAAAACGTGACAAAATGTTCAAAGCTGTAACCTGAACTTAGCAAGGTAACTACCACGCTGTTTGCAAGCCGCATGGGCCAAAGCCCATGGCGGCCGCCACTTATTACTAGCGGCCGCCAGGCCACTCTACACCGAGACACCCCCGGTGAACCCCTAAACCTGTGTTTTAAATTCTGTACAATTTGGATCACCTGATGTCTCGGTTTGCACTAAAAATGCAGCTAGAAAAAAAATGTTGAGACAATTTCTTTTGAATTGAGTGTTTACACG
This sequence comes from Coix lacryma-jobi var. lacryma-jobi, assembly GCA_009763385.1. NCBI lineage: Eukaryota > Viridiplantae > Streptophyta > Magnoliopsida > Poales > Poaceae > Coix > Coix lacryma-jobi. Next base: position 70,849,226 of record CM019831.1, on the reverse strand, counting down.
ACATGTTATTCTACCTTTTATTCATGTGTAGTAGCCTACTCATTTTGATAGGGAAGTCAACCTAGGTTGTTGTTTGATAAGATATAGAAGTAGTAATTGAAATTGCATTAGTACTCTGCTACAACCTTGGGAGTTTTTATTTTGAAAACCAAAATTACCGTGGTTCATGATCTTTCTTTCCTATCCACCTACCAAAGCCAAAATATTAGAGTATAGGAAAATAGCCCATAAAGCCTTCTAAATCAATCTTTGAGCTTTGTCAAGAATGGTTGATCTAGGTAGAAGAGTTTAGTCATGCTCTAAAAGCCAAGGCAAACCATGATTTTTGAGAGAACTCTCACACTGAGAGTATACTCATGTAGTTCTCCTCCAAAATTTTGTTCTAAAAGAATTGTATAAATTTTCTCATTCCTTCAAAGGACATGGCTATATAGCATCTAAAAAAAAGAGCAAATGCTCTAAAAAAAGGGACAAGTGTCCAAGTATTCAAAAAAAAAGAGCAAATGCTCTAAAAAAGGACAAGTGTCCAAGTATTCAAAAAAGAGAGAGAGAGATGCATATAGCCATGATCCTTGGTAAGAGAAGAGTTTTCAAAAAAAAAGAGGACAAAGGAGTTGAGTTAGTCCACCCTATACCTTGGCTAGTGCATGACTATACTCTCCCATGATCCTAAACTTGACTTAGCAATAAAAGATAGATAGAAGTGCCTTACATTCCTTCCTTTCCCTATAAACTCCACATAAACCATAGGATAGACTCTGGCATTTTCTTTTGCCATAAAGTGAGGATATACACCATGAGTGCCTTGAGATTTAAAGAGAGATTCAATGAACCATGATTTTCATTTTGAAAATATCCTGAAACCCCAAGGTATGTAAAAGAGGAAAGTATGTTTCTCTTACTTGCAAGCTATTCTATCCTTCAACCGCCATGGGTATGATTTATTAGCCACTTGGAAAGGTTACTAACATGAGTATAGCTAGTTGGACATCTTGTGTGAATGCTTAGTTCAATAAAATTGTTTCAATTCTTAAAGTCCATTCTTGCTCGGGACGAGCAAGAGGTTAGTGTGGGGGAGCTTGTTGATGGTGCTTAAAGCATCATTTCACCATCAACATTTCACCCAAAACCAAGGTAAAACAACATAAAAAGTAGAAGATTTGGTTTATAACTAACCTATTTCCACATGTGCATAGTTTCTTATCTTAATGCAGGAATGTAACACCCTAAAATTTGCAAAGTTTGGAAATAGAGAGAAAATGTTTTATTATGTATTTTTGGTTCTCATGAGAATATAGGAGAAATAAAACTTTTCTTTGAATTAAAATTTATCTTAGGGCAATAACATGTTTGAGCATACATGCCGGTGCATAATTTAATTTTGTGATGAGTGGTTTGCTCCAAAGTTTGGCAAGATTTCAAATTCATTTTCAAAATGCCTTTGAAATGGTTGAAAACAAAAAGAAAAAGATTTTCCTCTCTCTCCCTCACCCCTCTCCCCAATCTGGCCCGAAGGCCCAGTCGGCCTTGGCCCGCTCGCGCCCCTTCCCCCCTTCTCTCACCAGCCGGCTGCCCAACTTCCCTGCTCCTGCAGTCGGCCCGCTCGGCAACTCCCTTCCTTCCTCCTTTCGCGCGGCCCACGACCAAACCGGCCCAGCCAGCGGGCAGAAGCCCACGCCGACGCCTCCCTCCCCTCCCTCTCTCACTGGCGATCCGGTCCCGCATCGTCAGGGTCTTCTCCCTCCTCGTGGTCGACCTGGACTCGTCGCAGAGTCCGAGCCGGCGCCGTCTCCTTCCTTTGTGGCATGCTGACCTCTCCCAGCGCCCTATAAAAATCAATCCTCAAGCGCTGCGCCGCCTTTGCGCTAACCCAACTCAAGCCACCCGAGCTTCCCCCTCCTCTAACTCGCGGTTGGATCTCACCGACGCAAAGCTTCAAGCCGCCGCCGCCGTCCTAGCTTTCAGTGGCTTAAGGACCATCGCAAGGTATTCCCAGGGCTCTAGATCGACGCAACGAAGCCTCTCAACCCCTCCTCCCTTCATTTACCCCTTGTAATGCGCTGTTTCGAGCTCACCATCGTTAACAGGTTTACCGCCGCCTCTGTTCAAGCATCCTGCCGTCTCTGGTCCTTCCCCGAGCCCGAATTCGCCCTAGGTTAGATTCCCTTGAGCTCCCGATCCTTCCCATGCTCTCCTCCTGTTTTTCGGTGGTCAGAATCGCCTGGAAGACGAACTCCGGCGAGCTCTGGCTCGGCCTGCCATGGCGGCCACCGCCTCCTCCTTCCCCTCCGGCCAAAAGCGCCGCCCCCTCTCTCTGGAATCTAATCTCGCCCGTTGATTGCAGATCCAACGGCCAGAATCATCCCGTACCCCTTCGCTGGTCAGATTTGCAAAAGAAACCCTAAAGTTTTTAATATAGAACCCGCCGTCCCTTTGCGCCTTCCTGGAATACGCCTTCTCCTCGGGAAAACGTAAAGTCAGGTCTGTTGTTTCCCAAATACGTTTTCCAATAATCACAAGTTTGCCACTGCAACTGTTTTCGCTATAAAATCTCTGTTTTAACTCTGTTTTGACCCGTTCAAGTTGCGTTAAGTTCGTAATTACATAACCTACATGTTTTTACAACTGTTAATCATGTTTCCAACTTTTAAATTTCGAGTTTAGTTTTAATCTAATATTTTATTAAAGAAAACCTTGTTTAAATCATAACTTCTCCGTTATAGCTCCGTTTTTAGTGGTTTTCGTGTCCACGCGTTTGTCTTGACGAGTAGAATAGTTTTATAAGCGTTTTATCCATGTTTTATGTATTGGTGTACTGTTTTCTAATTTAATGCATGTTTTGCTTGTATGTTTGCTCCTGTGTGCCGATGTTTGTTGCGTATAGACGAAGAGTTGCAAGTGAACCTACAAGAGCTTGACTTTGAAGACTGTGACCAGCATCAACTCGAAGAAGGCAAGTGCAGGCACCCTTTGATCATGTTCTTTACCTATTCACCATTAATCACTATGTGCATGCATGTGTCTAATTATGTGAATCCTCAGGATTATCCTAGTTTTCCATATCTTCCTTGTTACCTGGGTTTTATGATGGGTAGTAATGCTATGCTAAGCAACTTTACTTGTTCTAAAATACCACGTGATGATGATACATTTATGATGACTTAATGGATTTGGAACTATGTTTTAACGTGGAACTCAGTGACTCGGGCACATGGTATGGTATGGTGGTTATGGTAAGTTTGGCTTGTGGTTTGTGTTTTGTGCTCGGGTCCGCCTTTTAGGACTGGCTCATGGAGCGACCACCCAGGATAACAGTGCAACCACGAGACGTTATATGGCTCTAACCGGGCTAATTAATTAGAGGATTCTAGTGATTCTGTTAACCGGGCGGCGCTACTGAGGGATGGCCCAAGAATGTGGTATGGACTTAGGGGTCCTCTGGTTGCTGCGGCTTCCAGTAGGAACTTTAGGTGGTTATCGCTCGCTAGATGAATCTTTGTAAAGGCCCGTTGTGAAACCTTGCCATGCACCTTGGAAGTGTAGTATGGGAGTCATGACCCTGGCATATGGGAATCACTGCTCATTGGGAAAAGTGTGCAACCTCTGTAGAGTGTAAAACTGATATATCAGCCGTGCTCACGGTTACGAGCGACCTGGACCCTCACATGATTAGTTTTGGACAGTTGGACTTACGGACATAAGATGTTGGTTTCTCAGATGGAGGTGTTTACCTCGGTTGATGATTATATTAAAGGTGGTTTTCTTTTTAACTAATGGGATGGGTTATCCTGTACTCACTTATAGTAATCAGGTGCTAATAAAACTTGACCAACTAAAATGCTTATCGCAGTTGAACAGTGTCAGCCTACCTTTGTTTAAGCCTTGCATGACATTTTATTTTCCGCCTGTACTTGTTGAGTACGATATGTGCTCACCCTTGCTATTCCCCACAATCCCAGACGGTAGCCAAAGTTACCCAGAAGGTTAGTGGAGATGTCATGGAGTTTACCAGAAGACTATCAGTTGTGTTTGGCGTACGGTGCCCCCAGTCAACCGTCCCTGTGAAGATTGGAGCCTCAAGTGAAGATTAGTTTATGATCCGCTTTACTCTGATATATGTAAGTGTTATTATAGCTATGTTACGTTATATAATAACATTGTTTCTGATATTCTTTATTCTGTTGTTGTATGTGTGGACTTCCTGGGCACACATATGGTTATCGTGGTTTTGTTCGTAAAACTGGGTGTTACAGAATGGTATCAGAGCTGTGTTGACTGTAGGATGTTTGCCAACTAGAAAACGGTCGTTTATAGGATTTCAATTTGTTATACAACCCTTGTTCTTGATATCCTTTGTTTCTGCTCTTGCTAATATTCCTTTCCTTGACCATTTGACCTCCCCCTTGTCTATTTATCTTTAAGTTCTTGCTCCTACTCTATCTATCTTATGCTTCTTGCTATTAGATCTGGCTCTCACCTTTGCTGCTACGTGACCTTAGGATGTCTAGAGCAACTGACCCCTTTAGACTGTCCACCATAACATCAAGAGCGTTAGTTGCGTTGAAGCATGTTTGGGTGTGCAAGTTTGTTTGTTTTTATGCCATTGGATGATTTGCTTCTTTGTAATGAGTGTGATGTGTTGTGGGCAATGTTCACAACTACATCAAGTTGTTAGTTTAAAGAGTTGTTAGTTAGTTTGGGGGATCTTATCTTGTTCCTTGTTCCAAAATCTTTCTTCTAGCCTCTTATGTTGTCCCCCTCATCTTCTTAATCTTTCCTGCTCATGTTTATCTTTCCACCTATGCTTACAAGTTCTTGGATAAATCAGATGGTGAACACAAGAAGGCAGGCAAGCATGCAGAATGCTACCAACCAGAGCTCACAACCACCTTCTTCTCAAGGCAACATGGAACAATGGATGACGATGCAGACTCAACTCATGCAGTCAATGGTTCAAGTGGTGACCAACCTCCAGCAAAGTAGTGTGCCACCAAGGGATAGTCGTGCTGAGTTTATGAAAGGACATCCTCCAGTGTTTGCTCATGCTGTTGATCCATTAGAGGCAGATGATTGGCTACGTGCAGTAGAAAGGCAACTCAACCTAGCACAGTGCAATGATCTTGAGAAGGTGTTGTATGCATCAGGACAACTTCAGGGAGCAGCTCAAGATTGGTGGGAGTCATTCCAGTATGGACGTCTCAACAATGCTCCTGCTATCACTTGGGAGGAATTCACTGAGAATTTCAGGTCCTATCATATTCCCGCAGGATTAGTAGAGCTTAAACAGGAAGAATTCAGAGCCTTGAAGCAAGGATCAATGTCTGTGGTTGAGTATCGTGATAAGTTTGCTCAGCTATCGCGCTATGCTCCAACAGATGTAGATGATGATGATAAGAAACAGTATCGCTTTCTTAGAGGATTGTATGATGGTCTTCAACTCCAGCTCATGTCCAACAGCTATCCCAACTTCCAAGCACTTGTGAATCGTGCCATCATAGTTGATAATAAGCGCAAGGAAATGGATGCAAAGAAGAGAAAGCTTCAGGAGCAACCTCATAGACATACTCGTCCTCGCAGTGCCTCTTCGCAAGCGAATCAGCTTCAGCCGGTACCTCAGATCAACGATAATGAGTATCGTCAGCAGTCGCAAGAGCAACACGCAAACTTGCAAGAACTTCATCATGTTACAGGAGTTGTCACTCCTGAAGCGGTTATGATCTCTGATACTCCCGTGTCGGCTACAACGACTAAGACTCCTAAGAAGACTAGAACCTCCAGTAGTCTATCAAAAATGGGTTGCTACCATTGCAAGCAAGAGGGACATCTCATGCGACAATGCCCAAAGAAGTATCCATATGTGTATGGTAACAAGAATCAGAATCAGAACCGTATTCAAGCTCAGAATCAGAGGAATGAAATGCAACAGACTTATATGCGAGGCACAGTGAACAATATGACCATGGATGATGTCAGAAGTGATCCTGATGTGATACTCGGTATGTTCCTTGTCAACTCTATTCCAACATCAGTTCTTTTTGATTCAAAAGCTACACATTCCTTCATCAGTAAGCAATATGCCACAAGACATCATTTTCGTGCTGTTACTATGAAGCACCCTCTGCAAGTTAGTTCACCTAGTGGAGAGATGAAAGCCACCCTTATTTGTCCGAAAGTTAGTCTCAACATAAGGGGGGTACAATTCCTAGCTAATCTGGTAATCTTGGAGACTGAAGGTGTTGATGTGATCCTTGGAATGGATTGGTTACCTATGCATGATGGTACCATAGATTATGCTAGAAGAGCTGTGTCTTTGGTTAATTCTTCAGGTGAGGAAGTGGAATATGTGGCCTCTTTTCCGTTAGTTGAAGAAGGTTTGCTCAATCAGATGAAAAGCACTCCCATTGAAGAAATCAAAGTGGTATGTGATTTCCCTAACGTGTTTCCTATCGATCTACCCGGTATGCCACCAGATCGAGAAGTTGAGTTTCTTATTGATCTTCTACCTGGAACTTCCCCTATATCTAAGAGACCTTGTAGGATGGTAGTTAATGAGTTAGAAGAACTCAAGAAGCAACTAAGAGAACTACAAGATAAAGGTTTTATTCGTCCGAGTTCATCACCATGGGGAGCTCCAGTTATACTTGTGAACAAGAAGGATGGAACTCAGAGAATGTGTGTGGATTATAGATCACTCAATGGAGTTACGATCAAGAACAAATGTCCTTTGCCTAAGATTGAGGATCTTTTTGGCCAGTTGAAAGGAGCTTGTGTTTTCTCTAAGATCAATTTGAGATCCGGCTATCACCAATTGAAGATTAGATCAGCTGATATTCCTAAGACTGCATTCACTACAAGATATGGGCTTTATGAATACACAGTGGTGTCCTATGGGTTGACTAATGTGCCAGCATATTTCATGCACCTCATGAATAAGGTTTTCATGGAATATCTGGATAAGTTTGTTGTGGTTCTCGTGGATGACATTCTCATATACTCTAAGAGTGAAGAAGAGCATGAAGCACACTTAAGGCTTGTTTTACAGAGACTCAGAGAAAACCAGTTGTATGCTAAGCTGAGTAAGTGTGAATTCTGGTTGAATGAAGTTTCTTTCCTTGGCCATGTTGTTTCTAATGGAGGTATTGTTGTAGATCCAAGCAAAGTAAGAGATGTGTTGAATTGGCAACCACCTCAGACTGTGAGTGAGATCCGAAATTTCCTTGGTTTGGCAGGTTATTATAGAAGATTTATTGAAGGATTTTCCAAGATAGCAAGGCCTTTAACAGCTTTATTGGAAAAAGGAAAGAAGTTTGAATGGACGACAACCTATGAGGAAAGTTTTAGAATGCTGAAGAACAAACTAACCACTGCGCCTGTGCTAGTAATGCCTGATGTTAGTAAGAATTTTGATGTGTATTGCGACGCTTCTCGCCATGGTTTGGGATGTGTGCTTGTGCAAGAAGGTCGAGTTATAGCTTATGCTTCGAGGCAGTTAAAGAGACACGAGAAGAATTATCCTACTCATGATCTAGAATTGGCAGCTGTGGTTCATGCTTTGAAAATCTGGAGACATTATATGTTGGGTAATAGATGTGAGATTTACACCGATCATAAGAGTCTGAAGTACATATTCACTCAGTCAGATCTTAACTCCAGACAACGCAGATGGTTGGAAGTTATTAAAGATTATGATCTTGGTATTCACTATCATCCTGGAAAAGCTAATGTTATAGCAGATGCTTTGAGTCGAAAAAGTTATGCTCATATGATCATAGAACATCAACTCCCAGCTGGGTTATGCAAGGAATTTGAAAAGTTCAACCTTGGTTTGGTCGCTAGTACTCAAGCAGTGGCAATGGAAGTCGATTCGACCTTAGAGCAGGATATTCGCAAAGGTCAACTGGATGATGAGAAGATAAAGGATATTGCTAAGCTCATTAAGAAAGACAAAGCACCTGGATTCCATATAGATGAACATGGAATTGTTTGGTTCAAGAAGAGAATTTGTGTGCCAGACTTGAAACATGTCCGTGATTTGATATTGAGGGAAGCTCATGAGTCAGCTTATTCCATTCATCCCGGTAGCACTAAGATGTACCAGGATTTGAAGAAGAAATTTTGGTGGTGTGGTATGAAGAGAGACATAGCAGAATACGTGGCTTTGTGTGATACGTGTCAAAGAGTGAAGGCAGAGCATCAAAGACCAGTAGGATTGTTGCAACCACTGAAGATACCTGAATGGAAATGGGATGAGATCAGTATGGATTTCATAGTAGGTTTACCACGTACTCAAAGTGGTTATGATTCAATTTGGGTAATTGTGGATCGCTTAACTAAAGTATCTCACTTCATTCCTGTCAAGACTACGTACTCTAGTGCAAAACTTGCAGAGTTATACATGTCAAGAATTGTGTGTTTGCATGGAGTGCCGAGGAAGATTGTGTCAGATAGAGGTACTCAGTTTACATCTCGTTTTTGGGAAAAGGTTCATGAGTCTATGGGTACAAAGTTGAATTTCAGTTCAGCCTATCATCCTCAAACAGATGGACAGACAGAAAGGACGAATCAGGTTTTAGAAGACATGTTGAGAGCTTGTGCTGTACAGTATGGTACTAGTTGGGATAAGAGTTTACCATATGCAAAATTCTCTTATAACAATAGTTACCAAGCTAGTCTCAAAATGGCCCCATTTGAAGCTTTGTATGGCAGAAAATGTAGAACTCCTTTGTTTTGGAATCAAACAGGAGAAAGTCAGGTGTTTGGACCAGAAGTTTTGAAGGAAGCAGAGAGACAAGTTCAAATCATTCGTGAGAACTTGAGAGCAGCTCAGTCCAGACAAAAAAGCTATGCCGACAAACGTCGTAGACAGTTAGTTTTTGAAGTAGGTGATTATGTATATCTTAAAGTGTCACCTGTCAGAGGACTCAAGAGATTTAAAGTAAAAGGAAAGTTGGCACCCAGATATATTGGCCCGTTCAAGATTTTGGAAAGAAGAGGTGAAGTAGCATATCAGCTTGAGTTACCTGCTCAGTTGTCAGATGTACACAATGTGTTTCATGTATCACAGTTGAAGAAGTGTTTGAGAGTGCCAGAGGAACAGTTACCCTTAGAGAAAGTTAACTTGAAAGATGATCTAACTTATACAGAGCATCCTGTGAAGATTTTGGAAGTCGCTGAAAGAGTTACCAGAAGCAAGGTTGTCAGAATGTGCAAAGTCCAGTGGAGTCATCACTCGGTGGATGATGCAACATGGGAACGTGAAGATGAGCTACGTGCAGAGTTTCCCTATCTCTTCAAAGATCCTTCCGAATCTCGAGGACGAGATTCATCTTAAGGGGGGTAGATTTGTAACACCCTAAAATTTGCAAAGTTTAGAAATAGAGAGAAAATGTTTTATTATGTATTTTTGGTGCTCATGAGAATATAGGAGAAATAAAACTTTTCTTTGAATTAAAATTTATCTTAGGGCAATAACATGTTTGAGCATACATGCCGGTGCATAATTTAATTTTGTGATGAGTGGTTTGCTCCAAAGTTTGGCAAGATTTCAAATTCATTTTGAAAATGCCTTTGAAATGGTTGAAAACAAAAAGAAAAAGATTTTCCTCTCTCTCCCTCACCCCTCTCCCCAATCTGGCCCGAAGGCCCAGTCGGCCTTGGCCCGCTCGCGCCCCTTCCCCCCTTCTCTCACCAACCGGCGGCCCAACTTCCCTGCTCCTACAGTCGGCCCGCTCGGCAACTCCCTTCCTTCCTCCTTTCGCGCGGCCCACGACCAAACCGGCCCAGCCAGTGGGCAGAAGCCCACGCCGACGCCTCCCTCCCCTCCCTCTCTCACTGGCGATCCGGTCCTGCCTCGTCAGGGTCTTCTCCCTCCTCGTGGTCGACCTGGACTCGTCGCAGAGTCCTAGCCGGCGCCGTCTCCTTCCTTTGTGGCATGCTGACCTCTCCCAGCGCCCTATAAAAATCAATCCTCAAGCGCTGCGCCGCCTTTGCGCTAACCCAACTCAAGCCACCCGAGCTTCCCCCTCCTCTAACTCGCGGTTGGATCTCACCGACGCAAAGCTTCAAGCCGCCGCCGCCGTCCTAGCTTTCAGTGGCTTAAGGACCATCGCAAGGTATTCCCAGAGCTCTAGATCGACGCAACGAAGCCTCTCAACCCCTCCTCCCTTCATTTACCCCTTGTAATGCGCTGTTTCGAGCTCACCATCGTTAACAGGTTTACCGCCGCCTCTGTTCAAGCATCCTGCCGTCTCTGGTCCTTCCCCGAGCCCGTGTTCGCCCTAGGTTAGATTCCCTTGAGCTCCCGATCCTTCCCATGCTCTCCTCCTGTTTTTCGGTGGTCAGAATCGCCTGGAAGACGAACTCCGGCGAGCTCTGGCTCGGCCTGCCATGGCGGCCACCGCCTCCTCCTTCCCCTCCGGACAAAAGCGCCGCCCCCTCTCTCTGGAATCTAATCTCGCCCGTTGATTGCAGATCCAACGGCCAGAATCATCCCGTACCCCTTCGCTGGTCAGATTTGCAAAAGAAACCCTAAAGTTTTTAATATAGAACCCGCCGTCCCTTTGTGCCTTCCTGGAATAGGCCTTCTCCTTGGGAAAACGTAAAGCCAGGTCTGTTGTTTCCCAAATACGTTTTCCAATAATCACAAGTTTGCCACTGCAACTGTTTTCGCTATAAAATCTCTGTTTTAACTCTGTTTTGACCCATTCAAGTTGCGTTAAGTTCGTAATTACATAACCTACATGTTTTTACAACTGTTAATCATGTTTCCAACTTTTAAATTTCGAGTTTAGTTTTAATCTAATATTTTATTAAAGAAAACCTTGTTTAAATCATAACTTCTCCGTTATAGCTCCGTTTTTAGTGGTTTTCGTGTCCACGCGTTCGTCTTGACGAGTAGAACAGTTTTATAAGCATTTTATCCATGTTTTATGTATTGGTGTACTGTTTTCTAATTTAATGCATGTTTTGCTTGTATGTTTGCTCCTGTGTGCCGATGTTTGTTGCGTATAGACGAAGAGTTGCAAGTGAACCTACAAGAGCTTGACTTTGAAGACTGTGACCAGCATCAACTCGAAGAAGGCAAGTGCAGGCACCCTTTGATCATGTTCTTTACCTATTCACCATTAATCACTATGTGCATGCATGTGTCTAATTATGTGAACCCTCAGGATTATCCTAGTTTTCCATATCTTCCTTGTTACCTGGGTTTTATGATGGGTAGGAATGCTATGCTAAGCAACTTTACTTGTTCCAAAATACCACGTGATGATGATACATTTATGATGACTTAATGGATTTGGAACTATGTTTTAACGTGGAACTCAGTGACTCGGGCACATGGTATGGTATGGTGGTTATGGTAAGTTTGGCTTGTGGTTTGTGTTTTGTGCTCGGGTCCGCCTTTTAGGACTGGCTCATGGAGCGACCACCCAGGATAACAGTGCAACCACGAGACGTTATATGGCTCTAACCGGGCTAATTAATTAGAGGATTCTAGTGATTCTGTTAACCGGGCGGCGCTACTGAGGGATGGCCCAAGAATGTGGTATGGACTTAGGGGTCCTCTGGTTGCTGCGGCTTCCAGTATGAACTTTAGGTGGTTATCGCTCGCTAGATGAATCTTTGTAAAGGCCCGTTGTGAAACCTTGCCATGCACCTTGGAAGTGTAGTATGGGAGTCATGACCCTGGCATATGGGAATCACTGCTCGTTGGGAAAAGTGTGCAACCTCTGTAGACTGTAAAACTGATATATCAGCCGTGCTCACGGTTACGAGCGACCTGGACCCTCACATGATTAGTTTTGGACAGTTGGACTTACGGACATAAGATGTTGGTTTCTCAGATGGAGGTGTTTACCTCGGTTGATGATTATATTAAAGGTGGTTTTCTTTTTAACTAATGGGATGGGTTATCCTGTACTCACTTATAGTAATCAGGTGCTAATAAAACTTGACCAACTAAAATGCTTATCGCAGTTGAACAGTGTCAGCCTACCTTTGTTTAAGCCTTGCATGACATTTTATTTTCCGCCTGTACTTGTTGAGTACGATATGTGCTCACCCTTGCTATTCCCCACAATCCCAGACGGTAGCCAAAGTTACCCAGAAGGTTAGTGGAGATGTCATGGAGTTTACCAGAAGACTATCAGTTGTGTTTGGCGTACGGTGCCCCCAGTCAACCGTCCCTGTGAAGATTGGAGCCTCAAGTGAAGATTAGTTTATGATCCGCTTTACTCTGATATATGTAAGTGTTATTATAGCTATGTTACGTTATATAATAACATTGTTTCTGATATTCTTTATTCTGTTGTTGTATGTGTGGACTTCCTGGGCACACATATGGTTATCCTGGTTTTGTTCGTAAAACTGGGTGTTACAAGGAAATAATGGAATTTGGGCCAAACAAGAGCACCAGGAGCAATGCCAAGCCACTCTGGCCCATTTGGGCCTGAGTAAGGTGGCGGCCACCACCTATTCCTGGCGGTCGCCAGGTCATTCATGCCAAAAGTGGCCCAAGCCACGTCATCGATCCGTGGGAATCACCTCAAGCTCAAATCTTGGCCATTGCACACTAAGGCGGTTTGATCCAAGGGCTAAGAAGAGTATCACCTGGATAGTGGGCTTTGGACACGTGTCTAAACCCTAACCAGCCCTCAAACCGACTTAGGAGAGCAAATAAAGACCGTTGGATGAATGGTGGTTTCAATGGACGGCAGAGAGGTGGCGGGCGCCAGGGTTTGGTGGCGGGCGCCACCCCCTAAACCCTAACCGACCTCCCCCTCACTCTATAAGTACCCCCCAAGCTTCCTAGCACTATAAATAGGCCCCTTGAGCTCTCATTCGGAGAGCCTCACACCATTCCCCACCAGTTGGTTAGAGTAGCACACTTGCTATGATAGAGAGATTAGACAGAGTGTGACTGCGTCACTAGAAGAAGAGCTGGAAAGGAGAAGAGTAGAAGTCTAGAGAGTTTCGGAGTTGTCGGAGACCTCTGCTTCTGTCTGCTCTGCGCTTCAACTTTGGTAACTTAGTATCTTATTTTATCTTCAAGTATTTACCTTTCAGTACTTGTGTGTTTGTTTCATTGCTTGATTTTATTTTCAAGTGCTCTAGTTCTAGTACAGGGCTAGTAGTAGTAATATATAGATTAAGTGTGGTACTTAGGCTATATATTGCCAGTGAATACGGCTAGGCCCAAGGATAGCTGTGGTAGCAAGCAGGTGGTGACAGCCCTGTGCGCCTTGAATTCCACCACGTAGTTGGTCTAGTTTAACAGTAGTGCTCGTTGTGCTAGCGTTCAACCTAAGTCAGTGGTAAAGTCTAGTACGCCCACAGTACACTAGTAAAGAACTTAAATCACTAGAAGTCTAATAGAACTAGGATCTACCCCAGTAGATAGTGCCTGTTCCCTTCAACTATCCTAGATAGCCTTACCCCCTAGTTTTCTCAAAATCACTTCGCTGAGGTGAAAAGCTACAACTGACAGCTGTGCGCTTGCGGTTTCTTCTGCGTACCACCCCAGGTGTCAACAGTAGGCGTGCTAGGAATGGTTTTTCTACTAACCGTTCTTTTGAGCAACCGGGACAACACTAGTACACTTCCCTTTTTACTCACCCCAGTGTTGGACCGTATACTCACCCTATGTCTTTTTATTGATATAGGTAAGTCGGTTGGAGAACGTTTGGTTGGTGGATTCCGGATGCTCAAGGCATATGACCGGAAACTCCAAGTGGTTCTCCAGTCTTAGTCCAGTCACCGACAAGGAGTTTATTACCTTCGGTGACAATAGCAAAGGTAAAGTGCTATTGTTGATGGTCCTTAAACACTTGTTTTACCATCAACACTTTACCCAAAAATTCGCCAAAAAGGCATGAAATGTAGTCAAATAGGTTTCAAACTAACAAAATTCCACATGTCCATAGATTTTTATTTGAATACAGGATTTGGACCAAAATTCCTAAGAAAATGTGAGGACACATTTTTGTCTACTCACTATGTATCAAAAAAAAGAGAGAGAGAGAGAGTTATCATTAGCTCTAGACCCCAGAAATTAACTAGGAAGGATTATGAAATATCTCTCTATACACTTCCACATAACCACACATGCACATCTTGATCAATTTTTATGATTTGCTGCTCCTTATGATCTGAGTGTCTAGCTTAGCAATAAACATTAGGCAATTTGCTCATGATTCTTAGCCTACCTATAACTCCACATATCATTCTTTAGAAATAGGAGAGGCTACATTTTGGCCTAAGTGAGGATTTAAACACAAATTGAGTGATTGAGTGAATCTTGGATGACTTAAGCAAGTTTTTATCTTTTGAAAACCTTAAAAAACCTCCAGACAGAATCCTAGTCAAACCTAAGCAAGATAAAAGTTTCCTATCTACTGCTTTATTTCACTCTTGCATGTTTGAAGTGAAAAGCTATAAGCCCCACATTGCTATGATTAATGATATACACTAAGTTATTTCTCACTATACAATATGCACTTGTATACATCTTAAGTTGCTATCTATTTCATGCTCAATGCTTAAACCGCATTGTTGCTCGAGGACGACCAATAGGTTAGCTTGGGGGAGCTCATTGATGGTCCTTAAACACCTGTTTTACCATCAACACTTTACCCAAAAATTCACCAAAAAGGCATGAAATGTAGTCAAATAGGTTTCAAACTAACAAAATTCCACATGTCCATAGATTTTTATTTGAATACAGGATTTGGACCAAATTTGGAGCATGGACCCACCAGGGGTCGAGACCACTCACCAGAGCCCATTTGGGCCCTAGTGGGGTGGCGCCCGCCACTTGAGTTGGCCCAAATCCACTCCCTGCCACGTCACCGATCCGTGTGACCTCCCCAAGGCCAAATCTTGGCCCTTGGTCACTAGGTCAGTGGCATCGGAGGGCTCATGAGGGGAGTGGCGTGGACCATGACCGAATGACGGTTATCTGGACATGCAACCGACTTAACCACCGCCTTGGAGGAGTCCCTGGAGGCCGTAGGATCAATGACGGTGCATCCAACGGCCAGGGGGTGGCGGCCGCCACCTAGGGCTGGCGCCCGCCACTAGGGTTTGCCCTAGGTCGGTTGGCTGCCCCCTATAAGTACCCCCTCACTCCACAAGGCTATAAATACCCCCCCCCTGGAGGCGTCACTTCATTTCAAGCAAGAAGGCAAGAAGCAAGCAAGCAAAGAAAGCAAGTGAGAGATAGGTTAGAAGCTCAGAGAGCTTAGGCAAGTAGGTTAGCTAGTAGAGAGAGCATAGCTCTAGTGCCCTCGCTGCAGCGTGGCTCTTAGTTTAGCACACCTCAGCCCTGACCAGTGGTATAGTAGCGTAGAGCTTGCTAGGAGAGAAGCGGGTGCGAGTGGCTGGCATCGGAGGTCGGTTGATTTCCCGGCGTCTCTGGTCGGTTTGCTCTCTTGAATCTCAGGTACACTTATCATTATTCCAATATTACTTGAGTATTCCTTTCAGTATTACTTCATCAAGTGCCTTGAGTGTGACCTAGTTATCCTACAGTTCAATTCACTTAGCCATAGTAGTTAATCTCTAGCGTGCTTTTGTTTGATCTTTGCCAATAGGTTGCTTAGTTTAGTGTTTATCTTATTAAGTCAAGTATTTGCTCTGACGTCCACAAGGGTGTCTCTATTCAAAGCTAGGGTAGAGATAGTTAGAATATAATTAAGCATGGTGCTTAGTTATCGACTTACCTTCAGATACGGCTGGACCCCCGGATAGCTGTGGTAGCAAGCAGGTGGTGACAGCCCTGTGCGCCTTGAATTCCACCATGTAGTTGGCCTAGTTTAACAGTAAGGCTCGTTGTGCTAGCGTTCAACCTAAGTCATTGGTAAAGGCTAGTACGCCTCGGTACTTGATAAGATAGGAATAAAACTATACTTAACTTGGTTGCTTGTTTGACATTTGCCTATCTTGGTTCATAGTTATCTAGGAGTAGTTTTTAGTTATTAGTTAGTTATATTAGTTACGCTTAGTTATCCCCTATCTATCTAGTTATCCACCTTACCTTAGCCATTTCATTCATCCTTATCTATCCATCCATATATTCTTTCTAGCCTCTCATCCTCTCATCCCTTTCATCTCCTCTCTTCTCCTCTTTCCCTTTTCTTATTCTTTGACTCTCATCCCCTCCTTGACTCGACTCATACACCACCCTAGCCTTCCTTTGGGATCAAATAAATCGACACCTGGTACTCCCAGGGAAGTGCTACTACGATAGTTCTGTGCGCTTGCAGAATCTCCTCCTGGTAGATTGCATTCTCGCTAGCCAGCCCCTACTAGTGTCGGGATTGTCAACCCCATTTGACATTGGTAGATAGCTGCTTTAGCTTCACTCCTTTAGGTATAGTGGCTGGACTCGCTTCAAGCATTTCTGGCGTCGATGCCAGTGATAAACTCCATAGTCTACTCCTAGTAACGACGTTAGCAAGTGTCAACAAGCATTTCTGGGCCGTTACCGGGGATAGTTGCTTAGCTCTATCTTTAGTGAAGTTAAGAACTACCAACAAGCATTTCTGGCGCCGTTGCCGGGGAAGGCAATCGGTGTATCGGTTGAGTCTGTGTCGAATTTATCTTCGCTTAAGCTCCCGCTTAGTGAATCCCATCTTTCCCCATTCTTTCTTTCCTTAGTCCTTCTTATCTTTTTCCTTCATCTTCTTCAACTTCTTTCTTTCTTATCTTGTTCTATCTTCACGATGGCCAATAAAACCATTCGTGAGTTTTCTGCTCCTTCTGCCGCCAATGTAGCGACAGGACCAGACGTGATCGATGCCAACCTCAATTTTGAGTTGAAACCGGCTCTGATCATGATGGTCCAAGCTAGCCCGTTCTGTGGCAAAGCTCATGAGGATGCCAATGCTCACCTCCAACAATTTTTGGAGATTTGCGGCACCTTCACCATTAAGGGGATAACCCAAGAAGCCATCCATCTTCGTCTCTTTCCCTTTTCTCTCCTAGGAAGAGCGAAGCAATGGTTCTATACCGATCGCAACGCTGTAGACACATGGGACAAATGTT
Organism: Coix lacryma-jobi var. lacryma-jobi; assembly: GCA_009763385.1. Lineage (NCBI taxonomy): Eukaryota > Viridiplantae > Streptophyta > Magnoliopsida > Poales > Poaceae > Coix > Coix lacryma-jobi. The sequence goes on along the minus strand of CM019831.1, from coordinate 70,832,183 downwards.
CCAATGCTTTTCTCGCCAAATTCTTTCCGATGGGCAAGACGAACGCTCTTTGCAACAAAATCTCCAGCTTTACGCAACAAGCCGAGGAATCTATTCCCGAGGCTTGGGAGAGAATGCAAGAGTATGTCACTGCTTGTCCACACCATGGTATGGAGGACTGGCTATTGATCCAGAACTTCTACCATGGCCTAACCCCACTCTCTAGAAGCCATTTGGATGCCGCCGCCGGTAGTGCATTCTTTTCTCTGAATGTTGCAGATGCTAAGGCTCTCATAGAGAAGATGGTGTCGAACCAAGGATGGAATGACGAGAGACTGCAGCCCCATAAGCGAGGTATGCATTCCCTTAAGGAGGCCGACATGATCGTGGCCAAGATGAACTTGCTGGCAAAGAAGCTGGACAGCTGTGAGAAGATGAACCAACAAGAAAGTGTCCAATCTCTGGAATCCTACATGACTTGTGAAGTCTATGGAGAAACCGGACATTCTGGGAACCACTGCCCCGAGCTACATGAAGATTTGAACTTCATAAACAATAACAACAACAACGGTTTCCGTCAACAGAATCAAGGATGGAATCAGCCTGCAAATTCTCAAGGTAACAATTCATTCCCCCGCTCTAATTTTTAGAATTCTGATAATTTCTCATTCTTGAAGAATTTAGTTTACTCACAAGGTAGAACTACTGATTTCTTGAATAAGAGATTAATGTCAAATGATAAAACCCTTGAGAATATAAATGCTAAATTGGAAGATTTCTCATCTGCTTTGAAAAATCAACTTAGCTTTAATAAGATGCTAGAAACCCAATTAGCTCAACTTGCTGCAAGTATACCATCTTTTGAACCTGGCAAAATTCCTGCTAAACCTAACATGGAAACTGCAAATATGGTTGAAATAAAATATTTTAACTATTATGAAGATCAAACCATGACTGTTAAAAAGGGTGATCCTGGTAGTCCCATACTTAGATGCTCAATCTTTGGTGAAGTCTTTAAAAATGCCATGTGTGATTTAGGATCGAGTGTGAACATTTTATCTAAGGAATTCTATGAAAACTCATTCTTTCCACCCATGTCATCCACATCTGCCTATGTCGTGCTAGCCGATCAATCAACATGCTATGTAGAAGGAATAGTCACTGATTTACCTGTTCAAATTAGAGGCTTCTATGTTCCTGCTGATTTCATAATACTAGATATGGGAAATAGGAAAGATGTGCCTCTAATCTTAGGTAGACCTTTCTTGAACACTGTTGATGCTTGCATATATGTGGGAAGTGGTAAAATACAAATGACATTAGGAGGGAGGAAGGACATATTCTCCTTTTCCCATGGTCCCGCATATGCCGCTAACATGCAGGAAGCAAAACCCGTTCGTACCAAGAAGAGGCGCCCAAGAACAAGGTGGAACAGAAAGAAAGAACCTCCTTCTCCTGAGTTGTGTAATTCACATGACAAAGGAGAGGTTGCCAAAAGAAGAAGAACCCGATGAAGTACTTAAAGAAGAAGCACCCAAGGAAGAATATCTACCCAATAAGGATGAAATTCCATGGATCTAAGGTATGGTTTTACTTTTAAATTTCCCTTTCTTTTTCAAATAAATAACATATGTCATGCATGTAACTAAAAAAAAAGAAAAAAAATCAGTTATCATTAGTTATATGCATAGGTATATGTTAACTTATCTAGATTAATAAAATATCATATTAGGATAATTTCCCTTTTCACAACATTAGATTAGTTTCCATTTTAAAAATAAAATAAAACAAGAGCTCCGACTGAGAAGAAGAAGATCTTTTACCAAGCAAGAAGCCAGCTTGGGGAGACTCCCGCTCCAATAAGGTATGTCTCAAGCCTACACTTTATATTCAGTTTTTAATTTCTATATCTTTTGAAGTTTTGAATGTTACATGCTTGCCATCCCATGAGTAAAAAAATGATAAAATCTGCTTAAAAATGTTGGAACCTGAATAAGAAATGAAATATGTCATGCAAATGCTATTGTTATGGTTTGAATAACTAGTTTTATCTAAGTTGTAGCTTTTGTGGGTTGCACATGTTTTAACTAAAATCATGCTTAGTGAATAAAGTTAGTAAGAAATGGAGTAATTCTTTAAACTTGCTAAGGTGAAATTAGGACAAAATCTAGAGGATTTCGTTTAAAAATCATGAAAACCTTGCTAAAAGTTCCTCCTAGATTTTATCCCATCCCACCACTAGCCAAATTTTTGTTAGTCAAAACCACAAAGAGCTTTGTCTGTGTTGAGCTTTGTTTGACCTCATCGATCTTAGTAGAGAAGCTTATCATATCTTTTGATCAAGAAACACACACCCACCAAATTGCTTACTCTCCACTTTGGAAGTTTGCAACCACCAAATAAATTGATCATTCTCTGCACTGGAGATATGCAAACCTTGCCAAACATTCCATTGCTAGCCTTATGCTATTCCTACACTGGGAGTAAGCATTTCTCTCTCTTCCTCCTTTTCATTTCTAAAATCCTTTCCTATAGACAATCTGGGGAAATCTAGAGCTAAAAAAGAGAGATATATAAAAAAAATGAGCAAAGTAGCTCAAGAGAGGACTATGTCCTAAGAAAATGTGAGGACACATTTTTGTCTACTCACTATGTATCAAAAAAAAGAGAGAGAGAGAGTTATCATTAGCTCTAGACCCCAGAAATTAACTAGGAAGGATTATGAAATATCTCTCTATACACTTCCACATAACCACACATGCACATCTTGATCAATTTTTATGATTTGCTGCTCCTTATGATCTGAGTGTCTAGCTTAGCAATAAACATTAGGCAATTTGCTCATGATTCTTAGCCTACCTATAACTCCACATATCATTCTTTAGAAATAGGAGAGGCTACATTTTGGCCTAAGTGAGGATTTAAACACCATTGAGTGATTGAGTGAATCTTGGAGGACTTAAGCAAGTTTTTATCTTTTGAAAACCTTAAAAAACCTCCAGACAGAATCCTAGTCAAACCTAAGCAAGATAAAAGTTTCCTATCTACTGCTTTATTTCACTCTTGCATGTTTGAAGTGAAAAGCTATAAGCCCCACATTGCTATGATTAATGATATACACTAAGTTATTTCTCACTATACAATATGCACTTGTATACATCTTAAGTTGCTATCTATTTCATGCTCAATGCTTAAACCGCATTGTTGCTCGAGGACGACCAATAGGTTAGCTTGGGGGAGCTCATTGATGGTCCTTAAACACCTGTTTTACCATCAACACTTTACCCAAAAATTCACCAAAAAGGCATGAAATGTAGTCAAATAGGTTTCAAACTAACAAAATTCCACATGTCCATAGATTTTTATTTGAATACAGGATTTGGACCAAATTTGGAGCATGGACCCACCAGGGGTCGAGACCACTCACCAGAGCCCATTTGGGCCCTAGTGGGGTGGCGCCCGCCACTTGAGTTGGCCCAAATCCACTCCCTGCCACGTCACCGATCCGTGTGACCTCCCCAAGGCCAAATCTTGGCCCTTGGTCACTAGGTCAGTGGCATTGGAGGGCTCATGAGGGGAGTGGCGTGGACCATGACCGAATGACGGTTATCTGGACATGCAACCGACTTAACCACCGCCTTGGAGGAGTCCCTGGAGGCCGTAGGATCAATGACGGTGCATCCAACGGCCAGGGGGTGGCGGCCGCCACCTAGGGCTGGCGCCCGCCACGAGGGTTTGCCCTAGGTCGGTTGGCTGCCCCCTATAAGTACCCCCTCACTCCACAAGGCTATAAATACCCCCCCTGGAGGCGTCACTTCATTTCAAGCAAGAAGGCAAGAAGCAAGCAAGCAAAGAAAGCAAGTGAGAGATAGGTTAGAAGCTCAGAGAGCTTAGGCAAGTAGGTTAGCTAGTAGAGAGAGCATAGCTCTAGTGCCCTTGCTGCAGCGTGGCTCTTAGTTTAGCACACCTCAGCCCTGACCAGTGGTATAGTAGCGTAGAGCTTGCTAGGAGAGAAGCGGGTGCGAGTGGCTGGCATCGGAGGTCGGTTGATTTCCCGGCGTCTCTGGTCGGTTTGCTCTCTTGAATCTCAGGTACACTTATCATTATTCCAATATTACTTGAGTATTCCTTTCAGTATTACTTCATCAAGTGCCTTGAGTGTGACCTAGTTATCCTACAGTTCAATTCACTTAGCCATAGTAGTTAATCTCTAGCGTGCTTTTGTTTGATCTTTGCCAATAGGTTGCTTAGTTTAGTGTTTATCTTATTAAGTCAAGTATTTGCTCTGACGTCCACAAGGGTGTCTCTATTCAAAGCTAGGGTAGAGATAGTTAGAATATAATTAAGCGTGGTGCTTAGTTATAGACTTACCTTCAGATACGGCTGGACCCCCGGATAGCTGTGGTAGCAAGCAGGTGGTGACAGCCCTGTGCGCCTTGAATTCCACCATGTAGTTGGCCTAGTTTAACAGTAAGGCTCGTTGTGCTAGCATTCAACCTAAGTCATTGGTAAAGGCTAGTACGCCTCGGTACTTGATAAGATAGGAATAAAACTATACTTAACTTGGTTGCTTGTTTGGCATTTGCCTATCTTGGTTCATAGTTATCTAGGAGTACTTATTAGTTATTAGTTAGTTATATTAGTTACGCTTAGTTATCCCCTATCTATCTAGTTATCCACCTTACCTTAGCCATTTCATTCATCCTTATCTATCCATCCATATATTCTTTCTAGCCTCTCATCCTCTCATCCCTTTCATCTCCTCTCTTCTCCTCTTTCCCTTTTCTTATTCTTTGACTCTCATCCCCTCCTTGACTCGACTCATACACCACCGTAGCCTTCCTTTGGGATCAAATAAATCGACACCTGGTACTCCCAGGGAAGTGCTACTACGATAGTTCTGTGCGCTTGCAGAATCTCCTCCTGGTAGATTGCATTCTCGCTAGCCAGCCCCTACTAGTGTCGGGATTGTCAACCCCATTTGACATTGGTAGATAGCTGCTTTAGCTTCACTCCTTTAGGTATAGTGGCTGGACTCGCTTCAAGCATTTCTGGCGTCGATGCCAGTGATAAACTCCATAGTCTACTCCTAGTAACGACGTTAGCAAGTGTCAACAAGCATTTCTGGGCCGTTACCGGGGATAGTTGCTTAGCTCTATCTTTAGTGAAGTTAAGAACTACCAACAAGCATTTCTGGCGCCGTTGCCGGGGAAGGCAATCGGTGTATCGGTTGAGTCTGTGTCGAATTTATCTTCGCTTAAGCTCCCGCTTAGTGAATCCCATCTTTCCCCATTCTTTCTTTCCTTAGTCCTTCTTATCTTTTTCCTTCATCTTCTTCAACTTCTTTCTTTCTTATCTTGTTCTACCTTCACGATGGCCAATAAAACCATTCGTGAGTTTTCTGCTCCTTCTGCCGCCAATGTAGCCACAGGACCAGACGTGATCGATGCCAACCTCAATTTTGAGTTGAAACCGGCTCTGATCATGATGGTCCAAGCTAGCCCGTTCTGTGGCAAAGCTCATGAGGATGCCAATGCTCACCTCCAACAATTTTTGGAGATTTGCGGCACCTTCACCATTAAGGGGATAACCCAAGAAGCCATCCATCTTCGTCTCTTTCCCTTTTCTCTCCTAGGAAGAGCGAAGCAATGGTTCTATACCGATCGCAACGCTGTAGACACATGGGACAAATGTTCCAATGCTTTTCTCGCCAAATTCTTTCCGATGGGCAAGACGAACGCTCTTTGCAACAAAATCTCCAGCTTTACGCAACAAGCCGAGGAATCTATTCCCGAGGCTTGGGAGAGAATGCAAGAGTATGTCACTGCTTGTCCACACCATGGTATGGAGGACTGGCTATTGATCCAGAACTTCTACCATGGCCTAACCCCACTCTCTAGAAGCCATTTGGATGCCGCCGCCGGTAGTGCATTCTTTTCTCTGAATGTTGCAGATGCTAAGGCTCTCATAGAGAAGATGGTGTCGAACCAAGGATGGAATGACGAGAGACTGCAGCCCCATAAGCGAGGTATGCATTCCCTTAAGGAGGCCGACATGATCGTGGCCAAGATGAACTTGCTGGCAAAGAAGCTGGACAGCTGTGAGAAGATGAACCAACAAGAAAGTGTCCAATCTCTGGAATCCTACATGACTTGTGAAGTCTATGGAGAAACCGGACATTCTGGGAACCACTGCCCCGAGCTACATGAAGATTTGAACTTCATAAACAATAACAACAACAACGGTTTCCGTCAACAGAATCAAGGATGGAATCAGCCTGCAAATTCTCAAGGTAACAATTCATTCCCCCGCTCTAATTTTTAGAATTCTGATAATTTCTCATTCTTGAAGAATTTAGTTTACTCACAAGGTAGAACTACTGATTTCTTGAATAAGAGATTAATGTCAAATGATAAAACCCTTGAGAATATAAATGCTAAATTGGAAGATTTCTCATCTGCTCTGAAAAATCAACTTAGCTTTAATAAGATGCTAGAAACCCAATTAGCTCAACTTGCTGCAAGTATACCATCTTTTGAACCTGGCAAAATTCCTGCTAAACCTAACATGGAAACTGCAAATATGGTTGAAATAAAATATTTTAACTATTATGAAGATCAAACCATGACTGTTAAAAAGGGTGATCCTGGTAGTCCCATACTTAGATGCTCAATCTTTGGTGAAGTCTTTAAAAATGCCATGTGTGATTTAGGATCGAGTGTGAACATTTTATCTAAGGAATTCTATGAAAACTCATTCTTTCCACCCATGTCATCCACATCTGCCTATGTCGTGCTAGCCGATCAATCAACATGCTATGTAGAAGGAATAGTCACTGATTTACCTGTTCAAATTAGAGGCTTCTATGTTCCTGCTGATTTCATAATACTAGATATGGGAAATAGGAAAGATGTGCCTCTAATCTTAGGTAGACCTTTCTTGAACACTGTTGATGCTTGCATATATGTGGGAAGTGGTAAAATACAAATGACATTAGGAGGGAGGAAGGACATATTCTCCTTTTCCCATGGTCCCGCATATGCCGCTAACATGCAGGAAGCAAAACCCGTTCGTACCAAGAAGAGGCGCCCAAGAACAAGGTGGAACAGAAAGAAAGAACCTCCTTCTCCTGAGTTGTGTAATTCACATGACAAAGGAGAGGTTGCCAAAAGAAGAAGAACCCGATGAAGTACTTAAAGAAGAAGCACCCAAGGAAGAATATCTACCCAATAAGGATGAAATTCCATGGATCTAAGGTATGGTTTTACTTTTAAATTTCCCTTTCTTTTTCAAATAAATAACATATGTCATGCATGTAACTAAAAAAAAGAAAAAAAATCAGTTATCATTAGTTATATGCATAGGTATATGTTAACTTATCTAGATTAATAAAATATCATATTAGGATAATTTCCCTTTTCACAACATTAGATTAGTTTCCATTTTAAAAATAAAATAAAACAAGAGCTCCGACTGAGAAGAAGAAGATCTTTTACCAAGCAAGAAGCCAGCTTGGGGGAGACTCCCGCTCCAATAAGGTATGTCTCAAGCCTACACTTTATATTCAGTTTTTAATTTCTATATCTTTTGAAGTTTTGAATGTTACATGCTTGCCATCCCATGAGTAAAAAAATGATAAAATCTGCTTAAAAATGTTGGAACCTGAATAAGAAATGAAATATGTCATGCAAATGCTATTGTTATGGTTTGAATAACTAGTTTTATCTAAGTTGTAGCTTTTGTGGGTTGCACATGTTTTAACTAAAATCATGCTTACTGAATAAAGTTAGTAAGAAATGGAGTAATTCTTTAAACTTGCTAAGGTGAAATTAGGACAAAATCTAGAGGATTTCGTTTAAAAATCATGAAAACCTTGCTAAAAGTTCCTCCTAGATTTTATCCCATCCCATCACTAGCCAAATTTTTGTTAGTCAAAACCACAAAGAGCTTTGTCTGTGTTGAGCTTTGTTTGACCTCATCGATCTTAGTAGAGAAGCTTATCATATCTTTTGATCAAGAAACACACACACCAAATTGCTTACTCTCCACTTTGGAAGTTTGCAACCACCAAATAAATTGATCATTCTCTGCACTGGAGATATGCAAACCTTGCCAAACGTTCCATTGCTAGCCTTATGCTATTCCTACACTGGGAGTAAGCATTTCTCTCTCTTCCTCCTTTTCATTTCTAAAATCCTTTCCTATAGACAATCTGGGGAAATCTAGAGCTAAAAAAGAGAGATATAAAAAAAATGAGCAAAGTAGCTCAAGAGAGGACTATGTCCTAAGAAAATGTGAGGACACATTTTTGTCTACTCACTATGTATCGAAAAAAGAGAGAGAGAGAGTTATCATTAGCTCTAGACCCCAGAAATTAACTAGGAAGGATTATGAAATATCTCTCTATACACTTCCACATAACCACACATGCACATCTTGATCAATTTTTATGATTTGCTGCTCCTTATGATCTGAGTGTCTAGCTTAGCAATAAACATTAGGCAATTTGCTCATGATTCTTAGCCTACCTATAACTCCACATATCATTCTTTAGAAATAGGAGAGGCTACATTTTGGCCTAAGTGAGGATTTAAACACCATTGAGTGATTGAGTGAATCTTGGAGGACTTAAGCAAGTTTTTATCTTTTGAAAACCTTAAAAAACCTCTAGACAGAATCCTAGTCAAACCTAAGCAAGATAAAAGTTTCCTATCTACTGCTTTATTTCACTCTTGCATGTTTGAAGTGAAAAGCTATAAGCCCCACATTGCTATGATTAATGATATACACTAAGTTATTTCTCACTATACAATATGCACTTGTATACATCTTAAGTTGCTATCTATTTCATGCTCAATGCTTAAACCGCATTGTTGCTCGAGGACGACCAATAGGTTAGCTTGGGGGAGCTCATTGATGGTCCTTAAACACCTGTTTTACCATCAACACTTTACCCAAAAATTCACCAAAAAGGCATGAAATGTAGTCAAATAGGTTTCAAACTAACAAAATTCCACATGTCCATAGATTTTTATTTGAATACAGGATTTGGACCAAATTTGGAGCATGGACCCACCAGGGGTCGAGACCACTCACCAGAGCCCAATTGGGCCCTAGTGGGGTGGCGCCCGCCACTTGAGTTGGCCCAAATCCACTCCCTGCCACGTCACCGATCCGTGTGACCTCCCCAAGGCCAAATCTTGGCCCTTGGTCACTAGGTCAGTGGCATCGGAGGGCTCATGAGGGGAGTGGCGTGGACCATGACCGAATGACGGTTATCTGGACATGCAACCGACTTAACCACCGCCTTGGAGGAGTCCCTGGAGGCCGTAGGATCAATGACGGTGCATCCAACGGCCAGGGGGTGGCGGCCGCCACCTAGGGCTGGCGCCCGCCACTAGGGTTTGCCCTAGGTCGGTTGGTTGCCCCCTATAAGTACCCCCTCACTCCACAAGGCTATAAATACCCCCCCCTGGAGGCGTCACTTCATTTCAAGCAAGAAGGCAAGAAGCAAGCAAGCAAAGAAAGCAAGTGAGAGATAGGTTAGAAGCTCAGAGAGCTTAGGCAAGTAGGTTAGCTAGTAGAGAGAGCATAGCTCTAGTGCCCTCGCTGCAGCGTGGCTCTTAGTTTAGCACACCTCAGCCCTGACCAGTGGTATAGTAGCGTAGAGCTTGCTAGGAGAGAAGCGGGTGCGAGTGGCTGGCATCGGAGGTCGGTTGATTTCCCGGCGTCTCTGGTCGGTTTGCTCTCTTGAATCTCAGGTACACTTATCATTATTCCAATATTACTTGAGTATTCCTTTCAGTATTACTTCATCAAGTGCCTTGAGTGTGACCTAGTTATCCTACAGTTCAATTCACTTAGCCATAGTAGTTAATCTCTAGCGTGCTTTTGTTTGATCTTTGCCAATAGGTTGCTTAGTTTAGTGTTTATCTTATTAAGTCAAGTATTTGCTCTGACGTCCACAAGGGTGTCTCTATTCAAAGCTAGGGTAGAGATAGTTAGAATATAATTAAGCGTGGTGCTTAGTTATAGACTTACCTTCAGATACGGCTGGACCCCCGGATAGCTGTGGTAGCAAGCAGGTGGTGACAGCCCTGTGCGCCTTGAATTCCACCATGTAGTTGGCCTAGTTTAACAGTAAGGCTCGTTGTGCTAGCATTCAACCTAAGTCATTGGTAAAGGCTAGTACGCCTCGGTACTTGATAAGATAGGAATAAAACTATACTTAACTTGGTTGCTTGTTTGGCATTTGCCTATCTTGGTTCATAGTTATCTAGGAGTAGTTATTAGTTATTAGTTAGTTATATTAGTTACGCTTAGTTATCCCCTGTCTATCTAGTTATCCACCTTACCTTAGCCATTTCATTCATCCTTATCTATCCATCCATATATTCTTTCTAGCCTCTCATCCTCTCATCCCTTTCATCTCCTCTCTTCTCCTCTTTCCCTTTTCTTATTCTTCGACTCTCATCCCCTCCTTGACTCGACTCATACACCACCCTAGCCTTCCTTTGGGATCAAATAAATCGACACCTGGTACTCCCAGGGAAGTGCTACTACGATAGTTTTGTGCGCTTGCAGAATCTCCTCCTGGTTGATTGCATTCTCGCTAGCCAGCCCCTACTAGTGTCGGGATTGACAACCCCATTTGACATTCGTAGATAGCTCCTTTAGCTTCACTCCTTTAGGTATAGTGGCTGGACTTGCTTCAAGCATTTCTGGCGCCGTTGCCAGGGATAAACTCCATAGTCTACTCCTAGTAACGACGTTAGCAAGTGTCAACAAGCATTTCTGGGCCGTTACCAGGGATAGTTGCTTAGCTCTATCTTTAGTGAAGTTAAGAACTACCAACAGCTATCATGTGGCTCTGTGCGAGTTAATGAGCATTTCGTGTTACAAGATGTTGCTCTTGTTTCGAACTTGCATTTTAACCTTTTTTCTGTTTCTCAACTCTTTGAGGATGACTATGAGATTCGTTTTAAGCTGAATCTCAGTTGTATTTTGGATCCTCAAGGCAATCTTGTGTGTTTGATTTCTCCCTTTGGGAATGTCTTTCGTGCAAATTTCTCGGAGTCTTTTGGCATTTCTCGTTGTCTTTTGGCTGGATCCACTTCCGACCTTTGGAAATGGCATAGGAGACTTGGTCATTTGAGCTTCGACTTGCTTGCCAGACTTAGTTCACTTGGCTTAATCTGAGGATTGCCTAAGTTACACATGGAGAAGGATCTTGTTTGCCATTCTTGTAGACATGGGAAAATGGTTGTCGCTCCCCACCATCCAGTGAATCAAGTTATGACCAAGCGCCCTGGAGAGCTTTTGCATATGGACCTTGAAGGTCCAGCTCGGGTGAGCTCGGTTGGTGGGAAGTGGTATGTGCTTGTTGTTGATGATGACTTCTCGAGATATTCTTGGGTTTTCTTTTTAGCTGAGAAAACAGAGACTTTCTCTTTTACTCACAATCTGATTTTGCGTCTTCAGAATAAGTTCCCTAAGAACTCGATGAGAGCTATTCGTAGTGATAATGGTACCGAGTTCAAGAACTCGAACTTTGAAAAGTTTTGTAACTCTTTGGGTTTGGAGCATAAGTTTTCTTCCCCCTACACACCGCCATAAAATGGTGTTGTAGAGAGGAAAAATCATACCCTTGTTGAGATGGCCAGGACGATGCTCGATGAGCATATGACTCCTAGGCGGTATTGGGCCGAGGCTATAAACATTGCATGCTATATTTCCAATCGCATTTTTCTTTGTGCCTTCTTGAAGAAGACCTCTTATGAGTTGCATTTTGGGAGGCAGCCCAAAGTGAGTTATTTTAGAGTTTTTGGTTGCCACTGTTTTATACTTAAGAAAGGCAGTTTGGACAACTTTGAGTCTCGCTCTTCTGACGTTGTCTTTTTGGGTTATGGTAGCCATACTCGTGCATATTGTGTACTTAACCTTGATACTAACCGAGTCATGGAGACATCTGATGTCACCTTCGACGAGATCATGCATTGTCCTTCTTCTAGATTTGAGCGTGCAGGTGATCATGTGGTCGGTGAACCTCTTTTTGATGATGAGGAAGTAGGTGCTGAAGGGATTGATGATCTAGCACTACCTCCACCTCCTGTGCCGTTGGGATTGACTTCGACCACGACTCCTCGCGCCCCGACCCATCTTCTTCCACTACATGGGGGCCGTGTGATCCACTACCTCAGGCTGTACAAATGTACCTGAGGAGGCACCAGCTACTATTGAGGGAGAGGTCACATCAGCTAGGGAGGCGCCACGACACATTCAATGCCAACACCCTCCTCAATAGATGATCGGCAACATCAACGAACGTGTCACTCGGTCAAGGTCACAACAAATCTCTCACTTTGCTCATTCTGCATTTGTTGCTGATTTTGAACCCCGAGATGTTGGACATGCTTTATCTGATCCGGATTGGGTCAATGCCATGCATGAGGAGCTAGAAAATTTTGAGAGAAATCGGGTTTGGGTTCTTGTTCCACCTCCTCCTGAGTGTCACCCTATTGGGAAAAAATGGGTTTTCAAAAACAAACAAGGAGAGGATGGCCATGTTGTGAGAAACAAGGCCAGACTTGAAGCCCAGGGGTATAGTCAGAAGGAGGGAATAGACTATGAGGAAACTTTTGCTCATGTAGCTCATTTGGAGGCAATTAGGATACTCTTGGCTTTTTGCTGCATCCAAAGGGTTCAAACTTTTCCAAATGGATGTCAAGAGTGCCTTCCTAAATGGCTACATAGAAGAAGAAGTGTATGTGAAACAACCCTCCGGTTTTGAAAATCCCAAGTTTCCAGACCATGTTTTTAAACTTCGCAAAGCTTTGTATGGTTTGAAACAAGCCCCTAGAGCCTGGTACGATTGGTTGAAAACCTTTTTGCTTGCTAAGGGTTTTAAAATGGGATGTGTGGATAAAACTCTTTTTCTCCTCAAGCAAGGCAATGACACTCTCTTGGTTCAGATTTACGTGGATGATATCATTTTCGGTGGTTCTTCTCATGCTTTGGTTGCCAAGTTTGCAGATACTATGATCAGGGAATTTGAGATGAGCATGATGGGCGAGTTGACTTTCTTTCTCGGGTTGCAAATCAAGCAATCCCGGGAAGGGACGTTCATGCACCGGGGCAAATACACGAAGGACATAGTGAAGAAGTTCGATATGGGTGAGGCCAAGCCTCTTCCAACACTCATGTCGACTACGACGGCCCTGGATGCGGACGAGGAGGGAGAAGCCGTGGACCAGAAGGAATACCAGAGTATGATCGGATGGCTGCTGTACCTGACGGCGACACGCTCGGACATTCAGTTCGCGGTGTGTCTTTGCGCGCGATTTCAGTCATCACCGCACACCTCTCACCGTCAGGCGGTCAGGCGCATTATGAGGTACCTTCGTTTCACACCTGAGTTTGGGCTTTGGTATTCTGCTTCTTCTACCCTCTCCCTTTGCGGTTACTCTGATGCTGATTTTGCTGGTTGCCGAATTGTTCGCAAGTCCACTTCCGGGGCTTGTCAGTTTTTGGGTTCTTCTCTTATTTATTGGTCTTCTCGCAAGTAGTCTAGTGTCCCCCAGTCTACCACAGAGGCTGAGTATGTTGCTGCAGCTAACTGTTGTTCCCAGTTGTTATGGATGGTGGCCACTTTGCGTGATTTTGGTCTGAGCTTTTCTCGAGTACCTTTGCTTTGTAATTGCACGAGTGCGATTAGCGTTGCTAAGAACCCCGTGCTTCATTCTAAGACCAAACACATAGATGTGCGCTTTCATTTTTTGTGAGACCATTATGAGAAGGGTGATATCGACCTTAGACATGTTGATACTCATCATCAGTTGGCCGATATTTTTACCAAGCCTTTGGACCAATCAACCTTTGCTAGGTTGAGAGGTGAGCTTGGTGTGTGTTTCCCATTTTAGATGTGGTATCACTTTGTTGTATCATATGATGTACAGAGTGGTTTCTTTCATAGCTTTTCTGCATTTGCATATGTCTCATACTTGCATCTTGAGCTTCAACTATATTTTGTCTAGTGTGATACTATATTCTGTTCTCACATGCTTGTATGATATGCAGTTTAAGCTCTTTATGATCATGTAACTCAACTTGATAAGCTAAGTATGATTTTGCAATGATGAACCTGTTTAATAATTGTCAAAATCTAAAAACAGTTCACCATTTGCTTTGGCAACTAGTATGAGTAGATCTTGTCTTTCTTGAGCTTGCTTTGCTATACTAGGTTGCTATGTCTCTAGCTTGGAGTTTAAATCGCTTCCATTGTATATACTCTGAAATGTTTAAATGATAAAATCTGAAATCCAAGCTATGAGATAAAAGATCGAGGTGGGATTGCACTACAACACCTCACTGTATCGAGATTGCTTTTCTTTTGGGATGAACTTGAGCAGTGTAGTGTATGACCGACACCATTGCCTTAAGCTTCTGATAGTCTTTTGACTTAGGCTTTGCTTGGTTGAAAAGTAATGCTTTGTAGTGTTTTCAACCCCTCGCAGTCACTTGACATATATAACTCTTGTGTAAATTGTCTAATTCGAATGAAATGAGTTGTATATGGCTTGCTGATTTGACACTTGCTTTGAGATAGTTCACCATTGTAGTTTTGCGAGCTCTAGTTGATGACATGCCTTTTTCATACTAGATGCTATTTCCATGGTGAACTTGTACTTTCTGTCTAAAATGTCAAATCTAAAACTGCCTTGCTATTCTTGTTGCATTATATGATCATCATGAGCTTGTGCTAGCATTAGGGCTCTTTTATTTACACTTGTACAAATAGAGCATTTTATCACTCTGGATAGCATATTTTTGACGCTTTTGCATTCATTTCGCTATCTTTCGGGCTCCCTTGTTCACTCTTGATATGTGCATTATCAACTAAGGGGGAGAAAATTGACAAATCATGATTTAGTTGTGTGCATCAACTAAGAGGGAGTTTGTGTCCGGGGGGAGATTGCTCTCTTTGCTTGATGAGTTTTCAGCTTATGGTTGGTTTTTTCCATTGGTTTGGAGCGGTCTGCAGCTAGTTGTGTTGAGCCTTTGCCTCTTTCTGGAGGGACTAGCTGGTTTACTCAGTTTTTGGCTTCTTTGCTCCGATTTTCTGCTAGCGGTGTTGATCCCGTTCTGCCTCTTCTTTAGGGCAAGCTTTGCTTTGCTTGGTTGCGTCGAGCCGTTGCCCATGTCTTTGGGGACCAAGTTGTCTTGCTCATTCCACTTGACCTTTTTCGGCTTTGCTTCACTCTTGGTCAGTTGGATGAGTTCTCTTTGTTCTACCTTCCTTCTTCTTCTTTCTTCTACTCTACATGATTTATGTTGGTAGTTGACAATGCACTCATCAAGGGGGAGATTGCGGATACATGGGTGTATTCTGGGTCTTGTGATGATGAGTGATTGTCAACTGGGTTGATGCACATGTTCTTTGGCATGTGTTGTGCAGGTGTTGAGCTCGGAGACGGTGATCAAGGGAAGGGTGAAGGTCAAGTAGAGACGTGTCGTGTCGATGAACCCGGAGCGGTGAAGGGCGGACGTGAGGATTGGACTGATGGACCGGTGGCCTGAGGATCAGTTGTGGTGGCTGACAGCCTGAGATAGCGACAAGTGAAGACTTGCGGGTAGATGGGGTGCACGGGTGGTGCATCCCTCTACAGCTTCGGTTTGATGGTAGAGCCCCACAAAAACCATAGGTGGACCAGTTTCCGAGTTTGGCCACAAAACTCGGGCTGAGGACAGTTTCCAGGTTTGGGCCTCAAAACCTGGGCGCTGCTGGGTTTCCGAGTTTGGTCCACAAAACTCGGGGCGGACGGTTTGCTGGTTTGGGCCACAAAACCAGCGGCGGAGTTCACGAGGTGGACGTCCGGGGCGGCGACAACACGTGGCGGCATCCGGTGAGGTCGCGTTGAGGCGAAGCTACCGGATGTGCGGGCGTGGCCGTCGGATCGACTACATCTTCGAGCTGGTCCAGAATAGCCTTAGGGTTTAGCTGGTTCGCTCACTGTATCAGTAAGGGTAGAGTGGGAATAATGTTAGCTTAAGTAGAGGGAGACACCCACCTCTCTCTCTATCTCAGTAATTTTCTATTTTCACTTAGGGTTTCCATCTCCCCATTCCCTGCTATAGCTACTAATTTCCGCAGAGCGCCGCAATACCTCTGTGTACTTGGAGATTTTGAGGAAACGGGACCGTAATCCCGTTGTCTCCTCGTGGGGACAATTTTCGGCTGAAATTTGTGGTTGTGATTCGTGTTCTTGAATTGTTCTTCGCGTTCATCTTTTCTCCACGTTTTTCCCGTCACTCGATCTCACTCTACGTTGCTTCTTTCTCGAATCTGTTTGAATCAACTTGTTCTTTATTGTGAGGAGATCATTTCTACCGAAGGAATTAAACTCAAACCTCAAGAACAAGTAGATCGGGTCGATTTGAGTTTCGTGGTGACTTTTTCGTTCTTGCACCAATCTCTTCGATTTCCTAGAGTTTGAGTCGATTTGAGCGGATGATCTCTTAGGGATAGTCTTCCAACTACCTGGTGATCATATTCTCCAAATTTGGGATCGAGTGATTTTGGTTTGGATCAAATTTGAAGAGATTTGGGAGAAGGGCGAAATTTTTCGCCCTCTCTGGACAGCCGCAGACAGTCCGCCGCCAGGGCGCGGATAGTCCGGGCATCAGGGAGCAACCTGAGCAGTGGCTATGTTCCTTGGTGTTTTGGCCGGAGAAACACCGGCGGACAGTCCGCCGTTGTATCTCGTGGACTGTCCAGGATCGTCTAGGGAGCTTTCAGCAACACTGTTGTTTTTCTGTTCTAACCGGCGGACAGTCCGCCAGGGGACCGCGGACAGACCGCCACAGGGCAGACAGTCCAGGACCGTACTCGCGGACAGTCCGAACCCCTGCTGAGTGTTGCGGTTTAGTGCATTTGCTCTCCTGACTTTTTGGTTGTGTTTCCGGACTTCTCGTTTGCTCCTAGAGTTCATCAAGGAACCTCTTTAAGTATCTTTGCTACTTGTTAGCATAGGTATTTGGGGGAGTCCCGACGTAGCCTTCCATCTACGTTTTGGGGTAGGTTCTTGGGTAAGAACTTGGGTGGATTTTTTAGAGTCTTGGATTGCTCTCTTTGGTGGTGCCTCGCTGTGATCCTAGGGATCATCCACCTTTTTGAGGGTCGTGGGCTTCACGTTTGGGTTCCAAGCTTTTGGAGTTGAATTTCGGGATAGAGGCCAAAAGTTTCGAAAGAAATTCTTAAGCTCCCATTCACCCCCCCCCCTCTGGTCGCCTTGGTATAGCATTCTCGGTCCTTCATATATATTTGTTGGCCGGCTTGGCTCTCTCTCTTGGACATTTGGATTGCCGAAATACTATTGTGAGCCAGGCCACTCTACTCCCACTCCATTTGATTGCTTGTTCATCATATTGAGAGAGATTGGGAGAGCCAAGTGCACTGCATGAGTGTGTTCATCTAGAGGCACTTGGTGATTGTGTTTCACTGCGTATTTCCCTTATTACTCTTGGTGTTTGTCGACACCTAGATGGTTTGGAGCAACGAGGATCGTTGAGCGGAAGTTGGTGATTGTTTTTGGCTCCGATCGGTGACTTGTGAGGGGTTTCTTGTACCTTCACCGCGGGAGATTGCAAAAGGTAACTTTAGTGGATTGCTCGTAGCTTGTGGATCCCCATCTTGTGGTGTGGTTGTGCGGCACCCTATTGAGGGTTTGGCGTGTGATGCCAATTAGCTCATGAACCTCCAAGTGGGTGAATCGCTACAACGAGGACGTAGCTTGTCGACAAGCAAGTGAACCTCGGGTGAAAAATCTTGTGTCACTTTGCTCCCGAGGATTTCATTGGATATCCATTGTATTGATCTCTTGCCAGCTCGGTATACACAGTTCTATCACGTGTATTTACCTTTGTTATATTCTTGCAAGTTACAATTGTATCTTCTAGTAGCTAGTTAATTTACTTGTCTTGTGTAGAGATAATTAGTCTTGCTCATTTGCTCACATAGTTGTAAAATAGCAACTTAGACATTGTGTGACATAGAGATCATAATTAACTAGAATTGTGGATAGATGGCTTGCAGTTTTATTGCGGATACATGGGTGTATGCCGGATCTTGAGATGATGAGTGATTATCAACTAGTATGATGTGCATGTTCTTTGGCTTGTGCTGTGCAGGTGTCGAGCACAAAGACGGTGATCAAAGGCAAGGTGAAGGTCAAGTAAAGACGTGTCGTACCGATGGACCCAGAGCGGTGAAGGGTGGACGTGAGGCTTGGACTGACGGACCGGTGGCCTGAGGATCGGTCGTGGTGGCTGACAGCCTGGGACAGCGACAATTGAAGACTTGCGGGTGAACGGGGTGCACGGGCGGTGCATCCCTCAACGGCGTCGGTTTGGTGGTTGAGCCATAGAAAAACCACCGAGTGGACGGTTTTCAGGTTTAGGCCTTAAAACCGGGGTGCGGCCGGTTTCTAAGTTTGGGCCACAAAACTCGGGCTTAGGATGGTTTCCAGGTTTGGGCCTCAAAACCTGGGCGCTGGCGGGTTTCTGAGTTTGGGCCACAAAACTCAGGTGATGGACGACATGGTTCCCGGTTTTGGCCTCAAAACCAGGGGAAGGCCCAGGTTTTCTGGTTTCGGCCTCAAAACCGGGGGGAGGTCCGTGAAAAGGACGAGCGGCACGTGGCGGCATCAGGTGAGGTCGCGTCGAGGTGAAGCTACCGGATGTGCGGGCGTGGCCGTCGGATCGACTACACTCTCGAGTTGGTCAGGAATACCCTTAGGGTTAGCCTATCCGCTCATTAGTAGTAGGGGTAGAAGGGGAATAATTGTATTAGGTTATATAAGGAGTGGCAACCCCTCCCTCCATTCTATCTCAGCCATTTGCTACTTTCACTTAGGGTTTCCTGTTCTCCCACATCCCTGTTGTAGCTACTGAGATCCGCAGAGACGACTAATCATACCTCTGTGTATTTGGATTTTGCGGAAACGGGAACGGATTCCCGTTGTCTCCTCGTGGGGATGATTTTTGGCTGGAATTCGTGATTGTGATTCGCGTTCTTGAGTTGTTCTTCGCGTTCATCTTTACTCCACGTTTTCCCATTGATCGATCTCACTCTACGTTGCTTCGTTTGGAAAACCGTTTGAATCAACTTGTTCTTTGTCGTGAGGCGTTCGTTTCCACCGAAGGAATTCAACTCAATCCTCACGAACAAGTAGATCCATTGGTTTTTGCATTTGGATCGGTTTTCTCTCCTTTGCCCCCAATTCTTTTTATTCACCGATTAGGAGTTAGGTTCGAGCCATGATCTCTTAGGAGTAGCTCACTAACACCCTAGGAACTCTTCATACCAAGTCTAAGCTCAGAGCTTTTGATTCGAAGCAGATCGGGTTGAATCCACGGAAGAACTGTGCTGTTTCAGGGGCATCAGACGTTGAGCACGAGGGCATCGGACGCTGTGTTCATCACATCGGATGCACTATTGCCACATGTCAGATTCTGTGCTTTTTAAGGGGCATCGGACGCTGACATTGGACGCTACAGTGCAACGTCCAATGGTCATGCAGTGAGGTTCCAGAAACCCTCATTTTGCATCGGACGCATTAGGTGTCTGGGCATCGGACGCTACTGTTCACATCGGACGCGTCTGCCCTACATCGGATGCTGGCATCGGACGCTGAGCTTTCACTGTAGCAGCGTCCGATGGCTACACAGTAAGGTTTTGTTTTGGCCTGATTTGCATCGGACGCGTCCGCCAGGATCACATCGGACGCAGGCCAGCGTCCGATGCTCTGAGTTCTGCACTGTTTCGTCTGCAGTTTGTTCACTCGACTTTGGATTTGGCTGTGGGCTTTTGCGTTGGATTTCCGGCATCTGTGCTCTATAGTAATCGTGCTTCCCGCTTTGCAAAATTGCCTGAATCCCCCTCGCATTGCTCTGGGAGGTTGAGGTTACCCAAAGTTCATCATGTCACTAGTTGACTTGCGTAAACTTGGGTGAGGAAGTTTTTGTGGTGTCCCGCTGTGTTCCTAGGGAACATCCACCCACTCTCTGGGTCGTGGACATCACGCGTCTCGGCTTTGCTCTTGGGGTTGATTTTCTGGGACAGAGGCCTCAGCATTTCGAAAGAAATTTGAAGCTCCCATTCACCCCCCCCCCCCCCTCTGGCCGCCTTGCTTTAGCATTCTTGGTCCTTCATTTATAGAGCTAGCGCAAAACTTGCTTCGTCATTTAGTTATCTAACAAGCTTGTTTAAGTGTTGTTGTAGAAATTTTTATAGGCTATTCACCCCCCCCCCCTCTAGCCATTTAGGGTCCTTTCACCCTGTCTAGGCAAACTGATTGAGAACATCAAGGTGCTCTATTCCTGAATGGATCTTTAGACAACTGGTAGCAGATGAACTTATATCTCTACTCAAACAGCAAAGAACCTTCTGGAAATAAAGAGGGAAGATAAGGTGCATCAAAGAAGGGGATGTTGGAACAAGATTTTTTCATGCAATGGCAACCATAAGGCACAGGAAGAACTCAATAGCCTGCTTGAAAACCTCTGAAGGCAGTGAGGTGAAAGATCATGAACAGAAGGCTGAGTTACTTTGGAATTCTTTCAGTCAAAGGATTGGATCCAGTGAATTTAGTTCTATGCTTTTCAACCTGGGCAATTTGCTTCAACCTCTAGATACGCTTGGATTTCTTGAGGATGGCTTTCAAAAAGAGGAAATTAACAGTATAGTGCTTGGTTTGCCTAACAATAAGTCCGCTGGCCCTGATGGGTTTTCCAATGAATTTATCTAGGGGAATTGGGCTCTGGTGGCTGAAGATTTTTATAGGCTTTGTCATGGCTTTCATGATGAGCAAATTTGCTTGAGAAGTACCAATAGCTCTTATATATCTTTGATTCCAAAAATAGATGGGCCTCAAACAGTGGTTGATTATAGGTCAATTTCTCTACTGAACACCTCAGTTAAGCTCCTCACAAAACTTCTAGCAAATAGACTTCAGATGGCCATAAAGCTTTTGGTTCACAAGAACCAATATGGGTTCATCAAAACTAGAACTATCCAAGATTGTCTGGCATGGGCCCTAGAATACTTGCACATATGCCATAAGTCAAAGAAGGAGATCATCATTCTCAAACTGCATTTTGAAAAGGCTTTTGACAAGGTAGAACATAAGGCTATTTTGGAGGTGATGAGGGAAAAGGGTTTTGGCTCAAGATGGCTAAGCTAGATTCAAAGTATTTTGGACTCTGGAACATCCTCAGTCTTGCTCAATGGTGTGTCTGGGAAAACCATTCACTGCAAAAGAGGTGTCAGGCAGGGAGACCCCCTATCTCCGCTGCTGTTTGTTTTAGTAGCAGACTTACTTCAGACCATTTTGAACAAGGCCAAGGATCAAAACTTGTTACAGCTGCCCATTCCCCTATAATTGCACAACTGACTTCCCTGTGGTTCAGTATGCAGATGACACATTGGTTATAATGCAAGATGATAGTAGACAGTTGCTAACCTTAAAAGGCCTGCTACAAAGTTTTGGAGACTCAACACATCTGAGAGTCAACTATGAGAAGTCCATGATGATTCCTATTAACCTAAGTGATGATAAAATACTACACCTTGCAAGAACTTTTGGTTGCCAGGTTGGAAAGCTCCCCTTCACTTACCTGGGTCTGCCCCTCAGCCTTCACAAACCTAAGGTCATTGACTTTACACCTATGGTAAACAGGTGTGCAAGAAGGTTAGCTGCAACTTCAGCCTTCGTGAGTCAAGCAGGCAGACTGGAACTCACAAATGTTGTCTTCACTGCCTTACCCTCCTTTTGTATGAGCACTTTTTTACTGCACCAAACAGTCATTGGCCAAGTTGACAAATTCAGGAAACTTTGTCTCTGGAGAGGTTCAGATGTCAATGCTAAACAAAAACCAAAAGCAGCTTGGAAGTCAGTCTGCAAAGCCAAGGAAGAAGGGGGCTTAGGGTTCCTCAACATTAAAACATAGAATGAGTCCTTATTGCTAAAGAATTTGCATAAATTCTTTAATAAGGAAGACATTCCTTGGGTAAGCCTAGTCTGGGAAAAATACTACAGCTCTGGAAAGTTGCCTTGAAATACAAAGGGAGGTTCATTCTGGTGGAAGGATATAATTAAGCTCCTGGGCAGGTATAAGTGCATGGCTAGAGTGAACCATAGAAATGGAAATTCATGCCTTTTTTGGGAAGATCTTTGGGGAGACATGCCTTTGTTCCTTAAGTATCCTGAGCTGTTGTCTTTTGTTAAGGATAGAAAACTCAGCTTTCATACGGTTTGCAGCTCACTGCCTCTTCATGGACTGTTTCACCTGCCACTCTCCACCCAAGCACATGAGCAGTTACTACAACTACAACTTGAATTGGAACATATTGAGTCTACAGATGATCCAGATCGGTGGACCTACATTTGGAATTTTGATCTTTTTTCAGTCAAAAGAGCCTACAAACACTTGAGCGGAACAAACAACACACCTCAAGCCTTTAAGTGGCTTTGGGTGTCTTCCAGTCAGATCAAGCATAGGGTGTTCTTCTAGTTACTGTTGATGGACAGATTAAGCACAAAGAATTATTGAGAAGGAAAAACATGGAACTGCAGGATTACAATTGTGTACTATGTTTGGATTCAGTGGAAGAAAGCCTAATTCATTTATTCCTACAGTGTCCATTCTCAATTCAGCGCTGGGCCTAGATTCAACATCAGATCGACACCAGATTAGACCCATTCCAGTTGCTGCAGAGTTTCAGAATTCAGATTAACAAGCCTTTCTTCATGGAGATCATCGTCCTAGTGTGTTGGGCAATTTGGTGTGAGAAAAACAATTTTATCTTAAGGCATCAGGGTCCTGACCTCAATTCAGTGAAAGCAACATTCAAGAGAGAGTTCAAGAGTTTGTTGCTTCGGACAAAGAAAAAGTACTTCCCATCTATAGAATTATGGCTACTTGGTCTAATTTAGTTTCCTCCCAGCTGATGATCTTCGCCATCTTTTTTGTTTCCTTCTTTGTTTCCTAATTCTTGCCCCCTGCTTTGCCTTTGTAAGGTTGCCTGGCCCCTCCCGTTTCTTCAAAAAACACAAATGACCCAAAAGAGTCAAGCAACAAATTCTCCAAAAAAAAATTGAGCAATAAAGGAGAGCAAGAGAGAAAGCAACCCAGACCTCGT
Organism: Coix lacryma-jobi var. lacryma-jobi; assembly: GCA_009763385.1. NCBI lineage: Eukaryota > Viridiplantae > Streptophyta > Magnoliopsida > Poales > Poaceae > Coix > Coix lacryma-jobi. The sequence goes on along the minus strand of CM019831.1, from coordinate 70,809,007 downwards.
TCGACACACATGGCTTAAATCCAGGAAGGGTTCCTATCTAGGGCTGGATTAAATCCTCTCCTTTTCTGCATTTGGTTTGACCTAGGATCAAGCTAGGGATTGCATGGCGTGGTCATCCGCTCAAAGACACACATATGCACATAGTGGTGACTAAAAAACACTCAGACCCAAAGTGCTAATATCATGTTTAAATATGAAAATGATTCACAGATCCAAAACATAAATTACAAAAATACATAAAGTGCATAAACTACAACAACATTCATCAAAACTTTGTTCAATAGAAAAATCAAGAAAGCACACATTCTAGTCTTCCATTACAAAAATCAAGCAAGTACTCATTCTTCATGAATGTATGAAGTAAAACAGCAAGCTCCTAGTCAAAGAATATTTTTGAATGAGCGAATCTCAAGAATCATCACAGCATTGGAAAACAACCTTGAAACGAGTGAGATTTTTCCTACCAAGCATCAGCATATATGGAATGTATTGAGCTACTAAATAATCTATCCAAACAGACTGAAATTTAAAAGAGTTTTACTACAAGTTTTGCTACAGCCTTATTTCTACCCAACAAAGAAAAATATCTAAAATGGGACAACTTGAAATTTGATTCTGAAATACATTTCCTACTAGGATAGTTAGAATGGCATGCATCTATCTAAACTTCTAAGTTTACAATAAGGTTAAGGTATTAAATTTACTTTTTGTCAGCTTGGATCACAGTGGAGAGTAAATATGTGTTTTGTTTTTTGTCAGCTTGGACCAGAGTGGAGAGTAAACAACAAGAGTGAGCATACACTGATCTTAGAAACACACTACTAGTACTCATGTTGAGAAACGAGATTACCAGTCATCACCCATCCAACAAACTGCAGCCTGGCCCAGGGTTGTTTTAGAGCAAATGACATCTTATAAAGATCATCAATTTGGATCTAGCCAATCAGCGTAGTGTCGAACATGTTAGATTAATTGGGTCAGGCCCATATTTTATTCTAATTAATCAAATAAACTTCAAAGGCTCACAATTAGTATTACGTAGAAAAGTGATTAGTACCACATGGTAAATTCACTAATGAGGCTCTCAACTTAAATAGTGAGTTTTGAGATGCTCACATAAACAAGTTGAGAGGGAGACTTGGGAGGCCACACGCGCGTGCCGCCGCCGCCGCCGAGCCGGGCCGCGCCGCCCGCACGCGCGCGCCCACGAGCGTGACACGCCGGCTGAGGCCGAGGCCGTGGCCGTGGCCTGGGATGGGCCTGTTTTTGTCGCTTGGCCCAATCGAAACCCTAGCCACCAATGGCCAACGCCCAACCACATCATCTTGTCCAGGTTCATTCCCTCGACAGGGCATAACGGGTAGCTGGGGAGCACGGTTATAAGGGGCCACCGGCGCCCCTGTCCGGCTGTCGACACTAGTCCTTTCCTATGTCTGCAACCAGTCTGAGCTTGAGCTTCTCACCTGCATCTCCGACTGGAATTCTCTGCGCGCACTGAGACCTTCGTTAGCTGGCCTCCGAAACTTTCCTGCTTGGGTAGGCGGGGAATCAAGTTTTTGGGGAGCGTCGGATGACGCGACTGTTCTGCCCCGACACGTCTGCAGGCTCTTCCCGGCGTGACCTCTTCTACAACCCCGCCTGCCATGGTGGACACGAGGAGGAGTGGTGCCCCCACCAACACCGCCGACGGAGAAGATGGTGGTTCACTGTCCGCGCGTACTGGAAGTGCCACCCTAGGGTATAAACCTAATCCCACTGTGCACTATTTATATGTTATACTGTTAGCGTGCATGGTTTTTCCGTTAGCTACTGTCTTAGCAGACACTTGGTATGATGATGCTAAATGTAGTAGCAAATGCAAATATGGTGTTATAGTATGGATAATGTTACTGTTAGTATTGCTTAAATCATTTTTATGGATTAATGCATGTCGCAAATTGACCAAATATTCAATAGAACATACTAGTTTTAGAAGTTGGCACCTAGTAGCAGGTTTTAATCAGTAATCTGCCACCTAGTATGTAGCAGCAAGAGATGAGGATTTTTTTTGAAAGTTAAAATTGGCAATAAAATTAATCTCTCACAAGACCACAAACATATAGAGCACATAAAAGAAATAAGCTTCCACCAATTGTTGTAGAGTTATCACTGAATCAAGCATAGTAAATACTGTACATACAGAAAGCCAATTAAAACATCATATTCTAGATTCCAATTTCACTTCATAAAAAAGGACATGTACATGTATGTACACAGGATAATTTATAAGTGGTTGGTGTAGGATTCAGATAATATGGATCTGTGACAACAGTTTCTGAGAGGTGAGCAATGCTAGCCAGACCTGACTTCATATTAGTAGATATCAAAACTAAGAACACAAATTAACACAGAAATTGAGAGAACCAAAATGCCACTAACATGAAAACCACAATGCATAAAGTTAAATGCAACTAAACAATGTTCGCTTACTTTGGTATGACAAGGATAGTTAACTGTTATTACGCATTTGTTGTCACCTGTGAATTGCGAACCTAATAATATCAATAGAACACATCCTATAGTAGTCGACAAATCTGATTTCCTGGGAACTATACGCAATTCAGCATGCACAACCAAGTTGCTGACATTAAAGGACACTACTAGTGATAAACACAAATTGAAAGCCAAAACCTAAATCGACTGAATTTCTCCAATCTGTGACTGTGAAGCCAACACAGAGAGGAGAGCAAAGAAAGGTAAGTGCAACACAAGAGTGGAGGAAGGTAGAACTCGAGCTCTTGCCAAAACCTACAGAGTCAATGGCAATGGGTTCCTCCTCCTTCGAGCTGCAAGCCAACGCATCCTCCTTGCTCGTCCTGGTCCTGCTCTGCCTCCTCTACATCTTCTTCCACCTGATGACCAGGAAGAATAAGCCCACCATCCATGGCTTAACTGCACACACGCTCCTAAGCCACCTCCCAGTGTTCCTCAAGAACCTCCATCATTTCCTCAACTGATCCACAGACCTCATCTTCGCCAGCCGTTGTCTCCCCTTGCAAGTTATGACCCGTCGTGTCATCACTTCCCTCGCGTCGCTAGGTTGCGTTCTAGACGTACGAGGGCATGTCTCTGTTCCGGGCCAAAAAGGGAAAGAAATGGCCAGGATCAACAACTTTTTTGTTTCGGGCGCCACATCTATGAAAACAACTATTCCTGACCTAGCCTGAGTTTAAACTGTGCCATGTCGATCTGGTCGGAACAGGTTGCTTTACAGGCCATTCCAGGCCAAAATGAACGAGCTCTAAAACAGTTAAACACAATGATAGGTTGGATTGCGAGTAGGAACCGCCTCATAACAATTCTAGATCCTTGCACCACCAACGATCACTATGCCTTCACAAGCTGCTACCCACCAATATAATAACATGTCACATGAAAATCATCCGAAAGACAACACCGCCAAACCCGCACACTATATTGCAGATCCTCACCCACACAGCCATGACCGTCAACATCCGATTGTGTTAATCACAGGTCTCAAGCGGACCTTTCAACAGCCATCTCAAGACCCCGCTCTGTGTAGGGCCGCACAGTCACAGACAACCTTTGTAAAACTTTTCTGTTGTCCACCCAATCCCGATCCTGTGCCGGTAACTCTTGTCAACTTTGCAGACACCAGTAGCCGTCATGCCCACAAGGCTCCCACCAACTGATACACGTAGAGAAGCCATGCCCTCAAACATTTGCACGTGCGTCTTCTTCAGTCTAGCTGCCTATTGCCATTGCTGACACCGCACTTGAGTGATGAGTCCACGACAAGGCCTCCAAGGTCGCCACACCCTGCCAGTTACACCACCACTCCACCCCACGCACCTGACGTCCTGGCCTCTCAACTACGATACATGATGAACACGACCATAGGATAGGACTGCAGCATAAAACATCCTTTGTGCCAACGAGCTTCCCAACGCTCAACTCACGTGCTCTGCGCCCCGTCATCGTAGCCGGCCTCCATGGCAACACTAGAGCTAGGACTTGTCCGTGTCACGTGGGTCACGGCACGGTCTTTTGGCACCAACCTAAAGCACGGTACATTACGAAATATTTTGGGCCGTGTCAGTGCCACACGAATACGACGACCAAGCTGTGCCTAGGATCTTGGCACGGCGGGCCACATGACCCGGCCCGAACTTTGGGCCGTGTTTGGGCCGGCACGACACGAAAATGACACGTAGACACATTTATAACTCTACAATATAATTTTGTAGCATTTACAATATCATTTCTTATCTAATTCTTAAATAGATTATAAAAATCATCTAAACATTAATGAAAATACTATGCATAAGATATATATTTTTTATGTCATCAGCAACAACAAAAAATCTAACATAGATATTTTGAGGATCGTGCTTGGACCGACACGATCCGAAGACGTCCCTACGTGCCACGGGTCATGCTTGGGCTGAAAAAATAAATTACTGTGTCATATCGGTACGACCAGATGTGTGTTGCGTGCCTAGAGGACACGATACAAAGCGGCACGAAGCACGAGAGGGTCGGGCCGGACCGGCACGACACGGCTCAAGTCCCACCTCTGTCCAACACCACAGCCATATGCATGACGTGAAGTCCATTCATGGTTTTGGTGCTGTGTCAACACCACACAGAAAAAAAGAGGTTGGGACCGAAATTACACGGGCTTGCGAGCTTAGACGAATCACACCGGTACCTATAAAACTTCTTGTATCTGCTGGGTACCGGAAAAAAGGTTGCAGTGCTGCATTGTAAATCATCCGCTATGAACACTTCTCCGCTAAATGTGTCGACTTCCAGCACATCCGTTATGGCGCGGCGCCCGCGTTGGAGGGAAGCAGCGCGCAACACGTAGAGAGAAAAAGATAGAGAAAAAGAGAAGACAAAAGTGACAGTAGATGGGCCCCATTCTTTTCCGTAACAAAAAAATGTTAAATCTCACAAACCGAAAACCCAAATTAAATTCCGATTGCACCATTGAATTCGTTGCAATTAATTCTTCAAAACTAGATCTCACATGGATATATTTAGATAAAGTGATAAGTGAGCCCACAGTAGATAGAGAATAATATAGAGGATAGATGGATGCAGTTGAAATGAGTATAGAGGAGAGAATTTTGATGACTAGACATTATAGAAGAAGAAAATAGAGGAACATGAGTGCGGATAGTCTTAGGTGTGGCCACCTACAAATTTCAGTTAAAATACGGTGACGGTAAATTAACATGCTTAATTACAGCTGTTGCGAGTAGTAATTGCGAGAAAATGTAAATGAGACTCGGGAGAATAGAATGAATCATCAGGGCACTTTCATTGATCATTGATACATATTTATATACAATATGGAAGAAGGTTACGGAGGGAAACTTTCCCACGAAGGAACCACGACGCACGTCCCGTGAACGTGGGGACGTGGGGAGTTTCCTCTCCCGTCAAGTAACCACGACTCCGTGGACGTGGGGGCGTGGGGAGTTTCCCCTATCTGCGTGGGGAGGATGAGATCATCGTATACAAGATATTTGTAACACTCCCCCCTTGATCGAATCCGTCCTTGAGATCAATGAATAGTATTATTTCTCCAAAAACCCTGTGGGGAAAAAATGAGGAGAAATGTATGTATGTAGATATGCCACAAAAACTCCTTAAAACCCAGTGGAAAAAACAAGGATAAAATGATATGGCATATGTTGATTATTGTCTCATTGTAAACTTATTTGGGAAAAACCTTGGAAGGAAAACCCATGACTAAGTTTAGAGAACAATAAATATGATCTGAGGATCGTAATTGTAATTATATGTCTTTGATACCCTCTCAAAAACCTCTGTGGAGGAAAACAAAGGATATTTATGTCTTAGATACCCCATACAAAAACCCCGGTGGGGAAAATAAGAGATATGACATATGAATTGTATTGATATTGCCTCATTAAAAACCTTCTATGAGAAGCCTGTGTTAGGAAAAACTCGTAGAGGAAAAGAGTACAATATGATGTTTTGAACAGGTTATAGTTTCAAGAGGAGTCTCCCCCTGAACCTTGCAATTCTCAAAGTCATCGCATACCAAACTTAACAACACATTGTGAAATGTGGAAATTGGTAGGGACTTTGTGAATAAATCTTGTGGAGTTATCACATGATTTAGTTTGCAAGGTGTTTATCTCCTCACTTTAGTGAGAATAAAATATTTCTAGAAGGCAATATAGTGATATTGCCCTTATGTAACCTGTTAACATCCAAGCAACACAAGTTGCATTATCTTTGAAGATAATGGCTGGCGATTCGATGGAATCAATGTGATCATTCAATGAAGTTATACATGTCCATGTAATACTTCAGAACGAGGAGTGGAAGTAGCCTCTTGGGTCAAGTTTAATAACCCCCATGAGAACTTTACCACTAACATCAGTATGTGATCTGGCATTATAGGGATTAAATAGCCAGTACTTTCATACTCCACATGATCATTTCTTAATTTATATGATGATAAATCAAGAGCCTTTGTGCCATGTAGATATCTGTGGATATCCTCTTTGACTCCCACCTTTCGGTGTATAGAAGTTGCGCTTTTTCAAGCTATAGCGAGTATCTGCAAATGCAATATCAGGCCTGTTGCGATATGCAAGGTACATAAGCGCTTTGATGGCACTAAGGTTATCATCCCAAAGATCAAAAATGGATATTGATCCATGTTTACGGATTGATGACGATCAGTGTTGTAGTATGATTGTCCAATATTATTTGGATATTGGTATACAATATCAATTGGATATTGGAAGACTGATGTGTGTGCTTAAGTTGTAGACTTAAACATATTTTGGTTTTACCCAAATCTTTTATCTCAGATTCCGTCTTATACGATGATTTCCTATTTCGATATGTTCATATGAGATGTATAAAACCAATTAGGTTTTAAGTATGAACACATAGGTGCAATCATCATAATGAGAGATATCCTTCTGTGGAAGGAACTCACCTAGTCAGTTGTACCACAAACAACTTAACTATTTCAAGTCATGGAGTGATTTGAGTTATACACAATGTGTGTTGCGATTTATGTTTTGATTCAGAATACAAAGTCCATTGGGACTTATAATCTGAATCTATCCAAATCAATTTTGATCTGCCAATTATTGGTATAGGAACATAATTTCCACACATACCAGTGGTATATTATGCTAGGTCTCTGCGTGAAACCATGTGCTACAAGCTCTCACTATTTCACCACCACATGGATTTGAAAATCCATGATACTTCCATGAAGCAAGTATTGTGATGAGGAGTCATTACTGAAGTAAAGACTTCTCACTATGGAGTGAAAGCAGTTCTCCTTAATTGTCACCTTTGATTGACCAAAATGTGTGTGGTTGAACACTCTGCCTAGGACTTTTGGTCTAGATCCATATAAGGTGTATGACAATTTTGAGGACTATGTCGACAATTTGTAGTCTTTTGTATGATTGATTCAATGGAACCAATTTTAGCATGTGAAAATATTGACCCTTGTGAACTCCTTATCATTTCCCATAATAACAGAGTTAGGGCGTTCCAATGACCCAGCGCCTAAAGTTGTGCACAAGTTGTGTTGGGCTTTTGGATGTTGAACATCCATAGGCTTTGGATAGTAAATATCCATAATGTGTCTATCAACTTGATGTTGATATGCATGTACTGTCATGAAGAATTCTCTCCCCCTAATCTGAGAGTGCTTGCAAGAAGCTGTATCCCATGTGGCCATACTTCTCCCCCTCTTATCTAGATTCGGGAGTTGAGTGGTTTTGTTAGGTACCTCCACTCTTTTTGGCACATTGAACGGAAATCAGACTTGGTGACAACATTATGACAAGTAAATGCATTTGGCAGACTATTTGCAATGTGTTGCAAATATAAGATATTCTGAACTGTTGGTTCAGATTCTTTGGTACGTGGATATGAGGATTGAACATCATTTATGATATTCTTTTTGTGATTCTTGGCATTCCATGTGTGGTAAGTGTCTCCCCCTAATGCCTGGAATCTTCCTCAAAGATGTACTTAGCATACAGGCATTGAGTGAATCTCTAATTAGAGATCTGAGGTATTATTGAATGACGGATAATAATACCTTGCGGCGATCTCCAAAATGCCAATTGATGTACGCTGCGGTGGTGATATCGGTACGTGCAAAACGTTACCGATTCGCAGATGGGAAATATGTTGGCTATAAGGCCAAATTTCTACGTACGAACTGCAACGGAGGGAGCCGAATTACAATTCTATTTTGTGTCATCAAACAACAAACTTAATTCTCTCAATGAGAGATTTAGTTTGGCCATTATGTGTATGAACATAAGATACTTAATGATGTAGTCCCTAAAACCAAACAGTTCCATTTATATGGATTGGATCCCGCGTCCAGGATCATTTGCTCTAAATTAAAGAATTTGAGCAATGAGTTTGGTAAATTTATGGTACCTTACGAGTAAGGCGCACAATTAGGACAACATTGTAAATACATAGATGTGCATTACATAGTATCTTTATGGTCCATAAAATGGCAAATAAAGTCACATATATGAACTTGAATTTCTCCAAGAAATTGTGTGACTCATATTGATTTTGTGACCAATAGAATTGATAATAATTTTCTCATCATTCTAAATATAGAATGATCCAAGACAAATATGTCCAATCTTGATGGGATCAAGAGAGAAAATTATTTTGTACGCAACAAGTATAATGAGATTGATGTATGTAGAATACACCACAAATGATGTGGAAAGAATTTGTACAATTATATAGTTTTCATATATGTTGCATCTAAGGCGAGTGAAAGAATTTTATCATCACTCCTTAGTATTGGGTTCCCATTTGGAAACCATGCAACTAAATACATGAAAAATATCATGTGATATTTATAGAATCAGGATACACTGACGCATCCACGATTAATTTGAATACCCATGGAGAGGTTGTAATCTCTCATAATTGTATTAGCGGTACAATGGTCCACTAAACAAGATTCTTTTCCACTTGGATAAATCTCATATGATTCTATATAGAGTTTTGCAATATTCCAAAATGAATTTACACTCATATAGAATATGTATACCATGTATGTGGTACATGATATTATTTTTTATGATGGACAACATACTACATGTGGTAGTATATCATTAGGCTAGTAATATTTCCAATGGAAATATGGAGACATTTTACAAGCGTTGGCTTGTTGAAGTGAACTCCAAATTATTCCAAAGAACTCGCTTGCCTCCAATGAGTTGGAGGTATAATTGAGCCAAATATTTGATTTGGTGTTTCTTCGTACATGGACTGCACAATCACATTTTTGTGAAAATGCGAGATTTGTCACACATGATCATTTTTCTAAATGAAAAATGATATTTGCGTTTATGAGAATCCATTATATTGCATTGCCATGGATCAAGGATCCTTGATAAATGAGCAATCATTTATAATTTGGACAATGTTACATCCTTTGTTGAAATCCCGACGAGGGACTTGCAAAAGGTAGATGGATCTTACTCTTTCAACACTCAGATTTGAAAAATCCAAGTGCATGAGTTGCATACAAAATGCATGAACGCAAAGTGTGGCAATATCCAGAATGGATTGAGCATTTGATTTGGGGTGGAGCAGACATAGCTGTCATGCCTTATACCCCCAGTGATATCGTTGATATCTTAATGCTCGTGGCAGGAAAATAAATTCCATCCAATGCGAGGTTGGAAATATTTCGAACTAAAAATATTAGCCATGTCCAACATGAGTTTATCATGTATAAATTTACTTGACAGTAAACAATATAGCAATAAAGGCAAAATTTTGGGATTCAAGGTGAAACTTGATTATAGACAGACCATTCTATAAAGCACAGGCGACAAGGTCGTTTCTAATGTTTTGAATTCTATTCCTGTGGGAATAGATGATGTAAAATCTTTGCCAAAACATAGACTCTGTATGTGATAGAAGGAGTCACCCGAAATAATGCACGCTAAAAATTGCTATTTATTTAAGTAGATTATTACTTAAATAACTTCAGATTCAAGATGTGTCTTGAATTAGCATATGTAAATATTGTGAGGTCGAGATGAATCTCGAGTCACATGTAGTGTTTACCTCATATTGTATAGGTGATGGAAACCACTGCTAATATCATTGTGTATAGTAATTGTTGCCAAAAATAATCTCAATCATTATGTATTAGCATGTTGACACAATGAAGGTGCAAACCAAATTGGTGACCCTGTAGTATGGGAGCATAATCTGCAAATATGAGTATTTGCAGTAGATGTTATTCCACTACTTGTGCGTTGCTAATAATAATATAGGTTGATCACACTTTAAAGGTAGTCAAATATTATGAACATGACATTAACCTTATTAGGTGAATCAACTCAGAGGTAGTCACTATGTTTATAGAAACAATGTGTAGACCTCGAATGATGAGAGCTTTATTTTGAAAGTAAACACCCCGAATGGTGTAAACCTTCTGTAATTCATATTTAGATTGGATACGCACATGCAGATAATCACTATGTGATGACATAGTGTAGATCTTGCAGTAGTATTGAGATACTAGCTTGTGCATGATCAATCTAAGAGATGAATTTTGACAATCACCTGTAGGTGTAGACCTCTTTGTCATTCATATTCAAAATTGGATACACATACTGAGGATAAAAATCTCATGATAGTACTGCGGTACACCTTGTGCATGACCAATTTTTGAAAAATGAACAAAAGTTGTCACCGTGAAGGTGAAGGTCATTTGTTATAAAACTTAATATTGGAACACATGTTGAGGATAATCACTATGTGTAGCATAGTGTAGATCCCGCAGTAGTACTATGGTACTACCTTGTGTATACCCAATATGTAAAGTTTCAGAATATTATACACAAATAATGAGGTAATCACATAAATTATTTGCATGAAATAAATTAAGCGCTTGAAACTTAAAACATATAAGTAAATACGCTTAATTAAAAATGCAAAATATAAATTGCATATTAAATAAAATGCATAAAATAAAATGCATATAAGATAAATTGCGTAAAAATAAATTACACAAATAAAGTGGAACATATTGTTATTGGGAATGTCATTGGACAACACTTTGAACAATATATTCAATACATGTGGTACATGTTATTGGGAATTGCAATAAGCCAACACTTTGAACATGTACAGTATATATAAAATATACATGAAGGTGGTTGCGCTGTGGGCCAAAACAGCATAGTAATTAGCCTAAAAACGCAATTTGGATCCACCTAGCCCAAGTCAAGAGCTCGCAGGCTCCAACCTGGGCCTGGGCCGGTCATTTGGCCCATGAAGGGGGTGTGAGGGCGACCCATATATAAGTGGGCAGTTAGGGTTTCCAACCCTAACCGCCTACACCCTCAACAGCCGCCGCCGCTGCCTGGGCTTGGGCGGGCCGCCGCCAGCCTGGGGCCAGCCGCCGAGGCGCGGCTGCTGGCCGAGCCGCCCGTCGCCGGTCCGCCAACCGCCACTGCCGGGGCCTGGGCCGCAGCTCGCGGGGGCGGAGCGCCAACCAGCAACCGCCACCGAAGGCCGCTCGCTCCCTCGGAGCCGCGGGGCTTGGGGCCACCGCCGCCGGGCCGCAAGGGCGCGGCTAGGTGGCTCAGCGAGGAGCGGCCGGTCGGGGCGCCGGCAGCCGCCAGGGCTTGGGCCGGCCGCAAGCGCCGGAGCTGCCCGTCGCCGCTGCAGCTACCGACAAGGAGCACGGCCAAGGCGCGCACGGGGCATGGCCGAGCCGGGGGCCGCTCGCCGCCAGGGCTTGGTCCGGTCGGCCGCCACCGGCCGCTTGGCTGCCCGGACCGAGCCGGGCGCGGGAGCCGCCAATCGGGGCGCTCAGTCGTTGGGCTGCTGGCTCCGGCCGAGCGCTGGTGGGTCACCGCCCGAGGCCGCCGTGGGGCAAGCCATCACGCGGGGGTGCGCGTGGCGCGCAGGGCCAAGCCGCGGCCGCCGCTAGCCACTGACGTGGTGGTCGTGGCTACCGCCGTGAGGCCGCGGCGCAGGTGCAGGAGCCTGTTTGCGCGAGGACGCAAGGCCAGCCGCGGTGCGAGGCCTTTGGCCACGATTCGAGGAACCTGCCGCTGGCCATGGTGGTTGCTGGTGCGTTGGCCGCGTGGACGTGACGACCGCAGGGGTCGCTGTCGCTGGCCGCATAGTGCCGGCCACTGTTGACATCACGCAGTCGCAGCCACGCATGCATCCACAGGGTCACAATCGCTTGGATGGGGTTCGGTAAGAACTTTTAATGGAGAATTTCATATCTGTTCTTACCAAGAGCTTTCATCCTCAGAGGATTTTCTTGCCTGAGGAATCGCTGAGCCACCGAAGAAGGTGGCGGTGGAGGATGCCGGAGAAGACGTTCCCTGATGAGGCCGTGGTCTCTTCCGTTCTTTTCTTCGCCGTGTAGGTAGCGACGCATCTTCGCTTGTCGTGGCTCCGGCTGCTCCCTTTGGAAGAGATTGGTCTCCGATGCTCTATCAACTGAGCTATAATTCTTCCTTTCGGAAGAAGAAGCGATGAGCGAGGGTGCTGATAACGTGTTGCGAGCAGTAATTGCGACAAAATGTAAATGAGACTCGGGAGAATAGAATGAATCATCAAGGCTCTTTTATTGATCATTGATACATATTTATATACAATATGGAAGGAGGTTACGGAGGAAAACTTTCCCACGAAGGAACCACGACGCACGTCCCGTACAATATGGAAGGAGGTTACGGAGGGAAACTTTCCCACGAAGGAACCACGACGCACGTCCGGTAAACCTGGCGACGTGGGGAGTTTTCTCCCCCGTCAAGTAACCACGACTCCGTGGACGTAGGGCGTGGGAGTTTCCTCTATCTGCGTGGGAAGGATGAGATCATGGTATAGAAGATATCTGTAAGAACAGCCACTAGAACTAGCACAGCAATAGTAGTCAACCACGTCACAGAGGAGAGGTGTAAGGGTGAGGAGGACTCTAGGGCCCCACACCGTACCGGACAGGCCCTACTTGATGTACTGCGACACCCACTTAAACCCCTCGCCGTATCCCATCTTCCGAACAACGCTGCACATGAAGACCTCGAGGGGGCGCACGCCGGTGCCGGCGAGGTCCACGGTACCCTTGCCGGTGGTGCAGCCGGTGAGCCCGAGGTAGTAGGCGAGCGTGGGCTCAGGTGCCGCCTGCGGGATGTCGATCTTGTTCCCGAGCACGAGGAACGGCACGCCTGCCAGCGCGTCATCTGCCAGCAGCGCGCCTAGCTCCGCCTTGGACTCGCCGAAACGGGTGCCGTCGGCGGCGTCCACCATGTACACCACCGCGTCGACCTGATCATCAGAAGACATGAGCACGTACAACAGTTTTGTGATGACCGATGACTCGTGATCGAGTGCTTTCGACGTGTAGTGTACTCCGTAGCCAGCAAATAAACCTTGGCGTAGTAGTCCTTCCACACACGGCGCGCGATCCGGTGGATTCATCCTGTGAGGTGTCTTTGGTCACGTGCTCTGCTGTCCTCGCTTGACAGAAACAGTTCCTGTTTTTTCTTCTTCGTTTCACAATTTTTTGAAACACGAAACTTGTTTGTTACTGACATACTGTACGTCTGTCTATATAGAGCCTGGGCTGGGGATGCATGTCATCACCTCACCGAGCGAGACGAGAGCATGTCATCACCTCCAACAGTTTATTAAAAGAACTTCTTATAACAATAAAAGTTACATTGGACGCATAATAAGTCAATTAATAAAATAAAGTATTCTAGGTGAGAAAATCTTAAGAGATAAAGAAACTATTTAAGGAGGTTTAGTTTGTTAGAAATAGCTCAAGGTTCTCAATGCATAATTGTTTAGTTGGTTTAGTTCGGGGTTCCCAATACAGACCGTTCAAAAACTATTTAGAGAGGTTTAGTTTGTTAGAAATAGTTGGCTTAGATGGGACTCCCTCAACTTTTGAAACCATCTGATTTACCTCCCTATTTTAACTAGAAAATATGAAACCAATTTTATATTTTTTGTAAACATCCTAGCGAGCTTAATAAGCGGCCGAATCAGTCTCCATTCTCCAACCCAGCAGCAGCTCAGCATCTTCCTGTACCTCTGGCTGGATCGGTCTCTATTTGTAAGAGCAATCAAGCCACTTTGTGGGTTTTGGTGTTGATGATCACCGAATTAGGGAACTAATGAGATTTATCAAGATGACATGCAGGGAATGCAAAAGGATGTTGGTGAACAGGTTGCAGGCACCCCATAATTCTTAAAGGATGGCTTGCTGGACTCAGGAGCTTTAAATTCATTTTGCTTTTGAATCTTGAGTTTAGGAAAAGCCGTACTATTAAGGGGGATTCTAGGTTAATTGGCCAAGTGTGCAACCAGATGCTCAAATCCATACCAAACTCATCCTTACATCCAACCAAAGCAGCCAGCCAAAATTCAGATCAATCCAAGCTGTTTTGGTAGAGGCGACAGTGTCGCCCTTAATGAGCGACAGTGTCGCTCACTGTTTACCGTTGGGAAGTCGCCCGTATTTATACAGCAGCTTCCTCTCACAACTGTCATCTTCTTCCTCTGCGCATTCACTCCCATTCTGAACAGACCAAAGCTCTCCCCTCTCTCTCCATTGGAGCTCCCACCTTCCTCAAGCCGATCTGCAAATCCCACCAGCAAATCTTGAGGAAAAAGGCAGCAAACACCAATCGAAGAGCAGATCCACTGGTTCCCAAAGTTTGAGAGCATTTGGTGCACGTTTGGCCGGCGACCCTAGGGTTTGTTACTCTTGGAGCTTGCTCCTAGCCGGCTAGGCGTCGCCCTTGAGTTGCCAACTCGTGTGGCAACCTTGGGAGGTTTGTAACCTCACTCTGCAGCAAAGAAATCACCCTCTCACCTCAAGAGTTAACTCTCTTGACTTGAGATCGAGGGAAGGACCAACCTTTGTGGTGACGTCTAATCCTTTTGTGGATACCTCAACAACGTGGACTTAGGCAAGCCTTTGTGGCGAGCTGAACCACGGGATAAATAACTTGTCTCGCGTGCTTTAGTTTATTTACTGCAGTTCTTGTTGTTGAGTAGTTGCTAGGGTTGGTTTATTTGATCTCTAAGTTTCTACACTTTCTGTGGGAGCCAGTCTTCGAGCTGGACTTGAGCTTAGTTTTCTGTCAGTAGCTTTCTGCTAGTGAGTAGTCTATCTCAGTCAAGTTTCAGCTTCAGCAGATTTATATTTGTCAGGCGATAGTGTCGCCCGTTCAGAGCGACAGTGTCGCCCGAGGTTCTGACATCTGTTCGAAGTGATTTTTGACAGGCCTATTCACCCCCCCCCTAGGCCATTTCCTCTTCCAGAGATCCTACAAGTGGTATCAGAGCCTCGTTGCTTCGTATACGCTTCACGGCGTGAAGTATGGAGGATGGAAGTGGTTCGCGAGGAGCTCTACCAAAAGAAAGAGAAGCACAGGTCGACGACGAGGTCAGCAGTGACCTGTCCATGTCTACAGCAAGTGATACTATCATCAAGGATGCCAAGACAACCGACCCCGAGAGAAGAAGAGAAAGAAGAGATGCAAGAAAAGCAAAAAGAGAACAAAAGAATGCTCAACAGCAGCTAGCTGACAAGAAAGCAAGAAAAGAGCAGAGAAGAATTACAAGAGAAGAAAGGAAGAAGAGAAGAGAAGCAAGAGAAGAAGCTAGCAAGTTGGTGAAAGACAAAAATGAGTATGACGCATCATCTAGTGAGCTCTCTAGCAGCTCGGATGATGGTGATGATGATGTATCATATCATACGACCAAGAACATCAAGAATGACAAGAATAAGGGCAAGAAGAAGGACAACAAGGACAAGAGCAGCAGCAGCAACAAGAACAAATATTCCGTTGTATCCTTTAACTATTCTTATTTGTCCAACACTAACAAGAAGTCCTTTATTAATGTACCCGCTGGCAAGTTGCCTCACTTTGATGGGACAAACTTTGCCAAGTGGAAACACGTTATGAGTGCTTATCTTGTAGGTCTTCACCCAGGGCTTTGGGAGATAGTTGTGAATGGACTGCAGCCACCGGAAGATCCCAAGCACCCCACAGATGAAGAGCTAACGGCTCTCCAACTCAATGGCCAAGCCACAAGCATTCTTCTTAGTGCCTTGGATGGAAGTGAGTACAACCGGGTGATGAATGTCAATGTGGCAAAACAGATTTGGGACACCTTGTTGCTAGCTCATGAAGGTGTGGACAAAGTAAGAAAGGCAAAGATTGATTTGTTGATGGCCAAGCTCAATAGATTTGTGATTGTTGATGGTGAAGGGCCACAAGAGATGTTTGATAGATTGATGGTCTTAGTGGGCAAGATTAGAGGCTATGGCTATGAGGAGCTTGATGATCACAAAGTTGTAAAGGTTATGTTGGAAGCATACTCACCCAAGAATGAAACCGTAGTCACATTGATAAGAGACAAAAAGAAGTTTGAGCACTTCACTCCAAATGATGTGCTTGGAAGATTATTGACATTTGACATGCAAAGAGAGGAGGCAAATGAAAGAAGAAAACTTGGTGAGTTGCAAGCCAAGTTAGAAGGCATCAAGATCAAGGATGTTGCTCTCAAGGCCAACAAGTCAAGCAAGCAAGCAAACTCAAGCAAGGGAAAGTGCAGCAAGCAAGCATCATCATCTCAGCCCAAATTAGTGAAGCAAATTCAGCAAGAAAGTGATTCAAATACTTCCTCAAGTGAAGATGAAGATGATGGGGCTGATTACATGAAGATTGACGACATGGCTCTATTCATCAAGAACTACAATAGAGGGCTGAAGAAGAATGGGTACAAGCTTGTGCAAAGAAAGTTTCCCAACAAGAAGAAAAGAACTTGCTACAGGTGTGGGAGCACCGAGCACTTCATTGCCATGTGTCCACTTGAAAGAAAAGATGGGAAGAACAAGAAGGATAGCAATGAAGGGAAGTTTGATCAAAGAAGGAAGAGCAAGAGAATGGGAGAAGCACACATTGGGCATGAATGGGATTCAAGCAAAGAGTCAAGTGATGAAGATGAGAAGATTGCAACCCTAGCTGTCCAATCATCTTCAACACCAAGGCTCTTCAATGACATGACCGATGATGATGATGACTCCCCTCACATTTGTCTCATGGCAAAGCGTGATAAGGTAAAAAGAAAAACTAAGTCTCCTTCTCCTCCTCCTAGTGATGCTTCTAGTAGTGATCTAAGTGATAGTTCTAGTGATGAAGAAAACTCTAAACAAGTTGAAGAATGTGCTAAACTGTCAAAAAACTTAGATCCCAAATCTAGACTCTTTATCACTAAAATTTTGGAGGAACTTGAACATGTTAAAGCTGAGCTAGAGGATAGAGAGGAGAACCTTGAAGAAACTGAAAAAATGTACATTAGTTGCAAGGAGTCACTTGCATTAGAGAGGAGAGAGGTGGACTCTTTGAGCAAGGCCTTGGCCAATGAGCAAAGAGAACATGCTCTCACAAAGAAGGCAAATATTGCTCTCAATGACAAGTATTGTGTCTTAGTGGACAAGCACAATCAACTTGAGGAGCAATATAGTCTTCTTTGGGAGAGCAAGCCTCAGCCCTCTAATGCAAAGGACACTTCCTCTCCATCCACTAGTCAAGGTTTTGGAAAATGTTACAATCTTGATTTGAATGCTTATTCCACTAACCTTGCAAACATGGAGGCAATGAAAAAGGAGATCACTAGGCTGAATGGTATCATTGAGGATATGTGTTCAGCAAGCAAAACAACTCCTAGTGGCAGAGTGAATCAGCCAAAGAAGCCACAATACAATGATGGAAGAAATCCAAAAATTAAGGATGGACTTGGACACACTCATGGAGGCAAAACAAATGGCAGGAAGGTAATCAATGGATATGAATGTGTTCAGTTCATGAGTAAGGGCAGAATGGGTACAGATGGACCTGCACAGAGAGTGGCAAAAGGCCAGCCCCGAGCAGCACAAAAGCCCAAGGGCGGCAGTGCCGCTGTGAAGGGCGACAGTGCCGCTTCCCCAATGAAAGGGAAGGTAACCTATACTGCACCTTCTCAGAACAAGCACAACAAGAAGGTTCCAGTGTCCAAGAAAGAGCATCAAAAGACAATGAAATCAATCTGGGCAACCCCAAATAGATATGCATATCA
The DNA here is from genome assembly GCA_009763385.1 of Coix lacryma-jobi var. lacryma-jobi. Lineage (NCBI taxonomy): Eukaryota > Viridiplantae > Streptophyta > Magnoliopsida > Poales > Poaceae > Coix > Coix lacryma-jobi. The sequence continues at coordinate 70,790,836 of CM019831.1, read as the reverse complement.
AGCAAAGCCAAAGACACTCCAATCGAATACTTGGGCTAACTTTGTTTTGCAGAAGGACAGCAAAGGGAAAGTGTTTGCCAAGTCTATTGGCAAAGATAGAAATATTTTTGCTAACACTTTCATTTGGGTTCCTAAAGTTCTTGTTACTAACATGCAAGGCCCCAAGGATGTTTGGGGACCTAAAGTAAAGAACTAAATCTGTTTTGTAGGCATACTCCTCCGGTGGGTCAAGTTGGGTGCTTAACAGCGGCTGTACAAATCATATGACCGGAGAAAGGAGTATGTTCTCATCATACTCCCAAACCTCAAACCATGATGAAAACATTGTCTTCGGTGACAATTCAAAAGGGGGTGTGATTGGACTTGGTAAAGTTGCTATTTCACTTAATCACTCAATTACTAATGTCCTACATGTTGATTCCTTGAAGTACAATCTGTTGTCAGTCTCTCAATTGTGTGAGATGGGCTACAATTGTCTCTTCACGGAAAAGGGTGTGGAAGTCACAAAGAGGGAGGATTCCTCTATTGTCTTCACAGGAAAACTCAAGAATAAGCTTTACCTAGTTGATTTCAGCAAGGGTAAAACTGAAATTGAGACCTGTTTAGTGGCAAAATCTAGCATGGGCTGGTTATGGCACCGCCGTCTAGCTCATGTTGGGATGAGGAACTTGGCCAAACTCCTAAAAGACAACCACATCCTTGGACTAACCAATGTTGATTTTGAGAAAGACAGGATATGCAGTGCTTGCCAAGCTGGAAAGCAAGTAGGAGTACCTCATCCACCAAAGAGCATCATGACCACCACACAACCTTTGGAGTTGATTCACATGGATCTCTTTGGACCGGTTGCCTACTTGAGTATCGGGGGTAACAAATATGGATTGGTTATTGTTGATGATTATTCCCGTTTCACTTGGGTGTTCTTTGTTTATGATAAGTCCCAGGTACAAGACAAGGTGAAGATCTTCATTAGAAGAGCACAGAAAGAATTCGGTCTCCCTATCAAGAAAGTAAGAAGTGACAATGGAACCGAATTCAAGAACACTATGGTGGAAGAATTTCTTGATGATGAGAGCATCAAGCATGAGTTCTCCACTCCTTACACCCCTCAACAAAATGGTGTAGTAGAGAGGAAGAATAGGACACTCATTGACATGGCAAGAACAATGCTAGATGAATACAAGACTTCAGACCTCTTTTGGTGTGAAGCTATCAACACCGCTTGTCATGCCATCAACCGTCTCTACCTACACAAAAAGCTCAAGAAGACTTCATATGAGATCTTAACCGGTAACAAACTAAAGGTGTCATACTTCAGAGTGTTTGGGTGCAAGTGTTTCATACTTAACAAAAGGCCCAAAACCTCTAAGTTTGCACCTAAAGTTGATGAAGGCATTCTTCTTGGTTATGGATCAAATGAGCATGCATATCGTGTCTTCAACAAAGCCTTGGGCAGAGTTGAAGTGACGATAGATGTGACATTTGATGAATCTAATGGCTCTCAGGTGGAGCAAGTTGATTCAAGTGTTGTAGGGAAGGAGGATCCACCATGTGAAGCAATCAAGCAATTGGCAATTGGAGATATCAGGCCACAAGAAAATCAGGCTTCAGATGGAGAGGATATTCAAGTTGCAGCTGCACCAAAATCCGCTGACGCACTCTACAGAGAAGAGCAGCAGCCACCTGCTGAAAATCTGCAGGGCGGCAGTGCCGCTCCTCAGGGCGGCAGTGTCGCCCCCTCCCCTGCAGCAGCAGCTTCTCCAGCCTCTGCACCAACACTTCAAGGGCTGAACCTAGAACCTATCCTTGAACAAGAAGAAGCTGAAGGTCCAGAAGAAAATGAAGAAAGTGTTGAGCATCCAAGGCTACGACAAACTATACAACGGGATCATCCCGTTGACAACATCCTTGGAAGTATTCGAAGAGGGGTAACAACACGTTCTCATTTAGTAAATTTCTGTCAATATTACTCGTTTGTCTCCTCTTTGGAACCTCTCAAGGTAGATCAAGCGCTTGAAGATCCAGATTGGGTCATGGCTATGCAAGAAGAGCTCAACAACTTTGAAAGAAATCAAGTATGGACCTTGGTGGAAAGACCCAACACAAATATTATTGGCACGAAGTGGGTCTTCCGCAATAAGCAAGATGAGAACGGCGTGGTGACAAGGAACAAGGCAAGATTGGTGGCTCAAGGGTTCACTCAAGTAGAGGGCTTGGACTTTGAAGAAACATATGCACCAGTGGCAAGACTTGAGGCAATTCGAATGCTTCTAGCCTTTGCTGCCCATCATGACTTCAAACTGCATCAAATGGATGTCAAAAGTGCATTTCTCAATGGCCCAATACAAGAGTTGGTATATGTTGAGCAGCCACCAGGTTTTGAAGATCCCAAGTTCCCCAACCATGTCTACAAGCTCCAAAAGGCGCTCTATGGGCTAAAACAAGCACCTAGAGCATGGTATGAATGCCTTAAGGAATTCTTGCTTAAAAAGGGCTTTGAAATAGGCAAAGCCGATCCTACTCTCTTTACTCACAAAGTTGGAAATGATTTATTTGTGTGCCAAATATATGTCGATGACATAATATTTGGTAGTACTAACCATGCCTTTGTTGAGGAGTTTAGTAGGATCATGACCAAGAGATTTGAGATGTCCATGATGGGTGAGCTGAAGTTCTTCCTTGGATTTCAAATCAAGCAAGTAAAGGAAGGGACCTTCATAAGCCAAACCAAGTACACTCATGATATGCTCAAGAAGTTTGACATGGTGAATGCCAAGCCTATCAAAACTCCCATGCCAACAAATGGACATCTTGATCTTAATGAAGAAGGGAAGGCCATTGACATCAAGGTATATCGCTCCATGATCGGCTCTCTACTTTACTTATGTGCATCTAGGCCGGATATTATGCTTAGTGTGTGCATGTGTGCTAGATTTCAAGCTAACCCGAAAGAGTGTCACATAGTGGCCGTTAAGAGAATCTTGAGATATCTAGTTCACACTCCTAACCTTGGCTTATGGTATCCCAAGGGTTCCAAGTTCGATCTACTTGGGTATTCGGATTTCGATTATGCCGGTTGTAAAGTAGACCGAAAAAGCACTTCGGGAACATGTCAATTCCTTGGACGGTCTCTAGTGTCTTGGAGCTCTAAAAAGCAAAATTGTGTAGCCCTATCCACAGCCGAGGCCGAGTATATTGCAGCCGGTGCATGCTGTGCTCAATTACTTTGGATGAGGCAAACCCTTCGTAATTTCGGATGTCACTTTGCCAAAGTCCCACTTTTGTGTGATAATGAAAGTGCTATAAAACTTGCAAACAACCCTGTAAGCCACTCAAGAACTAAACATATCGACATCCGACATCACTTCTTGAGAGACCACGAAACCAAAGGAGATATCGAACTTCGCCATGTGAGCACCGAAAAGCAACTAGCCGATATCTTCACAAAGCCCCTCGACGAGACAAGGTTTTGTGCTTTGCGTAGTGAGCTAAATATACTTGATTCTCGTAACGTGGTTTGAAGTTTAGCATGCCTCTGGTTGATTTACTAGTTTAATAGTAAAACCCTCTGAAAACTTTCAATTTCAAGTCTTTCAAAATGCTTCTCAAAACCTCTACTAAGGGCCATGACCATAGTTTGAAATGTTGTATGCTTACTGGTCATGAAGCTTGGTCGAATACTTGTACAATTCTGAAGGAAACTGTAGGAAAAAGTTTGAGCTTTATCTCTGCTTTCAGGGCAGAGCGACAGTGTCGCTCATTATGGGCGACAGTGCCGCTCATCGATCTGGTGTCAGATCGGGCCCAGTTTTCTCTGGCGCGTTTGTGGTCTCTATCTCTTCCTTATCCTGTCCAAACCCGCGCCGCCACCTCTCTCCTCCTCAGTTTCCCCGACTCAAGTCACTCTCCAACTTCTCCATCTCTTTTCCTCTTGGAGAAGAAGGAGGGCCGACGCCTCCACTACCGCCTTAGACGGCCGGCAGTGCCGCTCCACCCCGGCAAACTCTTCTCCGGACGATTGGAGCTTTCCCCTTGGGCAAGGGGCTGCTTCCCTCTTCTCTTCCCTCCATGAGCTGCTCTCAAGGTGAAACCCTAACCCTATTGATCTATGCAATGTGATAGTACTAGTCATGGATTCATGGTTCTAAGATGAGTTTGGATGGATTAGAGTTGGTTCTAGAGGTTGAATCTTATTGATTTTAGATTTCACCGGTTGAATGCTTTAGGGGGAGGATGTTGCATCCTCTTTTAGGGCTGTTTAATGCCTTTGGTGGATTCCAACCACTGCCCTAGATATATTCAATTGTTGAAAAATAAAATCAGTTTGGGTCATCAACTAGAGTCAATTCAAAATATCATTTCAAACTAAAATTCTTGATTCATGGCTAGAATTATTCACATGTTTTTATGGACTATGATTCTGTAGTAATGGTGATGCATAGGGGTAGATGAAAGTGTGCTTTAACTGTTGAGACTTGATTGAACACATGACTGCAGAAAAAAACCAGAGCGGCAATGTCGCTCAGCCTGGGCGACAGTGTCGCCCTTGCTTGCTGAAATATTCTTCAGCAATTTTTGCAGTTATGGATTCAGTGATGTTTCAACAATTAAATCATGTTAGCATCCTCCCCTGTAACTTCATCATGATGACAGTTTCTAAAGAAGATATGTTTGCTTTGCATAGATTGATCTAGGGCAAGACAGCGATGCTGACAGAGGCAAAAGAAAGGTATTAACGAGAAAGGCAAAGCCAAAGAGAGGCAGAGGACAGGGAGTTTTTATTGGTGAGAGAGAAGGTAATGATGGTAGTAATCAAGCCTCTGGCTATACCATCAGATTTCCTCCTGAGATTCCTGAAGTGCTTGGTGATTTTGAAACTTACAGACTCAGAAAAGAAACAAATGAGTTTTGGATGAGAAAGCCACAGAATTCCAGTGGAAGAAAAGTCATAGTCTACTCAAATCAATCAAAGGCTGTAGAAGAAGCAAGAAGAGAAAATGTGTATGAGTTTGCTCGAGAGGATAATCTTGACTACAGGTTCTGGACAGCATTTCAGTCTGATTACTATGAAACTGCCATACTCACCAAAGGATCAAGGGGGAAAATTTGCAAGATGCAGTACATTGACTTTAGTGAGTTGCAGAGCAGAAATGATCCAGACTTCAATGCAGCTATTCAGACTTGCTACGACTTTGAGCTAGCTCAGATTATGGGTTTCTCTTATGATTGGAACAGGGAGGTTCTTGCTCAATTCCATGCTACATACTTCTGGGATGGTGAGAAAGATGAAATACACTGGATGACAGATGATAAGCATTGGAAGATAGACTATGTCACCTTCCACAAGCTCTTGGGATATAGTGATGAGCACCTTGGATATGAGAGAATCCATGATGAAGGTGTCAGGAGACTAGAGCCTCTTGAGGTGAGCTTCATGTGGGAAAATCAGGGTATTGTCTCTGACTGGACCAGGACAAACTTGAGGAGCTATTACTACATTATGAACAATATGTTTGTCACAACCCTCAACCCTAAGGACAATGCAACAGATCTGTATGGAAAAATTACAAATGTGTTGTCCAGATTTCCCAGTGGCACAATTTTTAATGTCCCTAGGTGGATTTGGGATGAGCTAAGAGTAGCTATTCATGATGGCAGGAGAAAACTTCCTTATGCACCCTACCTTATGTATATGATTGAGAGGGTTACAGGTGTCCAATATCCCAAAGACTGTGAGCACACTTCCTACAACATTAAGAAGAAGAAGGGAGGTAGTGAGAGGGAGAGGGCAGCAACTGAAGAACCTGTACATGTTGATGTGCCACGGCAGTTTGGTCCAGATCCTTCTGGTGCAAGAAAGAAGAAGATTGATAGCAGATGGCACAAGATGAGCTCTTATCTGAAGGGTATTTTTACACATAGTGCATATCAGTCCAAGATGGCTTATGAGGATAGGATGGAGAGGAGACAGGAGGGCAGGGCAGCTAGAGAGAGAGCAAGTCTACCACCTTTGCCACCTATTCAGTCACCTCCCAGAGTTGATCTTCCACACATGTCTGACACTTCCTCTGATGATGAAGAACAGGCTCAAAGGAGGGCTCAGCATCCTCACTGGCAGCCAGAGCCACAGTATCAGGGGTATGAGTATTATGATCCATCTACTTACTTTGGACATCCTCCTGCTCATAACTCTACCCAGGCACCACAGTTTCCCATAGTCAGTGATGAGATTCCAGCTAGGGAGCAGGCACCAGAGGCTCAGGCAGCTCAGTTTCTCTACCATCACACCTACAGCAGGAAAGCTACAGCAAACATTCCAGGCTCATCTTCTCAGCCACAGGAGCATGACAGCGATGACGAGTGACTTCGCCTTCTTTTCTCTTCTCTTTTTGGCGCTTGATGCCAAAGGGGGAGAAAATTAGGGGGGTCAATCGTTTTTCGACGTCGTCAACTTCAGCAGCTGCGCTTCATGATCAGTTCCGATGAGAGTAGTTTTTTAGGTTGTGAGAATCGTTGAAAAACTATTTTTAAGTTGTAATAAGTTTAAGCTTTTGACTTAGTTTCCTTCGGATTTGGACTTGTATTTGAGGTTACTGTTTCAGCTTGTCATCCTCTTTGATTAAGTTGCTTTAGTTGCATATTAAGTGTTGTGGAAATTTGGCTCTGTTCTGTTTTGTGGATGCTGGGAGACAGTGTCGCTCTGCCTGGGCGACAGTGTCGCCCATAGCTTTTGAAGCCAAATTCTGTTCTGTTTTGACTGACATGTTGCTTGTGATAATTTTAGTTCATGTTTTCAGTTTCATGTTCAGTTGCCCACAGCTGGCATGGATGTAGGGGGAGGCCCCATTTTCACCTAAAATTGTGAAACTTGACTTTAAAGTCAAGTCTGAGAATTCAAATCCTTATTCACAATTTCAGGGGGAGGCTCCTACATCCATGTGTCGAAAATCTCAGTTATCTATATTCCTTTTATGTAAGCTCTAATTTGGTTGTCATCAATCACCAAAAAGGGGGGAGATTGTAAGAGCAATCAAGCCACTTTGTGGGTTTTGGTGTTGATGATCACCGAATTAGGGAACTAATGAGATTTATCAAGATGACATGCAGGGAATGCAAAAGGATGTTGGTGAACAGGTTGCAGGCACCCCATAATTCTTAAAGGATGGCTTGCTGGACTCAGGAGCTTTAAATTCATTTTGCTTTTGAATCTTGAGTTTAGGAAAAGCCGTACTATTAAGGGGGATTCTAGGTTAATTGGCCAAGTGTGCAACCAGATGCTCAAATCCATACCAAACTCATCCTTACATCCAACCAAAGCAGCCAGCCAAAATTCAGATCAATCCAAGCTGTTTTGGTAGAGGCGACAGTGTCGCCCTTAATGAGCGACAGTGTCGCTCACTGTTTACCGTTGGGAAGTCGCCCGTATTTATACAGCAGCTTCCTCTCACAACGGTCATCTTCTTCCTCTACGCATTCACTCCCATTCTGAACAGACCAAAGCTCTCCCCTCTCTCTCCATTGGAGCTCCCACCTTCCTCAAGCCGATCTGCAAATCCCACCAGCAAATCTTGAGGAAAAAGGCAGCAAACACCAATCGAAGAGCAGATCCACTGGTTCCCAAAGTTTGAGAGCATTTGGTGCACGTTTGGCCGGCGACCCTAGGGTTTGTTACTCTTGGAGCTTGCTCCTAGCCGGCTAGGCGTCGCCCTTGAGTTGCCAACTCGTGTGGCAACCTTGGGAGGTTTGTAACCTCACTCTGCAGCAAAGAAATCACCCTCTCACCTCAAGAGTTAACTCTCTTGACTTGAGATCGAGGGAAGGACCAACCTTTGTGGTGACGTCTAATCCTTTTGTGGATACCTCAACAACGTGGACTTAGGCAAGCCTTTGTGGCGAGCTGAACCACGGGATAAATAACTTGTCTCGCGTGCTTTAGTTTATTTACTGCAGTTCTTGTTGTTGAGTAGTTGCTAGGGTTGGTTTATTTGATCTCTAAGTTTCTACACTTTCTGTGGGAGCCAGTCTTCGAGCTGGACTTGAGCTTAGTTTTCTGTCAGTAGCTTTCTGCTAGTGAGTAGTCTATCTCAGTCAAGTTTCAGCTTCAGCAGATTTATATTTGTCAGGCGATAGTGTCGCCCGTTCAGAGCGACAGTGTCGCCCGAGGTTCTGACATCTGTTCGAAGTGATTTTTGACAGGCCTATTCACCCCCCCCCCCTAGGCCATTTCCTCTTCCAGAGATCCTACACTATTCTCCATGCCAGCAACTCGTCCTCATCAGTGGCGAATCTAGGATTTTGACTATGGGTATGCCGTCCAAAAAAAATTATATACAATTTGGTAAATCTATTTTAGCAATTCGGTAATAATTTTAAAATTAACAGCATGAATCAGTATATATGCACCAAGTGACACAATAATGCTAAAATTCATGGATAAAGCTAAAACCATCACTAAATAGTATAAGTAGTTTAAAAATCATACAGATAATTGAAATATAGACACAAACGAGTACTAGAAACTTACAATGCTATTTCTTTGACTATTTTATTCGACGCTTTCGAAGGGACATAAATGTTTTGATTATGTCATCTTCGTCAACTTGAAAGAAAATATCCTGTTCAATGAAAGTGACTAGACAATCATCCAAAAGACCATCTCCCACTTTATTTCGTAACTTTGTTTTCACTAAAACCATTGCAGAAAATACTCTTTCAACACTTGCCGTTGCCACGGGTAGAAGCAATACCAATTTGAGGAGCTCATAAACCATATCATATACTTTGTGCCTCTTTGTTTCAACAAGCTTAACTGAGAGTTCAACAATATTGTCCAGACCTTTGAAGCTATCATCCTGTCTCATGTCATCAATATAATTATGCAGCTGTAATTGAAGTTTGAGTAAATTATTATTTGAGAACTCCTTTGGGTAGAACTCGGCAAGTCTATATAGCTTCTCCGCATCAAAAGAAGCAAATGAATTCGAAGGACTAAAAGCTGACATACAAGACAACAACTCCATATTAATCTCGTCAAACCGATTATCAAGTTCTTGACTTATTTGATCAATGACACCAATATATACTTCTCTTCTGAAGTGGTCATCATTGATTTGCTTTCGGGCACGAGCTTTCCTTGCTGATTTTCCGTAAGGAACATAATCACCATCCATAGCAGGAACTTCTACACCATGTTTATTGCAAAATGAAGTGACTTCTACACCATTGTCCAAAACATACTTATTCACTTCTTCGCTATTTTCGGCAAGAAACTTCAAAAGTTCAATGAAATTCCCTCTGTTGCTGGATTCTTCACTTTCATCATGTCCACGAAACGCTAAACCTTGATGCAAAAGAAACTTGATACACCTAAGTGAATAAGTCAACCTTTTCTTATAAAGACGAAGATCCTCATCGGTCCACTTCTCAATATTATAATCAATTGCAACCTTGGGATTTTTAAAGCCAATGTATCTCTCTTGAGCTGCAATATGTGCCTTAAAACCCAGATGTTTGAGAAGTGCTTTCTCTCCTATATTCCAATTCTTCCAGCCATCAACAGTAAATTTATCTGACCCAGTACCCTTCTTGAACATGTAGCATATAAAGCAAAAGGCAGCATCCTTCTTAATACTATACTCAAGCCAATCATGATTATACAACCAACAAAAATTGAATCCCCGATCTCTATCTGAAATCTTTCTTTTTGGAAAATCATGTGTAAAAGGTTTGAGTGGACCTTTAATAATATATGCTCTTCGAATTGCATCTTGATCATTAACAGGATATTTTAGAATAGAACGTCTTTCACCTGGATCATGTGGAAGGCGATTGATATCATAAACTGGTGGCAGTGAAGACGGTTGAGGCGGTGGCAGTGGCGGTGGCATAGGATTTGTAATTTTCTCGATTGCTCCCTCAGGAATCTGCTCTTCAACCGCAGGTTCAACCGGATCAGGAGAATTATTAGAAGCAGTAGCTGCTGCCGCGGCCTTTTTTGCTTGATGCTTCTGAAAAAGAGATGCAATATCCATGTTTCTCTTCATAACTGTATAAATATTAAACAATTTATTATTTGTGATGTTAGAAAATAGCTATAAAAATAGACAATGATTTTCTGAAAATATAAAGAGTAGAATATTAAATTTTACCTAAGAGAAATAGCAAGCACCGTGGTTACGCGATTGTGCAAATTGTAGATGTGTGATCGGGATTCGGGAACGAAGGGTAGCAAGGCAGAGGGCCAGTGGCCTGAGGGGGACTGGTCGTCACCGTCCGTCAGATCGTCACGCTTATCACCGCGTTGGCCGTCGGCGACTCGGCGTCAACTGTGAAGGCGGCGGCGGCGGCGTGAGTTTGTGAGTTCGTGACTCAGCTCGATCAACAGATACAGACTATAGAATACCAAAAGCCTTGCCGTGTGGGCCGTTTCATCATGGGCCTTCTAGCTGCCACTTCCGTGATGGCATGGTCAGATAAATAGTTATATATATATAATACAAATATGTATAAGTATAATACGTATATTATACTGCATGCTTGCCGATCAAACAGGGTATGCCCGGGCATACCCGGCATACCCTGTGCCTCCGCCACTAGTCCTCATCCTAAAGTACTACCTCTACCGCCTTCGTCCTAGTTCTAAATCAATCAGTCCCTTCAGAAGACGATTCAACGAACGAATGATCCAAAACTGACTATATTGAAGGCTTATTCACGACCCAAGGGGCTCTGTTATAAGTGTGGGGGAGCAATGGTCATTAGTCGATGTTCTATCTTAATTTCACTTCACTTGGTTGAAGAGACGTAGGCAATAGGTTTGGTGTGTGAAACCGATGAAGCCCCAGTTTTTCTCAGTCCTCACAATGTCATGCCTGCTCAACAATTTTGTCAAAAGTTGTGAACGTTTGCAATGGAAACAAAACCATTTGGCTGTGGGGGGTCCATCCACTGTCAGGAAGATCTCATTCTAGTGGTTCCAGTAGCTCTTCAAGCTTCATTGGTAATCAACTAATCATCTCTTGGGTGTTACACCATGGGTCCGATCCAACTTGTTCATAAATCAATTTCTGTGAACATAGCTAACAGGAGTTTATTGTGGTGCAAGTTTTTGGCTCTACAATGCCATTGGTTTTGCCATGGCTAGCCTTCCACTCTGACCTTAATGTTAATCCTCAAGAAGAAACTTAATGTTTCTGTTGACAACCAAAATTGGTCAATTTGTAAAGTTATCAAAATGTGAAATGGACTTCATTATTGTGTTCCTCTCGTCGAGATTGTCAAAAACATATATGGAACGTCCAATTTGGAGTCCGGATGGAAGAGTTATGACCTAATAGAGATGGCTCACTGTCGGGACCCGAATTGAAGCCGGAAGTTCTGACACGAAGCCGGAAGTTCTGACACGAAGCCGGAAGTTCCGACACCGAAGTCAAACCTTCTGGCACCGAAGCCGGAAGTTCCGACCCCGGAAGTTTCGAACTCGTGTCGGAACTTCCGGGAAACCTGATTTACACCCCCGTTCGGATCTAGCCTTTTGGAATCCGATCCGAACTGTTTCAAACTCATGGGAAACTTGGAAAATAAGGCTTGGAAGGGTTTCCTATTGGGATAAGACCACCCCCTCTATATATATGAGAGGATCATGACCGATTGAGACCCCATCTATCCAATCGATCAAAAACACATCTACTCAACCCTTTACCCTCTCCTCTCTCTCTACCCTGCTGTTTGTCGCATCTCCCGGCGAGATTCGACGGCATTCTAGGCGGCCTTGCTGGTCTAAGAGCAACCTCCATGTGCTCCTCCCCAACGGATCTTTCCGGGAGAAGTTTGGGAGTCATCAACACAAGGAATCAAGCCCTAAATCAGTCTAACCGGTCTCTATCGGTTTCATGGGTTTGTTCGAGTTCCTTGCTGTTTTTAGGTTGATTTGCAACCTCTTTGAGCGTGCTAGCCCTACTAGTGTGTGATTTGGATCACTTCCAATGTCAACCCACTTTTTGGCAACTCCACTGGGGAAGAAGAGGCAAAATCAGATTTCATCTACTGGCGAGATGGGCGGCAAGGATGGTTCTACCGACAAGGACAACATCATCCACCCTTCGACTATTGAGGAGCTTCCCGTTGAGTTGAAGCAACAGGCGCAGGCCAAGCTCGATGTCGGTCTGATGGCTTTCCTAGAAAGTTGCTATAAAGACCAGTGCGGTAAAGTCACTCAAGAGAAGGAGTCAGATTACAGCAGCCTGGTGCCTACTTCGTCATCATTCAAGACTGTTGAAGGAGATACTGAAAAGGTAAACAACGAGGTACAAGATGACTCTTATTCTACTCATGCAAATTATGCTCAAATGTTAATAGACGAGAGGAAATTGCACCAAACTAGTCTTCAACATCTTGCTAATTTATTAAATGCTCGCATGGATAAAATGGAAGGCAAGGCAGTCGATTGTGACCAATCGGATGTACAACAACCCGAGTTTGGGATGCCTTTAAACTCTTATAAGAATCAAACTTCCTATGCAGTAGCCAGTCAACTACAATCGGCTCCTTCGATAGCTGAAACTAATAGAGCCGATCGTGGTGGTACTAGTACGTCATCCCACACATTTAATGTTGCTCAAAATTTGGGTCATGTTACACGGACCGATCATGGGGCAGCTATGAATATAGCTTCAGTGGTGCAAAACACGGTTCTTCCTAACCCGCTGAAGTCACCTAGCCAAATTCCTATACTTGGTGGTACTTCTAATGTTCCCGCGACCGATTTTAATGAAGTTTTGAATCAGTTTCAAGATGATTTGACTAGATCTCTTGAGGGAAGTTTGGGTGTGCAAATTAGACCTCATAGAAGTACATATCAAAATCCATATCCTTCAATTTTTGATTTCTTGAAAGCACCAGATGGTTGGAGGGTACGAAACTTTTATAAGTTTAGTGGTGATGGTAGTAAATCGACCATGGAGCATGTTAGCATGTTTCTTGCACAAATGGGTGAAGCTAGTACCTTAGACTTTATGAATGTTCGCCATTTTCCATTATCCCTTACAGGTACAGCTTTTGCATGGTTTACATCATTGCCATCATGTTCTATAGGTTCTTGGGCTGAATTAGAAGAAAAGTTTCATAATCACTTTTATGATGGAGTCCAAGAAACTAGGTTATCTCATCTTGCATTGTTTCGTCAAGGGCGTACAGAATCAGTCCTTGATTTCTTTAAACGTTTTAAGGAAATTAAGAACTGTTGTTTTCATTTAAGGATTACTGATAGGGATTTAACTGATTTATGTTTTGCTGGCTTACATCGTGAAATTAGAGACAAGCTTTAGCATTATGAATTCTTTAATGTGAATCAATTTTTATGAAAGGACATTTCAATCGAAACGCACTTTAAAGAACTTCATGATCCTCATAGATCGCATCGACCGAACGTGCATATTGTTGAGACATATTCTAATAGTTTGGATGATTAATCTAAAGATTGCTATGTTACTGAATTCTTATGGCCAGCACAAAATAAATTGGTTACTTGTCCCTCTCTCAAGATGATTCAAAAGAATTGGGGTGAAGAGGTAAAATTTACTTTTGATTTCTCTAAGTGTGACCGAATCTTTGATGAATTGCTCAAATTCGGTTACCTTAGAATTAATTATACATTGTCATCACCTGACGAATTAAAGAGAAGGGCTTATTGTAAGTATCATAACTCTTTTTCTCATGCCACTAATGATTGCAATGTTTTTCGTCGACAGGTCCAATCGGCCCTTAATGAGGGACGATTGAGTCTTACTGAGATGCAAGTTGATACTACTCCCTTCCTAATGCATATGGTTAAAAGCGGGTAGTCCTGCTATTTTGATTCGTCCAAAGCGAGCTGATACAACCGAAGGCAAGAATGTCATTATCGGTGAACCGTGAGTTGCACCGAATGTTGAGAACAATTCGGGGCGCAAAGTGGTGCTTGAGAAGGGTGATGATGGCAAGAACAAGCTCAAGATTACTGTTGGATCAGCAAAACATTTGAACAAGCAAAGGTGGTACGAGACCAGGGTAGCGTAACAGAGACCGGTGTAAGGAAAATGGACCTCGGCCCATTTAACTTTGGATTTTGGTGTTTGATGATCAACATAACCAAATTCGACTAATGTGTTTGCGAGTGTTTGTTTTATAGTCCAATAGGGTGCAAACATGACTTGGACGAAGGCAATATGGTGATCACATGATCAACACCTCAAGCAATACCCTACAAGATGTATTGAAGGATTACAAAGATCAAGCAAAGTCCAAGACACAAGAAACAGAGGCCCGGACGCAAATAAAGTTAAGCCGCTCAAACTGAGACAAGAGCTGATTGAATTGGAACTGTCTCATGATTTTGGATTTGCTCAAACTGAGATGGCATTAGCATAAATCTGTAGAGAATTTCATTAGCTTTCCAAAAAGTCCAAGATCATCGAAATCGGAGTTCGGAGCTAAGAGTCATGCCCGCTCAAGCCGAGACAAGAGCTGATTGAATTAGAACTGTCTCATGATTTTAGAATTTCTCAAACTGACATGGCACTAGCATAAAGTTGTAGATAATTTCATTAGCTTTCCGAAAAGTCCAAGATCATCAAAATCGGAGTTTGGAGCTAAATGTTATGCTCAAAATACGAAAGCGTGTCTAACTGGAAATGGAGCAACGGACGCTCCGATGCCGAGCAACGGACGCACGTCCAATGCAGCGTCCGATGACCTCCAAAATCAGCCCAGAATGAACAGTGTGATGGTAGAGTCCGATGCCAGCATCCGATACATTACTGTAGCGTCTGATGCCCCCGAAAAACAGGTCTAACGGCTAGTTTTCCAACGGCTACTCATCACATGAGCATAGGACGCGTCTGATGCCAATACTGTAGCGTCCGATGCTCTACATAAAGCTGATTTCAGCCCCTCCAACGGCTCTATTTGATTGAGGGCCTATATATACCACCTCTAACCGGCCAAATGAGGAGTGGAGGAGTGAGGAAACATACCAAGGGTGTTGCTGCACCATATTAGTGTCTCCATATGCATAGTGCTTAGTGATTCACATGGTGATTAGTGTAGGTGCTTTGCGAAGTGCTTAGGCTAGTTAGACCACCGCTCATGCGCTTGCTCTAGGTTTAGGCCTAGTGTTTAGTGAGGTTTGCATACCTCTTGCTACTCGGTGCTTGCGCGCACCATTGTTGTACATCAGAGGGGCTTGTAGTCTTGCGAGACCACACCAACCGCTTTTGTGGTGTGGCCGCCACCGTGTACCGAAGGGAACAAGGCCCGCGGCGGTTCGGCCAGAAGCTTGATAGTGGAAATGGCGGGGAGCATCCGGGAGAGGCTTTCCGACGAGTGGCTTAACCGGAGACCCACTTGCGCGTGGGGAAGGACCGGAGCTATCCATGGAGTTACCCGACCGGGAGCTTGGCCCTTGTGAGGGATTCCTTGCGAGGGGCTCCAACGAGGACTAGGGGGAAGCTTGCGTGCTTCTCGATACCTCGGTAAAAATACCGGAGTTGTCGACGGGAGTTTGCATCTCTCTTTAGCTTCCGCATTTACGTTGCTACCTTGTTGTGTGCTTTACCTTTCCTAGCTTAGTTGATAGGTTTGGATCGTAGGTTGCAAAACTCTTTTGCGGTAGAGATAGCAACACACCTAGCAAAACCTTAGTTGCACATATAGATGGTTTACATTCTTGCATAGGTTTTCACTAGGTGGTAATTAGAGGCCTTAGTTAGAGTAAAAGTTTTTAGTTGCCTAATTCACGCCCCCCCCTCTTAGGCATCACGGTCCTTTCAACCGGCTAGGTCAGCTCCCCCAGCCGACCAAGCTGACTCCACCCTAGAGCAACCGGCTCAGTCGGCTCAGGGAGTCGGCCAAGCCAGATCTGCTCCCTCCAGCACGGCCAAGCCGACTAAGCCGACTGCCCTAGTCGGCTTAGCTGGCTCCCCTGGTTCCAGCAGCTCCACCTCTTCTGGAGTTCATGTTTTGCGCATATTCGTCCCACAAAGGCCTGAGATTGGTATTGGAAGACTAATGTGGAAAAAACAAGGGGAGATTTGTTAAGGAGCAATGCACTTTTGATAGGCTTATGGCCAAGTACAAGGAGCAAAAGGCCAATTCCAAGAATCGACCGATAAAAAAAAGAGAGTCTACTCCTCGGAAGCGGGAAGATGGAAAGTCTAAGCAGTTGGTGGTGGCTCAAGTAGCATCTCCACCACTGATGGTTGCTCCTCGTGTGTCTCATTGGGGTCCCCCTATCTCACCGCCTCCACAATGGGGTCCCTAGGGGGTTTGGGTGCCATATCCTATGCCAGCGCCTGTGTATCATCAACAAGGTTGGGGAATGTCTGCTGGCCAATACCCAAGAACATCCGTATTTAGCCAATTGAGTGATCAAACGAGCTCCAGTGGCGCAAGTCAGAGTTGGGTGATTACATTAAGGACTTTGACTCCCCAAGAAACGGGAAAGGCACGAATGTAGCAAGTTTATGTGCCCAAGAAGGTGCAAGATGTTCCTGTTGCTTCTCCACTCAAACCTAATCCTCTCCCAACCATCACAATCGGCTCTATGGAGGCTCCATTACTAGTAAAGTTGGGCCAATTGTGATTGAGGGTCCAACTCCAGCGAAGATTCAAGAAGAAGCTCCAAGTGTTGTAGCTAGTGTTGAAGAAGAAAAACATGTCGAGCAGGATCCAAGGTATACTCAACCTAAGTGGTGTCCTCCCAGTTTGAATAAAACCCAATAGAGGAAATAGCAAAGTGCTCGGCATAACAAACAGAAGCGGGAGAAGCTTGAAAGGATGAGGGAAGACATATTCAATTCAACACATCCAATGTTCCCTCAAGGCGAGCGAAAGGGCAAAAAATCAGTTTCTGTCAGCCAAGAACCAACTAAGTCGGGTGTCGAGTCGACTATGTCAGCTGCTGAGCTGACTAAGTAGGATTCTGAGCCGACTAAGTCAGTTGTCGATCCAACTAAGTTGGCTCCCCCAGCATCACCTGCTGAGCCGACTGAGTCGGGTCCTTAACTGGCTGAGTCGGTTCCTGAACCAACTGAGTCGGTTTCTGAACCGGTTGAGTTGGATCCTCAAGGTTCAGTGGCCTCTTGTGCGTCTCCGAGCGATTCCATCTCCATTGTTGGTGTTGGTGTTGATGCAGGTGATGAGGATGTCCCTAAGGGAGAATATGAGGAGATGGTGGACTATGAACCCTCCCCGAATAGGGTGGAGGTTAATGTGGTATATTTGTTCGCTGATTACTATGTTGTGGGAGATGATTCGACGGTGACATAATTTAATTTTGCCACGCAGAGTGTTGTGTTTCAGAAACCAGAAGACTCCATCAATCACCTCAAGCCGTTAGATATGAAGGGCCATGTCAATTGCACACCGGTCCATAATATGTTGGTCGATACCGGAGCAATTGCAAACTTGATGTTGTACTCTCTTTACCGAAAGCTTGGTGGCACTGATGAAGATTTGGTCAAGACCAACACGACGATCACCAGAGTTGGTGGAGGAGATCCTATCTCGGCCAAAGGAGTTGCATCGATGGAGCTTACTATTGGAAGCAAGACTTTGACCACTGCCTTCTTCGTTGCTGATGTACAAGGTAGCTATAATTTGATACTTGGGCACGATTGGATTCATGCTAATCGGTGTGTCTCATCTAGCTTGCACCAGTTTCTCATTCAGTGGGTGGGAGACAATGTGGAGATTGTGTATTCAGATTCATCGGCCTGCGTTGCTATGGCCGATGCTCCTTCGCTCGGGGGGCATGATGCTATTGCTTACTTATCTGGTAGAGACCTTTTTTATTTTCAGTTTATTAGTGTTACTAGGGAAGGTTTTGTACCTGTGTCTCTAAAGCCGATTGACAATCAGCTCAATATCATCATGTAATCGTTTTTTATGGATGC
This sequence comes from Coix lacryma-jobi var. lacryma-jobi, assembly GCA_009763385.1. Classification (NCBI taxonomy): domain Eukaryota; kingdom Viridiplantae; phylum Streptophyta; class Magnoliopsida; order Poales; family Poaceae; genus Coix; species Coix lacryma-jobi. Next base: position 70,772,906 of record CM019831.1, on the reverse strand, counting down.
TAATATCGAATGGTTAAAACATCATGTTGAATAGTATCAGACTTTTAAGACCAATGCCTGTGAGGTTATTGATGATTTTGATGAGCTCAATAAGTTGGGCCAAAGTTTTATGTTGGCCGACCCTTTAGAACAAGTTGATATTGGGGATGATTTTGTGCCTAGGCCGATGTTTGTAAACCAAAACTTGAAAGCTGATTATAAACTTGAGTTAATCATGCTTTTGAAAGAGTTTGTTGATTGTTTTGCATGGAATTATTTTGAGATGCCTAGATTGAGCCGAGAGCTTGTTGATCATCGGCTCCCCATCAAACCTGGGTTCAAGCCCTTCAAACAACATCCTTGTCTCTTTAACTCTACAATATACGACCGGATTAAAGAGGAGATTAATCGGTTGTTGCAAGCAAGGTTTATTCAGACATGTACGTATGAAGAGTGGGTCTCTAATATTGTGCCTGTTGAGAATAAGGACACTGGGAAGATCAGAGTTTGCATTAACTTTAGAGATTTGAATAGAGCGACTCCAAAAGATGAGTATCCTATGCCTATAGCCGATATGCTTATTAATGATGCTTCAGGACATCGGGTTGTTAGCTTTCTGGATGGCAACGCTGGTTATAATTAGATCTTTATGGCCGAAGAGGATATGTCTAAAATAGCCTTCATTTGTCATGGGCTTGTTGGTCTCTTTGAGTGAGTCGTGATGACATTTAGGCTGAAGAATGCAGGTGCTACTTATCAGCGCACTATGAACTTGATCTTTCATGATTTGATTGGTGTGATCATGGAAGTATATATTGATGATATTGTGATCAAATCGGCCGCCCATATATCTCATTTGGCTGATTTGCATCTTGGTTTTGAGAGGATGCACCGCTATGGATTAAAGATGAATCCACTGAAGTGTGCTTTTGGTGTATCGGCTGGAAAATTCTTAGGCTTCATTATTCATGATAAAGGCATAAATATCAATCAAGGATAGAAAAGATCAAGAAAGTCCAGGCGCCTACATGCAAGCACATGCAAAAGTTCACAGGGAAGGTGAACTATTTGAGGAGGTTTATTGCGAACTTGTCCTGAAAAATTATTCCTTTCACTCCCATATTAAAATTGAAGGATGAATCTGAATTCACTTGGGGGGCAAAGCAACAAGAGGCATTTGAAAAGATAAAGGAGTATTTGTCAACGCCACTGATTCTTCGTGCACCTAAAAGGGTAGTTCCTTTCAAATTATATATTGTTGCTGCAGAAAAGGTTATCGGGGATGTTTTGACTCAAGAAGGCAAAGGTAAAGAGTATGTGATTGCTTATATCGGTCGTCGTCTTCTTGATCCTGAGACAAGATATGCCCATATTAAGAAATTATGCTTGTCATTGTACTATGCTTGTGCTAAAATGAGATATTATTTGCTATCTAGTACATGTGTCGTTGCATGCCAGGCCGATGTGATTAAACACATGTTATATCGGCCAATCCTTAGCGGAAGGATAGGCAAATGAGCATATGCGTTAATTGAATATGACTTGACTTATGAGCCATTGAGAGCATTAAAAGATCAAGTTCTTGTTGATTTTATTGTTGAGCATGGTATTAATTTAGAAGATGAGATTAATTACTTTACTTTTACACCATGGAAACTTTATTCCGATGGATTGCCTTGTGAAGAAGGCCAAGGTGTTGGCATAGTGAAAACCCTAGTTTGTTTTTGGTTAATTGATGAAACATATTTGGTCCAATCCTATTGCTAAGCATGTGTGTAGTTTATAAGAAAGGATTGGGACCAAGCCAAGTGGTGGAGCTAGCAAGGTGGCAACCATGGATGATGGTGATGGCCACATGCACTCAAGAGATCAAGTGCTCTACCTTTGGTGAAATGAAGAAGAGAAGATATGGAGCAAAGAGGCCCGAAGGCAAAGGTATAACCTATAGGGCTCTTTGTTTTGGTGATCAAGACACTTAGCGAGTGTGATCACATTTAGGATACATAGCTGTACTATTAAGAGGAGATAATTCACGGCTTATGCGGTGTTCAAGTGCCACTAGGAGTTCTCTAACATATCGATGCTATAGACCTAGTGAGTGACTAACAAAACCTCTTGGAAAATGCTTTGCAAAATGCTAACACACTTGCATACAATGATGTACCCTTGGTGGTGTTGGCACTTTTGGGATAAAGGGGTGATTGAGTTGTGGAGAAGTGGGAGAGACTAGTGTATAGTCCTTCTCCCTCCTACCGAGCTTGCGAGGCACGATTCAGCGGATTTCAGAAGTGAAGTGTTGTGCTCCGGGAGCATCGGACGCTGGTCTGAGGAGCATCAGACGCTGGCTGAGCGTCCGATGGCTAACCCTAGTTTCTGTCAGAAGTTAAAGGAGCATCAGACGCTGGCAACGGACGCTGAGGAAACACTGTTGCAGAGTCCGATGCAGGTGATGTGGCGCGAGCGTTCTTTCCAGGAAGCATCGGACGTTGAAACCCTTCTGTTGTGGTTTGGAGCGTCCGATGTGGTTTGGAGCGTTCTGGAACCCTTCTATTGTGTCATCGGACGCATGGGTTGAGCGTCCGATGCTAACGTTCTGGCGCGTCCGATGTGGCGCTGAAATGAGCAGAAAAGAGCAGTGGCATCAGAGCGTCTGATGCCTAGCATCGGCGCGTCCGATGTCACATTAATCGTGGCGCGAAAGGATATGACCGTTGGGATCTAACGGGCAGATTTCTTATCAGGGGGACACGTGGTGCTCATCGGAGCATCGGACGCTGAGGGAGCGTCCGATGGCCCTGACATCGGCGCGTCCGATGCCCCCGTTTTCAGCCCAACGGCTAGGCCGATGTTGACGGTTCTTAAGTATCAATTTTAATCATCAAATAAATAAAGAAAAGGATCTATATGCAAGCAACACCTAGAATTAGGGTTTGATCTGACAGAATTCCACGAGTTTTGCTGTTTATCTATTTCTGCAAGGGGTTATCAGGAAATATCGAGGAAAGGCCCACACGTCGGGTTTACATAGAGATATTAACTTGTGCGCCAATTTTCCTCGGCCTAGAAGAGTCCAGAAGCAACACGAGTGAGCGGGAGGCCGAGCGGGCCCACAGGCTGGGCGCCCGCCGAACCCCCCTGGGCGCCCGCCCAGGCCAGGTGGCCAATCACGGCAAGTCACGCGGATTATGCTCCACCGCCTCTGAGGATTAAGGAAAACCGTTCAATCAAGGTCGGTTTGATCCGACGGCCCAGATTCAATTGAGAGGGATATATAAGCAGGACCCCTGGCCCTTGGAGGAGGGCAATCCCATTATTCATTAGCATATTTTCCAGAGAGGATTCAGAGAGAGAGGTTCCTTTAGGGTTCCAACCTCATAGGGCTTAGCATCCAATGTGAGATTAGAATTAGTTCTTCTAGATTGAGAGAGATAGAGTGGAGGTGTAGATCGGAGGAAGCCCGGCCTGTTGGTGTCTCCTCCGAGGTTGTACCTGCGGGATCAAGTCTCCTAACCCGAGGCTTGCTCCTAGGATTCTTCAGTATTTCGACTTCTAAATTCTAGTAAGTTCTTTGTTTTATTGTTCTTTGGTTTATGAGTTTACTTTAATCTCTTCGCGTAGAGTTTAGAGTAATCATCTCTAGCATAAACGTGGTGTTTGGGCTAGGATACTCATAGATATCCCCTGTCTAGCCGGACCATGGTAGTAGCGAGGAACGTGACATTTCCGTAGCTACCTTTGTAGTCAATAATCCCATTAGCTGGATCGATAAGGTTTATAGGTGCGGGTCGAACATCCTTTGTGGTGTCTAGATTCCGTAAGCCTCCCCAATAGAACAGTAGATCATCCTTACCAAGGTTAGAACGAGGGTGTAGTTGAAGTCTTCTCTATACATCGCTCACATCAAATCATAGTGGTTGTAGCCTAAAGGTTAGTAGTAATAGATTTGGTTAGTCAGATGCACGCTTTCTCCTAATGGTAAAAATATAAATACGATACTCTGGATAACCTCCCGGTTGAAGTGCTCACCGATATCCGTGCGCTTGCGGATCAATTCCTGATTGCGTTACCAAATATCAACAAGCATTTATGGCGCCGTTGCCGGGGAGAAAGACGGTTTGCTAAGATAACCTTGAGTCTTACTACTAGCTTGTATTCATACTTTTACTTTTTCTTATCTTTTTATATTCTTTATTTTCTTTATTCTTACCTTATGGAAAACCAAGATTCAAAATCGATCCATCAATTTGCAACACCTTCGGAAACTGACCTTTTACCATGGGAGTCATCACAGCCTATCCAAACATCCCAGTATAGGTTAGGTTCAAGGTTGATTGCCATGATTCAGAACCTATCTTTTTCGGGAAAGGAAGACGAAAACCCTTACCTTCATATTAGAGATTTTGAGCAAACATGCGATTGTCTTCGCATAGAAGGCATTTCTGATAAAACTTTACGTTGGAAGCTTTTTCCTTTTTCTTTAAGGGGAGAAGCTAGACGATGGTATAGTCAGAAGGTAAGTCAACAACGAGGTGAATGAGGAGTTTTACGAGCCAACTTTTGTCTAGATTTTTATTCCCTCGATCGTATCGGCGACCTTAGACTCGAAGTTCTATCTTTTAAACAAAAAGAAAATGAAACTTTGGGAAAATCCTGGAAACGTTTTTCTGATCTTTTAGAATCTGGTCCAAAACTTAATCTTGAAGACCCTATTCTTCTTTTTCACTTGTTTCGAGGTCTTCAGAAAGATCATAAACAAATGCTACATACAATGTCTAGAGGTTCTTTCTTTCGTATCTCTACTGATGAAGCTAGAGTGATCTTAGATAGAATCCTAGAAGCTGAGATGGATAATACCCTCCATGATGAGACCTACGAAGCCGAAGTAGACACTCTGCCAAATTTTTCACCTACTTCAGCAATCCCAAGTTCTGAGCCACAAAAGGAAGTAATTCCACCATCTAATTTCATAGAATCTGATCTTTTTGCCGATTTTGGAAACATTTCAAACTACCATTCTATAGACAAACCCCAAAGCGGCCATTTTAGCATTTGTTTACCAAATGAATATCAATTGAGAGAGCTTATTTCAGTCATGAGTAGCGAATGGTTGGAGGAGTCAGAGCTTTTCTCTGAAGTGATCTGTTTGGATACACCTCCTATAACTATACGTTGTGCTTATGATTCTGATCAATTTGATGCTCTCTATAATCCTGTTGTGGGGATCAATATCATGTCTGAAGCTTTTGAACATAAATTATTTGGAAAACTAATTTTAACCCCCACAACAAAGTTCATAAAGGAATCTTCGGGACGATTAGTCCCCAGTCTTGGAATTGTGAATGTCCTACCCTTTATGGTAGAAGGCTCCATGGTTCATTTGAACTTTTATATCTTTGATACATAGGACTTCGACCTGTTGATAGGACAACCTTTTAGAAGACTCCTTTATGAAGGTCAAACTAGAAAGCTACACATTTCTTTTGGAAAAGATTTCAAATTCCCTATAACGATTTCTCATTCTTTGAATAATAAGACCGAGTCATATCTTTTGCCTGATCCTATGGAAGAGGTAAAGGCTGCGTCTCTAGAGCTTTTTAATGAACCAGACTTAGAAGAAAAAGCTCCTTTCTTCATAGAAGAAGAGGCTGAACCCTCTGAACCTGAACCCTTAGATGAGTTTGCAGAAACACCCAGACCTCCCATAGAGCTTAAAACTTTAGCACTCGGTCTTACCTATGCTTTCCTGAATAATAATCCAGAGTTTCCTGTGATCATTAGTGACAAACTCACTCAGGAGCAAACTCTGCGATTAATGACCGTTCTTGAAAAACATCACTCAGTTTTTGGCTACTCACTCCAAGATCTTACAGGAATCAGTCCTATGATTTGTACTCATCGTATCCCGACAGATCCTTCTGTTTCACCTTCTCGAGAGACCCAACGTAGACTTAACAACGCGATGAGAGAGGTAGTTAAAAAGGAAGTTATAAAGTTGATGCATGCAGGGATTATATATCTTGTTCCGCATAGTGAGTGGGTGAGCCCTGTTCAAGTTGTGCCTAAGAAGGGAGGCATGACTGTTGTTACAAATGAGAAGAACGAGCTAATTCCGCAACGCACCGTCACTGGGTGGCAGATGTGCATAGACTATAGAAAACTGAACAAAGCCACGAAAAAGGATCACTTTCCTTTACCTTTTATAGATGAGATGTTAGAGCGGTTAGCAAACCACTCGTTCTTCTATTTCTTAGATGGATATTCAGGGTACCACCAGATCCCGATCCATCCCGATGATCAAAGCAAAACCACTTTTACATGCCCATACGGAACTTATGCTTACCGTAGAATGTCTTTTGGGTTATGTAATGCACCAGCTTCTTTTCAAAGATGCATGATGTCTATATTTTCTGATATGATTGAAGAGATTATGGAAGTTTTCATGGATGATTTCTCTGTATATGGAAAAACTTTTGATAATTGTCTTGAAAACTTAGACAAGGTTTTGAAAAGATGTGAAGAAAAGCACTTAATCCTTAATTGGGAAAAATGTCATTTTATTGTTAGGGAAGGAATAGTGCTGGGACACCTAGTGTCTGAAAGAGGTATTGAGGTAGACAAAGCTAAAATTGAAGTAATTGAACAACTACATCCACCTATGAATATAAAACGAATTCGAAGCTTTCTTGGCCATGCTGGTTTTTATCGCAGATTCATAAAAGATTTTTCATTTATTGCTAGACCACTTACTCTTTTGCTAGCCAAGGATGCTCCTTTCGAATTTGATGATGCATGTCTAACAGCTTTTGAATTATTAAAGAATGCACTCATCTCTGCACCAATCATTCAACCCCCTGATCGGTCGTTGCCTTTTGAAATTATGTGTGATGCTAGTGATTATGTTGTGGGGGCAGTTTTGGGACAAACTAAAGATAAGAAGCATCATGCAATTGCTTACTCCAGTAAAACTTTGACAGGAGCTCAACTTAATTATGCAACCACTAAAAAAGAGCTTCTGGCTGTTGTCTTTGCCATTGATAAATTTAGATCTTATTTAGTTGGAGCTAAAATAATTGTCTACACTGATCATGCTGCTCTGAAATATCTGCTCACTAAAAAAGATGCTAAACCTCGCCTAATCAGATGGATCTTGTTACTCCAAGAATTTGATTTAGAAATAAAAGATAAAAAGGGAGTAGAAAATTCTGTTGCTCATCACTTGTCTAGAATGCACTTTAAGAATCCACAGGAAACACCCATCAAAGATTCACTCCGGGACGACATGCTCTACGGAATCAACAGGTTTGACCCCTGGTATGCAGATATTGTTAATTTTATGGTTTCAGGGTATGTACCACCAGGAGCGAACAAGAAGAAGCTTATTCAAGAAAGTCGTTCACATATATGGGATGAGCCATACCTCTTCCGAGTATGCTCTGATGGCTTACTCAGGAGATGTGTGACCACTGAGGAAGGATGGAAGATCATCGACAAATGCCATTCATCACCATATGGAGGTCATTATGGAGCATTCCGTACACATTTAAAGATCTGGCAGTGTGGATTCTACTGGCCTACCATGTATGAAGACACGAAGCAATATATCAGAAGATGTGGGCCATGTCAAAGCCACGGAAACATAAATACAAGAGATGCCATGCCACTCACCAACAACCTTCAGATAGAGCTCTTTGATGTCTGGGGAATAGACTACATGGGTCCATTTCCCCCATCAAAGAAGTGTGAGTTCATCTTGGTGGCGGTTGATTACGTCTCCAAGTGGGTAGAGGCACTACCTTGCAAGCACGCCGACAACATCAGTTCAAAGAGGATGTTTGAAGAAATCATATTTCCAAGATTTGGAGTCCCAGAGTAGTGATAAGTGATGGAGGATCACACTTCATCGACAAACGGTTCGAGCACTATCTATCAAGACATGGAATCCATCACAACGTCGCTACCCCCCTATCATCCTCAGACAAGTGGCCAAGCAGAAACTTCCAACAAGCAAATCAAGAACATTCTTCAGAAGACAGTGAATGAGATGGGAACGGCATGGAAGGACAAGTTACCCGATGCACTCTGGGCATACCGGACAGCATACAAGACCCCAATTGGGATGTCCCCATACCAATTGGTGTACGGGAAGACTTGCCACCTACCTGTTGAACTAGAGTTCAAAGCACACTGGGCCATAAGGAGATGGAATATGGACCTAGAAGTTGCTGGAGATCATAGAAGAATGCAATTATCAGAATTGGAAGAATGGCGAGAGAAAGCATATCACAATTCAAAGATCTACAAAGAAAGAGTCAAAAGATGGCATGACAAAAGAATTAAGAAGAAGGAGTTCTCACCCGGAGATAAGGTATTACTTTTCAATTCCAGGGTGAAGCTTTTCGGGCATGGAAAACTCCGGAGTAAATGGGAAGGACCATACAAGGTAATCAATTCATCATCCCACGGAGCTATCACACTTCAAAATGACGAAGGTACGTTATTCAAGGAAACAAGTATGGGGGAGATCCCCCGACATACCGAACGAACTTCGATCGCACCTCTCCACGATTCAGGTACATACTCCGCATGCTTTATTTACACACAGACACATACATCTTGGTTCGTGCAGAATATTGTCTCTAACATGATAAACTAAAAAAATAAAAATATTTCTAATCATGATTGATCTCACTCGGTGATATTTCCTGAAAACCTGCAATTATTGAAAAATCATTCTAAAACCCTGTGTTACTCAAGTCATTGTGGAATGTGAGATGGAAGAGTATGAGTACCTTATTCTTAATATCTTTGTCGCTTGGAGAATTTATTTCAAAAAAAAACTTCAAAAATTCTAGCTACCATCCTCAGTGTTTTATATGCCTATTAAACCTGAAAATACTAATTATGATAATAAAAGCTATCTGCTTTGTATTGAGTTTGTTCAAAACGAGTTAGACCCTTGTTGAGAGATTTATCATACTCCTAAGATCAAGAGATTTTTATTCAGAAAGATTCACTCTTCCGAAGTATTATTGCATTAGAGGCATGGGCTATGCAAAAATATGAATTTCGAGGAAATAAAAATGAGCAAGTGCTCGACAACCTCGCAGAAAAAATGGACAAGTGTCCGACAGTACAATTAGGGGTACCTCGGTATCCACCTGAAAAGAAAAAAAATTATTAGATGATAAAAATATGATAAAAAGAAAATGATAGCCCATGGTCCCTCTAATAAGCAATATGCCAGTAAGAGCTGACAAGTTTTTAATTTTCAAAGTCTTTGATCTAAGAGTATGGCATTCCTCTCCTCGGATCCCATTTTGACCAGGCAATAAATGCAATGTAAGTATGCTTGAGAATTTCTGCAAATTAAAACAGCCTCAGTGAGATATACAAAAGATAAATGAGCGATCTGAGAGAACCTATGAGGAAAAAGGTATGCTAAGTTTTCTTTCCAAAAATATACAAAAACTCCAAGTGATAGGGTTGAGAAGAAGAAAGGATTTCTACTTCGACCATATAATTCCCTGACTACAGTACACAGTGGACTTTTACAACACCCTGCAGGTATGAAAAGAATGCTTACAATGTTTTAACCCCTAATGATTTTCTAAACCATCCTTTTCTCGAGGACGAGTAAAAGCCTAAGTATGGGGGAGTTTGTTGACGGTTCTTAAGTATCAAATTTAATCATCAAATAAATAAAGAAAAGGACCTATATGCAAGCAACACCTAGAATTAGGGTTTGATCTGACAGAATTCCACGAGTTTTGTTGTTTATCTATTTCTGCAAGGGGTTATCAGGAAATATCGAGGAAAGGCCCACACGTCGGGTTTACATAGAGATATTAACTTGTGCGCCAATTTTCCTCGGCCTAGAAGAGTCCAGAAGCAACACGAGCGAGCGGGAGGCCGAGCGGGCCCACAGGCTGGGCGCCCGCCCAACCCCCCTGGGCGCCCGCCCAGGCCAGGTGGCCAATCACGGCAAGTCACGCGGATTATGCTCCACCGCCTCTGAGGATTAAGGAAAACCGTTCAATCAAGGTCGGTTTGATCCGACGGCCCATATTCAGTTGAGAGGGCTATATAAGCAGGACCCCTGGCCCCTGGAGGAGAGCAATCCCATTATTCATTAGCATATTTTCCAGAGAGGATTGAGAGAGAGAGGTTCCTTTAGGGTTCCAACCTCACAGGGCTTAGCATCCAATGTGAGATTAGAATTAGTTCTTCTAGATTGAGAGAGATAGAGTGGAGGTGTAGATCGGAGGAAGCCCGGCCTGTCGGTGTCTACTCCGAGGTTGTACCTGCAGGATCAAGTCTCCTAACCTGAGGCTTGCTCCTAGGATTCTTCAGTATTTCGACTTCTAAATTCTAGTAAGTTCTTTGTTTTATTGTTCTTTGCTTTATGAGTTTACTTTAATCTCTTCGCGTAGAGTTTAGAGTAATCATCTCTAGCATAAACGTGGTGTTTGGGCTAGGATACTCATAGATATCCCCTGTCTAGCCGGACCATGGTAGTAGCGAGGAACGTGACATTTCCGTAGCTACCTTTGTAGTCAATAATCCCATTAGCTGGATCGATAAGGTTTATAGGTGCGGGTCGAACATCCTTTGTGGTGTCTAGATTCCGTAAGCCTCCCCAATAGAACAGTAGATCATCCTTACCAAGGTTAGAACGAGGGTGCAGTTGAAGTCTTCTCTATACATCGCTCACATCAAATCATAGTGGTTGTAGCCTAAAGGTTAGTAGTAATAGATTTGGTTAGTTGTGACACCCCAATTTTAAGAACAAAATTGGAGCACAATATATGTATGCCAGGATCAATTTTCATACATATATCCACATCATAGTAAATATCAAAACAATGCTTTATTAATAATATCGAACTTTATTACAAAAATGACCCTCGGGTCTGAAAGAAAAGTACAGACTCTCATGAAACTGACTCTAAAATAAACTCTGATGAAGATGCGGAAGATCTGGACTCCACTCCACAGGAAGGTCGACCGGGGGTAGCGCCATCCTAGTACAGGTCGTCAGGGTCGTAGCCTCCGTCTTCTGGATACTCCTGCTCCTCGTACGCGTAGTCTCCAGCGTCTGGGTGGGGTAGCAGGGGGGACAAAGAGGAAGGGTGAGTACATCGAAATGTACTCCGCAAGTGTAGGAAATATATGCTTATGAGGCTTATAACAAAGGTAGGCTGACTTTGTTTGACTCAAGCGCCTAAAGCGACACACCCTATTAATCCTATTAATCCTATGCACCTATTTACTAGGTTATAGACAGACTCTGTAGAAAAGTAACAACACTCGGAGTCGCACCGAGCAAACCACACTCGGAGTCACACCGAGCAACCAACACCTGAAGTCCATCAGGCAACCGCACCTGAAGTCCATCGGATGACCCGAACCCAAAATCGACCAGTAACCAACTAATCTCAAAGAAGTCCAAGCCGCTCGTGACCGTGAGCACGGCTGATATATCAGTTTTACACTCTGCAGAGGTTGCACATCGTTACCCATGAGTCGTGCAGATCCCGTCACGCTAAACACTGCCGAGGTGTATAGCAGGTTGCACTGCAAGGCCTTTACAAAACTCCCTCCAAGTCTGTTTTACACGTTCACTAAGGTTTCACCGCTAACAGTGGATATACGCACCACTGCAGAAGCCCCCTCTTGTGCCACAAATCCGACCCCGTGTAAACCCTCAACTTGGAGGCAATTAATTACTTGGCCAGGTCCAGCCCATCCAGATCCCATGGTTGCGCTGTCAAGCCGGGTTACATGCTCTGAGAACCGGGTCCTAGGGATCCAGGCAGGATAAATCTAGCACGAGCCCCGAACCAAAAACCAAATAAGAGCTGCCAAGTCCATGGCACAAAACCACCAATACGGTTCCATCCTGCCGGATTTACCTAATAACCATGTTACTACAAAATTACCATGTCCACATTCGTTTCATAGTTCATTAATCAAGATTATAAACATTTTAACTCCCATCCCAATCATGACTGCAGGGATAAGCAAGACACCTACCCGAACATCCCAAAACAGGCGACAAGGATAATAGAGCAAGATCTAGTAAACTATAATATAGGATTCAAATTTGACATTGCATGCATCTACTAGATCTAAACTACTCTAATACCAAAAGTAAAATAAAGTAGGTGCAAGATGTTCAAGGACACTTGCCTTCGGACTGGGTCGAATCAACTGGGTCGCAAGGATGGTCTGGAGCGTCCTCGTACTCCGCACTCTCTGGCCCAAGCAACATACATGGCACAATACATAGAAATAAATAACAGTACAACAAACAGTAAGGAAATAGTAAACTAATAGATCTACTACGTAGAGAACGAAATTATGAATCTAACGCAAGTTGAATGGGTCAAATCAGAGTTAAAATGAGCAAGTTATGGGCTTTTGAAGTTGGGTGGCAAATCTGAGAATAGATGGAAGTTCATTTTGCATTTTAAATAAATCAAATCTGAAATAAAACGGCGGGGGAACCGGGCCTCAATTCTCCAAAACAGTAGGGGCCTGTCCGTAAGTTTGCCAAGACTCGGCGCACAGTCATTATGGACTGCGGGTTGATATTAAAATAAGGGGAGGGGGTTTCTGCAAAAGCACGCCGTCGCGGCAGAGCGGCCGCGCGTGGCGCCTGCGTGGCCCAGACGCGTGCCACCTGGCGTTGTGTGGTTGGACCGGAGCGCCAGGTGGTGGTGGACGCGGGCGCGAGGAAGTGGTGGACGAAGTCCACGGGCCGTGGACTCGGCTCATGCCGGTTCGGTGGTGTGGATCTAATCTCGGCCGCTGTTTCAAGATCGGACGGCACCGGGGCGTTTTGGGGCAATGCAGGTGGCTGGGCGGCGCTCCGCGCGGCGGAGGGGAGAGTGGAGACGGCGGCGCCATGGACGCCTCGCCCGGGTTCGCCCGGGAAGGGTCTACGGGCCACGGGGAATCGAACCGATAGTACCAAGAGAGAGAGGGGAAGAAGGCGAGCTCACCAGAGGACTTTAGGACGGTCGGAGAGGCTCGGTTGGGGTAGACGTCGGGGAAGGTGGCGTGTGTGCGGTCGGTGCCCGGCGTAGTCGATGTCGTGGAGTTCCAGGCGCCGATTCACGCCGCGATCGAGTCCCTCGGATGCGCCGTGCGACCGCGACGCCGAAGGAGGAGAGGACGTGTCCGGTGGTGGCTTCCCTTGCGATGGTGAGCTCGGACAGAGCCTGTCAATGGCGAGGGTGGCGGCGACTGCCTCGGGATGCTCTGGGTACGGTGCTAGGGCTCGGTGAGGGGCTTGGCGGAGGCGGCGCCGGGTCGGGGTAGGATAGTTATTTGTAGGGTGAGGAAAAGAGGGGTGGCGGCGGGTTCCATCTGCTGATCGGGCGGACGGAGCGGAGGGTGCGAGCTGTTGTCGCGCGAAGGGCGGGGAGGTTGGTTTGGGGACGACGGCTGACGGCAGGGCCCACATGTCGGCGGGTGAAGGCGAGGCGGCCGCTGCGCGTGTGGTCGTGGCGGCGAGCGGGCCGACGCGCGTGGGCGAAGGAGGGAGCTGGCGGGCCAGCTCGGCGCGCTTGGGGCCCGGGGTGGGAGACGGGCCGAGGGGGAGGGGAGGCCGGCTGGGCCAAAATGAGGAAAGGGGAGGAGAGGAGAGGCCCTTGCCTTTTCTTTTTGTTTTGTAAATTCTTTTTCAAATTCATTTTGAAATCCAATTTCAAATCTGTTTCAAAACAAAACTAGTTTGAAAATTTTGGAAACATTTTCCTTAGGTTTTGTAAATAAAACTTGATTTTGATTTTGTAAAATTTTCATAAACCTTTTTATTTGTTTTCTAAATAGAATAAATCCGATTCGCCCTATACGGGTTTAACAAACTTATTTACCACACAATAAAAAAAAATATGCAATGGCATGAATGCAACATGAAAATGATAAATAAATTTTATTTTCCTACTCTATTAAACTAGCCAACCTATTTAGTTTCTAATCTCTTTAATTAAATTGGGGAAAAATTAAATCAGGGTGTTACAAACCTACCCCCTTAGAAGAATCTCGTCCTCGAGATTAGGAAGAGTCGGCGAAGAGATGAGGAAAATCTGCCCGAAGATCATCTACTTTCTCCCATGTGGCTTCTTCTTCGGAGTAATGCTTCCATTGCACCTTGCAGATTTTAATCCTCTTGTTGCGAGTGCCCCGTTCCATCGTGTCCAGAATCTTGATCGGCTCGGAGAATGTCAGATCATCCCGCAGATCAAGCTCCTCAAGTGGCAACTGCTCCTCTGGAACTCTGAGGCATCTCTTCAGCTGGGATACGTGGAACACATCATGAATACCTGCCAGCCGTGCAGGCAACTCCAGCTGATAAGCAACTGCACCTTTCTTGTCAATCACCTTGAAAGGGCCAATGAATCTCGGAGATAGCTTCCCTTTGACATTAAACCTCCGAAGACCTCTGAAGGGTGACACCTTCAGATAGACATAGTCCCCAATCTGAAATTCCAGCTCACGTCGTCTGACATCTGCATAACTCTTCTGTCTAGACTGAGCTGTCTTCAGGTTGCTTCTGATCTGTCTGACCTGTTCTTCAGCTTCTTCCATAGACTCAGGGCCAAAGACTTTTCTTTCTCCAACCTGATTCCAGAATAGAGGAGTTCTGCACTTCCTGCCATACAGTGCCTCAAATGGGGACATTTTGAGACTGGCCTGATAGCTATTGTTATATGAGAACTCTGCATATGGCAGACTCACATCCCAACTCTGGCTGTTCTGGAGTGCACTAGCTCGCAACATGTCCTCCAGAATCTGATTCACCCTCTCTGTCTGTCCATCAGTCTGAGGATGATAAGCCGAACTGAAACTAAGGCGAGTGTCCATAGACTCATGCAACCGCTTCCAGAATCTGGATGTGAACTGTGTACCTCTGTCAGACACTATGATCTTAGGTACTCCATGCAAGCATACAATGCGGGACATGTACAGCTCTGCCAGCTTCGGGCCCTGATATGTCTCCTTGACCGGAATGAAGTGAGCTACCTTGGTCAACCGATCAACTATGACCCAGATGGAGTCATACCCAGACTGTGTCATGGGCAAACCAGTGATGAAATCCATGCTGATCTCTTCCCATTTCCACTCGGGAATCTGCAGAGGCTGTAACAAACCAGCAGGTCTCTGATGTTGGGCCTTAACCCTCTGACATGTGTCACACAAAGCCACGTACTCTGCTACTTCCCTCTTCATCCCATACCACCAGTAATACTGCTTCAGATCCTGGTACATCTTGGTACTGCCTGGGTGAAGAGAGTAGGCTGAATCATGAGCTTCTCTCAAGATCAACTCCTTGATAGCCTTCACATCCGGAACACAGATCCTGCCTCTGAACCATAAGACACCCTGATCATCCTCTGCGAAGCCTGGGGCTTTGTCCTCCTTGATCAACTGTCTGATCTCCAGAAGATACTCATCAGTGAGCTGCCCTACCCGGATATCACGCTCAAGTGTCGAATCAACCTCTAAGGCTACTTGCATCAGTGTGGCCAAGAATACCCAAGTTGAGCTTCACAAACTCCTCATGCAACTCGGGCTGCTGCTCCTTGATCTCAAGCACATTACAGTAGACCTTCCTACTCAAGGCATCTGCAACAACATTCGCCTTGCCTGGATGATAGTTGATACTCAGATCATAGTCTTTGATCAACTCGAGCCATCTCCGTTGGCGAAGATTCAGATCTGGCTGGGTGAAAATGTACTTCAAGCTCTTATGATCAGTGTATATCTCCGTCTTCTGCCCATCAGATAGTGCCTCCAGATCTTCAGAGCATGAACAACAGCTGCCAACTCTAGATCATGAGTAGGGTAATTCAGCTCATGCTTCCTGAGCTGTCTCGAGGCAAAAGCAATCACACGACCTTCCTGCATAAGCACACATCCTAGACCCTGTCGCGAAGCATCACAATACACCGTGAAGTTCTTCTGGACATCTGGCATGACAAGAATAGGAGCCAGAGGTCAATCTCGCTTTCAGCTCCTCAAAACCAGTCTGGCATTCAGGGGACCATACAAACTTGGCACCCTTCTCAGTCAGTCTCGTCATCGGCTTCACGATCTTGGAGAATCCTTCAATGAATCTGCGATAATATCCCGCCATACCGAGGAAACTCCGAATCTCAGTAACGCTCTCAGGTACCTTCCAGTCCAATATATCTTGGACCTTGCCTGGATCAACTGATACACCACCTTCTGAGATGATATGCCCCAGGTATGCAACCTTCTTCAGCCAGAACTCGCATTTGCTCAGCTTTGCATACAACTGATGCTCTCTGAGCTTCTGCAACACTAACCTCAGATGCTTCTCATGCTCTTCTTCATTCTTCGAGAATATCAGGATATCATCAAGGAACACCACGGCGAACAGATCTAAAAACTCCATGAAGACCTTGTTCATCAGATACATGAAGAAAGCTGGGGCATTTGTCAAACCGAAGGACATCACTGTGTACTCATATAGCCCATATCGAGTTACAAATGCCGTCTTCGGGATATCAGCTTCACGAATCTTCAGCTGGTTATAACCTGTTTGCAGGTCAATCTTCGAGAACACATGAGCACCCTTCAACTGATCAAACAGATCATCAATGCGAGGAATCGGGTACTTGTTCTTGATGGTAGCTTCATTCAATGCGCGGTAATCAACGCACATCCGCAGGCCTCCATCCTTCTTTGGAACAAAGATCACAGGGGCTCCCCACGGGGATGTACTAGGACGAATATGCTCCTTCTCTAACTGCTCTTGATCTGCGACTTCAGCTCAGCTAGCTTTTCGGCATCCATTCTATATGGTCGCCTGTATATAGGTGCAGTGCCAGGAACTAAATCAATAGAGAACTCAATCTCCACGACAGGTGGCATACCTGCAACTTTACTGGAAGACATCAGGAACTCCTTAATAAACCTCGGGATATCAGATGTCACCACGACTGCCTCAGACAACTCTGCTGCCTTCAATCATCCTGGCGGTGCCTGATATAGAACCTCGGTGGTGCCGTCTGGATGTCTCACCGTGATGGTCCGTTGAGCACAATCGATAATTGCCAGTATCTGCTCAACCAGTTCCATACCAGATCATATCCCTCTTGCGACTCCAGGTACGACGAGATGGAGAGGAAGGCTACCCCCCTTATGATAAGATTACATTGGGGCAGATAATACTCTGTCAACATTTCTCCTCCGGAGACTGTACTAGCAGCTTGCTTTTCAACAAGACTTAGGCAGTTGCATCTTGCTATGCATGTTGTTGATATGAATGAATGCGATGCCCAGAATCGAACAACACAGTAACAGGATTGCGTCAATGGAAGAACGTACCAATCACAACATCGGGAGCCTCCTGAGCTGACTCCAGGCCACATGGTTCACCTTCCCATCCTGAAGTTTCTGGCACCATTCTGTTCTGGTTCTGCCTGTCGAGGTGCTGGTGGAGCCTGCTGTCTGGTCGGGCACTGGTGTGCCAAGTGCCCAAGATGCTTGGTGGCCACTTGTAGCACGGGACAACAGTCGGACCTGCCCCCTGTGCTGGACGGGGCTGCTGCGGAGCTGGAAGACCCTGGGAGGTGCCTGAGCCTGGCGTGGTGCTGTGCTGCTGAGGTGGGCCTGGACTGTGAGGCTGGGTGCCTGTACTGAGGAGCGGCTGCCGGGACTGGAGAGCGGCGAGGTACTGCTGTTGCTGGGGAATCTGCCCTGGAAGCGAGGAGTGGAGTGCGTAGCGGGGACGGGCGGAGCTGCCGGGCGGAACTGGCTCCCTTGGAACGTCTCTCCTCTTGGATTCTGCATCGAGGTCCTTCCGTTCCTATCTCACCGCGAAGGCACGTCAACCGCTTCTCTCTGAAATGAGGAATACCATTGAGCTTAGGGCATGCGGAGTCCTGGGTTAAGCCCATGCTGAAGCAGATAACATTTTTCATTATTAATCAGGTAGCAAAGGAATGAACAAGGTTATGGAAAATATCTTTAATATAAAGATGCAGAGATCTTGCCGGAAACACTCTGCTTCTTGTCGTCCGTGTCACACGTAATCTGTGACGTAACGGGACAGCTGGCTGAATGCGTGAGATACTCAGCACTGTCATCGCGCCCTGCCTGAGGTCTCTAAATCTCGGCGCTTCACCCTGATCTCGCCGAAAGGGACGTACTGGTCGCGAATGCTTACGGAAATCCTCCCAAGTGATCGAGTGGCGTCCGCATGAGCTGGCGGTGTAGGCAGTCACAGTGCTTCGCCGGGCCCTGAAGCTGGTGCGCGCGTAGAGGGCCTTAATTAACAAGGTCCCCGACTGGGCAAGACTCGTCAACTTGCCTGTAAATCGTCTCGAGCCAATCATCGCAATCCATTGGCTCTATGGCGTGGTGGAACACTGGAGGGGCGCGTCGTCATGAAGCTCCTGAGTAGTGTGTCATCCGGTCGGGTGGCTGTGCAGCTCCTGCACCCTGAGCACCCTGAGCTCCCCTGACAAGCCTGCGCATCTGCTGCATGTGCTGCATCATCTGGGCCATGTTCTGTCATCATCTGGTTCTTGCTCACCTGGGCCATCGGAAGCGTGTCGCTTACGGGGGCGGAGGTGGCATGAGGCGGCTGGTTGCCACCTGCCCCGCTCCCCGCCCAGCATACCTAGCGCTGCTCCTGTGTCAACCATCTGTTTACATTTTCCTAGGAGTAAAGTGATATGTGATAGATAGATATATAACAACCCTAATTTGGTTATTAATTTGATTAGTAAAATATTTAAACAAATGATGTCGCTGCAACCTGACGGTCGCAACACACCAACAATCATTACAAAGAACCAAAACATTACATATGCACAAGTACATGTCATTCAACAACTACGAGATCACATAATTATGGCGGGCTTCTTACGAGTTTGGAGGACCTACTTTTAAACAAAATTTGAATTTTCAGCAGAGACAGGCTACAGAAGTGGGAAAAGGGGTCAGACTTTGTAAAAATAGTTTTGTAAATTCGACGACTGACTAGGGTAGCGTCCTACGGTCAACACGGCTTTGATACCACTCTGTGACACCCCAATTTTAAGAACAAAATGGAGCACAATATATGTATGCCAGGATCAATTTTCATACATATATCCACATCATAGTAAATATCAAAACAATGCTTTATTAATAATATCGAACTTTATTACAAAAATGACCCTCGGGTCTGAAAGAAAAGTACAGACTCTCATGAAACTGACTCTAAATAAACTCTGATGAAGATGCGGAAGATCTGGACTCCACTCCACAGGAAGGTCGACCGGGGGTAGCGCCATCCTAGTACAGGTCGTCAGGGTCGTAGCCTCCGTCTTCTGGATACTCCTGCTCCTCGTACGCGTAGTCTCCAGCGTCTGGGTGGGGTAGCAGGGGGGACAAAGAGGAAGGGTGAGTACATCGAAATGTACTCCGCAAGTGTAGGAAATATATGCTTATGAGGCTTATAACAAAGGTAGGCTGACTTTGTTTGACTCAAGCGCCTAAAGCGACACACCCTATTAATCCTATTAATCCTATGCACCTATTTACTAGGTTATAGACAGACTCTGTAGAAAAGTAACAACACTCGGAGTCGCACCGAGCAAACCACACTCGGAGTCACCGAGCAACCAACACCTGAAGTCCATCAGGCAACCGCACCTGAAGTCCATCGGATGACCCGAACCCAAAACCGACCAGTAACCAACTAATCTCAAAGAAGTCCAAGCCGCTCGTGACCGTGAGCACGGCTGATATATCAGTTTTACACTCTGCAGAGGTTGCACATCGTTACCCATGAGTCGTGCAGATCCCGTCACGCTAAACACTGCCGAGGTGTATAGCAGGTTGCACTGCAAGGCCTTTAAAAACTCCCTCCAAGTCCGTTTAACATGTTCACTAAGGTTTCACCGCTAACAGTGGATATACGCACCACTGCAGAAGCCCCCTCTTGTGCCACAAATCCGACCCCGTGTAAACCCTCAACTTGGAGGCAATTAATTACTTGGCCAGGTCCAGCCCATCCAGATCCCATGGTTGCGCTGTCAAGCCGGGTTACATGCTCTGAGAACCGGGTCCTAGGGATCCAGGCAGGATAAATCTAGCACGAGCCCCGAACCAAAAACCAAATAAGAGCTGCCAAGTCCATGGCACAAAACCACCGATACGGTTCCATCCTGCCGGATTTACCTAATAACCATGTTACTACAAAATTACCATGTCCACATTCGTTTCATAGTTCATTAATCAAGATTATAAACATTTTAACTCCCATCCCAATCATGACTGCAGGGATAAGCAAGACACCTACCCGAACATCCCAAAACAGGCGACAAGGATAATAGAGCAAGATCTAGTAAACCATAATATAGGATTCAAATTGACATTGCATGCATCTACTAGATCTAAACTACTCTAATACCAAAAGTAAAATAAAGTAGGTGCAAGATGTTCAAGGACACTTGCCTTCGGACTGGGTCGAATCAACTGGGTCGCAAGGATGGTCTGGAGCGTTCTCATACTCCGCACTCTCTGGCCCAAGCAACATACATGGCACAATACATAGAAATAAATAACAGTACAACAAACAGTAAGGAAACAGTAAACTAATAGATCTACTACGTAGAGAACGAAATTATGAATCTAACGCAAGTTGAATGGGTCAAATCAGAGTTAAAATGACCAAGTTATGGGTTTTGAAGTTGGGTGGCAAATCTGAGAATAGATGGAAGTTCATTTTGCATTTTAAATAAATCAAATCTGAAATAAAACGGCGGGGGAACCAGGCCTCAATTCTCCAAAACAGTAGGGGCCTGTCCGTAAGTTTGCCAAGACTCGGCGCACAGTCATTATGGACTGCGGGTTGATATTAAAATAAGGGGAGGGGGTTTCTGCAAAAGCACGCCGTCGCGGCAGAGCGGCCGCGCGTGGCGCCTGCGTGGCCCAGACGCGTGCCACCTGGCGTTGTGTGGTTGGACCGGAGCGCCAGGTGGTGGTGGACGCGGGCGCGAGGAAGTGGTGGACGAAGTCCACGGGCCGTGGACTCGGCTCATGCCGGTTCGGTGGTGTGGATCTAATCTCGGCCGCTGTTTCAAGATCGGACGGCACCGGGGCGTTTTGGGGCAATGCAGGTGGCTGGGCGGCGCTCCGCGCGGCGGAGGGGAGAGTGGAGGAGAGTGGAGACGGCGGCGCCATGGACGCCTCGCCCGGGTTCGCCCGGGAAGGGTCTACGGGCCACGGGGAATCGAACCGATAGTACCAAGAGAGAGAGGGGAAGAAGGCGAGCTCACCAGAGGACTTTAGGACGGTCGGAGAGGCTCGGTTGGGGTAGACGTCGGGGAAGGTGGCGTGTGTGCGGTCGGTGCCCGGCGTAGTCGATGTCGTGGAGTTCCAGGCGCCGATTCACGCCGCGATCGAGTCCCTCGGATGCGCCGTGCGACGCGACGCCGAAGGAGGAGAGGACGTGTCCGGTGGTGGCTTCCCTTGCGATGGCGAGCTCGGACAGAGCCTGTCAATGGCGAGGGTGGCGGCGACTGCCTCGGGATGCTCTGGGTACGGTGCTAGGGCTCGGTGAGGGCTTGGCGGAGGCGGCGCCGGGGTAGGGGGTAGGATAGTTATTTGTAGGGTGAGGAAAAGAGGGGTGGCGGCGGGTTCCATCTGCTGATCGGGCGGACGGAGCGGAGGGTGCGAGCTGTTGTCGCGCGAAGGGCGGGGAGGTTGGTTTGGGGACGACGGCTGACGGCAGGGCCCATGTCGGCGGGTTGAGGGGGTGAAGGCGAGGCGGCCGCTGCGCGCGTGTGGTCGTGGCGGCGAGCGGGCCGACGCGCGTGGGCGAAGGAGGGAGCTGGCGGGCCAGCTCGGCGTGCTTGGGGCCGGGGTGGGAGACGGGCCGAGGGGGAGGGGAGGCCGGCTGGGCCAAAATGAGAGGAAAGGGGAGGAGAGGAGAGGCCCTTGCCTTTTCTTTTTGTTTTGTAAATTCTTTTTCAAATTCATTTTGAAATCCAATTTCAAATCTGTTTCAAAACAAAACTAGTTTGAAAATTTTGGAAACATTTTCCTTAGGTTTTGTAAATAAAACTTGATTTTAATTTGTAAAATTTTCATAAACCTTTTTATTTGTTTTCTAAATAGAATAAATCCGATTCTCCCTATACGGGTTTAACAAACTTATTTACCACACAATAAAAAAAATATGCAATGGCATGAATGCAACATGAAAATGATAAATAAATTTTATTTTCCTCCTCTATTAAACTAGCCAACCTATTAGTTTCTAATCTCTTTAATTAAATTGGGGAAAAATAAATCAGGGTGTTACATTAGTCAGATGCACGCTTTCTCCTAATGGTAAAAATATAAATACGATACTCTGGATAACCTCCCGGGTGAAGTGCTCAACGATATCCGTGCGCTTGCGGATCAATTCCTAATTGCGTTACCAAATATCAACAGCCGACTTGTGTGGCCTATTTAAGGGGCTTGGCCGGCTTGCTAGTGACTCTCCTGCACATTTTGATTCCTAAGCATTCTAGTGAGCTTTGGCAAGCCTCCCAACTCATCTCCCAAGTTGATTTGATCAAACCAAGTGAGATTGAGTGATCTAGTGCATGATTTGAAAGAGTTCAATCTAGTGGCACTAGTTCTTCGCATCGGCATGGAGTTTTCTTGTTACTCTTGGCATTTGTCGGTGCCTAGACGGCTTGGAGGTGTTGAGGTGGTTTTGGCAAGAGAAGGATATTGTTCTTGGCCACCACCGATCGTGATTGTGAGAGGTTTTGGAGCCTCACCTCGCTGGAGCGGCAAGAGGCATCCTTAGTGGATTGCTCGTGTCATTGAGCTACCTCACTAGTGGTAGACCTCTTGTGGCGCTCTTTGTGAGCTTGGCTTTGCGCCGATTAGCCACCGGTCCCTAGTGTTGGTCGACACAACGGGGAGTAAGCGTGCCGGCAAGGACATGAACCTCGGATAAATCTTGGTGTCCCGTGTTCTTATTGTGATTGCGCATTCATCTTGGTGATTGGTCTTCATGTTCACATTCTTGGTGATTGGAATCACAAGCGGATTTCACCGGTGATTGGCTTGCTACTAGACGATCCCGATGGCTCGGTGAAATCAATTCTATCTAGCTTATTTACTTTGTGTATTTACTTTGAGCAATTCCATTCATATAGATACTATCTCTTGTTCAATTCCTTGTGTAGCTAGTTGTGATTAGCTTGCTTAGTCTATCTATTGCACACACTTGTCTCATACACTTTTTGTTTATCATACTTGTACTAGAGCTAGATAGTTTTTTTCCGCATTTGATATTAGCTCTAGTTGATTGTGTGACATAGAAATATTAGGTAGAATTGTCGGATAGGTGGCTTGCAACACACTATTAGGCTAGCGCAAAAAGCTTCACCATTTGTTATACTAATAGTGTTTGGCTAGGTATTTTGTAGATTTTTAATTAGGCTATTCACCCCGCCCCTCTAGCCAATTTGAACCTTTCACATAGTCATTGTTTCTCCTAATGTGCTGAATTTGAGATGTCAAGCCGATATTTAAATTACTTTTGCACAATAATCAAGCCGAATATGAAGCTCTTTTATTCGGCTTGGAAATATTGTATTCCATGGAGACAAAATATGTTGAAGCTTATGGTGATTCCTTTCTGGTGGTACAACAGTTGCTGGTGAATTTCAAGTTTAGAAGGTTCACTAAATTCTTATCTTGATATGTGCCTTGACATCATTACTCACTTTAACGAATTCCAAATTCGGCATATCCCAAGGCATGAAATCATAAAGCCAAACATGTTAGCTCAACAAGCATCTAGCTATGACGTCGGTAGGTGTAATTTTCATATAAAAGAAAAGATGATGCATCATAGTTTAAATTTTTATGTGCAGGTTATGAAGAACTGACTCAGTTGGCTTGCCCAGCAGACCAAGTCGGTTGTCCCAGCCGACTAAGTCGACTGTCCCAGTCGGTTTTAGTCGGGTCCCATGTGGCTTACCTAGTTGATTCATCTGTGGAACTCCCAAATCGGCCCGAATTGATTTCTAATGAGAGTGAGGTCGATTTGGAAGATTGGAGGACTCCCTTGTTGAAATATTTCCATGATCCAAGTGCTAAAGTTGATAAAAGTGTTCGGCGGAGTGCATTTAAGTATATGGTGTATAACAATGAGCTCTATCGAAGGGCCGCCGAAGATTTGTTGCTTAAGTGCTTAGGATCTGATCAGGCAAGAGTGGTTATGGGATAAGTCTATGAAGGTATTTGTGGTATCCATCAATCGGCCCGAAGATGATGAAGTGTGGTTGTTGCATAGAGCCAGTTTTTATTGGCCTACTATGATGGCCGATTGTTTTCGTTACTACAAAGGTTGTGAAGATTGTCAACGATTTGGGAATGTGCAGTTTACGCTTGCTTCTATGCTTCATCCTATCATCAAACCGTGGCATTTTCGTGGTTTTGGGGACTAGATTTCATTGGCCAAATTCATCCCCCATCTTCAAAGGGACATTGTTTCATCTTGGTTGCTACAGATTACTTCACTAACTGGACCAAAGCGGTACCTTTGAAGGATATGACACATAAGGAGGTTATTGAGTTCATCACTGAGCATATTATACATAGATTCGACATCCCTCAAATATTAACTACAGATCTAGGGTCATCTTTATATCCATGGAGGTGCGAGATTTTGCCGAATTATATAAAATAAAGATGCTCAACTCATCTCCATACTATGCTCAAGCTAATGGCCAAGCTGAGTCTAGTAACAGACTTTGATCAAGTTCATCAAGAAGAAGATTGAGAAGAACCCAAGGAGGTGGCATAAAGTTTTGTCTGAAGCTCTATGGGGCATCGTATATCAAGGCATGGTGCTACAAAAGTTACTCCTGTCGAGGTGAATTTGGATGCATATAGACTTGCTAAGCAAAATAACTTATCCGTTGTTATGTATCATGATGCAATGATGGATAACATCGACGAGGTGACTGATAAAGCTTGAAGAGCTCTCAAGGAGATGGAGAAAGACAAGGCCTGGGTTGCCAAAGCATACATAAGAAAGTAAAAAGCAAATCATTCCAAGTGGGAGAGTTAGTGTGGCAAACTATACTTCCACTTGGATCAAAGAGCAATAAGTTTGGAAGTGGTCACCGAGTTGGGAAGGTCCTTATAAAGTGATCAAAGTAATATTCAGTAATGCATATATGCTAGAGACGTTGCAAGGTGAAGGTCTCTCAAGAGCAATAAACGGGAGGTATTTGAAAAAGTATTTTCCAAGTGTTTGGCAAGAAGCCTAAGTGCTCCTCAAACAATGGCCAATACATGTATCGCCCTTAGAACAAAAATGACCGATGTATATATCGCCCTTAGCTGTTGAATAGCCGATGAGATGGGTATAGATGTTATTTGGTTCTGAGTTGTGTTTTCAGATTCATGCCTCATTCACCTAAAAACAGGGGGCATATGTTGACAACCAAAATTGGTCAATTTGTGAAGTTGTCAAAATGTGAAATGGACATCATTATTGCGTTCCTCTCATCGAGATAGTCAAAAAAAATATATATGGAACATCCAATTTGGGATCCGGATGGAAGAGTTACAACCTAATAGAGATGGCTCACTGTCGGGACCCGAAGCCAGAAGTTCCGACCCGAAGCCGGAAGTTCTGACCCGGAAGTTCCGAACTCGGGTCGGAACTTTTGGAAAACCTGATTTAAAACATCGTTCGACACTGGCGGAGTTAGGGTATGCCCCTGTATTCCATGGAATACCCATGTTTTTGCAACAAAACAAAATATATATAATATTATATATATATATGTGTGTGTGTATAATTGCATAATATGTTGTAAATTGGTCCATAAGCATCATTGATCTACTACTAATCCACGAAGTCACTTGAAACAAATATAAAATATATATGTATAAAGGTATATATATATATATATGTATAATTGTACACTGTGTTGTACATTGGTTCATAAGCATAATAAACATACTACCAGCCGATGAAATCACTAGAAACAAATAAATGTACACTGGGTACTAAATATTTTCCCCCTCCACGTCTCGTGTGCTACACTCCGTTGAGGCTGATTTTTTTCTGTTAGTTTTTTCTTTCCGTTTTTTCTGATTCTATTTTTCGTTTTTTTTCTTTCCGTTTCTTTCCCTTGGGATAGTGGTTGAATGTGGTATATTTTTGTTTTTTTTTGTTTCTGTTTTTTTTTCTCGGTTAGTGGTCAATTCTCTCTTTTTTCAGGTTACCAACGAGGTGATAACGTTAAGATGAATGTTGTTACGGTACAATGCACAAAAACTATTCCAATAAGCACGTCTTATTTGATTGAAATGAGGGTTTCATTTTTGGCACAAGAAATACATGACGTAGAGTGCCAAGATGGAATAACGGTTACCAATAATAAATTAGGTTGCTCCTATTGGCACATATCCTTATAGACAATTTAACCATAACCATGAAATCCTATTATTTGAACACAATTATCATTTCTTTTATCAAGAATAATAATGTGCAATAGTCAAATATGTTTTCATGTCTCTCCGCCAGCCATTGAGGAAGCCCAAATCTTCATCAAAATCATCTCCACTTGTAGCATGATCATGTTAATTTCCTGACAACAAATATTATCATGCATGAGAACAAAAAACCCTGAATCCAAACAAAACTAAAATGCATCCAAATTTCAAACTCGCAGCAAGGCATGGTGCTCAACAAACTCTCCAACAACTCTTGTGCCATTATAGCCTTCTTCATGTCACAACAATGACAAATTAATATTTTTTTAGTCCTACTGCAGTTTGTGCTCTGAACAGGTTTATCATAATGGAAAAATCAGTGAGAACACACATTAGGATCTGGAATAATCCACACAAACAAAAGCAAAAAGACAGGTTGTAGAGACTAAAAGAAGATACTAGAGTCCTTTATCATGAAACACAGAGGCAAAATGCATATATTTGAGCAAAAAAATGTGTTTTATTGTTCAGTCACTAACGAACGAAACGAGAAATGAACATACAACATGTCAAGTTGAGTGATAAAGAAGATAAAAGAGAGGAAACACCAGAAGGAACTGATGCCATGTGTGAATGGAGAAGTTGTCGATAGAGGCAGAGATGACATGGATGAGCAACACCTACAGCCACCACTTGACATGTAATTTGCTCTGAGATAATATGAATCATAAAATGGTATCGACTTAGTTTCCTTGTTACAGTTAATGATAGGTATGAACACAAACTTTCAATTTTGGTTGCAAATAATGTCAAAATGTGAACTCAAAAATCTATTTCTGCAATGTATTGGAAATGTATCTAAATCACTGAAATATATCTACTTCTAACATAATCTATTGGAAAAAGCTCTCACAACTCGCTGGTGGTTTTATTATTAATGGCCTTATAAATAGATGCAAGTAAACTACCTAGGATGAGTGAATGACCAACAATGTCATGACATGACTGACCTTCATACTGCTAATGAAACTACAGCTTGAAATCGACTCCTAATTTGCAGTAAAAAAACGACACACTAAAAGAAAGCTTATTCTAGCTGAAATAGTGCAAGAAAAAAATCAAGATAGTATAGCTGTCGTGTTTGAAAAAAGAATGTATGGGACGTTGACTTGCTTCCTCCCATGCAACTAATTTGTATATAGTTGAACAGAGCATTCTCAAACAACAATATGAATAGCAGATTAGCAGCTAGTTAGATGGATAACTGGACAGGTGAACAGGTCTCACAAATCTTGACCGAATAAAACAAGAGTAAGATAGATAACTGAACAGATAAGGAAAAAAGTAGGCAGAAAGGTCCATCTCCTTATCAATCCTCACTATATAACATCCCAGTAATCTGTAAATGATATAGACAAATAAGCTACATCTAAATAAGCTAAACAACTTCCAGGGTCATACTGTCTCGCGGACAAATTCTCAGAGAGTAAAATAAATTAAGCTAAGACGAGCCAATGAGGAAGACAGAACATGTGAAAACAAAATGACCAGGGCATAAAAATATGCAAGAGGGGACGTGTCAACTGACCATCCCCCCTACTCATTCAGCTTGTATCTATCTTCATGGCCATCAGCTCTGCTTTTCAGAATAAATCAAAGCAGCAAGGAATTGGGCATGGCACCCACACTGATACTGCAGGGTGAAAGCCCAAAGAACAAATTCAGATTGAATATTTGAGGATACTCATTTTTCCAGGTAGTACTCACCATGTAATACAGTGTCGCAATCCAGTCATGCAGGCTATTTAGGATCTGCCACATAACCTGCATAAGAATGACGCCAACTTGTTATAAGTGTTGTGCTATTGTGACATTACATGTTTACCGAAAATGTAAGTATGTTCAAGGAAGAAGATGTAAGCATAAAAATGGATTTGAGAAAAAAAATTTATAAATTTTTTTGTGGTTCGGTTGTTAGTCAGCTAGTACTTGGATCGTCTCTGGTCTCTGCATTTGGCATTGGGAGATAATAAGAAGTAGCGGTGGATTTAATAAATGAGGGAAGAAGTAAATTAGATGGGATGGGCCCACAATATTATTGCGGACGAGGTTAACTGGCTGGCCTTGTGGTGCGCAACGCTAGGAAGTTCCGTTGGCACCTATGCGTTTGTAGAGGGGGTTTGTGTTGTAGTGTGAGCATGACTCCAAGCAGGCTCTGTTGCGCGGAGGTCACTGTTACAGTTCTTATTAGTATTTGTAGAACTTGTCGATGCGATTGGTACCAACGATTTTAGAATCGTCTTTGCGCCAAATGTCCTCGATGATTTGTGCCTGCAACTTAATTAGAATTGGGAAGAAAAGAACGTGAAACCTGGTTCATTCTAGGACGCCAAGAAGCTCCAAGCCGCCAAGTATAAAGAAGTGTTACCACTTTTTCGTCTGAGCTATAGAACAAATTTCAATTAGGCAATGTACTATTATCTGTAGAAGCAATATCAATCCTAAGCTTTTCCACCTGGTGAACCCAAAAGCACAATTTCTAGAAAATTAAGCTAAGAACCAGTAAGATCAATCCATTGCTACTATGACTCGATTACCCTCTATTCCCCGCTGCCCTCGCAATTAGTGGTAGCAGAATGCATTGAAGGTTCTCCTGCAGTGTCCCAAAATAGGAGGAAAGACACATTTAATAAGATGCTTAAAACATCACGTAAACCATACGAACATTAGGCAAAATAAGAATGACAGCATGACAACTAGAAGCACCAGCACAGACAACCAATTATCTTGTCAAATGAATATGGGCATCATTTAGTCACAGAATATAGTCAATATCAATTACAGCAAATACTCAACTCAACTCAAAGATCAATTTCAGCAAAGAATGAGTACCAAATTAGGTCGCTGTTAACATTTGACTATAATGCAAAGCCTCTACCTTGTATAAAAAAATATAATCCTAGTCCTAGCTACTGCCTAATGAGTAATGAAAGGAACAAACATATCTGGTAGCATGGAGCAAAATACATTATCAACTAACTTAAGATATGAATATTTAAATAGGGTGGGAATATTTGTGATCCAGAGGGATTGATGGTCAACAAGTGAAAGGTATTGCACCACAAGTGGTTGCGCTAGTGCCTAAGTGGGATCTGCACAAAAAGACAGAGAAAGAAAAGATGATAAATAACAATCATGAAAATATTAGCTCTAACCAAAAGAAGCATAATCAAGAATATTCAGAGTAAAGTGGATTTTAAAAATGGATGGAGTTCTCTGTCATTTGACAAAACAGTTCATACCAAAAGCTGGTGAAATATTACAGTTTGTTGGATTAGGATAACAGATAACACATACATACATTTAAGGTCAAAAAAATTGCATCAGAACGGTGTTAGTGTAGATCCTTAAAACAAAAAATGCTAGTGATTGAAATAAATCTAAGTATACAGTTTATCCTGTTGAGAAATTGAATTGACAAAAGTTGCATTCGAAACAATGCACACAATCAACAGAAATTATCATGGGCGTGATGACCATACACTGACCATAAATCACAAGCATGTAGAATTCGTAGATGTGACTAACTGACTACACAAAAAGGAAGTTGATTCGATGCTACATTCTCTAATCTAACTAAACAAAAATATGAATCAACAGCCTGTCCAAACAAGCCAAGCAAAGAAAACAAAAGGGGAAGACAACTTGGAGGACTGGATGCATCTGTGGTGGTGGGAGAAGCCACCGATACAACCGGACTTGATGGGGATCAGCTGCTAGTATTGGCAGGAGTCTCATATCGTAGTTTTTTTTACAAATAGTTTCCGTGAAACAAAATCACAAACCAATTGACACATAAGCTAGAACTGATGAAAATTAAGAGAATAAATCCAAATATAGATAGTTCATCTGGGGTGATCAAAGATAGAGATAAGGAGCTTGCTGGTTCTTTAAACTCTAGACATCAATCTCACCTTGAACTTGAATGATAGGAGAGGAGATAAGACAAACAAGTTTCTAATTTCATTGTTTGTAATACCAGTATTCTATTATAAACACTAGGTACTTCTAGAATCCAGGCTCTATTTTGAAAAAAATGGCCCAATTTTTGTTATGGAAGTAAAAACCAACAAATACAATATCCAAGCCGGTTAAAGACTAGAATACCCAGGCATCCACATTCTGAATTCGGCAGTACTGCACACGAACTACATATTCTCCCGGAAGAGAAAGTTGGACTAAACACCACCATAGGCCAACCATGCCAAACATGCATCATGCTTCCTCAACAAAACAAAAAACATCACTGGTTTGCTTAATAAGCGGACCAAAACCTAAAAAGATGACAATGTGAAAAGATGTGGCAAACAGAACCTAAATCCATCCCAATGGGAATATAAACCACACACAAGTCAACCTTCATCTATTTTCAGAAAATGTCAACACTACACTATTAATGGAGTAACAACATAATGAATCAAAACTCAAAAGAGAGAATCAAAAAGAGAGTGGAGAGGGAACCTTAGGTGCTAGAGGAGCTCATAGAAGATTAATATGAAGAAATCCTTACAGACGCAGAGCATTTTTCCTCAACAATTTAAGCTGAATGTTTAGAATATTCTAAGAATAAACTTCAATAAATGGATTCTCAATTTTCTGCAGAGATGCAATATCATGTCATTCAACTATATGGAGGGATAATATATAAAACAATGCTAATCATGTTTATCCTACCTAATTCAATTGAATGGCAAAAAATATCTTAACTCAGATTTGTCTTAAAACAAATCAAGCAGATTGAATTTACCTGGTGCTAGGTTGGCACCATGGGAGCAGGAGGGGTCGGAGTCATCGGGCCACTCGTTAGGCATGGAGCAGCGGAGGGCAGCTGCGACTTTCACTAGAACATCAGCTGAGAAAACACATCCACAAAACATAAGTAAAGAAATTTAAACCACAAACCTTTATAAATGCAAAACAATTTTGCTACTCGGGGATTGTCCCAAGATAATAAGAATAAGGGCTCCGCCAGCCTCCACAAGACACTTGAGCCATCTATATAGAAGATAAAATTTTGGAACTACTGATTAGCTAAACTGTTGTTTCTGGCTGGCCAATTCATATGGTACATGTGTTTTGTTACCTTTGTTTCATTCTCAAGGTCTTAAATGATAAAATCTGCTGAGGTGAAACGTATTGCATAGGTACTACTCAATTGACTCTTAGATGCAAGTGGGAAATGTCAGTAGTTAATTTTGAATAGATTTCTTAGGATGGTTGTTCAGTAAGAAAGAAATATAGGCCCCCAGAAAATTCAGAATGGTTTCAGTAAGATGGAAATATGGGATTCAATGCATTAGCCTTTGACTTTTGCTGATGGAAAGATTACACGAGAAAAAGTAAAGAGCACAATTTATTTACTCTTATAATTCATCTTCAATAATTCTCATCACGCTAGTTGGACATGGCCCATCAGAGCAAAATTGCAGGAATTTCAAAGATCTGGTGAATGGCAAAATAACTAGCCCGACAGAGCTCTAGTTTTTATAGAAAGATAAATACTAGAACTACCAGCAACCGTTCAAACAGAAAACAAATGGTAGCCCCCAAATATACCCAACTTTTACTCAGGGAGTTTAAAAAAAACAAAACTTTACTCAGGGATAGGGTCAATTGAGCTGCCGAAAATAATTCACAAATAAACTACTAAACCCTAAACACTAAACACTACCAGGGCCGCATCACACAAATCTGTAATAAACTAGATGGATGGACAGCTCACAAAAAAGATCTCAGTTTGGGTGCTCGCATAGCGAAAATCTCTGTAAACTCAATTGATCCAAGTGCTTGCTTACCAGATAAAGAGGCGGCGAGGGAGACCACAGGCCACGGCACCCGTGCGCTCGTCTAGGAGCAGCAGGCGCGAGACGGTGAACCAGCACCAGCGCTAGGGCGAGGGCTCAGATGGGCAGCGCGATGCGTCTGCGCCCACAGGATTGCTAGGGGGCGCGGCGGGGCGGGACGCTGGGGCATGCCGGTCGGAACACCAGGACGGGCGGTGCAATGTGTCTGCGCCCACACAGCGCTGGGGCGGCGCGGCGGGCCGGGACACTAGGACATGCCGGCCGAGAATGCCTGGACGGGCGGCGCGCTGCGTCTGCGGCGGCGGTGCCGGAGGAGAGAGGGAAGGCGGAGACCGAGAGGACGGGGTGAGGAAATTGAAACCGCGATGAAATCGTGGAGGGTGGGTGGGGGCAGCTTCGGCGCTGGTATGCCACGCTCGACCTGGTGGGTGGGTGGGTGGGCCGGGCCTATGAGCCTCAGGCCTGGACGGATGATGGTTGGGCCTGTTTGACGGGCTAATAGGAGGCTGGATACTGAATATTATTTGGTACCCAGGGTAAAATACTATATATATATATATATATAATTGCATACTGTGTTGTAAATTGGTCCATAAGCACAATAAACCTACTACCAGTCCATGGACTCAGTAGAAATTACATCTCATCTTTGCTCTTTTGTTCAAGCACCTGCGTGTGTGACACGACACCTCAGCACACAAGTTGAGGTGCATCGACCAGTGGCGGAGCCAGGATTTTGCGGCTCGGTATTCCACGAACAAAAAAGTTCCAATGTAAATATAAAGCTTATCAACTGGATCCTGCCGAACAGAGCCAATATTAAATTGCAGTGATTCACTCTAGATTTTATCGATCAAGATTATCTTATTTTTTATAAACTAGAAGAAAATAAAATATATATCTAGAAGCTCATGGGAGTCTGCACTATTTAATGGATTCGGGAGAGAGAGTCGGCGAGTCGAGCAGAGCATAGCTGGAGGGGGGTCGAGCAGCCCGGGAGGGGTGCTGGCTGCGCCATGACTGATGGCCGCACCGTTTCTAAATTCTGAGTCGATGCCACTGACGGAGCTAGGGGTATGCCCCTCTATTCCATGGAATACCCATGTTTTTTGCAACAAAACAAATATATCTATAAATATATATAATATATATGTATAATTGCATAATATGTTGTAAATTGGTCCATAAGCATCATTGATCTACTACTAATCCACGGAGTCACTTGAAACAATATATATCTATAAAGGTATATATGTATAATTGTACACTGTGTTGTACATTGGTTCATAAGCATAATAAACATACTACCAACCGATGAAGTCACTGGAAACAAATAAATGTATATATATATATATATATATATAATTGCATACTGTGTTGTAAATTGATCCATAAGCACAATAAACCTACTACCAGTTCATGAACTCAGTAGAAATTACATCTCGTCTTTGTTCTCTTGTTCAAAGAATCAGGGATTCTGACACTTGCGTCCGTGACACGACACCTCAGCAGACAAGTTGAGGTGCATGGACTCAGAACTTAGAAACGGTGAGGCCATCAGTCATGGTGCATCCAGCACCCTGCCTGGCTGCTCGACCCCCCTCCAGCTCTGCTCCGCTCGACTCACCGACTCTCTCTCCCGAATTCATTAAATAGTGCAGACTCCCATGAGCTTCTAGATACAGATTTTATTTTTTTTCTAGTTTATAAAAAAATAAGATAATCTTGATCGATAAAATCTAGAGTGAATCACTGCAATTTAATATTAGCTCTATTCGACAGGATTTATAAACTGGTTGATAAATTTTATATTTGTATTGAAACTTTTTTATTCGTGGAATATCCAGCCGCAAAATCTTGACTCCGCCACTGTGCAGGATCTCGATGGCTGGCGAAGACAACAAGACGGTCGGTTTTCTCATGTATGATGATTAGGCTTCATGCGCTTCATTGATATTTATACAGAGCTGGGCGTCTGTATTCATAAATATTTATTATTTATTTATATTTTTATTATTTTTTGAAACCTGACATCTCTCAGTAGACACGCTCTCCTACAATTACATGTTGGTTCCAAAAATATCAGCCTATCCACCAAAATATTTATTTATTTATTTATATTTTATTATTTTTGAAACCTGACATGCTCTCAGATAACCAGCGCCTACGTACGTATATTATATATATATACGTCATCACCTAAACAGTACCCGCCTACACCTCCCTTCCTCAGTGCCACTCCGTATAATATATAAAAAAAAGAAAACGAAGAGGCGCTTCTGTTCGCATCCCTACCCAAAAAATCTCCTCCTCTACTCTCCACCACGTTCCACACCCTCTCCTCTCTCTCTCTTTTCTCGATCGACGCGGAGGCGCATCAGATGCATACCTACGTGACAGAAAGCACCTATGAAATTGCATTAGGCCAATCTCAATGAGAGTTTCATTTGAGTTTCATTTGCATTAAATATGCTGCCACATGAGCACTTTTGATGACATGACATTGTATTTAAGAAGGGAGAGAAGAAATGAGTTTCATCCAGATGAAATTCTTTTGGCACGCATACCAACTCTCTATGAGTCATGAAATTTAATGCTTATGAAACTTTAGAATGAAACTCTCACTCTCAATGGAGAGTTTCATTCAAGTTGCATTTTATTTCATATGACATGACAGTCTTGAAAACAACAAAATGAAACTCATCATTGAGATTGACCTTACTGTTATTATTGCAGAGTGCGCCTTTTGGTCATAAGTTACTGCAAATCCAATAGACGCACTACTGTTTACTTCCAGAAACCATCAGCGAAGAGAACAAAAAACGATGTTGTGACTATAAATTGCTGCTAGAAAAAGAACAATCACAAGATAAACCCAAAAATACCAGCCTATTCACGTCATCCCTCCAACGTACTAAAAAAAGGCACAAATAAGAGTCGTGTCTGCCTCCTTTCTGTCTTTACCCGCCGAGGAAAAACAAAACGCAAAAAAAGGAAAGCCAAGAGCCGCGGCCGCTCCGCTGGTACGCCTCGCCGCTCCCGCGGTGATGGCTGGCGCAGGGCGGGCGCGCGGCGGCAATGGCCGCTCTCCTCCTCCTCCTCCCCTCTCTCACTTCCGTTGCGGCGTACTGGCCAGCCCACACCAGCAAGCTCCAACCCTGCCATGGGTACGCATCGGCGCGGATCCATCCCTGGCCCTAGCTCTCGGCAGGCGCGCCGGTAATCCACCGCCCCCGTCCCTGCCCGCGCCTCTGTCGCCCCCTGCCTCTCTCCTCTTCCGCGCGCGGCGCACCAACGGCCACTGGCGCGGCCTCGTCGTGGGCGCCGCCGCCCCCTCCCCCCCCGCTACTTGTGTGCGGCACGCCCTAACGGCCTCACGCCGCCACCACGCTGTTCGTTCCGCCGCCCGCCCTCGCCCTCCCGGGTAGCCTCCTGTACATCATCCGCACGGTTTCCTCTCTCTCTCCTACGCCAGCGACGTGTACACACCCAGGTTTGCACACCCTTTCTCTTCCTTCATGTGCGAAATCGAGCAGCCCGAACCCTGATTTAAGATATTTGGCTATTCGTATTATGATTGAACCTAATTATTAGCCATACCTTTTACCTGGATTTTTTGATTATTTGTATTCGGATCTGATCTGCCGTACGTGTCAAGTATCATTCATTTGCTAATATGAAGAATTTGCGTCTCATTTTAGCCACGGTACTTATTACGTGTGTGTCCTATCAACGCCCTTGCGTTGCTAACGTGAAGAATTTGTGAGCCATTTTAGCCATGATTACCTATTAATATTTTGATTACCGGACTGGACGAGGCCAGGGACATCAGAGCATAAAGGCAGATGTCTGCATACCCAAATATTTTGATTACCTGCTAATATTTTGAATACATGTTCATATTTTGAATACCGGTTCTGATTTATGATTACAAATATGGCATGCCAAAATATTAGGAAAAAAAGATATCTGCGTGCCGTTGTACGATTGACATGAACATTTGTATATTGCAGCTGACATCTGGCACGACCTCTTACTTCTACAATGATGTTTCCTTTCAATCAGTTTGGTTTGTGTTAGGTAGTTTAGTCATTGTCTTCACTGAAATCCAAAAAAGTTTACTTTGCAATTTAGTAACTATAGTCCTATCCTACTCTTTTAGTTAGTTGTTTCCAGCGACTACTAGCTTGGCAGCTAGCATTCCTAGATTGCAAATTTATTTCCATTACTCACTAATTCCAAAATTCCTTGCCAGTTTGCCAATGTTGGTGACCAAAACAGATATTTGTAACCACAACGTGCATGGCAGGTGGCAGTGGCACAACCAAAAACAGGTGATATGGATTACAATCAGCTTGAATTTGTTTCTTACTTAGGTACTTCAGTGCTGGCTTGGCAGCTCAGCATTTCCGGATTGCAATTGTGTTTTGAGTTCTCACTATTCAGAAATTTTCTTGCTGCTTTGCCAATGTACATGCTTAGTGTTTGAAAAATAAAATTATAACCTAATCTTATTAGTTAGTTGTTTCCTACGATATGTAGCTCAACACAAATCGTGGTTCTTCTTCTCAGCAGCTAATTTACATAGTGTTGCCTATCAAACTCATCGTTTCTTCTGTTGCAGGTATTTACTTTGCTGCACTGCCTGCACGCATAGGGTCAGTTTATATGCACATGGAGTTACCTAGCTGTGCTCTACAAATCTCTAACCGTTGTTCTCGCCAAGGTCAGCTCTTATACAATCGCACTTTAAGTAACAGATTATTCTTTTTAGAATAGTCCACGCAAAGCTATAAACAAGAAATAATAGATTTTAGGCTCTATTAACGTAGTCTGTGTAATGTCCAATAATTTTCTATCTATGTTACAATACCTCACAGATTTTACATTGAAACAACACACACTTTCCTTTTATATATCCTGTATCATTCACATTTACCTGCATCTACAACGCTCTCAGTTTCATAATATGATTTCATCAGATTTCCAACGACTTCAGCATCTAATACATATAGTTAATGGTGTGTTTTATTCTAAGCACACCAATTACTTACATAAGCTTGGCCAGGTCTATTTTTCCCAAACATTCCTGTGTTGTGACCTACTAATATATCATGTATCATTCACATTACCTGCATCTACAACGCTCTCAGTTTCATAATATGATTTGATCTGATTTCTAACGACTTCAGCATCTAATACATATAGTTAATGGCATGTTTTATTCTATAAGCACACCAATTACTTACATAAGCTTGGCCAGGTCTATTTTTCCCAAACATTCCTGTGTTGTGACCTACTAAATGTCTATTGGTCAACAAGTATTTAATTTACTTCAATTCAGTCAAACCAGGAATTTTGATGTAGACTTTATTTAACCAAAACAAAATATTAGGCACGCTTCTAATTTGTGCATCCCCATAACTTTTTCTAGTTTGCAGGTTTTTTGCATTCTGTACACACAATCACAAGGTAAGCCCCGGGCAGGCACACAGGACACATCACCCGAAATTTTTTATTCGCCCAGCTCGGCGACACCTCACCTTCACCTCTTATTGGCCCACGTCTGCAGAACGACAGATACCTCCTCCGCTCTTCCGTTCACCACTAGCCCTTCCCTTGTCTCTCTCGACCCTTCTCTCCTGACGCGGACGGCGCGACCGAGTCACGTGGAGCTCAGTTGTGCCTGGCCCTCGCCGTCGGCGCGATGGCCGCCCCCTCCTCCTCCACACGCCGCAAGGGCGGGGCGGCAGCAGCACCCGTCGGCCGCTGCCCGGCGCAGCGGGTAGCTGGCCTCGACTGGTGCCTGAACCTCCGTGTCGGCGCGGCCGCGACCACCGTCCTCCACGCCCCTTCCCCTTCGCGCCGCAGTGGGCAAGGCGACGCTGACCTCCGCCGGGTGCTGTGCCGGTGCGGCAGGTGGCCATGCAACTAACCGCGGGGGGGCCACAACCACCGTCCTCGGGCACGACGAGGCTAAGCGGACCCTACCGGTGCTCGCTGGTGTGTGCTGGCCCCTCCGATGCGAGACATCCTCCATTGGGCTGCGTCATCTCCTTGCTCCATGGAAACCTAGGTGCATGTCTCTTCCTTTCTCTCTCTCTCTATCTCCCCCTTTCCTCTCTCGAATAATGCTTCCTGGTAAGGTTCTTGCTGCTGCACTGTACTAACCACATAAACGTGTTGCCTTCTTGGATCGACCTGGCTAGGATTACAGCGGCAGTAAAGCTTGTTCTCCAGCTTTATTTGATTTTAGCTAATAGATGTCATGGGCAGCCAGCAGGCTGCCACCGGCCCAATAAGCCCAATAGGCAGTAGCTTAGCCGCCAAGTTAGAGTTAGGTTTAGGGTTGATTACTTCTCTATATAAAGAGAGGCACGCCTGTCATTTAGAATTAAGCAATGAATTATGAAGAAACAATTCTAGTCTCCCTCAATCTCTCAAGCTCTTGGCAAAGCATAAGGCCTAGTTATCCCAAAATACCCATCACCATAACATAGGGGTCACAAGATTTACTTCGATAGCCTCATCTTGTATTGTGTGTGAAGGACCGAGAATGCAATAGCAAGGCGACTAGAGGGGGGAGGGTGAATGGGAGCTTCAAAAATTCCCGCCGGAAACTTGTTGCCACTGTTCCGTGAATCAACCCCAAGAGCAAACCCTAGAGCTCGTAAGTGTCCACGACCCTAGATGTAGGGTGGATGCTTCCAAGAAGCACAGCGAGACACTACACGACTCTGGAAACCCAACGCAAAAGCCGGAAATCAAATCCGAGAACGCATGAGCAAACGGCGAACGAACAGTGCACAGCTGCATGCATCGGACGCTGGCAGCGTCCGATGACAAAGTAATGGACGCGTCCGATGCAAACAGGACCTCTCTGGAACCTTACTGGACCAGCATCGGACGCTGCTACAGTGCAACCCTAGCGTCCGATGCGTGACCCCCGGCGCGTCTGATGGCAACGAACGCTCCGATGGTCAGTGTCCGATGCTCCTTAAAACTCACTGTCAGACGACACGTGGCATCGGACGCTCCGATGGTATGAACACAACGTCCGATGGTCACGCACTCAGCGTCTGATGGTCCCGAAACAGCACAGTTCTTCCGCGAAATTCACTCGATCTCCTCCGAATCAAAAGCACTAGGGCTTAGACTTGGTATGAGGAGTTCCTAGGAGGTTAGTGAGCTATCCTAAATAGATCATGGCCCGAACCTAACTCCAAATCGGTGAATTGAAGAATTCGGGACTAAAGGAGCAAAACCGATCCAAAACGAAAATCAACCGATCTACTAGTCGTGAGGTTAGAGATGAATTCCTTCGGTGGAAAGAAGTGCCTCACGATCTAGAACAACTTGGTTCAAACGGATTTCCAAAAGACACACCAAGCAAGGAGATCGATCGACGAGAAAAGTGGAGAAAAGCAACCCGCGAAGAACACGAACAAAACGCGAATCACAACCATGAATTTGCAACCGTGTGGCTACCACACACTACAACAGTGAGATTACGGTCTCACTTCCTCAAAATCTCACGAACACAAGGTATGGTTCTCTTCTCTGTGGATCTCAGTTCGCTACACACAGCAGGGAGAGGGAGAGCAGGAAAACCTAGAAGGCAAAATAGCAAAATGACTGAGATAGAATGGGAGGAGGGTGTCTCCCTCTACTTATACTAATTTTTATCCTACTCTACCCCTCAACTAATTACAGAGCGAACCAGCTAAACCCTAGGGTTATTCTGGACCAACTCGTGGTAGGTGGGATCCGACGGCCACGCTCGCACAACTCGTAGCGTTGCCTCGACGCAACCTCCCGATTGCCGCCACCGCTCTGCTTGTCCTTTCCCGGATGTCGCACCCCCGGTTTTGTGGCCCAAACCAGGAAACCTGCCTTCACACCAACCCCCGGTTTTGAGGCCCAAACCGGGAAACCAGCCATCCATGGCCTGAGTTTTGAGGCCCAAACTCAGCAAACCCGCAGCACCCCAGGTTTTGAGGCCCAAACCTAGAAACCGTCCTCAGCCCGAGTTTTGTGGCCCAAACTCAGAAACCCATCAGCGCCCAGGTTTTGAGACCCAAACCTGGAAACCGTCCACTTGGTGGTTTTTCTGTGGCTCAACCACCAAACTGAGCCGTAGAGGGGATGCACCACCCGTGCACCCCGTCCCCGACACGTGTCCCCAAGTCCTCGTCTCAGGCAACACATCACCGCAAGTCTTCACTCGTTGCTGTCCCAGGCTGTCAGCCACCACAGCTGATCCTCGGGCCACCGGTCCCTCAGTCCAAGCCTCACTTCCGCCCTTCGCCACTCTCGGTCCATCGGCACGACACGTCTCTACTTGACCTTCACCTTGCCTCTGATCACTGCATCCATGCTCGACACCTGCACAACACAAGCCAAAGAACATGCGCATCATCCCAGTTGACAATCACTCATCACTCAGAGACTCGGCATACACCCATGTATCCGCAATCTCCCCCTTGATGAGTGCATTGTCAACTACCAACACAAATCATAATGAAGCAAAAGAAGGAAGGAAGAAGGAGAGAGAACTCGACCAAATGACCCAAAAAAGCATAGCAAAGCCGAAGAAGGTCAAGTGGAAAGAGCGAAACAACTTGGTCACCAAAGACATGGGCAACGACTCGACGCAACCAAGCAAAGCAAAGCTAGCCCTCAAGAAGAGGTAGAACAGGCTCAACACACGCTAGCAAGTAACAATCGAAACTCAAGAACAGAAGAGCTCGACACCAATTGAAAATCTGAAGGGCGATTGCTAGTCCCTCAAGAAAGAAGCAAAGGCTCTACACAACTAGCAAAAGCAAAGGCTCTACACAACTAGCAAAACGCTCTGAGCTAATCAAAAACGCTCCGAATCAATTGGAAATTTCGAAGCTCTCAAAAACTCATCTCGAGCAAGCTCCCCTCAAATAGTGCACACAAACCACCAACCAGGGAATACATGATTTGTCAGTATTTTTCTCCCCCTTAGTTGAAAATGCACTTATCAGGTAAAAATTCTCTCCCCTTGACAGAAAAACTCCCCCTCCAAAGATGTATATGAGTCAAAATGCAAGTTAGCAGCTTCAGGAGTATAATCAAAAGAGTGCAAAGATGCTCTACAGAGTTCTGATCCGATGACTCATAAAATGCATAGAGTGCTAGCAAAGGCTCAAACTGATCACTAAGTATGAAATATGAACATGAGAGCAGAAAGAGCAGTTTTCAGCCAAAAACGTATTCACCATCAAAATAGCACGAGACATGTATAGACAGGAAGTCAAACAAGTGCTAAACATGTATACAAGGTGAACTACCCCTAGCACAGTTCAAACATCATGCTGATACCAATTGAAGGATGAAGCATACACTTGTGATTTCAAATTTTAATCGGAGTTGCAGCGGTGAAATTACACAAGTTCAGAAATCCGCATGTGACTGCGAGAGGTTGAAAGCTTATCATTGCCTAACTTTTCAACTGTGCGAAGCCTATGCAGAAGCAATCAGAAGCTTAAAGCAACAGTTTCGGTCATACACTACACAGCTCAAGTTTAACTCAAAGTGCAATGAGAAACAGTCTCGAAACTGTGAGGTGTTAACAAGCAATCCCATCTCGATCTTTCCAATTCACTTAACTTGGTTCAGATTTTAAACAGAATATGAACATACCAAACAAGTGAATGACTCAACACTAGAGACATAGCAACCTAGCATATATGAATAGCACAAGTGAGCTCAACACATCCTACACATGCTAGTTGCACATCTCAATGGTGAACATTTTCAAGTTTTATGTTCATTAAGCAAATTCACCATTCATAAAATAGCTCTGCTCACAACATGTATCAGTGATCAGAAAGAGCATAAGCTACAGCATCATCATAAAGCATCAGAGTAAAGACTACACAGAGCATAGTTACATTCTTCAGACTATATTCATGAAGCTCAGAATGTAAAAGCGTATGCTGAAATGCAAAGATGCATGAAGAAACCAAAAAGAAGCAATACCAACTGAAAAACACAAAGTCAGTTTATATTACAAGAGTCAAAATGTTTCCCCCATCTAAAAGGGGAAACACACACCAAGCTCACCTCTCAACCGATTAAAAGTTGATTGGTCCAAAGGCTTGGTGAAAATATCAGCCAACTGATGATGAGTATCAACATGGCGAAGGTCGATATCACCCTTCTCATAGTGGTCTCACAAAAATGAAAGCGCACATCAATGTGTTTGGTCTTCGAGTGCAGCACGG
Organism: Coix lacryma-jobi var. lacryma-jobi; assembly: GCA_009763385.1. Classification (NCBI taxonomy): domain Eukaryota; kingdom Viridiplantae; phylum Streptophyta; class Magnoliopsida; order Poales; family Poaceae; genus Coix; species Coix lacryma-jobi. The sequence goes on along the minus strand of CM019831.1, from coordinate 70,730,317 downwards.
GGTTCTTAGCGACGCTAATCGCACTCGTGCTGTCACAAAGCAAAGGAACACGAGAAAAGCTCAGACCAAAATCACGCAAAGTGGCCATCATCCAGAGTAACTGGGAACAGCAGCTAGCCGCAGCAACATCTCAGCCTCCGTGGTAGACTGGGCAACACTAGACTGCTTGCGAGAAGACCACGATACAAGAGAAGAACCAATAAACTGGCAAGTCCCAGAAGTGGACTTGCGCTCAATCTGGCAACCAGCAAAGTCGGCATCGGAATAACCACAAAGGAGAGGGTGAGGACGCAGAATACCAAATCCCAAATTCTGGAGTGAAGGATAAGTACCTCATAATGCGCTTGACCGCCTGACAGTGAGAGGTGCACGGCGACGACTGAAATCGCGCGCAGAGACACACCACGAACTGGATGTCCGGGCGTGTCGCCGTCAGGTACAATAGCGACCCGATCATACTCCGGTACTCCTTCTGGTCCACTGCTTCTCCCTCCTTGTCCGCATCCAGGGCCGTCGTGGTCGACATGGGTGTTGGAAGAGGCTTGGCCTCACCCATATCGAATTTCTTCAGAATGTCTCTGGTGTACTTGCCCTGGTGCACGAACGTCCCTTCCCGGGATTGCTTGATTTGCAACCCGAGGAAAAACGTCAACTCGCCCATCATGCTCATCTCAAATTCCCTGCTCATAGTGTTTGCAAACTTGGCAACCAAAGCGTGGGAAGAACCCCGAAAATGATATCATCCACGTAAATTTGGACCAAGAGAGTATCAGTGCCTTGCTTGAGGAGAAAGAGCGTTTTATCTACACATCCCATTTTAAAACCCTTAGCAAGCAAAAAGGTTTTCAACCTATCATACCAGGCTCTAGGGGCTTGTTTCAAACCATACAAAGCTTTGTGAAGTTTAAAAACATGGTTTGGAAACTTGGGATTTTCGAAACCGGGGGTTGTCTAACATACACCTCCTCTTCTATGTAGCCGTTTAATAAGGCACTCTTGACATCCATTTGAAAAAGTTTGAAACCTTTGGATGCAGCAAAAGCCAAGAGTATCCTAATTGCCTCCAAACAAGCTACAGGAGCAAAAGTCTCCTCATAGTCTATCCCCTCCTTCTGACTATATCCCTAGGCTACGAGTCTGGCCTTGTTTCTCACAACATGGCCATCTTCTCTCCTGTTTGTTTTTGAAAACCCATTTTGTCCCATTGGGTGACACTCAGAAGGTGGAGACACTAGAACCCAAACCCGATTTCTCTCAAAGTTTTCTAACTCCTCATGCATGGCATTGACCCAATCCGGATCCGTCAAATCGTGTCCAACATCCCGGGGTTCAAAATCAGCAACAAATGCAGAATGAGCAAAGTGAGAGATTTGCCTTGACCGGGTGACGCGTTCGTCGATGCTGCCCGATCATCTGTTGAGGCGGGTGCTGGTGCTGAATGTGTCGTGGCGCCTCCCTTGCCGAAGTGGCCTCCCCCTCAACAGCAGCTGGTGCCTCCTCGGGTACAAAGGGTACCGCTCGAGGTGGCGGATCCCACGGCCCCCCAGGAAGAAGACGTGTCGGGGCCGTGAGTCGTCGCAGAAGCCGCTCTTTGCGGCACAGCAGGTGGAGGAGGTGTTGGATCATCTATCCCTTCAGCACCTTCTTCTTCATCATCGAAAAGAGCTCGCCAACCTCATGATCACCTGCACGCTCAAAACAAGAAGAAGGGCAAACCATGGTCTTGTCGAAGGTGACATCTGATGTCTCCATGACTCGGTTAGTGTCAAGGTTAAGTACACGATAAGGACGAGTATGAGTGCCATAACCCAAAAACACACCGTCAGAAGAGCGAGACTCAATTTGTCCAGGTTTCCTTTCTTCAATATAAAACAGTGGCAACCGAAAACTCTAAATAACTCACCTTGGGCTGTCTACCAAAATGCAACTCATAAGAAGTCTTTTTCAAAAAAGCTCTCAGAAAAATGCGATTGGAAATATAGCATGCAGTGTTCATAGCTTTGGCCCAATATCGCCTAGGAGTCCTATGCTCATCGAGCATCGTCCTGGCCATCTCTACAAGGGTCCGATTCTTCCTCTCTACAAACCCATTCTGTGGCGGTGTGTAGGGGGAAGAAAACTGATGCTCCAAACCCAAAGAGTTGCAAAACTTCTCAAAATCCGAATTCTTGAATTCGGAACCATTATAACTCTGAATTGCTCGTATTGAGTTCAAAGGGAACTCATTCTGAAGACGCAAAATCAGATTGCGAGCAAAGGAGAAAGTCTCGGTCTTCTCAGCTAAAAAGAAGACCCACGAATATCTCAAAATCATCAACAACAACAAGCACGTACCACTTCCCCAAAACAACAAAACAAAGCAGTACCAACTTCCCCCAACCGAGCTCACCAGGCCGGACCCAACAAAGGTCCATGTGCAAAAGCTCTCCAGGACGCTTAGTCATGACCTGAGTCACTGGATGGGGGGGAGCGGCTACCATCTTCCCATGTCTACAAGAATGGCAACAAGATCCTTCTCATGGACAACATGGGCAATCCTCGGATTAAGCCAAGTGAGCTAAGTCTTGCAAGCAAGTCGAAGCTCAGGTGACCTAGTCTCTATGCCACTTCCAAAGATCAGAGGAGAAGGTCCAGCCAAAAGACAACGGGAAATCCAAACGACTCCGAGAAATCCGCACGAAAGACTTTTCCAAAGGGCGAAATCACACATACAAGATTGCCCTGAGGATCCAAAATGCGACTGAGATTCGATTTAAAACGAATCTCATAGTCATCATCAAAAAGTTGCGAAACATAAAGGAGGTTAAAATGCAAGTTAGAAACAAGAGCAACATCGCGCAACACAAAGTGCTCATTAACTCGCACAGACCCACGAGACAGCACCTTACCTTTGCTGTTGTCGCCGAAGGTGATATACTCCTTTCCGGCGACTGGACTAAGACTGGGAAACACTTGGCGTTTCCGGTCATGTGCCTCGAACACCGGAATCCACCAACCAAACGTTCTCCAATCGTTTTACCTACATCAATAAAAAAAAACATAGGGTGAGCATACGGGCCAACACTGGGGTTAGTGAAGTAAGGGGAATACCAGTGTTGGGCGGCTGCTCAAAAGAACGGTTAGCAGAAAAACCATTCTAGCACGCCTACGGGAAGAGCGATCACCACGTTGAGGAAAACGTGGTCCGCTTAGGAGGAGCGTCCATCGCGATATCAAAACTCAAAACGCGGTGGGGAAAACGCTCAACTACAAAAACCACCGCCCAGGGTCCATAGCCCACAAATGCAGGCTCCCGCGGGCCGCTCTCTACGCGGGCCTAGCCTAGGAAAACTTGAGGTTTTGGCCTCAGGCTAGCAGCACGCCTCTGAATGTTCGGCACATGTAATCATGGAAAGGATGCTAACATGTCCGTGTTAACACATAATTTTTGCACTATGACAAGTAGGCCAGCCCAGTACAGATTCAGAGAAATCACCGCCTGAGGGGATTCGGCAGATGGCGGGCGCGGTCGGCTAACTTAGTAGGTTCGGCAAGGCTGTGGAAGCGACTAGTCAATGGCGAGCGAATTCGGCAATATGACGCTGCGGTCGGCTACCTCAAGCCAAGTCGGTTTGCGTTAGAAGATGACAAATGCGGCGTGTCAAGAAGATTTAGCGGTGGGGATCTCGTCATTTTAGTGCATGCCGGTTATTAAAGGAAGCTTGGAGCAGAAGGCATCATGTTTTTGATAGTTTCCTAATTTATCATTGTAATCGTGTCCTTCTAGGACTCAGAGAACACCAGGGTATAAATATAAACCCTGAGACTATTGTAACATGTTCACAATCAATACAACCAACCCGGCCCCGTGCCATCTTCGAGTCCAAGTCGTGTCGCCGTGTTCTTCGAGAGGAGTCATCGATCCGTCGACCTCCGTACAGTCCCGACAACCTTGGTTATCATGTCTAGTATCGTGCGGCAGATTTAGATTTGATGCAAGTAGTCTCGTATGTTTAGCTTAGTATCATGCGTGGATTTAAGCTAATGACGGGAAGTTTTTTTGCTTATGCCTTGATCGTGCGGCAGATTAACATGAGTAAAAATAGTTATCGGCTCTATTAGACTTGGCAATCTATTAGATTCATTAAGTTATCATGTGTTTGCTCTATGTTTAATGTTTTATATACATATTTGCAATACTTTTTTTGCCCAATCTAGATCTCGCTCGGTTCGGCTCTGTCTTTTATAGATCTATCCTATTCTTTCATATTCATTATTGTAAAGTCTTCCATGCAATAGATCTATTATCCGTAATAGCCGATTTGATCGTATCTAGATTGCCACGTGGTGAGGGTTCATACAAGTTAAGCACGTTTGATCTATGAAAAGGCTAGGCATCGTGCGGCGGGCGCAGGCTTTAGATTAGTTTAAGTATGCTTGATTTGTATGCTCAATCCCCATGGACCCCAACTCGGTTGCACAATCGAGATTGGTTAAACTTTAATTCATAGTTAATATATCATGCAAGTACAATTCTCATGCAAACGTACTCGACAACTTGTTATTCACGTAACTTCGTTCATACTACCGAATGACTTTTAAACCTGTTGGCAGATAGCTTTCCTAGCTATATGTCGTCGTAAGTGGCTTCAGGGCCGTACATCTTGGAACTGTCTGGTTATACCCGGCACGTTCCAGCTTTGTATTTAACAATTTATCTACCTTGTTAGTTGCAGGGCAAACTGACTGGCACGCACCGGACTTCTGAGCACCCGGGCCACGTTTGAAGCCAGCTTCTCCGGCTTGCTGTGTGATTGGCATAGTGCGTCACTTTTGGTGCCAACACACTTTTTGGCACGCCCGGTGGGACCCTCTTTTTCCTGCAGCCATGGTTGAAGTCACTGAAGCCGAGGCCAGCAACAAGGCGGGGCTCGTGCAGGTGCAGCTCGCTGAACTACCCGACGAGTACAAAGAGCAGGTGGATGATGCTTGTGCCGAATTCCAGGCCAAGTGCCTAGAAGCCTTCTCCAAGAACAAGAGCGGAAAGGTTTGTCGTCTGCACGATCTGCCGAAGCCCGTCCAGCTCAACCCGAATGATCCCGGGAGGCGGAGGCAGTGCTGAAAATGTCTCACATAATCAACGAAGTTGTCTCTCTGGTGCTATCGGTCGCATGCATGGGGCGTTCCTCAAAACTTTCCGCACCATCATGATCGCCCAATTTGGCCCCAAGGCCGATGAACTCATGAAGGCGGAGTTTGGCCCTATAGCCGGGCCACATCTTTTCAACCTGCCGGATCACCTCAAGGGGGCAGGAGCTGCTGGTGAGGAGACCCCGCCTAAGGCTCAATCAAGCGGGATGACCATTCAGAGAAGCACACGCCAGAGGGCCAGTTGCCGACCATGGGTCAGCTCACGTTCGGCACTAAGGGTCAGCCGCCAGAGTCAACACGCAAGATCTCCCCGCAAACCTATAGGCTCATAAAGGACTACTACGGAAACGGGTACCATGAGATGCTTGAGCCTCACAACATAGAGGGCGCCCCACATCCAGGATATGGGAAGCCGACGGCCGAAAAAACCACCGACTCTAATGTCGATGTCATGCTAGAGAGGATGGCGGATATGATGCGGCGCACTTTCGGCCTGAAGCCTAAGGGCACTTATGCTTTGGTCTCCGTTCCCCGAATGGTTCCACCGTGTGGCTCTACCTCCCAGAGTCAAAGTGCCGACGGACCTGTCCAAGTTCTCCAGCTTAGACGACACCAGCACGGTGGAGCACGTCAGTCGTTATCTGCTCCAGCTTGGGGAGGCCAATACCGAAGATGCCTTCAGGGTTCGGTACTTCCCGTCGTCACTCACTGGACCGGCATTCGCATGGTTCACGTCACTACCGCCGGGCTCTATTCTCTCTTGGGCAGACTTGGAACAAAAGTTCCATACACACTTCTACACGGCACCAAGGAGAAGAAACTGGTGGACATCATGTACATACGCCAGAAGCCAAATGAGACACCACAGGACTACCTGCGCAGGTTCAGGAAGTCAAGAGCCAGTGCTTCGGCATGCACCTGCCGGACGATCAGCTTCCACCATTGGCCATGGCAGGCATGCTCCCGAGCATTAGGGACAAGCTGTTCGGTCAAGAGTTTGAAGACTTGGGTCATCTCTCCCGCCGGCTGAATGAGATGACTATCCAAGCGCAAGGCTTTCGGAGGGAAGGGCGTTTCCAGAAGGACAGTGTCGCGGCGCAGATGTATCAGGCTTTCCTGGACGAAGCCGATGACTACACCGACGCTGAAGATGAGGTGGCCGCTGCAGAGCTCAACTGGGACAAGGAGCCGACCCAAGCCAACAAGCAATGCTGCGCCAAGCAGAAGGGGGCATACGACTTCGACGTCACCAAAGCCGACAAGCTCTTCGAGTTCCTGGTTGCCGAAGGAAGAATCAGGCTACCCCCGATCACCCGATGCTGCGTCCTGGAGGGGACAAGGACAAGAAGTACTGCGGTTTTCATAACACTAACACTCATTCTATTAATGATTGCCGTGTGTTCAGGACGAGGATCCAGAAAGCCATCCAGGACGGCCACATCAAGTTCAATGGCAAGATGAAGATCGATGCTAACCCCTTCGCCCAGAACGCCGTGTTCTTTTCAGTGAGCATGGTAGCTCCAGAGGACCCCAGGGGTAAGGGCAAGGTCAAAGTCCTCACCTCCAACAAAGCACGCAAGTCTGGCACGGTGGACCCCGATCGGCAAATCACCAGCGATGAATTCCAGCAGCGCGCCCGGACCACGAATAGTCGATATGAGCACGAGGAGACATCTTCCAGGCGCAGGCCTACCCACAGGGATCTCCTCAACAAGTGGCGCCAGCAATGAGAAAGAACGGAAGCGTCTCCAACGCGAAGAACAGGAACTCGCAGAGGAGTATCAGCGCGAAGACGGTCACACGGAGGAGTACCGGTACCGTCTGGAAGAGAGGGCCTACCACAGAGAGCAGGAACGTCGCCAGAGAAGAGCAGGCTCACTGGGGTTGCTCGTTCTTCCCCGCCACTGCTGGAATGAAGGCTTGAGATTGCCTGCCGTCAACAACTGCCCTGAGTGCAGCGATCAGTACAGGGGGTATAGGTAGGATCGTGTCAACCGCCGTCCCGTCCATGAAAGATTGGGAGCACACGCATCCCGATGGACGATCGGCGCCTAAAAACGGAAAGCCCGGGTCGGCAAGCCAAAAGATATGCCGATCGAGAGTGGGTGCACCACCAGGACGACGGCGAGGAGGCACAGCCTCGCCCATATAGGTGGCAAAAGGGGCAGTGGTGCCCACCAGGGCCAGAAAAAGCCAGAAAAGGAGAGTGCAGCGCCTCCGGAATAGGGAGTTGGAAGAAGCAGCTGCCAATGGGAAGAAGCAAGAGTGGCGCCCGAAGGAAAAACCAGATGACGCCGACAAGGGCGCTGACGTGGCCATGACTTTCTTCCTTCCCCTGGAGTTCATGGCTCCTGCCGGCCGGGGGGCACAGGACGAGGTGTATTCGGATTCTGACGAGGCCGAGCACGACGAGCTCGCGGCACAGCTCGTGTTTGTCTCAGAAGGCAGCATTTGACAAACCAGCCAAGCATCGGCATTTAAAGCCGTTGTATGTCAAGGGGTACGTCAACGGAAAGCCGCTGACCAAGATGTTTGTCGATGGCGGTGCAGCGATCAACATCATGCCTTATGCCACCTTCAGAAAGCTAGGCATGAACGATGAAGATCTGCTCAAAACGGACATGATACTCTGTGACTTTGCCGGCAATCCCACTGACACTCACCGGGGTGCCGTGCACGTGGAACTGATGATTGGATCCAAGACGCTCATCACGACCTTCTTTGTCATTGACGGCAAGGGGGCATACAACCTGCTTTTGGGCAGGATTGGATCCATGCCAACTGCTGCATACCTTCGACCATGCACCAAATACTCATTCAGTGGGTTGGAGATGACATCGAGATTGTCCAAGCTGACGACTCGGTGAGTGTTGCTACCATTGAGCCTACTTACTGGGAATTTGACGGAGTAGATTGCTTCTCCGATCGTGTGTGGGGAGAAGGTCCTGTCAACGTCTACGGCAGGGATCAACAGCCGATCCAAGCAATCGGCTCTCAAAAGCTTCTTTTAGATGGACAACCCAACCGACAACAGCGAGGGCAAACTGGGACATGGTTTCACGTCGGCCGACAAGTTAGAGGAGGTGGATGTTGGTGACGCGAGTAAGAAGAGGCCGATGTTTGTAAGTTCCAGTTTAGCCCCTGAATTCAGAGAGCAATTGGTAGATCTTCTAAAAGAGTTCAAAGACTGTTTCGCTTGGGACTACACGGAGATGCCCGGACTAGATCGGTCCATTGTCGAGCATAAATTGCCGATCAAGCCCGGGTACCCGCCCGTATAAACAACCTCCGCGCAGGATCTACAAGGAGGAGGTATTGGCCGACGTAAAAAAGGAAGTGGAAAGATTGCTAGAAGCTAATTTCATTCGGCCGTGTCGATATGCGGACTGGATCTCCAATATAGTCCCGGTGTACAAGAAGAATGGGAAGATGAGAGTCTGCATCGACTTCAGGAACCTCAATAAAGCCACTCCTATGGACGGTTATCCAATGCCAGTGGCCGATTTGCTAGTAGATGCTTCGGCCGGGTTTGAAATTATAAGCTTTATGGATGGCAATGCGGGTTACAACCAGATCTTCATGGCTGCAGAAGATGTGGCAAAGACCGCCTTCAGGTGCCCTGGCCATATAGGTTTGTTTTGAATGGATTGTCATGACCTTTGGTTTGAAAAATGCCGGTGCTACTTACCAGCGAGCCATGAATTACATATTTCATGAGTTGATCGGCAAATCGTAGAGATCTACATTGATGATGTGGTGGTCAAGTCGGGAAGCAAAGAAAGACACTTAGCCGATTTAAGGAAGACTCTGGAGTGCACGAGGAAACACGGTTTAAAGATGAATCCAACCAAGTGTGCATTTGGGGTGTCGGCCGGTGAATTTCTGGGATTCTTGGTCCACAAAAGAGGCATCGAGGTTGGCAAAAGAGCATGGAAGCAATTGACAAGGTAGTGCCGCCGACCAATCTCAAAGAACTACAATCACTGCTCGGCAAGATCAACTTTGTCAGAAGGTTCATATCCAATTTGTCCGAGCGCGTGCTACCATTCTCCTCCACTGTTGAAGCTTAAGAAGATCAAGAGTTCGTGTGGGGTGACGTGCAACAAAAGCCTTTCGATGAATCAAAGAATACATGAAGGCACCACCAGTATTGGTTCCTCCACAACTCGACGAGCCTTTCAAGTTGTACGTGGCGGCCGACAGCCTAACAATAGGGTCGGCCCTCATGCAAGAATTCGAAGGAAAAGAGAGAGTCGTAGCCTATCTTAGCCGAAGCTACTGGACCCCGAAACGAGGTATTCGGCTACGGAAAAGTTGTGCTTGTGCGTTTTCTATTCCTGTACCAAGTTTCGGCACTATCTATTGAATGCCGAATGCGTGGTAGTATCAGAGTTTGATGTAATCAAGCACATGTTATCAATGCCGATTTTGAGTGGAAGGATCGGTAAATGGGTCTTAGCTCTTTCTGAATTTGATTTGCGTTTTGAATCGGCAAAAGCTGTTAAAGGCCAGATTATGGCCGATTTCGTCACTCACCATCGTGACCCTAACGCTAACATAGTAACCATTGCCCCCTGGGCATTGTTTTTTGATGGATCATCGTGTAGCAAAGGCGGTGGAGTCGGGATCATGTTGATTTCTCCAAGGGGGCACCTTTCAAATACTCTATACCGATCGAGTACCCGGTGACTAATAATCAAGCGGAGTATGAGGCACTGCTTCGAGGATTGCGGTTGCTTGTGGACGTCAAGGCAGATGCCGTGGAGATCTTCGGTGACTCGGAGTTGGTGATCAGGCAGCTGACAGGTGAGTACAAGTGCAGAAACGACACGCTGCAGGAATATCTCGAAGGTTGCCAAGAACTCCTTAAACAGTTTCGATCAACAACCTTGCAACATATTCCTAGGGGGCAAAACGAAGAAGCAAACCAGTTGGCTCAGGCAGCATCCGGGTATAGGGAGAATCAAAACATTTTTGCACTTGAGGAAGAGCAAACAACCCCAGAAGATGATCAAGCAGTCCCAAGTGATAATCAGGCAATTGAAGACTGGAGAGACAACATTGCCGATTACCTCAGGGACCCATCCAGAAAAGTCTCCCGAAAACTCAGGTACAAGGCTCTTAAGTTCACGCTCTTGGACAATCAATTGTACTACAAATCCATAGATGAGGTTTTGCTTAAGTGCCTGAACCAAGACGGGGCTAGGAAACTGATGTATGAGGTGCACGAAGGCGTATGTGGTGAACACCAGTCGGCTCACCGTATGAGATGGTTAATCAGGAGGACTGGATATTTTTGGCCGACTATGCTCGAAGATTGCTTTGAATACTACAGAGGTTGTCAGGATTGCCAGCGATTCGGCAATGTGCAAAGGGCCCCAGCATCGGCCATGAATCCGATCATTAAGCCTTGGCCTTTCAGAGGATGGGCATTGATTTGATCGGCCAAATCCACCCTCCATCTAGCAAGGGACATAAGTTTGTTCTGTTAGCCATGGATTATTTCACTAAGTGGGTTGAAGCCATCCCATTGAAGAAGGTGACGTCAGAGAACATGGTGTCCTTCGTCAGGGAGCATATCATTTACCGATTCGGCATTCCTCAGTCCATCACTACCGATCAGGGAACTTAGTTCACTTCCTCGGAGTTTTGTGACTTTGCCGAAGGGATGGGGATTAAGCTCTATAATTCCTCCCCTTATTATGCACAGGCCAATGGGCAGGCAGAGGCTTCTAACAAAATCATGATTAAGATTATTCAGAAGAGGATCGAAGAAAAACCTAAAAGGTGGCACTTGGTACTCAACGAAGCTTTATGGGCTTACCGAATGGCTTGTCATGGGTCGACTCAGACATCACCATACGAGTTGGTCTATGGGCATCACGCAGTGCTACCATGGGAGTTGCAATCGGAGTCAAGACGAGTTACATTGCAGAACGATCTAGCCAAAGAAAATTATAAAGATTTGATGATGGATGAGCTAGAGGATTTGCATTTGATTCGTCTCAAGGCCTTGGAAAATATTGAAAAGAACAAAATACGCGTTGCCAAGTACTACAATTCGAAAGTGAGAGAAAAGGAATTCGAAGAAGGAGACTTGGTTTGGAAAATTGTCTTGCCGATCGGTACCAAAGATAAGGTATTCGGCAAATGGTCCCCTAACTGGGAAGGGCCTTTTCGAGTTCTGAAACGTGCTCCGGGTAATGCGTACATTCTAAAAACCCTCCAAGGAAAAGAGTTTGCTAGGGCAATTAATGGACGTTATCTAAAGAGATTTCATCCTAGCGTGGAGGTCGGTGCATAACGAAATCAAGGACTAGCGGGCACCGATGGCCGATACAAGGTTGTGTCGCCCTTAGCACAAAAATGGCCGATAGGATCTATCGCCCTTAGAGCAAAAACAACCGACACGGCATGTGTCGCCTTTAGCGCGAAAAACGCTAAAACAAAACCAAATGCACGCGGTGTTGTGCAATCGGTTCAATGAAGAGATCGAGCACTAGACAAGCACAGAAGGGGAAAACAGATTGTACACATGAGCATGGCAAAATAGAGCGTTGTTCATAGTGGGGGCTGTGCAAAAAGGTGCAGATCAGTTACCGAGCACCCTGTTGATGACTGTCTGCGGGTTGGTGACTGTGGTGAGGGCGTGAGCGTGATCCTCGTAGGATTCCAGAAAATCGTCGATCTGTGCGACATCTTCTGGAAATGCCCCGCCGGGGAAGCCAACCGGCACCACGGAGAAGTCCTCCTCCGTGCGGAACGTCAGCGCCGACAGCCCCAGCGCCACGCCATGGTGCACACCCTGCAGGGCGACCTGCTCGACGCGGCTGTGCACGTTGGCCAGGCGCGCCTCGGCGGTGTCGCCCTGGGCGTTCACCCGATCTGCGACGGCGTTCGCCGCCATCTTCAGGCGCGCCAGCTCTTCAGACAACGCTGTGAACGACGAGTTGGAATGAATCGGTTAAAAGATCAACAAAAACGACCAAGAGCCGATCTAGGATTGGGTGTTCATACCCGTGATTGCGTTGCAGAACTGCCGGCGCTGGTCCTCCCACTTCAGTTGATCGATCCCGTACTGCTTTGAGACGGCGGCCAGCTCCTCCCGGGACTCATCCCGCAGCGCCATGAAGTTCAAGGCGTCGTTGTGGTCGTAGAGGTCGTCATCGGAATCCCGGTTCGGGTTCGCCTCCCAAGGATGGGAGTGGTAGGAGAGGTCGTCGGAAGAGCTCGACGAACCCGATGGTGGAGTCCCTGGCCTCCCCGTTGCTGGAGAAGGCCGGGCATGCCCGCCGGCGGAGGAGATGACGGGGATCCTATCGGCGAGCGGTAACAGAATGTGAGCGGGGTTTTCGAGAAACTGCCACAAAGGGCGTGAGCGAGGAGTCCTACCCACGCTGGCGGAGGCGCCGAGCGCGACTCCCCTCGGCCTCCTCAGTCGCCAGACGCTTGCCGCGGTCATCACGGCTCGCCATTGCACTTGGGGAATTAGGGTTTTCTGGAGCAGAGTAAGCAAGGAAGCCGAGGCGGCGAGAGTACTAGAGGAGCAAATGCTAGATGGGAAGAAGGCAGGCCTCCAGGGGCAGTTTATAAAGTCGGAACAGTGATCGTGGCGGATGTCTCGGGGTAGCACGCCGAATATCAACCGACGGACTGGGGTTTTCCACTTCCCAAGGTGGGCCTCCACAGTAACGGGCCGTGCGAACCATCTAGACGCGCTTGCGTGCTCGGCAGGAGCAAGGGCGCCCGGGTTCGGCAAAAATTGCCGACTTAGATATTCGGAGCGGACACTTGCCAAATTGCCGAACAGATTTATAAGGCAGTTAGTCACAATGTCATCGGAAAAGTAACCCATTGAATGAAAGGAACAGATATATCACAAGAAGGTGTTTGAGTCGTTCTAACACGAGATTGCCGAAATTAAAAGTTCATTACACAATCATCTCAGTTGTTCAAGAATTGAGTGATAGCCGCCAAAGCATCGACTTTAACCTGGTTAGCATGCTCCAGTGCTCTTCGGTCCTCCTCTTCGGTACCTTGTGCTTGTGAAAGCCTTGCATTGAGTTTGATGTCCTCATCAAGCGCCAGTGACAGTTTGGAGGACGTTGCCTCAATGATGTTCAGCAAGCCTGATAACCGAGAGGTACATGACTGAATGTCAGAGTTGACTTGGGCTAATTGGGTTTCCAGCTCGGATCTTTTTTCTTGTAGTTCTTTCAACTGAGTCTCCAGGGCCAATTGAGAGTTCTTGGCCTCTTGAAATTTAGAATACAGATCATTGACCTCCTGGGTGCACTTAGACTTGGCAGTCTGAAGGTCAGCGCTTCTAGTTGCTCGTTTCACTTTGGCAAAGCAATCGTCCAGCGTGGATACAGCCTCTAGATGGAGCCTCAAATTTTCTGGAATATCCTCAGCAATGGGTTCAAGGAAATTTTTAACCTCATCGGCATCTCTAACTAAGGACAAGATGTCTTGACTCAGGAAGTCTGTTACATTGCTCAAGATATCTTGGACAAGTGCTGATGGTCTTTCGGCCACTGTTCTTTTACTTAGGAACTCGTTGATGTCAAATGCATATTTGGAAACCGGGCTGGCAGAAATCTGCGATAATTCAGACAGGTTAGCCGATTGAGGTAAGGTATGAAGGAGGAATGAAATGAGAGGTTAGTCCTTACCTGATGAGTCGGCTGTTTGGTGGGGGTTTGGTCTGGTTGAGAACCGGATGGACCAGCAGGATCTGGGGTTGAGCCGATGAAAGTCTCATCAATCGCGGCATCTGTGAAATCGCTGGTCAGCCAAGAGAGGCAAGAATCTGCTGGTTGAAGGGATAATTAAGGGACTTACCAATGTTGACATCATCCGGGTTCTGGGTGTCCATTTCCTCGGCATCTGCCTGCTCATCATTTTCCAAGGTAATAAAGATTGGGGGCACCGTCGTTTGAGCGTTTTCTTGTTCAGGGGAAGAAGCCTGTAATGGTATACAAGCCAGTCAAGAATAAGTTGATAATGATGGAAGAACTAGGATATCTTACCTTTGGGGGAGGTGTGTTTTGCTTGGTCTTGGTTCGCCTGGAGCTGGAAGTGCCCTCGGTGGCCTTTCTCTTCTCTCTTTTAGCTGAGAGGGTGGTTAACGAAGCTGCTTGGGATTTCATAAACTGAGTCAATGAAGGAGCATTGTGTAACAGGATAGTGATTGGGCCTGCTTGATGGTATCGGATAGGCCTGATGTCAGAGTTGGGTGTGAAGTCCTGTGGGAGTTTTGAAAAAGTTAGAAATCTCAAGGATCAAGTACTAAAGCAACAGGTGACTTGTTGTTGTACCTCGCTGTCAGAGCTGAAGTCTGCTTGAAGTTCCAGGCACATGGGATGGACTGGGCTGTTGAAGATATTGATGAGGGCATCACCGATTCAAATATGACCATCTTATCCACTTCTAAACCAAAGGTGCAACCATTCTATATGAGACTTATTATTGATACATTTGATGAATTGGTGCTGCACCATAAAATATGTATATTGTCTTTTTCAGAATTACTTGCATGGATGAAGGGAAGGTTTGATTGCGTAAGGAAAGTTTGGAAGATCAATGAAGTTGATTGGGGACCATGTCCAAGTGTTCTTAACGTTCTCCATCAGACTACCACGTTGGTTCTAGCTCAAGAAAATAAAGAGTCCAAGTCCAACACGATCTGAGAGTTGGATTCGGACTGCAGAAAAGACCCAACTTGATCTGGTCACCACGGCGTCATATGGAGTCCAATTGGGACGTTCTAGTACTTCATGGAAAGCTTATAAACTCTACTTTCCAACGGATCCAATCTCAAGTCCATATCACGTCTGAGTCAGGCGCAGTCGTTGTTTTATTGTCGAGACCTTTTCTGTTTACGGTGCTGCATCACCCTATTTTGGTCCGATGGCCCATGTATCAAGTTGAGTCCAATAGGGGGCTATCCTAGGGTTGTAGCACGACCCCAAGACCCTTATGATCGTCTTCCTATCCTCTTATATGTCTTTAGAGCCGCCACAAACAGATTGGGTTTTGTTTAGATGTAAGTTTAGCCATTGCTACTTCCTGGTAGACGTTTGTGTCGACTAGACCATCCGTTCTACTTGATTTCGGAACCCCACCTTCATGTGTATCAGATTTGAACCTTCATCTCTTATTTTGCAATAGAGTGCTTGTTCTACTTGTTCTTGCTTGTTCTTCGATTGCTTGCAGGAATAACCCTAGTGGTTTGGTTGGTCGTGCATCCACAAGATCGCGAGCAACCGCTGGAATTGGTGTATCGATTGCTAAGGCGCAGCATCCTTGGATGGTTGTAGTCGGGTCGTGAACGTCATTTTAGTCCAAATCGAAGTTATCCCCCGCTTCTCATCGAAAGATCGGGCAAAAACCCTAGCGGGTTCGCATCAATTGGTATTCAGAGCAAGGTTTATCGGTGAGAGATTTCCAATCCTTCGCTGTTTTATTTTTCCTATAGTCCAAAAAAGCCAAAAAATAGTAGATTAGTTTTTCCATAATCCTATAAATCTTTTTGAGCCTTTGCTGGTACTTCTTAGTTAGGGCTTATTGAGTTTGGTTTACATCGGTTGAGTCAAGTTGCTGGTCTTAGGGTTAGACTTTTAGAGTTTCGAGTTCTCATCACGTTTCGGTCATTGTCAATCATACCCATCTCCGCTGCCATCACCACCACCATATTAATATCCACTACAGCATATACATCTCCGTTGTAATCACCATCTTTGCTGCACATATCTATCCCTGCTTTTTTAACACTAGCAAATCTGTTTTGGGCACATTTAAAAATCTGAGTTGCTAGCTCTATTCTTGTTACTACCTAAAAAGAAAGAAAAATAGATTGTAAGTCGTTTCTTTTAAAATCTGATTTGTCAAAATTCAGATTTGTTCTAGTTGTGCAAAGTAAAAGAAAAGAAGAAGAAAAATCAGAAAGAAAAGAAAAGAAAAAAGAAAGAGAAAGAGGCAAAAAAAGTGAGGAGGAAGAGAAAAAGGGAGTGATAACTTGCTGTTCTTGTTCTTTTTTGTTTCCTATTGTACCGTGACTTTGTTTGTGTCTAGGCTCGCGTCTCTAGCACGGTCTAGCCTAGGACCAGCACGGTACCACCGTTGAACGATTTCTCAACTTGCTTTGTGACTAATGTGGTGCTAGTACTTCCTTGCACATTAATTTCAGCCTTCCTACAGCTCCACATATCCAACTACAACTTGAAAGGAATTGTTGCTGTGGCACCGATACACTTTTTCCAGGGTTTCCAACTTGTTGGTTGCTGCCACCTCTTGTTTGGCTTGGTAAGAATTGGTAAGAGCTCGTTTGAACAGGTTGAGAGTGAGAGAATTATATTTACAACAACCACATCCTAGTAGTTGATTGGAGCATAGATATTATTGTGGATGTTTTTGGTTTTCTTCTAATCATGGCAGGGATTCACATGGAAAATAAGCATGGCCTTACTCAGGTTGTGTATTCGCAATTTGCTCAACAAATGGATGGTAACAAGCTTGGCACTCATGAGGTTTGCAATGTTTTACTTGATACAATAAAATCTGCAATACCTTACTTTGAAGGAAACTACGATCCTCATGCATATATTAAATGGGAGCTAGCTGTAGATAAGGAATTTGTTGAGTATGATTTGTCAGAGAAACAAATGGTTTTTGCTGCCTCTAATGCTTTAACTAAGGATGCTTTGTATGAATGGAAATATCTTTGTAGGCATGACATTGTTCCGCAAACATGGAAAGACTTCAAAATGCATTTTAGAGGTGTATATGTTCCTGCATATTATGCTGATTACTTGCTTACCAAACTAGAGGAATTAAAACAGGGTAGTAGGACCGTGAGACAATACTATCATGATTTTAAAATTTGTATCCTGTTTGGTGGCCTGGATGAATGCATGGAAGATATTATGAGTAGGTTCATGAAAGGGCTCAATTCCGAAATTCAAACTTTGCTCATCAGTGAAACATATAATCATATATCTTGCTTGTTTTGTCTTGCTTGTAAAGTTGAAAATCAGATTCTTTCATCTTTGAATACTTGCAAGAATGGTATGACACATTATAGCCAGCAATTATCTACATTAAATGTTGAAAGGGAGCAAATATAGTGGAACTTGTTGATGATATGCCTTTGTCACAACATGATTTGCTTGTTGTACCTTGTGACAAAGAAGAGTTGTGTGATACTTCTTCTCTAACTTCATCACCACGACTAGAGATAGAGCACCCTCTTTTTCCCCTTGCTGTCCATAACATTTTGCAGGAGGATGAGAGCAATACTATTGAATGCATTGAGCCATTTGAGCAGCTACACCCACTACAAAAGTTGGAAAAGACTTTTTGTGCAACACCCACCATGTCAGAGGAGAGCGAGAAAAGCAACACATATGATGCTGCAATCACTCCATGTGAGTATGACCATGCTTCACTTATATCTACAACACGACTAGTGCTTGGACATGATAATTCTATTCTTAACGACATGCATGCTAAAGTAAGGAGAGTTTGTCGCATTGCTAGTGAGAAAGAGGAGCTGAATATCATATCATCTTTAAATTGCTTAGGTTATATCGAATTTGATTTTCTTTGTGACCTGAATAGTTTGGAGAATGATATATCTATGAAATCTGTTTTGCCAAGCTTTATTCAATGTTCACTTTATGCAATTGGCAAATATGATAGCAAAGGAAATTATTTGGTGCATAAAGTTTATATTTGCTCTAATATGAAATCTACTTTGGAGCTACAATACCATGATCAAATCAAGGGATGCACTAACACTAATAATGTCCAACAAAGTATCCCTAGTTTTTCTTATATGCAACAGGGCCATCCTAAAGAAGGGGAGTATTGTTTGTTGTGGCCATGCAATATGGTCGTCCTTCGGTATTCCGATATCAAAGTAAGCACATTTGTATGCCATTGGAGCAAGTCGAGGACGACTTGCAGACAAGAAGGGGAGAATGATGAGGGCATCACCGGTTCAAATATGACCATCTTATCCACTTCTAAACCAAAGGTGCAACCATTCTATATGAGACTTATTATTGATACATTTGATGAATTGGTGCTGCACCATAAAATGTGTATATTGTCTTTTTCAGAATTACTTGCATGGATGAAGGGAAGGTTTGATTGCATAAGGAAAGTTTGGAAGATCAATGAAGTTGATTGGGGACCATGTCCAAGTGTTCTTAACGTTCTCCATCAGACTACCACGTTGGTTCTAGCTCAAGAAAATAAAGAGTCCAAGTCCAACACGATCTGAGAGTTGGATTCGGACTGCAGAAAAGACCCAACTTGATCTGGTCACCACGGCGTCATATGGAGTCCAATTGGGACGTTCTAGTACTTCATGGAAAGCTTATAAACTCTACTTTCCAACGGATCCAATCTCAAGTCCATATCACGTCTGAGTCAGGCGCAGTCGTTGTTTTATTGTCGAGACCTTTTCTGTTTACGGTGCTGCATCACCCTATTTTGGTCCGATGGCCCATGTATCAAGTTGAGTCCAATAGGGGGCTATCCTAGGGTTGTAGCACGACCCCAAGACCCTTATGGTCATCTTCCTATCCTCTTATATGTCTTTAGGGCCGCCACAAACAGATTGGGTTTTGTTTAGATGTAAGTTTAGCCATTGCTACTTCCTGGTAGACGTTTGTGTCGACTAGACCATCCGTTCTACTTGATTTCGGAACCCCACCTTCATGTGTATCAGATTTGAACCTTCATCTCTTATTTTGCAATAGAGTGCTTGTTCTACTTGTTCTTGCTTGTTCTTCGATTGCTTGCAGGAATAACCCTAGTGGTTTGGTTGGTCGTGCATCCACACGGTTCGCATCAGATATGATCATGCCATTCTTGCCACCAGGACTCAAAAAGAGGATGAGTAGACTGGATCAAATGGAATGGAACTGGTTTGTAGTCTGGCAGATCTTGCCCCAGGCTGAATACTCGATGGGCCTGCATCCCTATTGTAATGCGCTCCTTGGACTGAATCTGCTCCCTGGGCTTGATGATGGTGGAAAAGATGAGTTTTGGAGGGAGCTGTCAACAACCTAATTGCCTGGCTGCTATGTTAGGATGATAGAATTCATAAGTGTGCTTCACTTGTCTTCCCCTGTTGAATTTGGCTGGTAGGATGCAGGGTTTGATAAATGAGTTGAAAACTCCTGTGGCCATTTCATCTATGCAGCCATCATCAAAGCTGAATTTGATAGGGAAAGTGAGGTTGTCATTCTCCCTGTAGGGTAACCAGAGCGCCTGATTGAAACCCTTGAAGAACAATTTGAAGAGACTGCCAATACTCTTGTTTATGGTTATAGCAGTGGCTGCTTCCCCATAAGTTTGGCAAGCTTTCTCTGTGGCCTCTTCGTCCTCAGCAAAGTTGCTGGAAGGAAAGCTGAGGTTGTCCAATGGCACAACAATGATTTGGTGCATGTATAGCTAAAACCACATTTGAACAAACCACCAGGGGCCATTGACACAATCAATTGGTGGCAGTCCATCTGTGCTGTCATGAGTGGCATGATACATTTGAGTGGAGATCTGATGCATCATGTGGTATATAGATCCCAGGAAGAGCTTGCCCAGAGGGATTTGCTTTCCTTTGGATAATTTATCAGCCAGTGCGATGTAGTTAAGGGTTGGCTCATTGGATCTCCCACAGAAGATGAATCTGCATAGCCACATGTTTAGAAAAGCCCTGTGCTCTGTTTCTGCTACTGGGCCTGATATTTTGTTGTGGATCTCTACATACTTCATCCATCCAACGCTGACATCAATGGATCTCTGAGGAATTTTCTCTAGCAGTTCGTCGGTGTTCATGATCGAGGTAATGTTCAGGCCACTCATCATGAAGACATCGGCTAATGTGATTGTCATTATGCCATGGCCGAACACGAAAGCATTGAGGGCATCTGACCAAAAATGAGAGGCTGCTATAAGCAATGACTCATTTTTAGGCATGCTGGCCAGGGACAGTTCCAGAGCGTGATGGATGTCTTGGGTTTCCCAGTGAGGTCCAAATTTCGCCTGAATTCTTCTGTACCAATTCCTCCAGCCGGTGACCGCCGGCAGGGGCCAGTTCTTGAAGGTATACCGCCACCTGTTCGATGAAATGACTCCGTGCTTGAAAGGGATTCTGTTGGTCTCCATACCAATGATATTGGTTGGATTGGAGTTTCCCATTGGACCCAAGAAGTAGGAATCGGGATCCGCATCGCAAGGAATCATAATTTCATCCCTAAGGGCCTGAAAGGAGAAGGTGTGCGGAGGAAGCTAAATGAGCCGAATGCCGACATAAATTGACCGAATGCGTTGAAAGGAAAAGTGAAATTTGCCTCTGGGATCTCGTCATGGGTCGCCATTGCGAAACTCGGGTGGAATTTGAAGCTGTTGACGATTTGGAGAAGATGCGGAGTTTGAAGCGGTGCTGACCTAGAATGCGCGGCGGACTTGTGGTCAATTTCAGAACAAATGCCTTTGTGCAGAAATTGAGGGGGCATGTGTTAACACATAATTTTTGCACTATGACAAGTAGGCCAGCCCAGTACAGATTCAGAGAAATCACCGCCTGAGGGGATTCGGCAGAAGGCGGGCGCGGTCGGCTAACTTAGTAGGTTCGGCAAGGCTGTGGAAGCGACTAGTCAATGGCGAGCGAATTTGGCAATATGATGCTGCGGTCGGCTACCTCAAGCCAAGTCGGTTTGCGTTAGAAGATGACAAATGCGGCGTATCAAGAAGATTTAGCGGTGGGGATCTCGTCATTTTAGTGCATGCCGGTTATTAAAGGAAGCTTGGAGCAGAAGGCATCATGTTTTTGATAGTTTCCTAATTTTATCATTGTAATCGTGTCCTTCTAGGACTCAGAGAACACCAGGGTATAAATATAAACCCTGAGACTATTGTAACATGTTCACAATCAATACAACCAACCCGGCCCCGTGCCATCTTCGAGTCCAAGTCGTGTCGCCGTGTTCTTCGAGAGGAGTCATCGATCCGTCGACCTCCGTAAGTCCCGGCAACCTTGTTATCATGTCTAGTATCATGCGGCAGATTTAGATTTGATGCAAGTAGTCTCGTATGTTTAGCTTAGTATCATGCGGTGGATTTAAGCTAATGACGGGAAGTTTTTGCTTATGCCTTGTATCGTGCGGCGGATTAAGACATGAGTAAAGATAGTTATTGGCTCTATTAGACTTGGCAATCTATTAGATTCATTAAGTTATCATGTGTTTGCTCTATGTTTAATGTTTTATACATATTTGCAATACCTTTTTTTGCCCAATCTAGATCTCGCTCGGTTCGGCTCTGTCTTTTATAGATCTATCCTGTTCTTTCATATTCATTATTGTAAAGTCTTCCATGCAATAGATCTATTATCCGTAATAGCCGATTTGATCGTATCTAGATTGCCACGTGGTGAGGGTTCATACACGTTAAGCACGTTTGATCTATGAAAAGGCTAGGCGTCGTGCGGCGGGCGCAGGCTTTAGATTAGTTTAAGTATGCTTGATTTGTATGCTCAATCCCCATGGACCCCAACTCGGTTGCACAATCGAGATTGGTTAAACTTTAATTCATAGTTAATATATCATGCAAGTACAATTCTCATGCAAACGTACTCGGCAACTTGTTATTCACGTAACTTCGTTCATACTGTCGAATGACTTTTAAACTTGTTGGCAGATAGCTTTCCTAGCTATATGTCGTCGTAAGTGGCTTCAGGGCCGTACATCTTGGAACTGTCTGGTTATACCCGGCACGTTCCAGCTTTGTATTTAACAATTTATCTACCTTGTTAGTTGCAGGGCAAACTGACTGGCACGCACCGGACTTCTGAGCACCCGGGCCACGTTTGAAGCCAGCTTCTCCGGCTTGCTGTGTGATTGGCATAGTGCGTCACTTTTGGTGCCAACAGTCCGGGTTGTTCATCTCCCTTGCACGATGCGCCTCTCTCTTGCGCCAAAAGCAGAACTCACTCAAGTGACCATCTCTCCCACAATGCTCACAATGGTACCTCACCGCTCTCAAAGGGGGTTGTTGGTACTCACGGTGGTGGGTGTGGATCACTTTGCCCTTCTGTGGCATAAGCTCCTCATGGATAGGTGGCATTGTGTCTAGCTTATTTTTCAGGTGGTTGGGTTTGGGAGCCCATTGCTGGTTCTTGGGTGGAGCTCGTGGAGGTTCTTCAAACACTCCATCCTTGGTGTTAGGCTTGAGAGGCTCTTTGGGTGGAAGCTTGGTAAGTTTGGGAGTAGTGGTGGAGTTCGGCTTCTCACAAGGGTTCAAACCACTCGACTCTCCAATCTTCCCAAAAGCAGAAACATCAACACCCAGAGCAAAACCAACACTAGGACCTCCAGCAGCTCGCTTGAATTAGGAGATCATCATCCCGAGCTGTGGCTCATTGCAAGACACCCATGACAAGATGGTCCGAAGGTATGTGTTTTCTTCCTCGGTTTGCATCTTGCCATGCTTTACATTGGCAATCTCCATCTCCAAACCCTCGCACAAAGCGCATCTAGACACAGAAGTGCTACCCGAGCTGGCCTTCACAAGAGACTCAATCTTGGCATTCTTCTCTGCCAACTCGGTTTTGCAAGCCTGGACAGGTCTTGCACGCACCCAACAGCGAGGATCTAGCCTTCAGCTCATCCACCTCTCCTACCAACGCAACATACTTGCCTCTCAAAGTGAGAAGGTCAGTCATGTGCGTGGTGCACATCTCACACTCCTCCTCATCTGTGACAGCTACGGTGGACTTGACAGATTCAAGCTCCTTCACCGTATCCTCCCACTTCTGCCTAAACTCGTTGCGCTCTCTAGCAGCACACCTAAGCAACTTATCCTGACTAAGGAGCGCGGCAGTAAGTTTCTCGACCTCAATAGAAAGCTCATCGGGGGTCTGAGATACCTGGGAGGTGTCGTCGTCGTCGTCGTTCCGAGGAGTCTCCAGCTCGCCATCGACCTCCTTGCCGAGGGCCATGGTGCAAAAGCCGTCGTCGTCGGCGAAGAAGCAGAGGCCGTTCAGCTTGTCCTCGGTCCTCTTCTTCTTCTCGGACTCATCATCGCTTGAGGCAGCAGAGTCGTCATCCGAGTCATCGACGTCGCTGAGTGTGGCGAAGAAAGCACGCTGCTCAGCCTGGGCCTTCTCCAAGTGCTTCGTCTTGATGTACTCCTTGTCGAAGCCGCCCTTCCTCTTGTGCTTCACGGGGACGTACTTCTCCTTGCGCTTGCCGGAGTCGTACTCGTGCCCATGGTCGCCCTTTCCGAAGACTTGCTTGTTCTTCTTCGGGCAATTGGCGATGAAGTGGTTGGGGTCGCCGCACTCGAAACATCCCGAGCGTCCTCCTCCGCGGCGACGGTTCATGCGGTTGTTGTGGAATCGCGAGAACCGGTTGGCGAGCAAAGCCAACTCATCATCCCCCATGAACTCCAGCTGCTCCTCTGTGACAGAAAGAAGTGAAGACAAAGCAAAGCCTCTAGAGGAATTAGCAAAACAGCCAGAAAGCAAAGCCATCGATGGGCCAGAAGCATTTTCATAAGAAGCCCTCGCCATGGCATCGATCTCACTGGACTTGAGCTTACTGAAGAGCTCGTCGCACGTGAGGGTCTCATAGTTAGGCGATTCGATGATCGCCTGAACCTTGGAATCCCACACCGACCGATCGAGAGTGTGCAAAAGCTTCAAAGCTCTCTCATGATCGTCGAAAGACAACAGCTCCTTGTTAGCCCTCATCCTGTTGACAATCACCTGAAAGTGAGCGAATAAACTTTCTATGCTCTCGCCAGGCATATGTCGAAAGTTCTCATACTCTCGCTTGAACGACTCGTAGAGACGGGTTTTGACTTGAGAGGTTCCCTCATGGAAACGCATGAGGGTAGCCCAAATCTCCCGAGCCGTAGTGAGGTGAGAAACGCGATCAAAATCACTCATGCTCAAGCATGAGAAAAGAGCATTACGGGCTCGGCTATTGGCATCGTGATCGTCGATCTGACGCTGAGTCACACGTGCAGCCAAGACCACGTAATCAGCAGAGTTGCAAATATCCCAGATGGAAGCACCAATACTCTGCAGATAGGCCGACATGCGTATCTTCCAATACGCATAGTTTGTCCCATCGAAAAATGGCGGTTTGCCCACTCCGCGATCCATGTCACCTTCTGTGGATCTGGAACCGGCTAAGGTGGAAGATACTTAACCCGCTCTGATACCAATTGAAGGACCGAGAATGCAATAGCAAGGCGACCAGAGGGGGGGGGTTGAATGGGAGCTTCAAAAATTCCCGCCGGAAACTTGTTGCCACTGTTCCGTGAATCAACCCCAAGAGCAAACCCTAGAGCTCGTAAGTGTCCACGACCCTAAATGTAGGGTGGATGCTTCCAAGAAGCACAGCGAGACACTACACAACTCTGGAAACCCAACGCAAAAGCCGGAAATCAAATCCGAGAACGCACGAGCAAACGGCGAACGAAACAGTGCACAACTGCATGCATCGGATGCTGGCAGCGTCCGATGACAAAGTAACGGATGCGTCCGATGCAAACAGGACCTCTCTGGATCCTTACTGGACCAGCATCGGACGCTGCTACAGTGCAACCCTAGCGTCCGATGCATGACCCCCGGCGCGTCCGATGGCAACGGACGCTCCGATGGTCAGCGTCCGATGCTCCTTAAAACTCACTGTCGGACGACACGTGGCATCAGACGCTCCGATGGTTTGAACACAGCGTCCGATGGTCACGCACTCAGCGTCCGATGGTCCCGAAACAACACAGTTCTTCCGCGAAATTCACTCGATCTCCTCCGAATCAAAAGCACTAGGGCTTAGACTTGGTATGAGGAGTTCCTAGGAGGTTAATGAGCTATCCCAAATAGATCATGGCTCGAACCTAACTCCAAATCGGTGAATTGGAAGAATTCGGGACTAAAGGAGCAAAACCGATCCAAAACAAAAATCAACCGATCTACTAGGTCGTGAAGTTAGAGATGAATTCCTTCGATGGAAAGAAGTGCCTCACGATCTAGAACAACTTGGTTCAAACGGATTTCCAAAAGACACACCAAGCAAGGAGATCGATCGACGGGAAAAACGTGGAGAAAAGCAACTCGCGAAGAACACGAACAAAACGCGAATCACAACCTTGAATTTGCAACCGTGTGGCTACCACACGCTACAACAGTGAGATTACGGTCTCACTTCCTCAAAATCTCACGAACACAGAGGTATGGTTCTCTTCTCTGTGGATCTCAGTTCGCTACAGCAGGGGAGAGGGAGAGCAGGAAAACCTAGAAGGCAAAATAGCAAAATGACTGAGATAGAATGGGAGGAGGGTGTCTCCCTCTACTTATACTAATTCTATTTCCTACTCTACCCCTCAACTAATTACAGAGCGAACCAGCTAAACCCTAGGGTTATTCTGGACCAACTCATGGTAGGTGGGATCCGACGGCCACGCCCGCACAACTCGTAGCGTTGCCTCGACGCAACCTCCCGATTGCCGCCACGTGCCGCCACCGCTCTACTTGTCCTTTCCCGGACGTCGCACCCCCGGTTTTATGGCCCAAACCGGGAAACCAGCCTTCACAGCCAACCCCCGGTTTTGAGGCCCAAACCGGGAAACCAGCCATCCATGGCCTGAGTTTTGAGGCCCAAACTCAGCAAACCCGCAGCACCCAGGTTTTGAGGCCCAAACCTGGAAACCGTCCTTAGCCCGAGTTTTGTGGCCCAAACTCGGAAACCATCAGCGCCCAGGTTTTGAGGCCCAAATCTGGAAACCGTCCACTTGGTGGTTTTTTTGTGGCTCAACCACCAAACCGAGCCGTAGAGGGGATGCACCGCCCGTGCACCCCGTCCACCGACACGTGTCCCCAAGTCCTCAACTCAGGCAACACATCACCGCAAGTCTTCGCTCGTTGCTGTCGAAGGCTGTCAGCCACCACAGCTGATCCTCGGGCCACCGGTCCCTCAGTCCAAGCCTCACGTCCGCCCTTCGTCACTCTCGGTCCATCGGCACAACACGTCTCTACTTGACCTTCACCTTGCCTCTGATCACTGCATCCGTGCTCGACACTTGCACAACACAAGCCAAAGAACATGCGCATCATCCCAGTTGACAATCACTCATCACTCAGAGACTCGGCATACACCCATGTATCCGCAGTGTGCAGGGTCGCATCATAAATTCCCTTCCGTTTTTTATCTTGAATGATGATTAGTAGGTTGGTTCTTCCTTTTTGTAATTTATATGTACAGAAAAAACTCCAGTAGTTATACTCTGAATATTTGCCCTTCACTGGTGATGCTTTACTCTCTTGTTAGCTTCCATTTATATTCTTTTTCTAACTAACGAATGATGTGAGCACAGTGTTCTAATCTTTGTGTCAGTCCTCTTAGATGTCCTACTAATTGTGGTGATGCCTTTTTTCCAGGTCAGCTGCATACTAAGAAGACTGGCTCATATAGATTTGTTTGTGTAGTGCTAAGGAAAGAGCTAAAGATTGTACAACATCAGCACATGGCAGTAAAAGTAACTCTATTATTGTTGCAGATGTCCCTATTTTTTTATGTTTGAAGACATATTTTTCGGTTCAACAAACAAGTCTAATATGCCTTTGAATGACCTCCCTTCTAATTGCTCTTTTGAATGATGATTAGCAGTTTTGTTCTGCCATTTTCTCCTAAACACCTCTTCATGTCCTTCTTAATCCGCAAAAATGAAATCCCCCTAAAAAATAATATTACATTGTACAGATTGTCAGATTATCAGAGTGGTTCTAATTTCCTAATATAAATTAACTTTGTCTCAAGTTTTCAGCAGTTCAGGGCAACTATCATTTCCTCACTGGAATTATAGTACTTTCCTCAAGTTTACATGGCACCCAAAAAAGTACTACTAATATTCCGAGCCAATGAATCCCTCAGTAATATGCTTGTGGGCCAACAGTTTATCTTTAGTGCATCTGCCATCCCTTTTATTCGAAGCGGTCTTGCACACACATGAAAATTCTTTTTTAGGAAAAGCATATTATTCATCTTATACATCATTGACTATGGTTGTTGTGATTTCAATCTAATGAGATTATTAGACTGGTCTTAACTTCCTAATATAAATTAACTCTCTCAAGTTTTTAGCAATTTTAGGGCAACTATCGTTTCCTGACTGGAATTATAGTACTTTTCCCAAGTTTACTGACACCAGACAAAAATTGTGCTTATATTCTGAGCCAACGAATCCCTGAGTAATATGCTTGTGGCCCAACAGTTTATCTTTAGTGCATCTGTCATCCCTTTTATTCCAAGCGGTCTTCCACGCGCATGGAAATTCTTTTTTTTAGGGAAAGCATATTACTCATCTTATACATCGTTGAGGTGGTTGTTGTGATTTCAGTCTGATTTTTTTTGTAATGATTTATGCCGCTGCTTCTCCGACAACAGTACGATAGGCGTGTCTACTGGACCTTGCCGACAAGATCACCATGACCTTGGCACTAGGAGGGAGCTGACCAGTACCTGATGCTATTGAAAGAAGAAAGGTTGGGATAATGCTTCTACTTTTTCATGATTTGTGCTGAGTGTCGATTTATGAGCAATTTGCATTGTGAGAAAATATACTACAACATTTGGCCAGTCTGTTGGGACAATTTGGACTCATCTTGCATTGGTTGGTTGTTGGAAGGAATTTTAATAAAAGGAGGTTGCCTGCATAGATTGTGATTAGTTAACTTGGGTGATGTCATGCTATAACTATCTTGGTAGACAACATACATCAAGTTGAGCTTATGCATCCTAATATTAATCCTATATGACACTGACCTATCTTCGAAGGTGTCTCTTCAATCGAGTATTCTTAAAAATATTCTTTCTTTCTTTTTGGCATTTCTCTTAATGTCATCGTGATTATATAGATTACATACATTCATGTAGTTAAACTGTCCCTTGTCCTTACATGCTCATTGCGAGACTGCTTTTAATTGATAAAAACCATGGTTATGGCACCTAGTTAAACAACAGCAAATGCATGGAGTACTATATAGTTTAGCACTATGGCACTACACTTGATATCAGTTTGAAGAGGGAACATGTGCAAATTTTGGTGACCAAACATGCAACTATGTCTTGAAAAATAGATTTGCCCCTTAGTTTTGGACTTATGCAACATGTATATTTTGCTTAGACTAAAGATGTTTATACAGTAATGAACACATGATGGGAATTTATTGCTGATCTTTACAATGGTTCTTACCAATATTTTGTAAGGCAATCATGGTGCAGCCTCACAGCTAGTTTGGTCTTGTATTAACCAGCAGAGATGTTATGCTTAGAGATTTACTAAGGCGCTACATGTTTTCAAAATATTTTATGTATTTGATTCTATCATTGATCTTTACTTCTACCTGGCAAGTAATTGACTGTAACATTACTTAAAAATGCTCTTATATATCTGCACTCTATAATCATAACAGACCAGTTTTCCTTTTCCTTGTATAAATTTAATCCACCTATATATGCTTCCTTTCAGGACTTCGGCAGCCATCCATAACAGAAACTTGACAGAGAAGATACAATTGTATACAGATAGTTAGTTCTCAGACTGCTCAATCTGATACCACACCGCTCTTCTCTACAATTAGTTCTCAAACTGCTCAATCCGGTAAGCACACCACTCTTCTCTATGAAAGTACATCTGCTTGATATTGTTTCATGATTCTAAAATAGGGTTGCTTACATTCTTCCTTGATTTTATAATAGTGATCACCTTAGCAATTTAGGTCTGCATGTGCCTTACTGCCTGTGTTTTACATGATTTTTTTTTGTGTAGGCCTGATCTGGCTGGGAAGCATTAGATGCAATATAAAATAGATGTTTGACTCTATAGATTCATGGTGAGGGTCCTTGCTATAGGCTCATGTGATTTGCAGTTGTTGTATAGTTCTTTACAGAATTTAGTCACTTGATATTCATGTTCAGGGTTGGTGCTACATGTATTGGTCTCTGATCATTTTGTATTTTCTCTTCAAATCTGAACTAAATATATATATGTGTTGCACTATAGCTCAGTGTGTGGATCCTTGACGTTGCATTTATCAAATTATTTGTTCATTTTGCATGGTCAGTGTTCGTTGTGTTAGAAAGCCTGACAATGCTACATAGTGCACACAATGAACAGCTAAATGCACTTTATGCTTCCTTTCTGCTCCGCCAATTGTAGTCTGCAAATTTATTGTCATTAGCTACTTGAAATGTGTATTGTCTTGCTTATATATACTTGCTGCATCGATTCCTGAACCAGTAGAGGCATGGCACCAAAGTACCACAAACAACACAATTTTAGATCATATATATATAAGAAAATTTTCCATGTGTAAAGCATTCGCCAACACATGTAATATGCCTAAGCATCATCCTTGACTCTTTGCAACCTTGATCTGACATGGGTAATATGCATGGTTTCATACCTTATTACTCATATTGTAATATGCACGTCTTTATAGTTTTGTATTGTCAGACTAAAGCCTAATGCCTAATAATTCTCTGTGTTTATCTCCTCTATTTGCCAACAATCTTAGCTACAGGGGCAAGGAGGTATAGGCATCCTGAAGCTGCAGAGAATGGTAGCTAAGTAGACATTCGGTATTTAGGTATGACACTAAAATATCTGCTCTCTATTCACAATTTTAGTGCACTTTTTTATTCAGTTATACCATCTAGCAAATCTGCACTTAAATTATGAAGAAGTGGTAAGTTCCATTTTCTTTCTATTGTCACCTGATTTCCGTTGTACATAGGTTAGGTGTGCTCCATGTGTTTCTATTGCCCAGCAATAGCATCTTCACTGCACGGGGGCGTGGACAAGCTCGGCAAAAACCACCATCACCCAAGCCTTAGTCTGTAAACAGTGTTCCTCTAAACTTCTTATACCATATTGCTCTGTGTATGGAACATCTAGGTAGTGTCGAAAAAATACCGCAATGTGTGCGATATATGATCATCTATCGCTCTGTCATTTCAGTGTTAACCACCATATATAATACATGTATCCATTTTTAATCTGTAAATTTTTACAACACTTACGGTCTCTATCCACCCGCAGGGCACGCAGGGGCGCGCCCGTTCTACTAGTGATGAATATACAGACGGTATTGTCGGGTGCCCAGGGGGTCTTCCCCGCCCGCAAAATTGATAGCATTCTGCATTAATTCCGGAGTGTTGGACAGGCCCTCCACTCCCAAAAACTGAAATTTTATTATATCAATGTTATTCACTGACTATTTTTGGATTTGTCAATATCCATATTTTCATCTAATACAGGGTCATCCATATTTTCACAAAGTCAAGATCTTCTCCTTCTACTTGAAACTAAAATATGAATAAAGGAAAGGCAAAGTATATTAGATCCAGATATTAATCATTAATATTCAGAGTGGAGAATGGTCTAAATTAGCATGCAGGTAGCAGCCTTTGAGCAAACACTAGTGCAGTAAAATTTTGTATCACAATCAAGAAATCAAACGCACAGGTTGATTTTGGTGAACCAGAATTCATTTTTCCCAGCTAACATTAGAAAGATCTTCTTTGTTCAATCTTCAAGAACAAATCTATGACTAATGACTTAGGGAGGAACACAATGATTTATGAGATCACATAGGTATAGCCACCACTTGCAAAGTTTTTTCAAGTTTGACCAAAATTATAGGGAGGAACACAAAGATTTATGAGATCACATAGGTATACTATAAAAATATAATTAACAAAGAATATAATGCTACTTGATTAGTATCATAAATGTTATTATATAAATTTGATCAATTTTAGAAAACTTTGACTCTCCAAGATTCTTGGAATGACTTGTGATTTGGAACGGGGGGAGTATATAAATAATAAAAAGGGAACAATTTTTGTTTGTCATAGGTACCCCACACAAATAACTTCTAATAATATACTTTTGTTTCTTAAATCATTCTGGCATGTGGAGGAGCATGGTGCTAGTGTATTCTAAGGTAGAAGAAACATGGAAAATGTAGAATAGATTCTTATTATTCCAATGCACTTTTATGATTTCAGTACAAAGTAAAATAATTTTGAAGTTCATTTGGGGTGGATATTAATAAGGTTCATATACATTGTGTCACCAAAATCAAAGATCAAAAGCACCTCGGTTAGTCCATTAACATGATATTCAAGTGATAAATAATAATGAGAAGTACTTATGTATGTTTATCGAATCTATCAAGTTTGTGTTAAACTTATCAAAAAAAATTGTGTTAAAATATGTACTCGCTCCATTCCAAATTATAGAGAAATACACAAAGATTTATGATGTCAAATAAGTGTACTATAAAAATATAACTAATGAAGAATCTAATGATACTTAATTAATATCATAAATATTATTATCTTATTATATAAATTTGGTCAAACTTAAGAAACTTTGACTCTCCAAAATTCTTGGAATGACTTAGAATTTGGAATGGAAGGAGTATTAAATAGTAATTGTTGATCAAAGTCTTGTCCTAATAGAACAAAATATGCTCTGATTTCAGTGTGGGGAGTATTACAACTTATCCATGCAAATTCTCAGGGTACGTACCTGGTACAGGAAGTTAATACTGTTTTGATCATTGAAGCAAAGAACTCAAAACAACCACATCACTACTACACGAATGGCCTTTAGCCTCGGTTGGGAAGGGGCTTTAGTTCCCAACCGGGGCTGGCACTTCGGCACTAAAGGTAAAAAAAAATAAATGTGTATTTGTGAGATTCGAACTCAGCACCTCTCACCTCACGCACGCTTACCAACTGAGTTACACAACACACATGATATAGTTTTGGACGTTTTCATTTTGAATCCACTCATGAAGGACCTTTAGTCCTGGTTGGTGACACCAACCAGAGCTAAAAGATCACCCTTTAATCCCGGTTGGTATTACCAATTGGGACTAAAGGTTGGAGACCTTTAGACCGGGTTGGTAATACCAACCGGGATTAAAGGTTCACTTTTAGTCTCGGTTGGTTTTACCAACCGGATGCAATTTTTTTTGCCTACACTAAAGCTCATTTGATATATCGTCCAAAGGCCTGTTCTCTAGCAGTGCATGTGCTACAGAGGCAGAGATATCAGTCTATCCCTGCTACCGCACGCTTCTCTAATTTCTGAGAACAAGAGAACATATAAGTTTACAATAAACCTCTAGTTGAAACGACAACCATGCATGTCCAAACCAAACCAAAGACGAAACAGCTGATATGACAAAAGAACCAAGCAAAATTACAGCAGTCCAGGCCGAGAATGAAAGGGGAACTGATGCATCGCTACTAGTGCTGTCTTCTCTTTTACTACCATGCCCCTTTCAACCGCCATCTTCGGCTCACTTGCTTCATCATCAGCTGCTTCCTGATCTCTGGCTGCCTGCTGCTTCTTAGGTTCTGATGCAGGCGGCGACTTCTTCCCCTCTACCGCTGGAGCCGCTCCAAAGCATCTGAACAGTCGTCCCAGGACCATCTCGCGTGCTTTTTTTTTTCCCTGACGACAATCTACTCTTGAGGTGGTGTTATTTTGCTTTTCTGCCTGTGTGAAGTTACTGGTTGTTACTGGTTCAGGAACGTATTTATAAGGGAGCTCGAAACATTTCTTTGTGTTGAAGCCTTCAAAGGTTGGGTCCAAGCTCCCAGTCCCAGCTGCTGAAGAGAGGAGGCGTGCTGACTTGAAGTTGTGTACCTTCACCACCAAGGTTGGCCATCAATTGTTGGGTAGTGCTATAGCTAACCAAGACAGACTGACATGTCACTTATTATTCTACTCACTTCATCCTAAATTATAAGACGTTTGACTTTTTTTATCTCAAGTTTAACCACTCATCTTATTCAAAAAATTTGTGTAAATATAGTTAAATTTAAGCCATTCTTGAAAAATTTTTATTAATAAACAAAGTCATGACAAAAGAAGTGGTATTTTACGTAAAATTTTGAATAAGACGAGTGGTCAAACTTGGTGTCAAAAAAGTCAAACGTCTTATAATTTGGGATGGATTGAGTATTATTTAGTGATTTTGCAAACTAGGAGTACGTGTGGGGACTTCCTCGTGAAGGAAGGTGAAGATATGAGGCGTGGAAATGTCAAGATGAATTCGAAGCAAGTTGCCTACATATAATCTCACACGGTTAAATTCAGTCACTCTTGACTTGTCTGTCACCATGAAAACGACTTCAATTGCACGCATGTTCTTTCATTCCAATCAAACAACTCGCCAATTCAATATAACCCGAAATGCTGCCACGGATGGTTTTATATATAAGATCGATATGTGTTTTTTTGGCCGGGAAAAGTTCACCTGCATGTATATGAGAAAACAGTACACATGAGTTTTTGGTGAGGAAGATCATCTCAAATATCAGTAGTACAAAGATGATTTTTTCTAGCGCCTCATGTTTTTTTACCGGCGGTTTGAGTTACCACGCGCCTGTAGAAATGAAACGGTGGACCTCAAGTCTAGAACTACCTGTAAAAATAGATTTCTTCTGGCGGTTTGTTAAGACAACCGCTTATTTCTACAGATGGTTGTCTTAACAAACCGCTTATAGAAATACATGTGTTTCTTAAAATTTGATTTTTTTCAAACGATCTCGGATGAGAAAACACCTAAAATAAAAGTTGTTTGTCTCAAAAAGTTATGAAACTTTGTAAAAGACAACTTTTTAATTGGAAGTCATCTTGTCAACGAAAAATATGTTTGAATGGTCTCAAATTTGAAATTCAAATTTTATAAACGACCTCGGATGGAGAAATGATCAATACAAAAGTTGTTCGTCTCAAAAAGTTATGAAACTTTGTAGTTGACAATTTTTCATTTTAAAATCCTTTAGTACCTCAAACAAGTAAATTACACTCGGGTTTGTATAATACGTGGAAAACCGAAGGGGTCTATAAACACATGTGAGTCTGTGGTGCAGTGGTAGAGAAGGCTCTGCGTGATCTAAGGTCGTGAGTTCGAATCCCACTGGCTACGTTTGCTGTGAATTTTGTGTGAAAAATGCCGCGACTTGCGACTTTGACGGAGACGGGTGTTGGGCGGTGGGGTTCTTCCCCCTAATTAAAATATTTTTCCCTATTTATTATCGGTTTTTTCGGAATTTTTTCCACGACCGGTTCGCTTTTTTCGGAATTTTTTTCACAGGCGGTTCGCTATGTCAACCGGTTGTGGAAATGCCCATTTTTTCGGAATTTTTTTCACAGACGGTTCGCTATGTCAACCGGTTGTGGAAATGCCCATTTTTTCAGAATTTTTTTCACAGACGGTTCGCTATGTCAACCGGCTGTGGAAATGCCCATTTTCATAGGCGGTTCGCTAAGTTAACCGCCGAACCTTTCACAGCAGGCGGTTCACAAGCAACCGCCTGTGTTGTGGTATTATTTCTACTAGCCCCCAGCGCAGGCGGTTGGCAAACGCCTGCTGTGTAGTATCGTTCTGTACTAGTGTATCAGCCTAATCATATATAAATGTAACGGGCAGTCCTCAAGTGGAGTTGCTGACATTTCCTTGTGTTGATGGAGGGTGTTGTTGGAGATTTTAGGGATAGATGGGCAGCACGCAGGCAGGCATGGTTCAGTCTGTGCTGACTGCTGTATTCACTTGGGCACAGTCCAAGT
Organism: Coix lacryma-jobi var. lacryma-jobi; assembly: GCA_009763385.1. Classification (NCBI taxonomy): domain Eukaryota; kingdom Viridiplantae; phylum Streptophyta; class Magnoliopsida; order Poales; family Poaceae; genus Coix; species Coix lacryma-jobi. Next base: position 70,695,514 of record CM019831.1, on the reverse strand, counting down.
GAAACCGACTTGTGAGTGACGGTAGAAATGTCAGCTGTACTAATAAGGAATAGGAGTTGCATGAGATTAGGAAATATCTTTGAAGACCACGAAAAAAAAATGACAGCGTAGAGATTGCAAGTTTGCAACATAGTACTCCTCCTTCGCTTCTGTAGTGCTTCGCGGTAGCATGATGAATTAATTATTTGTGCGGACGTTCAAATTTCCAGCGGCAGATCAAATTCGGGCTACTCCACGTACCCATGCTCACAAGCTGAATAGCGCGCGCATACGCTTCGTGGAGGAAGGAGATGCCAACACCAAGTATGATCGCTCGGGGAACGTGCAGGCGCTGGCGCAACCTTATCACCAGGCTGAAGGTGTATAGCACACCGCTGACGACGGGGACTGAAGCCATGGCCAAAGCCCTGCACGAGCACTTCTCCCAGGTCTTAATTCAGCTGTCCGGGTCAGCATGATCGACCTGGAACTGGAACAGCTGGGAATCGTCGAGCAGGACCTGCTATCTCTCGAGCAGTCTCGGAGGACGAAGTCTGGCGGCCATTAAGGATATGCCATCCGACCGCGCGCTAGGCACGGACGGGTTCACAGGAGCGTTCTACAAATCATCGTGGGCGATGATCAAGAGCGACATCCTGCTGGCCAGCATCAACGCCATGCTTTTCGGTGACGGCCGAAGTTATGGATCATCGTGATGGGCTTGTAATCTGCTGGCGTTGAAGCGTCTGGCCGCTCAATCCATGATAACTTCAAATACGTGCAGCGAGCAGCCGTCCTAATTCGCAAGAAAAAAGATCCCCAAAGTGCTGCTCAGCTCGACATCTTCAAGGCATTCGACACGCTAACCTGGCCCTCTTTCTACTCGATGTCATGCAGGCCATGGGTTTCGGTCCTTGTTGGCGCCGGTGGATTGGCATCCTCTCCTCGGCAACATCAGGAATCATGACATCGGTCGTGGCGACGGTCGTGCTTGGGCGCAGCTGCTGCTGAAAACTTGATCCGAAGCCCACGCTTTCCTCCACGCATCCACCTTCCACCTGCTAACGGGGATAAACCCATCCCACACCCGTCCCAACCCGTCATCATATGAAGTCTTTACCCGCCCTAACCCCGCTCAAATATTTAATAAATAATTCTTCTCCAACCCGTTCTATTCGTACGGGTTCAACCCGTCACAAGTAAAAAACACTCTGCTAATGAAATGAGTTCAAATAGATCCACCTTTAGTGTGAGACCCACATATTAATCTAGTAATGTCAATTGACATAAAATAGCAGCTTGTTAAATTAAATCATCTGCAACAAATTTCAGTCAACTCAGGTAAAATTTTACGGTACAACTAGCGCCCGGACGTCCGGATGCCGCCTCCGTCCGGACGCTATTGTCAAAATCAAATCGGTTGCCCCTCTCCTAGTCTCCTACTGCCTCCGTATACAGCCCTCACCCTAACACACGCACCCACGTCCAACTAAGAGGAAAAACCTCCTCTCCCGCGTGCGCACAGATCTACCTCCGCTCCAACCTCACCGGCCCCAGCACATCCGTACCGCCACCAGCTCATCACCATAGTCCGCCCCCCGCTGCAACAAAAAGGGAAAAGATGTAACTGTAACATCGAAGGACACCCTAACGAGATAATCGAAAAAAAACTGGTGAAACAAACGAAAAAGCTATTGAAACACAAAAAACAACTAATGAAACAAACAAAAATATAAAGTGCATCATCAAAAAAAAATCTAATGCACACATTAAAACACATCCACTGCAACAATGGAGAGAATCTGCTGCAACAAAAAAGAGAAAGTTATTGCAACAACAAAACACTACTAATGCAGCATAAAAAACCTCTGTTGCAAAAACAAAAATCTACTGCAACATCGAGGGGAACTGCTACGACAAACGAAAAAAACTATTGAAACATCTCAAGAGCTACTTCTGCAACATTGCGAAAACGTCTGTTGTAACAAAAAAATATACCATTGCAACATTACCACATCATCTGTTGCAACATTAAAAATGAATCATTGCAACAACGAGGAGCATCTCAAAAACCTGACTCGCCGGAACCTTATCCACCACCAAAATCATAGATCCAGATGGGAGAAAGAGAAGGAGGAGGGACCAGAGATCCAGAGGAAATGTCGGTCGTAACAACAAAGAAAATATACCATTGCAACATTACCCCATCATTTGTTGCAACATTGAAATATGAATCATTACAACAACGACGAGCATCTCATAAAAAAACTGACTCGCTGGATCCCTAGCTGCCCAAAAATCGTAGATCCAGAGGGGAGAAGAGGAGGAGAAGGGACCAGAGATCCAGAGGAAGAGAGGATGGGGAGGGAGGCCTCAGATCTAGATCCTTCTCCACCTACCTCGAAGGAGTCGCGCCATCATCCATCGTCTCTAGATGTGTGGAGTTCGCGACACGCAAGGATTGGAGCAGCAAGGAGGATAAGAGAGGGGCACGGGAGGGGAGAAGGGAGGAGGGAGGAAGGGAGGAGGGAGGGAGGCTTGCCGCCATCGACGCAGAGGAGAGGAGCACGCACAGCCGAAGAAACACGAGGAAGAGGAAGGAGGCGAGCGAGGAAGCGAGTTTGGGTGTGTATCTGTCTGGGCGTTAAATTTTAGATGTGAGAACGAAGCGAAGGAAAGGATGGGGAGCGGCGTCCGTCCCTCCGGACGTCTGTACGGGAGTATTACCGAAAATTTTATAGTGTCAACACGAGCTTTTATTTCTAGGGCCCGGCTTCGATGTGGGGCCCATATATTGATCTGGCAGTGTCAGCGGGCATAAAGTAGCTGTTTGTTAAAGTAAATCATATGCAACAAATTTCTGTCAATTCGGGTAATCTTTTATAGTGTGAACGCAAACTTTTATTTCTAGGGCCTGGCTTTGATGTGGGGCCCACATATTGATCTAGCAGGGCAAATTGACATGAAGTAGCTGCTTGTTAAATTAAATCATCTGCAACAAATTTCAGTTAATTCAGGTAAAATTTGTGGATACATGGGTGTATGCCGGATCTTGAGATGATGAGTGATTGTCAACTGGGATGATGCGCATGTTCTTTGGCTTGTGTTGTGCAGGTGTTGAGCTCGGATACGGTGTTCAAAGGCAAGGTGAAGGTCAATTAGAGACATGTTGTGCCGATGGACCCGAAGCGGTGAAGGGCAGACGTGAGGCTTGGACTGACGGACCGGTGGCCTGAGGATCGGCCGTGGTGGCTGACAGCCTGGGACAACGACAAGTGAAGACTTGCTTGTGGACGGGGTGCACGGGTGGTGCATCCCTCTACGGCGTCGGTTTGGCGGTTGAGCCACAGAAAAACCACCGAGTGGACGGTTTCCAGGTTTGGGCCTCAAAACCTGGGTGCGGCCGGTTTCCGAGTTTGGGCCACAAAACTCGGGCTGAGGACGGTTTCCAGGTTTGAGCCTCAAAACCTGGGCGCTGGTGGGTTTCTGAGTTTGGGCCACAAAACTCAGACGACGGACGATAGGTTTCCCGGTTTCGGCCTCAAAACCGAAGGGAGGTCCATGAAAAGGACGAGCAGAGCGGTGACGGCACGTGGCGGCAATCGGTGAGGTCGCGTCGAGGCAAAGCTACCAGTTGTGTGGGCGTGGCCGTCGGATCACCATCTACCTCGAGTTGGTCAGGAATACCCTTAGGGTTAGCCTGCTCGCTCATTAGCTATAAGGGTAGAAGGGGAATAATTGTATTAGGCTATATAAGGAGAGCCCACCCCTCCCTCCAGCTTATCTCAGCCATTGCTATTTTCATTCTAGGGTTTCCTGCTTCCCATTCCCTGCTGTAGCTACTGAGATCTGCAGAGATGGTGAACAATACCTCTGTGTATTTGGATTTTGCGGAAACGGGACCGCATTCCCATTGTCTCCTCGTGGGGACGAATTTCGGCTGGCAATTCGTGGTCTTGATTCGCGTTTTGAACTTGTTCTTCGCGTTCTTCGTTTCTCCACGATTTTCCCGTCACTCGATCTCCCTCCTCGCTGCGTCTTTTTCGAATCCACTTGAATCAACTTGTTCGTTGATGTGAGGAGAACATTTCCACCAAAGGAATTCATCTCTACCCTCATGAACAAGTAGATTGGGTCGATTCAAGTTTCGTGGCAACTTTTCCGTTCCTACACCTTCCCTTTTGATTTCCCGTTGATTGAGTTGATTTGATCGGATGATTTCTTAGGGATAGTCTTCCAAGTACCTAAGGATCATTTCCTCCAAGTTTGAGATAAAGGGATTTTGATTTGGTTTGGATTTGAGAAGATTTGGGAGAGGGGCAACCGAAATCGCCCTCTCTGCACAGCCGCGGACAGTCCGCCGTTTGGAGCGCGAACAGTCCGGGCATCGAGACTCAGCCGAGCAGTGGTTGTTCGTCGCGGTGCACAGTCCCTCGATTTGACCTGCGGACAGTCCACCGTTGGGACTCGTGGACAGTCCGGGAACGTCCAGGGGTCTTTCAGCGACACTGTGTTTTTGGCATTTTGGCCGGCGGACAGTCCGCCACCACACTGCGGACAGTCCGTAGTAGGCGTAGACAGTCCGGGACTGGGACTCCGAACAGTCCGGGATTTGGCTGAGTGTTGATTTTTAGTGAGTTTGATCGTGTTTCTCACCTCGCTACGGCTCGGGAGATTTGGGCTACCCTCATGCGTTTTCATGAGGGAACCACTCAAGTCAAAACCCATCTCTACGAGTCGCACAAGCGAGAGTATGAGAACTTTCGACTCATGCCTGGCGAGAGCATAGAAAGTTATTCACTCGCTTTCAGGTGATTATCAACAGGATGAGGGCTAACAAGGAGCGGTTGCCTTTCGACGATCATGAGAGGGCTCTCAAGATTTTACACACTCTCGATCTATCGATGTGGGACTCCAAGGTTCAGGCGATCATCGAATCGCCTAACTATGCGACTCTCACGTGCGACGAGCTCTTTAGTAAGCTCAAGTCCAGTGAGATTGACGCCATGGTGAGGGCTTCTTATGAAAATCCTTCTAGCTCGTCCATGGCTTTGGTTTCTGGCTCTTCTGCTAACATCTCTGGAGGCTTTGCTTTGTCATCTCTTCTTTCTGTCACAGGAGCAGCTGGAGTTGATGGCGGACGACGAGTTGGCTCTGCTTGCCAACCAGCTCTCGCGGTTCCACAACAACCGCATGAACCATCGCCGCGGAGGAGGACGAGGTGGTTGCTACGAGTGTGGAGGCTCGGACCACTTCATCACCAATTGCCCGAAGAAGAACAAGCAAGTCTTCGGCAAGGCGGATCATGGCCACAAGTACGACTCCGGCAAGCGCAAGGAGAAGTACGTCCCCGCCAAGCACAAGCGGAGGGGCGGCTTCAACAAGGAGTACATCAAGGAGAAGTACTTGGAGAAGGCCCAGGCCGAGCAGCGTGCCTTCTTCGCCACGCTCAGCGACGTCGACGATTCGGATGACGACTCCGCTGCATCAAGCGATGACGAGTCCGAGAAGAAGAAGAAGATCGAGGACAAGCTGAATGGTCTCTGTTTCTTCGCCGACAACGAGGGCTTCTGCACCATGGCCATCGGCGATGAGGTGAACAGCGAGCTGGAGGAGATCCCTCAGAACGATGACGACGACACCTCCCAGGTATCACAGACCCCCGATGAGCTTTCTGTTGAGGTTGATAAACTTACTGCCACCCTCCTTAGTCAAGATAAGTTGCTTAGGCATGCTGCTAGAGAGAGGAAGGAGTTTAGGCAGAAGTGGGAGGATGCGGTGAAGGAACTTGAATCTGTCAAGTCCACCATTGTCGTGTCTGAGGAGGATGAGTGTGATATGTGCTCTAAGCACATGACTGACCTTCTCACCTTGAGGGGGAAGTATGTTGCTTTGGTTGGAGAGGTGGATGAACTTAGAGCTAGATCCTCCGTGCTAGGTACGTGCAAGTCTTGTGCAAGCTTGCAATCCGAGTTGGCAGAGAAGAATGCCAAGATTGTGTCTTTTGAGAAGGCCAGCTCGGGTAGCACTTGTGTGTCTAGGTGTGCTTTGTGTGAGGGTTTGGAGATGGAGATTGCAAACATGAAGCATGACAAGATGCGAACCGAGGAAGAAAACACATACCTTCGAACCATCTTGTCATGGGTGTCTTGTGGTGAGCCGCAGCATGGGATGATGATAGCCCAATTCAAACATGCTGCTGGAGGTCCCGATGTTGGTTTTGCTCAGGGTGTTGAGTGTGCTACATCTTTCAGGAAAGTTGGAGAGTTTAGTGTTCTTAATCTAAGTGAGAAGCCCAACTCCACCACTACTCCCAAACTAACCAAGATTCCACCCAAAGAGCCTCTCAAACCTAACACCAAGGATGGAATGTTTGTGGAACCTCCAAGAGCTCCACCCAAGAAACAGACATGGGCTCCAAAACCAAACCACCTCAGGAACAAGCTAGACACAATTCCACCAATCCAAGAGGAGCTCATGCCACAAAAGAGCCAAGTGATCCACACCCACTACCGTGAGTACCAACAACCCCCTATGAGAGCGGTGAGGTACCATTGTGAGCACTGTGGGAGAGATGGACACTTAAGGGAGTTTTTCTTTCGGCGCAAGATAGAGGAGCGTCGTGCAAAGGAGATGAACAAGTCAGACATGTACCATCCTTTCCATGATGTACATGTGCCGAAGGTTCAGAGGAGAGCTGCTAGGCCTAGAGGTCCAATGCCTCAAGGTCCTAGGCCGCAAGGAGGTCGTGCCCGGCGGGAGCCTGCTTTTGTAGGTGTTGGACCCCGTGGCGGTGGCTTTGCTGTTGAGCGTTACCCCCCACCGCGTTTTGAGTATCGCGATGGACGCTCTTCCCTCAGCGGAACACGTTTTCCTATACGTGGTGATCGCTTTCCCCATTGGCGTGCTAGGAATGGTTTTGCTACTAACCGTTCTTTTGAGCAGCCGGCCCAACACTGGTATACTTCCCATTTTACTCACCCCAGTGTTGGACCGTATGCTCACTCTATGTCTTTTTATTGATGTAGGTAAAACGATTGGAGGACATTTGGTTGGTGGATTCTGGGAGCTCAAGGCATATGACCGAAAACGCCAAGTGGTTCTCCAGTCTTAGTCCAGTTGCCGGAAAGGAGTTTATCACCTTCGGCGACAATAGCAAAGGTAAAGTGTTGTCTCGTGGGTCTGTCCGAGTTAATGAGCATTTTGTGTTGCATGATGTTGTTCTTGTTTTTAACTTGCATTTTAATCTTCTTTATGTTTCGCAACTCTTTGATGATGACTATGAGATTCGTTTTAAGCCGAAGCTCAGTCGTATTTTAGATCTTCAGGGCAATCTTGTGTGTTTGATTTCGCCCTTTGGGAAAGTCTTTCGTGCGAATTTCTCGGAGTCATTTGGAATTTCTCGTTGTCTTTTGGCTGGACCTTCATCCTCTGATCTTTGGAAGTGGCATAGGAGACTAGGTCACCTGAGCTTTGACTTGCTTGCAAGGCTTAGTTCACTTGGCTTAATCCGAGGATTGCCCAAGTTGTGCATGGAGAAGGATCTTGTTTGCCATTCTTGTAGACATGGGAAAATGGTAGCCGCTCCCCACCATCCGGTGAATCAGGTTATGACTAAGCGCCTTGGAGAGCTTTTACACATGGACCTTGTCGGTCCGGCTTGGGTGAGCTTGGTTGGTGGGAAGTGGTATGTGCTTGTTTTTGTTGATGACTTTTTGAGATATTCTTGGGTTTTCTTTTTAGCTGAGAAAACTGAGACTTTTGCTTTTACTCGCAATTTGATCTTGCGACTTCAGAATGAGTTCCCTAAGAACTCGATGAGAGCTATTTGTAGCGATAATGGTTCCGAGTTTAAGAACTTGGATTTTGAGAAGTTTTGTAACTCTTTGGGTTTAGAGCATCAGTTTTCTTCTCCCTACACACCGCCACAAAATGGTGTTGTAGAGAGGAAAAATCGGACCCTTGTAGAGATGGCCAGGATGATGCTCGATGAGCATAGGACTCCTAGGCGGTATTGGGCCGAGGCTATTAACACTGCATGCTATATTTCCAATCGCATTTTTCTCCGTGCTTTCTTGAAAAAGACTTCTTATGAGTTGCGATTTGGGAAGCAACCCAAAGTGAGTTATTTTAGAGTTTTTGGTTGCCACTATTTTATACTCAAGAAAGGCAACTTGGACAAGTTTGAGTCTCATTCTTCTGACGGTGTATTTTTGGGTTATGGTAATCAAACTCGTGCATATCGTGTACTTAACCTTGATACTAACCGAGTCATGGAGACATCCGATGTCACCTTCGACGAGACCATGCATTGTCCTTCTTCTAGATTTGAGCGTGTAGGTGATCACGAGGTTGAGGAACCTCTTTTTGATGATGAGGAAGAAGGTGATGAAGGGATTGATGATCCAGCACTTCCTCCACCTGCTGTGCCGGTTGGGTCGACTTCGACTACGACTGCTCGCGGCCCCGTCCCGTCTTCTTCCACTACATGGGGGCCGTGTGATCCACCACCTCAGGCTGTACCGCTTGTACCCGAGGAGGCACCAGCTACTGTGGAGGGGGAGGTTACTTCAGCAAGGGAGGCGCCACGACACATTCAGCGCCAACACCCTCCTCAACAGATGATCAACAACATCCACGAACGCGTCACTCGGTCTAGGTCACAACAAATCTCTCACTTTGCTCATTCTGCATTTGTTGCTGATTTTGAACCCCGAGATGTTGGACACGCTTTATCTAATCCGGATTGGGTCAATGCCATGCATGAGGAGCTTGAAAATTTTGAGAGAAATCGGGTTTGGGTTCTTCTTCCTCTTCCTCTTGAGTGTCGACTTTTGCTCCTGTAGCTCGTTTGGAGGCAATTAGGATCCTCTTGGCTTTTGCTGCATCCAAAGGTTTCAAACTTATTCAAATGGATGTCAAGAGTGCCTTCCTAAACGGCTACATAGAAGAAGAGGTGTATGTGAAACAACCCCCTGGTTTTGAAAATCCAAATTTCCAAACCATGTTTTTAAACTTCACAAAGCTTTGTATGGTTTGAAACAAGCCCCTAGAGCCTGGTATGATAGGTTGAAAACCTTTTTGCTTGCTAAGGGTTTTAAAATGGGATGTGTAGATAAAATGCTTTTTCTCCTCAAGCAAGGCAATGACACTCTCTTGGTTCAGATTTACGTGGATGCTATCATTTTCGGTGGTTCTTCTCATGCTTTGGTTGCCAAGTTTGCAGATACTATGAGCAGGGAATTTGAGATGAGCATGATGGGCGAGTTGACGTTTTTCCTCGGGTTGCAAATCAAGCAATCCCGAGAGGGGACATTCGTGCACCAGGGCAAGTACACCAAGGACATATTGAAGAAGTTCGATATGGGTGAGGCCAAGCCTCTTTCAACACCCATGTCGACCACGATAGCCCTGGATGCGGACAAGGATGGAGAAGTTGTGGACCAGAAGGAGTACCAAAGTATGATCGGATCGCTACTGTACCAGACGACGACATGCCCGGACATTCAGTTCGCGGTGTGTCTTTGCGCGCGCTTTTCGGCGTCGCCGCGCACTTCTCACCGTCAGGCGGTCTAGCGCATTATGAGGTATCTCTGTTTCACACCTGAGTTCGGGATTTGGTATTCTGCTTCTTCCACCCTCTCCCTTTGTGGTTACTAGGATGCTGATTTTGCCGGTTGCCGACTTGAGCGCAAGTCCACTTCTGGGACTTGTCAGTTTTTGGGTTCTTCTCTAGTGTCTTGGTCTTCAAGCAAGCAGTCTAGTGTCGCTCAGTCTACCACAGAGGCTGAATATGTTGTTGCGGCTAGCTGCTGTTCCCAGTTATTGTGAATGATGGCCACTTTGCGTGATTTTGGTCTGAGCTTTTCTCGAGTTCCATTGCTTTGTGACAGCATGAGTGCGATTAGCGTTGCTAAGAACCCCATGCTGCATTTTAAGACCAAACACATTGATGTGCGCTTTCATTTCTTGCGAGACCACTATGAGAAGGGTGATATCGACCTTCACCATGACGATACTCATCTTCAGTTGGCAGATATTTTCACCAAGCCTTTGGACCAATCAACCTTTGCTAGGTTGAGAGGTGAGCTTGGTGTGTGTTTCCCTTTTTAGTTGGGGGAAACATTTTGGTCATTGTATCATAGACTGACTTCTTTTATTTTGTTCTTGTTTTAGCTTTTGCATTTCTTCATTTTTGCATCTTTATCTTCTCGAGCTTCATGTCTATAATCTGTAGAATGAATCTATGCTCTGATTAGTGTATGCTCTAATGATATATGATGATGCATGTAGCTTAGGCTCTTTTTGATCACTGATTCATGTTGTGAGCTGAGCTACTTTTCAGAACTGTGAATATGCTTAATTCAACATAAAATTTAAAACATGTTCACCATTGAGTTTGGCAACTAGCATGTGTAGAAGGTGTTGAAGTCACTTGTGCTTTACATATATGCTAGGTTGCTATGTCTCTAGTTCTGAGTCCTTCACTTGCTTGGTGTGTTCATATTCTATTAAAATTTGAACCAAGTCTAAGTGAATTGAAAAGATCGAGATGGGATTACTTGACAACACATCACGGTATTAAGACTATTTCTCATTGCTCATTGAGTTAAACTTGAGCCGTGTAGTGTAATACCGAAACTGTTGCTTCAAGCTTCTGATTGCTTATGCATAGGCTTAGCCCAGTTGAAAAGTTAGGCAATGTCAAGTTTTCAACCTCTCGTAATCACATGCTGAAATTTCAAACTTGTGTAATCACTGCTGCAACTCCGATAAAATTTTGAAAACATAAGTCTATGTTTCATTCTATAACATGATGATTGAACTTTGCTAGGGGTAGTTCACCTTGTATTGATTGAACTTTGCTAGGGGTAGTTTACATTGTATACATGTTTAGCACTTGTGTAACTTCCTGTCTATACATGTTTGATGCTATTTTGATGGTGAAACGCTTTCTGAATGGCTTAAAACTGCTCACTTTGCTCATATGTTCATACTTCGTATTCTGTGATCAGTTTGAGCCTTTGCTGGCATTTGTGCTTGTTGTCGAGTAGTTGGATCAGCACTCTTTAGAGCATCTATTCACTCTATAGATTCTATACCTGAAGCTGCTAACTTGCATTTGTGACTCATATGCATTTTGCCTTGTTGTGTGCATTTTCATCTAAGGGGGATGAAAGGATCAAATCAGCCTAGAGGGGGGTGAATAGGTGATTTTTAACAATCTGAAACTTCACAAACTAGAAGATGTAGTTAGATACCAACCGGAGAGGCCGGTTTGTTTGGGTAGGTACTACCGGGTGTGAAACACCGGTACTACCGACACGAACAAACGGCACAACCGGGATCCTAAAAGGAACTACAAATCCGATGTATGTAAGCTATGAAGGTAATACAACAATCTACCCCACTTCCCTAAGTATCTTAGATAGCAATTCTACTCTCACCGAGCCTTGGTTGCTTTCCTTGATGTATATCGAGCCTTCCCAACCTAAGAACAAGATAGGGATAGGAAGAACACTAAGAACACAACAACAAGCGTAATATAGAAACTAGAGACAACAACAAGCACATGGGACACGCGATTTATCCCGAGGTTCGGCCAATCCACTAAGGAGTGCCTACGTCCGCGTTGTTGAGGTGACCACAAAGGTCGGAGTCTATTTCACCTCCTTGCCTCACTCAAGCAACCACAAAGGCTACGAGAGTTTCTCCACTAGAAATCACTGGGGAAATACAAACACTTCAGGGAGCCCTCACAAATGAACAACACGGGCTACCACGAAGAACACCTAACCGGCTAGAGCTCAAAGAGCTCAAGAGTAATAGACACAAACCAAGCCGGCTAGATGGAAACCAAGTGCTCAAGTTGTAGATCGAAGCTTCCCGCTCTCTAATCTCACTTCCCTAGCTCAAACCTTGCAAGAAAGTGAATCTAGGAGCAAAGGGGGAGAGAGAGGGGAGGAGTCAATGCTTGGAGCTCTTTTGTCTGAAGTTAGGTCGCAATAAGTGAGTGGAATGAGTGGGTGACCGTGAAAAGTGAAGAGAGGAAGTATTTATACTCCCTCAGTCCCGAGGCTGGTCGGTAGTACCGACCACCCATGGTCGGTAGTACCGACTAGTCATAATGGTCGCACAGATCTAGATCAGGCCAGAAAGTCAGCTACCGGCCATAAGGTCGATACCACCGAGGGCGGTAGTACCGGCCCTATGGCGGTACTACCGCCAGGCCAAATCGGCTGCGAACAGAGAGCTCCACAGAAGGGGACTCGTTCCCTTGGTTACTACCGACCAGGGTCGGTACCACCGAGGGTCGGTAGTACCGACATAATGGCGGTACTACCGCCAAGTCAAAAGAGCGTCAGTCCAGAGAGCCCTGCAAAACTTGGTTACTACCGGCCTTGGGTCGGTACCACCGGGGGCGGTAGTACCGGCCCTATGGCGGTACTACCGCCAGGCCAAAAACGATCCATCCAGAGACCTCTGTAAAACTTGACTTTCTACCGACCAGGGTCGGTACCACCGGGGGCGGTAGTACCGACATAATGGCGGTACTACCGCCAGGTCATTTTGAGCGCGAACAGAGAGGTCTGCGAAACCAAGCTTACTACCGACCTGGGTCGGTACCACCGAGGGCGGTAGTACCGACCTTATAGCGGTACTACCGCCAGGTCATTTTTAGGCACGAACAGAGAGCATGTTGGAGCAGCGAGTTGACCAGCCAAGGGCGGTACTACCGACCACCCATGGTCGGTACTACCGCCCACACAGAAAACCCTCCATGTGTTCGTGTTTGTGCGGTGCTCTCAAGCGAGCTATAGTTAATCGATTTGAGCACTTTTCTCCACATCTAGCCAACATAATTTGTGACCCTCTTGATAGTCTGGCTTACCTATAACTCAAGTTTAAAATTGAAATTTTAAACTACCACTTGAGCTGGGCATCTTTACATCCAAATGTATCCAACATGCTTTGTTCACGAGATTTCAACGTTTCAAATCTTTGTTAGGACTAACACCTGCATACATGGTTTTATAAACCGGTTAGTCCCTAATTTGATTGTCATTAATTAGCCAAAACCCACATTGGAGGCGAATGCACTGACAAACTCCCCCTTTTTGGTAATTGATGACAACCAACTTAGGCTTACAATAAGGATAGAAAGAATTGAAGCTTTTGAATTCCAAAATTTAGTTCAAGCTCCCCCTTAGTGTATGCTTTGGATATGAATTTCAAACCTTGATTAAAAACAAGGTTGCATACACAAGAACAAGAGCTCCCCCTAAATTTTGCAATCTGTGGGGTGCCTAAGTGTGTGTGACAACATTATATATATCAGTTTTGTGATGCATAAACAGTATGACATGGTAATCCACATAACAATGTAGTAAGAGAAGCAAATGACTATGGAAGAAAGAAAAGGACTCAAATCTCATAGCCATATCGAAAACAACAATCACCAAGACAAGATCATAAATACAGAGGATGAACCATACAAGAATATAACATTAAGCACAAATGTTTTACATCCTCATCATCACATCACAAATAAAAGTAGCATGACCACACTTAGTTCTCAAAGATTAACCCTCTCTCACACAGCTAGCTATTACACCAAGATAAAGCCAAGCCTAACACTCCCCCTTTGGCATCAAGTACCAAAACGGGTAGGCTATGATAAGCAAAGAACTAATAGTAGCTGCTAGAAGACCCACCATGATAAGGATCGCCGAAGAGAGAGGAATACACACTCGCACCAACATCACCTCCAGGGAGCGACGACAGAGCAGAAGAATCCGGCGGAGGAGTAGGGTCACGGAAACCACCACTCCCAGCTAGATCGGCGTCGGGGCCAGTAAAACCCATGTACGAGCCGCCACCACCCCCTTGATATGATGTAGACCCGCCAGCAAAGGACGTACCCGCACCATAGTCAGGGAAGTAGGGAGGAGCCTGGTACTGTGGTGGAGGCTGGGGATAGAACTGAGGAGGCTGGTACAGCATGGAGCTGTAAAAGCCAGCCTGACCATCACCGGGCTGCTGGGGCTGCTGCTGCTGCTGCTGGTGACCACCGTCATCATCATCATCATCATCGTCATCGTCGTCGTGCTGGGGCTGAGCATCATACTCGGCAAAAGGATCTGGATGGGGTCGGGGCGGAGAACGCAGAGGGAGACCAAGGTGCTCACGCACCTCCTGATGATGCCGCTCGTCGCGCTCGGCCCTGTAGCACATCCACTAGAAAATCTTGCCAAGTGCGGAGTGAAGACCGCCACTCCTACGCCTCTCATGATGCGGAGGAGGAGCGGTAGCAGGAGGTACATCCCCACGAGCCTGCTCTGGGCCATGTGCCTCGCCAGGCGCTGCAGCTGCTGGAACCTCGCCACCTTCAACATCCTTGTCCTTGACGATCGATGAAAACTTCCGAACACTGTACTCCTTCACCGTCCGGTCGTACTCAAAGGTAGCTCCCACAACATGCTCAATGATGTGCATTAGATATGGAGCAAACGACAGATCCTTGTGGGGGTCACTATAGACATCTGAGATCTTCTGCCAGAGAAAGTGTGAGATGCTGAACCGGCCATCTGGCAATTGAAGGACCAAGAAAGCACTAGCAAGGCGACCAGAGGGGGGGGGGGGGGGGTGAATGGGAGCTCAAAAATTTCTCTCGAAACTTTGGCCAAATGTCCCAAAATCAACCCCGAGAAACTGTGATGCCCACGACCCTTGGAAGAGGGTGGATGATCCCTAGGATCACAGCGAGGCACCACAAGGAGATAGCAAACCAAACGCCAAAAGTACCGGCTCGAACACAACCCCAAAAACCAAGTCCCGAACGTAGATTGACGGCTACGTCGAGAAACTCCTAAATACCTATGCTAACAAGTAGCAAAGATACCTAGAGAGGTTCCTTGGTCAACTCTAGGGCCAAACGAGAAGTCCGGAAACCAAGTGGAAAAGTCGGGAGAGCAAACGCACTAAACCGGAAGCTTCAGCAGGGTCCCGGACTGTCCGGACTGCAGGTCTCGGACTGTCCGTGGGTACTGCGGACTGTCCGCGAGGAAAGCTCGGACTGTCCGCCGACAAAATCCTCAAAACTGCAAGTCTGCTGAAGTTCCCTGGTCGACTCCCGAACTGTCCGCGAGTTCCAACGGCGGACTGTCCGCGGTTCAAAAAGAACTCGTTCGTACGAGCTGCGCAGCCACGGACTCGGCTGGAGCCCAACCCCCGAACTGTCCACGGGTCCGACGGCGGACTGTCCGCGGATGAACAGAGAGGGCGATTTTGATCGCCCCTCTCACAAATCCTCTCAAATCCGAATCAAAACTCAATCCCACGTTCCCAAACTTGGAGAAGATGATCACGAGGTAGTTTGGAGACTATCCCCAAGAAATCATCCGCTCAAATCAACTCAAACAACGGGAAATCAAAAGGGGAGGAGGATTGAACGAAAAAGCGCCACGAAAACGAAATCAACCCGATCTACTTGTTCGTAAGGAGATAGATAAATTCCTTCAGTGGAAATGATCTCCTTTCAAATACGAACAAGTTGATTCAAACGGATTTTGCAAAGACAAACTAGAGAGGAAGATCGAGTGACGAGAAAACACGGAGAAACGAAGAACGCGAAGAACACGAACCAAAACGCGAATCAACACATCGATCTGCAACCGTGTGGCTACCACACGCTACAACAGTGAGGTTACGGACTCACTTCCTCAAAATCTCCAGTACACGGAGGTATGGTTCTCTGCGGATCTCGGCTAGCTACAGCAGGGGATTGGGAGAGCAGGAAACCCTAGAAGCAAAGAGCAAATGACTGAGATAGAATGGGAGGAGGGTGTCTCCCTCTAGTTATACTAATTCTATTTCCTACTCTACCCCTCAACTAATTACAGAGCGAACCTGCTAAACCCTAGGGTTATTCTGGACCAACTCAATGGTAGGTGGATCCAACGGCCACGCCCGTACAACTCGTAGCGTTGCCTCAACGCAACCTCCCGATTGCCGCCACGTGCCGCCCTCGCTCTGCACCCGTGGTTTTGTGGCCCAAACCGGGAAACCAGCCTTTCCAGCCAACCCCCGGTTTTGAGGCCCAAATCGGGAAACCAGCCCACCAGCATCTGAGTTTTGAGGCCCAAACTCAGCAAACCCGCAGCGCCCAGGTTTTGAGGCCCAAACCTGGAAACCGTCCTCAGCCCAAGTTTTATGGCCAAACTCGGAAACCATCCGCACCCAGGTTTTGAGGCCCAAACCTGGAAACCGTCCACCCGATGGTTTTTCCCTGGCTCTACCACCAAACCGACGCCGTAGAAGGGATGCACCGCCCGTGCACCCCGTCCACCGACACGTGTCCCCAAGTCCTCGACTCAGGCAACACATGACCGCAAGTCTTCGCTCGTCGCTGTCCCAGGCTGTCAGCCACCACAGCTGATCCTCGGGCCACCGGTCCCTCAGTCCAAGCCTCACGTCCGCCCTTCGCCACTCTCGGTCCATCGGCACGGCATGTCTCTACTTGACCTTCACCTTGCCTCTGATCACTGTATCCGTGCTCGACACCTGCACAACACAAGCCAAAGAACATGCGCATCATCCCAGTTGACAATCACTCATCACTCAGAGACTCGGCATACACCCATGTATCCGCAATCTCCCCCTTGATGAGTGCATTGTCAACTACCAACACAAATCATAATGGAAGTAGAAGAAGGAAGGAAGAAGGAGAGAGAACTCAACCAAATGACCCAAAAGCATAGCAAAGCCAAAGAAGGTCAAGTGGAAAGAGCAGAACAACTTGGTTCCCAAAGACATGGGCAACAGCTCGACGCAACCAAGCAAAGCAAAGCTAGCCCTCAAGAAGAGGTAGAACAGGCTCAACACCGCTAGCAAATGCCAATTGAAAATATCAAAGCAAAATGCTAGTCCCTCAAGATAGAGGCACAGAGGCTCAACACAACTAGCAAGAAAGCTCGATACCAACTGTTACCAAGCTTAAGAGAAAGAGCTCGACACCAATTGAAAATCTGAAAAGCAAATGCTAGTCCCTCAAGAAAGAGGCAAAGGCTCAACACAACTAGCAACCTGCTCCAAATCAACTGGAAATGTCAAAAACTCATCAAGAGCAAGCTCCCCCTTGAATAGTGCAAACAACCAGGAAAGCTCCCCCTAAGCAAAAGAAGGGTTATGATTTGCAATTTCTCCCCCTTAGTCTGAAAATGCACTTATCAAGAAACAATGCTTCCCTCAGAAAATGCACCCCAAAAAGTGCCAACACGCAGATTTCTTCCCTTCCAAAATGCATATGAGTCAAAATGCAAGTTAGGAGCTTCAGGAGTAGAGTCAAAAGAGTGCAAAGATGCTCTACGGAGTTCTGTGCCGATGACTCATAAAAATGCACAGAATGCTAGCAAAGGCTCAAACTGACACTAGAATGAAATATGAACATGTGAGCAGTTTTCAGCCGAAAAGGTATTCACCATCAAAATAGCACAAGACATGTATAGACAGGAAGTCAAACGTGCTAAGCATGTATACCAGGTGAACTACCCCTAGCACAGTTCAATCATCATGCTGATACCAATTTAAGATGAAGCATACACTTGTGATTTCAAATTTTAATCGGAGTTGCAGCGGTTGAATTACACCAGTTCAGAAAACAGCATGGGACGCGAGAGGTTGAATGCTTGTTATTGCCTAACTTTCCAACTGTGCGAAGCCTATGCAGAAGCAATCAGAAGCTTAAAGCGACAGTTTTCGGTCATACACTACACAGCTCAAGTTTAACTCAAGAGTCAAAGTACAATGAGAAACAGTCTCGAAACTGTGAGGTGCTGACAACCAAACTCATCTCAATCTTTTCCAATTTACTTAACTTGGTTCAGATTTTAAACAGAATATGAACAGACCAAGCAAGTTGAATGACTCAACACTAGAGACATAGCAACCTAGCATATATGTAAAGCATGAAGAACTCAACATATTCTACACATGCTAGTTGCATATCTCAATGGTGAATATTTTCAAGTTTTATGTTCATTAATCAATTTCACCATTCAAAAATAGCTCAGCTCACACATGTATCAGTGATCAGAAGAGCATAAGCTACACATCAACATAACGCATCGGAGTAAAAACTACACAGAGCATAGTTACATTCTTCAGATTATATCCATGAAGCTCAGATGTAAAAGCGTATGCTAAAATGCAAAGATCCATGAAGAAATCAAAAAAGAAGCAAAAAACAACTGAAAAACACAAAGTCCAGTGTATCATACAAGAGTCAAAATGTTTCCCCCATCTAAAAGGGAAACACACACCAAGCTCACCTCTCAACCGATTAAAAAAGATGATTGGTCCAAAGGCTTGTGAAATATTAGCAAGCTGATGATGAGTATCGACATGACGAAGGTCGATATCACCCTTCTCATAGTGGTCTCGTAGAAAATGAAAGCGCACACAATGTGTTTGGTCTTCGAGTGCAGCACGGGGTTCTTAGCAACGCTAATCGCACTCGTGCTGTCACAAAGCAAAGGAACGCGAGAAAAGCTCAGACCAAAATCACGCAAAGTGGCCATCATCCAGAGTAACTGGGAACAACCAGCTAGGCACACCAACATACTCCGCCTCCGTGGTAGACTGGGCGACACTAGACTGCTTGCGAGAAGACCACGATACAAGAGAAGAACCAATAAACTGGCAAGTCCCAGAAGGTGGACTTGCGCTCAATCCGGCAACCAGCAAAATCAGCATCGGATAACCGCAAAGGGAAGGGTGGAGGAAGCAGAATACCAAATCCTGAATTCTGGAGTGAAGGATAAATACCTCATAATGCGCTTGACCGCCTGACGGTGAGAAGTGCGTGGCGAAGACTGAAAACGCCGCAAAGACACACCGCGAACTGAATGTCCGGGCGTGTCGCCGTCAGGTACAGTAGCGACCCAATCATACTCGGTACTCCTTGTTCCACTGCTTCTCCCTCCTTGTCCGCATCCAGGCCGTCGTGGTCGCCATGGGTGTTGGAAGAGGCTTGGCCTCACCTTGAATTTTCAGAATGTTTGGGATACTTAACCTGGTGCACGAAGTCCTTCCGGGATTGCTTGATTTGCAACCCGAGGAAAAACGTCAGGCGCCCATCATTGCTTCATCTCGAACTCCCTGCTCATAGTGTTTGCAAAACTTGCAACAAGCGTGAGAAGAAACCACCGAAAATGATATCATCCACGTAAATTGGACCAAGAGAGTATCAGTGCCTTGCTTGAGGGAACTGTCTCCATTAAAACTTAGTGTCTCATCTATCCGGCAGCTCAAAGTTGCTTCTAACCAATTCCTACCAACTTCTCCTGCTCACCGATACAACAAGCTTTGTGATTACGAACCTAATCTTCCAGGATCATTTAACATGGGTGTGGCCTTGAGAAGGGATTTGTCGAAGTGCCCCTTTCTAACACTAAACCTCCCTCTCTTAGGTTACCTTGCTTTTCAGCAAAAAGGTTTCAACCTATCATACCGGCTCTAGGGCTGTTTCAAACCATACAAAGCTTTGGATGTTAAGACATGGTTGGAAACTTGGGATTTTCGAAACCGGGGGTTGTCTAACATACACCTCCTCTTCTATGTAGCCATTTAAGAAGGCACTCTTGACATCCATTTGAAAAGTTTGATACCTTTGGATGCAGCAAAGCCAAGAGTATCCTAATAGCCTCCAAACGTGCTACAGGAGCAAAAGTCTCCTCATAGTCTATCCCCTCCTTCTAAATAATCCCTGGGCTACGAGTCTGGCCTTGTTTCTCACAACATGGTCATCTTCTCCCTGTTTGTTTTTGAAAACCCCATTTTGTCCCAATTGGATGACACTCAGAAGGTGGGACACTAGAACCCAAACCGATTTCTCTCAAAGTTCTCAAGCTCCTCATGCATGGCATTGACCCAATCAGGATCGTCAAAGCGTGTCCAACATTCCCGGGGTTCAAAATCAGCAACAAATGCAGAATGAGCAAAGTGAGAGATTTGCCTTGACCGGGTGACGCGTTCGTCGATGCTGTCGATCATCTGTTGAGGCGGGTGCGGGCGCTGAATGTGTCGTGGCGCCTCCCTAGCCAAAGTGGCCTCCCCCTCAACATCAGCTGGTGCCTCCTCGGGTTACAAAGGGTACCGCTCGAGGTGGCAGATCCCACGGCCCCCAGGAAGACGACGTGTCGGGGCCGTGAGTCCGTAGAGCCGTCTTTGCGGCACAACAGGTGGAGGAGGAGCTGGGTCATCTATCCTTCAGCACCTTCTTCTTCATCATCGAAAAGAGGCTCGCCAACCTCATGATCACCTGCACGCTCAAAATGAGAAGAAGGACAAACCATGGTCTCATCGAAGGGACATCGGATGTCTCCATGACTCGGTTAGTGTCAAGGTTAAGTACACGATAAGCATGAGTATGAGTGCCATAACCCAAAAACACACCGTCAGAAGAACGAGACTCAAACTTGTCCAAATTGCCCTTCTTGAGTATAAAACAATGGCAACCAAAAACTCGAAAATAACTCACCTTGGGCAGTTTTCCAAAACGCAACTCATAAGAGGTCTTTTTCAAGAAAGCTCGAAGAAAAATGCGATTGGAAATGTAGCAGCATGCTCAGCTTCGGCCCAATATCGCCTAGGAGTCCTATGCTCATCGAGCATCGTCCTGGCCATCTCTACAGGGTCCGATCTTCCTTTCTACAACCACCATTCTGAGGCGGTGTGTAGGGGAAAGAACAAACTGATGCTCTAAACCCAAAGAGTTACAAAACTTCTCAAAATCCGAATTCTTGAATTCGGAACCATTATCACTCCGAATTGCTCGCATTGAGTTCAAAGGGAAACTCATTCTGAGATGCAAAATCAGATTGCGAGCAAGGGAGAAAGTCTCGGTCTTCTCAGCTAAAAAGAAGACCCACGAATATCTCAAAAAATCATCAACAACAACAAGCACATACCACTTCCCCCCAACCGAGCTCACCCAAGTCAGACCAACATGGTCCATATGCAACAGCTCTCCAGGGCGCTTATTCATGACCTGAGTCACTGGATGGTGGGGAGCGGCTACCATCTTCCCATGTCTACAAGAATGGCAAACAAGATCCTTCTCCATGGACAACTTGGGCAATCCTCGGATTAAGCCAAGTGAACTAAGTCTTGCAAGCAAGTCGAAGCTCAGGTGACCTAGTCTCCTATGCCACTTCAAAGATCAGAGGAGGAAGGTCCAGCCAAAAGACAACGAGAAATTCCGAACGACTCCGAGAAATCCGCACGAAAGACTTTTCCAAAGGGTGAAATCACACATACAAGATTGCCCTGAGGATCCAAAATGCGATTGAGATTCGGTTTAAAACGAATCTCATAGTCATCATCGAAAAGTTGCGAAACAGAAAAAAGAAGTTAAAATGCAAGTTAGAAACAAGAGCAACATCGCGCAACACACAAAGTGCTCATTAACTCGCACAGACCACACGAGACAGCACCTTACCTTTGCTGTTGTTGCCGAAGGTGATATACTCCTTCCGGCGACCGGACTAAGACTGGAGAACCACTTGGCATTTTCGGTCATGTGCCTCGAACACCCGGAATCCACCAACCAAACGTTCTCCAATCGTTTTACCTACATCAATAAAAAGACATAGGGTGAGCATACGGTCCAACACTGGGGTTAGTGAAGTAAGGGCAATACCAGTGTTGGGCCGGCTGCTCAAAAGAACGGTTAGTAGAAAAAACCATTCCTAGCACGCCTACGAGAAGAGCGATCACTACGTTGAGGAAAACGTGGTCCGCTAAGGGAGAGCGTCCATCGCGATACTCAAAACGCGGTGGGGGAAAACGCTCAACTACAAAGCCACCGCCGCGGGGTCCATAGCCCACAATGCAGGCTCCCGCTGGGCACGCTCTCTATGAGGCCTAGGCCTAGGAACTTGAGGCACTGCACCTCTAGTCCTAGCAGCTTCCTCGGACCTCTCCTCTGAACATTCAGCACATGTACATCATTGAAAGGATGGTACATGTCCGGGTTGTTCATCTCCCTTGCACGGCGCGCCTCTCTTTGCGCCGAAAGCAGAACTCACTCAAGTGTCCATCTCTCCCACATGCTCACAATGGTACCTCACCGCTCTCATAGGGGGTTGTTGGTACTCACGGTTGTGGGTGTGGATCACCTTGCCCTTCTGTGGCAACAGCTCCTCGTGAATAGGTGGCATCGTGTCCAGCTTGTTTTTCAGGTGGTTGGGTTTGGGATGCCACACTTGGTTCTTGGGTGGAGCTCTCGGAGGTTCCTCAAACACCCCATCCTTGGTGTTAGGCTTGAGAGGCTCTTTGGGTGGAAGCTTGGTAAGTTTGGGAGTAGTGGTGGAGTTGGGCTTCTCACTCGGGTTTAGGACCACTCGACTCTCCAATCTTCCCAAAAAAGCAGAAACATCAACACCCGGAGCAAAGCCTACACCAGGTCCTCTAGCAGCTCGCTTAATTGGGAGATCATCATCTCGAGCTGTGGCTCACCACAAGATGGTCCGAAGGTATTGGTTTTCCTCCTCGGTTTGCATCTTGTCATGCTTCACATTTGCTATCTCCATCTCCAAACCCTAACACAAAGCGCACCTAGTCACACAAGTGCTACCCGACTGGCCTCCTCAAGAGACACAATTCTTGTCATTCTTTTCTGCAAACTCGGATTGCAAGACAGGACAAGTCTTGCACGCACCAACAGTGAGGGTCTAGCCTTCAGCTCATCCACCTCTCCTACCAATGCAACATACTTACTTCTCAAAGTGAGAAGGTCAGTCATGTGCGTGGTGCACATCTCGCACTCAACCTCCTCAGAAACGACCACGGTGGACTTAGCAAACTCAAGCTCCCTCACCGTGTCCCCCACTTCTGCCTAAACTCCTTGCGCTCTCTAGCGGCACGCCTAAGCAGCTTATCTTGACTAAGCAAGGCGGCAGTAAGCTTCTTCGACCCTCAGCAGAAAGCTCGTCGTGGGTGAGGGATACCTGGGAGGTGTCGTCATCGTCGTCGTTCCGAGGGAGTTCACCAGCTCGCTGCGGTCGACCTCCTTGCGAGGCCATGGTGCAGAAGCAGTCGTCGTCGGCGAAGAAGCAGAGGCCTTCAGCTTGTCCTTGATCTCTTCTTCTTCTTGGACTCGTCGTCGCTTGAGCAAGCGGAGTCGTCATCCGAGCGTGGCGACGTCGCTGAGCGTGGCGAAGAACGCACGCTGCTCAGCCTGGGCCTTCTCCAAGTACTTCTTCTTGATGTACTCCTTGTCGAAGCTGCCCCTCCGCTTGTGCCTTGCGGGGACATACTTCTCCTTGCGCTTGCTGGAGTCGTACTTGTGCCATGATCGCCCTTCCCAGATGAGTTCTTCTTCTTGGGACAGTTGGCGATGAAGTGGTCGGGGTCGCCGCACTCAAAGCATCCTGAGCGTCCTCCTCCGCGGCGACAGTTCATGCAGTTGTTGTGAAACCGCGAGAACCGGTTGACGAGCAAGGCTAGCTCATCATCCCCCAAAGACTCAAGCTGGTCCTCGGTGACAGAAAAAAGTGAAGAGAGTGCAAATCCTCCAGAGGGGTTAGCAGAAGAGCCAGAAACCAAGCCATCGACGGGCCAGAAGGATTCATAAGAAGCCCTCGCCATGGCATCAATCTCACTGGACTTGAGCTTACTAAAGAGCTCGTCGCAAGTGAGGGTCTCATAGTTCGGTGATTCGATGATCGCCTGAACTTTGGAGTCCCACACCGACCGATCAAGAGTATGCAAAAGCTTCAAAGCTCTCTCATGATCGTCGAAAGGCAACAACTCCTTGTTAGCCTCATCCTATTGACAATCACCTGAAAGCGAGCGAATAAAACATTCTATGCTCTCGCCAGGCATATGTCGAAAGTTCTCATACTCTCACTTGAACGACTCGTAGAGATGGGTTTTGACTTGAGAGGTTCCCTCATGAAACGCATGAGGGTAGCCCAAATCTCCCGAGCCGTAGCGAGGTGAGAAACACGATCAAACTCACTCATGCTCAAACATGAGAAAAGAGCATTACGGGCTCGGCTATTGGCATCGTGATCATCGATCTGACGCTGAGTCACACGAGCAGCCAAGACCACGTAACGGCAGAGTTGCAAATATCCCAAATGGAAGCACCAATACTCTGCAGATAGGCCGGCATGCGTATCTTCCAATACGCATAGTTCGTCCCATCAAAAAAATGGCGGTTTGCCTATGCCGCGATCGATGTCCCTTCTGTGGATCTGAAACCGGCTAAGGTGGAAGATCCTAACCCACTCTGATACCAATTGAAGGACCGAGAAAGCACTAGCAAGACGACCAGAGGGGGGGGGGGTGAATGGGAGCTCAAAAATTTCTCTCGAAACTTTGGCCAAATGTCCCAAAATCAGCCCCGAGAAACTGTGACCGAAACCGTGATGCCCAAGACCCTGGAAGAGGGGGGATGATCCTAGGATCACAGCGAGACCACCAACGAACGAGATAGCAAACCAAACGCCAAAAGTACCGCTGGAACACAACCCCAAAAACCAAGTCCCGAACGTAAATTGACGGCTACATCGAGAAACTCCTAAATACCTATGCTAACAAGTAGCAAAGAGACCTAGAGAGGTTCCTTGGTCAACTCTAGGGCCAAACGAGAAGTCCGGAAACCAAGTGGAAAAGTCGGGAGAGCAAACGCACTAAACCGGAAGCTTCAGCAGGGTCCCAGACTGTCCGGACTGCAGGTCCCGGACTGTCCGCGGGTACTGCAGACTGTCCGCGAGGAAAGCTCGGACTGTCCGCGGCGCAAAATCCTCAAAACTGCAAGTCTGCTGAAGTTCCCTGGTCGACTCCCGGACTGTCCGCGAGTTCCAACGGCGGACTGTCCGCGGTTCAAAAAGAACTCGTCCGTACGAGCTGCGCAGCCACGGCTCGGCTGGAGCCCGACCCCGGACTGTCCGCGGGTCCGACGGCGGATGTCCGCGGATGAACAGAGAGGGCGATTTTGATCGCCCCTCTCACAAATCCTCTCAAATCCGAATCAAAACTCAATCCCATATTCCCGAACTTGGAGAAGATGATCACGAGGTAGTTTGGAGACTATCCCCAAGAAATCATCCGCTCAAATCAACTCAAACAACAGGAAATCAAAGGGGGAGGAGGATTGAACAAAAAAGCGCCACAAAAACGAAATCAACCTGATCTACTTGTTCGTAAGGAGATAGATAAATTCCTTCGGTGGAAATGATCTCCTTTCAAATACGAACAAGTTGATTCAAACGAATTTCGCAAAGACGCACTAGAGAGGGAGATCTAGTGACGAGAAAAACACAGAGAAACGGAGAATGCGAAGAACACGAACCAAAACGCGAATCAACACATCGATCTGCAACCGTGTGGCTACCACACGCTACAACAGTGAGGTTACAACCTCACTTCCTCAAAATCTCCAGTACACAGAGGTATGGTTCTCTGCGGATCTCAGCTAGCTACAGCAGGGGATTGGGAGAGCAGGAAACCCTAGAAGCAAAGAGCAAATGACTGAGATAGAATGGGAGGAGGGTGTCTCCCTCTACTTATACTAATTCTATTTCCTGCTCTACCCCTCAACTAATTACAGAGCGAACCAGCTAAACCCTAGGGTTATTCTGGACCAACTCGATGGTAGGTGGATCCGACGGCCACGCCCGCACAACTAGTAGCGTTGCCTCAACGCAACCTTCTGATTGCCGCCACGTGCCCGCCTCGCTCGGCACCCCCGGTTTTGTGGCCCCAAACCGGGAAACCAGCCTTTCTAGCCAACCCCCGGTTTTGAGGCCCAAACCGGGAAACCAGCCCACCAGCATCTGAGTTTTGAGGCCCAAAACTCAGCAAACCCCGCAGCGCCTAGGTTTTGAGCCCAAACCTGGAACCGTCCTCAGCCCGATTTTGTTGGCAAACTCGGAAACCATCCGCCCCAGGTTTTTGAGGCCCAAGCCTGAAACCCGTCCACCCGATGGTTTTTTCCCTGGCTCTACCATCAAACCGACGACGCCCGTAGAAGGGATGCACCGCCCGTGCACCCCATCCACCGACACGTGTCCCCAAGTCCTCACTCAGGCAACACATGACCGCAAGTCTTCGCTCGTCGCTGTCCCAGGCTGTCAGCCACCATAGCTGATCCTCGGGCCACCGGTCGCTCAGTCGAAGCCTCACGTCCGCCC
The DNA here is from genome assembly GCA_009763385.1 of Coix lacryma-jobi var. lacryma-jobi. NCBI lineage: Eukaryota > Viridiplantae > Streptophyta > Magnoliopsida > Poales > Poaceae > Coix > Coix lacryma-jobi. The sequence goes on along the minus strand of CM019831.1, from coordinate 70,669,334 downwards.
TTCCACTCTCGGTCCATCGGCACGGCACGTCTCTACTTGACCTTCACCTTGCTCTGATCACTGTATCCCGTGCTCGACACCTGCACAACACAGCCAAAGAACATGCGCATCATCCCAGTTGACAATCACTCATCACTCAGAGACTCGGCATACACCCTGTATCAAACAAACTGGACAAGGACCTTGGGAGCATCATTTCTCAAGTTGTCTTGGTATCCAACCTTAGGATCAGAGTCAGGCGCTTCAAGTTATTAAGGACAAAGTAGGCAGGCTTCAGGCCAGGGACCTTGAAGTTTGCCACTACGCCATCCATGTAAACACCTGAGCTCTGTAGCTGATCGGTGTACATGCCCCCACCATACATCTCAGAATAGGCGAGGAGCATTCCTGTCTTCATGGTTGAAGCCCAACAACCTAGCAAAGGTGACGAAGTTGCACCGGTAGTGGACCCCTTGGGTCATCCCATGCAGCACCTGAGCCTCTTGATCAATAAACAGGGTGGCCCAAAATTGATAGATAATCTCCTGGTTGTAGCTGCGCTCACCAGAAATCAAACCAAAAATTCTCTAGTCCTCCAGCCTCTTAACCAAAGCATCGATCTCTTCGGAGCCTTGTCAGTCAAGGACCGAATAGATAAACGCTTGTGCTCAAAGAGTGGAGGATGCCCCTTAGAACAAAAGCCCCTCCAGCAAACTGACACATAGTAATCCTGCTGAAACCTCGACCAAAACCTCCGTCCACTGAATCATCTCTGATGAAAAGGTATGGGTTCTCCCCACGCTGTCTCCTCAACAGATTCGTCCCGCTTCCTGTCAGAGTAATCCATGGTATTTCCAGGATGTGCGGGGGCAGACATCAAGGCTCCAGCTTCAGGGTGCATATGAAACACCCGGTTGATAAGCAACAACCCTGAAGTCAGAGGAGATGGCGGTCCAACACGAGGATCGATGGAACGACCCTCACATTCAGGACCAGCCGCATGAGCCACACACCACCCACAATGACGCTATGTAGGCGCCCAGGCGGGACCAGCGACAGGGGGCGGAGAAGGCGGAGGAGCAGCATGCCCACTGCCACCGGAATGGCCGCTCCCACCCCTCCCCTGGCACTATAACGCTGCGACGTCCCCTGTGGCCCCGAACGTCCGACGCCACGGACCGACGAGGGAGTTCCTCCATACTCCCACCGGTGGAACGAGCACGACGCGTAGGTTTGCGCCGCTGCGGCTCACCAACCTCCACACCACCTTGCTCCATCCCCACATACTCTTCCTCATCTTCATCCCTAGCCACACGAGCGCGAGAGGGCCTCTGGCTATGCGACATCTAGAAAAGATAGCATAGACCGAAGTGAGATGAAGGTGATAGAAAGACAACTTCAAAGGATGTAGCAAAGACGACGATCGAATCAGGAAGGAAAACCCCTCGCTGCGCGCGGTCGGTACTACCGACCCCAGCGGGCGGTACTACCGACTGCACAGCAGCGTGCGGTTCCCCTCAGTCCAATCACATAAATCGTCCATGAACTTGGAAACCATACATCCTAGAAGCATCTACACACTAGATAGAGCAATCCTACCAAAGGAATCAACCTAGAACAAGGTACATTAAGAGATCGGGCAAGAACACCCTAGTACCTTGCTACTCTCGGAAGAAGAGGCCGAAACCCCCATGTGGAAGATCTTCCAGGCTTCAAGAACACCACCAAGATGATCTCCACACTCCAAAGCACCTTCCCACCGGATGGATTTGAGTTTGAGTGGAGGAGGAAGGAGATCGAGGGGAGGAGAGAGGAGAGGACGCGCGGAGAGACGCTGCTGCAGCAGAAGGGAGGCGGCGGCGGCACGGTGAAAAAGGATTGACTGGATAGGGTTGAAAGGGTTTTCACCGCGACCTTTTATACTCGGGTCAACTCGGTCGGTACTACCGCCCACCATAGGGGTCGGTACTACCGACGGCGGTACTACCGACTGTACACTTCCAGAACAGATAGAGGGCTATTCTAGGAGAACTTTGTGTGGTATACTACACAAACTTCAATCATGTCCAGATTTCATATAAACAATACATAGCCATGGACATAAGAGAAGCTTGCAAAATGATTTTGAAATCACACACAATATTTTGTCAAAGCATTTGTCTAAGTCTCTAGGTGAAAACGATATGTGCAAGACATCAAGGCCAAGCCACGTTACGAGAATCAATGATATTTAGTTCATCCTCAAAGCACAAAATCTTGACTCATCTAAAGGCTTTGTGAAGATATCAGCTGTTGCTTTCGGTGGCTCACATGACGTATTGCGTATCCTCCTTTGGCTTCATGGTCTCTCAAAAATGGTGTCGGATGTCTATGTGTTTTGTGCGAGAATGGTTCACTACAACTAGAGAGAGGCCTTTGGACGATTTGCAAAATCAGCTTTAGTCACGGAAAATTTTGCGCCCGGACTAGAAAGGTCTTTAGCCCCGGTTGGTAACACCAACCGGGGCTAAAGTTCCCCAGCCCAACGGCTCATTTGTCAGAGGGACCTTTAGTCCCGGTTGGTGTTACCAACCGGGGCTAAAGACCGGCCTTTAGCCCCGGTTGGTAACACCAACCGGGACTAAAGGTTTTGCCCCGGTTGGTGTATCTATCCGGGGCTAAATGTAGGCATCTTTAGCCCCGGTTGGTAACACCAACCGGGACTAAAAGGTTTTGTCCCGGTTGGTGTATCCAGCCGGGGCTAAATGCCAACATTTAGCCCCGGCTGGGAATAAGGACCGGGGCTAAATGTCCCTCCCTATATTTGAACTGTTCTTCCACCTCCAGCCGTGCCCGAGCTCTTCATTTTTTTTGATTCAGTCACTTGCTTGCTTGTTTGCTGTCTTCTCCGGTGATTTTTGTTTGTTAACACATCTCCGGCGATTGATTTATTTCATCACATCTACACCGCCATCGACTTCTTGAAAGGTTACTAGCTTAAGTTTTTTATTTTGTAGATATTTTGAGTTCATTGACTTGATAGTTCAAATTATTACTCTAAAAAACAAAATATGACCGTTTAATTAGTTTATTTTAATCTTTTAGAGAAATAGAGATCATTTAAATCATTTGTTGACAAAAAATAGAAATATATAATACTTTAGTTTACAAAATGTGACCGGTTTAATTAGTTTTTTTGAGAAATAGAGATGAGTTAAATCATTTGTTTACAAAAATTAGAAATATATAATACTTTAGTTTACAAAATGTGACCGGTTTAATTAGTTTATTTTATTATTTTGGAGAAATAGAGATCAGTTAAATTATTTGTTTACAGAAATTAAAAATATATAATACTTTAGTTTACAAAATGTGACCGGTTTAATTAGTTTATTTTATTATTTTGGAGAAATAGAGATCAGTTAAATTATTTGTTTACAGAAATTAGAATATATAATACTTTAGTTTACAAAATGCAGAAGGATGTCTGCTTGGTATGTTGTTTTCGTGGTACCAAGCCAGGTATTTACACCAGCTGGGCTGAGTGCAGTCAGTATGTCCTCAAAGTTAAGGGAGCTGTGCATAAAAAGTACAAGTCTTTTGAGGAAGCTTCTGCAGCTCTAGAGGCTTTCAACTCAAGAATCAACTCAATTCCTACTGCACCTACCCCTACCTTACCTTCCTATCAGGTTGGAGTGGCAGGCAGTCCATCTTGTTGGACTGTGATGTGGGAAAAATGTGCAGGTGTTGTTAGTTGCTTTGGTTGTGGCCAAGTGGATTAGGCTGCACTGTTATCTTGATGTAATAATTAATTAGACAAGTTCAACTGCTACTATTTTTATGCCACCAGTGATTCTTACTAAATTTCATGCCAGTCATTTTATAATTTCATTTGTTTATAAGAATGAGAGATATAATTATGTGATATGTCATATAATGCAGACGATGACACGTCACTGGATGTACAATGCCGATCGTCGCTCAAAAGAGTTCATTGATGGCGTGCATTATTTTTTAAGAGTGGCCGAGGCAAACAAGCGGAATGGTTTTATGTGCTGCCCATGTGCCCTTTGTAATAATTCGAAGGAATATTCTAGCTCAAGGAGTCTTCACTCACACTTGTTCAAGTCGGGTTTCATGCCAAACTATAGTTGTTGGACGAAGCATGGAGAAACTGGGGTTATGATGGAAGAAGGTGAAGAAGAACAATTGGACCCTGACGATGACATTATTGCTCAATACGGTGACTTTGGTGATACTGCAATGGGGAAGGTGAAGAAGAGGCAAGTGCAGAAGACACACTCGCTGAAGATGATGCTCTTGGTGATGTCATTCGTGATGCACAAGGAGATTGCGAAAGTGAAAAGGAGAAGGCTAAGTTTGACTGTATGCTAGAGGATCACAGGAAATTACTATACCCGTCTGCTGCAGATGGACAAAAAAAGTTGGGTACAACACTTGAGTTGCTACAATGGAAGGCACAAAATGGTGTATCTGACAAGGCATTTGGACAATTATTGAAAATTATAAAACAAAAGATGCTTCCGAAACCTAACGAACTGCCCGCCACTACGTACGAAGCAAAACAAGTCGTCTGTCCTTTGGTTTAGAAATCCAGAAGATACATGCATGTCCTAATGACTGCATCCTGTATCGTGGCAAGGAATACGAGAATTTGGATGAATGCCCTGTATGTAACGCGTCACGATATAAGATCAGGCGAGATGACCCTGGCGATGTTGAGGGTGAAGAACGTCCCCGGAAGAAAATTCCTGCCAAGGTTATGTGGTACGCTCCTATAATACCACGCCTGAAACGTCTGTTCAGAAACAAGGACCATGCAAAGTTGGTGCGATGGCACAAAGAAGACCGTAAGGTAGACAACATGTTGAGACACCCTGCTGATGGGTCCCAATGGAGAGCAATAGACAGAGAATTCCCGGAATTTGCAAAAGACGCTAGAAACTTAAGGTTTGCTTTAAGTACGGACGGAATGAATCCTTATGGGGAACAGAGCAGTAGTCATAGCACGTGGCCTGTTACTCTATGTATCTACAACCTTCCTCCATGGTTATGCATGAAGCGGAAGTTCATTATGATGCCAGTGCTCATCCAAGGCCCGAGGCAACCTGGCAACGACATCGATGTCTATCTAAGGCCATTAGTTGAGGAACTGCTACTTTTATGGAGTAAATCAGGTGTACGCGTGTGGGATGATTACAAACAGGAACACTTTGACCTGCGAGCATTGTTGTTCGTAACCATCAATGATTGGCCTGCTCTAAGTAATCTTTCAGGACAGACAAACAAGGGATATAATGCATGCACACATTGTTTTGATGACATGGATAGTGTATATTTGAAAAAATGTAGAAAGGTAGTCTACCTTGGGCATCGTCGATTTCTTTCTGTGAATCACCAGGTTAGAAGGAAAGGCAGGCATTTTAAAGGTGAGGCAGACCACCGGAGCAAGCCTCGCAACAGAACTGGGGAAGATGTACTTGAGATGGTCAAGGATGTGAAGGTAGTCTTTGGAAAGGGCACGGGCAGTGAACCTGTTCCAAAAGACGCTACGGGACACGCACCCATGTGGAAGAAGAAGTCAATATTTTGGGAGCTACCCTATTGGCATGTACTAGAGGTCCGCCACGCGATCGACGTGATGCACCTGACAAAGAATCTTTGTGTCAACCTTCTAGGATTCATGGGTGTGTATGGGAAGTCTAAGGATACACTTGAAGCACGACAAGAGTTGCAGCGCATGAAAGAACGAGACAACCTACATCCAGAGAAGACAGATGATGGACGCCATTACTTAAGACCTGCTAGCTACACTCTTAGCAATGAAGAGAAGGAAATCATGTTTGAATGCCTCAACAGCATCAAGGTCCCATCTGGATTCTCCTCCAATATAAAGGGAATAATAAATATGCAAGACAAGAAATTCCTAAACTTAAAGTCGCATGACTGCCACGTGCTTATGACGCAATTGCTACCGGTTGCTTTAAGAGGAATTCTACCTCCACATGTACGCCTGGCCACTGTGAAGCTATGTGCATTCCTTAATGCAATTTCTCAGAAGGCAATTAATCCACTAGAACTGGCTACTCTACAGAATGATGTGGTTCAATGCCTTGTGAGCTTTGAGTTGGTGTTTCCTCCATCCTTCTTTAATATCATGACACACCTCCTAGTTCACCTGGTCAAGGAGATTCATATTCTCGGTCCTGTGTTCCTACACAACATGTTCCCCTTTGAGAGGTTCATGGGAGTACTGAAAAAATATGTTCACCAACGTGCTCGGCCAGAAGGAAGCATCGCCAAGGGCTACGGGACAGAGGAGGTCATTGAGTTCTGTGTTGACTTCATTCCTGACCTTGACCCGATTGGTGTTCCTGAATCGCGGCACGAGGGGAGGCTGTGTGGAAAGGGGACACTAGGGAAGAAAACATATATCGGTACGGGGAACGATTATTTCAATAAAGCGCACTACACAGTTCTTCAAAACTCAACCGTGGTGGATCCATATATCGATGTACACAAGGAGTTCCTACGATCCCAATTTCCAGAGAAGAATGAAGTTTGGATAACACGTGAGCACATGAATACTTTTAGCACTTGGTTGCGAAAGGAATGTCTGGGTAATAAAACAATATTGATGAGCAACTATATTGTTGGCTAGGCAACCGTCAGGCACATCCTCACGTACAAAAAAGGGTTATGAGTAAATGGAAACACATTTTACACCATTGCCCAAGATCAAGGAGCACGAACCAAAACAGTGGGTGTTCGCGTAGATGCCACAGACCCAAATGGGAAGAGGCAACATATTATGGCCGTATAGAGGAGATTTGGGAACTGACTACGCACCTAATTTTAAAGTCCCTTTGTTTCGATGCCAATGGGTCAAGACGACCGGAGGCGGAGTAACAGTTGACAAGGAGTATGGAGTGACAACAGTGGATCTCAACAATATTGGATACAAAGATGAACCATTCGTCCTTGCTGCTGATGTGAATCAGGTGTTCTACGTGAAAGACATGTCTACAAAGCCCAGGAGAGGGAAAATGACGATAAATCAACCAAAGAGCCGAAACGCCACATAGTTCTTTCAGGAAGAAGAAACATCGTGGGAATTGAGGACAAGTCAGACATGTCAGAAGATTATGAAAGGGATGACCGGATACCACCCTTCAGTGTGAGCAAAGACCCAAGCATCCTGCTAAATGCTGAGGAGGCTCCATGGTTACGACATGATCATAACCAAGGGACATACGTCAAGAAGAAGATCACCAGTGTACCCGCTTGAAATATAGTGATGTTTTAACCAATATTATGTATTAGATTTTTTGTGTAATTAATAATGATTATGGATAGTCATGGTTCATTGATGTCGGTCGGTGTCGAAATGACTTGATTTATTTTTGGCAAGCATATGAGCCCAAATTGATGCCTCACAAGAGGTGTTAGATTTTTCTGATCATTATTTTAATTATTATATTTTTCTCTGTGCCGAATGAGATAAAAGCCGGTGAATTACACCTCCGGCCCTCTGCGGTTTTTCATCAACCTCCACAACGTTCTTCTTCCCAGGCCATTCAAGATCCCGTGTAAAAGTTTGGCACCATTCTGGATTATTTTGGTGGTAGGCCCAGTTGACCCTATAATTATTGGGTGACGGTGCGCGGTAATTCAATTAAACTATCTCCGAAAATCACAAACTTGTTGGTTGCCTCACCCGTGCCACGTGACAGCCTAAGAAAAAGTTTGAGACCAATATGACACAGAAACGTATATGAACTACACAAATTTATCTTTTAAATTAAACTGCAATTTAACAGTGAATTTCGCTATCGTGCATTTGGACAATGAAAGATAAACAACCCAAAATTTAATGTTCAGATAATGCAAAATAATCTTCCTATCGAGAACCAGTTGTTTCAGATATTTAAATTTAACATTATATTTTTGCATTAACAAAATATGAATTGTTATTTACATTTATATTCATTATTATAAGAAAAGAAAAGAATTTATGTTACAAATTTTTCTACTATACAATAAGGTAAAAGGAAATACAACTGTCATTTTTAAGTAATTTTATACCTAATATTTAATTTACTATGCAATTAACAAATATTACAGCATATTAATATAGTCAAAACCTAATACAAAACCCAAAATATAAACCTTTAGTCCCGGGCGGTAGAACCACCCGGGACTAAAGGAACCTTTAGTCCCGGGGCGTAAGCCCGCCCGGGACTAAAGGTAGCTAATACAAAAACCAGAATAGAAAAAGCCCAAAACAGTGGCGGGAAAAAAGCTTTAGTCCCGGGCGGTGGCACCACCCGGGACTAAAGGTCCAAGCCTTTAGTCCCGGGCGGGCTTACGCCCGGGACTAAAGGTCTTTTAGTCCCGGGTGGTGCCACGGCCCGGGACTAAAGGTTCCCCGCGTATATAGGGCACAGTGCCCTCCTTCTTCTCAGATCGACGTCAGACCGCCCGCAGCGCCGCCGCTTCCCTCGTCGTATCCGATCGAGTGCCGCGCCGCCGTTGTCCCGCCGCATCCCTCGCCGACGTCCGCCTCGCCGTCGTCCTCTCGCGTGGCCGCGCCGACGCCTCCTCTTCTCTCCCTCGCCGGCCCTCGCCGGCCTCAGGGCCGCCTGCCTCGGCGGCCACGCACAACTCGTCCTCTCGCGCGCCGGTGAGGAGGCCGGGCGCGGTCGCGCCGCCGTGCTCAGTGCGTGCGTTGTGTGTGTGCGTGTGTGTGCGTGTTGTGTGCAGTGCGTGTGTGTGCAGTGCGTGTGTGTGTGCACTGTGTGTGTGCGTGTTGTGTGCACTATGTGTGTGCCCAACAAAAGACAACGTTGTGTGCAGGAAGAATGAAAGAAAAAATGATATATATTGAAAATGAATGATTATAGAAAAATGATATAAATACATATATATTTATAGAAAAATAAAAAAGATATATATAGAAAATGAATGATTATAGAAAATGAATATATATACATATATATTTAGAGAATATCAGAAAATGTTATTAATGCACTGCAGTGTATATATGTTTATAGAAAAATGAATATATATTTATATAAATATATAGTTATATAAATCATTTTAGAAAATCATGTTTTTTAATCTAACAAAAAATATGTGACATGTAGATAAAAAGAGATTGGTCGCGTTGACCTCGCCGCCGTCCGCCGTCATCTTCACCGCAACGTCATCCTCGTCGTCGTGCTCACCTCCTCACCGCAACGTCATCCTCGTCGTCGTCCGTCGTCGTCCTCTCCTCAACGGTGTGTCCCTTGTGATGGAGAAGGAATAATCAATTAGATATGTTTATGTCGTGTATATGTTTTTACGAATGTGTATGGAATAATGACTTAGCATAATCAATTAGATATATTTATGTCGTGTATATGTTTTTACGAATGTGTATGGAATAATCACCTAACCCAAAAACCCGAACCCCGAACCCTAAACCCTAACCCCTAAACCCTAACCGCTAACCCCTAACCCCTAACCCTTAACCTTAACCGCTAACCCTAACCCCTAACCCTAACCCCTAACCCTAAACCCTAACCGCTAACCCCTAACCCCTAACCCCTAAACCCAAAACCCTAAACCCTTAACTCTCCATGGTCTTTATCCTCCATGGTCTGTATGAATATACGTTATTTGCAAAAATATGGTGTTTATTATCCTCCATGTTATTCGCAGAAATGGCCGACCCAGTTGACAACAGGAGGAGGAAATGTACGAATTAATCAACAGCGCCGCTAACCCAGATGTAGCAGGTGACGATAACAATAATCAAGAAGTAGATGACGGCAGTCAATACTTTATCGATTATGAAGAAATTATGCAAGAAAATACTGGCGAGGTATACCTACAATCTCTATGAGCACATAAAATTCTAATCAATTTGTAAATGTATTTATAATCTACTGTTCCTACATACGTAGCCCTCTGGATCGACAACGACTACCGGGAAGAGTAGGACCGTACGAGGTCCGAAGAAGCCGTTGGATGGCCGATACATTATCTCAGAATTCAACGAGGAAACAGGCCAAGTGCTTGGAGAACATGCACAGAAATTCGTTAACCACTGTGGGTATCTCGTAAGGGATAAGATCCCGATCAATGCTCGTGAATGGAAGGAAAAGAGAAGTGCTCCTCATATAAGTTTTGTCTCTGATCGTGATAAGGAACTGGTTTGGCAAGATGTCCTTGCACATTTCACGCTTGAAACAGAAGATAGAAATTTGAAGGCAAGAGTTCAGGATTGGGCTATGAAGAAAATGGCAACACTATTCCAGGGCTGGAAGAAGAAATTGTACAACACATTTATCAAGAAGGACCTAACTCCGGATTTTAACACCAAGGCCTACGTCAAGTTGAGGCCTTTTTGGGATGAGTTTGTAGAATTCAAGAAATCAGAAGAGGGTGAGACACGTGTCAGAATGAACCAACAGAATGCCCGACAAAAACAATACCACCATCACTTGGGATCAGGTGGCTACAAGAGTGCCATTCCCAAGTGGGAAAAAATGGAACGGGAGATTCTAGCCAAGGGCATCGAACCAGATTCAATAAACTGGCCTGAGCGCGCCAAGTATTGGTTTTTTGGTCATGGAGGAAGTCTGGACCTACAGACAGGAGGGGTAGTGTATGGCACAAAACTCCAAAGAGCAGCAGAAAGACTAGCTTATGCTCGAGACATGGCTAACAGTGGCACGTGGCAGCCGAACAGAGAAAAGGATGAGCTTACATACGCCCTAGAGAATCCTGAACATGGTGGGAGAACAAGAGGCTATGGGGAGGTGTCGTGGGAGCATGCCTTCCCACAAGACAAAGAGACCTATAGAAGCCGCGCAAGAAAGAGGCAGGAGGAGGTAGAGCGGATGCGAAGGATGGAGGAAATGGTATTCAGTCACAGGCCGCGGCTCGTGAAGCGGTAGAGCGAGAAAAGGCACTTGAAGACAAAATGAGTGAGGAAATCAAAAGGCAAGTGCATTTAGCAGTGAGTTCCCTGCAAAGGCAATCTGCATCAGAGCCAGGAGTCAACACCAGCACCCCTGGTGATCAGTTGAAAAGCAGTTGCGCTTCCACGGAGGTGCCAACGATTCAAGGTGACGCAGGGCTGCGCTTCCCAGTGGATGACATCACTGATCCTCTCACGACCTGTGAGCTGCACATTCCACAGGGGAATGACACAATAATGGTGGCTATTGGTGTCGTATCTCCTATTGACCCTACGAAGACACCAAGATGCCATGGGGCATTGGTACCACCTGGTTATGCTAGTGTCTCGGTGGATAGAGTATTGAAAGGGCATAGCAATGTGACTCTTGACATTGAAGGAGGTGATGGTGAGAAGACTTTAGGAGAAGCGGAGAAGGCATTCATATGTTGGCGTAAGCGCTATATCATTATTCCTGGGGCATCACCTCCTCCTCCTCCTCAGCAAACTAACCCTAGGTGCAGATGAAAGTCAATGAAACATTTTTTCACTAGTTATGTATTGACTTAATTAAATAATTGTTTACTCATACTATGTTGTTTTCACAGCAGGACCTCTCCGCACCTAAGTCCAATTATCCATTCACCACATAGTCATCATAGTGCTGCGGGCGATGCAGTGAAAGACACAGCTGCATCCCCACCGGCTCCATCCCCTCCACGATCGGCTCCATCCCCTCCACGACCGGCTCCATCTCCACCACGGGCTCCATCCCCGCCACCGGCCCATCTCCTCCACCACGGGCTCCATCCCCGCCACCGGCCCCATCTCCTCCACCACGGGCTTCCCCACCACCGGCCCATCAAAGAAGAGGCCAGCCACAAAAATGAAGGCATCGTCCCCACCGCCACCAAAGAAGAAAGCCTCTGCAGAAAGACATCAAGCTGTTCCTCAGAAGACGAAACTTCCCTATGATATGACTGATGAGGAGGAAACAAATGCTGCAGCGAAAGCAATTTGGACAAATTTTGGGCGGACGTCGAGGCTAAACAAAAAGCAAAGAAAAACCCAGAGAAGACGTACCTTTTTGTACGTCCTGATATGCTCAGGAAAAAGGTGGATGCTCATCAGAGAAAAAGTGCGTGATTCTCGTAAGAAATCGCCACCATCAGACTATGACCGCACTATGACCAAGTCACTTGAGGAGGCGAAGCAGAAACAGAAGAGAGCAAGCAAGGGTGTCCCACAGCTCGGGGAACAATCGAAACAATCAGTGCCCCCGCTTGTTGTGAATGAATATGGTTCTAACTTGAAAGCGCTAGAACAACTTGAGGTGAATCCTGAGCATCTTGATGCATTTTTCGCAGAAACTGGTCTAACTTGTCACAAATGCTCGGTGAAGCACCCATTGAAACTGCTCCGCAAGTTGATCAGTGGAAGAAGAATTATGTATATGGCCAGAGTCTATACAACCCTACGGCCCTCACAGAACTTGGCACTCAAATGTACTTGTTAAACCAGTGGTACATGGCAGCGTGTACCAAAAAAGCGGATGATTGGATATGCGTCAGAATTAGAGACCATCATTACTTCCGTGGTGATGACATTATACTTATCCAATTCAATGAGTTACACCAGCTATGCCACCTGGATGCTCTAGACAAATCTCTAGTCAGCCTCTTCTGTTTGTAAGTGATCCTTCGTTTTAATTATCTCACTCTAGCATATGTATATGTAAATGTAATTATGCTAACACTAGCTAGCGTGCCTATATACATATGCAGAAACATGATGAGAGACCTCGCACGTAGAAATGACAAGGAGGTTGGTTTCATTGATCCATATATCGTATTCTCGGTCCCAAAGAAAGATCCCGCCTATGATATATGGAGAAATGAAACAGGGAGGAATCTCCGAAGGTTCTTGGTGAACCAAAAGAACAAAAGATATATACTCTTCCCATACAACTTTAGGTGGGTGTTGTTATCATGTGCATATTTATTTTTACTTACTCAATTTCTATGATATATGTTGACTATATAAGCAAATTAATGCAGCTATCACTGGATATTGATCGTCTTCGATCTCTCCGAAAGTCAATTGATAATCTATGACTCGTTGAGAAAACCACTGGGAGATTATCAAGATATCATAGACATTATCCAGAGGTAACTTTCGATCTCTAAATATTGATTTCTACACTTTAAATCTGCAATAGTTAATTACGATCCAATATTATATTGTGCAGGGTTTGGGCTTGGTTCGTTCCGAAACACCGTCCGGATTTGAAGGCGACACTTCCTCGTCCTATCCAATTGCAAGTAAGTAGTACTATCTCCCCGCGTCTTTACCACTGTAGCATGCTTTCATCACACGCGCGAGATGATGAGAGTAATATCTTTTTACATCGTGCAGTGGGTTCTACGGCAACCACCAGGGAACAATTTGTGTGGGTACTACGTTTGCGAGTTTCTCTCGGTGTATGCCAAAAGAACTCCTCTAGAGAGACAGAAGGAGCTATGGTTGAAGAACCAGGTGTTGGACATGGTGCGCCTGAAAGGAATTCAAGAGACAATCGCAGGAGTTCTTAATGACCATGTCCTCAAAGCCGGCACCGAGTTCTACTATAACCCGGAAGAACCAATATTGAAACCAAACCAAGACGACCATTTGTATGACATTTAAGTGACGGTCAATATTTGTGTTGTAAATACCAAGGATGCATGGATAATGCTGTAAATTTTATGTGCATAAAAATATTATACACATAATATGTATAGCTAGCCCATATATATATAGTTTCATATTTTATGTGTGTAATTATAAATTTTATGTGTATATATATGTGGATACATACATTAGCAGCGAAGAATACGTATTAGAAATCCTAATGTAATATATTAGCATCGAAGAAAACGTATTAGAAAACCTAATGTAATTGAAAAACTGAAAACAATAGCCAATTGAAAAGAAAAAAGAAAAGAAAAAGAAAAAAGGTCTTTAGCCCCGGTTGGTAATACCAACCGGGACTAAAGAGGCCAGTCTTTAGTCCCGGTTGGTATTACCAACGGGGCTAAAGGTCCCCCCTTTAGCCCCGGGGCCGGGAACCGGGGGCCGGGAACCGGGGCTAAAGGTCGGGCCTTTAGTCCCGATTCCTTAGCCCCGGCTCCATGCCGGGGCTAAAGGCCATTTTCGACCGGGGCTAAAGGCCCATTCTCCAGTAGTGGTTTACGGGATTGTTCACTAGTTTGATAGCACTCTCATTGTCACACAAAAGTGGAATTTTGGTTTCCTCACATCCGAAGTCTTTTAGTGTTTGCTTCATCCAAAGTAATTGAGCACAGCATGCGCCGGCCGCCACATACTCGGCTTCGGCAGTGGATAGGGCAACACTATTTTGTTTCTTAGAACTCCAAGACACCAAAGACCTTCCATAAATTGGCAAGTCCTGGTAGTACTCTTCCGATCTACTTGCAACCGGCATAGTCCGAATCGGAATAGCCAAGTAGATCGAAAGTGGAGCCCTTGGGATACCACAAGCCAAGATTCGAGTGTGCACTAAGTATCGAAAGATTCTCTTAATGGCCATAATATGACATTCTTTCGGATTAGCTTGAAACCTTGCACACATGCACACACTAAGCATGATATCGGGCCTAGATGCACAAAGGTAAAGTAATGAACCGATCATAGACCGATATACCTTTTGGTCCACTGACTTACCATCCTCATTTAGATCAAGATGTCCATTGGTCGGCATGGGAGTCTTGATGGGTTGGCCTTGTCCATCTCAAACTTCTTTAGCATGTCCTTTGTGTATACTTTGTTTGACTGATGAATGTGCCATCCTTGAGTTGCTTGATTTGGAAACCAAGAAAGTACTTCAACTCACCCATCATGGACATCTCGAACCTTTTAGTCATGATCCTACTAAATTCCTCACAAAAAGCCACATTAGTACTACCAAATATTATGTCATCGACATATATTTGGCACACAAAGATATCATTATCAACTTTGCGAGTAAATAATGTAGGATCAGCCTTCCTATCTCAAAACCCTTTTTGAGTAGGAAGTCCTTAAGGCAATCATACCAAGCTCTAGGGGCTTGCTTGAGCCCATAGAGCGCCTTGTCGAGCTTGTAGACGTGGTTGGGAAATTTTGGATCCTCAAAACCCGGTGGTTGCTCCACATAAACCAATTCGGAGAGGGGGCCATTGAGGAATGCACTTTTCACGTCCATTTGGTATAGCTTGAAATCATGGTGAGTAGCAAAGGCAAGTAATATGCGAATTGACTCAAGCCTAGCTACAGGTGCATAGGTTTCCCCAAAATCCAAACCTTCGATTTGAGTGAAACCTTGAGCCACCAACCGTGCTTTGTTCCTTGTTACCACGCCATGCTCGTCTTGCTTGTTGCGGAAGACCCATTTGGTTCCTATCACATTTTGCTTGGCCTTTCCACCAAGGACCAGACTTCATTCCAGGTGAAGTTGTTCAGCTCTTCTTGCATAGCCATCACCCAGTCCGGATCATCAAGTGCTTCTTCCACCCTAAGAGGTTCCAAAGAGGAGACAAACAAGTAATGTTCACAAAAACTTGCTAAGCGAGAGCGTGTCGTTACCCCACGCCGTATGCTCCCCAATATGTTGTCAACGGGATGATCCCGTTGAACTGTATGATGAACTCTTGGATGTGGCACAAGTGATCTCCTTTGGATGGGTCCATCTTCATCATCTTCATCATATGTGTTGATGTCCCCATTTGCTTGTTGGTCTTCATGTTGAGCTTGTGCTTGATCATCAAGTTGATGTTGTTGAACATCCTTTGCACCTCCATCTATCGGAGTTGCGGAAGCTTCACCATGTACATTTGAATGCACATGATGGACATTTGAATCTTGTGGAGTGTGCAATGGATCATCATCATCATCTTGAATCTCAATGGGTCTCACATCACCGGTTGCAAGCTTCTTGATAGCTTCGGATGGAGACAGGTCATTACCTACAAGCTCATCATTGACTTGCTCCTTTTGGGAGCCGTCGGATTCATCAAAGTCACGTCTACCGTTAACTCAATAGTGTCGGTGGCATTATTGAATACGCGGTGTACCGTGTTCGTTAGTACCATAACCAAGTAGAAAGCCTTCATGTACCTTAGGTGCAAACTTTGAACTTTTGGCCCTCTTGTTAAGTATGAAACACTTGCAGCCAAAAACTTGAAAGTAATGCACCTTGGTTTGTTACCGGTTAGAAGCTCGTATGGCGTCTTGTCCCTTAGCTTGTGGAGGTAGAGGCGGTTGATGGCATGACACGCGGTGTTCATCGCCTCCGCCCAAAAGCCATGGGAAGTCTTGTACTCATCCAACATAGATCTTGCGGCTTCAACAAGAGTTCTATTCTTCCTTTCCACAACCCCATTTTGTTGTGGGGTATGTGGAACGGAGAACTCATGCTTGATTCCTTCATCATCAAGATACTCTTCTATGTTGGTGTTTCTAAACTCGGTCCCATTGTCGCTTCTCACTTTCTTGATCTTGAGCTCAAACTCATTTTGAGCCCTTCTAGCAAACTTCTTGAAATACCTTGGGTCTCGGTTTTATCTGCTAAAAAGAACACCCAAGTGAAACGAGAAAAGTCATCAACAATAACAAAACCATATTTGTTACCATCGATGCTTTGGTAAGCAACGGGTCCGATGAGGTCCATGTGAAGCAGCTCCAATGGTCTTGTGGTTGATACAACATTCTTCATTGGATGCTTTGCTCCAACTTGCTTTCCTGCTTGGCACGCACTGCAAATCCTATCTTTCTCAAACGAGACATTGGTTAGTCCAAGGATGTGCCCTTCCCTTTGAAGTTGGGCCAAGTTCCTCATCCCAACATGAGCTAGTCGGCGATGCCAAAGCCAACCCATGCTAGATTTTGCCATTAGACATGTTGTAGGTTCTACCTTACTAGTTGAGAAGTCAACAAGGTAAAGTTTTCCCTTCAACACGCCTTTAAATGCAATAGAGGAATCCCTTCTTCTAGAGACGGTCACACCCTTATTCGTAAAGAGACAATCGTAACCCATTTCACAAAGTTGAGAAACGGATAACAAGTTGTAACTCAACGAATGCACAAGTAATACATTGGATATGGAATTGTCAGTTGAGATAGCAATTTTACCCAAACCAAGCACCTCACCCTTTCCATTGTCACCAAACACAATGTTGTTGCATGAGTCATGGCTTGGTTGGAAGGAGGTGAACATCTCTTTTGCTCCGGTCATATGATTGGTGCATCCACTATCCAACACCCAACTTGACCCACCGGAGGCATATTCCTACAAAACAAGATTATGTTCTTGATTTAGGTACCCAAATGAGATTGGGTCCTAGGGGGTTAGTCACATAAGCTTTTGGCACCCAAACATTTCTCATAATTTCCCTCTTCTTGAGGGCACCAACATACTTGACTACTATCTTGCCATCCTTCCCCCCAACAACACAAGTAATCACATGTATAGCTTCTTGATATGGGCTTTTGTTGCTTGGGGGCCTCCACTTGCTTTTCCTTGTTGATCTTACCATTAGCAAGTGGAGCTTTGGGATTGGCAACCTTGTTGGCCTTGTTCATGAGGTCAAAGAGAGGAACCCCTTTGTTAAAGTTAACAAAAGGTACCCCATTGACCACTTCCTTCCATTGGCCTTACCACCATACCTATTGTACCCAATTCCATCCTTGATGGATGGGTGTCTTGCGGTCTTGAGGATATCTTTTGGTTGTTGCACCTTACACTTGCAACCATTCCTCAAGATCATGTTCAACCTATGAATCTCCTTGTCTTTCTTCTCTAGCTCAACAAGGTTAGTTGCACAAGCATTTATATCACTTTTTATAGCATCTTTTGCAACCATTAATAGTTGAGGGATTAGAGCCATCGGAATCCATAGAAGAAGTTGAAGAAGTGCTATTCCAAAAAGAGTGTTGTAGTTTAGTTCAAGAGTTTGATATTTATCTTGAAAGCTTGTGAGGCTTTCTTGAACCAAGCTAACCTCATTCTTTAGGCTAGCAATTGAGTCATTGCTCGTGGAACATTCCTTAGCCAACTTCTTGTTAGAGTCATTGGCTAAAGATAATTCCACGGTCAATTGCTCAACCTTCAACTTCTCCTTGGCAAGAGAGGCTTCTAATGCAAGGTTCTTTCTCTCTCTTGAGAGATCAAGTCCCCTTGCAAAGCAAGACTCTCATTCCGACTCTCTAATTAGTGAGCAACTTTATGATTTTAGGTCCACCTTTCTTACCAAATTTTCTAATTATGCTAAGCTCAAATTCATCCATTTCATCATCACTATATTCATCGCTAGAACAAGTAGGAGAGTTAGATGATACCTTCTCATCCTTAGCCATGAAGCAAGAATGAGTGAAGTCATCCTAGTCATCGGAGAGGCTCTCGAACAAGCGTGATGAAGTTGTCGATGTAGCCATGTTGGAGAAGAGGCTTGGAGAAGAGGTCTTGTGTATGGCAATGTTGGTCGCTCCCTTCTCCTTCTCCTTGCTCTTGCTCTTCTCTTCATCACTTGAATCATCTTCCGAGAACCATTCCTCACCAAGATGAGCTTCACCACCTCTTCTTCTTCTTGCTTCTTGTCATCACTCTTGCTATACTTGTTCTTGTTCTTCTTTTGTGGACAATCGGCAATGAAATGATCATCCGCACCACACTCATAGCAATTCCTCTTCTTTGACTTTTTGAAGTATCCACCTTTGCCCTTCTTGTTCATCTTCTTTCTCATGAATCTTCTAAAGTTCTTCACAAGAAGTGCCATCTCATCATTGGAGTCATCACTTCCTTCACTTGATGAGTCATCTCGGGCCTTGCTTCCTTCTTCTTGGTTTGCCTTGAGAGCCACCACTTTCTTGTTGCTTGCCTCTTGATCTTCTATAGCTTCATCATCCAAGACTTCATGATGCTTTATTTGGCAAGCATCTCATGAGGTCTCATGCTCTCATAGTTAGGTCTCTCCATAATGATTGATGCACGCGTCTTGTTCTTATTTCTATATGCTCTCAATAGCTTTCTTGCAGCTGAGTTGTCATCCCACTTCTTGTCTCCGAGAGCTCTAATCTTGTGACCAAGGTCATGAATCGGTCAAACATTTGTTGGGTGGTTTCACCATTCTTGATAGCGAAGTTCTCAATCTTTCCTTGAAGAAAGTTCTATGTTGCACTTCCTCACACTTGCATCACCCACAAATGATATCCTGAGAGAGAGTATCCCAAATCAACTTGGCATTCTCCATTCCATGTACCTTGTTGCTTTCTTCGGGTTTGAGGCATGCTAGTATCAATGATGCGGCTTGAACGTTTTGTTGAAACTCAATCACATCATTGTCGGTGAACTCTTCGCCTTTGACATGACTTGGTCCACTCTCGACAATCTCCAAACTCTTGCGGCAAGAAGGTGTAGCTTCATCTTGTGTGCCCAATCATTGTAGTTGATTCCATCAAAGGCGGGTTGTTTGCCTAGATTGACGCTAGGCAATTGAATGACTTTGCCCATTTGGCTATAGTCATAGTGCACCCTAGAGAACTCGGTGTCTCTTTTGCCTTTCTCTTCATCATCCTTCTTCTTGTCCTCCTTGGGTGGTGGCGGCTTTTCTCCTGATGATTCGGCCTTGTTGTCTAAAGCACGCCTCAAGCTCTCAATCTCATCTTTCATCTTCTTCATTTCATCTTCTTGCTTCTTTGCTTGATCTTCATCAACTGAGCAGAAACCTTCTTCACGATCTCATCAAGTTGTTCTTGACTTAGGGTCGACATGATTCTCCCTTACGCGGTGAAGCGCTAACACAAGGGTTAGGCTCCGATACCAATTGAAAGGATCAAATCAGCCTAGAGGGGGGTGAATAGGTGATTTTTAACAATCTGAAACTTCACAAACTAGAAGATGTAGTTAGATAACAATCGGAGAGGCCGGTTTGTTTGGATAGGTACTACCGGGTGTGAAAACACCGGTACTACCGACACACAAAAAACGGCACAACCGGGATCCTAAAAGGAACTACAAATCCAATGTATGTAAGCTATCAAGGTAATACAACAATCTACCCCACTTCCCTAAGTATGATAGATAGCAATTCTACTCTCACGAGCCTTGGTTGCTTCCCTTGATGTAGATCGAGCCTTCCCAACCTAAGAAGAAGATAGGGATAGGAAGAACATGAAGAACACAACAACAAGCGTAATATAGAAACTAGAGACAACAACAAGCACACGGGACACGCGATTTATCCCGAGGTTCGGCCAATCCACTAAGGAGTGCCTACGTCCTCGTTGTTGAGATGACCACAAAGGTCGGACTCTATTTCACCTCCTTGCCTCACTCAAGCAACCACAAAGGCTATGGGAGTTTCTCCACTAGAAATCACTGGGGAAATACAAACACTTCGGGGAGCCCTCACAAATGAACAACACGGGCTACCACGAAGAACACCTAACCGGCTAGAGCTCAAAGAGCTCAAGAGTAATAGACACAAACCAAGCCGGCTAGATGGAAACCAAGTGCTCAAGTCGTAGATCGAAGCTTCCCGCTCTCTAATCTCACTTCCCTAGCTCAAACCTTGCAAGAAAGTGAATCTAGGAGCAAAGGGGGAGAGAGAGAGGGGAGGAGTCAATGCTTGGAGCTCTTTTATCTGAAGTTAGGTCGCAATAAGTGAGTGGAATGAGTGGGTGACCGTGAAAAGTGAAGAGAGGAAGTATTTATACTCCCTCAGTCCCGAGGCTGGTCGGTAGTACCGACCACCCATGGTCGGTAGTACCGACCAGTCATAACGGTCGCACAGATCTAGATCTGGCCAGAAAGTCAGCTACCGGTCATAAGGTCGGTACTACCGCCAGGCCAAATCGGCCGCGAACAGAGAGCTCCACAGAAGGGGACTCGTTCCCTCGGTTACTACCGACCAGCAGTGGCGGATGCAGAACATGATTAAAGGAGGGGCTGATCTCTTCTTCTTCCTCTATTTTCTTCATTTTTTCTTCTTTTCTCCACCAATTTTCTCCTAATTATCCCTAATTTTCTATTGACCTAGAAGCTGTAGGGGGGCTGGAGCCCACCCAGCCCCCATGTAGATCCGCCCCTGCCGACCAGGGTCGGTACACCGAGGGTCGGTAGTACGACATAATGGCGGTACTACCGCCAAGTCAAAAGAGCGTCAGTCCAGGAGCCCTGCAAAACTTGGTTACTACCGGCCTTGGGTCGGTACCACCGGGGGCGGTAGTACCGGCCCTATGGCAGTACTACCGCCAGGCCAAAAACGATCCATCCAGAGACCTCTGTAAAACTTGACTTTCTACCGACAGGGTCGGTACCACGGGGGGCGGTAGTACCGACATAATGGCGGTACTACCGCCAGGTCATTTTGAGCGCGAACAGAGAGGTCTGCGAAACCAAGCTTACTACCGACTTGGGTCGGTACCACCGAGGGCGGTAGTACCGACCTTATAGCGGTACTACCGCCAAGTCATTTTCAGGCACGAATAGAGAGCATGTTGGAGCAGCGAGTCGACCAGCCAAGGGCGGTACTACCGACCACCCATGGTCGGTACTACCGCCCACACAGAAAACCCTCCATGTGTTCGTGTTTGTGCGGTGTCTCTCAAGCGAGCTATAGTTAGTCGATTTGAGCACTTTTCTCCACATCTAGCCAACATAATTTGTGACCCTCTTGATAGTCCGGCTCACCTATAACTCAAGTTTAAAATTGAAATTTTAAACTACCACTTGAGCTGGGCATCTTTACATCCAAATGTATCCAACGTGCTTTGTTCATGAGATTTCAACGTTTCAAATCTTTCTTAGGACTAACACTGCATACATGCTTTTATAAACCGGTTAGTCCCTAATTTGATTGTCATTAATTAGCCAAAACCCACATTGGGGGCGAATGCACTTACAGGGGAGAAATTTGACAAATCATGTCCCTAGTTGTGTGCATTATTGTAGGGGGAGTTTGCGTGCTTATTTCATTTGACAAGTTTTGTTGGTCAATTGGTTCGAAGCTATTTTTTCAATTGGTTTGGAGGGATTTTCAGCTTGTGTGGTTTTTCAATTGGTTTAGAGCGGTTCTACTAGTTGTGTTGAGCCTTTGCCTCTTTCTAGAGGGACTAGCTTGTTTCTGTCTTTCTTGCTCCGACCTTCTCGCTAGTGGTGTTGAGCTGTTCTACCTCTTCTTGAGGGCTAGGTTTTCTTTGCTTGGTTGCGTCGAGCCGTTGCCCATGTCTTTGGGAACCAAGTTGTTTCGCTCACTCCATTCGACTTTTCCTGGCTTTGCTTCACTTTTAGTCGACTGGTTGAGTTCGCTTACTTCTTCTTCCTTCCTTCTTCTATCTTCATATAATTTGTGTTGGTAGTTGACAATGCACTCATCAAGGGGGAGATTGCAGATACATGGGTGTATGTCGGATCTTGAGATGATGAGTGATTGTCAACTGGGATGATGCGCATGTTCTTTGGCTTGTGTTGTGCAGGTGTTGAGCTCGGATACGGTGATCAAAGGCAAGGTGAAGGTCAAGTAGAGACGTGCTGTGTCGATGGACCCGGAGCGGTGAAGGGCAGACATGAGGCGTGGACTGACGGATCGGTGGCCCTGAGGATCGGCCGTGGTGGCTGATAGCCTGGGACAACGACAAGTGAAGACTTGCATGTGGACGGGGTGCATGGGTGGTGCATCCCTCTACAGCGTCGGTTTGGTGGTTGAGCCAGAGAAAAACCACCGAGTGGACGGTTTCCAGGTTTGGGCTCCAAACCTGGGTGCGGCCAGTTTCCGAGTTTGGGCCACAAAACTTGGGCTGAGGACGGTTTCCAGGTTTGGCCTCAAAAACTGGGCGCTGGCGGGTTTCTGAGTTTGGGCCACAAAACTCAGACGACGGACGACAGGTTCCCGGTTTTGGCCTCAAAACCGGGGGAGGTCCGTGAAAAGGACGAGCAGAGCGGTGACGGCACGTGCGGCAATCGATGAGTCCGCGTCGAGGCGAAGCTACCAGTTGTCAGGGCATCGGACTCAGCGAGCAGTGGCTGTTCGTCGCGGTGCACAGTGCCTCGATTTGACCTGCGGACAGTCCGCCATTGGGAGTCGTGGACAGTCCGGGAACGTCCAGGGGACTTTCACAACAGTGTGTTTTTGGCATTTTGGCCGGTGGACAGTCCGCCGCCACACTGCGGACAGTCCGCAGTAGGCGGCGGACAGTCCGGGACTGGGACTCCGGACAATCCGGGATTTGGCTGAGTGTTGAGTTTTAGTGCGTTTGCTCTCACGGCTTTTTGGCTTGGTTCTGGACTTCTTGTTTGGCCCTAGAGTTCCAAGGAACCCTCTAGGTTCTTTGCTACTCGTTAGCATCGGTATTGGAGATTTCCTGTAAGGACTTGTGTGGCCTAGAGGGGGGTGAATAGGCCTGTAAAAAATCACAGCTCAAAACTTAATCAGTAGAGCCCGTCACTACCGCCATAAGCCCTGCACTGCCACTCCCCTCCCGGCACTACCGACCTCAGCCGCCGCGCAGCAGATAACTTGCCTGAGCCTTCAATTCGAATCCAGCCATAGGAAACCAAATCTATATGAATGGAATGTTTACACTAGGTTTCCTGAACCAGCAGAACCAACTCAACCAAGCCAAGTATGATGTATGAAGTAGATCGGAGCCAACCCTAGAATCTACCACAAGCACACAAGTATGATGAATAACAATATGTAAGCCAAGAGACAAGTGATTTATCCTGTGGTTCAGCTCCCCACCAAGGCTTGCCTACCTCCACGTTGTTGAGGTTGACCACTTAGGTCATGAGCTTTGCAACTCTTCCTCGTTCTCAAGTCAAGGAACCAAATCCTTGAGGTGAGGTATAATATCTAGCTGCACAAGTGATTACAAACCTCCCAAGGCTGCCACACAAGTTGGCTAGCTCAAGGGCGACGCCTAGCCGGCTAGGGTTCCAAGAACCCAAGAGTAATAGAAGCAAATCCACCGGCTATGTCTCAAATCAAGTGCTCTAGGGAGTAGATCTCAGCTAGGGCTTCTCTTTGGTGAAGGTTTCAGCCTCTCACTCACATGGAATCAATGGAATCAAAGATTTGGTGAGAGAGAGCTTGGGGGCCTTCAATGGGGAGAGGAGCCATGTCTGGGGTAGGAGAAGAGTTATGGTCGTGGTGACCGTTTGGGTGACAGGAAGGTGGAGTAATAAACCCCTGCCATCCAACGGTTGAAACAAGTCGCAGCCGTGCCGGCCTTAGCCCGTTAGTGCTGCGCCCGGCACTGCCGCGCCCTGGAGCGGCACTGCCGCGCCTACCAGACAGACAGAAAAAGATCAGAATTCATGCAGCTATCTTTGGTTAGAAAGCAAGGATGGCTAGTGTTGGTTTGAGCACATATCATTCAACCATAGCAGTATATTTGCATTCCCCCTTGATAGTACGGCAATCCTATAACTCAATCATATGAAAAATCTTGTTGTGAGCACTTTGAGTCCTGAACCGATGAAATGTAGTATGAGGGGTCCACCAACACACGTGCACCATCCTTTCTCATCATCAACCTGCTTGTCATCTTGAAATCTCATTAGTTCTTCAATCATGTGGTCATTATCACCAAAACTCACAATTAGGGCTTGATTGCACTTACAATCTCCCCCTTTTTGGTGATTGATGACAACACAATTAAAGCTTACAGAGAGAGGTACAATACTTGAGATTTACAAGCTTAGGTGTGAAACCTCCCACTAAATGTGTGAATGAGAGCTGAAATCTCAAATTGGCATTAGAGGCCAACATTCACATATTAAAAGTAGTGGTAGGTTTAGTTTCACATCTAATAGCTTTGTGGGGTGCGAACAAACTGTGTCAAGAATAAATATGTGATGCGAATGACAGTTTATGCACATCAGAGGTGTTTGCTACCTGTCTTCTAGAGCGGCACTGTCGGAGCTCGGCACTGCCGCTGTTGATGGTCCTTAAACACCTGTTTACCATCAACATTTTACCCTAAAATTCACCAAAAAGGCATGAAATGTAGTCAAATAGGTTTCAAACTAACCAAATTCCACATGTCCATAGATTTTTATTTGAATGCAGGAATTTGACCAAATTTGGAGAATGGACCCACCAGGAGACAAGCCCACTCACCAGGACCCATTTGGGCCCAAGTGGGGTGGCGCCCGCCAACAAGGGGTGGCGCCCGCCAACAAGGGGTGGCGCCCGCCACCCATATGTGGCGCCCGCCACATGGAGAGGCCCAACTCTCCCCCTTTGCCACGTCACTGATCTGTGTGACCACCCCAAGGCCCAATCTTGGCCTTGGTCACTCGATCAGTGGCATCGGACGGCTCAGGAGGGAGTGGCGTGGATCAAGGCCGAATGGCGGTTACTCAGACATGCAACCGACCTAACCACCGCCTCTCTGGAGCTCCTGGATGCCGTTGAAGCAGAGGCGGTGCATCCAACGGTGATGGGGGTGGCGGCCGCCACCTAGGGCTGGCACCCGCCACGAGGGTTAGCCCTAGGTCGGTTGGCTGCCCCCTATAAATACCCCCCTCACTCCACAAGGCTATAAATACCCCCTGGTAGCACCACTTCATTTGTACCGTACCATCCCAAAGAAAGCAACAACACAAGCAAGAGAAGCAGAGAGCAAGTTAGAAGCTCAGAGAGCTTAGGAAAAGTAGGTTAGCTAGTAGAGAGAGTATAGCTCTAGTGCCCTCGCTACAGCGCGACTCTTAGTTTAGCACAGCTCAGCCTAAGTCCTTGGTAAAAGTAGCGTAGAGCTTGCTAAGAGAGAAGTGGGTGCGGGTGACTGGCATCGGAGGTCGGTTGATTTCCCGGCGTCTCTGGTCTGGTTTGCTCTCTTGTATCTCAGGTACATTTTTCTTTATCTCAGTATTACTTTAAGCATTACTTTCAGTATTACTTTATCAAGTACCTTGAGTGTGACCTAGCTATCCTACAGTTCAATTCACTTAGCCATAGTAGTTAATCTCTAGTGAGCTTAGTGTTTGATCTTTGCCAATAGGTTGCTTAGTTAGTTTAGTGTTTATCTTATTAAGTCAAGTATTTGCTATGACGTCCGCAAGGGTGTCTCTATTCAAAGCTAGGATAGAGATAGTTAGAATATAGTTAAGCGTGGTGCTTAGTTATAGACTTACCTTCAGATACGGCTGGACCCCGGATAGCTGTGGTAGCAAGCAGGTGGTGACAACCCTGTGCGCCTTGAATTCCACCACGTAGTTGGCCCAGTTTAACAGTAAGGCTCGTTGTGCTAGCGTTCAACCTAAGTCAGTGGTAAAGGCTAGTACGCCTCGATACTTGATAAGATAGGAATAAAACTATACTCAACTTAGTTGCTTTATTGACTTTTGTCTGCCTTGCTTCGTAACTGTCTTGCTTCGTAGTTATCTTGCTTTGTGTTATCTAGGAGTAGTTATTAGTAGTAGTTAGTTATCTTAGTTACCCTTATTTATCATCTATCTATCTAGTTATCCACCTTACCTTAGCCATCCATTTCATCCTTACCTATCCACCCGTATATTCTTTCTAGCCTTTCATCCCCTCTTCTTCCCTTCTCTCCTTTTCCCTCTTCTCTTTTCTTCGACTCTCATCCCCTCCTTGACTCAACTCATACACACCCTAGCCTTCCCTTGGGATCAAATAAATCGACACCTGGTACTCCCAGGCGAAGTGGTACTACGATAGTTCTGTGCGCTTGCAGAATCTCCTCCTGGTAGATTGCATTCCCTCTAGCTATCTCCTACTAGTGTCGGGATTGACAACCCCATTTGACATTAGTAGATAGCTGCTTTAGCTTCATTCCTTTAGGTATAGTGACCGACTTGCTACAAGCACTTCTGACACCGTTGCTTGGAATAGATTCCATAGTCTACTCCTAGTAACGACGTTACTAGTGTCAACAAGCATTTCTGGGCCATTACCGGGGATAGTTGCCTAGCTCTCTCTTTAGTGAAGCTAAGAACTACCAACAAGCATTTCTGGCGTCGTTGCCGGGGAAGGCAATCGGTTTATCGGTTGAGTCCGTGTCGAATTTATCTTCGCTTAAGCTCCTGCTTAGCGAATCCCATCTTACCCCATTCTTTCTTTCTTACTCTTCTTATCTTTTCCTTCATCTTCTTCAAATTCTTTCTTTCTTATCTCGTTCTATCTTCACGATGGTGAAGGACCGAGAAATGCAATAGCAAGGCGACCAGAGGGGGGGTGAATGGGAGCCAACAAAAATTCTTTCGAATCTTTGGCCAAATGTCCCAAAATCAACCCCCGAAAGCTACGACGGAAACCGTGATGCCCACGACCCTTGGAAGAGGGTGGATGATCCCTAGGATCACAGCGAGGCCACACAAATCGATAGCGAACCAAATGCCAAAAGCGTCGGAGCAAGTTCGACCCCCAAAAACCAAGTCCGAACGTAGATAGATGGCTACGTCGAGAACTCCCTAAATACCTATGCTAACAAGTAGCAAAGATAGTTAGAGAGGTTCCTTAGACAACTCTAGGGCCAAACGGAAGGTCCGGAAACCAAGCGAACAAGTCGGGAGAGCAAACGCACTAAACCGAAAGCTTCAGCCAAATCCCGGACTGTCCGGACCTGGGGTCCCGGACTGTCCGCCCAAGGTCGAACTGTCCGCCGGCAAAACTCGCCAAACAGCAAAGCTGCTGAAGTCCCCTGGACTGATCCCGACTATCCGCGACTCACAACTGTGGACTGTCCGCCGGTCACGGAGGAAAATCAATCGGCCGAAGAAAGATCCACTGGCCAGGCTCGTTTCCCGATGCGCGGACTGTCCGCTCCTTGTGGTGGCGGACATTCCACCAACTCCAAGTGAGGGCGATTTAGGTGTCGCCCTTCACCCAAATCTCCTCCAAATAGATCCAAATCAAATCCCATGTTCCCAACTTGGAGAAGATGATCCGGGGTAGTTAGGAGACTATCCCCAAGAAATCACCGCTCAAATGATTCAATCACCTCAATCACCGGAAATCGAAGGGGAAGATCAAGAACGAAAAACAACGCCACGAAAAATGAAATCAACCCGATCTACTTGTTCGTAAGGAGTTAGATGAATTTCCTTCGTCGTGGAAATGATCTCCTTTCAAAAACAAACAAGTTGATTCAACGGATTTCGCAAAGAACGCAGTAGAGAGGGAGATCGAGTGACGGGAATATCGCGGAGAAACGAAGCACGCGAAGAACACGAACCAAAAACGCGAATCACACACAACATCGATCTGCAACCGTGTGGCTACCACACAACCTACAACAGTGAGGTTACGGCCTAACTTCCTCAAAATCTCCATACACAGAGGTATGGTTCTCTGCGGATCTCAGCTAGCTACAGCGGGGATTGGGAGAGCAGGAAACCATAGAAGTAAAGAGCAAATGACTGAGATCAAATGGGAGGAGGGTGTCTCCCTCTACTTATACTAATTCTAATTCCTACTCTACCCCTCAACTAATTACAGAGCGAACTAGCTAAACCCTAGGGTTTTCTGGACCAACTCGTGGTAGGTGGGATCCGACGGCCCCGCCCGCACAACTGGTAGCGTTGCCTCGACGCAACCTCACCGATTGCCACCACGTGCCGCCACCCGCTCTGCTTGTCCTTTCCCGGACGTCGCACCCCCGGTTTTGTGGCCCAAACGGGAAACCAGCCTTCACAGCCAACCCCGGTTTTGAGGCCCAAACCGGGAAACCTGCCATCCATGGCCTGAGTTTTGAGGCCCAAACTCAGCAAACCCGCAGCACCCAGGTTTTGAGGCCCAAACCTGGAAACTGTCCTCAGCCCGAGTTTTGTGGCCAAACTCGGAAACCATCCATCCGCTCCCCAGGTTTTGAGGCCCAAACCTGGAAACCGTCCACTCGGTGGTTTTTCTGTGGCTCAACCACCAAACCGAGCCGTAGAGGGGGATGCACCGCCCGTGCACCCCGTCCACCGACGCGTGTCCCCAAGTCCTCGACTTAGGCAACACATGACCGCAAGTCTTCGCTCGTCGCTGTCCCGGCTGTCAGCCACCACAGCTGATCATCGGGCCACCGTCCCTCAGTCCAAGCCTCACGTCCGCCCTTCGCCACTCTCGGTCCATCGGCACAGCACAGCCGTCTCACTTGACCTTCACCTTGCCTCTGATCACTGTATCCGTGCTCAACACCTGCACAACACAAGCCAAAGAACATGCGCATCATCCCAATTGACAATCACTCATCACTCAGAGACTCGGCATACACCCTGTATCCGCGATGGCCAATAAGACCATTCGTGAATTTTCTGCTCCTTCTGCCGCTAATGTAGCGATAGGACCAGACGTGATCGATGCCAACCTCATTTTGAGTTAAAACCGGCTCTAATCACGATGGTCCAAGCTAGCCCTTCTGTGGCAACGCTCATGAGGATGCCAATGCTCACCTCCAACAATTCTTGGAGATTTGCGGCACCTTCACCATTAAGGGGATAACACAAGAAGCCATCTGTCTTCGTCTCTTTCCTTTCTCTTTGCTAGGAAAAGCGAAGCAATGGTTCTATACTGATCGCAACGCTGTAGACACATGGGACAAATGTTCCAATGCTTTTCCCACCAAATTCTTTCCGTGGGCAAGACGAATGCTCTACGCAACAAATCTCCAGCTTTACGCAACAAGCCGAGGAATCTATTCCCGAGGCTTGGGAGAGGTTGCAAGAGTACTGTCGCTGCTTGTCTGCACCATGGTATGGAGGACTGGCTATTGATCCAGAACTTCTACCATGGCCTAACCCCACTCTCTAGAAGCCATTTGGATGCTGCCACCGGTGGTGCATTCTTTTCTCTGAATATTGCAGATGCTAAGGCTCTCATAGAGAAGATGGTGTCGAACCAAGGATGGAATGATGAGAGACTGTAGCCCCTTAAGCGAGGTATGCATTCCCTTAAGGAGCCGACATGATCGTGGCCAAGATGGACCTGCTGGCAAAGAAGCTGGACAGCTGTGAGAAGATGAACCAACAAGAGAGTGTCCAATCTCTGAATCCTACATTTGTGAAGTCTGTGGAGAAACCGACATTCTGGAAACCACTTGCCCCGAGCTACATGAAGATTTAACTTCATCAACACAACAACGGTTTCCGTCAACAGAATCAAGGATGGAATCAGCTGCAAATTCTCAAGGTAACAATTCATTCCCTCGCTCTAATTTTCATAATTCTGACGATTTCTCGTTCTTAAAGAATTAATCTACTCTCAAGGTAGAACTACTGAATTTTTGAATAAGAAATTAATGACGAATGATAAAACCCTTGAGAATATAAATGCTAAATTGGAAGATTTCTCTCTCTGCTCTGAAAAATCAACTTAGCTTTAATAAGATGTTAGAAACCCAATTAGCTCAACTTGCTGCTATCATACCATCTTTTGAATCTGGCAAAATTCCTGCTAAACCTGACATGGAAACTGCAAATATGGTTGAAATAAAATATTTTAACTATTATGAAGATCAAACCATGACTGTTAAAAAGGTGATCCTGGTAGTCCCATAATTAGATGCTCAATCTTTGGTGAAGTCTTTAAAAATGCCATGTGTGATTTAGGATCGAGTGTGAACATTCTATCTAAAGATTTTTATGAAAACTCGTTCTTTCCACCCATGTCATCCACATCTGCCTATGTTGTGCTAGCTGATCAATCCATTTGCTATGTAGAAGGAATAGTTAATGATTTACCTGTTCATATTAGAGGTTCATATGTTCCTTGCTGATTTCATAATACTAGATATGGGAAATAGGAAAGATGTGCCTTTAATTTGGGTAGACCCTTCTTAACACTGTTGATGCTTGCATATATGTGGGAAGTGGTAAAATGCAAATGACATTAGGAGGGAGGAAGGAAATATTCTCTTTTCTTTCCGTGGTCCCGCATATGCCGCTAACATGCAGGTAGCAAACCCTTTCGTACCAAGAAGAGGCGCCCAAGACAAGGTGAGCAGAAAGAAAGAACCACCTCCTCCTAAGTTGTGTAATTCACATAACAAAGGAGAGGTGCCAAAAGAAGAAGAACCTGATGGAGTACTAAGAGAAGAAGTGCCCAAGGAAGAAGATCCACCCGATAAGGATGAAACTCCATGGACCTAAGGTATGGTTTTACTTTTAATTTTTCCCTTCAATTTTCCCTTTTTCAAATAAATAACATATGTCATGCATGCAACTAAAAAAATATCACCATTATCATTAGTTATATGCATAGGTATATGTTAACTTAGTTAGAACAATAAAATATCATAATAGGATAGTTTCCCTTTTCACAACATTAGATAGTTTCCCTTTTTAATAAAATGAGAACAAGAGCTCCGACCGAGAAGAAGAGGCCTTCACCAAGCAAGAAGCCAGCTTGGGGGAGACTCCCGCTCCAATAAGGTATGTCTCAAGCCTACACTTTACATTCAGTTTTAAATTCTATATCTTTGAATGTCACATGCTTGCCTAAATAACCATTCCATGAATAAAATTGATGAAATCTGCTTAAACAAGTTGAAACCTGAATAAGATTGAAATATGTCATGCAAATGCTATTGTTATGGTTTGAATAACTGGTCTTATCTAAGTTGTAGCTTTTGTGGGTTGCACATGCTTTAACTGAAATCATGCTTAGTGAATAAAGTTAGTAAGAAATGGAGTAATTCTTTAAACTTGCTAAGGTGAAATTAGGACCTAATCTGGAGGATTTCTTTTAAAAATTATGAAAACCTTGCTAAAAAGTTCCTCCTAGATTTTATCCATCCCATCCACCACCAGCCAAATATTTGTTAGTCATTAGTCAAAACCACAAAGAGCTTTGTTTGTGTTGAGCTTTGTTAGACCTCATAGATCTTAGTAGAGAAGCTTATCATATCTTTTGAATCAAGATTCACACACACCCACCATAAATTGCCTACTCTCCACTTTGGAAGTTTGCAACCACCAAATAAATTGCTTATTCTCTACACCGGAGATATGCAATACCCTGCCAAACATCCCATTGCTAGCCTTATGCTTATTCCTACACTGGGAATAAGCATTTCTCCCTCTTCCCCCTTTTCATTTCTGAAATCCTTTACTATAGATGTCTGGGGAAATCTAGAGCTAAAAAAGAGAGAGAGAGAAAATGAGCAAAGTAGCTCAAGAAAGGACTATGTCCTGAAAAAAAAGTGAGCAAAGTAGCTCAAGAGAGGACTATGTCCTAAGAAAATGTGAGGACACATCTTTTGTCTACTCACTATGTATCCAAAAAAGAGAGAATTATCATTAGCTCTAGACCCCAGAAATTAACTAGGAAGGATTATGAAATATCCCTCTATACACTTCCACATAACCACACATGCACATCTTGATCAATTTTTATGATTTGCTGCTCCTTATGATCTGAGTGTCTAGCTTAGCAATAAACATCAGGCAATTTGCTCATGATTCTTAGCCTACCTATAACTCCACATATCATTCTTTAGAAATAGAAGAGGCTACATTTTGGCCTAAGTGAGGATTTAAACACCATTGAGTGATTGAGTGAATCTTGGAGGACTTAAGCAAGTTGTTATCTTTTGAAAACTTTGAAAAACCTCCAGACAGAATCCTAGTTAAACCTAAGCGAGATAAAAGTTTCCTATCTACTACTTTGTTTCACTCTTGCATGTTTGAAGTGACAAGCTATAAGCCCCACATTGCTATGATTAATGATATATGCTAAGTTATTTCTCACTATACAATATGCACTTGCATACATCTTAAGTGTTATGCATTTCATGCTCAATGCTTAAACCGCATTGTTGCTCGAGGACGAGCAACAGGTTAGCTTGGGGGAGCTTGTTGATGGTCCTTAAACACCTGTTTTACCATCAACATTTTACCCTAAAATTCACCAAAAGGCATGAAATGTAGTCAAATAGGTTTCAAACTAACCAAATTCCACATGTCCATAGATTTTTATTTGAATGCAGGAATTTGGACCAAATTTGGAGAATGGACCCACCAGGAGACAAGCCCACTCACCAGGACCCATTGGGCCCAAGTGGGGTGGCGCCCGCCAACAAGGGGTGGCGCCCGCCACCCATATGGGCGCCCGCCACATGGAGAGGCCCAACTCTCCCCTTTGCCACGTCACTGATCCGTGTGACCACCCCAAGGCCAAATCTTGGCCCTTGGTCACTAGGTCAGTGGCATCGGACGGCTCAGGAGGGGTGGCGTGGATCAAGGCCGAATGGCGATTACTCAGACATGCAACCGACCTAACCACCGCCTCTCTGGAGCTCCTGGATGCCGTTGAAGCAGAGGCGGTGCATCCAACGATGATGGGGGTGGCGGCCCGCCACCTAGGGCTGGCGCCCGCCACTAGGGTTAGCCCTAGGTCGCTGGCGGCCCCCTATAAGTACCCCCCTCACTCCACAAGTCTATAAATACCCCCCTGTGGCACACTTCATTTGTTCCGTACCATCCCAAAGAAAGCAACACACAAGCAAGAAGCAGATAGCAAGTTAGAAGCCCAGAGAGCTTAGGAAAGTAGGTTAGCTAGTAGAGAGAGTATAGCTCTAGTGCCCTTGCTACAGCGCGGCTCTTAGTTTAGCACAGCTCAGCCTAAGTCCTTGGTAAAAGTAGCGTAGAGCTTGCTAAGAGAGAAGCGGGTGCGGGTGACTGGCATCGGAGGTCGGTTGATTTCCCCCGTCTCTGGTCTCTGGTTTGCTCTCTTGTATCTCAGGTACATTTATCTTTATCTCAGTATTACTTTAAGCATTACTTTCAGTATTACTTTATCAAGTACCTTGAGTGTGACCTAGCTATCCTACAGTTCAATTCACTTAGCCATAGTAGTTAATCTCTAGTGAGCTTAGTGTTTGATCTTTGCCAATAGGTTGCTTAGTTAGTTTAGTGTTTATCTTATTAAGTCAAGTATTTGCTATGACGTCCGCAAGGGTGTCTCTATTCAAAGCTAGGATAGAGATAGTTAGAATATAGTTAAGCGTGGTGCTTAGTTATAGACTTACCTTCAGATATGGCTGGACCTCCGGATAGCTGTGGTAGCAAGCAGGTGGTGACAACCCTGTGCGCCTTGAATTCCACCACGTAGTTGGCCCAGTTTAACAGTAAGGCTCGTTGTGCTAGCGTTCAACCTAAGTCAGTGGTAAAGGCTAGTACGCCTCGATACTTGATAATAGGAATAAAACTATACTCAACTTAGTTGCTTATTGACTTTTGTCTGCCTTGCTTCGTAACTGTCTTGCTTCGTAGTTATCTTGCTTTGTGGTTATCTAGGAGTAGTTATTAGTTAGTAGTTAGTTATCTTAGTTACCCTTAATTATCATCTATCTATCTAGTTATCCACCTTACCTTAGCCATCCATTTCATCATCCTTACCTATCCACCGTATATTCTTTCTAGCCTTTCATCCCCTCTCTTCCCTTCTCTCCTTTTCCTCTTCTCTTTTCTTCGACTCTCATCCCCTCCTTGACTCAACTCATACACCACCCTAGCCTTCCCTTGGGATCAAATAAATCGACACCTGGTACTCCCAGGCGAAGTGGTACTACGATAGTTCTGTGCGCTTGCAGAATCTCCTCCTGGTAGATTGCATTCCCTCTAGCTATCTCCTACTAGTGTCGGGATTGACAACCCCATTTGACATTAGTAGATAGCTGCTTTAGCTTCATTCCTTTAGGTATAGTGACCGGACTTGCTACAAGCACTTCTGACATCGTTGCCTGGAATAGATTCCATAGTCTACTCCTAGTAACGACGTTAGCTAGTGTCAACAAGCATTTCTGGGCCATTACCGGGGATAGTTGTCTAGCTCTATTTTAGTGAAGCTAAGAACTACCAACAGCCGCTCAGGCTTTCAGACAGCAAATGCAGCGGAAAGTAAAACAACCACAAAGCATAAGAAATAACAGGTCTAAACAGAATATGACAAGCTAGATAACCAAACAAACGTACATGTCCACATCCAAGTCTAAGAAGTAGCAACATAGAGTAATATTACAAATTAGAGTTTTGATCAAATCAAACTCTCTCACAACTCACAACTACTAAAATGATGAGACATGAAAAAGAAAGTGTTGTACCCCCTTCTTTTCACCTAATTATCCCCTTTGGCAACAAGTCACCAAAGAAGAAGATAGAGAGAAGAGAAGAGTGTCCAAACACTCACTCATCGTCGGACACAATCTTGTCCCACTGAACCTCCTCGGTCTCGTCATCATCATCATCATCGTCGTCGCCATCATCGTCGTCGTCAGAAGACTCTACAGCAGCCTTCCCATGGCGGTGGGTAGAGCTAGTGTAGCATGTCGCGGTACGGGTAGAACGAACGACGTGATGGCTCAGGCACCACCTCCTCCTGCTCCTCGTCGCCGTCTGAGTCTATGTCGTCTGAATCGAGGCTCATGAGGTCGAACTGAGGTGGAGAGCGGGGTGGAGGTAACGGAGAACGACCCGCCCGCTCTCGCTCTGCACGCTGCTCAACAAGTGTTTAGTGAGCTGTCTGGGCTGCATAGGTGCAAGTAGAGAAGATGGCCTTAATCCATTTGGCCAGTTTGCTCTTCTTCTTCCTCTGGGAGGTAGAGTGGGAGCTCTCTGGGCTGTCAACTACTGCTGCTGCTCTCTTCTTCTCAGCCCTGTATGGCTCATGCAACCCATCCTTGATGAAAGTGTAGCCGGAGACCATCTCTATGATATACATGATGTAGGGGGCATAGAGCACTGCCTTCCTAGCATCCTCGGCTGCCACCTAAAGCTCAGTCCAAATAAAGCTGGAAATGGAGAAGTGATTAGCCCTGGGTGCCATTCTAGCCAACATATTCCTGCCATATCCATAGAGGTTAGAATGGAAACCCCTTTGGGGTTGAGAGTCTGCCTGAACAGGTTGTTCAACATGTAATAGTAGCCCTTCAGCCCTTTGACCAACCCATCTGCCTTCCGAGGATCCTCATACATGAAGGCTATCTCACTGTCAGTCAGAGTCCTCTCCTGGTGGTGCAGACTGTCAAGCTCTCTATCCTCGCTGCCCAAACCGAGGATCCTAGCAAAGGTCTCAAAAGAAACCTTGTAGTGACAACCCTCAGTCATCCAATGCATCTCCTCCACAACATTATCCACATAGAGCGTGGAATGGAACTAATGAATGATCTCTGTGTTCCAGTTGTAGCTGAATCCCATCAAATCATACATATTTCTGGCCTTGCAAGCAGCCACTGTTGATGGTCCTTAAACCTGTTTTACCATCAACATTTTACCCTAAAATTCACCAAAAAGACATGAAATGTAGTCAAATAGGTTTCAAACTAACCAAATTCCACATGTCCATAGATTTTTATTTGAATGTAGGAATTTGGACCAATTTGGACATTTGAACCACCAGTGGCCAAGCCCACTCACCAGGGCCCAAATGGGCCTAGGAGGTGGCGCTCGCCACCCCTAGGTGGCGCCCGCCACCCCTAGGTGGCGCCCGCCACTAGGGTTTGGCCCAGAATCCCCCCTGCCACGTCACTGATCCATGTGACCACCCCAAGGCCAAATCTTGGCCCTTGGTCACTAGGTCGGTTTGATCGGAGGGCTACGGAGGGGAGTGGCGTGGATCATGACCTAAGTCGGTTGCTAGGACATGCAACCGACCTCCAAACCGCCTTGGACAACCACCTGGAGGCCGTAGGATCAGTGATGATGCATCCAACGACCAGGGGACTGGCGGCCGTCAGTAGGGGTGGTGCCCGCCACCTAACCTAACCCTAGGTCGGTTGGCTGCCACCTATAAGTACCCCCTCACTCCTCAAGACTATAAATACCCCCCTGAGGCATCACTTCATTCGCATCCCAGTACCATCCCAAAGAAAGCAACACACAAGCAAGAGAAGCAAGTGAGAGTTAAGTTAGAAGCTCAGAGAGCTTAGGCAAGTAGGTTAGCTAGTAGAGAGAGTATAGCTCTAGTGCCCTCGCTACAGCGCGGCTCTTAGTTTAGCACAGCTCAGCCTAAGTCCTTGGTAAAAGGAGCGTAGAGCTTGCTAAGAGAGAAGCGGGTGCGAGCGACTGGCATCGGAGGTCGGTTGATTTCCCGGCGTCTCTGGTCTGGTTTGCTCTCTTGTATCTCAGGTACATTTATCGTTATCTCAGTATTACTTTAAGCATTACTTTCAGTATTACTTTATCAAGTACCTTGAGTGTGACCTAGCTATCCTACAGTTCAATTCACTTAGCCATAATAGTTAATCTCTAGTGAGCTTAGTGTTTGATCTTTGCCAATAGGTTGCTTAGTTAGTTTAGTGTTTATCTTATTAAGTCAAGTATTTGCTCTGATGTCCGCAAGGGTGTCTCTATTCAAAGCTAGGGTAGAGATAGTTAGAATATAGTTAAGCGTGGTGCTTAGTTATAGACTTACCTTCAGATACGGCTGGACCCCCGGATAGCTGTGGTAGCAAGCAGGTGGTGACAGCCTTGTGCGCCTTGAATTCCACCACGTAGTTGGCCCAGTTTAACAGTAAGGCTCGTTGTGCTAGCGTTCAACCTAAGTCAGTGGTAAAGGCTAGTACGCCTCGATACTTGATAAGATAGGAATAAAACTATACTCAACCTAGTTGCTTTATTGACTTTTGCCTGCCTTGCTTTGTAACTGTCTTGCTTCGTAGTTATCTTGCTTCGTAGTTATCTTGCTTTGTGGTTATCTAGGATTAGTTTTTATTAGTTAGTAGTTATTAGTTAGTTATCCTTAGTTATCCTAATCCCTTTATGCACCTATCCATCCACCTTACCTTAGCCATCTATTTCATCCTTACCTATCCACCCATATATTCTTTCTAGCCTTCCATCCCTTCTCTTCCCTTCTCCCCTTTTCTCTTTTCTCTTTCCTTCGACTCTCATCCCCTCCTTGACTCAACTCATACACCACCCTAGCCTTCCCTTGGGATCAAATAAATCGACACCTGGTACTCCCAGGCGAAGTGCTACTATGATAGTTCTGTGCGCTTGCAGAATCTCCTCTTGGTAGATTGCAACCTCTCTAGCTAGCTCCAACTAGTGTCGGGATTGACAACCCCATTTGACATTAGTAGATAGCTGCTTTAGCTCCACTCCTTTAGGTATAGTGACCGGTCTTGCTTCAAGCATTTCTGACGCCGTTGTCGGGGATAGACTCCATAGTCTACTCCTAGTAACAACGTTAGCAAGTGCCAACAGGCATGCCTGGGCCGTTACCGGGGATAGTTGCCTAGCTCTATCTTTAGTGAAGCTAAGAACTACCAACAACCACCACTCTATCAATGTCACGATCATGCTTGGCCTCAAGATGTTGCCAATCAACATACTTCATGCTCAATATCTTCTGCTTCTTGGCATTGTATAGGACTGATCGATAGAAATCTGAATAGAACTCATTCCAGAACCTGTAGTCAATGCCCATGTCCTTCTGAGTGTTGTAGGGATTGATCTGGCGTTGTGTCTTCACTGAGCTAAACTGCTGATGATAATAAGCCACAGGCTGCCTATCCTTGGTGTCCTGTGGAGGCCTCTCTTGCACATCCTCAGTGTAGGGCTGCAAGTGGGTCCTGCTGACCTCAGCTAGATGCTCTGGAGTGTTGGGATAGAGGTCATCCCTGATCTGTCGCCCTTGCATCTGAAGGCGAGCCTCATCACGAATCTGCTGTCTTGCAGTCACATTCTCCCCTGAGAACTAGAAGCTCCTCTGCGAGACGGCTGCTTGCTCCTCCCCCTGAGAGGATCCATCCTTTGCTTCACCTTTCTCTCATCTCCTCCTCCTGACATCTAAAATATGGAAACTGTGAATTAGAAGAGTGGATAAGGGATAGTAGGTTATAGTGAGGTAATAGACTTTGATGGATAGGGTGTTGCTTGGATCAAGCTCCTGCTCAAGGTCCGGCACTGCCGCTTGGAGAGCAGCACTGTCGGGGCCCGGCATTGCCGCACTGAGAGCGGCACTGCCGCGCGCGGTAGGCAAGGTCTGAGCCGAGAAACACCAAATCCATCATCTCTACTGCCTCCCTATCATCTACAAGCCCTTCTACAACCTCTAAGCACAACAACCATAGCGCATTTTACAAATCGAGAAAACTAGGGTTAGGGATTTGAAGTTTTCACCTTGAGATGGGAATGGAAGGGAAGAAGACCCTTGGGAAGGGAGAGCGGAGCTGCACCGAAGGAGACCCCCGAGCGGCACTGCCGGAGGCTGGAGTCACCGGGGAAAAGCCCGATGAAGCTTCTCCCTTCTTCTCCCCTTGACCGCCCGAGAGATAAAGAAGAGGAGACCCTTGCGGTTGACGATAAGAGTGAAAGAGAGAGAGAGAGAGAGAGACGGGTGGAGCTGCAAGGTAAAGATAGAAAAGTTTTCCCTTTGGCCCTACAAGGTAACTGGTCGACTCAGGCTAAATCGATAAGTCGTGGCACTGCCGCGTCTACCGCGGCACTGCCGGGGCCCGGCACTACCGCGGTTGGCCCGGCACTGCCGGACAGCTACCACAGAGCAGATTTATCTCTAAATTGCTATATCTCTTCTTTGGAGTGGACAAGTACTACTTGCTTGCATTTATGACCAGTGACAGTCAACCAATACAGAACAATGGTCATTTCAAGCAAGTTGCTTTTTCAAAGGTTTGAAACACATTGTATGAAAGTTTTGAAATCAGTTTTGCCTAGGTCATACTAGTTGATCAATCAAGCATACTAGGTTTCAAACTACATTACGAGAGTCAAGAATATTTAGTTCACTCCTTAAAGCACAAAACCTTGACTCGTCGAGAGGCTTAGTGAAGATATCGGCTAGTTGTTTGTCGGTGCTCACATGACGAATTGCGATATCTCCTTTGGTTTCGTGATCTCTCAAGAAATGATGTCGGATGTCTATATGCTTGGTTCTTGAGTGACTCACAGGGTTGTTTGCAAGTTTTATGGCACTTTCATTGTCACACAAGAGTGGGATATGGGTAAAGTGACATCCGAAATCACGAAGTGTTTGCCTCATCCAAAGTAGTTGAGCACAACATGCACCTGCTGCAACATACTCGGCCTCGGCTGTGGAAAGGGCTACACAATTTTGCTTTTTAGAACCCCAAGACACTAAGGAGCATCCAAGGAATTGACATGTCCTCGAAGTGCTTTTTCGATCTACTTTACAACCGGCATAATCGGAATCCGAATAGCCAAGTAGTTCGAACTTGGAGCCCTTAGGATACCACAAGCCAAGGTTTGGAGTGTGAACTAGATATCTCAAGATTCTCTTAACGGTCACGAGGTGACACTCTTTCGGGTTAGCTTGAAATCTAGCACACATGCACACACTAAGCATAATATCGGGCCTAGATGCGCACAAATAGAGTAGAGAGCCAATCATGGAGCGATATACCTTGATGTCCACGGCTTTCCCTTCTATGTTGAGATCAAGATGTCCATTAGTTGGCATAGGAGTTTTGATAGGCTTGGCGTTCACCATGTCAAACTTTCTCAATATATCATGGGTGTACTTGGTTTGGCAAAAAAAGTCCCTTCCTTCAATTGCTGATTTGAAAACCAAGGAAGAACTTGAGCTCACCCATCAAAGACATCTCAAATCTCTTGGTCATGATCCTACTAAACTCATCACAAAAGGATTTGTTAGTACTACCAAATATTATGTAATCGACATATATTTGGCACACAAAAATATCTCCATTGACTTTATGAGTGAAGAGAGTAGGATCGGCTTTGCCTATTTCAAAACCTTGTTTGAGCAAGAATTCCTTAAGGCATTCATACCATGCTCTAGGTGCTTGTTTAAGCCCATAGAGCGCCTTTTGGAGCTTGAAGACATGGTTAGGGAACTTGGGATCTTCAAAACAAACCCGTGGTTGCTCAACATACACCAACTCTTGTATAGGGCCATTGAGAAATGCACTCTTCACATCCATTTGATATAGCTTGAAGTTGTGATGCTGGGCTGCATAGGCTAAAAGAATCCGAATGGCTTCAAGTCTAGCAACCGGGGAATATGTTTCTTCAAAGTCCAAACCCTCTACTTGAGTGAAGCCTTGAGCTACCAATTTGCCTTGTTCCTTGTCACCACACCTTCTTCATCTTGCTTGTTGCGGAAGACCCATTTGGTTCCAATAACATTGGTATTTGGTCTTTCCACAAGTGACCATACTTGATTACGCTCAAAGTTGTTGAGCTCTTCTTGCGTGGCCATCACCCAATCTGGATCTCCAAGAGCTTCTTCTACCTTGAGAGGTTTCAAAGAGGAAACAAACGAGTAGTATTGACAGAAATTTGCCAAATGAGACCGTGTCGTTGTGACAGAACCGACCAATTTATAAGAGCACAAGTGCGAAAAACCTCTGCCGAAACAGCTGATTAGCACACTTGAGCCCATATAAACCCGGTAGTCCGTGAAATCCTGAGGGATTTCAATCCTTTCAACATCTTAGCCAAGATCGCATGGTCAAGCAAATACAAATCATGTCCACGGAGCTTTGCAGCGGAAATAAAGTTACAATAGAGTTCACAAATAATAATACAAGCGGAGATACTTTGAAACCATAGCTTTGAAATGAATACCATAACATAAGTTGAAATACTTTGCTAGCTTGAGTGACATCCTCCAATAACAGCATAAAGAGAAGAAGCAGGGAACTGCCGAGCCCACCGGCACTGGCCATCACCTTTCGGCAGACCTAACCTTCATCTGCACAACAAGGTGGGATAAACCCTGAGTACTCAAATGTACTCAGCTAGACTTACCCGTCGTAAACTAGAAATAAAGTGACACCAAGGAGTATGCAAGGCTGATATAAACAGTGGAGCTGGCTAA
The DNA here is from genome assembly GCA_009763385.1 of Coix lacryma-jobi var. lacryma-jobi. Lineage (NCBI taxonomy): Eukaryota > Viridiplantae > Streptophyta > Magnoliopsida > Poales > Poaceae > Coix > Coix lacryma-jobi. Next base: position 70,627,598 of record CM019831.1, on the reverse strand, counting down.
CTTATTTGCAAAAGGAGCTTGAGGTAAAGGGTTCATCATTTAATTATATGAGCAGTTCTGTTTTATCCTATTCCTTAAACTCTAGGTTTTGCACCTGTACTAGAGCACTCACTTGAATCTAGCAAACAATAATATAAAACCATATTAGGTTTGCTTATCAATATTTTAGTTGAACCATCAATGTCACATGGAGTTGTATCATGGTGAAGCTCGCCATAGTTTCCCACTAATCGGGGGAGACGACGACTCGAATCAAATTCCAAACCAGCTGGTGAAAGACCTTTAATACCAGCCCACACTTTCCCCGTCGGGTCCATGCATTGGGCAACCGCTCGATGCTTATTCGTGGTGGTAATCGTCGCGGTTCAAGCACGGACCGCCCAATTGGAACCTGGCGATGGCCTCCCGCGGCAGATCGCATTTCCATACTAGAGGGCGCGACACAGGTTGAGACGGCCCGAACAGCTTCTAACCGGCTTTGGGTCGATGATTTCGACATATCCCTACGTAAAAGGGCGCGTTCAAAAATGAACGAGGGCCAACATCGATATACAACCTACACGATCCAACGGACGGACTGCCCCAAGTTTCCAAACTTATGCTTTGCCTTCAGTTGACCGTATTTCATTACTACTCAGTTCTTTTCCACGATAGCAAATATAGTCAACCGTGATCCGGTAAATACCCATCAGGGGTATCACGGGAACATCCTTAACTACTACTTTTATTAAGCAGACTAAGCCATTCTACATTATAATAAATAACAGGATAACAAGGCAGGTGTAAACAATAATTCAAGGGGGGATAAATGCATCAAGTAGGATCCAAACAACTCCTATACCTAATGCATCACAAATATAAAAGTACTCATTGAATTAATTGTAAATAATAGGAGGCTTAAAATGCTCTGGGGCTTGCCTGGGAACCAACACTGGTTAGTGTTTGTTAGGTGATACTCGCTTGGCGAGCATCTCCGCTGCGGCACTTGCTTAACTCCGCATCTTTGGGATAATCCACCAAACACCATCTTCGGGTTTAGCCTCATCATCATGTCCTTCACGATGTATCTACCGTTACCTAAATGTGATGCACAATGCAAGCGTATGAATGCCAGGGAAACGCTTACGAAGCAAACACAAGCATTCCTAATTACTTCGCATAGGCAATCAGGATAACTATAAAAGAAGGCATAGCGCTAACACACAATCACGACATGATCATTTCAGCAGGTTATTATTAAAGAAAAGTGTGACACGCGGTTCATTAAACACTCATAGAGGCTAATTATAACAATCAATCAAGATATCACTACATACATACCACAAATAGAACACATGTATACACATACAACTCTGATTTTAGCTAAACACGTCGACCATCATTATCTAACATATTTATATAATACATCAGGTTAATTAATTTAATAACATGAAATGCACAACTAAACATTATCAAGTCATGACATAGCATCAAAGATCACATAAACAACTATCGAGTCACATCAATCAATTTAGGCTTATTCACTGAACAAGGACAGCCGCACAGTAGGTACTTTAAACAGACATAACTGGAGCTACACATGTCCCAACAAGGTGATCCTAGACTTTCTGGAAAGATAATGAAATTATCTACAACTTTGTTATCATCACTTAAGCATGATTCAGCCATTAAAAAGACCAAACATAACAGGCAAGCACTTCTGTCCAAACTTTGGACAGAATATTATATTCATCTTCAAACAGCCATAACTGGAGATCTAAAGCACCAAAAGTCTTGACATAAGAGTCATTAGAAATCTTATTAAGTTGTCTACAACTTATTTATAATCATCTCAAGATGATTAAGCAGTTATCAAGGCTAACCAAACTCGAACAAGTAAATCTGTCCAGATTTAGACAGATTCTGACTTCTAACTCAAACAACATGTAACTCAAGTTCTATACCACCAAAAATAGTGATCCAAGACAATTTAGAAAATATATGAAAAGCACTACAACTCTTCTATTAACATGTAGATATGATTCATAACTTAAACTAGCCAAACAATTTATTCTTTCAGATCTGCACAGAAAGTATGCAAAACCTGACAGCCAACATGCAAAAACTATAACTCCTAAACCACTTGGCTTAAAATCATGAAATTTTAGGACAAACAAGATACAAAAGTTATCTACAACTTTTATATAGAACACATTTACAGAAAACATCATTTTCTTATGAACTAATCACCACGACAGAATCTATGCATGCAGCAATTTCAGCATATTAACAAATCATTTCATTACTTGTTTAGTTAATCATTTGAGCACACATATAAGCTGTTAAAATACTTCTAAGAGTCATAACATCATGAACATATAATAATCATCTCAGATTTAATATGCAACACAGTCAATCATTCAAACATATTCATTTTCATTTATCACCATGCCTTTATTAATTAAAAAACTAACAAACCTAGGCATTATTTTTAAGTGGTGTTACAAACATATAATTTGGGGCTCATATTTTTACTGATGATAGATAATGTCCAAATTATGACTACTGTAGAAATATTACATGCTCAGCCATTAAATTTATCTATTAAAAAACAGGGCAAGTTAATTCACAAAAGGCATGTGAGATCAAAATAAAATCTACAAATTCATTTTCTTTTTAACTCATGGCCATGATAAAATTACCTAATCTACAACAATATATAGAAAGGCAGTGGAGCTACCTTTTCCATTTTACATGCAAACATTTACCATAAATCAATTTAATCCATTTAATGAGCTGAAAGCAAGATAAATACATAACTAAATCAACATGCACCAAAACATCGGAAACTTTTATCACAGCACACACATCACATGACAAGCCTACCATAAAAATTTCATAGCAAACCAAAGCCATACAACAAACAGATATCATTTTATCCCTATTTAATGCTTTTTGACACAAATTATCATCACAGCAGAAAACTATTCACTAACAACATCATTTTATACATTCACTGGACAGCACACTTCACGAGGATTCGAAAAAGTCCTCACTTGCAATTTTTGGTTTTCCTACGATTTACTACGCATTTTACAACTTTCAGCCATATTTACCTATTTACAAGAAAAACGAAAACTGAAAACCCGTTTCGCATCTGGAACCCGGAATCTGCCAGAAACAACCAAGGACTAGTTTGCAAAACACTTGAGTCATGGCATATATGCAAAGTGAAACAAGAAAGGAGTTTCAGCGTTTGCAACCGGGTCCTTCTTCTTCGTTTTCAGGGGAAAACGACGGGAACAGAAACAGCGGTCGTCGACGGGCTCGACATAGAGGGGGCAGGGCTGCTGGGCTACTCGGGACGCCCTGTGCAGGCCAGCCACGGCGCCAACTAGGGCGCTGCTCGCCCCGGCTTGATGGCTCGCGGCCACGTGCGGCTCCGCGCAGAAGGGCACGGCCTTGCAGAACCGTACTGCCATGGCTGGTGGCGCGCGAAGGGAAAAAGGAGGGGGCAGCGGAGGGAAGCGGGAGTGCCAGGGAGGACTGCTGCCTTGCTGCCTGCTCACTGGGGGCTGCTTGCTGCTCTGCGAATAGCCATGGGAGAAGGGGAAGGAGGAGCTGCTGCTCCTGTTCGAACGAAGAAGAAACAGGAAGGGGGGAAAAAATAGAGAGGCCATGCTGTTGGTTTCCTTGTGCCGCAAGAGAGACAGAGGAGGGAGAGAGGGCAGAGAAGGCTCGGTCTTTGATAGGATGAGGAGAGGAGGACGGCACCGCCCTTTTGGGCCAATCGGGCGAGGGGCGCGGGCGGAGCGGCCTCGGGACGCGGCGCAGAGTGTCGGCAATTTTCTCGAAAATCTTTCCCAATCGGCAGGTTTCCGGAAACTTTTGGTCATTTTCGAAAATTGCGATTACTGATCAAATGGACTCCGATTCCGACGAAACTAATTTTATTGTCCTCATCTCGACGAGTACTCCGGTTTTCGTTAAAGGTGCTCAGTCAAATTCCGAATCGTTTGTCTGGTAACGATCGTCGACGGCAGCTTCGCGGTGACCGAAATTCTGATTTCGCACTACACACTTGACTGATTTCCGGAACCTGAAAACTGCGTTATACTCCATCTTGCGAGCTCCGTTTCACTATTTTCGGCACTGATCCAGGTCTCGGCCATAAAACAAAATTTGTTCCTCTTGATCTGTACTACAACTTTTATTTAGGGCGCACTGCCATGCGAGCACTTGAAGAGGTCGTTCAACACTGGTCAAAACAGTCACCCGATAGGGTCCGGATTACGGTCTCTCGTCGCTCGGGATATTTTTCGGTCGTCTGCTCAACACAAAACTTTCATAACTTTTGCTCGTGAGTCCATAAATAATTGACTGGGCATAATCACAACACTCGGTTGAACTATCATGAATTTGTTCAGTTAATCGGCCAATACAAGCAAAGCTGTGACTCGTCATTTCATGTGACTTTTTGATTCCAAACTTCACAAAACTTTTTCGTCAGTTACTATAGACAGGAATGGAGGTGGGTCACATGAAAAATCCATGTTCAGCATAAATCCTGAATATTCATAATTTGACAATCATTATCAACCGGCTCGATTAATTATTTCACGAACAATTCAAACTGTGGCTCTGTTTCCGGCATTGATTCCAAATCTTCAGTCATCACTGACCATACTAGAAATCATCTTTCGATCATCACCTGACAGACCATGTTTGTGTTTAAATTGACTGCTCAACTGGCGTCAAACACCTGAGGTGTTACAACCCCCCCCCTTAAAAGAATCTCGTCCCGAGATTCCGGACGAAAGACTTTCGGGAAGAAGCATATCACTTATCCTTATCGGCTACCAACAACTCAAGATATACTGACTTCTCAGCAGAAAAGAAACTGTCAGAAATAGAACAACTTTCTGATCTTTCAAGTCATTTTCCTGTTTACTCTTGTCTGAAGAATTTCCTTGCTGATTCCTATCGAGCATTGAGATAACTCACACACTATTGATAAGTTGATAGGAAAACCAAAATTATACGGTTACTTTTAGGAGGAATCCAAGATAATATTGTCAAAGAAAATACTGGATCTTTGTCTGGTTGATATTATTACAAATCAACTGCCTTCAAGACTGGGAGGAACTGGATGACCAACAACCATTGTGTATACCATTGGTGAATGTACGTTCGAGCAGATAGCAGTCGATGGAAAGCTACATAAAGTTCCATGTGTGTAGTCTCTTTCTCTGATGATATCACTGTATTATCGGAGTCTGTTAAGAGAGCGGTGAATGTGAAAACTGACTCAATCAATTCCACTCTTTCGCCGATCCTTCTTTTAGAAGAATTCTCATATCCAAACAGTGACAGACACATTAGGTTGAATTTGATGCAACCTCTTGGGTAAAACATCTACTACCAAATTTCTGTCCTACTAAGCAGATCAACATCATTTTTTTCATGATATAGTGGCAACTCAGTGGAACGGACTTGTTGATCTACCTTGGTCATAGAGTGACTTTCTTAAAAGCACTCAGTAATGCAGGGACATAATCCGAAATTTGTTGTTTGACACTTCTATTTGCCATCAATTCGTACTTCTTAGGAGTTGATCTTTGTCAAATACCTTGACTGCTCAAGAATAAGGGATTGATTCTGGATGTCCTTTCAAGCTTCATCCCACGGAATCCAGAATAAATCTTTTCATAGTACTCTGATGCATTACCAGATGGTTCTTACTCGAGGTGTATTTCTTACCGAGTTACTAGGCTGGTGTACTGTCCTGTATCACCATTCAAAAAAAATTTCCAAGATAGAGTGGCCTAACACGATAGAAATTGAGATGTACGAGTGCCAGAAATAACATCAGTTGGTTTACAAACTTGTGATATAACACTGTTCTGTTAGACATAGCCTTCATAGCTACCAAAGAGTCATTTCTGAACTCGATATTAGCCTTCCCATGGCTGAAACTAATCACATGTCTCTCAATACTTAAAAAGCTCCGAGATTTCAGCTTTTTACTGCAAGTAATGTTGAATACCAAGGCGTGCAGTTAACACCAATGTCAACACGGAATCAGGCATATCTGGGAGGATCGGGTTGATTACAAGATCGTCACGCATATATTCTTATTGAGTTTAGATAGAAAACTTTTCGGTTCTCAAGTATCTTATCCAATAACACACCATCTCTGTTACTTATCCCGTAGTTGGTACTTATCCACCCTTAACTATTTTGTGCCACTTCACTGCACTATGACATATAGGTTGTTCGGTCATTGTTTGTAGATTAAACAAAGTCCTTTGTCTACCACCTCTTTCAGTCCATTACCGCTTTCATCTTTGACTGATTCTGGAAAGGTCATCCTCTTTGCAACTTCAAAAGAAACACTGCCATAACTGATCTGCCATAGAGATTTCTTGGAAGGAATATAGGAGATAACAAGGAGAAAGCTTCATGAAAGATAACACATTGGCGTAGTTTCCATAATAGATCTTGGTCAAAACCCACGGTACCAGCGCGTGCCGAGCAGCACAAACTTGTGTCGGCCGCCACAAGAGGCTCTCGGTTTCGTCGCGGCACCATTAGTTCTTAACCAAGACACCTTTATCGAATCCACAACCAGTGAGAAATCGCACATGACGCAGATAAATCTTGCTTGAAGAGAGCATCGCAAGCAAGGCATAAGCTTAGCAAAAGCAAGAATGACCACAAGGTTCGAAAATCACAAGGAAGTGATTTCAGGGACAAAACATGGCGCAAGACAACAAGGATACGTCTTGTGCACATCTAGGTTATGACAAGCAAAAGATTTCAAGAACTTGACTTGGCCAAGCGGCAACAGAAGGGCCACCGAGGGGTACAACAATGGTTTGGGCATGGTCTCCACAACTGGGCAGGGCAAAACTATGGTCAAGAACTGGTGTTGACAGGAACTTAGCTAAGCTGGTCAAACAAACAGGGGCCTTCAAAGCAAGGGATACAAAACATCCATGGCTTAGGAAACACTTACAAGGGGGCCAAGCTTGGGTCTACAGGTTAGGCAAAGGCATGGCTACACAAAACAAGCATAGGCATACCGTGGTTTGGAACTAGCATTTGGAGAGGTTAACTTAAGCTAGCTTGTCTAACAAAAGGCATGGACAGGCCTAGGTTCAGGTTTTTGGTACAAGCATTCTAAACCATCAGAACTGAAAACCACAACATAGGCCTTTACGCAACAAAGGTTCTACTGAAGGCATCTCGAGAGGTCAAGAGGGCTTGGTCAACAAAGGCTTAACAACCACTCATGCCCTCACCGAGGACAACGGTCGACGTAACCAGGGTACCACTTCGGTTACAGCACATCTACAAACACAACCTAACAAGCATAGGAAGACACAAACAAACCACAGCAACCAACACTAATCACCAAGCTCAAACCAACCAAGTATCTATCCAAGCACACAAACAGACATAGACAGGAAAACCTGGTGGACACATGTTGTCATTATTTTATTTCCTGTTTACTAAATTGGAGCACAACTCTTTATCTAGAAGCAAACATATACCAAGCAACTAAACTATAGTTGTTTGTTACTAAAGCAGTTTACAACTTTAAAACTAACAACTCACTTATTTAGTCTAAGAATCTAACAACAAGTAACAAGCTCATGCTAATCTACATTCCAAAAAGGAATAAACAGACACTTGGTAACAATAATTAACAAGAAGAATGCAGCAACTTAATTTTTGGCACATTCAAGCATATCAACAGTTTGAAAACATTGTAAACATGATATAAATGCTAAGATTGCAGTCGACTTAAATGGTTTGCAAGTATTTAATTCTTACAAGCATATGGCTAGTAAAGATTAAAACTAGATTAGAGAACAACTATAAAGCATGGTGCACATAAGAACATAATTCTACGCATAACCATGTACAAAAACAGTTTATATACATCTTAAACATGTTAGAGAAGTTCATGATTAGCCTAAATTAAATTCCTTACATGCACTTAATAATTTACCTATTTTAGTAAGGTGGTGAGACATAGAGCTGTTTCAATCTACTCCCAGAGAATTCTAGGATGATTATGGCAGCTCACTATTTAGTAGACCATCACAAGCATTTCAGTATTTTGAGCAACAAGTAGAACAACCTACACAGCTCTAGCAAGTAAACATGCTTAAAACAACTTAAACAGGTTTAAGCTATTTAAGGTTGTCTACAACAAGTCTTACATTGTTCTTACAGTAAATATGATACTAGAGAGCTATGAAAATTAGTTTCACAAACTTTTTATTCCTATAACTCTAGTTCTCATTATTGCAAGAAAAGTAAGCATGAACAAGATTATATTTTTACAGCATGGAAAAACAAATTAAACAACATGTTTAGTACATTTCCTTGCTAAAGTATGTTAACACAAAGCTAACAAAACTAGAATTATAACCTTTGGACACACTTAGCTTCATTATCACAATTACAAGTTTAGAAAGCATTTAGCAACCCAAACAAAACTGCCTACAGAACAATTTTAAACAGCAAGTTTTAGGGTTTTCTTAGGTGGAACTTTTTAAGACAAAACTAACCCAATTGGTTTCACCCAATTTGAAGTTTCCTAGCTCAAGATATTGAATTTACAAGCTTAATATATTTTTGCTACACAAGCAGAGCAAACACTACACAAGTCATTTAGTTACTATAAGACATTTACAACATAGGGAAAAACTTAACCTATCACAAACTTATTGTCTACTACTCTTCTAGTAAACATTAAACAGAGCAAGACAACCACACAACCTGATGAACTAGCAGGGTTATCCAGACAATCATCATACAAGGTAATTACTTCTAGCCTATAAAAAGCAGCCACTTGTTCAGCTAACAACGAAACATCCCTATAGACATTGCATACCAGCAAACATTACGAACAAGACCACCTTACAATTAGCTCAGATCAAACACCAACATCAAACAACTAATTGCTTTTAATCCTTCCAAACAATCTAGCACATCACATTGAAGCACTAGTTCACAACAAACATCATCATTACAGGAACAAGGTGGGGGAAGCATTTCTATGCACAAACAACCATTCATGTTTTATCATTACATTAGCCACACTTGACAACAAGTTGTTTATTATTGGAGTAAAGACGAGAAAAGCATGTTCATGATCAAAACATAACAAGATGGATGCTCGTCCTATACGTCCTCACAAATTGCCAACCTGAGTCGGCAATCACGTTCTAGGTCGGTGGCATAACATGCACTCTCGGTATAACTAATCGTCAACTATGCATACGCATTCGGGGTTAGTGTACCTGCAGAAAATCTCATTTCAGCCCAAGAAAAAAAAATCCCAATGATAAAGACAATTGAGCACCTTCCCATATGTACTAAGGTACATATAAGTTGGCACTAAATCTCATGCACCAAGCTTAGAAAATTACCCAGCAAATTGATACCATCATATATGTTTGCGTAGAGCTCACATACAATCCAGTATAACAATACTCTCCCCTAGACCAACGATTGGACGGTCATGCTCTCATATCTTACCAAATCATTTTATGCATGTTTTCACAATCGACGCATTCTCTTTTCCCTAAGAATGGACCAGCAAATAAAAGATCCAGCATGAAGCAAATCCCAGAACCGTGTTAGTAGTTAAGCCACCTGGAAGTCCTAGTTGGGCATAACTGGAGGTTGTCGCTAGCACATAATTTTGTAAATTAGGTTTTGACAAACTTGCCTACTAGCTAAAGGTTTTTAGATAAAATAGGCTTTTCAAAATAAAACTTTTGTTTAAAACCATGCACATGACAATATTATGCTTAAACCTTGCCCGATACCAGCTGTGACAGACCGCCAATTTATAAGAGCACAAGTGCGAAAACCTCTGTCCAAAAACAGCTGATTAGCACACTTGAGCCCATATAACCCGGTAGTTATAAGAGCCGTGAAATCTGAGTGATTCAATCTTTCATTCAATACATCTTAGTTAATCCAAGATCGCATGGTAAGCAATACAAATCATGTCCACAGAGCTTTGCAGAGAAATAAAGTTACAATAAAGTTCACAAATAATAATAAAAGTGGAGATACTTTGAAACAACATAGCTTCGAAATGAATACCATAACATAAGTTGAAATACTTTGCTAGCTTGAGTGACATCCTCCAACAACAGCATAAAGAGAAGAAGTAGGGAACTGCCGAGCCCACGGCACTGGCCATCACCTTTCGGCAGACCTAACCTTCACCTGCAACAAGGTGGGATAAACCCTGAGTACTCGAATGTACTCAGCTAGACTTACCGTCGTAAACCAGAAATAAAGTGACACCAAGGAGTATGCAAGGCTGATATAAACAGTGGAGCTGGCTAACTTTATTTGCAAAAGGAGCTTGAGGTGAAGGGTTCATCATTTAATTATATGAGCAGTTCTCTTTTATCCTATTCCTTAAACTCTAGGTTTTGCACCTATACTAGAGCACTCACTTGAATCTAGCAAACAGTAATATAAAACCATATCAGGTTTGCTTATCAATATTTTAGTTGAAACCATCAATGTCACATGGAGTTGTATCGTGGTGAAGCTCGCCATAGTTTCCCACTAACCGGGGGAGACGGCGACTCGAATCGAATTCCAAACCAGCTGGTGAAAGACCTTTAATACCAGCCCACACTTTCCCCGTCGGGTCCATGCATTGGGCAACCGCTCGATGCTTGTTCGTGGTGGTAATCATCGCGGTTCAAGCACGGACCGCCTAATTGGAACCTGGCGATGGCCTCCCCCGCAGCAGATCGCATTTCCATACTAGAGGGCGTGACACGGGTTGAGACAGGCCCGAACAGCTTCTAACCGGCATTGGGGTCGATGATTACAGCACCGACATATCCCTAAGTAAAAGGGCGCGTTCAAAAATGAACGAGGGCCACATCGATACAAACCTACACGATCCAACGGACGGACTGCCCCAAGTTTCCAAACTTGTGCTTTGCCTCCAGTTGACCATATTTCATTACTACTCAGGTTCTTTTCCACGATAGCAAATATAGCCAACCCGTGATTCGGTAAATACCCATCAGGGGTATCACGGGAACATCCTTAACTACTACTTTTATTAAGCGACTAAGCCATTCTACATATAATAAATAACAGGATAACAAGGCAGGTGTAAACAATAATTCAAGGGGGGATAAATGCATCAAGTAGGATCCAAACAACTCCTATACCTAATGCATCACAAATATAAAAGTACTCAATTGAATTAATTGTAAATAATAGGAGGCTTAAAATGCTCCGGGGCTTGCCTGGGAACCAACACTAGGTTAGTGTTTGTTAGGTGATACTCGCTTGGCGAGCATCTCCGCTGCAGCACTTGCTTAACTCCGCATCTTTGGGATAATCCACCAACACCATCTTCGGGTTAGCCTCATCATCACGTCCTTCACGATGTATCTACCGTTACCTAATGAGATGCACAATGCAAGCGTATGAATGCAAGGGAAACGCTTACGAAGCAAACACAAGCATTCCTAATTACTTCGCATAGGCAATCAGGATAACTATTAAAAGAAGTCATAGCGCTAACACACAATCACGACATGATCATTTCAGCAGGTTATTATTAAAGAAAAGTGTGACACGTGGTTCATTAAACACTCATAGAGGCTAATTATAACAATCAATCAAGATATCACTACATACATACCACAAATAGAACACATGTATACACATACAACTCTGATTTTAGCTAAACACGTCGACCATCATTATCTAACATATTTATATAATACATCAGGTTAATTAATTTAATAACATGAAATGCACAACTAAACATTATCAAGTCATGACATAGCATCAAAGATCACATAAACAACTATCGAGTCACATCAATCAATTTAGGCTTATTCACTGAACAAGGACAGCCGCACAGTAGGTACTTTAAACAGACATAACTGGAGCTACACATGTCCCAACAAGGTGATCCTAGACTTTCTGGAAAGATATGAAATTATCTACAACTTTGTTATCATCACTTAAGCATGATTCAGCCATTAAAAGACCAAACATAACAGGCAAGCACTTCTGTCCAAACTTTGGACAGAATATTATATTCATCTTCAAACAGCCATAACTGGAGATCTAAAGCACCAAAATACTTGACATAAGACTCATTAGAAAGCTTATTAAGTTGTATACAACTTATTTATAATCATCTCAAGATGATTAAGCAGTTATCAAGCTAACAACTCGAACAAGTAAATCTGTCCAGATTTAGACAGATTCTGACTTCTAACTCTAAACACATGTAACTCAAGTTCTAGACCACCAAAAATAGTGATCCAAGACAATTTAGAAAGATTATGAAAAGCACTACAACTCTTCTATTAACATGTAGATATGATTCATAACTTAAACTAGCCAAACAATTTATTCTTTCAGATCTGCACAGAAAGTATGCAAAACCTGACAGCCAACTTGCAAAAACTATAACTCCTAAACCACTTGGCCTAAAATCATGCAATTTTAGGACAAACAAGATAAAAAAGTTATCTACAACTTTTATATAGAACACATCTACAGAAAACATCATTTTCTTTATGAACTAATCACCACGACAGAATCTATGCATGCAGCAATTTCAGCATATTAACAAATCATTTCATTACTTGTTTAGTTAATCATTTGAGCACACATATAAGCTGTTAAAATACTTCTAACAGTCATAATCATGAACATATAATAATCATCTCAAATTAATATGCAACACAGTCAATCATTCAAACATATTCATTTTCATTTATCACCATGCCTTTATTAATTAAATAACTAACAAACCTAGGCATTATTTTTAAGTGGTGTTACAAACATATAATTTGGGGCTCATATTTTTATTGATGATAGATAGTGTCAAATTATGACTGCTGTAAAAATATTACATGCTCAGCTATTATAATTTATCTATTAAAAACAGGGAAGTTTAATTCACAAAAGTGCATGTGAGATCATAATAAATCCATAAATCATATTTTCTTTTAACTCATGGCCATGATAAAATTACCTAATCTACAACAATATCATAGAAAGGCAGTGGAGCTACCTTTCCATTTTTACATGCAAACATTTACCATAAATCAATTTAATCCATTTAATGAGCTGAAAGCAAGATAAATACATAACTCAATCATACATCCACCAAAAATTCTGAAATTTTTATCACAGCACACACATCACATGGCAAGACTACCATAAAAATTTCACAGCAATCTAAGCATTACAACAGCAGATATCATTTTATCCCTATTAATGCTTTTTTGACACAAATCAATCATCACAGCACAGAAACTATCCACTAACACACATCATTTTATACATTCACTAGACAGTACACTTTACGAGAATTCCAAAAAGTCCTCACTTGCAATTTTTCGATATTCCTACGATTTACTACGCATTTTACAACTTTCAGCCATATTTACCTATTACAAGAAAAACGAAAACTGAAAACCCGTTTCGCATCTGGAACCCTGGAATCTGCAGAAAACAACCAAGGACTAGTTAGCAAACACTTGAGTCATGGCATATATGCAAAGTGAAACAAGAAAGAGTTTCAGCGCGTTGCAACCGGGTCCTTCTTCGTTTTCTCACCGGAAAACGACAGGAACAGAAACAGCGGTCGTCAACGGGCTCGACATGGAGGGGGCAGGGCTACTAGGGACGCCCTGCTGCAGGCCAGCCACGGCGCCAGCTAGGGCGCTGCTCGCCCCGGCCTTGATGGCTCGCGGCCACGCGCGGCTCCGCGCAGAAGGGCGCGGCCTTGCAGAACCGTACTGCCATGGCTGGTGGCGCGCGAAGGGAAAAGGAGGGGGCAGCGGAGGGAAGCGGGAGTGCCAGGAAGGACTGCTGCCTTGTTGCCTGCTCGCTGGGGGCTGCTTGCTGCTCTGCGAATAGCCATGGGAGCAGGGGAAGGAGGAGTTGCTGCTCGTGTTCGAACGAAGAAGAAACAGGAAGGGGAAAAATAGAGGAGAGGCCATGCTGCTGGTTTCCTTGTGCTGCAAGAGAGACAGAGGAGGGAGAGAGGGCAGAGAAGGCGGCTCGGTCTTTGATGGGATGAGGAGAGGAGGACGGCACCGCCCTTTGGGCCAATCGGGCGAGGGCGCGGGCAGAGCGGCCTCGGGACGCGGCGCAGAGTGTCGGCAATTTTCTCGAAAATTTCTTTCCCAATCTGGCAGGTTTCCGGAAACTTTCGGTCATCTTCAAAAATTGCGATTACTGATCAAACGGACTCCAATTCCGACGAAACTAATTTTGTTGTCGTCATCTCGACGAGTACTCTGACTTTCGTTAAAGGTGCTCAGTCAAATTCCGAATCGTTTGTCCGGTAACGATCGTCGACGGCAGCTTCGCGGTGACCGAAATTCCGATTTCGCAGTACGGACTTAACTGATTTCCGTAACCTGAAAACTGCATTATACTCCATCTTGTAAGCTCGTTTTCACTATTTTTGGCACCGATCCAAGTCTCGGCCATAAAACGAAATTTGTTCCTCTTGATCTGTACTACACTTTTATTTAGGGCGCACTGCCATGCGAGCACTTGAAGAGGTCGTTCAACGCTGGTCAAAACAGTCACCCGATAGGGTCCGGATTATGGTCTCTCGTCGCTCGGGAATATTTTTCGGTCGTTGTCTCAACACAAAACTTTCATAACTTTTGCTCGTGAGTCCATAAATAATTGACTGGGTATAATCACACACTCGGTTGAACTCTCATGAATTTCTTTAGTTAATCAGCCAGTACAGGCAAAGTTGTGACTCATCATTTCATGTGACTTTTTGATTCCAAACTTCACAAAACTTTTTTGTCAGTTACTATAGACAGGAATGGAGGTGGGTCACATGAAAATCCATGTTCAGCATAAATCCTGAATATTCATAATTTGACAATCACATTATCAACCGGCTCGATTAATTATTTCACGAACAATTCAAACTGTGGCTCTGTTTTCGGGATTGATTCCAAATCTCCAGTCATCACTGACCATACTAGAAATCATCTCTCGATCATCACCTGACAGACCATGTTTGTGTTTAAACTGACTGCTCAACTGGCGTCAAACACCTGGGGTGTTACAGTCGTTACCCCCTTTCGAAGACTCTCAAGAATGTTGTCAACCAGATGATCTCGTTGAATGGTTTTCTTGAGCCTTGGATGATCAATGGGTTCTGCTTCATCTTCTGTAATTTCTTCATCTTGCTCAAAGATGGGTTGTAGGTTTACTCCATGAGCTGGAGTAGCTGCAGCACCCCTTGGAGTGCCCGGTACTGCTGGGCTGTCCCGGCACTGCCGTGCCCCGGCACTGCCGGGGACTGTATGTCACCAGTCCTGGCAGAGGCTTCAGCTTGAGGACCATCCTGATCAGTAGCCTGCTGTTCTTGTGGTCTAATATCACAAATAGCTAATTGTTTGATTGCTTCGCAAGGTGGTTCTTCTTCATTTCCTACAACTTTATCAACTTGCTCTACTTGAGAGCCGTTAGATTCATCAGACGTCACGTCTATCGCTATTTCAAACCTTATCGGAGGCCTTGTTGAAAACACGATAGGCATGCTCATTTGATCCATAACCGAGAAGAAAACCTTCATCAACCTTAGATGTGAACTTAGAGGCTTTGGGCTTCTTGTTCAATATGAAACATTTGCACCCAAAGACTCTAAAGTAAGACACCTTTGGCTTGTTACCGGTGAGCAGCCCATAGGAGGTCTTCTGTCTTCTCTTGTGGAGGTAGAGGCGGTTGATTGCATGGCAAGCGGTATTGACGGTTTTGGCCCAAAGATGTCTGGCGTCTTGTATTCATCTAGCATCGTCCTTGCCATGTCAATAAGTGTTCTATTCTTCCTCTCCACCACGCCATTTTGTTGAGGGGTGTATGGAACTGAAAACTCATGCTTGATGCCCTCATCATCAAGAAACTCTTCCACTTGGGTGTTTCTGAATTCGGTTCCATTGTCACTATGAACTTTCTTGATGTTGAAACCGAACTCTCTTTGGACCCTTCGAATGAATATCTTGAATTTCTCTTGCACTACACTCTTGTCATGCAAAAAAATACCCAAGTGAAACAAAAAAAATCATCAACAATACAAGACCATGTTTTGTTACCACCGATGCTAAGGTAGGCAACCGGTCCAAAGAGATCCATATGAATCAACTCCAATGGATGTGTAGTAGTGTCATAGCTCTTTGGTGGGTGAGGTACGCCTACTTGTTTTTCGGCTTGGCAAGCTCCACAGACTCTGTCTTTCTCAAAATCAACATTAGTTAGTCCTAGGATGTGGTTGTCTTTTTGAAGTTTGGCCAAGTTCCTCATCCCAACATGAGCTAGTCGGCGATGCCATAACCAACCCATGCTAGATTTTGCCACTAAACAAGTCTCAAGTTTGGCTTCACTTTTGTTGAAATCAACTAAGTAAAGCTTCCCTTTCAAACGACCCGTAAAGACAATAGAGGAATCCTCCCTTCTAAAGACTTCCACACCCTCATCCGTAAAAGACAATTGAAACCCATCCCACACAATTGTGAGACGGATAACAAGTTGTAACTCAACGAATCAACATGTAAGACATTAGTGATTGAATGCTCAAGTGTAATGGCAACTTTACCACCAAGTCTAACACATCCCCCTTGGAGTTATCACCAAAAATGATGTTTTCACTTGCATTTGAAGTTGGGGAATATGATGAGAACATACTCCTTTCTTCGGTCATATGATTTGTACATCTGCTATCAAGCACCCAACTTTATCCACGGATGAGTATGCCTGCAAAACAAGTTTAGTTCCTAGATTTAGGTCCCCAATTTAGATTGGGGCCTTGCAAGTTAGTCACGAGTATCTTAGGAACCCAAATGAACTTGTCGGCTGTCTTCTTGCTATCACCAACATATTTGGCAACAACTTTACCATTGTTGTGTTCTAATATGTAACAAAATGACATGCTCTTCCTTGGGGCTTCTATCTTGGATTGATGTGCAAACTTGCTTTTAGTCACCCAAATTGATTCCTTTAATTTCTGAGAACCTTGCTTCTGGTTGGGCACCTGCTTGTGTTGTGTGTGAGACTGAGCAGAAGGGAAACTGGTAGCCTTCCCTTTCTTGGGCGCGGCACTGCCGCCTTCTGGCGCGGCATTGCCGCGATCTGTGCAAGCTGAACTGTACCAATCTGACCCTTCTTCTCAAACCTCACACACTCATAGCCATTCACTGTTTTTCTTCCATTAGTTTTGGATCCTTTTTCGTGCCCCAACCCATCTTTTATGGAAGGACGTCGTCCATTTTTGAACTTGGGCTTGTTCTTCTCTTGTGTCTTCTCACTAGTACTTGTGGTAGACTTGATGCAACCACTTGCAATGATGTTGGTCAATCTTGCTATTTCCTTTCTCATGGCCTCCATGTTCACAAGGTTAGTGGAATAGGCATTCAAATCAACATTATAGCATTTCCACAACCTTCACTAGTGGAGGGAATAGAAGTGACATTTGCTTTAGGGAGAGTTGAGTTGCTTTCCCAAAGAAGATTATATTGTAGCTCAAGTTCTTTGTTCTTTTTATCCAAGCTACAATACTTTTCCTTGAGTGCAATATGAGCCTTCTTTAGGGAAGCATGTTCATCTTGCTCTTTGGCCAAGGCCTCATGCAAGATGTCCAACTCACTTCTCTCTAATGCAAGAGCCTCCTTGCAAGCAATATAGAGGTCCTCTTGTTTGATGAGGGCATCCTCTCTTAATGCTAACTCGGCTTGTACACTTTCTATTCCTCCATTAGCTTAGTGATAAAGAGTTTGGTTTTCTTGTCCAAATTTTTAGTTATCATATTTATCCCTTCATCACTAGAATCATATCACTAAGTTCACTACTAGAGATGTCACTAGGTGGAAGAGAAGGTTTAGGAGTGTGAGTCTTTTTCACCTTCTCTTTCTTGGCCATGAGACAAGTGTGGGAGTTGCAATCATCATCATCATCGGACAAGTTGTTGAATAGCCTTGGTGAAGGAGATGACTTTTGAAATGCTATTGTTGCTATCTTCTCATCTTCTTCACTTGAGGTTTGTACGGTTGAGTCTCATTCATGTCCAATGTGAGCTTCTCCCATGTATCTCTTGTTGTTCTTCTTGTAAGTGGCTTTATCATCTTTCTTGCCCTTGTTGAAATTGTTGTCCTTCTTCTCATGTGGGCAATGTGCTATGAAATGATCGGCGCTACCACAATTGTAGCAAGTTCTTTTTTCTTGTTTGGAAACATTCTTTTCACAAACTTGTAACCTTCCTTCTTGAGCCCCTTGTGGTATCTTCTCATGAATAGAGCTATGTCACCAATTGCTTCAAATTCTTCACCATCACTCCCACTTTCACATGAGGATGATGTGTGTCCTCAACTTCAAGTTTCGTCTTTTGTTGCTTGGGCTTGCTTGTAGAGGCTTGCTTGCTTGATTTTGGTTTGTTTGATGTTGCTTGCCTTGTTGATTTGCTTGCCTTGAGTGCCACATCCTTGATTTTCATCTCATCTATCCTAGCTTGCAACTCCCCAAGCTTCCTTCTTTCTTTTATTTGCCTCTTCTCTTTGCATGTCAAGGTAATGATCCTCCCAAGCACATCACTAGGTGTGAATTGCTCAAACTTCTTCTTGTCTCTAATCAATGTCACTACAGTCTCATTCCTTGGTGAGTATGCTTCCAACATGATCTTCACAACACCTGTGATCATTGATTTCACTTCCACCTAGCCCTCTAATCTTGCCAACAATGACCATCAATCTATCAAACATTTCTTGTGGACCTTCACCATCACAAATCACAAACCGGTTGAGTTTAGCCATCAACAAGTCAATCTTGGAGCAATGTGCAAAGTGTCCCAAATCTCTTCACAACTTTGTCAACTCCCCCATGAGCAATGTGCAAAGTGTCCCAAATCTCTTTTGCAATCTCAGCTCCCATGACCTTGTTGTACTCATCACCATCCAAGGCACTAAGTAGCACACTAGTGGCTTGGGTATTGAGATGAATGTTGCGGAATTCATCTTGAGTGGGGTTCTTTGGATCAACCGGTGCTTCAAGTCCATTGTGCACTATCTCCCAAATACCTGGATGGAGACTAATAAGATAGGTCTTCATAATGTGCTTCCACTTGACAAAGTTAGTCCCATCGAAATGAGGTAACTTGCCCGTAGACACATTTATGAGAGGCCTAGAATCATGGTTAGTCAAACTAGAGTAGTTAAAGGATACGGCTCCATATGACTTCTTGGTCTCCTGCATCTTCTTCTTGTTGCCCTTGGGGAGATAGGAGATGTCATCATCTCCATCTTCGGTGCTACTTGAGTCATCACTCAAGTTCACATTCTTCTTTGCTTGGAGCTCTTCCTTCTTCTTCTTTTCTTCTCTTCTCTTGGCTCTTTCTTCTCTTCTAATCTTTCTCTCTTCTTTTCTTTGAACCTTCTCCTCTTTAGCTTTGAGCTGATGCATTTCTCTTGCTTGATCTCTTGCTTCTCTCCTTAGCCTTCTTTCTTCTTTCTTCTTGCAAGCTCTCCGGTAGACACATCCAATTGAGGAAGTGTCCTTCCACTTGTTGTGGAGACGCTTTCGCTGCTGCTAGTGGTGTGCACTTCCACCTCGATGGGTGTGGGTTGCACAACACTAGCGGTACCCGTTCCTCCGTCGGTGGCCATACTCTCACACGGTGAAGTGCTGTGTGAGAGACCAGGCTCTGATACCACTTGTAAGGACCTGTGTGGCCTAGAGGGGGGTGAATAGGCCTGTAAAAAATCACAGCTCAAAACTTAATCAGTAGAGCCCGGCACTACCGCCCTGAGCCCGGCACTGCCAGCCTCAGCCTGGTACTACCGCGCAGATAACTTGCCCGAGCCTGCAATTCGAAATCCAGCCACAGGAAACCAAATCTATATGAATGGAAATGTTACACTAGGTTTCATGAACCAGCAGAACCAACTCAACCAAGCCAAGTATGATGTGTGAAGTAGATCGGAGCCAAACCCTAGCTAGAATCTACCACAAGCACACAAGTATGATGAATAACAATATGTAAGCGCAAGAGACAAGTGATTTATCCCGTGGTTCAGCTCGCCACCAAGGCTTGCCTACCTCCACGTTGTTGAGGTGACCACTTAGGTCATGAGCTTTGCAACTCTTCCTCGTTCTCAAGTCAAGGAACCAAATCCTTGAGGTGAGGGGTAATAATACTAGCTGCACAAGTGATTACAAACCTCCCAAGCTGCCACACAATTGGGCTAGCTCAAGGGCGACGCCTAGCCGGCTAGGGTTCCAAGAACCCAAGAGTAATAGAAGCAAATCCACCGGCTATGGCTCAAATCAAGTGCTCTAGGGAGTAGATCTTAGCTAGGGCTTCTCTTTGGTGAAGGTTTGAGCCTCTCACTCACTTGGAATCAATGAGAATCAAAGATTTGGTGAGAGAGAGCTTGGGGGGCCTTCAATGGGGAGAGGAAGCCCTGTCTGGAGGTAGGAGAAGAGTTATGGTCGTGGGTGACCGTTGGGGTGACAGGAAGGTGGACTAAATACCCCCTGCCATCCAACTGATGAAACAAGTCGTGGCAGTGCCGGCCTTAGCCCGGCAGTGCCGCGGCCCGGCACTGTCGCGCCCTGGAGCGGCACTGCCGCGCCTACCAGACAGACAGAAAAAGATCAGAATTCATGCAGCTGTCTTTGTTAGAAAGCAAGGATGACTAGTGTTGGTTTGAGCACATATCATTCAGCCATAGCAGTATATTTGGATTCCCCCTTGATAATACGACAATCCTATAACTCAATTCATATGAAAAAGCTTGTTGTAGCACTTTGAGTCCGAAACCGATGAAATGTAGTATGAAGGGTCCACCAACACACGTGCACCATCCTTTCTCATCATCAACCTGCTTGTCAACTTGGTAAATCTCATTAGTTCTTCAATCATGTGGTCATTATCACCAAAACCCACAATTAGGGCTTGATTGCACTTACATTTCGGAGCTTTTTGGTTTTTGACTCGCTCTCGTTTGGTGGTGCCTCGTTGTGATCCTAGGTATCATCCACCCTCTTCCAAGGGTCGTGGGTATCACGTTTTGCATTCGAAGCTTTTAGGCTTGTTTAGTAGGACAAAGGCCAAAGTTTTGAAAGAAACTTTTAGGCTCTCATTCACCCCCCCCACTGGTCGCTTTCTGTAGCGTTCTCGGTCCTTCAAAATTTTATAGTATGAACGCGAGCTTTTATTTCTAGGGGTCTGGCTTTGATGTGGGGCCCACATATTGATCTTGTGGTGTCAATTGTCATAAAGTAGCTGCTTGTTAAATTAAATCATCTGCAACAAGTTTCAGTCAATTTAGGTAAAATTTTATAGTGTGAACGTGAGTTTTTATTTCTAGGGTCCGACTTCCCACATATTGATAGAAGGTACATGAGCGCAATCTTTCCGCTAACCTGTCCTTACCCTTTTTTTGTAATCTAAACCCGACCCGACCCGTACGAAAATAACACTCGTTTAGACCCGTCAACACACACCCCCGTATAAGAACCCGTCCCAAAAAAACTCGTTTCCCCGCCGCACCATTAGCAGGTGGAAATTCCACCTACACTACACTGTCATGGCAACGACGCAAATACGTTGTTCTCGATAGACAAATGGATTGATGGTTCCTCGATCAAGGAATTGGCGCCAACGCTCTCCAAACTCATCCCGGTGTGCGTCTCCAGCACACAGATAGTCAGTGCACTGACAAATGGTGCCTGGATATAGCAGATAACCGGGAGGGGTGTCTGTGCCAGCAATTGTGGACTATTTGATGCTGTGGAACAGACTTTAGGACATGGTCATCGGTAGAAAGATGATTTTTTCTAGCGTCTTATTTTTTTTACTAGCGGTTTGAGTTATCACGCGTCTGTAGAAATAAATCGGTGGACCTCAAGTCTAGAACGCCAGTAGAAATGTCTTATTTCTGTAGGCGGTACAGGCGGTTTGTTAAACGATCTCGGATGGAGAAATGACCAATACAAAAGTTGTTCGTCTCGAAAGGTTATGAAACTTTGTAGTCAACAACTTTTCGATTTGAAATCGTTTAGTACCTTAAACAAGCAAATTACACTCGGGTTGTATAATATGTGGGAAACCGAAGGGGTACATGAACCCATGTGCGTGTGTGGTGTAGTGGTAGAGGAGGCTTCACACAAACCTGAGGTTGTGGGTTTGAATCCCACCGGGCCGCGTTAGCCGCGAATTTTGCGCGAAAAATGTCGCGACTTCGGTGGAGATGGTTGGGCGCTTAGCGGTGGGGTTCTTTAATTAAAATATTTTTTCCTATTTATTATCGGCTTTTTCGGAAATTTTTTCGGGTTCGCTATGCCAACCGCTACTTGTTGCAACGGGGACTTGTTGGGCTTGAGCGGTGGGGTTCTCTAATTAAAATGTTTTTTCCTGTTTTATTATCGGCTTTTTTAGAAATTTTTTGGGTTCGCTATGTCAACCGTCTGTGGAAATGTCTATTTTCACAAGCGGTTCGTTAAGTCACCGTCTTTCCACAGGCGGTTCACAAGCAACCGTCTGTACTGTGGTTCTATTTCTACTAGCCCTCAGTGTAGGCGGTTAAAAAAAACGCTTGTACAAATATGTAGAACCGTCTATGTACTATTGGGCTACACCATGTCTCACCGGATGCCGGGCTGCAAGCTAATCTTGGAATCTTGGGCACAATTGAGGGTGAAGCTCTTTCTTTGGTTGGTTGTCCGGCGCAGGCATGGGACAGCGGACAGAAGACGACGTCATGGTATCGACTCGCACGACGTGTGCTTCCTGCGTGACCACGGAGCAGAGACAATAATTGACCACATTCTGGTCACTTGCTCATTTTCAAAACAGGTATATGAAGCTGCATGCGCATAGCGTTGTCGGAGACAACAACTCCAAACTTCTAAGAGGGTGTTTGGTTGCCACCCCCTAAAGTTTAGTCACTAAAATTTAGTAGAGGTCACTAGAGTCGTAGTGTTAAAAGTGACTTTTAGTGGGGTGTTCGAACTTTAGTGACTAAACTTTAGTGAGGGGCTGAGAACCAACCCCCCATTCTGGAATGGTGAGGGGCTTGGCGATCGCAGTGGACGGGCAACTGCATGAAAGGTGCCGACTCAATCTTCGCTCTGGTAGCTTGGGAGATGTGGAAAGAACAGAAGGCAAGATGTTTCCGGGCCCCAAACGCACGAGTTACTGTTGGCGACCATCAAGCACTTTTATGATCGAGAGAAAAATGATTTCGTAAAGAATACGTCACACATTGATATGCTAGTACAACAAAAACTAGTGGTTGATTCCATAATAAACACAGTAAACAATCTCACAGGACGGCCGGGCTCTTGCCGAATGAAGCCGTCAGACAGACAGAGACAAGAACTATTAATTAATCCAGGGAACGCAACTGCTCTCCCATAAACCTGACAGCGCCGTCCTGGATCATCTCCTCCCACAGGATGCCCCGAGGCACAACACGAGAAAGTTCCTAGCTCTCGTTTATTTCAGTGGCACCAGTAGTTAGTACTCCCTCCGTCACAAACACGCTTCTCAGACGTCACTCTCTACGGGACGGAGGGAGTAGGTAGCAAAGCCCTGTCCAAAGCACACCACACTTTGGTAAATTTGACTGTGGACGCCGCCGAGCTGACAGGTGAGCATCTGCATCTACCACCGGTGGAGTCAAAAGCAAGGGACTTAGAAACCTTCTTGGCAACCAAGGCAGCGTCAGCATCATATCATATGATATCATATCCGTAGGCTGCCCGGAGCAATACAACCCCGGCCTTCTTGGCCGAAGCTTCCAGCCATCCTCCCTGCGACTGCGACTGCGACTGCGATTCCCGGCCATATTCCTCTGCCATCCGGCGGGCAACAAAAGCACCCCCGGCCCATCACGCAACTCCAAAAGCCATCTATAAATACAGCTGCCACTGAGAGACAGACACAGCAGCAGCAGCAGGCGGAGCACAAAGAACATCGAAGCGCAGCACGTAGACCACCAGAGCTCAAACGCAATCAATAGCCATCAGGAGGTGATCGGCTGAGCAGATCGAGTCAACAAAGATCGAGCCAACAATTAAATCATGGTGCTGGGCTTGTTGGGAGGATGCTGCGGCGCCGGCGCCGCCGTGTCGCCTGCTGTCGTCGGCAAGCAATCGGGAGGTCATGTAGAGGCTAAAAATAAGCGGCAGCAGAAGCGGGAGGCGGGTGAGGAGAAGATGAACAAGGGAGAGGGAGGCGAAGCAGGAGGGGCCAAGGAGAAGAGGCGGGACCGGGATCATGACAAGGCTCCCCCGGTCCTGGTGGTGCATCAGTTCCCCTTCCACTCTCGCCCCGGCTTGCTCTGAATTAATTCATTCCTCCATTCAATGATTATTTATTACAGTACTCATCTTGTCTTCTTTTTCTCGTCAATTCTTCGCGATCTTGTGTATCATCCATCCTTGATTGAGATATACTCCGTATCCGTACATAAAAGAAACAATCAATTTCCCAACACCATTTGCCCCGAAATATTATACTCTGCTCCAGCCCAGCAGGGAGGCCAAATTGCGTTCTCCACTGCTTCTGGACAACTCGCACGCCATTTCTGAATATTCTGACACGTGGCTGGGATTTCTAATTCTTGATTGATGCACAGTACAGTGTGTATTTCGATTTCCACTGAAAGAGAGGCTTTTCTGCCTGCCCAAATTGCAGATTCTACAACGTATTACTGCTGCTAATATAACCTTGCATAAGAATTGGCAGCTGTGAGAGATGTACACAAGGAGACAAGTCCTGCAAAGCTCTGAAGAGAATTGGTTTATTGCCTGCCTGCCGCCGTTCACAAACTGAAAAAACTCAATACTATGGTGAAAGGAACATACTTCCACCAGACTCCAGACAAAATTCTATAGATTTGCACACAAGCTACATCAAACACAACCTTTAAGCATCACATCAGGTGGACTGAATGAAACTCCTCATATTGGTGCCAAACCATATATTACGCCGAGCAAGTTCGCGAGATACTGGAAGCTACTCTACTGATCGACAAGGCCAAACTGGACGTGATCCACACAAGCGGTGGCTCCACGTCCACTAAGGACACTGCCCCCTTTATTAATTAAGTAACCCCAACCCAGACCAGACAACCAGAAAAAAAAGAAAAAGCAATCTAGTTCTCCATGCGGATGATGCAGCGGATGCCCTCCCCCTTGGCCATCAGGTCGAAGGCCTTGTTGATCTCCGCGAACGGCACGCTGTGCGTGATGAACTTCTCCACCTCAAGCTCCTGTGTGCACAAACAGGCAGAGTTGTAGCATGACCAAGCAGATATTTGGGAGCATAGCAATTTCAGCGAGAAGCCCAAGTAATACCACTTTGCTAGTTTGCTACCGAAGAAATACCACTTTGCTTGCATTTATTTACCTTCTTCATGTAAAGCTCAACCACATTAGGCAGGTCAGTGCGCGGTTTGTAGTTGCCGAAGAAGGTCCCCTTCAGGGTCCTCTCGTTCAGGAAGTTCATTGGGTGAGTCTTGAATTCAGCGTCCTTGTGTGGCACGCCCACCAGCACAGCAACACCCCAGCCCTGGATTTAGAGTAGATAGAGCTGTTAAAACCTCAATCTAAATAGAAAAAAGACTGCCAATGATAGCAGGAAAATATAATGTTTATTCAGGCCTTACGTCATGAACACATTCAAATGCCTGGATCATGGCATGGATGTTACCAGTGCACTCCACCCTCACACACTACGGTCAACCCCTCCATGGTCATCTCGGCAAGTACCTAAAGGATCAGCAAATCAGATATTATGGTCAAGTTCTGCATAAGCTGTCACAGGTTGGCTCAGCCGCTCAGGTAGAGAAACAGACCTCCTGCACTGGCTTGTTGTGGTCTTTTGGGTTCACAAACTCAGTGCATCCAAACTTCTTAGCTGAAAATGGATAAACAGATGAGCTTACTGACTTAACAAAACAACACAATAAAATGATGTATTCAGATCAATCAAAGGAATACCTTCTTCAAATCTGTTGGGGTTCAGGTCAATACCAATGATCCTTGACGCTCCAGCAATTCTTGCACCTTCTGCAGCCTACTCATGCAAATACGCACGGCAATCAGATGCAACCCCAATAAAACATTACAGTTGAAGGGCATAGAATGACAGGAAAAAAAAGTTCAACACTTACAGCAAGGCCAACAGCTCCTAGACCAAAAATAGCAACTGTTGAACCCTTTGGCGGTTTTGCGACATTGATTGATGCACCAAGACCTTCAAAAAGAAATTTGGTAAGCCATCCAGCACCATGAGATATCTATCCTTGAACATGCATACCCAAATGTACTAAATCTAACTTACCAGTAGAAATACCACAGCTAAGCACACAAACTTTATCCAGGGGAGCCTCAGGGTTGATCTTTGCCACACAACCAACATGCATGACACTGTACTCACTGAAGGTGGAAGTCCCAACAAAATGGTAGATAGGCTTCCCGTTGATGGAAAACCGTGATTTGCCATCACCAATCATCACACCCCGGTCAGTGTTGATCCTGAGCAGATCACACATGTTGCTCTCTGCCGACTTGCAGTGGGCACACTCCTTGCACTCACCAGTGAATACCGGGAGGACATGGTCACCAGGGGCAAGGTCAGTAACACCCTCTCCAACACTTTCTACAATGCTGTAATATGAAGAAATTTGAGGAGTTTGACTCGGACCAAAAAATATTACACATCAGTGTACTTCAAGAAAAATTGATGATGGAATAAGTATATTTTAGAAAAGACTAAATTAAATTGCTGCTGAAATAATCATAAAATCTATGGAAGTCTACTGCCAAGAGGTCGTCAAAAACATCTGACTTCCACTCAGATACTAATATTCAATCATTGTTACAACATGTTCAAGAACACAAACTATTTCTTATTACTCTTATTCACATGTTCTCCAGGGTCCAGGCAACATAGCAGACTGCTCTGCATCTAATATGTCAATAAACAAAGACCACAACAATAACGTAACTACAAATACAAGCAGGAGACCATAAAATTCAACTTAAACATGCAGAGATTGCAAGAAAATAAAGTGGATCAGGGAAGATGACATACCCTCCAGCCTCATGACCGAAGATCCGAGGGAACACGGGTGTTTGTCCCTAAAAAAAGATAAGCCCCCAAGAAGGTGCAAGTCAGCCACGAGTTGCTGCATCAAGCATATGTATGTACTGACAAGAAAGAACGGGGTGACTGAGTGGATACCTTGGCCTCCCAGAAGTAGACGTCCGTGTGGCAGAGCGAGGTGAAAAGGATCTTGACGCGCACCTCCATGGCCTGCGGCGGCGCCACCTCCACCTCCTCGATCGACAGCGGCTTGCTGGCCTCCCATGCCACCGCGGCTGCAGGGTTCCAAGAAAATCACCAGCAGAAAAGCACACAGTCAGTTTAGTCCGATAATCTAGTCTAGCGAGAAAAAAAAAATAACTCATTGCAAGTTGCAGTAGTCATAGATCATGGCGAAAGAGACAGTACCACGACTAACTACTTCCAAACTCACATTAGAAAAAGATTCATGGCATTTATATGGGGTAAAAGACAGACAAAAAAAGAAGCACGCCGCTGTTGCAGACTAGCACTACAAGAAACGCCACTGTTCAAAAAAAAAAGAGCAACAACATCCCCACCCAATAGCATCAAATCTTCCACAGAATTGCAAATTGCTCCCGAAACAGAGACAGAAAATTGGATAGATCGAAATAGAGAGGGAGGAGCAAGCACGGACCTCTGCACTTGATCACCTTCCCCGCGGTCGCCATTGCCTCTTTCCTCAATCAAATCCCCAGACGGAATCCCAAACCAAGCAACCCCAAGAACGTCACCACACCACCGATGAAACCAAACCAAACCAACCCAATTCAAATCGAATCGAATTTGTGAGGAGGCAGAAGAGGCGAACCCTGTGTATATATAGGAGCTCTAAAAGCAGGCAGAGATGGGAGGAAAGGCGTAGGAGGCTGGTCCACCTCTGTCCACCTTCTTGAGGAGCAAACCACGGCGTGGCGAGTCTGGCGACCGAAACCGGGCTCCTGCCTACACCTGGAACGCAGCCGTGGTTTCCGCTCGTGGGGGGGCGCGGCCGTGGGGCCCGGCTACGACGCCGCGCCTTCGCGGCCGTCGGATGCGCCGCGCGGGCTACGATCTGCGGGTGGTCATTCTGCCATTTCTAGACGGCCGCCGACACATGTGCTGTGCAGGAAGCCGGAATCGTTGCGCCGTGACGGAGAAGGGTCGCAACCCTTACTCACTGAACCGAAAGTGCTACCGATGAGAGGGGAATGAATGAGAGTTTTAAATTACTTTTTACGAACTTAGCGCCACTGTCCCACGAATCAACCCCAAAGACCAAATCTAGAGCTTGATAGTGTCCACGACCCTAGATGTAGGGTGGATGCTTCCTAGAAGCACAGCGGGACACTACACAACTCTAGAAGCCTAACGCAAAAGGTGGAAACCAAAATCGACAACAGACAAATGAACTGCGGACAAAAGCGCACTGTTCAGTACTGACCGGACTCACTGCTGCGTCCGGTCAACAGTGATCGTACGCGTCCGGTCCGACAAACTCCGTTCTGGACCCTTACTGTGTTGGACCGGACTCACAGTGAAGAAGCGTCCGAGTCACAACACCCATGCGTCCGGTCTACACACAAGAAGCAATGAACAGTGCTCTCTGTGCGTCCGGTCACCCGAGGCCCTAGCGTCTGGTCAACTCAGGGAAGAAACTGAACACCCGAACCTTCAACGACCGGACTCACTCTCGAGCGTCCGGTCAGCCCGACTCTAGAGTCCGGTCACCCCGACGCAGTGCAGTTCATCCACCGATTCGACTCGATCACACCCAAAATGAATCCTCTAAGAATCAAACTTGGTGAGAGAAGTCACAAGGAAGATAGTGAGCTACTCCTAGGAGATCATAGCTCGAACCTATCTCCAAATCGATGAATCGAGAAGATTTGAGGGAAGAGAGTTGAAAAGTCGATCCAAAACGAAAACCAATCAATCTACTTGTTCGTGAGGTTTGAGTTGGATTCCTTCGATCGAAATGATTTCCTCACTGTAAAGAACAAGTTGGTTCAAACAGTTTTGTAAAAGACGCAGCGAAGAGGGAGATCGAGTGATGAGAAAATTGAGACCAAAAGCAAAACGCGAAGAACAACTCAAGAACGCGAATCACACTCTCAATTGCGAGCCGAAATTCGTCCCCACGAGGAGACAACGGGAATCCGGTCCTGTTTCCGCAAAATCCAAATACACAGGGGTATGATTCACCGTCTCTGCGGATCTCCGTAGCTACAGCAGGGATGTGGGAGAGCAGGAAACCCTAAGTGGAAAAGAGCAAATGACTGAGATAATTTGGAGGGAGGGGCTGCCTCTCCTAATATAGCCTAATACAATTATTTCCCTTCTACCCCTACTGCTAATGAGCGAGCAGGCTAACCCTAAGGGTATTCGTGACCAACTCGAGTTGATGTTGATCAGACGGCCACGCCCGCACATCAGGTAGCTTTGCCTCGACGCGACCTCACCTGATGCCACCACGTGTCGCCTCGCGCCGCTCGTTCTTTTCACGGACCTCCCCCCGGTTTTGAGGCCGAAACCGGGAAACCTGTCGTCCACCAGCTAAGTTTTGTGGCCCAAACTCAGAAACCCGCCAGCACCCAGGTTTTGATGCCCAAACCTGAAAACTGTCCTCAGCCCGAGTTTTGTGGCCCAAACTCGGAAACCGGCCGCACCCAGGTTTTGAAGTCCAAACCTGGAAACCGTCTTCAGCCCGAGTTTTGTGGCCCAAACTCGGAAACCGGCCGCACCCAGGTTTTGAGGCCCAAACCTGGAAACTGTCCACTCGGTGGTTTTTCTGTGGCTCAACCACCAAACCGATGTCGTAGAGGGGATGCACCGCCTGTGCACCCCGTCCACCGCAAGTCTTCACTCGTCACTGTCCCAGACTGTCAGCCACCATGGCCGATCCTCAGGCCACCGGTCCGTCGGTCCAAGCCTCACGTCTGTCCTTCACCGCTCCGGGTCCATCGGCATAGCACGTCTCTACTTGACCTTCATCCCCTTTGCCTCCGATCACCGTATCCGAGCTTGACACCTGCACAACACAAGCCAAAGAACATGCGCATCATACCAGTTGACAATCACTCATCATCTCAAGATCCGGCACACACCCATGTATCCGCAATCTCCCCCTTAATGAGTGCATTGTCAACTACCAACACAAATCATATGAAGGTAGAAGAAAGGAGGAAGGAGAAGAGTAGAAAACTCGACCAAATTACCCAAAAGCATAGTAAAGCCAAAAGAAGGTCAAGTGCAGTGAGCAAAACAACTTGGTCCCCAAAGACATGGGCAACGGCTCGACGCAACCAAGCAAAGCAAGGCTAGCCCTCAAGATGAGGTAGAACAGGCTCAACACCGCTAGCGAGAAAGTCGGAGCAAGGAAGACAAAGACAAGCTAGTCCCTCCAGAAAGAGGCAAAGGCTCAACACAACTAGCAAACCGCTCCAAACCAATTGAAAAACCAAACAAGCTGAAACCTCATCAAACGAGAAAACTCCAACTCCCCCTTCAATAGTGCACACAACTAGGAACAAGATTTGTCAAATTTCTCCCCCTTAGTTGAAAATGCACAAATCAAGGCAAATGCCTATGAGTCACAAAAGCAGGTTAGCAGCTTCAGGTATATATTCTATAGAGTGAATAGATGCTCTAAAGAGTGCTGATCTGACTACTCATCAACAAGCACAAATGTCATCAAAGGCTCAAACTAATCACAGAATACGAAATATGAACAGCTGAGCAAAGTGAGCAGCTTTAAGCCATTTAGAAAGGGGTTCACCACCAAAATAGCACCGAACATGCATAGACAGGAAGCCAAGCAAATGCTAAACATGTATACGAGGTGAACTACCCCTAGCAAAGTTCAATCATCGTGCTATAGAGTGAAACATAGACTTGTGTTTTCAAAAAATTATCGGAGTTGCAGCGGTGATTACACAAGTTTGAATTTACAGCATGTGATTGCGAGAGGTTGAAAACTTGACATTGCCTAACTTTTCAACCGAGCTAAGCCTATGCATAAGCAATCAGAAGCTTGAAGCAACGGTTTCGGTCTTACACTACACGACTCAAGTTTGACTCAATGTGCAATGAGAAACAGTCTCGATACTGTGATGTGCTATCAAGTAATCCCGTCTCGATCTTTTCAATTCACTTAGACTTGGTTCAAATTTTATAGAATATGAACACACCTAAAAGACTCAGTACTAGAGACATAGCAACCTAGCATATAGGAATAGCACAAGCAACTTCAACACATTCTATACATGTTAGTTGCCAATCTCAATGGTGAACATGTTTCAAATTTTATGTTTGAATTAAGCATATTCATAGTTCTAAAAAATAGCTCAGCTCACAACATGTATCAGTGATCAACAAGAGCCTAAGCTTCTAGCTATCATATGTCATCGGAGCATACACTAATCAGAGCATAGATTCATTCTACAGATTATAGACATGAAGCTCGAAAAGATAAAGATGCAAATATGATGAAATGCAAAAACTAAACAAGAACAAATAAAAGAAATCAGTCTATGATACATAAACAAAATGTTTCCCCCAACTAAAAGGGGAAACACACACCAAGCTCACCTCTCAACCTAGTAAAGGTTGATTGGTCCAAAGGCTTGGTGAAAATATTTGTCAACTGAAGATGAGTATCGACATGGTGAAGGTCGATATCACCCTTCTCATAGTGGTCTCGCAAGAAATGAAAGCGCACATCAATGTGTTTGGTCTTAGAATGCAGCATGGGGTTCTTAGCAATGCTAATCGCACTCGTGCTGTCACAAAGCAATGAAACTCGAGAAAAACTCAGACCAAAATCACGCAAGGTGGCCATCATCCACAACAACTGGGAACAGCAGCTAGCCGCAGCAACATATTCAGCCTCTGTGGTAGACTGAGCGACACTAGACTGCTTGCGAGAAGACCAAGATACAAGGGAAGAACCCAAAAACTGGCAAGTCCCAGAAGTGGACTTGCGCTCAAGTCGGCAACCAGCAAAATCAGCATTCGAGTAACCGCAAAGGGAGAGGGTGGAAGAAGCAGAATACCAAATCCCAAACTCAGGTCTGAAACAGAGGTACCTCATAATGCGCTTGACCGCCTGACCGTGAGAAGTGTGCGGCGATGCCTGAAAGCGTGCGCAAAGACACACCGCGAACTGAATGTCCGGGCGTGTTGCCGTTAGGTACAACAGCGACCCGATCATACAACTCCGGTACTCCTTCTGGTCCACAACTTTCTCCTCCTGTCCGCATCCAGGGCCGTCGTGGTCGACATGGGTGTTGGAAGAGGCTGGCCTCACCCATATCGAACTTCTTCAATATGTCCTTGGTGTACTTGCCCTAGTGCACAAAACGTCCCCTCTCGGGATTGCTTGATTTGCAACCCAAGGAAAAAACGTCAACTTGCCCATCATGCTCATCTCAAATTCCTTGCTCATTGTATCTGCAAACTTGGCAACCAAAGCATGAGAGAAGAACCACCGAAAATAATATCATCCACGTAAATCTGAACCGATAAGTGTCATTGCCTTTTCTTGAGGAGAAAAAGAGTTTTATCCACACATCCCATTTTAAAACCCTTAGCAAGCAAAAGGTTTTCAACCTATCATACGAGGCTCTAGGGGCTTGTTTCAAACCATACAAAGCTTTGTGAAGTTAAAGACATGGTTTGGAAACTTGGGATTTTCAAAACCGGGGGGGGGTTGTTTCACATACACCTCTTCTTCTATGTAGCCGTTTAGGAAGGCACTCTTCCATTTGAAAAAGTTTGAAACCCTTCGATGCAGAAAAAGCCAAGAGAATCCTAATTGCCTCCAAACGAGCTACAGGAGCAAAAGTCTCCTCATAATCTATCCCCTCCTTCTGACTATACCCCTGGGCTACAAGTCTAGCCTTTGTTTCTCACAACATGGCCATCCTCTCCTTGTTTGTTTTTGAAAACCCATTTTGTCCCAATAGGGTGACACTCAGGAGGAAGAGGGACAAGAACAAACCCGATTTTCTCAAAATTTTCAAGCTCCTCATGCATGGCATTGACCCAATCTGGATCAGATAAAGCGTGTCCAACATCTCGGGGTTCAAAATTAGCAACAAATGCAGAATGAGCAAAGTGAGATATTTGTTGTGACCTTGACCGAGTGACGCGTTCGTGGATGTCGCCGATCATCTGTTGAGGTGGGTGTTGGCGCTGGATGTGTCGTGGCGCCTCCCTTGCTGAAGTGATCTCCCTCTCAACAGTAGCTGGTGCCTCCTCGGGTACAAGTGGTACAGCCTGAGGTGGCGGATCCCACGGCCCCCATGTAGTGGAAGAAGATGGGTCGGGGCTGCAAGCAGTCGTGGTCGATGTCGACCCAATCGGCACAGCAGGTGGAGGAAGTGTTGGATCATCAATCCCTTCAACACTTTCTTCCTCATCATCAAAAAGAGGTTCGCCAATCTCGTGATCACCTGCACGCTCAAATCTAAAAGAAGGACAATGCATGGTCTCGTCGAAGGTGACATCAGATGTCTCCATGACTCGGTTAGTATCAAGGTTAAGTACACGATATGCACGAGTATGATTACCATAACCCAAAATACACCGTCAGAAGAACGAGACTCAAACTTGTCCAAGTTGCCTTTCTTAAGTATAAAATAGTGGCAACCAAAAACTCTAAAATAACTCACTTTGGGTTGCTTCCTAAATCGTAGCTCATAAGAAGTCTTTTCAAGAAAGCACGGAGAAAAATGCGATTGGAAATATAGTATGCAGTGTTTATAGCCTCGGCCCAATACCGCCTAGGAGTCCTATGCTCATCGAGCATCGTCTGGACATCTCAACAAGGGTCCAATTTTTCCTCTCTACAACACCATTTTGTGGCGGTGTGTAGGGAGAAAAAACTGATGCTTTAAACCCAAAGAGTTACAAAACTTCTCAAAATCCGAGTTCTTAAACTTGGAACCATTATCGCTACGAATAGCTCTCATCGAGTTCTTAGGGAACTCGTTCTGAAGTCGCAAAATCAGATTGCGAGTAAAAGAGAAAGTCTCAGTTTTCTCAACTAAAAAGAAAACCACGAATATCTCAAAAAGTCGTCAATAACAACAAGCACATACCACTTCCCTCCAACTGAGCTCACCCGAGCTGGACCTACAAGGTCCATATGTAAAAGCTCTCCAGGGCGCTTAGTCATAACCTGATTCACCGGATGGTGGGGAGCGGCTACCATTTTCCCATGGCAAACAAGATCCTTCTCCATGCACAACTTGGGCAATCCTCGGATTAAGCCAAGTGAACTAAGCCTTGCAAGTAAGCGAAGCTCAAGTGACCGAGTCTCCTATGCCACTTCCAAAGATCAGAGGAGGAGGGTCCAGCCAAACGACAACGAGAAATGCCAAAAGACTCCGAGAAATTCGCACGAAAGACTTTCCCAAAGGGCGAAATCAAACATACAAGATTGCCCTGAGGATCTAAAATACGACTGAGATTCGGCTTAAAACAAATCTCATAGTCATCCTCAAAAAGTTGCGAAACAGAAAGAAGGTTAAAATGCAAGTTCGAAACAAGAGCAACATCACGAAGAACAAAATGCTCATTAACTCACACAGAACCATGAGATAGCACCTTACCTTTGCTATTGTCACCGAAGGTGATAAACTCCTTTCCGGTGACTGGACTAAGACTGGAGAACCATTTGGAGTTTCTGGTCATATGCCTTGAGCATCCGGAATCCACCAACCAAACGTTCTCCAATCGCCTTACCTACATCAATAAAAGACATAGGGTGAGCATACGGTCCAATACTGGGGTGAGTGAAATAGGAAGAATACTTGTGTTGGGCCGGCTGCTCAAAAGAATGGTTAGTAGCAAAACCATTCCTAGCACGCCTACGGGGAAAGCGATCACCACACACAGGGAAACGTGGTATTCTAAGGGAAGAGCGTCCATCGCGGTAGTCAAAACACAGTGGGGGGTAATGCTCAACAACAAAGCCACCGCCACAGGGTCCATAGCCTACAAAATTAGGATCCCACCAAGCACGTCCTCCTTGCGGCCTAGGACCTTGAGACATTGGACCTCTAGGCCTAGCACCCCTCCTTTGAACCTTCGGTGCATGTACATAATGGAAAGGATGGTACATGTCCGAGTTGTTCATCTCCTTTGCACGGCGCTCCTCTCTCTTGCGCCGAAAGCAAAACTCCCTCAAGTGTCCATCTCTCCCACAGTGCTCACAGTGGTACCTCACCGCTCTCATAGGGGGTTGTTGGTACTCTCGGTATTGGGTGTGGATCACTTTGTTCTTTTGTGGCATGAGCTCCTCATGGATAGGTGGCATAGTGTCTAGCTTGTTCCTAAGGTGGTTTGGTTTTGGAGCCCATGTCTGTTTCTTGGGTGGAGCTCTTGGAGGTTCTACAAACACTCCATCCTTGGTGTTCGGCTTGAGAGGCTCTTTGGGTGGAATCTTGGTTAGTTTGGGAGTAGTGGTGGAGTTGGGCTTCTCACTCAGCTTAAGACCACTAAACTCTCCAACCTTCCCAAAGATGTAGCACTCTCCACACCCTGAGCAAAACCAACACCAGGACCTCCAGCAGCACGTTTGAATTGGACAATCATCATCCCAAGCTGCGGCTCACCACGAGACACTTATGACAAGATGGTCCGAAGGTATGTGTTTCTTCCTCGGTTTGCATCTTGTTATGCTTCACATTCGCAATCTCCATCTCCAAACCCTCACACAAAGCGCATCTAGACACAAGTGCTATCCGAGCTGGCCTTCTCAAAAGACACAAGCTTGACATTCTTCTCTGCCAACTCAAATTGCAAGCCTGCACAAGACTTGCACGCACCCAGCAACACGGGTCTAGCCCTAAGCTCATCCATCTCTCCAACCAAAGCAACATACTTCCCCCTCAAAGTGAGAAGGTCAGTCATGTGCTTGGAGCACATCTCACACTCATCCTCCTCAGTCACGACAATGGTGGACTTGACAGACTCAAGCTCCTTTACCGCATCCTCCCACTTCTGCCTAAACTCTTTCTCTCTCTAGCAGCATGTCTATGTAGCTTATCTTGACTAAGGAGGGCGGTAGTAGTAGTTTATCGACCTCAGCAGAAAGTTCATCGGGGGTCTGAGGTACCTAGGAGGAATCGCCGTCATTGTCGTTCTGAGGGATCTCCTCTAGCTCACAATTGACCTCATCGCCGAGGGCCATGGTGCAGAAGCCCTCGTCATCGGCGAAGAAGCAAAGACCGTTCAGCTTGTCCTCGATCTTCTTCTTCTCGGACTCAGCATCGCTTGAAACATTGGAGTCGTCGTCCGAGTCATCAACGTCGTTGAGCGTGGCGAAAAGGCACGCTGCTCAGCCTGGGCCTTTGTTGGTATAAATTAACGCACACTCTACTTAATCCGCAAGCGCACAGATAAAATCTACCGATGTAGCACTTCAGCGGAGTAACCCAGTTTTAATATCGAACCCAAAGGAACGGATAGTGTTAAGTCTTTTAAGTCTAACCCCTGAGTAGCTAACAAGGACGGAGAATCTAGAAGTATAGAGGGATCATTAAGGTTGTCTAATTCCAATTTAAGAGTGATATGCTTATATTATTCTTAGTGGGGAAGTTGTCATAAAAGGTCACAAACAGAGTATGAGTCTTTTATGCAAATGTATAATCCTACCGAGCCTACACACGGGTAAGTGGACTATAGATGAATCAACAAGGCTATAATAGTGACACTTGCGAACAACCACTACTACGGCGTTATAGGAGGCATTTATGAGCTATCAAGTCTAAGCACCAAGCTTACACTATCCAACTACTCTAACTCTAGCGCATCTAGAATTAAAGTACTCAAAAGAGAGTCATAAACCTTAAGAATAAGAAGCACAATGGCTCAAACTTAAATATAGACGTTGATTACCGAAACAATCGCTGAAGCAAGTTGACGATGAACTTGAATCCACAGGTACAAGATGAAGAAGTTGATCCGACAGGCCGGAGCTCTGTTGATGCTCACTAAGTGTCATATTCCTTAGCATCAATAAGGTCATATCACACACACAAGGACCTAAAATCAACCAAAAAACCTTTTATAAACTAACAATTTCCACTTGTCCTTGAGTTTTATTTGAATGTAGGTAGTTGCAGGGTTTTTGAGCAAATGACCAAGAGGACCCACAGGAGGCGAGCACACCACCTGGGCTCACTTTGGGCCAAGGTGGGGTGGCGCCCGCCACCCCTCACTGGCGGCCGCCATGGGAGTGAGGCCCAAACTCCTCCCCTGCCACATCACTGATCCAGGGGACGCGTGCCACACTCATTTGCAGCCATTGATCACTTAGGTAGTTGCATCCAAGGGCTAAGAAGAGATGTCACATGGATCATGACCTAAATTGCCCATGTGACGGTTTTTGGACATGCAACCGACCTTGAACCGCCTCCCTAGAGCTCCTGGATGCCGCTGAAGCAATGACGGTGGATCCAACGGCCAGGGGGGTGGTGGCCCGCCACCTAGGGCTGGCGCCCGCCACCTCACTCCCGCACCCCTGACCTAACCTAGGTCCATAAGTACCCCCTAGGTCCCTTAGCTATAAATAGGACCCCCGAGCTCATTTGTTTCTCAGACCTCAAACATCTAGTCCCACTCTCTCTTGTAAGCAAAGCTCTGGTGAAGTAACACTCTAGTTGAGAGACTTAGAGTGAGAGCGAGAGTGAAGAAGAAAGAGCTGGAGTTGTAATAGAGGATCTTCCAGAGTCTCTGGTATAATTCCACGTCTTTCTTCATTTATCTTAGTGTTCTTCTACTTTCAGCATTTACTTTAAGTTCTTTACTTATTGTTCTTGTTGAGTGCTTTCGATCATAGATAACTTAGTATTTAGTTTGTATCTAGTTTGGGTTCTTCGCTGAGTAATCAGTGCTCTAGTTTTGGACGCAAGATTAGAGTAGTATATATTAGTGTAAGCGTGGTGCTTAGACTAATTATACCTTAGTTTGTGGCTAGCCCCTCGGATAGCTGTGGTAGCAAACAGGTGGTGACAGCCCTGGGAGCCTTGAATTCCACCACGTAGTTATTGGGTTAGTTTTAAATCATAAACCTTGTTGTGCACGTCTGAGGTAAATAGTCCAGAGGGTTGTACGGTTCAAAGAACTAGATAAATCTTTATTGCTAAGTTAGTTGTGTTCGTAAGTGTGTAGGAAAACATTAATCTGTTCACGGCCAGACCCACCGATTTAGTTTAGTAGTAGTTAGTTTTCGTTTCTTTTAGTAGTAGTAGAAACCAACCCCCATTCATACATTTCGATCAACCTTGCTAGAATCACTAGTTGTTCATAGCAGTCCAGTGTTAGTTCTGCCATAGTAGCTTTCCTGTGGAAATAAAATATGATACTCGGTTACTCCCGGGTGAAGTGCTACAATTGACTTATTCTGTGCGCTTGCGGAATTTACCAATAGTCATAAGAATAGTTAGTTATACTCTTACATTAAGAAGTACCAACAAGCCTTTCTGGGCGCCGTTGCCGGAATAGATTCCATAGTCTACTCCTAGTAACGACATTAGCAAGTGTCAAACAAGCTCCTTCTTGATCTCTTCCTCTCTATCTCATCTCTCTAGTTCTAGTATAACTAGGTTCTAAACCTAAACTAGAGGGTAAACTAGTTCTTCTACTTGAAAGCTGGCTCTTGAAGTCTTCTTCTAGGGATTCTGAATGAGGCGTAGATTTTCTGAAGAGAGACTGTTTCTACCCTGGGGCCTGGGGGCCTGTATATATAGCCCTGGATCCAACCGCGATCGTTAGATCAAACTGACTTCACGTAGGGCTGAGATGAGTCGTCGGGTCGGTGGAGGAAGGTTCCAGAAGACAGAGCCATCAGGCCCAGGGTGCCGACCGGTCATAGGGTGGGACCGGTCGGTCCCACCTGGCGGCCTCTCGGGTTGTCCACCTCGTGGTGTCCTCTAGGTCCTTCTGGAGATTCCTGACGTGCCGGTTCCGTAATCTTCCGTCGGTTTTCTTCTAGGAGAAGTAATCAGTGCTGGTTTTTCTATTTAGTCCCTACAGAATCACAATTCACCAAAACTCATGATATTGTCAATTAAACCCTAAACCTTTATTGGTGATTGAATTCATGCCCTTTTCATATTTATTTATCCTTTAATTTTGATAGATAACCAGTGTCAACAGCCTTCTCTAAAGTACTTCTCCTTGATGTACTCCTTGTTGAAGCCGCCCCTCCGCTTGTGCTTGGCGGGGATTCCTTCTTCTTGCGCTTGCCGGAGTCATACTTGTGGCCATGATCCTCTTGCCGAAAGCTTGCTTGTTCTTCTTCGGGTTTGGCGATGAAGTGGTCCGAGCTCCCACACTCGTAACATCCACCTCGTCCTCCTCCGCGGCGACGGTCATGCGGTTGTTGTGGAACCGCGAGAACCGGTTGGCAAGCAGGGCCACTCATCGTCCACCATGAACTCCAACTGCTCCTCGTGACAGAAAGAAGAGATGACAAGGCAAAGCCTCCAGAGGAGTTAGCAGAGAGCCAGAAAACCAAAGCCATCGACGGGCCAGAAGGATTTTCATAAGAAGCCCTCGCCATGGCGTCAATCTCACTGGACTTGAGCTTACTAAAGAGCTTGTCGCACGTGAGAGTCTCATAGTTAGGCGATTTGATGATCGCCTGAACCTTAGAGTCCCACACCGACCGATCAAGATTTTGTAAAGCTTGAGAGCCCTCTCATGATCGTCGAAAGGTAACAACTCCTTGTTAGCCCTCATCCTTTTGACAATCACCTGAAAGTGAGCGAATAAACTTTCTATGCTCTCGCCAGGCATGTTGTCGAAAGTTCTCATACTCCTGCTTGTGCGACTCGTAGAGACGGGATTTTGACTTGAGTGATTCCCTCATGGAAGCGCATGAGGGTCACCCAAATCTCCCGAGCCGTGGGGAGGTGAGAAACGCGATCAACTCAGCCATGCTCAAAGATGAGAAAAGAACATTACAGGCTCGACTATTGGCATCATGCTCATCGATCTGCAGCTGAGTCACCACGAGCAGCCAAGACCACGTAATCAGCCTTGTTGCAAATCTCCCAGACAGAAGCACCCATACTCTGGAGATAAGCCGACATGCGTATCTTCCAATACGCATAGTTCGTCCCATCGAAAAACAGTGGTTTGCCCACGCCGCGACCATGTCCCTTCTGTGGATCTGGAACCAGCTAAGGTGGAAGATCCTTAACCCGCTCTGATACCAATTGAAGGACCGAAAGTGCTACACAAAGGCAACCAGAGGGGGTGAATGGGAGCTTTAAATTACTTTTCAGAAACGTATCGCCACTGTCCCAAGAATCAACCCCAAAGAGCAAACCTAGAGCTTGATAGTGTCCATGACCCTAGATGTAGGGTGGATGCTTCCCAGAAGCACAGCGGGACACTACACACAACTCTAGAAGCCTAACACAAAGGTGGAAACCAAACCGACAACAGGCGAATGAACTGCGAACAAAAGCGCACTGTTTCAGTACTGACCGGACACACTGCTGCGTCCGATCAACAGTGATCGGACGCGTCCGGTCCGACAAAATCCGTTCTGGACCCTTACTGTGTTGGACCGGACTCACAATGAAGAAGCGTCCGATCACAACACCTGTGCGTCTGGTCTACATAGAAGAAGCAATGAACAGTGCTCCCTGTGCGTCTAGTCACCCGAGGCCCTAGCGTAGGTCAACTCAGGAAGAACTGAACACCCGAACCTTCAACGACCAGACTCACTCTCGGTGTCCGGTCAGCCCGACTCCAGAGTCCGGTCACCCCGACGAAGTGCAGTTCATCCACCGATTCGACTCGATCTCACCCAAAACGAATCCTCTAAGAATCAAACTTGGTGAGAGAAGTCACAAGGAAGATAGTGAGCTACTCCTAGGAGATCATGGCTCGAACCTATCTCCAAATCGATGAATCGAGAAGATTTGGGGGAAGAGAGTTGAAAAGTTGCTCCAAAACGAAAACCAATTGATGTACTGCTCGTAAGATTTGAGTTGGATTCCTTCGATCGAAATGATTTCCTCACTGTAAAGAACAAGTTGGTTCAAATGGTTTCGTAAAAGACGCAGCGAAGAGGGAAATCGAGTGACGGGAAAATTGAGACCAAAAGCAAAACGCGAATCACAATCTCAATTGTCAGCCGAAATTTGTCCCCACAAGGAGACAACGGGAATCCGGTCCCGTTTCCGCAAAATCCAAATACACAGAGGTATGATTCACCGTCTCTGCGGATCTCAGTAGCTACAACAGAGATGTAGGAGAGCAGGAAACCTTAAGTAGAAAATAGCAAATGACTGAGATAGTTTGGAGGGAGGGACTGCCTCTCCTAATATAGCCTAATACAATTATCCCCTTCGACCCCTACTGCTAATGAGCGAGCAGGCTGCGGATACATGGGTGTACGCCGAGTCTCTGAGTGATAGTGATTGTCAACTGGGATGATGCACATGTTCTTTGGCATGTGTTGTGCAGGTGTCGAGCACGGATACAGTGATCAGAGGCAAGGTGAAGGGTCCAAGTAGAGACGTGCCGTGCCGATGGACCGAGAGTGGCGAAGGGCGGACGTGAGGCTTGGACTGAGGGACCGGTGGCCCGAGGATCAGCTGTGGTGGCTGGCAGCCTGGGAAGCGACGAGCGAAGACTTGCGGTCATGTGTTGCCTGAGTCGTGGACTTGGGGACACGTGTCGGTAGACGGGGTGCACGGGTGGTGCATCCCATCTACGGCGTCGGTTTGGTGGTAGAGCCAGAGAAAAACCATCGGGTGGAGACGGTTTCCAGGTTTGGGCCTCAAAACCTGGGTGTTGAGGATTTCTGAGTTTGGCCACAAAACTCGGGCTGAGGACGGTTTCCAGGTTTGGCCTCAAACCTGGGCACTGCGGGTTTGCTGAGTTGGGCCTCAAAACTCAGATGCTGGTGGGCTGGTTTCCCGGTTTGGGCCTCAAACCGGGAGTGCGACGTCCAGGAAAAGGACGCGGACGGTGGGCGGCACGTGGCGGCAATCGGGAGGTT
Source organism: Coix lacryma-jobi var. lacryma-jobi (assembly GCA_009763385.1). Taxonomy (NCBI): domain Eukaryota; kingdom Viridiplantae; phylum Streptophyta; class Magnoliopsida; order Poales; family Poaceae; genus Coix; species Coix lacryma-jobi. The sequence continues at coordinate 70,585,416 of CM019831.1, read as the reverse complement.
GCGTCGAGGCAAACGCTACGAGTTGTGCGGGCGTGGCCGTCGGATCTACCTACCACGAGTTAGTCCAGAATAACCTTAGGGTTTAGCTGGCTCGCTGTAAGTAGAGAGGGGTAGAATAGGAATAGAGTAGGAATTAGGAATAGGTTAAGTAGGGGGAGACACCCTCCTCCCCAACTATCTCAGTCATTTGCTCTTTTGCTTCTAGGTTTTCCTGCTCACCCTCTCCCCCGCTGTAGCGAACCTGAGATCCACAGAGACGAGAACAATACCTCTGTGTTCATGAGAATTTGAGGAAGTGAGGCCTTAACCTCACTGTTGTAGCGTGTGGTAGCCACACGGTTGCAATCTCGTGGTTGTGATTCGTGTTTCGTTCGTGTTCTTCGCGGAATCCTTTTCTCCACGTTTTTCCCGTCGCTTGATCTCTTTGCTCGGTCATCTTTTGCAAATCCGTTTGAACCACTGTTCTAGATCGTGAGGCACTTCTTTCCACCGAAGGAATTCACCTCTAACCTCATGGTCTAGGAGATCGATCAATTTTAGTTTGGATCAAGTTTTCACCTTTCCCCCGAAATTCTTCGATTCATCGATTGGAGATAGGTTCGAGCCATGATCTCTTAGAGATAGCTCACTATACTCCTTGTGACTCTTCTCACCAAGTTTAATCCCTAGAGGTTTTGTTTTGGGTGAGATTGAGTAGAATCGGTGAACGAACTGTGCATTCTCGGGTGTGACCGGACGCTTGTTTCGCGATGACCGGACGCATGGGCTAGAGTCCGGTCGTTGATGCTTGCTCTGTGATTCTTGCGTACTGACCGGACACTTTGCAACCCAGTGACCAGACTCATCGAGTGCACTGTTCATTGCACTGTGCGTGACCGGACGCTGACACAGGTTTTGACCGTACGCTCGTGCACGCTGAGTCCGGTGCGAAACAGTAAGGGTCCAGAACCAGTTTGTCTTGACCGGACGCGTCCGGTGTACACTGACCGGACGCAGGCAGAGTCCGGTCAGAGCTATTTTACGCTGTTTCGTCTGCAGGTTGTTTGTTCGTTGTCGGATTGGTTTCCGTCTTTTGCGTTGGCTTTCTAGAGTTGTGTAGTGTCCCGCTGTGCTTCTTGGAAGCATCCACCTTGCCTCTAGGGTTGTGGACATTAGCAGGCTCTAGGTTTGTCTTTTGGGGTGATTCTCGGGACAGTGGCTACTAGTTTCCGAAAGGAAATTTTGAGGCTCCCATTCACCCCCCCCCTCTGGTCGCTTTCTGGTTGTTTCTCGTCCTTCAATTGGTATCGGAGCGGTTAAGGATCTTCCACCTTAACCGGTTCCAGATCCACAGAAGGCGACATGACGCGGCGTGGGCAAACCGCCGTTCTTTGATGGGACGAACTATGCGTATTGGAAGATACGCATGTCGGCCTATCTGCAGAGTTTGGGTGCTTCCATCTGGGATATTTGCAACTCGGCTGATTACGTGGTTTTGGCTGCTCGTGTCTCTCAGCTTCAGATCGATGAGCACAATGCCAATAGCCGAGCACGTAATGCTCTTTTCTCATGCTTGAGCATGAGCGAGTTTGATCGTGTTTCTCACCTCGCTATGGCTCGGGAGATTTGGGCTACCCTCATGCACTTTCATTAGGGAACCTCTCAAGTCAAAACCCGTCTCTACGAGTCGTTCAAGCGAGAGTATGAGAACTTTCGACATATGCCTGGTGAGAGCATAGAAAGTTATTTGCTCGCTTTCAGGTGATTGTCAACAGGATGAGGGCTAACAAGGAGCTGTCCTTTCGACGATCATGAGAGGGCTTTGAAGCTTTTGCATACTCTTGATCGGTCGGTGTGGGATTCCAAAGTTCAGGCGATCATCGAATCACCTAACTATGAGACCCTCACGTGCGACGAGCTCTTCAGTAAGCTAAGTCCAGTGAGATTGATGCCATGGCGAGGGCTTCTTATGAGAATCCTTCTAGCCCGACTATGGCTTTGGTTTCTGGCTCTTCTGCTAACCCCTGGAGGTTTTGCACTCTCTTCTCTCTTTTTCTGTCACAGAGGACCAGCTTGAGTCATTGGGGGATGACACTAGCTTTGCTCATCAACCGGTTCTCGCGGTTTCCAACACAAACCGCATGAACCGTCGCCGCGGAGGAGGACGCTCGGATGCTACGAGTGCGGCGACCCTGACCACTTCATCGCCAACTGTCCCAAGAAGAAGAACTCATCTAAGAAGGGCGATCATGGGCACAAGTACAACTCCGGCAAGCGCAAGGAGAAGTACGTCTCCGCAAGGCACAAGCGGAGGGGCGGCTTCGACAAGGAGTACATCAAGAAGAAGTACTTGGAGAAGGTCCAGGCTGAGCAGCGTGCGTTCTTCGCCATGCTCAGCGACGTCGACGGCTCGGATGACGATTCCGCTTGCTCAAGCGATGACGAGTCCGAGAAGAAGAAGAGGATCGAGGACAAGCTGAACGGCCTCTGCTTCTTCGCCGACGATGACTGCTTCTGCACCATGGCCCTCGGCAAGAGGTCGACGACGGCGAGCTGGTGAACTCCCCTCGGAACGACGACGATGACGACCCTCCCAGGTATCCCTCACCCACGACGAGCTTTTTCTGCTGAGGTCGAGAAGCTTACTTCCTACTTTCCCTCCATAAATTGCTTAGTCAGGATAAGCCGTAGGCGTGTCGCTAGAGAGCGCAAGGAGTTTAGGCAGAAGTGGGAGGACACGGTGAGGGAGCTTGAGTTTGCTAAGTCCACCGTGGTCGTTTCTGAGGATGTTGAGTGCGAGATGTGCACCACGCACATGACTGACCTTCTCACTTTGAGAAGTTAGTATGTGCGTTGGTAGGAGAGGTGGATGAGCTGAAGGCTAGACCCTCGCTGTTGGGTGCGTGCAAGACTTGTCCTGTCTTGCAATCCGAGTTGGCAGAGAAGAATGCCAAGATTGTGTCTCTTGAGGAGGCCAGCTCGGGTAGCACTTGTGTGACTAGGTGCGCTTTGTGTGAGCGTTTGGAGATGGAGATTGCTAATGTGAAGCAACAAGATGCAGCAGACCGAGGAAAAACACATACCTTCGGACCATCTTGTCATGGGTATCTTGTGTGAGCCACAGCTCGGGATGATGATCTCCCAATTCAAGCGAGCTGCTGGAGGTCCTGGTGTAGGTTGCGGATACATGGGTGTATGCCGAGTCTCTGTGTGATGAGTGATTGTCAACGGAGATGATGCGCATGTTCTTTGGCTTGTGTTGTGCAGGTGTCGAGCACGGAGACAGTGATCAATGGCGGGTGAAGGTCAAGTTGCGACGTGCCGTGCCAACGGACCGGGCGCGATGAAGGATGGGCGTGCCGTGCGGCGGACGTGCCATGCCGATGTATCGGACGGTGAAGGGCGGACGTGGACTTGGACTGATGGACTGGAGGCCGGAGGATCAGCTGTGGTGGCTGGCAGCCTGCGACAGCGACAAGCGGAGAAGTGCGATCATGTCGATGGAAGGGGTGCACAGGCGGTGCATCCCCTCTACGACGCCGGTTTGTTGGTAGAGCCCGGGAAAAACCAACGGTGGACGGTTTCCAGGTTTGGGCCTCAAAACCTGGGTGCTGGGTTTCCAGGTTGAGCCACAAAACCTGGGCGCGACGGTTTCCAGGTTGAGCCTCAAAACCTGGGAGTGGGCCGGTTTCCGAGTTTGGGCCTCAAAACTCGGGCGCTGAGGGTTTCCGAGTTTGGGCCACAAAACTCGGGCTGGAGGCTGGTTTCCCGGTTTGGGCCTCAAAACCGGGGGCTGATGGAAAAGGCTGGTTTCCCGGTTTGGGCCACAAAACCGGGGGTGCAGAGTGGTGTGCGGCACGTGGCGGCGATCTGAAGGTTGCGTGGAGGCGACGCGGAAGACCGTGCGGGCGTGGCCGTCGGATCTACCTACCACCAGCGGGTGGACTAGAATAGCCTTAGGGTTAGGCTGGTCCGCTCTGTAATTAGAGTAGAGAGGGGTAGAGTAGGAAATAGACTTAGGCTAGGTTAGTATAAGTAGTTCAGGGGAGACACCCTCCTCCCTATCTCAATCTTAATCTCAGTTAGCGCAGTCATTTGCTTCCTAGCATTAGGGTTTCCACTCTCCCACCCCTGCTTTAGCTAGTTGAGATCCGCAGAGAGACTCCACTCTGTGTACTGTTGATTCGAGGAAGTGAGGCCGTATCCTCACCTTGGAGCACTGATCGATGGTTTGATTTGCGTCCTTGATTCGAGTTCGTGGCTGTGATTTCCGTTTTGCTTGTGTTCTTCGCGGAATCCTTTTTGCTCCACGATTTTCCCGTCGCTTGATCTCTTTGCTCGGTTCATCTTTTGCAATTCCGTTTGAACCAAGTTGTTCTAGATCGTGAGGCACTTCTTTTCCTCCGAAGGAATCATCCTCTAACCTCACGGTCTAGGAGATCGATCGATTTTTCGTTTCGGGTCACTTTTCTTCCCTTCCCCCGAAATTCTTCGATTCACCGATTTGGAGTTAGGTTCGAGCCATGATCTCTTAGAGATAGCTCACTAACCTCCTTGTGACTTCACTCACCAAGTTTGATCCCTAGAGGATTTGTTTTGGGTGAGTTCTAGTCGAATCGGTGGACGAACAGTGAATTCGCGGGGTGACCGGACGCTTCATTCAACGACCGGACGCTGCTTTGGTGCTAGTTCGTTGCGTGGTTGAATTCTGTCTGGGTTCTTTTGCTGACCGGACGCTCTGTTCAAATCGACCGGACGCTCCCTTCAGTGAGTCCGGTCAGAAACAGAAAGGTTCCAGAAACGTTTTTCTCGTGACGGACGCGTCCGATGCCCAGTGACCGGACCCTCTGGTGAGTCCGATCGTTTTTCGGTTTTCGTTTTGCTCGACCGGACGCTGGTTTTGGAACTGATCGGACGCGCTGCTCGCACTGTTCCCGTGTTTTTACTCATCTGACCGGACGCTCAGTGAACGACCGGACGCTTGAGCTCCGTGCGTCCGGTCGCGAACAGAGAGCTCCCAGAGCTGTTTCTGACGACCGGACGCGTCCGGTCCCTGCTGACCGGACGCAGGCCAGAGTCCGGTCGCTGCTGTTTCGCGCGTTTTCGTTCGCGGCTCGTTCGTTCTTGATCGGATTTGAGTTCCGTCTTTTGGGTTGGCTTTCTAGGTTGTCTAGTGTCCCGCTGTGCTTCTAGGAAGCATCCACCCTACATCTAGGGTCGTGGACATTAGCAAGCTCTAGGTTTCGCTTTTGGGGTTGATCTTGGGACAGTGGCATCTAGTTTCCGAAAGGAAATTTTGAAGCTCCCATTCACCCCCCCTCTGGTCGCTTTCGGGTAGCTTCTCGGTCTTCAATTGGTATCGGAGCAGGTTAAGGATCTTCCACCTTAGCCGGTTCCAGATCCACCGAAGGCGACATGGATCGCGGCGTGGGCAAACCGCCGTTTTTCGATGGGACGAACTATGCGTATTGGAAGATACGCATGTCGGCCTATCTCCAGAGCATGGGCTCTTCTGTTTGGGAGATTTGCAACAACGCCAACTACGTTGTCCTGGCTGCTCGTGTCTCTCAGCTTCAGATCGATGAGCACGAAGCCAATAGCCGGGCGCGTAACGCTTTGTTTCTCCTGTTTGAGCGTGGGTGAGTTTGATCGCGTTTCTCACCTCTCTACGGCTCGGGAGATCTGGGACCCCTCATGCGTTTTCATGAGGGCACCTCTCAAGTCAAAACCCGACTCTACGAGTCGTTCAAGAGAGAGTATGAGAACTTTCGACATCAGCCTGGCGAGAGCATAGAAAGTTTATTCGCTCGCTTTCAGGTGATTGTCAACAGGATGAGGGCTAACAGAGAGCAGTTGCCATTTGACGATCATGAGCGTGCTTTGAAGCTTTTGCACACTCTTGATCGTTCGGTGTGGGACTCCAAAGTTCAGGCAATCATCGAATCGCCGAACTATGAGACCCTCACCTGCGACGAGCTCTTCAGTAAGCTCAAGTCCAGTGAGATTGATGCTATGGCGAGGGCTTCTTTTGAAAATCCTTCTCGCCCGTCCATGGCTTTGGTTTCCGCCGCTCTTCCTAACCCCTCAGCTGGCTTTGCGCTTTCTTCTCTCTTTTCTGTGACAGAGGACCAGCTGGAGTCTTTGGGAGATGACGAGTTGGCTTTGCTCGCCAACCGGTTCTCGCGGTTCCACAACAACCGCATGAACCGCCGTCGAGGAGGAGGACGCACGGATGCTACGAGTGCGGCGACCCCGACCACTTCATCGCCAACTGCCCCAAGAAGAACAAGCACTTGGGCAAGGGCGAACATGGGCGCAAGCGCGACTCCAAGTACAAGGAGAAGCACGTCCCCCCAAGGCACAAGAAACGGGGCGGCTTCGACAAAGAGTACATCAAGAAGAAGTACTTGGAGAAGCAGCAAGCTGAGCAGCGCGCGTTCTTCGCCACGCTCAGCGACGTCGACGGCTCGGATGACGACTCCTCCGCCAGCTCGAGCGATGACGAGTCCGAGAAGAAGAAGAGGATCGAGGACAAGCTGAACGGCCTCTGCTTCTTCGCCGAACGACGACGGCTCTGCACCATGGCGCTCGGAGATGAGGTCGACGGCGAGCCGGAGCGTACCCCTCAGAACGACGACGACGACGACACCTCCCAGGTATCTCTCACCTACGACGAGCTTTCCTCTGAGGTTGAGAGTTGACTGCTGCCCTCCTTAGCCAAGATAATTTGCTTAGGCGTGCCGCTAGAGAGCGCAAGGATTTTAGGCAGAAGTGGGAGGACACGGTGAGGAGCTTGAGTTCGCTCGGTCCACCGTGGTAGTGTCGGAGGAGACGGAGTGCGAGTCGTGCACCGCGCACATGACTGACCTTCTCACTCTGAGAGGTAAGTATGCTGCGTTGGTTGGAGAGGTGGATGAGCTCCGTGCTAGGCCGCAGCTGTTGGGTCATGCACAGACTTGTCCTGTCTTGCAATCTGAGTTGGCAGAGAAAAATGCCAAGCTTGAGTCTTTAGAGAGGCCAGCTCAGATAGCACTTGTGTCTCGAGGTGTGCTTTGTGTGAGGGGCTGGAGATGGAGATTGCTAATGTGAAGCATGGCAAGATGCAAACCGAGGAAGAAAACACATACCTTCGGTCCATCTTGTCATGGGTCTCCAGTAGTGAGCCGCAGCTCGGGATGATGATCTCCCAATTCAAGCGAGCTGTTGGTACCCCTGGTGTAGGTTTTGCTCAGAGTGTTGATCTCTCAGCTTTTGGGAAGATTGGAGAGTCTAGTGGTCTGAACCCATGTGAGAAGCCAAATTCCACCACTACTCCCAAACTTGCCAAGCTTCCACTCAAAGAGCCAGCCAAGCCTATCACCCAAGATGGTGTGGTTGAGGAACCCCCGGAGCTTCCTCCAAGAACCCAGTTTGGGCACCCAAGCCAATCACCTCAGAAACAAGCTTGATGCTATGCCACCCATTCGTGAGGATTGCCACGAAGGCAAGGCAAAGTGATCCACACCCACAGCCCTGGTCCACCACAACAACCCCCTGTGCGTGCGGTGAGGTAACCAGTGGGATTTTTGTGGGAGGGATGGTCACTTGAGCGAGTTCTGCTTTAGGCGCAAGAGAGAGGCGCGCAGGGCTCGGGAGATGGAGAACCCGGACATGTACCATCCAGCTCATGGTGGACATGTAACCGAAGGCCCAGGGGAGAGCTGCTAGGTCCGGACGTCAGGGTCCAGGCCTAGGCAGGAGATGAGAGCCCCGAGGAGGGAGACTAGGCCTAGAGGTCCAGCACCTCAGTTTGTTAGGCCTAGGCAGGAGAAGAGCTCCGAGGAGAGACGCTAGAGCAGTTGAGCCCCAGGCTCCTAGGCGTAGACCCTCGTAGAGAGCGTGCCCGACGGGGTCCTGTTTTTGCAGGTAAACGGATCCCGTGGCGGAGGCTTAGTTTGAGCGCTTTCCCCCCACCGCATGTTGGGTATCGCGGTGAGCGCTTCTTCCCTAGCGGACCACGTTTTTTCCTCAGCGTGGTGATCGCTTCCCCTCGTAGACGTACTAGGAATGGTTTTTTCACTAACCCTTCTTTTGAGCAGCCGGCCCAACACTGGTTTTCCCCCTATTTCACTAACCCCAGTGTTGGACACCCGTATGCTCACCCTATGTCTTTCTATTGATGTAGAGGTAAGACGGTTGGAGGACGTTTGGTTGGTGGATTCCGTTGTTCGAGGCACATGACCGGAAACACCAAGTGGTTCTCCAGCCTTAGCCCGTTCGCCGGAAAGGGAGTACATAACCTTGGCGACAATAGTAAAGGTAAGGTATGTGTTCTCGTGGGACGGTGCGGGTTAATGAGCACTTTGTTGTTGCGCGATGTTGCTCTTGTTTCTAACCTGCATTTTAACTTGCTTTCTGTTTCGCAACTTTTGATGATGACTATGAGATTCGTTTCAAACCGAACCTTTAGTCGCATCTTAGATCCTCGGGCGATCTTGTATGTCTGATTTCGCCCTTTGGGAAAGTCTTTTGCGCGAATTTCTCGGAAGTCGTTTGGTTCTTCTCGCTGTCTTTTGGCTAGTCCTTCTTCCTCCGATCTTTGGAAGTGGCATAGGAGGCTCGGTCACTTAAGCTTCGACTTGCTTGCAAGACTTAGCTCACTTGGCCTAATCCGAGGATTGGCCCAAGCTTTCGATGGAGAAGGATCTAGTTTGCCATTCTTGCAGACATGGGAAGATGGTTGGCTCCCCACCATCCGGTGACTAAGGTCATGACCTCGCACCCCAGAGAGCTTTTACACATGGACCTTGTTGGTCCGGCTCGGGTGAGCTCGGTTGGTGGCAAGTGGTATGTTTTGGTTGTTGTTGACGACTTTTCGAGATATTCGTGGGTCTTCTTTTTAGCTGAGAAGACCGAGACTTTCTCCTTCGCTCGCAATCTGATTTTGCGTCTTCAGAACGAGTTCCCTTTGAACTCGATGCGAGGCGATTAGAAGTGATAATGTTCCGAGTTTAAGAATTCGGATTTTGAGGTGTTTTGTAACCGCCTTGGCTTGGAGCATCAGTTTTCTTCCCCCTATACACCACCCCAAAATGGTGTTGTAGAGAGGAAGAATCGGACCCTTGTTGAGATGGCCAGGACGATGCGATGAGCATAGGACTCCTAGGCGCTTTTGGGCCGAAGCTATGAACACTGCATGCTACATTCGAATCGCATTTTTCTGAGAGCGTTTTTGAAGAAGACCCTCTTATGAGTTGCGTTTTGGTCGCCAACCCAAGGTGAGTTTATTTTAGAGTCTTTGGTTGCCACTATTTTATATTGAAAAAAGGCAACCTGGACAAGTTTGAGTCTCGTTCTTCTGACGGTGTGTTTTTGGGTTTATGGCACTCACACTCGAGCTTATCGTGTATTAACCTGACACTAACCGAGTCATGGAGACATCAGATGTCACCTTCGACGAGACTTCTTGTTTGTCCTTCTTCTCGTTTTGAGCGTGCAGGTGATCATGAGGTTGGAGAGCCTCTTTTTGATGACGAGGACGAGGGTGTTGAAGGTATAGATGATCCAGCACCCCCTCCACCTGCCGTGCCCAAGAGCGGCCTCGACGACGACTCACGGCCCCGACACTCTTCTTCCTGGGGGCCGTGGGATCCTCCACCTCGGCCGGTACTTTTGTACCCGGGGTGGAACCAGCTGCTGTTGAGGGGGAGGTCACTTCTTCCGGGAGGCGCCACGAACATCCAGCGCAAGCCCCCCTGAGCAGATGATCGGCGACATCCGACGAGCGAGTTACTCGCTCCAGGTCACAGCACATCTCGCACTTTGCTCATTCTGCTTTTGTTGCGTCTTTTGAGCCCCGAGATGTTGGACACGCATTGACGGATCCGGATTGGGTCAATGCCATGCATGAGGAGCTAGAGAATTTTGAGCGAAATCGGGTTTGGGTTCTAGTGCCCACCTCCTGACTGTAAACCTATTGGGACAAAATGGGTATTTAAAAACAAGCAAGGAGAGGAGGGCCACATTGTGAGAAACAAGGCCCGGCTTGTAGCGAAGGGTTATAGTCAGAAGGAGGGGATAGATTATGAGGAGACCTTCGCTCCTGTAGCTCGTTTGGAGGCTATTAGGATACTCTTGGCTTATGCTGCATCCATGGGTTTCAAACTTTTTCAAATGGATGTCAAGAGTGCCTTCTTAAACGGCTACATTGAGGAGGAGGTCTATGTCCAGCAACCCCCTGGTTTTGAAAATCCCAAGTTTCCAACCATGTCTTTAAACTCCACAAAGCTTTGTATGGTTTGAAACAAGCCCCTAGAGCCTGGTATGAGAGATTAAAAACCTTGCTAGCTAAGGGTTTTAAAATGGGATGTGTAAAACGCTCTTTCTCCTCAAGCAAGGCAAAGATACTCTCTTGGTCCAAATTTACGTGGATGATATCATTTTCGGTGGTTCTTCTCACGCTTTGGTTGCCAAGTTTGCAGATACTATGAGCAGGGAGTTCGAGATGAGCATGATGGGCGAGCTGACTTTCTCTCGGGTTGCAAATTAAGCAATCCCGAGAGGGGACGTTTGTGCACCAGGGCAAGTACACGAGGGACTTGCTGAAGCGGTTGACATGGGTGAGGCCAAGCCTCTTCCGACGCCCATGTCGACGACGACTGCCCTGGATGCCGACACGGATGGAGAAGCAGTCAGTAGACCAGAAGGAATACCGCAGCATGATTGGATCGCTCCTCTACCTGACGGCGACACGGCCGGACATTCAGTTCGCCGTGTGCTTGTGCGCGCGCTTTCAGGTTCGCCACGCACTTCTCACCGTCAGGCGGTGAAGCGCATATCAGGTACCTTCGTTTCACGCCTGAGTTCGGGATTTGGTATTCTGCTTCCTCCACTCTCTCGCTTGCGGTTATTCCGATGCCGATTTTGCTGGTTGTCGCATTGAGCGCAAGTCCACTTCTGGGACTTGCCAGTTTATTGGATCTTCTCTTGTGTCGTGGTCTTCTCGCAAGCAGTCTAGTGTCGCTCAGTCTACCACGGAGGCTGAATATGTTGCTGCGGCTAGCTGCTGTTCCCAGTTACTCTGGATGATGGCCACTTTGCGTGATTTTGGTTTGAGCTTTACTCGAGTTCCTTTGCTTGTGACAGCACGAGTGCCATTAGCGTTGCTAAGAACCCCGTGCTTCACTCGAAAACAAAACACATTGATGTGCGCTTTTCATTTCTTGCGAGACCACCAGGAGAAGGGTGATATCGACCTTCGCCATGTGATACTCATCACCAATTGGCTGATATTTTCACCAAGCCTTTAGACGAATCAACCTTTAATAGGTTGAGGGGTGAGCTTGGTGTGTGTTTCCCCTTTTAGATGGGGGAAGCATTTTGAGATGTACGACTGACTCTTTTATTTTGAGGCTCTTTTCTTTTGCGTTTCTTGAGTCTTTCCATTTGGTATCTTCTTTCTTTCAGTTTGTGTCGGGCATACGCATTTACATTCTGAGCTTCATGTCTATATTCACTAGAATGTAATTATGCTCTTGTTAGTATTGCTCCGATACTTATGATGATGCTTGTAGCTTATGCTCTTTCTGATCACTGTTACATGTTATGAGCGAGCTATTTTTGGAATGGTGAATTATGCCTAATGTACATAAATCTGAAAATGTTCACCATTGAGATATGCAACTAGCATGTGTAGGGTGTGTGTTGAGTCCATTCCCTGCTTTTCATATATGCTAGGTTGCTATGTCTCTAGTTCTGAGTCATTCACTTGCTTGGTTGTTCATAACTTGCTTAAAATCTGAACCAAGTATTGTTGAATTGAAAAGATCGAGATGGGATTGCTTGTCAACACCTCATGGTATTGAGACTGTTTCTCATTGCACTTTGAGTTAAACTTGAGCCATGTAGTGTATGACCGAAACCGTTGCTTTAAGCTTCTGATTGCTTCGGCATAGGCTTCGCACGGTTGAAAAGTTAGGCAATGACAAGCTTTCAACCTCTCGCAATCACATGCCAAAAATGAACTTGTGAATTCTTTTACCGCTGCAACTCCGATATGAATTTGAAATCACAAGTATATGCTTCATTCCTATGCATGATGATTGAACTTTGCTAGGGGTAGTTCACCTTGTATATATGCTTAGCACTTGTTTGGATTCTTCTATACATGTCTAGTCTAGTGCTTTTGATGGTGACTATCCTTTTGGCTTAAAACTGCTCACATGCTCATACGCTTCATATTTCGTATAAGTGATCAGTCTGAGCCTTTGCTATTTGAGTGCTTAATTGAGATGTTGGAGCTATACTGATTAGAGCATCTTTGCACTCTTTTGACTATACACTTGAAGCTCCTAACTGCATTTTGACTTCATATGCATTTTGGAAGGAGATCTTGTGTTCAGGGGGAGTTTATGTGAAGGAGTTGTTTCTCCGATACCTTTTGGCCTTGATAAGTGCATTTTCAACTAGGGGGAGAATTTATGCAAATCATATGCTCCTGTGTTGACCACTAGGGGGAGAATCATTTGTCCTAGTTGCTTGCATTTGTGAGGGGGAGTTTGCTAGTTGTGTTTGAGCCGTTGCCTCTGTCTTGAGGGACTAGCAAACGCTCCTAGCTTTTCATGAGCTTTCATAAGCTTGTTCATTTGGCTTTCAATTGGTATCGTCTGGTGTGCTTTCCATTTGGTTTGGGTTAAATTCCAATTGGTTCGGAGTGATTTTCTTGCTAGTTGTGTTGAGCCTCTGTGCCTCTATCTTGAGGGACTAGCATTTTGGTTTGTCCTCCGATCTTCAATTGGTATCTGCTAGCGTGTGTTGAGCCTGTTCTACCTCTTCTTGAGGGCTAGCTTTGCTTTGCTTGGTTGCGTCGAGCCGTTGCCCATGTCTTTGGGGACCAAGTTTTCGCTTCATCCACTTGACCTTTTTTGGCTTTTGTTAGGCTTTGGGTCATTTGGTTGGGTTTTCTCTTCCCACTCCTTCCTACCTCCTTCTTATTATTCATGATTTGTTGTGGAGTTGACAATGCACTCATCAAGGGGGAGATTGCGGATACATGGGTGTATGCCGAGTCTCTGTGTGATGAGTGATTGTCAACGGAGATGATGCGCATGTTCTTTGGCTTGTGTTGTGCAGGTGTCGAGCACGGAGACAGTGATCGATGGCGGGTGAAGGTCAAGTTGCGACGTGCCGTGCCAACGGACCGGGCGCGATGAAGGATGGGCGTGCCGTGCGGCGGACGTGCCATGCCGATGTATCGGACGGTGAAGGGCGGACGTGGACTTGGACTGATGGACTGGAGGCCGGAGGATCAGCTGTGGTGGCTGGCAGCCTGCGACAGCGACAAGCGGAGAAGTGCGATCATGTCGATGGAAGGGGTGCACAGGCGGTGCATCCCCTCTACGACGCCGGTTTGTTGGTAGAGCCCGGGAAAAACCAACGGTGGACGGTTTCCAGGTTTGGGCCTCAAAACCTGGGTGCTGGGTTTCCAGGTTGAGCCACAAAACCTGGGCGCGACGGTTTCCAGGTTGAGCCTCAAAACCTGGGAGTGGGCCGGTTTCCGAGTTTGGGCCTCAAAACTCGGGCGCTGAGGGTTTCCGAGTTTGGGCCACAAAACTCGGGCTGGAGGCTGGTTTCCCGGTTTGGGCCTCAAAAACGGGGGCTGATGGAAAAGGCTGGTTTCCCGGTTTGGGCCGCAAAACCGGGGTGCAGAGTGGTGGCGGCACGTGGCGGCGATCTGAAGGTTGCGTGGAGGCGACGCGGAAGACCGTGCGGGCGTGGCCGTCGGATCTACCTACCACCAGCGGGTGGACTAGAATAGCCTTAGGGTTAGGCTGGTCCGCTCTGTAATTAGAGTAGAGAGGGGTAGAGTAGGAAATAGACTTAGGCTAGGTTAGTATAAGTAGTCAGGGGAGACACCCTCCTCCCTATCTCAAATCTTAATCTCAGTTAGCGCAGTCATTTGCTTCCTAGCATTAGGTTTCCACTCTCCCACACCCTGCTTTAGCTAGTTGAGATCCGCAGAGAGACTCCACTCTGTGTACTGTTGATTCGAGGAAGTGAGGCCGTATCCTCACCTTGGAGCACTGATCGATGGTTTGATTTGCGTCCTTGATTCGAGTTCGTGGCTGTGATTTCCGTTTTGCTTGTGTTCTTCGCGGAATCCTTTTTGCTCCACGATTTTCCCGTCGCTTGATCTCTTTGCTCGGTTCATCTTTTGCAATTCGTTTGAACCAAGTTGTTCTAGATCGTGAGGCACTTCTTTCCTCGAAGGAATCATCCTCTAACCTCACGGTCTAGGAGATCGATCGATTTTTCGTTTCGGGTCACTTTTCTTCCCTTCCCCCGAAATTCTTCGATTCACCGATTTGGAGTTAGGTTCGAGCCATGATCTCTTAGAGATAGCTCACTAACCTCCTTGTGACTTCACTCACCAAGTTTGATCCTAGAGGATTTGTTTTGGGTGAGTTCTAGTCGAATCGGTGGACGAACAGTGAATTCGCGGGGGGTGACGGACGCTTCATTCAACGACCGGACGCTGCTACAGTGCGTCCGGTGGTTGAATTCTGTCTGAGTTCTTTTGCTTGACCGGACGCTCTGTTCAAATCGACCGGACGCTCCCTTCAGTGAGTCCGGTCAGAAACAGAAAGGTTCCAGAAACGTTTTTTCTGTGACCGGACGCGTCCGATGCCCAGTGACCGGACCCTCTGGTGAGTCCGATCGTTTTTCGGTGTTTCGTTTTGCTCGACCGGACGCTGGTTTTTGGAACTGATCGGACGCGCTGCTCGCACTGTTCCCGTGTTTTGACTCATCTGACCGGACGCTCAGTGAACGACCGGACGCTTGAGCTCCGTGCGTCCGGTCGCGAACAGAGAGCTCCCAGAGCTGTTTTCTGACGACCGGACGCGTCCGGTCCCTGCTGACCGGACGCAGGCCAGAGTCCGGTCGCTGCTGTTTCGCGCGTTTCGTTCGCGGCTCGTTCGTTCTTGATCGGATTTGAGTTCCGTCTTTTGGGTTGGCTTTCTAGGGTTGTCTAGTGTCCCGCTGTGCTTCTAGGAAGCATCCACCCTACATCTAGGGTCGTGGACATTAGCAAGCTCTAGGTTTCGCTTTTGGGGTTGATCTTGGGACAGTGGCATCTAGTTTCCGAAAGGAAATTTTGAAGCTCCCATTCACCCCCCCTCTGGTCGCTTTCGGGTAGCTTCTCGGTCCTTCATAGGTTTTGCTCCGGGTGTTGATCTTTCTGCTTTTGGGAAGATTGGAGAGTCGAGTGGTTTGAACCCGAGTGAGAAGCCCAACTCCACCACTACTCCCAAACTTACCAAGCTTCCACCCAAAGAGCCTCACAAGCCTAACACCAAGGATGGAGTGTTTGAAGAACCTCCGAGAGCTCCACCCAAGAACCAAGTGTGGCATCCCAAACCCATCACTTGATGAACAAGCTTGATACGATGCCACCTATCCAGGAGGAGTGTTTGCCACAGAAGGGCAAGGTGATCCACACCCACAACCATGTGTACCAACAACCCCCTTGGAGAGCGGTGAGGTACCATTGTGAGCATGGGAAAGATGGACACTTGAGTGAGTTCTGCTTTCGAGTGCAAGAGAGAGCGCGCCGTGCTAGGGAGATGAACAATGCAGACATGTACCATCCTCTCCATGATGTACATGCCCCAAATGTTCAGAGACGTGCTGCTAGGCCCAGAGGTCCAGAACCTCAAGTTCCTAGGCCTAGGCAGAGGAGAGCTCCGAGGAGAGAAGCTAGGCCTAGAGGTGCAGTGCCTCAAGTTTCTTAGGCCTAGGCCTCGTAGAGAGCGTGCCGGCGGAGCCCTGCATTTGTGGCTATGGACCCCGTGGCGGTGGCGTTGTAGTTGAGCGTTTTCCTCCCCCACCGCATTTTGAGTATTGCGGTGAGCGCTCCTTCCCCAGCGGAGCACGTCTGTCTAAACGTGTGTGATCGCTTCCTTCGTAGGTGTGCTAGAATGGTTTTTACACTGACCGTTCTTTTGAGCAGCCGACCCAACACTGGTATTCTTCCCACTTCACTAACCCCAGTGTTGGATCGTATGCTCACCCTATGTCTTTTTTTGATGTAGGTAAAACGATTGGAGAACGTTTGGTTGTGGATTCCGGGTGTTCGAGGCACATGACCGGAAACGCCAAGTCGTTCTCCAGTCTTAGTCCGGTCGCCGGAAAGGATATATCACCTTCGGCGACAACAGCAAGGTAAGGTGCTGTCTCGTGGGTCTGTGCGAGTTAATGAGCACTTTGTGTTGCGCGATGTTGCTCTTGTTTCTAACTTGCATTTTAACCTTCTTTCTGTTTCGCAACTTTTTGACGACGACTATGAGATTCATTTTAAACCGAATCTCAGTTGTATTTTGGACCCTCAGGGCAATCTTGTTTGTGTGATTTCGCCCTTTGGGAAAGTCTTTCGTGCGGATTTCTCGGAGTCTTTTGGCATTTCTCGTTGTCTTGTGGCTGGACCTTCCTCTTCTGATCTTTGGAAGTGGCATAGGAGACTTGGACATTTGAGCTTCGACTTGCTTGCAAGGCTTAGTTCACTTGGCCTAATCCGAGGATTGCCCAAGTTATCTATGGAGAAGGATCTTGTTTGCCACTCTTGTAGACACGGGAAGATGGTTGCCGCTCCCCACCATCCAGTCACTCAGGTCATGACCAAGCACCCTGGAGAGCTTTTGCACATGGACCTTGTTGGTCCGGCTCGGGTGAGCTCGGTTGGGGGAAAGTGGTATGTGCTTGTTGTTGTTGACGGCTTTTCAAGATATTCGTGGGTCTTCTTTTTAGATGAGAAGACCGAGACTTTCTCCTTTGCTCGCAATCTGATTTTGCGTCTTCAGAACGAGTTCCCTTTGAACTCGATGCGAGCTATTAGGAGTGATAATGGTTCCGAATTCAAGAATTCGGATTTTGAGAAGTTTTGTAACTCTTTGGGTTTAGAGCATCAGTTTTCTTCCCCCTACACACCCCCTCAGAATGGTGTGGTAGAGAGGAAGAATCGGACCCTTGTAGAGATGGCCAGGACGATGCTCGATGAGCATAGGACTCCTAGGCGATATTGGGCCGAAGCTATGAGCACTGCATGCTACATTTCCAATCGCATTTTTCTCCGAGCTTTCTTGAAAAAGACTTCTTATGAGTTGCGTTTTGGAAAACTGCCTAAGGTGAGTTATTTTTTCGAGTTTTTGGTTGCCACTGTTTTATACTCAAAAAGGGAAACTTGGACAAGTTTTAGTCTCGTTCTTCTGACGGTGTGTTTTGGGTTATGGCACTCACACTCGAGCTTATCGTGTACTTAACCTTGACACTAACCGAGTCATGGAGACATCCGATGTCACCTTCGACGAGACATGGTTTGTCCTTCTTCTCGTTTTGAGCATACAGGTGATCACGATGTTGGCGAGCCTCTTTTCGATGATGAAGAAGAAGGTCCTGAAGGGATAGATGACCCAGCACCTCCTCCTCCACCTGCTGTGCCGCCAAGAGCGGCTTCTACAACGACTCACGGCCCCGACACCTCTTCTTCCTGGGGGCCGTGGGATCCGCCATCTCGAGCGGTACCCTTTGTAACCGAGGAGGCACCAGCTGCTGTTGAGGGGGAGGCCACTTCGGCAAGGGAGGCGCCACGACACATTCAGCGCCAGCACCCGCCTCAGCAATGATCGGCAGCATCGACGAACGCGTCACCCGATCAAGGCCAATCTCTCACTTTGCTCATTCTGCATTTGTTGCTGATTTTGAACCCCGCAATGTTGGACACGCTTTCACTACTGCACAAAGCTTAACCGCAGCGGGCGTTTTGGCTTTACCGCAGCGGGCTACAGCATCCGCTGCGGTGCTAAGGCCACGGTTAATCGTGGCCATTACCGCAGCGGGCGCTGTTGCCCGCTGCGGTAAAAGACTTAACCGCAGCGGGCAACATAAGGCGCCCGCTGCGGTTCATAGCATTAACCGCAGCGACAACATTAAACGCCCGCTGCGGTAAATTATTAACCGCAGCGGTCGCTTTAGGTTGCCCGCTGCGGTAGTTTCCTTTAACCGTAGCGGGCAGCTTATGTTGCCCGCCACGGTTATTAATTTTGGATTAAAAAAAAATAAATAATGCAGAAACAGCAGAAACAGGAATTCAAATCTGCAGTTTTCAAATAACTCCAGAATTCCAGATTTCTAACAGATATATATATATACGCACATTTAACCATTTGCACATAACATACAAAGTGATTTAGTTGTTTGTTGTCATCATATACACATTGACTTAGTTGATTTCGAATTCAAATTACAATTCATATTTCAACTTGATGAGCATAATCTGTCGGACGAAGCATTGTGTTCCATTTGCGGAGCTTCTCGTATTGGGGTAGCAACGCCAGGTCGGATTCGTTGTCGAAGAACGTTTCTCCTTCGAGAATGCATTTCTCCATTACAAACTTGCATATATCCGCCTTGACTTGTTTAAAGCACATCCTGCGGCTCTGCTGCTCTCCCCAATACTTGACACCTTCCTTGAGCTTCTTCCAGCTATTGGTGTACTCCTTTGCTTTCCCTTAGAAACTCGCATGTGTACAAGCCACATGTCTTCGATCCTGGTGGCTGTTTGGCGCACTGCACGATTGATACACAAGCATTAGAACCCATATATATGTATGAAACATGAATTGAACCTTTGAAATACTTACCGGGAAATCTCGTCGGATTTTGAGGTGGTACCTATGCTTGTCCTTGAACTTTTGAGTTCTTCGGTCCCAGAATCCGGACACCTTTTGGTATTCCTTATAAGCGCTGTACGAAATATAATAGTTTTAGCCACAATTTAAAAACGTATGGTAACCAACTGATGAAAAAGCTGGATGACTTACTTTTTCAGACAATCTTCGAATGCCTTGTACCCTTGCTTGTTTGGTACGCTCAAGGAGTCAAACACAGGCCCTGCCATCTTGAGGGTATATGATAAAAGCGACCCAGTGGCCACCGACGAGGCCCTGGCTGCACCATTGCAACAAAATAGTGTTTATGATGACTAGAAGGCATGATATGCTAGCAACTTAGGTCTACGTACATGTATTTGACTTACCCAAAATGATAGGCAGCCATTATACACTCTGGCCCATCCGGCTTGATCTTCTTCATGCATTCTAGTATGTAATTTTTCAACTTAGTCTTCTCGGCTTTCATATTTTCTTCATATTTCTTCTCTCGCTGTCGAACTGTCAGCTCCGGATCAGTGATCTCGAAACCCTTGATGACTCTTTCAGCAATATGTGCAGGAGAGAGGTAGAGTACAGGACGTGTCTTTTTATTGCTTACAGTGACCGTCATGCTGCACGGACAAGTCATCGTGACATAATAAGTATAGAACTATGGAAAATACGAATGTAGTGATCTGTGGAAGTTGCATTCATCGCTTACAGTGTGAATAGGGTGATTTGAACGATGTCCAGGTCTTCTTCCCGCATCAGGTTGTACATGTCGCTAAAGTCGATGGGTAGTTGCATTTCGTTACCAGCGGGCAAGTGGAAGTACTCCGTGGGAATCTTAACGTTAAAACTTGACATCCCGGCTTTTGCAGCCTCCATGTACCATAGATGGAACCTCCTTGTATCCCACTTTTCCTCGTCGATGAGCTGGGCCTTGGGAATCATGAACTTCCCGCACACATAGTGGCCAGGGCAGTCTTCGGCCTCATCAAATAGTTGACGGTAGTTTCAGGCCTGGCAAACGATGGATAGGGATGTTAGTAGCATATATACTATTATGAGGTATTATGCTCAATGTTACCATACCTTTCGAACGTGAGGGTGTACGGGAGCTTGTCGGTGGACGTTCTTGGATTCTTGGTGGGCGGGGAGGACATTGGCTTGTGGTTGACGGGGGAGGTGTCTTCGTCCCTGTTGCCTCCCCCGTCGTGGCTCCCTGTTGCTCGTTCGTGCTTGGCTGGTTTGTCGTTGTCGTGTTGTCGCCCTTACCGGCCTCTGAGCTTCTTGCCTCATGGACCGGGCCGATCGGCGGACTATTTGGAGGCGGGGAGACACAGTTCCCATGTCAGTGCCCTTTTCCTTTTCCTCGCCATCACCTTCTACCTTTTCCTTGTCCCCGCCTTCGGTACCACCTTCTCCTTTGTCCTTTCCCTTGCCCTTGTCCCCCCTTTTCTTCGTCATCATCGCTGTCGTGATCTGGATCTTCCGGAGGACAAGATCCGGCGGCTGATGGTTGTGATGCTGGTGTCGGCGTTGGAGTTGGCGTCCGAACAATGATCTCGATGTCCTCGCGGTTCCATAGGACTTCCAATCCAAGTGCCTGCCCTAGGTACCTGGGCGTTTGTAGGTTGGGATGGTCCAATTCAAAATGTTCCTGGTCGGGAACATGCCATAACGGGCTCACGACCACATAGTCTTCAGGGGTGTTGTCTTTGTTGAAGTCGTGAATATCGTGGGGTGCAAGAATGCATCCCTCGGCCACCACCATCTTCTTGGACCTTCCGAACGGGATGAGGAGTTGGACGTGCTGGTTTTCCTTGAAGTCCTCGTTCGAGACCCTTGGGCGATCCTCGTTCATCGGCAGTAAGGTTTTTTTCTTTTCTTTGCTTGAGGATTGGGCAGGCCATGGTGATCAAACATCTTCGACCTCATTGCGACCATCTCCGGGTCGTTGCTCGTGAAGGCTTCCTTTATTGAGCTTTTGATCATTTCAGCCACGCCTTCATTGAAGCCCTTGTTATATAGCTCATCTTTATACCTTTGCCTGGACTTGTATGTGGCCGCGTCGGATTGCCACGACTCAACTGACTTCCAGCTCATCTTGGACCCGACACCACGAACGCGGCCGCGGTGCTCGGGGGTTCCTAGGACCTCGGTGAGCAAGTCGTGGCCCCGACGGACCACGATGCTGTCCTTATGCTTTGCTTTTTCCATCAAAGTCTTCTCGACGTCCTCGAGGTGGGGCTCGTTAAACTTGGTCACCCCGGGCTTCAGCCTCTTTGGAATGCGGGCCCTCATGTAGTCCTTTGCCCTTGGGTCGATGCCCTCATACGGATCTGGAACCCCGGCAACCCGTCTTGCTTGTTCTTCTTGCTGCCACTTGGTCCTCTGACCGGCAAAGCCAGTCATGCCCAAGTGGTGAGGATTCTTGTTCCTCTTTGCGAGCTCACTGAACTTGGCGCTCTTTTCCTCTGCTTCTTGCGTCTTTCTCATTTCGCAGAAAGCATCCCACACGTGTGCCTTGACCATATTGTACTTAAGCAGTGGCGACTTCCCCTTCTTCAGGTAATTTCTGGTCAGCATGGACCTAAAGTTGCGAAGCGCAGTCGACGCCACGTGCAAAGCCCACTCTTGGCACTTCTCCATGTCAGCTGATGGCGGATATCTGAATCTCCTTGTCACCTCACCCCAGACATTGTTTTTTATGTCTTTCGGTACATCGTGCCAGTTGGGCCAAGTGATCTCCACCTTCTCCTTGGCTATACACGCCACTTGATTGCTGAACTTGCCAATGACTGTATCTGGAGCTATTGGGTGCCCTCTGGCCCCACCGCATCGATGACATGCACCTCATTTTCTTTGTCCAACTTGTGCCTCCCGTGTTGTCCCCTCACCCTCTTCTGGCCCTTAGATTTGGACGAAGAGGTTGCCGTAGAGGGAGCAGGGGCTTCTTCCTCCCTGAGCGCGTCTTCGTCCCCAAACTCGAGCTGACGAGGCACAATCGGCAGCTGTTGACATGAGTCACGAGCCTTTAGTGATTCAATCGCATCTTTGTACATGTTAGAAAGCCAGCGTGTTGTGTAAACCTCGAAAGTCTCTGCTTCGTCCGCGCCTGGTTCGTACGTGGGATCGTTGCCCTCCTCCGTAAGCTGCTTCTTCGGCGGTGGAGTCACAGACACCTCACTCATCAAGCTGGTTGACGAGGAGCTAGGGGTAGGGTCCCTCCATTCGTTTGTTTTGTCTTCTGCCATTTCAGTTCTACATATACACAGACACGTATATATATGCTCAGTTCAAAGCTTTTGAATAAATAATGACACGTATAAGTTTTTGGCTCAGATTTGCCCCTAGGTCAACACATCACTGCTAAACTGGTTACTTGTAAATACAAGCCATCCTAGTCTAGCAGCTGACTCAGCATAGAAAGTAGGGGGCAATTGATCATCATCGCCGCTGCCTCAGCATAGATCGAAAGGGGTCACATCATCGCATTTGCCACTACCTCAGCTTACAAGTTCGAAAAAAATCATCAATGCAAAGAGAGGAGTAGTAGGGAGAGGAGTAGTAGTAGGGAGAGTATAAAGAGAGGAGTATAGTGAGAGGAGTAGTAGTAGTGAGAGGAGTAGTAGTAGGGAGAGGAGTATAAAGAGAGGAGTATAGTGAGAGGAGTAGTAGTAGTGAGAGGAGTAGTAGTAGTGTGAGAGGAGTAGTAGTAGGGTTGAGAGTAGTACAGAGAGGAGTTGAGTAGTAGTAGGAGTAAGTAGTACAGAGAGTAGTACAGAGAGGAGTGGTACAGGGAGAGAGTAGTAGAGGGACAGAGTAGTAGGAGTAGTAGGAGAGAGTACTATACACTAGCATCACTGGGCATCATAGGAGGAGAGAGTAGTAGGAGAGAGTAGTAGAGGGGAGAGTAGTAGAGGGAGAGGACTAGTAGGTAGAGTTGTATATAGAGTAGTATAGAGAGTAGTAGGAGGAGTATACAAGAGTAGTATATTATAACAAGGCATCATAGGCAGCTGATAAGCAAATAGTGTAAAAAAGCAATAGTTTACTCTGAATTATATATGTGCTTATCTCCATGCTGATCTGAAACAGAACAGAACAGAACTGAAACCCCAATTTCAGTTTCATATGCTTAGAACAGAACAGAACAGAACAGCTTATCATATGCTTATATATGGTAGAACAGAACAGTACTAGTAGGGTTGAGAGTAGTACAGAGAGGAGTTGAGAGTAGTAGTAGGTAGTAAGTAGTACAGAGAGTAGTGGTACAGGGAGAGAGTAGGGGAAATAGAACAGAGAGGAGTAGTAAGAGAGAGAGTAGTGAGAGAATAGTAGGGGGAGTAGGGCATTTGCATAGTGTAAAAAAAACATCACAGGGCAGCATAGCCCGCAAATAAAAAAGCATCAGATGACATCATAGGTAGTGGCATTTGCATAGTACGGTAAAAAGGCATCAAAGTGCATCATAGGCAGCAAAAACTCTGAATTAAAGCATCACGAGACATAAGATAGGGAGAAGTAGTGCAGAAGTAGTGGAGGCAGCAAATAAACTCTGAATTAAACAATATGGTTCCATGGTTACTAAAACTACATAAGTAGTGGAAGTAGTGGAGACAGTAGACAACAGTAGTAACCAGTAGTAAGGAGACAGTTGTAACCAGTAGTAAGTAGCAAGTAGACAGAAGATCAGTAGATAGGAGTACTAGCAATAGGTAAGTAGCAGTAGCAATAGTAGTAGTAAGTAGTAGAGAAGTTTTAAGTAGCAGTAATAGTTAGCAGTAGTACAGAGATGACAGTAGATGACAGTAATAGTTAGCATAACAAATTCAGAACAAAGTGCATCATATGCAGCAAAAAACTCTGAATTAAAGCATCACGAGACATAAAATAGATTCCAATGGTAATAAGGACAGAGCATAACAGTTTAAGGACTGCATCATATCAGTTTAAGCATATCAGTTTGAACTGAACATCACCATGACTGACATGTTCAGTTTAAGGACTGAACCTATCAGATTATTAAGCTCATATGGACTGAATGAATGGTGCTCATATCAGATTATGCATGAAGTTAATAAGGACAGAGCATATCAGATTATGCCAACATATGAGATTAAAAAGCATATCAGATTATGGACTGAACAACACATACTGTGAAACAACACATATCAGACTGACTGCAAAGCATATCATCAGTTTTTAATAGGTCAGATTATGCCAAAATATGCGTGATGAACATTGGTAAACCATATGCGTGATGAACTCTCCATCGGAGCTTATGGAAGGAGAAAGGGAGTCGACGAGGCGGGGGTTGGAGCGAGGAGAAAGGGAGTCGAGTACCCCCGGTGGCGGCGGGGGTCGAGGTCGGAGCTAGGTTCCCGGTGGTGTGGTCCGGAGCTAGGGCACCAGCAGCAGAGGCCGGCGCTATGGCTTCAGCGACGGGGTGGAGGACGGCGGCACTGGTGAGGTGGCGGAGTCGAAGCTAGGGTTCCCGGTGGAGGTCGAGTCGCGCGGGCGAGGACGGGGCAGCAGGTGCGAGGAGGGGAGGAGGATAGGGGGACGAATAGGACAGGTTAGGCGGACAGGCGGTGGAGGAGGCCGGCGGCGCCGGCAATGGCGATGGCAATGGGCGGCGGCAATGCGTGATGGCGGGGCAAGGGATTCGACAGCCCTTTGGGGTTCAAGGATGATGCGTGAAGGACTAAACTGCCCTGCGTCGCTGCGGTTCTTTTATAGTGGAGATTAACCGCAGCGGGCACGAAGATGCCCGCTGCGTTTATTGATTTCATTACAAAAGGTGTGGCATATATATATGAATATACATCTCATTTTGGTGCGGGCGCTTTCACGGACCGCTTCTCACCATCGACGGGCCTAGGGCTTCATACCGCTCTTGTTGCAACGGTCCTCGACGGCCTTGATCTTTTTTGCAAAATCGGTAAAAAGTTGGAGCTCTGCATAGTTGTTGTATTGTTCTGGGCTTTGACCCCATCAGCTCCAACAATCCGCTGCTTCCAGACATGACCACATGCCTCTTTGGGTCCTCCGGATAGAATATAGTAGGCCACTTGTGCGACATTGGTTGCGAGTACCCATTGGTCATCTTTGTACCTGATACTTTTGAGGTTCACGGTGGTTAGCCCGAAACTGTCGACCGAACACTGCTTTGGGGTTTACCCAGTGGCACCGAAGACGGTTACGCATACGTCCTTGCCATAGTCAAGTTCCCCATATTTCTTCGATCTGGCCATAGTATTGCGTCCTCGTGTTTTGTGGCCTCGTCGACGCCCTCATATCGAACACCGCAGTTCTGTGCCGCGCTCTTCTTGTCCTTCTCTTTCGTGTGGAACCTGTACCCCCTTCACATCGTACCCTTGCCACGTCGTGATTTGCTTGACGGGCCTTGCAGAAGCTTCTGCACGGTCTCCGTATCTTCATCATCAGGGCATCTTTCTAGGGGAACGTGTTGCTCTTTGAGCCAATCTATGAAACTGTTCATGTGCTCATTCTGGACCCATGCCTCTGTGCGTTGTCCGTCATTAGCGGCGCGGATCTCTTCTATGTGCCTCTCGACATATTTCTCCATGCTCATCAATTGATGAAGGATGCTGTAATGAGCTTGTTCAATCTCCTTGTATGGTATATCCGTGCGAACTTTTCGGCCCGTGCACCCCATGCCCGCGGTTCTGCCCTCATGCTGATGGACAGGCAACCCAATCGCCCTCCCATCTTTATGTACCTCATACACCAGTTCACTGCCTCTTCGGTTGTGTACGCCTCGATCATAGAGCCCTCCGGGTGAGCACGGTTATGAACATATCTGTTGAGGGTGGACATGAACCGCTCGTACGTCCACATCTCGTGTAGGTACACGGGCCTAGTTGCTCGATCTGATCCACCATGTGCATCATTAGGTGTACCATAATATCAAATATGATGGGGGAAAGCACATCTCAAGCTGGCAAAGGGTCTCCGCGATGAGTCCTTAAGGGCAGGAGGTCAGCCTTACCGATGACCTTCTGCGTGATGCGGTTAAAGAAGTATGATATCCGAGTGACCACCATCTTCACGTACTCTGGACCGATAACCCTTATCACAATTGGAAGGAACACCGTCAGCATGATGTGGCAGTCATGTGCGTTGTAGCCAGTCAATGTGAGGTCTTTCAAGGAGACGAGGCTTTTAATGTTGGAAGAGAAACCGGTAGCACCTTGATACCCCTGAGAAGGTTGAGCATAGCAGTCTTCTCGCCATGCCTGGTTGTAGGCCGCACCTGGAAGATCGACTTACCATTATGAGGTGACCCAGGGTGAAGGTCCTGCCTGATGCCCTGGTTGAGAAGATCCGTCCGTGACTTCAGACCATCCTTCGTCTTTCCCGGGATGTCCCAGCAGGACACCGATTGTGCTATCAAAGACGTTCTTCTCGAGATGCATACAGTCGATGGCATGGGGTGTTTTCAGTGTCTTCCAATATGATAGGTACTCGAAGAAAATTGACCTCTTCTTGAAGGGAACAGAGGGGACCTGTGACGCTTCCTCCATCGTGTCCCTCTTTCGCTTCCTCGTTTGTTTTGTCCCCTCCTCTGGTGGCTTCTCTTCTTCTTCCCAAACTTGATCTGATCAATATCCTTCACCATCTCATACACCTTCGGCCCCCAACTAGTCTGCGCCCGGTGGTTCACCCTGTGGCTCGCCCTGATCATCGAACAATTGATTCATGACACTTCTTCTATATCTGTGCCTTCTCGGAAGGAACCGCCTGTGCCTCATGTACACCATCTTGTTTGATCCCTTGAGGTAAGTGTAGCATGTCTCGTCAATGCACATTACGCAGCCGGTCTTCCCTTTGATCTGCCCCGACAGTGAGAAGAGGCCGGGGTAGTCGGTGATTGTGACAAAAGATGATGGCTTTTAGGGTGAACTTCTCCTTGAGGGATGCTCAACCATCTCGACCCAACATCAAATAGCTCCTTCATTTCCTCCTTTACCGGCTCCAGGAAAACATCGATATCATTGTCGGGCTGCTTCGGTCCCGAGATAAGCATGGTCAACAGAAGATACCTGCGCCTCTGACACAGATGGGGAGGTAGGTTGTAGATGGTCAGTACGACCGGCCAGGTGCTGTGGGAGCTGCTCAGCTCGCCGAACGGATTCATCCTATCGGTGCTGAGCGCGAACCGAACGTTCCTGGGATCTTTGCCAAATTGCGGTAGGCCTTGTCGAAATCTTTCCACTGCTGGCCATCGGAGGGGTGCCGCAGCATGCCATCGTCCTTCAAGCGGTCAGCTGATGCATGCCAGGACATGAGCTTCGCATCCTCTGGGTTCCCAAATAGCGCACGGAGGCGGTCGATCACTGGCATGTACCACACCGACAGTGTCGGACTTCTCCTCAACGTGTAACCCTCTTCTTCCTCGTACTGCTGATGAGCCGAGATGCGATTGGCTGCAACATTGCTCTTCTTCACACTCTTCTTCTTCTTCCTCTGACCACCTCGCAAGCCTCATCGTCGTCTGCATCCACGCGACAGCCAGCATTTCTCTTGTAGCGACTGGCGCCACAGTGCGGACAGCTCATCAAATTCTCATACTTTATGCCTGATAGAGGATGCAGTGGTTAGGGCAGGCATCGAACTTTCTAAGCTTCATCGCCACTGGCCGGATAAGCTTCTTCGCACGATACATATTTGCTGGGATCTTGTTACTCTCGTCGGGAATGTTTTAGCAAGGTAACCTAACAGCTCATCAAAGCTAGTGTCTAACCACCCATGCCGAGCCTTCATCATCAACATGTGGAGGTTGAAACGGAGCACCGTGCAATCCTTCGGACATTCCTCGCCGTCCTTATATAAAGGATCAAGTGACGCTTGCTTCATCTCTCTGAAATTTTCCAGCCACTTCGGGGAGCCATACACGACGTCGTCTTCGTCGATGTGGTTGACTAAATCCTGAAACAGCTGCACATCCGCAGGGTCCTGCACCGTAGCGTCCTCAACATCTCCACCACCATCATCTGTCATATCCTGGAGTACATCTGCCTCCACAGCGATGTGGTCACGAGCACTACTCTCACTAAAGGCAGGCGCTACTGTTGCTGATGAGACGTGTGCTCCAGAATCTTGGTTCACCGTCGCCGTCGATGCTGAGCTTACTCCAGATGCCGCCCCGACACTCAGATCGAATCTCTCGCCGTGATGAGTCCACACCGTGTAATCATCCATGAAACCAAACACGAATCAAATGAGATTGCACTGTGCCTTCGTCTTTGAAGGCGGTCAGATTCTTGCAACGATGACATG
Organism: Coix lacryma-jobi var. lacryma-jobi; assembly: GCA_009763385.1. Taxonomy (NCBI): domain Eukaryota; kingdom Viridiplantae; phylum Streptophyta; class Magnoliopsida; order Poales; family Poaceae; genus Coix; species Coix lacryma-jobi. Next base: position 70,557,442 of record CM019831.1, on the reverse strand, counting down.
GACATATGATTGTTGTCTGCTTCGATCTCTCACGGTCAGCTTTCGCAGCGGAAATAAACTTTCTCACTTCAACGATATACCGACATCAAGTACTCTATTGATCTTATACATCCATTCTGACCGGTCCATCGTACCTGCGATCCTTAATTAATACATACATCATGAATCACAAAACAAATATGAATTAGAAAAACATAATAATTTATTATATTTATGTAAATAAGTTTAATGCATCCATGATGAATTTAGAGAAACAAATACCAGTTTTCTCTCTCCTACCTAAAACTAGATCTAAGGGAGGCTAACAAGAGAGAAAAAGAGAGGGACAGAGGGTGGAGATCATCTAGGTACCTCTTGTAGAGTACTTCTCCTCCAAATCAAACAAATAGACCTCAAAAACAAGTTATTTGGGACAAAATTCGGCAAAACTTCTTCCCCCGTTTTTGTCTAGAGGAAGAAGATGATCGGGTTCTGGTGGCGGCGACGGTTGCTTAAATAGCGACGAATAACCGAAGCGGGCAACGTAAGGAGCCTGCTGCGGTTAATCTTATTTAACTGCAGCGGGCACGTTACGTCGACCGTTGCGGTTAATCAGTAACCGCAGCGGGCATTTAAGGAAGCCCGCTGTGGTTAAAGAAGATTAACTGCAGCGGGCACCTTATGTTTCCCGCTTCGGTTAATGATTAACCGCAGCGGGCTCTTCAGCGGCCCGGCCGCTGGAGCCGGCCACCGAATAACCGTGGCGGGCAAAAACTGTGCCCGCCATGGAGCCCATTTAGGCAACGCTGCGCATGTTCTTTTGTGTAGTAGTGTTTGACGGATCCAGATTGGGTCAATGCCATGCATGAGGAGCTTGAGAACTTGAGAGAAATCGGGTTGGGTTCTAGTGTCTCCACCTTCTGAGTGTCACCCAATTGGGACAAAATGGGTTTTCAAAAACAAACAGGGAGAAGATGGCCATGTTGTGAGAAACAAGGCCAGACTCGTAGCCCAGGGATATAGTCAGAAGGAGGGGATAGACTATGAGGAGACGTTTGCTCCTGTAGCTCGTTTGGAGGCAATTAGGATACTCTTGGCTTTTGCTGCATCCAAAGGTTTCAAACTTTTTCAAATGGATGTCAAGAGTGCCTTCTTAAACGGCTACATAGAAGAGGAGGTGTATGTTAGACAACCCCCCGTTTCGAAATCCCAAGTTTCCAAACCATGTCTTTAAACTCCACAAAGCTTTGTATGGTTTGAAACAAGCCCCTAGAGCCTGGTATGATAGGTTGAAAACCTTTTTGCTTGCTAAGGGTTTAAAATGGGATGTGTAGATAAAACGCTCTTTCTCTCAAGCAAGGCACTGATACTCTCTTGGTCCAAATTTACGTGGATGATATCATTTTCGTGGTTCTTCTCACGCTTTGGTTGCCATTTTGCAGACACTATGAGCAGGGAGTTCGAGATGAGCATGATGGGCGAGAGTTGATGTTTTTCCTCGGGTTGCAAATCAGCAATCCCGGGAACGGACGTTCGTGCACCAGGGCAAGTACACCCCCGGGACATTCTGAAGAAATTCAACATCGTTGAGGCAAGCCTCTTCAACACCCATGACGACCACGACGGCCCTGGATGCGGACAAGGAGGGAGAAGCATGGACCAGAAGGAGTACCGGAGTATGATCAGGTCGCTGCTGTACTTGACGGCGACACGACCGGACATTCAGTTTGCGGTGTGTCTGTGCGCGCGATTTCAGTCGTCGCCGCGCAGTTCTCACCGTCAGGCAGTCAAGCACATAATGAGGTACTTATCCTTCACTCCAGAATTTGGGATTTGGTATTCTGCTTCCTCCACCCTCTCGCTTTGCGGTTATTCCGATGCTGATTTTGCTGGTTGCCGTATTGATCGCAAGTCCACTTCTGGGACTTGCCAGTTTATTGGTTCTTCTCTTGTATCGTGGTCTTCTCACAAGCAGTCTAGTGTCGCCCAGTCTACCACGGAGGCTGAGTATGTTGCTGCGGCTAGCTGCTGTTCCCAGTACTCTGGATGATGGCCACTTTGCGTGATTTGGTCTGAGCTTTCTCGTGTTCCATTGCTTTGTGACAGCACGAGTGCGATTAGCGTAGCTAAGAACCCCGTGCTTCACTCGAAGACCAAACACATTGATGTGCGCTTTCATTTTCTGCGAGATCACTATGAGAAGGGTGATATCGACCTTCGCCATGTCGATACTCATCATCAGCTTGCTGATATTCTCACCAAGCCTTTGGACCAATCAACCTTTAATCGGTTGAGAGGTGAGCTTGGTGTGTGTTTCCCCTTTTAGATGGGGGAAACATTTTGACTCTTGTATGATTCACTGATTTTGTGTTTTCAGTTGTTTTTGCTTCTTTTTGGTTTCTTTATGCATCTTTGCATTTTAGCATACGCTTTTACATTCTGAGCTTCATGAATATAGTCTGAAGAATGTAACTATGCTCTGTGTAGTCTTTACTCCGATGCTTTATGATGTTGTAGCTTATGCTCTTTCTGATCACTAATACATGTTGTGAGCTGAGCTATTTTTGAATGGTGAACTTGCTTAATGAACATAAACTTGAAAATGTTCACCGTTGAGATATGCAACTAGCATGTGTAGGATTGTGTTGAGATCATTCGTCCTTTTCATATATGCTAGGTTGCTATGTCTCTAGTGTTGAGTCTTTCACTTGCTTGGTCTGTTCATATTCTGTTTAAAATCTGAACCAAGTTAAGTGAATTGAAAGATCGAGATGGGTTTGCTTGTTAGCACCTCACAGTTTCGAGACTGTTTCTCATTGCACTTTGACTTAAACTTGAGCTGTGTAGTGTATGACCGAAACTGTAGCTTTAAGCTTCTGATTGCTTCTGCTGCATAGGCTTCGCACAGTTGGAAAGTTAGGCAATAACAAGCATTCAACCTCTCGCAGTCACATGCTATTTTCTGAACTTGTGTAATTTCACCGCTCAACTCTGATTAAAATGAAAAACAAGTCACAAGTATATGCCTCAATTGGTATCAGCATGATGATTGAACTGTGCTAGGGGTAGTTCACCTGGTATACATGCTTAGCACGTTTGACTTCCTGTCTATACATGTCTTGTGCTATTTTGATGGTGAATACCTTTTCGGCTGAAAACTGTCTCACATATTTCATTCTTTAGTGATCAGTTTGAGCCTTGCTAGCATTCTGAGCATTTCCTGAGTCATTGGTACAGAACTCCGTAGAGCATTTTTGCACTCTTTTGACTCTACTCCTGAAGCTCCTAACTTGCATCTTGACTCATATGCATTTTGGAAGGGGCGAAATCTGCGTATTGGCACTTTTTGGTGGTGCATTTTCTGAGGGGGAGCATTGGTTCTTGATAAGTGCATTTTCAACTAAGGGGGGGAATTGCAATCATAACCCTCCTTTTGCTTGGGAGCTTCTTCTGGTTGTGTGCACTATTCGAGGGAGAGTGTGCTCCGAGTTTTTGACATTTTTAATTGGTTTGAAGCGGTTTGCTAGTTGTGTTGAGCCTTAGCCTCTTTCTTGAGGGACTAGCATTTGCTCTTCAAATTTTCAATTGGTGTCGAACTCTTTTTGGTAACAGTTGGTATCGAGCTTTCTTTGCTAGTTGCGTTGAGCCTTTGTGCCTCTATCTTGAGGGACTAGCATTTTTGCTTCGATTTCTTAATTAGTATTTGCTAGCGGTGTGAGAGCCTGTTCTACCTCTTCTTGAGGGCTAGCTTTGCTTTGCTTGGTCGCGTCGAGCCGTTGCCCATGTCTTTGGGAACCAAGTTGTCTTGCTCTTTCCACTTGACCTTCTTCAGCTTTGCTATGCTTTTGGGTCATTTGGTTGAGTTCTCTCTTCTTCTCCTTCTTCCTTCTTCTGCTTCCTTTATGATTTGTGTTGGTAGTTGGCAATGCACTCATCAAGGGGGAGATTGCGGATACATGGGTGTACGCCGAGTCTCTGAGTGATGAGTGATTGTCAACTGGGATAATGCGCATGTTCTTTGGCTTGTTGTTGTGCAGGTGTCGAGCCGGATACAGTGATCAGAGGCAAGGTGAAGGTCAAGTAGAGACGTGTCGTGCCGATGGACCAAGAGTGGCGAAGGGCGGACGTGAGGCTTGGACTGAGGGACCAGTGGCCCGAGGATCAGCTGTGGTGGCTGGCAGCCTGGGACAGCGACGAGCGAAGACTTGCGGTCATGTGTTGCCTGAGTCGTGGACTTGGGACACGTGTCGGTAACGGGGTGCACGGGTGGTGCATCCCATCTACGGCGTCGGTTTGGTGGCAGAGCCAGAGAAAAACCATCGGGTGGATGGTTTTCAGGTTTGGCCTCAAAACCTGGGTGCTGAGGGTTTCCGAGTTTGGCCACAAAACTCGGGCTGAGGACGGTTTCCAGGTTTGGGCCTCGAAACCTGCGCGCTGCGGGTTTGCTGAGTTTGGGCCTCAAAACTCAGATGCTGGTGGGCTGGTTTCCCCGTTTGGGCCTCAAAACCGCGGGTTGGCTGTGAAGGCTGGTTTCCCGGTTTGGGCCTCAAAACCAGGGGTGCCATGTCCAGGAAAAGGACGCGGAGCGGTGGCGGCATGTGGCGGCAATCGGGAGGTTGCGTCGAGGAAACGCTATGAGTTGTGCGGGCGTGGCCGTCGGATCTACCTACCACCGAGTTGGTCCAGAATAACCTTAGGGTTTAGCTGGCTCGCTCTGTAAGTAGAGAGGGGTAGAATAGGAATAGAGTAGGAATTAGGAATAGGTTAAGTAAGGGGAGACACCCTCCTCCCCAACTATCTCAGTCATTTGCTCTTTTGCTTCTAGGTTTCCTGCTCACCCTCTCCCCCGCTGTAGCGAACCTGAGATCCACAGAGAACGAGAACAATACCTCTGTTGTTCATGAGATTTTGAGGAAGTGAGGCCTTAACCTCACTGTTGTAGCGTGTGGTAGCCACACGGTTGCAATCTCGTGGTTGTGATTCGTGTTTCGTTCGTGTTCTTCGCGGAATCCTTTTCTCCACGTTTTTCCCATCGCTTGATCTCTTTGCTCGGTTCATCTTTTGCAAATCCGTTTGAACCAAGATGTTCTAGATCGTGAGGCACTTCTTTCCACAGAAGGAATTCACCTCTAACCTCACGGTCTAGGAGATCGATCGATTTTAGTTTTGGATCAAGTTTTTCGCCTTTCCCCCGAAATTCTTTGATTCATCGATTTGGAGATAGGTTCGAGCCATGATCTCTTAGAGATAGCTCACTATACTCCTTGTGACTCTTCTCACCAAGTTTAATCCCTAGAGGTTTTGTTTTGGGTGAGATTGAGTAGAATCGGTGAACGAACTGTGCATTCTCGGGGTGACCGGACGCTTGTTTCACGATGACCGGACGCATGGGCTAGAGTCCGATCGTTGAAAGCTTGCTCTGTGATTCTTGCGTACTGACCGGACGCTTTGCAACCCAGTGACCGGACTCACCGAGTGCACTGTTCATTGCACTGTGCGTGACCGGACGCTGGCACATGTTTTGACCGGACGCTCGTGCACGCTGAGTCCGGTGCGAAACAGTTAGGGTCCAGAACCAGTTTGTCCTGACCGGACGTGTCCGGTGTACACTGACCGGACGCAGCAGAGTCCGGTCAGAGCTGTTTTACGCTGTTTCGTCTGTAGGTTGTTCGTTCGTTGTCGGATTGGTTTTCCATCTTTTGCGTTGGCTTTCTAGAGTTGTGTAGTGTCCCGCTGTGCTTCTTGGAAGCATCCACCCTGCCTCTAGGGTCGTGGACATTAGCAACCTCTAGGGTTTGTCTTTCGGGGTGATTCTCGGGATAGTGGCTACTAGTTTCCGAAAGGAAATTTTGAAGCTCCCATTCACCCCCCCCTCTGGTCGCTTTCTGGTTGCTTCTCGGTCCTTCACAGGCTAACCCTAAGGGAATTCCTGACCAACTTGAGTTGATGTTGATCCGATGGCCACGCCCGCACATCAGGTAGTTTCGCCTCGACGCGACCTCACCGGATCTGCCACGTGCCGCCTCGCGCAGCTCGTCCTTTTCACAGACCCCCCCGGTTTTGAGGCCAAAACCATGAAACCTGGGCCATCCCCCGGTTTTGAGACCGAAACCGGGAAACCAGTCGTCCATCAGCTGAGTTTTGTGACCCAAACTCAGAAACCCCCCGCAGCACCCAGGTTTGAGGCCCAAACCTAGAAACCGTCCCTCAGCCTGAGTTTTGTGGCCCAAACTCGGAAACCGGCCGCACCCAGGTTTTGAGGCCCCCACCTGGAAACCGTCTCAGCCTGAGTTTTGTGGCCCAAACTCGGAAACCGGCCGCACCCAGGTTTTGAGGCCCAAACCTGGAAACCGCCCACTCGGTGGTTTTTCTGTGGCTCAACCACCAAACCGATGTCGTAGAGGGTATGCACCGCCCGTGCACCCCGTCCACCCGCAAGTCTTCACTCGTCACTGTCCCAGGCTGTCAGCCACCATGGCCGATCCTCAGGCCACCGGTCCGTCCGTCCAAGCCTCACGTCTGCCCTTCACCGCTCCGGGTCCATCGGCACAGCACGTCTCTACTTGACCTTCACCTTGCCTTCGATCACCGTATCCGAGCTTGACACCTGCACAACACAAGCCAAAGAACATGCGCATCATACCAGTTGACAATCACTCATCATCTCAAGATCGGCATACACCCATGTATCCGCACTCACCTTGCTATTACTGCCAACAACAATGAGAAAAAGTACCAATGGTAACTATCAACCCCCCAAAAAAGCTACTTCCTCCATCTAAATTGTAAGTTATTTGACTTTTTTAACGTCAAATTTGATCACTCGTTTTATTCAAAAAATTTATACAAATATAGTCATAGTTAAGATACTCTTAAAGAATTTTTATTAATAAAGTAAGCCACAACAAAAAAAGTGATATTTTACATAAATTTTTAAATAAGACAAGAGGTTAAAGTTGAGTTCAAAAATATCAAACGACTTACAATTTAGGACAGAGAAAGTAGATTGTATGATTAGGACCAAAATAAAAAAGGATTTCTCGACACCCAAAGCCTCCAAAAAATCATTTTAAAAAAACTCGACCCGCGAGGGTAAGATAGCCTCAGCTATTTTTGCTTAAGAAGAAGGTTTTCTCACGCAGGTCGAGAAAACTCCCGAACCCCTGCCCGACCCATACGCAGCGACACCGTAGCTCGCGTGAGACCGAGCTGGCCTTAGACCCGTGCTTTGGCATGGCTAGATGAGAGGGATTTTTTTTCAATGCATGATAAACTGCGTCTCCTCTGGTCATCAAATCCGCCCTCGTGGGAGTTCGAACTCTAGCCGGCAGGATGCAAGAAGAACAGTGTTGGAATCACACCAGCCTTACCTCCGCACACGTGCAGGGGAGTGGCGAGGGTGGCCAACTGTCCAAACCAGAGACGAAGGTGCGGAAAAGTTAGACAACGGTGGCTTTTCTCTCTTCCCAAAAATCGTCCCTTTTACACTGTTCATCCCCTGGTATTTATAGGGAATACCAAGGGACACTGACCAAATTACAAAAGGGTACAAGACAGATTCCTTAGCGTTGTACAACGGAAGGGCAGAATTGTACAAACACAGGTGGTGCAAAAAAAACCCTAACTCGCCTTCCATACGTCCGCCGCCACCCGGCTCATGCACACCCTCGCGGGAGCGCGAGGGTTGACTTTTGGCTTGTGGAACCACCACTTCAGTCGCGAGGCTCGGGTTCGTTTGCCATCCGTCGAGCTTAACGCCTCTTGCGAAGGTGTACAGGACGCGCGAGGGACACTTTTTGTGCTCTTCACGCCTCTTGCCTGTAAGAACCATAAAATATCCTGAGGGTCGGGCTAGCATCCGAAGGTTAGAAAAAAGGCCCGAGGGACCTAACAAATGACGAAAGGAAAAATTACGAAGGTGTGCGGGACGCGCGAGGGTCGTTTTTGTGTCAGCCTGCGTGACGTCACTGCCGAGGGTCCCTTCCCCCAACAGTAGCCCGTCGATGACTTGGATCGAAAAAACGATACTTAGGCCCAAGCAGCGCCTTTTGCTGGGAAACGTATCGTGACCCTTGGCAGCGACGCCCGCGGCTGCTTTTGGGTCGGGCCATTATCTTTTACTTGAAGTGTTGAAGTCTGTCTCGTTTTTTGCGTCGTGGTTTTCGGGGGCCGCGCCGAATTTGTCGGGTTGGGTGGCTCATTCCTTTGCCTATAAATAGGTGGGGTTGGTGGGTGTTTGAAAATTGAGCTATTGTCTTGTTGTAGCCATCCTGCTGCTACGATTTTCTTGTTGCGAGGGTTGTTAATTTTGCTGCGAAGGTTGAGTTGCTGGTTCTTCTGTGAAGGTTTTGAGCTAGGGAGATGGCTAGGTCCAAGCAGACTGCTCGTGTTGCGTCGCCGTCTGTCAAGGATGACGGAGTAACCTTTGAGTTTGGGCTTAGCCGGGTTTGTAACTCGGATCTGGCGTCCTATGTAAGGCAAAACTGGATTGAAGATGGAAAGGCGAGGGCCAGCGCTGGAGAGACTGTTCCGAAGCCGGAGGCCGACGAGGTTGTCGTTTTTGAAGAGTTCTTTGAAGCTGGTCTGCGCTTTCCGGCGTCTTCGTTTGTGACTTCGGTGCTTCAGCGTTTAAAACTGAAGTTTCATTAGTTGACACCGTCGTGCTTTACGAAGTTGTCCATTTTCGTGTGGGCTTGTCGCTCTCAGGGTGTGGTTCCGCATGTTGAAGGTTTCGTGTGGACTCACCGTGTCCACATGCAGCCAAGGAAGATTACTGACAGTGAAGGTAACATTGGTTTGGGTCAGTTTGCAGTGTACACCTTCTGCCATCGGGCTGGCTCGGAGCTTCCAGTCCAAGCTCAGAAAAATAAGTGGGCGAGTAGGTGGCAGGAGCATTGGTTCTGCTATAAGCTAAGCAGAGCTGATGAGCTTTGCGGCGAACTTCCACCCCTCGGTGACGTGACCGCCAAAGCCTCGATGTCTGGAGAAGTGCACGCGGCTGTTGACTGCTTAAGGGTTATCGCTCGCTCACAGTGCGCTCGCGACCTAGTTGAGGAGTACTGTTGCGCTAAGGTTTGGCCCCTCAGTCGGAGGCAAGCCTGGTTCGCGGTTGAGGACGACTCTGCCTTTGAGGCAAGGGGTTTGAAGAAACCAAAACAGGATTTGAACAAGATATGGGAGAGTACTCTCAAGAAATTTCCCAGTTAGAAAACTGGCGTCGAAGCTGTTCTGAGACGGGTTTAGCAAACTGTTGAAATTCTTGTCGGGAAGCTGTCGACCTTGGAAGTAAAGGCTATCCATAGTGCGGTTGGAAGCGGTGGTCGGGTTAACAGACTCTTTGACATGCTGGGGGTTCTGTACCCTGATTGGCCGGCACCTTCGAGCGAGGATGCGCCGAAGAAGAGGAAACGTGCGTCCGAGAAGGAGAAAGATGTTGTTGTAGTTTCGAAGAGGTGTCGGGGTCGAGGCCGCGGTGGCGCTGGGGGCGGCCGTGTGAAAACTTTGGTGACAAAAGTTGTTGTGTCGTCTGGCGTTCCCGGGGGTTCATCTTCTTTGGCTTTGATACCGGCTACGAGTGGCCGAGGTGCTGCTAAGGTCGGCTGTGCAACGGGGGGGGCGTGTGCCGCACGTTGGCGGAATTGGAGCTCTGATTCAGATCTCTGATGACGAGGCTGCATCTGGCGAAGATGGGGAAGACGAGGAGAAGAGTGCTGAGAAAGGGTCGAGCTCCGAGGCTAGCTCCTCAACGAAAGATTCCGAGGCCTCCGGAAGTGATTCGGAAAATGAGAGGGAGTCCTCTGGTGAAAACAAACGAGGAAAAGGGGTTGCCTCGTCTTCTGCGGAGTTAATGGTCTCCGTTGATAAGGATGATTTGCTTCGGAGCTTGGAGGCCGAAAGCCCCGCATATGGGTCGATACCCGAATTTGTTGGCTCGCATATTTGAGTGGATGGTTTCGAGGCGCCCGGGGATCTTGAGGCGGAGCGGGCTCCGGGCAAGAGGCCGTATGGTGAAGCAACCTGGTCAAGTCTTCCATATTTTGCGAAGATTGGGGTTTCAGACCCGGCGACAGAGCTGTTTACAAGTCCTGACCTTCGGGCAAGTCATTTGCAGTGTGCCCCGGAGGAATGGCGTTTCCTTGGCCGTATATTCGGTCGTGTTTGTGTGCCGGAGGCTGAGCTTCACTTCGCAAACCAACCTATGGCTGATATTTTAGATGATGTTGATGTCAAATTGGCGGAGTTGATGCTGTTGAACCGCTCGGCTCGGCGAAGGGCTAGTTTTAACATGGACTGTCTTAATGGTCGAATTGACGAGCTTGAGAAAGAGAATGAAAAACTTCGCCGCAACTTGGAAAACAAAGAGATTGAAGCTAAGAGTGCGATTGAGAAAGCTGCGAAGTCCCGAGAGGAAGCTGTAGAGCAGGCGAAGCGTAACGCGGACTTGGTTGCGGCAAACAAAGACAAGGACAAAGCATTGGCGTCGGCGGAGGACCAAATTGGTAAACTGACTGGGTCGTGGCGTGCGAGCATGGAAAAGGTTAAGTCTAAGCTTGATGGTTGTCTAACCGAGGCCGGTGGTTCTGCCGCAGAGCCGATTCCTGTTGCTGCTAACGCGGAGGTTTGTGGGGACTGGCTCTACGCTGGGCTTGACGTGTTCAGCTCGTTGGTCGAGAACGCGACTAACTTCGGTGGTTATGCTGGGGCCTTGGCTATGGTTAGTACGCTTCGTCAGGCTGATTGTGAGCATCTTCGCAAGATTAAACGGCCGAGCCATGTTTTCCCGACTGTCGAGGAAGTGCGAGCTCTAAAGGTTGACGACGCTGAAGTTCGCAACTGTGCGATGCACTTTTTGCGCAGGTTTTAGATAGCTGGCGGGGGTCGGGCCCTAGCTTTTGAGGAGGCTGCCGAAGCAACCCGTCAGGTAGGAGAGGCGCAAGACTTATTGTTTTAAGCTTGTTGGTCGTTTATGATGGTCTTGTTTGAAGTTGTTAAAACTTTTCAGTGGTGTATGATTTTTGTAGGCCCGAAAGGAGGCGCTACCCTCGCCGTCGGTGAACGAAGATGTTCCGGGGTGTTCTCATGATGCACCATTTCGGAGCTCTTCGGAGGCTCCACCGGTTGAAGCGGCTCCCTCGGTCGAACAAGTTTTAGCCACTATTGAAAGTGCTGTCGAAGAAACGGGTGCGGTCGAAGCAACTACTGCTGACCAATCTAAGACGGAGGCTGCTGCAACTGGCGAGGTTGAAGCTGAGCGCTAAGAGGATCCCGAGCAGGTGTGAGATACGGGGAATGATTGAAAAAAGGGTCATTTTGTAATATTTTGCGAGGGGAAGATGTTGCTGTGAAACACTGAGATTTTGTTTGGCTATTTGATAATGCAGGTTCCTGATGGAACCGTGCTTGAGGTGTTTGATGTGACGCCTCTCACGTTAAATTATCAAGATACTTTTATAACTGGTGAATCATGGGCTCGGGCAAAGCTGAAACATCCTTCACTATCTTTCGAACATTTTTGGTGGTCAAAGCTGCGGAGGTACGATTTAAAAAACAGCCGATCGAGTTGTTTTTGGCGTGACGCAGATTACACGGATCGGGAAGACACGCATTTTTTGTTTGGTCCTTCTTCACAACCTGCCGTTGATGATGACATCGATGAGGACACGGCTCTTGATTTTTTGTTTGGGCGTAGCAAACTTAAACTGGGTCTAGACGGTTCACTTGTAATTCCGAAGGAGGAGCCTTTAGAGAGCAGTGACGTAGCTCGTCGATATATGTATAGGGCGAGGGTGTTGCCCGGGGAGCTGCCAATTGTGCCTGCGGCTCCTTTACTGTGGGACCTATTGTCCCGATAGAGACGGGGTTTGAAGTTGAAAACGAGGGTTGTAATGATGTAGTGTCAATTGAAAATGGTGGGGATTCCTTGTAACTTTGTACTTTTTAGAAAAAGTGTACCATGCTGTGGTGAATTTGTACTTATACGAAAGAGTTGTAAGATTGTTTAATCCCGTTGTGGCTCGTTTTTGGAAATTGACAAAGAATGACTTTTGACCCTCGCTGTCTTTATGGCGAAACTCGCTTTTAACGTTTATGTAAGGTGCTTTGGAAAACAGCAACGCCCCCTTTCCTTTTTGCGAGGCTCGCTTAACGTTTATGTAAGCTGTTTATGGGAAACAGCGATACCCCCTCTCCTTTTAGTGAGGCTCGCTTAAAGTTTATGTGAGGTGTTTAGGAGAACAGCGACGTCCTCTTTCCTTTTAGCGAGGCTCGCTTGATGTTTATGTAAGGTGTTTAGGAAAACAACGACGCCCCCTTTCCTTTTAGCGAGGCTCACTTATCGTTATGTAAGGTGTTTTGGAAAACAGCGACGTCCCCTTTCCTTTTAGCGAGGCTCGCTTATCGTTATGTAAGGTGTTTTGGAAAACAACGACGTCCCCTTTCCTTTTAGCGAGGCTCGCTTATCGTTATGTAAGGTGTTTTGGAAAACAGCGACCCCCCTTTCCTTTTTGTGAGGCTCGCTTATCGTTATGTAAGGTGTTTTGGAAAACAGCGACGTCCCCTTTCCTTTTAGCGAGGCTCGCTTATCGTTATGTAAGGTGTTTTGGAAAACAGCGATGCCCCTTCCTTTTTGCGAGGCTCGCTTATGATGTTTATAAAAAGAGATTGGGTAACAAGTATGCGATCACGCTCCTCTCCTTGTTTACGGTGGAGGTCACGTTTGTCTTGCAAGCCCCTGACATTTTCGCGGGGGTGCTTGATTTTTCGTGATTTTGCGCCTCTCGTTGTCTACAGTGGGGGGGAAGTTTGCATTGCAAGTCTCTGGTGTTTTTTGCTAGGGTACTTGATTTTTTGTGACTTCGCGCCTCCCCTTGTCTAAGGTGGAGGTGAAGTTTGCTTTGCAAGCCCCTGGCGTTTTGCGAGGGTGCTTGACTTTTTGGGACTTTGCGCCTCCCCTTGCCTAAGGTTGAGGTGAAGTTTGCATTGCAAGTCCCTGTTTTTTTGCTAGGGTACTTGATTTTTTGTGACTTCACACCTCCCCTTGTCTAAGGTGGAGGTGAAGTTTGCTTTGCAAGCCCCTGGCATTTTGCGAGGGTGCTTGACTTTTTGAGACTTCGCGCCTCCCCTTGTCTAAGGTTGAGGTGAAGTTTGCATTGCAAGCCCCTGGCGTTTTTGCGAGGGTGCTTGAATTTTTTGGACTTCGCGTCTCCCCTTGTCTAAGGTGGAGGTGAAGTTTGCTTTGCAAGCCCCTGGCGTTTTGCGAGGGTGCTTGACTTTTTGGGACTTCGCGCCTCCCCTTGTCTAAGGTTGAGGTGAAGTTTGCATTGCAAGCCCCTGGCGTTTTTGCGAGGGTGCTTGAATTTTTTGGACTTCGTGCCTCCCCTTGTCTTAGGTGGAGGTGAAGTTTGCTTTACAAGTTTGTTTCGAAATGTTTGTGTTTCGAAGCAATCTTCGGGGGTATTCATCGATTATAAGCGCTCTTGAAGAAGAGTTGCTTTTATCGATGTTTATGGAAAAAAAGAAAACTTTAGAATTTGTTTTTTTGGGGGTTGTTGCTTGTATTAAGGATTTGGATGCTGCCTCGTTAAAAAACCTTACGCCCCTTGTAAGGAAAAAGAGTGCACCTCCTTTGTTTTTGTTACAAGCATGGTACTGAAAAGATAAAAGAAAAAAGGCAAATTACATTTTTTTTTTGAGACTGGCAAATTACATGTTGCGAGAGCTCGCTAAGGCTCCGCTATGGGTAGTATTTGCGAAGGTCATCAACATTCCAAGTATGTGGCAGGTTGTTTCCTTCGCTGTCAGAGAGGTGATAGGATCCAGGGCGGTTGCATTCTGTTATCAAGTATGGTCCCGTCCATTTTGGCTGAAATTTTCCCGCCATATTGGCGTTTTGTTTCTAAATGAGGACGAGGTCACCTTTCTTCAAGTCTTTAATCCTCACTTTTTTGTCTCTCCACTTTTTGGTTTCCTCTTGATACTTGTGAAGGTTGTGCACTGCGCTGCATCTTGCTTCTTCGAGCAAATCTTTGACTAGCAGCTGGTTTTGTTCGTCTGATTCGAGGGTTGTTCTGGGAGAGCCATATTTCAATTCTTCTGGTATACAACTTCTTCTCCAAAGAGGAGCCTAAAAGGTGTGAACTTGGTTGCTCTGCATTCCGAAGTGTTATGGGACTAGGTGACCGAGGTTAGCTCTTCTGCCCACTTTTCCTTGGGCCTGCCTTGGAATTTTTTGGATATCGCTTGAAAAATGGTGGCATTAGCTCTTTCGACGAGACCGTTCGATTGAGGATGTCAGACTGAGGCAAAACACAAGGTTGTACCAATTTGAGCGCAGAATTGCTTGAAGACCACGCTGTCAAACTGAGTGTTGTTGTCGACGGTTAGGTGTTTGGGAACTCCGAATCGACAAACTATTAGCTGTCAGAAAAACTTTTTCATGGCTAGGGAAGTGATGGAAGCCAATGGTCTAGTTTCAATCCACTTTGTGAAGTATTCCACAGCTACTACTGTGTAGCGAAGGTTTCCTAGAGCTGTTGGTAGTGGACCAACGAGGTCCATTGCCCATCTTTGCAAGGGCCATGTTGGGCATATCAAAGTTGTTGGGGGCACCTGGGGCGTTTTGAGTTTTTGCTGTTAGTTGGCATCCCTCGCAATGCCTGACAATATCTTCTGCGTCTCATAATGTTGTTGGCCAAAAGAAACCTTGACGGAAAGCTTTTCCAACTAGCGCCCTCGGGCCGTTATGAGAACCGCAGATACCTTCATGAATGAGTTTGAGTATGTCCTTTCCTTGATTTTGTGACACGCATTTTAGCCATGGGGAGGTCACCGAAGCTTTGAACAAAGTGTTGTCCACTATTTTGTATCCTCGAGCTCTTTGGCTGAGCCTATTTTCTTCCTCTTTGGAATTAGGCTCGTGCAACCCGTTGATATAGGCCATGATTGGGGCTCTTCAGTCTTTGCTCTGAATTGCATTGATCAGCTTCGCTGTTTTTTCAGAGGCTTCGATGGCTGATTGTGTTGCTACTTTATAAAAAACGTCTGGGGGCAACTGTAGTTGTTGTGCTGCTGCTTTGGCCAGATTGTCTGCCTCGCTGTTCTCGGACCTAGGTATTGCTTTCACCGTTATGCCGAGGAAGAAAGATTCTAACCTTCGGACATATTGTAAGTACTTTTGCAGCTCTGGAACTTTTGCTTTGTAATTTTTCTCGATATGACCCGCAATGACTTGGGAGTCAGTGTTGATGACCGCCCTTCGAACTGATAATGCTCGAAGCCTTGAAAGTGCCAGCAATACAGCTTCGTATTCTGCAGAGTTATTTGTGCACTTGAAGTCGAGTCTTTTTGCATATCGTAGCTTCGACCCAGATGGCGAAACTAAGATGGCCGAAGCTCCTGCTCCAGCTGCTCTCCAGGCTCCGTCGACATACACTGTCCAAAACGAATCTTTTTCGACTGCTACTCTGCGAGGGTCTGGAGTCCATTCGGTTATGAAATCTGCTAAAGCCTGCGATCTGATCGTTGTTCTTCCCACGAAGGTTATGGTGTAACTATTCAATTCAACTGCCCATTTTGCTATTTTGCTTTTTTTCGATTGCTTTTCATTGATTAAAATGTTTTGAGAGGGTAAGCTGATGGTATTTGGATTTCGTGTGCCTGGAAGTAATGTTTAAGCTTTCTTGAAGCCATGACCACAATATAAGCTATTTTTTCGAGCTCTGAATAGTTTCGCTTGGGACCCTCGAGGGTTTCTGACATATAGTAGATTGGGGCCTGCCTGGTTTTGCTGTTTTCGTGCAGTTCTTTGATCAGCACTGCGCTGGCTGCATGAGGTGAAGCTGCGACGTACAGTAGTAGCAGGTCCCCTTTGCTACGGCTGGTTAAGACAGTCAAGTTGGTGAGATACTTTTTTAAATCCTCGAAAGCTTTCTGCTGCCGAGGTCCCCAATAAAATGGAGCGGTGCTTCTCAAAGTTTTGAAGAAAGGTAACCCTCGCTCAGCTGATCTGGAGATGAATCTGCTGAGTGCTGCTAAGCGCCCTGACAATCGTTGGGCTGCTTTTTTGGCTGTCGGTGGTTCCATGTTGACGATGGCGTCAATTTTTTCAGGGTTGGCTTCGATTCCCCTTGCTGAGACGATACAACCTACCAGTTTTCCTTCGCTGACTCCGAAGACACATTTTTCGAGGTTTAGTTTCAATCCGCCTGACCGAAGGTTATTGAACACTCTTGCCAAGTCTGATATGTGATTTTCTTTTTGTTCGCTTTGAACGATCAAGTCATCGACGTAGGCGGAGATGGCATGTTCATCTTTGAAAACCTCGGACGTCATGCGAGCGAAGGTAGACCCTGTGTTTCTTAAGCCTTCTGTCATTCTTCGAAAGCAAAAAGTGCCCGAGGGGGTGATATAGCTTGTTTTTTCTTCGTCGTCTTCATTCATCTAGATTTGATGGTACCCTGAGAAACAGTCAAGGAGAGAAAGTATCTGACATCCGGTTGCTCTGTCCACCAAGGTGCTTATGTTTGGTAGGGGAAAATCATCCTCCGGGCAGGCCTTGTTTAAGCAAGTGAAATCCACACACATTCTCCATTTTTTGTTCTTTTTCTGGACTAGGACCACATTTGAGAGCCATGTTGGATATTTGACAGGGCGGATGACCCCTGCGTCCAGGAGTCTTTTTACTTCTGCCCTCGCCGCCTCTTTTCTTTCTTCTGACATTTTGCGGAGCTTTTGCTTGACTGGATGATACCCTTGTTTTATGTTTAGGCTGTGCTCAATCAAAGATCTGTTCACTCCCTTGAGGTCTTCCGCAGACCAAGCGAAGGTGTCAGAGTTTTCTTTGAGGAAACGGACGAGGTTGTTTTCTGATTGGGGTCTAAGTGGGCTGAGATGATTACTTTTCTTTCAGAGTTACCCTCAAAGAGTTGAACTTGTTTGGTTTCTTCTTTGGGTGATGCTCTTATTTGGTCACAGTGTGCTTCACCTTTGCTGTCGAGGTTTATTGTTTGAGGCTTTGTTAGATTGTGGACATTGCGTTGCCCAGGTGCTACTGTTCCCTCAGCGGCTCTTGCAACGTCTTGATCTCCGTACACTGCAACGACCCCCTTCAGAGCAGGAAGCTTCATGCAAAGGTACGCAGGGTGGATGACCGCATTGAAAGCATTGTTGATCCCTTGGCCAAAAATTGCAATGTAAGGATAAAACATGTCAACCACATTGAATGTTATATGTTCTGTTCTGCAGTTTATTTGGTCTCCGAAGGTTACGGGCAAAGAAATTTTCCCGATTGCTCTTACTTGCTGACCGCCGAAACCGTATAGGGGATTGCCAGCAGGTTGCAGGAGGTTTCTGTCCAGCTTCATGCTGTCGAAGGTTGAGGCGAACAAAATGTCCGCGGAGCTTCCTGTGTCAACCAGAATTTTGGTGACTGTCCATCCTGCAAGATTGGTTTCGATTACCATGGCGTCGGTGTGAGGGTAATCTCTTAACTTCATGTCACCAGAATCGAAGGTTATTGGGATATGGGACCATCGCCCAAATCTGTGTGGTCCCTCGATAAGTACATGGTGCACTCTTCTGGCATGTTCTTTCCTTTGCCTTTTGTTGTCATGATCTTCATTGGAGCCCCCAGTGATGGCAAGGATTACGCCGAAGGTTGATGTTGGGTTGTTGATGGTTGTTTGGGTTTGGGATTCGGCTTTGACAGGCTGGGGAACTGGCAGAGCTGGTATTGGGGGTGGTGGTGGTAAAGCGTTACTTGCTTGCCGATTGGTTTGAGTTTGAGGGGTTGTTGGGAATGAAACAGTGTATGGTGTGTTTTGGCGTTGAGGAATGGTGGTTGGATGGTATGGGGTATGATTGTAGTGGGGGTGATTTGCGTAGAAAGGTTGGTGCGAAGGTAGGCCATAGTTTATTGGGGTGTACTGGTATGGAGGATGGGTTGGGTTGAATTTTGGCTTTCTGGTATGGTTGATGGTTCGGTTTTCTGCCGATGCGGCTCTTTTGGATTCCTGGTATTCTTTTCCCTTGGCGAAGCACTCGCATTGTTTGGTGGTGTGACCTTTTCCTGGACCACAAAAATGGCAATACATTTTCGCGGGATCCTTCTGTTGGTTTCTTTGGTCAGGCGGAGGTGGGAATCCTTGCGGATTTTGGTTGCCCGAAGGCTGAGTGCCCCTTCTTTGGTCTTCGGGTGGGCCTGCCTTGTTGATTGCGCCAATGTTACTTTGATCTTGGCGAAGGTTGTTTTCTCTCATTTGGGGTCTTGATTGTGGTTTTTGCTGTGCCCTTCGGGCATCGGACTTCGCCCTGAAGTCCATGTCTGCTCTACAGTATCTTTCCATTGTCTCATGTAGTTCTTCAATTGTGTTTGCCGGCTTCCTAGCAAACTTCGAGGAGCAGGGGCCTGGGCGCAGACCGCTTACGGCTGCGAGGATTACGGCTTCGTCCGATATCCCCGGAGTTCTTGCTCTGATTTGGATGAACCTTCGCTAGTAATCTTGCAGTGGTTCGCGCTCTTCTTGTTTACAGTTGAACAACTCGATAGGGTTTGATGGGGCTGCTGTGATACCCTTAAAGTTTGTGCAGAGCCTGTCTCTGAGGTTGGCCCAGGAATCCACAGGGGCCGGGCGCAGGTTGCTATACCATGTCTGCGCGATGTCACGAAGGATGATTACGAAAGACTTCGCCATTGCTGATTCATCTCCCCCTGCTGCAGCAACTGCTGCTTCATAGCTCATTATGAACTGGCGAGGGTCAGAGAGTCCGTCATAACGGGGCAAATTTTGTGGATTGTAGCACGGTGGCCAGGGTTGGGTTTGCAGTATCTAGGAGAGTGGTGATCTTGGGTCGTAAGGAATCTGGTGTTGTTGGGCCCTCCGCTGGTTGCGAAGGTTTGGCTCTCTCTCATCTGGGTAAAGTTGGCAAAAATTTGGTGGTCTCTCAGGGTATGGGTTGTTTAGGTAATTTGGTGGTGGCGGGGGTGGTGGTGGCTGACGAGCGTTGCCCTGACCTTGCTCGTCATTCCCCTCCTGGAGTGGCGGCATTGGCCTATCATTCCATCCCTCGGCTTCGGCCTCAGCTGCCGCGAGGGACTCCTCCATTCGGCGAAGCTGTTCCCTTGCTTCATCCACCTTTTGTCTGATGGCACGCAGCCGGTTGTGCCTTTCAAGCTGGTCTAGGCGCCTTTTCTTTTCCTGTAATTCCGCTTGAAGTCTTTCTAAGGCCTCGAGGCCCAACTCCTCTTCATCTCCTCCCCTACCTTCTCCAGAGGTGTGCGGGTGCTGCTGTGTTACCAGCAGAGCGTGCGGGCCCGGGATCTCTGTCTCTGGGGTGATTTCTTCTGTTCCCGAGGGTTCTACATTCTCTTCTACAGGCTGAACCGTCGTCGTGGCCTCTCTGGTTGTGCGATGGTCTCTAGTTGACGACATCCTTCTGTTTCTGGCCATTACGAACTCCGGTCCCCACGGACGATGCCAAACTGTTGGAATCACACTAGCCTTACCTCCGCACACGTGTAGGGGAGTGGCGAGGGTGGCCAACTATCCAAACTAGAGATGAAGGTGCGGAAAAGTTAGACAGCGGTGGCTTTTCTCTCTTCCTAAAAATCGTCTCTTTGACACTGTTCATCCCCTGGTATTTATAGGGAATACCAAGGGACACTGACCAAATTACAAAAGGGTACAAGACGGATTCCTTAGCGCTGTACAATGGAAGGGCAAAATTGTACAAATACAGGCGGTGCAAAAAAAACCCTAACTCGCCTTCCAAACGTCCGCCGCCACCCGGCTCGTGCACCCCCTCGCGGGAGCGCGAGGGTTGACTTTTGGCTTATGGAACCACCGCTTCAGTCGCTAGGCTCGCATTCGTTTGCCATCTGTCGAGCTTAACGCCTCTTGCGAAGGTGTACAGGACGCGCGAGGGACACTTTTTGTGCTCTTCACGCCTCTTGCCTGTAAGAACCATAAAATATCCCGAGGGTCGGCCTAGCATCCGAAGGTTAGAAAAAAGGCCCGAGGGCCTTAACAAATGACGAAAGGAAAAATTACGAAGGTGTGCGGGACGCGCGAGGGTCGTTTTTGTGTCAGCCTGCGTGACGTCACTGCCGAGGGTCCCTTCCCCACAAATAGCTAGACCAACCAGTCTAGCGCTCACTTGCTTTTCCGAACTGTACAGATTTCTTCTACACCATTAAAAAGTATAAATCATTCAGTTATACATTTTCATCTCTTATATGCTTGAATCTATTAGCACTAAAATTAGCTAGCAAATAGCTAATAGCTACTACTTTTTAGCTAGCTAATTTTTAGAAGAGAGGCGTTTGGATCCACCTGTTAATAGGTGGCTGGATAGGTGTATATGAACTATTAGCATCCATTAACAACTCTAAACCTGCTAATGGAACTAACAGTTAACAGCTCTTCAACTAATAATTACTAGGTTATTAGCAGGTCTATTTTGATCTACTAATACTAATTTTAGCTGCTAATTTTTAGTGCTAATGGATCCAAACAAGCTTTAATAAATATTTGTGCATTTTATTGCCATTCATTTAAGTGTTTTCATGCCTTATATGCCATACTTGGTAATTTTATATTTTTTGAACTATTGAATATTGTGTGAATAAAAATTGTAACAACAATATATACATAATTGTTTTCGCGATTCATGACGTGGAGGATTAGAAAACTAGAAAAAAAAAATGCTTCCACATCTTCCCAAGGTCCGCAATCCCTAAATAGTAATGTAATTGCAAAATTCATAGACACATAAGGGCAAGGAAAACTAAAAATTATGGAAAATTTTCCCAAAAACAAATTATGGAAACAAAAGAGAAACATTTTTTTGTGCATACAATCAAATCCCTCAACATGTAGTCAGCCTATTTCGTCAATTTGTAGAGTTTGCTTTTTTTTTACAGTGTATTTCTTGAGGATTAAACATTCCAATGGAGCATCTAATCGCCAGGGCCCCTACACGACCAATGTTATTTTGTCATTGTTCACAAACAATGTCAATAAAAAGGCTCAGACCTGATAACGGAGTCTGCTACTCGGACCCGTTAGCCGAGCCCGCACTGCCAATTAATATGTTGCTTAAACTTGATACTATTTTTTAACAATCTAAAATGAAAATAACTCAAAACAAAGTTGTGATCACAACGTGCGCTATAATATAAAAATTATCTTCATTTGAGGTTGCAGAAAAATACATGTTTTTTCTATCAAATCCTTATCACATAGGATAGCGGGTCTACGCCTGGGTAGACCTTGATGAGACCTGTCACTCAGCATGGGCTTTCGGTTAACCAGAACCGATAAATTCGGTTCCCTGAAAATAGGAACCGATCGGTTCTTCTCAATTCTTGGAACCGAGCAAAATCGATTTCGGTTAATTCGGTTCGGTTTCAGTTTCGGTTTCGAAACAAACTAACCGAAAATTTACCCAACCAGTGGCGGAGCCAAAAATTTTACGGAGCCTGAGCGAGAAAAAATGGCGTGCTAATAGCAAGACCACTCTCAATGGTTAAACTATATGGTTTTCTATGTTCATTAACTAGGATATCAACTACATAAAAAATATAACGCGACACTGCAATTAAAAGATAGAGTGAAATGATTATAATTACTATTAAAAAATTATGTATACATGAGAAGAAAGACACAAAGAGATGTGACAGGTAGACGAAAAAAAGAAAATATATATCACTGAACAAAATATTATCGTGTACAAAATATCTAATAGGAATATACACCCTATGTCCTAAAAAGAAAGACGCTATATCAAACTTTCTCAAATTTAATTATTTTTATAGAAAATTTTAACAACATTTATATTACTAAATAAATTATTTATAAAGTATATTTTGATATTAGAAGCAAAATTAGAGAACCAAAATAGTTTTAAGTTTTAAACTATCCTAAGCGGTATGTGCTCCCTACCTTATCTATGTACTACCTAGCTTTTCTTTTTGAGTTTTTTTTTCAGAACAATGATCCTTCTTTTTAGTAGGATCTATATTTTTTTTTGGAGAGAAATGAGTAGGATTAGCTACCATTTTTTCAAGAAAGTTGCAGCAGCTTGTGGGGGAGCCCGGCCACCGGCCCAGGGTGGCCGGGCTTTGGCTCCGCCCCTGTACCCAACTAGTAAAACATAATAGAAAAATAGGGGATTTTTTTTTAAAAAAGCACAATACCAAAATTCAAAAAAGTGAGGCCGATAGGGCTATGAGGGGGGGTGTTATCCACCTTTTATATCTAAGATTAAGGCGGTATTAGGCCTAGGTTATAAGGTTTATTGGGCTTGCTTCCGAAATTCAGTTCTGTTCAGTTATTTTGGTTAACCAAGGTAAGGAACCGAATTAACCTGATTAAATTTGGTTCCTGAAAAGTGGGAACCGAACAGACAACCGAAATTTTCTGTTTCGGTTATTTCAGTTTCGGTTTCGGTTATTAAGGTTCGGTTCTCTGTTATTTTTGCCCAGTGTTATCTGTCACACCTTCATGGAACCGAAAAGACATTTTACAATTTTAAGGATCTAAAGATGACACCAACAGACAACTTTGATGACCACCGGTGAGTTTTGTCGTATACTTCCTTCGTCCCACAATAATTGCGCATTTGCAGTTTGAAAATTGTCCCGAAATGCAGGGCCGACCCTCGGGGTAGGCCACCGGGTGCGACGCCCGAGGGCCCAGGCGGGAAAAGGGCTCAATCCTCATATACAAATCACTGGATTCTATAGTTTATAGACACCAGCAAACTAATTAAGGGTAAATATAATAACATATTGTAATAAGCTAACTAAATGTTTTTTCTTCTAATTTAGGTGTTAAATTTTTAGAAGGTTACCTAAGAAATATTTGTCAGTGGACTAGATTTGGCGTCTATATATTATAAGATTTTATGCTCCCTCCGTCCAAAAAAACATACAATTTTAGGACAGTATCATGTTTTAGTATAACAATTTTATTAATTTTAGATTAAAAACAACAAATGTTTATGACATCAAATAAATATCATTAGATTAGTTATTATGAAATATATTTTCATAATAGATCAATTTGAAGTTATTATTATAAATATTATTCACTACAAATTTGATCAAACGTGAATAACTTTATGTGATATATAAACCATAGTTGCATGTTTTGCTGGATGGAGGAAGTACATGATTTAGAGGGACCGTCATGACGAGGTCATCAGAGGGCCTCAAAATGTTAGGACCGGCACGCCGAAATGAATGGCTCCATGTCACCGGAGACATATCAGGTGGACCAAAATCAAAAGGAAAAGCAACTTGTGTACAAACTCTTAAGACTTCCGGTCTTCGACCCTGACCCCATACTCAAGAACTCCCTTCTTGCCTACGCACAGCCACCCGCCAACCGGCTGACATCTATAGGAATATTTTAGTAATTTTCTATCCATCTTGGTTGCCACGTCCAATTCTAGAAATATAAATATTTTTGGAACATATTTGTTTTAGATATGAATATACTCCCTCTATATTGTAAAAGATGACTTTTCAGACAGCGACACGGTTTCCAAAACAACACTTTGACCACTTGTTTTTTAAAAAAATATTTATTGGAAAGTGGTATATGTATATTTTTATGAAAGTACTTATCAAGGCAAATTTATTTATATGATTTTTACATCTCCAAACTCAATAATTTAAAAGTTATTTATGATTTATATTCTCAATGTTTGACCCAAACCTTGTCCAAAACGTCATCTTTTTCAATATGGAGATGGAGGGAGTACGGTTCTTAAAACATGAAAAAGAACTTGGAGAACTTTGACTTGATAAACAAACATAAATAACTTATATTTTGAAACCAAGACCACTACGAGGGTGTTTAGTTGGTAGGTGAAAATTTTTAGATATCACATTTAAAATTATGGCACTAATTTAATCTATTAAAATAGACTAATAAAAACAAATTATATATTTTGTCAGAGACTGTGAGACAAATTTATTAAAACTAATTAATCTATCATTTAGCACACGTGTAGTGTAGCACAATATTGTCAAACTCTGGACTAATTAGGCTTACGAAAACCGTTTTACAAAATTATCATAATTTGTGTAATTAGTTATTTTTAGTTTATATTTAATACTTTGTGTATGTGTTCAAACATTTAATACGATAGATAAAACTTTTTTTATATAGGAACAGAACACCCCCATAAGTTTTAACTGATGCACCTCACAGAGCGTGGCTTGGTGGTCGATCCATAGTTGCCCGACAACCTGGGATTCAGATGAGACGGTCTCGACGGTCATGTGCTCCATTGCACTGACATCGGTCGGCCCACTGCCCACATGCCGGCGGCCGCCCAAGTGGCCAAGTGGTGTCAGTTCTGAAACAACGTGTGCCCACAATGGCCATTACCGTGGGATACAGCGGGTGCACAACTACCAGATTCAGGCAGCCGACGATTGCCTGATTCCCCGGCCCGTAGCTACAGCGTGTCAGAATCTTGCAGCTGGGTCTACTGGAGCCCTAGAGGTCCGTTCATAGTACATCACATACGGAGTACATGGAACCAGCAGCTTTCAGCTGCACACGTGACGCACCAAACAAAGTACAGAATCCAATTCATGGCTACGGGAACGGAAAAAACCGGAAGATTGTTTTAGAAAACCGTTGCGCGGCTGACAGGGCAAGGAGTGATTGGCCGGCCTCATGGGCCTGCTTGGAATCCGTCTACCGCACACGCACACAGTTAACACCTTTCCGTTTCCGTGACGTTTGGATGTTAGGCTAGCTTTTCCTTGCCCACACGCACAGGCCCGAGAAGCTCGCCAAGCCGGGCTAGCCAAAATCCCTCTCCCACAAAAGCTTCAGGGCGTGTTATACCAAAGCGAGCTAGAGCCAGGCTCCAGAGCTACAAGCTATCGTATTTGGTTCATAGCATCGGATGAGTCTGGTTGAATAGAGATTGTGTTTGTTTTGGGACCGAAACGAGTACAACTACCTTGCACCATGGTGTGATGATGTTACCACCACTTCTCTCCCTTGAAGGCATTCTATCGAGCACTTGGTGGGCGGTGGCAACAACAGTGGCACCATCAAGCTGCTCGTCCCCGACGCGCACGCCGCCAGCGGCTGCTCCAGTGCGAGGTGCCCCCGTCCCCCGTGCCGACGGCCCCGTCCCCATCCCCATCCCTCTCTCCGTCCATGCACACCTTGTTGGCGGGCTCCAGGGAGAGGTTGACCAGCGTGGCCGCCGTGTCCACGCGGGCGGCCGCGTGGCGCGGGAGCAGCAGCACGCGGGCGCAGCATGCCGAGGAGCCGCGGCGTGCACAGCGCGCGCCGCCGCTTCGGTCCCTCCCACGTGGCCTCACGAAGCGCGCCCATCGTCGCCGCGACCACGCCATCGTCGTCCGCGTCCATCACCTTGCCCACCACGTCGTCCTCCAGCAGGTCAACCGGCGCCGCCGCCTCCACCTCCTTGACCATCCTCCGTGGCGCCTCCTTGTCCTTGGCCTCGTCCTCCGTCGCGGTGATCTCCGAGGCCGACCCGTAGGACGACGTGGACGCCAGGGACGAGTAGGACGAGTTGGACGAGCTCGCAGCCACCACCGCCGCGTGCCTCGCGGTGGTCCTCGGCGAGGGAGAGCGGTGATTCGTCGTGGTGAGGGGTGAGAGGCCGGGAGGTGACGAGCTCCTTCACCGTGCCCTCTGGCAGTCTGGCTTGCTCCACCGGACCAGGCTCAGGTGTGCTTTGAGCAGCGTGCGATCCGGGCCGTAGTCAGCCAAAGTCCATCAAACACGCGTGTTGTAGCCCGAGAGCGCAGCCGGGCCGTCGGGCCAGCGTTCCAAACACGCCCTTACTTGCTCACAGCCTCAGACCCCAATGAAGGTAAGACGAGCTGACCACTAGCTGAAGATCCAAACACTCTCTTTTCCCTGTGCTATACCCAAACTCATTCCATTCGAGCTAGAGACTTGTTTATTTATCGTACTTTCTCTATGTTTGAATAAATCAATTCTTACCATTCGTGTCAGTTGAAGTTTTTAAACTTTATCTAACTTTATAGAAAAGAGTAATGATATCTTAAATGAGTATATTATGAAAATACATTCTTTTCTATATCTAATAGTACTAATTTGATACCATAAGTTTTGATATTTTTTTCTAAAAATTCGGCCAAACTTTTTTGACTTAAAACAACTCTAAGAATCTATTTATTCAGAGACAGAGGGAGCAGCATACTAAGCAATCTCATGACAACCTTAAGTAAAACTGCAATTTAATTCGCGAGGAAGGAAGGGAGTCATGGAAGGCTGGAACATTATTAACACTGACAACCATATTTCATTATTGTTACGCAAAATGGTAATTACATACAGGGGTTCTGAAACCTGGCCACAAACTTCATATTTTGGTTTTTTTTTTCTTCTAATAAGAAGGACTGAAATCAAACCTGACCACAGACAGCACACACTGACAATAAAGATGAAACCGTGAAACAGAATACAGCACGGGCATGCTCGTGTCTTAGGACAGACAACGTTTACATTTTATTGCTACTGTACTGTACTACGCAAGGGAGGAGGAGTGCCTTCAATGTCCGTTGTTATGCAGCATGGATGCAGAAGCAAGCTTGGGCAATGGAGCTCTAATCCTCCATCCTCATGATGCAGCGCAGGCTCTCCCCCTTGAGCATCAGGTCGAACGCCGTGTTGATCTCGGAGAAGGGCACGCTGTGTGTGATGAACTTCTCCAGCTCCAGCTCCTACGTACACGACATAACACACATCGCAGCGCAGGTTGTTGGTCAGTCTCAGTCAGGGATACTCCCTCTGTCCGTAATTGACCGTCGTCGTTGGTGTGCGTGCCACAAGTTTGACTCAATTTGTAGCAAATATGTACAACATTTGTATCTCCAAATAATTTTGTTAAAAAACTAGATTCAAATATCTATCCAACGATACTAATTATGTATCATACATATTAATATTTTTTAATATATATTTAGTCAAAGTTGTTTCTTGGGAAGCGCAAACGACAGACATTTAGGGACGGAGGGAGTACGTCTGAACCATGGACACTCCAAGGTTCAGGTTTTGCTTTTCAGTAAAATTTGCAGATTCAGCAAAAGTCGTGGTTACCTTGTTCATGTACATCTCGACGACGTTGGGCAGGTCGGTGCGCGGTTTGTAGTTGCCGAAGAAGGTGCCCTTGAGGGTCTTCTCGCTGAGGAAGTTCATGGGGTGGGTCTTGAACTGGTCGTCCCTGTGCGGGACACCCACCAGCACGGCGACACCCCATCCCTGCATTTGCAATTGCAATTACAATTACAATTACAATTTCCCATTCAGTCTGAAAGCAATGGTGATAGAACTACAGAAGAGTCAGCTGGGGAGGAGGACATACGTCGTGGACACATTCGAAGGCGGATATCATGGCGTTGACATTGCCAGTGCACTCCACGCTGCGGTCCACACCGCCGTTGGTCAGCTCAATGAGTACCTGCAACAGCAATGAGCAGCGGATATATATCAGATACACAAAGGATCAAACTCAGTATACTCATCAGAAGAAAAGAAACACGCACCTCTTGCACTGGCTTGTCGTGGTCCTTGGGGTTAACGAAATCAGTGCAGCCAAATTTCTTAGCTGAAAAAAAAGGAACACGTTGGTAAGTTCAGTGTACCGAACTGTCGTTTTTACAATTCACACAGAATAAGGTGACAGTGGGTTAATTATACCTTGCTCGTATTTTGCTGGGTTGATGTCCACACCGATGATCCTTGATGCACCAGCCAGTCTAGCACCTTCCATAGCCTGATCATGGACGACCAAACATAGTACAGTGACAGTGATTATTCAAGTCCAAACATATTCCCATTATTATGTTTTGAGGAGTACTACTTGTCATCAGATGCTGAAAATAATAAAACTCTGAAAACTGCCACCACTTACAGCAAGGCCCACAGCCCCAAGACCAAAAATCGCCACCGTCGAACCCTTCACTGGTTTTGCCACATTCAGTGTGGCACCAAGGCCTGTGAACCAAGACAATGGCAAGGATGATTCAGTAAGCCAAGCTGCTAAAACATGGTATTTTCCTTGGGAAACAGTGGAATCATCAAGGACCAAGAAGCATGCATCTTACCGGTTGAGATACCACAGCTGAGGATACAAACTTTGTCGAGAGGCGCCTCGGGGTTGATCTTGGCCAGGCAGCCGACATGGATGACGGTGTACTCGCTGAAGGTGGACGTCCCAACGAAGTGGAAGATGGGCTGTCCGTCGATGGTGAAGCGGGACTTGCTGTCGCCGATCATGACGCCCCGGTCGACGTTGATCCTGAGGAGGTCGCACATGTTGCTCTCCTCTGACTTGCAGTGAGCACACTCCTTGCACTCGCCGGTGAACACCGGGAGGACATGGTCGCCTGGTGCGAGCTCGGTCACACCCTCTCCAACGCTCTCCACGATGCTGCGAGAAGAGAGAGCGAGTTAGTTTGGAAACTTAAATGGATTTATTAGACAGCTTGAGCTAGTATTATGAACATGAATAATAAAATTCATTCAAATGCTAGCTATCAACATCCCACTTCGACAGAATCGACCTCTCTCTCCGTATGCAGCCTTGTTCAGTTCGCGAAATATTTGACGAAAAGTTACGGTAGCACTTTCGTTGTTATTTGACAAACTTTGTCCAAACATGACCTAACTAGACTCAAAAGATTCGTCTCGACATGAGCAGACTAAAAGTACAATTAGTTATTTTTTTTACCTACGTTTAATGCTCCATGCATGCGTCTAAAACGGGTACTGCGCAAAATATTTGGGGACATTTCGTGAACTGAACGTGGCCTAAAATTAGTCAACCGTGATGTTTCAAGAAATGAATTATGTACTTCTCTCTCAGTCTAAGAAAAAAAACGAATACATACAGACATCTCAAGTACAGTTTCTGAATCTAGAGCACATAAAAAACACTATCCTACGAAAAGGTTAATTGTGCGTGTGTGCACTAGCTTGTGTCATGACCGATGTTGCGTTCCTTGAATCTGCTCTACATGATGCTTTATAATACCACCAGTTCAGTAAAATAAACACACTTGCTCTCTTTAGTAATAATGGATCTTAAATCCACTGCCAACTCAGTGCTCCAAATGGATTCACTAACTCTAATTAGGAATCAAAGCAATAAAACTAGTAGAAAACGCATAATAAGACACAGCAGCACACATCTAAAAAAAAAATAGAGTGGAAAGGAAGTGATGAGCTCAAGAACACAACTGAACAAGCAGTAGAAAACAGTAACAACAGGACAGGACAGGGAGAAGAAGGCAAGTGTTGTGCATACCCTCCCGCTTCGTGTCCTAAGATCCTCGGGAACACCGGAGTTTGCCCCTGCACAACACAAGATTCAGCCAGAGAAAACAACAAGTAAGGCACCGATCGATCTGTCATGCACGCCACGGTTCTGCAACTGCAACTGCAACTAGAGAAGCATGCGGTAGCGAGGATTAATCCGTTGCGCAACATATATACGAGGAGTATATACCTTGGCCTCCCAGAAGTAGACGTCGGTGTGGCACAGCGCGGTGTAGAGGATCTTGACGCGCACCTCCATGGCCTGCGGCGGCGCCACCTCTACCTCCTCGATCGACAGCGGCTTGCCGCCCTCCCACGCCACGGCGGCTGCAGGGAATCCAACAACCAAATCAAATCGATTCCGATGATTAGGCTGCTAGCTAGCTATAGTAGCCATCACGAAAGGCAGAGACAGAAGACGGACGGACCTTTGCACTTGATCACCTTCCCTGCGGTCGCCATTGCTTGCTCTCTCTCTCTCTCTCTCTCTCTCTCTCTCTCTCTCTCTCTGTCTGACGAAGCTCGATGGACCACTCCAAAAACTCGAGAATGGAATCCTCCTTTCTTCTTCGCACCCTTTACACTTGTCCGAATATCAGAAGTTGGTGAGGAAGAAAGCGGGGACGAGTACTGTATATATA
This sequence comes from Coix lacryma-jobi var. lacryma-jobi, assembly GCA_009763385.1. Lineage (NCBI taxonomy): Eukaryota > Viridiplantae > Streptophyta > Magnoliopsida > Poales > Poaceae > Coix > Coix lacryma-jobi. Next base: position 70,527,480 of record CM019831.1, on the reverse strand, counting down.
GTGGTCTAGGACTAGGAGGAGGCAGCAAGAACGCCTGGACTGTAGCGGCGCAAGTTGCGGGAACAAAGGCTCGGATTTTTTTTTAGTCCCGGGAGAAACCGGGGAGGCGTTCCGGCTTCCGCCGCAGCTTTCCGTTTTCCCGGCCTCCGCGAGCCCGGTTTCTGCCTCAGGCAGTTTCGTGGTTACCGGTTTTGACTTTTCCATTTCCTCCAGTAGTCCAGTGGAGTGGATAGATGATAGTTACTAGTACCATTAAAATAATCTGTTTTGTCATTTCTGCTTTTATTTCTATTTCTATTTCTATTGGAGGGTTTCAAATTAAATTTGTGTATGTGTAAGATGCTTTACCAAAATATGAAAAATGCAGTCAAATTACTCACACTGTTCACAAATTCAAAAAATTATACACTTTATTCTCAAATTCTGGTGACTACCTCCAACTGCGATACCCAAACCACATGCCCATTCCAGGATTTAGGTCACCACCAGGATTTGGGTTACACACCCAAAACTTCTCTTCTCTTCTCCAGCGCCGCGCCACGGACCTGCCTGGCCGCGATGCCGCTCCTCGCGTCGCCGTGACCTGCTCTCCACTCATTCTCGTCACCCTGCTCCTTGCCTTGCACCACTCCTCGCCGCGGTCGCTCCTCGACACGCTGGAGGCTCCCACCATGGTCCTGTCTCGCTCGACAGCTGCTACTTGTCGGGATCGCTCCTCAGCGTGCCAGCGGATCCCGCTTGATCCTGCCTCGCCACGCCGACTGCTACTTGGCGCGACCGCTCCTCGTCGCGTCGGCGGCTCCCGCAGCGGTCTCGCTCCTCACCGCACCGACTGCTACATGCCGCGGCTGCTCGTCGTCGTACCGGCAGTTCCTCTCGTCGCAGGCTCGCCTTGCTGAGTCAGCCACATCCAGTTACAGGCCCACCACTACGAGCGCCCCGAGCTTTGCATCGTCTCCAGTGGTGTTGGCCCACTGGAGACATCCGCACTCACCTGAGCCAGGGTGGCGGCGTTAGCGGCGGCCTGGTGGTGAGGTGACGGCGATGCCTGGCGAGGACATCCGCACCCGCGCCAAGGCGGCGCCGGAGCAGCTGCAGCGCCCTGGGATGGTGGCAAAGAGAGCGAAGAGCAGGCCGAGAAAAACCTGTTGTTGGAGAAGAAGAAAATATCCGAATGTTCTATAGAAATTCTCTATATACGGAGTATATTATTATAAGGATGGTTACCGTCATTATCTTTGAAAGTGTTTACCTAGTTTAGAAACTTGAAAAATCATATATTATTTTTTTGTCTTCCTAATTGAAAATACATATGATGATACTTTATTATTTGAAAGTGTTTGCCTAGCTTATGTAGAAACTTGAAACGTCATTGATTTTCTTTTAGGAAAAAAAAACATCATTGATTGCAACGTTCGTTTTGAGGAACATGTATCATGGATAGAATAGAACCGTGAGACAATGAACACACGCATTTAATTTAAGGAGCGAGCAAGAGCATCACTGAGAAATTCCGAACGATGCACAGGAATATCTCCCGCGACCCGTCAACGTCGCCTGACGCGCGACCTTGAAACCTCGACGGCCGTGCCTGCCCGTGCGGTGCGCGTCGTCTTTGGGCGTGGAGGCCACAGGCCGGCGGTCCGGCACCGGACCGGATCGGAAGGAATCGCGCGGCGGGTCAACGCCCATGACGCGGAGTCCGGGTTTGACTTCCCTGCTGCTGGCACGGCCAGGCCAAAACCGGGGCTGTACCTGTGCGTGTGTTCTACTTCTACTCGATCGAGCCTGCCTTGCCTGCCCATGGTTGATTGGTTGGATTGGATTTATTTATTTATTAAGGAAGGGTTATTCGTTGGCATCCTGATTCCTGAGCTTGCGAGTTCAGCCGGCGCAGCCCCGCCGCCCCGGTGTGGCGCGGGCGACGCGTGGTGCGGGGTTTAGCTGGATTATTATTATATACCGCGACTTGCAAATTTGCTAGTGCAGTCCGGCTCCATGCGCGCGCGGCGCACCAGGGTCCAGCGGCGGCCTTGCTGCCTGTGCCAACTGCCGGCTTACGGTTTTGTTCCGTGCCCATGGTAACAGTTTGCTTGAGCGCCAGTAGATCCAGGTTGGCTGCCTCTGCTTCAGCCGCAACCTCTTTTTTTTTTTTTTGACAAGGCCGCAGCCTCTTTGGGAGGGATATACGCGAATGTACTAGTACGTTTCCCAGAACACCAGAGCTAGCTTTGCACGTACATTTATATACTTATTATATGCATAATAATAATATAATGCATGCATGTCTGACTTTGGTTTGGTTCCTTTTTCTGGTTATATATTATTTTCTCTGTGTGTCTGTGAGTGTGTCCTGCTTGTTTGCCGCTCGTTTTCAGCATTCAAGCCGCCAAGGAACGAATGAATGGAATCAACATTTTCCTGTCAAGAAAATAGTTCCCATATTTTGACTTCTATATATGAATGGGTAACTTTCTTTTACTTTTCTAAGCAACCTCCAAAAATAAAATGACAAGAAGTTCTACTCTAATCCATCATAACACATGTGGATTGACGTAAATCCAACATCCAAACAAAACTTAAAGTGTAGATTCATTGAAGGGAAACACGAACCAAAACCAAAGTACAACAACTCATATGAGAAACCCGCCAACACACAGAAAGATGACAAACAACAAAGCCTACTACGCAAATAATGGCATTGCTAAGCTTTCCACAACAATGACCTACATACCGATTTGAGTTCACATAATCACCCAAAGCCCTAGAAGCAAAGATTACCTATGCACAACTATCCCTAGACCCTTCATCCCTAGGTACTGATCACAACATGTCATTGTTGTTGAGCTTGACAAATGACCCACGTCAATCCAGCTCCAACTTCACCACCACAAGTCACATATGAGAGCACACAACCCATAGTATGCACAAAACGTGTGACACATGGAGGAATGACCTCACAAACATCCTACACGAGCTAACATCCACCAAGGTGGCGCAAGAACTCCTTGGCGATGCCTCCACGGAATACATTCACCACCCACCCAGAAACCCTATGCAAAATTTCTCCTAGAGAGTCTTGCAAGAGAAGGGAAAAGTTTCAATGACACACTAGCAAGAAAGAGAGGGGCATTGTTGTCATTGTCTCCCATAGAAGCCAACCAAGGCTTTTTGCCCAGCATGTCTGAAAGCACTAGTTTGCTTTTGGATAATTGATAAAACCTATGTGCACTAACCTTTGGCTCTAAGTGAATATGAAATAGGTTGTGCACACCAAGTGATTGAGTTAATGGATGGTGATGGCTAAGTGATGCTTGATCAAGTGCCCCAATATGAAAAGGAAGAAAGAGAAAAAACAAAATGGACCCAAGACAAAGGTATATTTGATAGGATCTTTTTGTTTTGGTGGTCAAGACACTATACAGAGTTTGACCACATTTAGGATTGATAGCCGAATATTAAGAGTGGAACTCGTTTGTGAAATGTGGTTATCAAAGTGCCACTAGATGATCTAGATTCTAGACCTTGCGTGAGCATTTATATTCTATTGGGTGCTAACATCCCTTGAAAACATGTTTGTGAAATGCTAACTCACGTGCACAAGTGGCGGAAACTTGGTGAAGTTAACACATCTGTACAAGGGATAAATTGGAGAAGTGGTGTGCTGTCATAGATGTGATTGAACGTTGGTCTCGGCATGACCGGATGCGTTCGGTTAGTTGCCTGCTGTCGCGGGCAGTGGCCTAGTGTGACCGAACATTGGCTCGGCCAAGCGACTAGACACGCTTGGCGCACTGTTCAACGGGGGCTCTCCCAGACATGCGCGATCAAACGCTGGGGCGTGTCTAATTAGTAGTGACTGGACACATCCGATCACGATTTGCATGCTCTAGGAGCTCTCTTTGTTGGATCGGATCCTGTCGCCTGACGCGTCTGATTGTTTGAGTAGTGCGTCTGGTCACTTCAGCGTGGGCGTGGGCGAGTGGCAACCATTGGCGCATAACAGCTATATTCAAACGGCTAGTCCGCGTGGCATCATGGAGGCGACCGAACACGTCCAGTCAGTACAAGCGTGTCTAGTCAGGCCATTAAGAGGGCCAACGGGTATGTAACTCGTTGCGGCTATATAATAGATGTCGGTCGGCTTGGGCTCACTCTATTGGGCATTTTCATTGACCATACAACATTGTGAGCCTAACCACTCTTCTCTCACCCATATTGCTTGATTGTTTCATGATTTGGTGAGAGTTGGGAGGATCCAAGTGCATTGCATGAGTGTGTTCATCTAGTGACACTTGGTGATTGTGTTTCACTATGGATTTCGCTTGTTACTCTTGGTGTTTCCCAACACCTAGACAACTTGGAGCAATGAGGATCATTGAGTGGAGGGTGGTTGTTTATCTCCGACTCCAATCTGTAGATTTATGAGGGGTTCTTATGCCTTCCTCGTAGGAGATCACTAAAGGCAACTCTAGTGGATTGCTTGTGGCTTGTAGATCCCCCATCTTTTGGTCTAGTTGTGTGGCACCCTAGTGAGGGTTTGACATGTGATGCCAATTAGCTCATGAACCTCCATGTGGGTGGATCTCTACAATGAGAACATAGCTTGTCGACTAGCAAATAAACCTTGGTGAACGCATCTTGGCCCCTAGTGGGTTTTGGTGATTGGATGAAACATAAGATTACTGTGACTAACGTGTGTTTTGCAGAAACAGGGATGAGTTAGGTCACGGTAATGGCGACGATACAGGCATATGGAGTTCATGTCCCCTGACGATGGAAATCGTTTCGGTTTTCAAAGGACGGACGACGAAGACGGTGGTAGACTAGGCTAAGTGTCATATGGTGTTGGAGGACACTTAGGTAGTCTTAGCTCTTTGTTTTTCCTTTGGCCGTACTATAAAGGGGAGCGTGAATCAGTAGCTTGACCTAGATGAGTCTATTGAGGTAGGTGTGGTGCAAACTTGTTATTTCATAACCCTAGGTAGCTCAGAGAGATGCCTTATGTCGTAAGGATGAAAAGTCGTTAAGGCCGCGTCGCGATCCGAGTGAGTTTTGCTTGTGAAACAAGCATCGGATGCTGGCCTGGTGAGCATCGGACGTGTCCGATGCTCACTCAGACTAGGGTTTAGTCTGGTGCGTGGCATCGGATGCTCCGGTGTTGCCACATCGGACGCGCCCGTGCACTGTTCACTTGCGAGTGAACTTGAGCATGCATCGGACGCTGAGGGCCAGTGTCTGATGTCCATGCAGAGAGGTTCCAGAGAGGGTAAGTCCGTTCTGATTGGTGTTGATGGTCCTTAAACATCTGTTTTACCATCAACATTTGACCCTAAAGTCCACCAAAAAGGCATGAAATGTAGTCAAATAGGTTTCAAACTAACCAAATTCCACATGTCCATAGAATTTTATTTGAATGCAGGATTTGAACCAAATTTGGACATATGGACCCACCAGAGGCCAAGCCCACTCAGCAGGGCCCAAATGGGCCTAAGGGGGGTGGCGCTCGCCATCCCTAGGTGGCGCCCGCCACCTCTAAGTGGCGCCCGCCACTTGGGTTGGCCCAAGTTCCACTCCCTGCCACGTCATCGATCCGTGTGACCTCCCCAAGGCCAAATCTTGGCCCTTGGTCACTAGGTCAGTGGCATCGGACGGCTCAGGAAGGAGTGGCGTGGATCAAGGCCGAATGACGGTTGCTAGGACATGCAACCGACCTCCAAACCGCCTTGGACAACCACCTGGAGGCCATAGGATCAAAGCCGGTGCATCCAACGGCCAGGGGACTGACGGCCGCCAGTAGGGGGTGGCGCCCCCCACCTGACCTAACCCTAGGTCGGTTGGCTGCCCCCTATAAGTACCCCCCTCACTCCTCAAGACTATAAATACCCCCCTGAGGCATCACTTCATTCATATCCAGTACCACCACAACACAAGAGAAGCAAAGAAAGTAGAAGCAAGCAAGTGAGAGCTCAGAGAGCTTAGGAAATTAGGTAGCTAGTAGAGCAAGGCATCTTTGCCCTCGCGGTAGCGCTGCTCAAGGCTTAGCTCAAGAGTAGAGGCGTGCGAGTGATCGGTTCTGGAGCTGGGAAGAGTCTTCCTTCATCTCCAGTTCAGGTTTTGCTCTTGTATCTCAAGCACTTTACTATATTCTAGTTCATCATTTCAAGTATTACTTTATTCTACTTATCAGTATTGAGTGGTATACTTGATTGATTGCTTGAGTGCCTAGCTATCCTACAGTTCAATTCACTTAGCCATAGTAGTTAATCTCTAGTGTGCTTAGTGATTGATCTTTGCCAATAGGTTGCATAGTTAGTTTAGTGTTTATCTTATTAAGTCAAGTATTTGCTCTGACGTCCGCAAGGGTGTCTCTATTCAAAGCTAGGGTAGAGATAGTTAGAATATAATTAAGCGTGGTGCTTAGTTATAGGCTTACCTTCAGATACGGTTGGACCCCTGGATAGCTGTGGTAGCAAGCAGGTGGTGACAGCCCTGTGCGCCTTGAATTCCACCACGTAGTTGGCCCAGTTTAACAGTAAGGCTCGTTGTGCTAGCGTTCAACCTAAGTAAGTGGTAAAGGCTAGTACGCCTCGATACTTGACAAGATAGGAATAAAACTTTACTTAACTTAGTTGCTTTATTGACTTTTGCCTGCCTTGCTTCGTAACTATCTTGCTTCGTAGTTATCTTGCTTTGTAGTTATCTAGGAGTAGTTAGTAGTTAGTAGTTAGTACTTAGTTATCTTTAGTTACCCTTAGTTACCCCATAACTACCTATCCATCCACCTTACCTTAGCCATCCATTTCATCCTTACCTATCCACCCACATATTCTTTCTAGCCTTCCATCTCCTCTTCTCCCTTCTCTCCTTTTCCCATTTCTCTTTTCTTTGACTCTCATCTCCTCCTTGACTCGACTCATACACCACCCTAGCCTTCCCTTGGGATCAAATAAATCGACACCTGGTACTCCCAGGCGAAGTTCTACTACGATAGTTCTGTGCGCTTGCAGAATCTCCTCTTGGTAGATTTCAATCTCTCTAGCTAGCTCCTACTAGTGTCGGGATTGACAACCCTGCTTGGCATTAGTAGATAGCTGCTTTAGCTTCACTCCTTTAGGTATAGTGACCGGACTTGCTTCAAGCACTTCTGACACCGTTGCCTGGAATAGATTCCATAGTCTGCTCCTAGTAACGACGTTGGCTAGTGTCAACAAGCATTTCTGGGCCGTTACCGGGGATAGTTGCCTAGCTCTATCTTTAGTGAAGCTAAGAACTACCAACAATTGGCATCAGACGCTGCCCAACGTCCGATGCTGCTTTAACTTGTCTGACAGGTTGTACAGTCGACCGTTGGTCGAGGTCATCGGAGTGTCCGATGCCAGGCATCGGAGCGTCCGATGCCCTCGCAGAAACACCTGTTCAGTGCTCTTTTGGATGACCGGTTGGGGGGAGTATTTATACTCCTCCCCCTTCTCCATTAGAGTGTTCTTGCCACTTTCCTCTACTGAGAAAAACATAGTGAGTGTGAGAAAGAGCAAGAGCCCTAGTGAGGTTGAGAGAATAGCTAATTGAAAGAATTAGTGACCTCCTAGTGAGAATTGAGTAGCAATTGTCCATCCATCCATCTATTTGGCCTTGTCTTGTTCAAGTGAGAGTTCTAGCTTGTTACTCTTGGTGATCGGCATCACCTAGACGGCTTGGTGGTGATCGGAGAGCTTGGTGATCATCCGGAGGCTTTGTGGATGACCCAAGCCAAGTTGTGACAGGTAGCGAGCGATTCACCGGGCCGGAGTGGCGAAGAATCAGCTCATAGTGAGCACTTGATCCTTGCGCGGATCAAGGGGGAGCAATACCCTTGTGCGGGTGCTCCAACGAGGACTAGGGGGTGTGCCGACACCTCGATACCTCGGGAAAAAGATCGTGGTGTCATCTCTACTCTCTTTACATACGCATTTACTTTTGAGCATTTCAATTCCGCAAATTACTTGTTGTTCTTTCATAAGTTGGATTGCCATGCTAGAGTAGAAATGGTTTAGCGATAGTCTTTTGTGCGGTTGTTGTTAGTGAAACACACTTCTAGGCACTAGGGGGTTAATTGGGCTTGTTAGGATTTAATTCTTGCAAAAGTTTTAGAAAAGCCTAATTCACCTCCCCTCTTGGGCATCTTGATCCTTTCAATTGGTATCAGAGCCTCGTGCTCTCGATTTAGGCTTAACCGCCTAGAGTTAAGATGTCCGGAGGTGATGGACCACCTCCCATGTTCGAGGGAGACGACTTCCCATGTTGGAAAATTCGTATGGAGTCGTACCTAGAAGCGGTTGATGTAAAATGCCGCGAAGCCACGATCACCGGCTTTGCCAAGCCCAAGGAAGGCACAAGCCTTACTCCTAATGAGGAGGAAAATGAAAAATGGAATGCAGAAGCCAAAAACATCCTATTTAGAGGCATTTGCAAGGATGTGTTTAACCGCGTCCGGAACCACAAAAATGCACATGATCTATGGGAAAACATTTGTGTGCTGCATGAGGGAACCAAGAGTGAGCGTGAGGAGCGTTATCATTTGGTTATGCAAAAGTGACATTCGTTTGATATGCTTGCTCATGAAAGTGCAAATGAAATGTACTCATGCTTGAATGTTCTTGTAGAAGAGCTAAATGGACTTGGCCTCACACAAATGCAACCATCCGATGTTGTGAGGAAGATTGTTTATGTTCTTCCAATTGAGAAGTATGGACACATTGTGACCGTGCTACATCAAAGTGATCTTTCCACCGCTACACCAACACAAATCTTGGGAACGATCAACGCGCATGAGATGTACATGCACATCACACCAAGTGGTGGCTCCTCCACCGACAAGAAGAAAGACTTGGCCTTCAAAGCTAGCCATGACAAGAAGGGCAAGTCCAAGACAATTGAGGTACACCATGAGAGCTCAAGTGATGAGGAAGATGATACAAACATTGCTCTCATGGTGAGAAGAACCACAAAGATGTTGAAGAAGCTTCACAAGAATGGAGTCAACTTTGACTCAAGAAAGAAGAAATTCTTCACAAGTAGCAAGAGAAGGCCAATCTCCGAGATGGATTGTTACAATTGTGGTGAACTTGGCCATCTTGCTCACTAATGCACCAAGCCCAAGAAAGACAACTACAAGAACAAGAACAAGGGCAAGAAATATGACTCATCAAGCGAAGATGAGAAGAAGAGTGAAAAGCCCTACAAGAAGGATGGCAAGAAGAAGAAGCAATATCACAAGAAAGGTGGCAAAGCTTACATTGTTGGTGATTGGCTCACCGACATTGACTCCTCCGGTGGCTCATCTAATGAAGATAGTGATGATGAGAAGGAGAAGGTGGCCGCTCTAGTGATTAGGACTTCTACTCCACCACCACCACCGTTGCCATCATCCACTACACACCTATGCCTCATGGGCAAGGGTGACCGGAAGGTACAAAGTGATGATGACTCTAGTGATGATGAGAGTAATGGAGAATTCAAAGCTCCCTCTTATGATGAACTTGTTGATTTGCTAAACAACTTTTCTAGAATCATAAGAAAGACTAGAGCTAAAAATGAGAAGCTTGTTGATGAAAATGAATATCTTGTTGAAAAGTATGATCATGCTATACATGCTAGTAATGAGCAACAAAATGAACTTGCCACTATGTCATCATCTATCAAGGAGCTCAAGTCTTCTAACAAAGAGCTCAAAGCTAAAAATGAAAAACTTGATAAGATGCATAGTGCCCTTAACTCTAGCTATGCTTTGCTTAAGGAACAATATACTCAAGTTAAAGTAGATCATGATACACTTGTTGTAGCTTATGATATACTTTCTCATGAGACACATGATGCCCCTAACCTTGTTGTTAAGTGTGACATAGCAACATCTTGTGAGGACTTGGTTAGTGAGCATGATGAGCAAAGAGCTAGTGGCAAGGGCAAGAAAGTGGTTGTGGCCGATCACTATGATGACTACATCAAGATCAAGAATGAGAATGCAAAGCTCAAGAGGGATCTAGAGAAGCTTGCAACCACAAAGCAAGTCATTGTTGAGACCCAAGATGATGATTATAGCATGTCACTTGAGCTAGACATGCTAAAAGAAGAAAACAAGAGATTGAAGATGGAGAGGGATTATAAAATGACACCATCTCAATTGGAACTCCAACAAGAGAATGACAAGCTCAAGAAGGATAAAGAGCACCTCACCACCGGATTGAGGAACTTCACCAAGGGTCAATGTCTTCAAAGTGAGCTACTCATGAACACCGTAATGAAGACAAATAGAAATGACATTGGCTTTCTTGAAGAGAAGATGAAGCAATGCAAGAGCATCACAAAGCCAAAGAAGAAGAAGATTGGGAGATGCTATGAGTGTGGAAAAGAAGGACACTTTGCTCATAATTGTGAAGAGCCAAAACCCACACCCTTGCCCAAGCATGCTAGGCCCTTTGCTTTCAATGCTCACTACATGCTTAGACAAGATTCTAGTGGCAAAGTGAAAGTCATGTTCATGGGGCCTCCTAACAAGAATAGGCCAAAGCAAATATGGGTTGCAAAGTCACTAGTTGAGAAGGTTAAGGGACCTCAACAAGTTTGGGTCCCGAAAGCTCAAGCTTGATTTCTTGTGTGTGTAGGTGAACTACAAGACTGGTAGATCTCATTGGGTGATTGATAGTGGTTGCACACAACATATGACCAGTGATCCCCAGATGTTCACCTCACTAGAAGAGAATGTCGACGACCAAGAAAAGATTACATTTGGTGACAACTCAAAGGGCAATTTCAAGGGATTGGGCAAAGTGGCAATTTCAAATGATCATACCATCTCCAATGTGCTTCTTGTTGCCTCATTGAGCTTCAACTTGCTATGTGTTGGGCAACTATGCGATCTTGGCTTTCAATGTTTATTCACCGACAAAGAAGTGGTTGTGACCAAGAAAGATGATGCACAAGTGATATTCAAAGGCTTTAGGTACAATAATCTCTATCTAGTGGATTTCTCCTCTGAAGATGCCAACTTGAAGACATGTTTGTTCACAAAGCAATCACTTGGTTGGCTATGGCATAGAAGATTGGCACATGTGGGAATGAACACTCTCAACAAGCTATTGAAGAAGGATTTGGTTAGAGGCTTGAAGGATGTCAAATTTGAGAAGGACAAAGTGTGTAGTGCATGTCAAGCCGACAAGCAAGTTGCAAATACTCATCCAGCCAAAGCCTTTGTGTCAACATCAAGAGAGTTGGAGCAACTTCACATGGATCTATTTGGGCCAACAACATATGCTAGCTTGGGTGGAAATCTCTATTGCCTAGTGATTGTTGATGACTATTCTAGATACACTTGGGTATTCTTTCTTCATGACAAATCCGAAGCAACCCCTTCATTCAAGAAGTTTGCCAAGAGAGCCCAAAATGAGTTTGACTTGAAGATCAAGAAAATAAGAAGTGATAATGGAAAAGAGTTTGATAACACCCACATTGAGGAATATTGTGATGAAGTTGGGATCAAGCATGAAGTATCCGCAACCTACACACCACAACAAAATGGGGTAGTTGAGAGGAAGAACCGGACACTAATCACCCTAGCAAGGACAATGTTAGATGAGTACTTTACACCAGAAAGATTTTGGGCGGAAGCAATCGACACCGTTTGCTATGCATCAAACCGGTTATTCCCCCATCGTCTCCTTGGCAAAACCCCCTATGAGCTACTCAACAACAAGAAACCGGATGTATCATTCTTTAGAGTGTTTGGGTGCAAATGCTACATCTACAAGAAGCGCCAACACCTAGGGAAGTTCCAACGCCAATGTGATATTGGTTTTCTTGTTGGTTACTCATTGAAGTCCAAAGCATATCAAATATTCAACCATGCCACCGGGATGGTAGAAGAAACATATGATGTGGAATTTGATGAATCTAATGGCTCTCAAGGAGAGCATGAGAATCTTGATGATGTAGGTGATGAACCATTGAGGGAAGCGATGAAGAACATGCCGGTTGGAGCCATCAAGCGTAAAGATGATGATGATGATGATGTGCAAGTCATTGACAAGCCATCCTCATCCAATGTACCACAAAATGATGATAAAGATGGGAGAGAGCCATTTGAAGATACTCATGTCTCCCATGATCAAATGGTGGTACAAGCTCAAGATGTTGATGCTCCTCAAGCGGCCCCTCAAGTGGTTGATCAAAGGACTACTCCTCTACTACAAGCTCATTCTCAAGATCTCATCATAGGGAGTCCAACAAGGGGTGTAATGACTCGATCTCAAAAACTTGCTCTTTTTATTGAACATCACTCCTTTGTGTCTCTTGTTGAGCCTACCATTGTAGATGAAGCTCTAGGTGATCCGGATTGGGTGAATGCTATGCATGAAGAATTAAACAACTTCACCCGCAACCAAGTTTGGACACTTGAAGAGCGACCAAAAGGCGCAAGAGTCATTGGAACAAAATGGGTGTTTAGGAACAAGCAAGATGATCAAGGCAAGGTTGTTAGAAACAAGGCAAGGCTAGTGGCAAAGGGGTTCTCTCAAGTTGAAGGTTTGGATTTTGGAGAGACCGGTGTTGCAAGACTAGAAGCCATCTGTATCCTCCTTGCATATGCATCACATCATGACATTAAGTTATATCAAATGGATGTGAATAGTGCATTTTTAAATGGCTTCATAAATGAACTAGTCTATGTTGATCAACCTCCTGGGTTCGAAGACCCTAGATATCCTAATCATGTTTATAGGTTGTCCAAGGCGCTATATGGGCTCAAGCAAGCCCCTAGAGCGTTGTATGAACGCCTTCGGGACTTCCTCATTGAGAAGGGCTTCATCATTGGGAAGGTCAACACCACACTATTCACCAAGAAGCTTGATGGAGAGATCTTCATTTGTCAAGTCTACGTTGATGATATCATCTTCGGGTCAACAAATGAAGCCTATTGCAAGGAATTTGGTGACTTGATGTCGAAGGAGTTTGAAATATCCATGATTGGAGAGCTCACATTCTTCCTAGGCTTCCAAGTCAAGCAATTGAAGGAGGGGACTTTTATATCTCAAGAGAAGTACACAAAAGACCTCCTCAAGCGCTTCAACATGGATGATTGCAAGCCTATCAAGACTCCAATGCCAACAAATGGACATCTCGACCTAGATGTGGGAGGTAACCCGGTTGATCAAACTCTCTACCGTTCTATGATTGGTAGCTTGTTATATTTGACCGCATCTAGGCCCGGCATCATGTTTAGTGTGTGCATGTGTGCTCATTTTCAAGCCGATCCTAGGGAATCACATCTCATAGCTGTGAAGAGAATCCTTAGGTACCTAAAGCATACCCCAAGCATTGGCCTTTGGTATCCCAAAGGAGCTAACTTCCAACTCGTTGGGTATTCCGATTCGGATTACGTGGGTTGCAAAGTAGATAGAAAGAGCACATACGGAGGGTGCCATTAGCTTAGGACATCACTAGTTTCATGGAGCTCGAAAATGCAAAATAGTGTGGCCTTGTCTACCGTCGAGGCGGAATACATAGCCGCGGGTGCTTGTTGTGCACAAATCCTTTATATGAAACAAACCCTTTTAAACTATGGTGTAGTTCTAGAAAGGGTACCTTTGTTGTGTGACAATGAGAGCGCGGTTAAGCTTGCTAACAACCCAGTTCAACACTCTCGCACAAAGCAAATAGATATTCACCATCGCTTTCTTAGAGACCATCTTTCAAAGAAAGATATATCCTTAGAGGGAGTTAGAACCGAAGATCAATTGGCGGATATCTTCACAAAACCCCTAGATGAAAATACTCTTTGTAGATTGCGGAGTGAGCTTAATGTGCTTGATCTAAGTAACTTCATCAAAAGGTGAAAGGGGGTTGTCTTTGCATTGCATTGTATCATATGCCATGTTTAAATTATGCTTTGCACATAGGCTTGTCAGACATGGTTAAGATAACCGCCCTAAAAAGCGTGTGAAGAAGCTTACCCATGAGCAAACTTGACAAGCACCTAGATTCGAATTCCGTATTGCATTGCATATGCATGAGTGTTGCTTTGTCGTTTCTTTTTGGTTAAGTTTTGAGCAACCGCTATGTTCGTCCACCGCTAGGGGTAGCATTTGAGGCTCCTAATGGTTAAGACCCCTAGTTTTGGTGGCCACATGTTGTCTCCTCTGGTTTTATCGCCTACTTTATCTAAAAATGATATGTAGTCTATGGCAAAATATTTATAAAATTAAGGGCTTATGCGAGGATGCTCATACTAGGTTCCAACTAGTGTTTATTTGCCTCTTATTTGAGTTTGAACTTAGTTGGGAGAGGGAGCTGCAACGGAGATCTTCGAAACCGTCCAATTTGCAGTATCGGACGCTGCATCAGACGCTAACCCCAGCGTCTGATGCCCCCACTGTACATAGCCCCGGCTGAAACAGTGTTGGCGTCACGTCCGATGTGTCATCATCGGCGCGTTCGATGCCCCATCGGACGCTCCTTAGCGTACGATGCTGCGGCATAGGACGCGTCCGATGCAAACTGGGCGTTTCTGGAGCTCTCTGAGTGGACATCGGAGCGTCCGATGTGTTCACATCAGCGCGTCCGATGCCCCTTTAAGTGGCGCAATGAGTTCTTCTACCGACAGCTTGGCCCCACACGTCATACCTACCTTTCGTCTGCTTCCTGACCGAACCCGAGTCCCAAGCCCGCCGCCGTCTCCCCTAAGCTCCCCAACCCTAGCTTCGGCACCATGCTCGCCCCATCGTGCTCTCGCTGCACTCGCCGGTTCTCCGGCCGTCGCGCCCGCACTGCCAGGCGCGCGCCCAGTCGCCGGTGCCGCCATTCTCGCCAAGCCACCGAACGGGCTCGCCGATGTTGTCTTCTCCCCTCACCGGAGCTCGCGCTAGAGCTCGCCGTCGGTCACCGGAGTTGTCCCTCCTCTCGCTCGTGATCCCCCTCTCCGGCGAACTCCTCCCCGGCCATCAGAGCCCCCAAAGTGAGCATCCACCCCTCCTCCTCATCTCATGCTCACTAAGTGTTCGACAAAATGTCCCTAAGCATGTTCTTCACTGCTCTTGACCCCGATTTCGCCTAAACTTCGTGCAGTTCTCCTTGGCGTGTCGTGTGGGTGCCAGAACGTCGGTTCTTACCTTTTCTTGGGTTCGTTTCATCTAATCGTCAGGTAGCAAAGCCTTTTCCAACTCTCTCATCTACATGCTTTGCTTCCATAGGTTTTCTTGTCTCTAGAATATATGTTTCGTATATATATCCCATCTATTCTTGCAACAAGTCAGTGACCGTGCCAGCTTGTCAGTTGTCAGTGACAGATAACCCGGGGCCATGCCCGCGGGTACGGATCGAGGCCAAGCCTCGCGAGTGACAGCGACAATTTGTGGTCAGTGACAGCGGGAGTTTCTCGTCAGTTGATTCTGTCAGTTGGGTTTCTTGTCAGTTTTTCAGGGGATTTCAGTGGCAGTTCAGCTCCTTCAATGACAGTTGACTCTCGTTCTTGTCAGCTATGCGCTGCAAGAACGTCGGCGGTGCTCCGGGGGACTCTCCTCCACGTCCCCCCCTTCCGGTCAGAGGCCCGGGAAAGGGAAGTTGATCACGCGCTGGAAGCGCTCCCGCGAGCAGCGAGAGGCCGATCAGGCCCGTGAGGTTGCAGCCGCTGCAGAGCGTGCTGAGCAGGGTGGTCGTGGTGGCGGTTTACGGATTGAGAATCAGTTGACGCCAGAGCAGCGGAGAGCTATCGAGGAGGTTGAGCATAGGCATGGCTCACCGTCCGGCGTTCTTATGGCCGCCGGTCGTCATTCCATGTTCACCTCTCCAGGTGTGTAGCCCCAGAGCTTCGGGCAGAGCCTGGCAGAGGCTGAGACTGCAGAGGCAGAGGCAGAGGCAGAGGAGGAGGTCCCTGAGGACGTACCCAAGCGCCGGTCGACTCGTCGTAGGACTGCGGTGCCACCCCGGCCCGATGTCCCTCAGCGGGGTGCACGTGCTCCTTCGAGGCGTCCACCCCCGCAGATTCCGCGGCTAGACCTCCGTGTGGCCACGTGCTCACAGATACAGACACGCTCGTTCTAGTGGAGCAGTGGTTCCCCAGGGAGAGGCAATATCAGGCAGGTCCAGAGTTCTACACTGTTCTCCAGGAGGACTTCTACCAGGGATACAGGAACGCCAGGATCAGCCTGCGTTCTAAAAGAGTTTGCTCCTTAGAGGCCCTGGTTTCAGCAGCAAAGCAGCTCCGCCCCGCTCTCACCTACCTACCTGGTTTCGCAGACTTGTTGGGGCGGTCTGGCTCCTATATATGGGATTGGGTGTTCCAGTTCTACGCCTCGCTGTGGGTGCACCCTGACCGTCATACGATAGAGTTTGCCTTCCGAGGGGAGTATTACCGGCTGTTTGTGTCAGAGATCCGGGATTAGTTCGGCCTGCGTCACTCTCGGACCCGGATCCATGACCTCTGCTACGACCGGACAGAGCCAACGAGACGCTCTCATGGCGGAGAGCAGCCCACGAAAGACTTGGTGCGTCCCTGCTTCCGAGAGCCTTTCGGGGACGGTTCGAGCCGAGCGCCGAAGGATCTCACCCCTGTGGCTCGGATCCTCCACGAGGTTCTTAGGCGCACCCTGCTACCTCGCGTCGGTTTCAGAGAAGGGATCTCCAGACTTCAGCTGTGGTTACTTGCCTATCTGATTCGGTAGCAGGAGTTTGATGTTATGGATGTCATTATTTGTGAGATGGAGGATATAGTGGCAGAGGGCATCAAGGCCTGGCAGCAACTACCCTATGCACATTGGATCTCATATATTCTTTGGAAGGTAGCTGACACGACAGGGACAGATCCAGGATAGTACCTTACAGGCTTCGCGACCGTGTTCCCTGCGTATAACATGAGTCAGCTGTTAGGACACGGTCAGGACCGCAGGCAGCAGCAGCAGGAGGCACCGTCCAGCTCGAGACAGCGGCCAGAGGTGCCAGAGTCAGCTCAGGAGCAGGACGAGACCGTCAGAGCCCTCGCAGAGTAGGAGCTAGCAGACCTAGAGGGTGAGGATGCCTACGTGGCTGGGGACCCCACCGACAGCTCAGACAAGGACTACCAGCTCCCGCCTCGCCTTCAGCCTCGTTCTCATGACACTGAGGCTGGGTCGTTTGGTACTGCTTCCTCCGACCCCACACTTCTTTCGATTCTCTCTCGGATGGAGGAGCAGCAGCGGACGGTGACTCAGGACGTCCAGAGGCTTGCACAGGAGTAGCAGCGCTTAGCCCAGGCACATGCACTAGCTCAGCAGCAGGCACAGGAGCGCTCAGATGCCTTGCAGCGATAGATGATGGAGCTTCAGCAGTGAAGGACCGAAAGTGCTAAAGTAAGGCGACCAGAGGGGGGGGGGGGGGGTGAATGGGAGCCTAAAAATTTCTTCTGAAATTCCGGCCTTTGTCCCAACAAAATCAACCCCAAGAGCAAAGCCTACACACGTGATGTCCACGACCCAAGAGAACGGGTGGATGTTCCCTAGGAACACAACGGGACACCAAAAAAGTTCCCTCACCCAAATCCACGCGAGTCAACTAGTACAAGACGGACTTTGGGTAACCTCAACCTCCCCGGAGCAACGCGAGGGGGATTCAGGCGTTTTTGCAAAGCGGAAAGCCCTGTTTCTATAGAGCACAGAGTCAGGAATCCAACGCGAAAACCCAAAACCAAATCCGAAGTCGAACGGTCAAATTGCGGATGAAATAGTGAAGAAATCACTGCATCGGACGCTGGCAACGTCCGATGGCCAGGCACCGGACGCGTCCGATGCAAACAGGTCCTCTCTGGAACCTTACTGGACTGGCATCGGACGCTGCTACAGTGAAACCCTAGCGTCCGATGCTAGACCCCCGGCGCGTCCGATGGTCAGCGTCCGATGCTCCTTTAAAAGCACTGTCAGATGACACGTGGCAACGAACGCTCCGATGGAAAGTACTCAGCGTCCGATGCTCAAGAACAGAGCGTCCGATGGTCCCGATACAGAACTGTTCTTCTGCGAATTCAACCCGATCTCCTCCGAATCAAAAGCACTAAGGCTTAGACTTGGTATGAGGAGTTCCTAGGAGGTTAGTGAGCTATCCCAAAGAGATCATGGCTCGAACCTAACTCCAAATCGGTGAATTGGAAGAATTCGGGACAAAAGGAACAAACTCGATCCAAAACGAAAATCGACGGATCTACTAGCTCGTGAGGTTGGAGATGATTTCCTTCGGTGGAAAGAATTGCCTCATGATCTAGAACAACTCAATTCAAACGGATTTGCAAAAGACGCACCGAGTAGAGAGACCGATCAACGGGAAAAACGTGGAGAAAAGCAACCCGCGAAGAACACAAGCAAAACGCGAATCACAACCACGAATTTGCAACCGTGTGGCTACCACACGCTACAACAGTGAGATTACGGTCTCACTTCCTCAAAAATCTCACGGGCACAGATGTATTGTTCCCTTCTCTGTGGATCTCAGTTTGCTACAGCAGAGGAGTGGGAGAGCAGGAAAACCTAGAAGGCAAAGAGCAAATGGCTGAGATGGATAGGGAGGAGGGTGTCTCCCTCTACTTATCCTAATTCTAATTCCTATTCTACCCCTCTCTAATTACAGAGCGAACCAGCTAAACCCTAGGGTTATTCTGGACCAACTCAAGATAGCAGGTGATCCGACGACCACGCCCGCACAACTGGTAGCGTTGCCTCGACGCAACCTCACCGATTGCCGCCACATGCCGCCACCGCTCCGCTTGTCCTTTTCCCGGACTTCGCCCCCGATTTTGAAGCCCAAACCGGGAAACCAGCCTTCACGACCAACCCCCGGTTTTGAGGCCCAAACCGGGAAACCAGCCGACCGTAGCCTGAGTTTTGTGGCCCAAACTCAGCAACCCCGCAACACCCAGGTTTTGAGGCCCAAACCTGGAAACCGTCCTCAGCCCGAGTTTTGTGGCCCAAACTCGGAAACCATCAGCGCCTAGGTTTTGAGGCCCAAACCTGGAAACCATCCACTCGGTGGTTTTTCTATGGCTCAACCACCAAACCGAGCCGTAGAGGGGATGCACCGCCCGTGCACCCCATCCACCGACACGTGTCCCCAGGTCCTCGACCCAAGCAACACCATGCCCGCAAGTCTTCGCTCGTCGCTGTCCCAGGCTGCCAGCCACCACAGCTGATCCTCGGGCCACCGGTCCCTCAGTCCAAGCCTCACGTCCGCCCTTCGCCACTCTCGGTCCATCGGCACGACACGTCTCTACTTGACCTTCACCTTGCCTCTGATCACTGTATCCGTGCTCAACACCTGCACAACACAAGCCAAATAACATGCGCATTATCCCAGTTGACAATCACTCATCACTCAGAGACTCGGCATACACCCATGTATCCGCAATCTCCCCCTTGATGAGTGCATTGTCAACTACCAACACAAATCATAGTGGAAGCAGAAGAAGGAAGAAAGGAAGAGAGAGAACTCAACCAGATGACCCAAAAGCATGTCAAAGCCGAAGAAGGTCAAGTGGAAAAGAGCAACACAACTTGGTTCCCAAAGACATGGGCAACTGCTCGATGCAACCAAGCAAAACAAAGCTAGCCCTCAAGAAGAGGTAGAACAGGCTCAACACCGCTAGCGAGAAAGCTCGATACCAATTGGAAAATCAACTGAAAATCAAGCAAAACAGAGCTAGCCCTCAAGAAGAGGCAGAACAGGCTCAACACCGCTAGCTAAAACAGCTCAATACCAACTGTTACCAATCTCAAAAACAAAAGAGTTCGATACCAATTGAAGAGCTGAAAATGAGCTGAAAATGTTTGCTAGTTCCTCAAGAAAGAGGCAAAGGCTCAACACAACTAGCAAACTCCCCCTCAACTAGTGCACACAACCCAGGGAACTCATGATTTGTCAATATTTTCTCCCCCTTAGTTGAAAATGCACCATCAAGCAAATGTGCACACGCACTCAAAAGTCTCCCCCTTGACAGAATATCTCCCTCCAGAAATGCATATGAGTAAAAAATGCAAGTTAGTAGCTTCAGAAATATAATCAAAAGAGTGCAAGGATGCTCTACACAGTTCTGATCCAATGACTCAACGACATCCATAAGAAGCTAGCAAAGGCTCAAACTGATCACCAGATACGAGATATGAATATGAGAGCAAAAGAGCAGTTTTCAGCCAAAAAGGGTTCACCATCAAAATAGCACAAAACATGTATAGACAGGATATCCGACAAGTGCTAAACATGTATACAAGGTGAACTACCCCTAGCACAGTTCAATCATCATGCTATAGAATGAAACGTAGACTTGTGTATCCAAATTTTATCGGAGTTTGCAGCGGTTAAAACACACAAGTTTAAAATTTCAGCATGTGATTGCGAGAGGTTGAAAGCTTGTCATTGCCTAACTTTTCAACTGTGCGAAGCCTATGCATAAGCAATCAGAAGCTTAAAGCAACAGTTTCGGTCATACACTACACAACTCAAGTTTAACTCAAAGTGCAACGAGAAACAATCTCGAAACTGTGATGTGTTGACAAGCAATCCCATCTCGATCTTTTCCAATTCACTTAACTTGGTTCAGATTTTTAAAATAGGAAATGAACATACCAAGCAAGTCAAAGACTCAACACTAGAGACATAGCAACCTAGCATATATGAAAAGCACGAGTGAATTCTACACATCCTACACATGCTAGTTGCATATCTCAATGGTGAACATTTTCAGATTATAGGTTCATTACACAAGTTCACCGTTCATAAAATAGCTCAGCTCATAACTTGTATTAGTGATCAGAAAGAGCATAAGCTACAAGCATCAACATATAGCATCGGAGCATACTAAACAGAGCATAGTCACAATCTAAAGATTATATACATGAAGCTCAGAATATAAAAGCGTATGCTGAAATGCAAAAGAAAGCAAGACAAACGAAAAAATAGTCAGGTTATGGTACAAGAACCAAAAGGTTTCCCCCATCTAAAAGGGGAAACACACACCAAGCTCACCTCTCAACCTAGCAAAAGTTGATTGGTCCAAAGGCTTGGTGAAAATATCAGCCAACTGATGATGAGTATCGACATGGCGAAGGTCGATATCACCCTTCTCATAGTGGTCTCGCAGAAAATGAAAGCGTACATCAATGTGTTTGGTCTTAGAGTGCAGCACGGGGTTTTTAGCAACGCTAATAGCACTCGTGCTATCACAAAACAAAGGAACGCGAGAAAAGCTCAGACCAAAATCACGCAAAGTGGCCATCATCCAAAGCAACTAGGAACAGCAGCTAGCCGCAGTAACATACTCAGCCTCCGTGGTAGACTGGGCGACACTAGACTGCTTGCGAGAGGACCACGAAACAAGGGAAGATCCAATAAACTGGCAAGCCCCAGAAGTGGACTTGCGATCAATGTGACAACCAGCAAAATCAGCATCGAAATACCCGCAAAGGGAGAGGGTGGAGGAAGCAGAATACCAAATCCCGAATTCTGGAGTGAAGGATAAGTACCTCATAATGCGCTTGACCACCTGACGGTGCGAGGTGCACGGCGACGACTGAAAGCGCACGCAAAGACACACCGCGAACTGAATGTCCGGTCGTGTCGCCGTCAGGTACAACAGCGACCCGATCATACTCCGGTACTCCTTCTGGTCCACCGCTTCTCCATCCACATCCGCATCCAGGGCTATCGTGGTCGACATGGGTGTTGGAAGAGGCTTGGCCTCACCCATATCGAACTTCTTCAATATGTCCTTGGTATACTTCCCCTGGTGCACGAACGTCCCGTCCCGGGATTGCTTGATTTGCAACCCGAGGAAAAATGTCAACTCGCCCATCATGCTCATCTCAAACTCCCTGCTCATAGTATCTGCAAACTTGGCAACCAAAGCGTGAGAAGAACCACCGAAAATGATATCATCCACGTAAATCTGGACCAAGAGAGTATCAGTGCCTTGCCTGAGGAGAAAAAGAGTTTTATCCACACATCCCATTTTAAAACCCTTAGCAAGCAAAAAGGTTTTCAACCTATCATACCAGGCTCTAGGGGCTTGTTTCAAACCATATAAAGCTTTGTGCAGTTTAAAAACATGGTTTGGAAACTTGGGATTTTCGAAACCGGGGGGTTGTCTCACATACACTTCCTCTTCTATGTAGCCGTTTAAGAAGGCACTCTTGACATCCATTTGAAAAAGTTTAAAACCTCTGGATGCAGCAAAAGCCAAGAGTATCCTAATTGCCTCCAAACGAGCTACATGATCAAAAGTCTCCTCATAGTCTATCCCCTCCTTCTGACTATACCCCTGGGCAACTAGTCTGGCCTTGTTTCTCACAACATGGTCATCCTCTCCTTGTTTGTTTTTGAAAACCCATTTTGTCCCAATAGGGTGACACTCGGGAGGAGGAGGAACAAGAACCCAAACCTGATTTCTTTCAAAATTTTCTAACTCCTCATGCATGGCATTTACCCAACCTGGATCAGATAAAGCGTGTTCAACATCTCGGGGTTCAAAATCAGCAACAAATGCAGAATGAGCAAAGTGAGAGATTTGTTGTGACCTTGACCGAGTGACACGTTCGCCGATGCTGCCGATCATCTGTTGAGGCAGGTGCTGGCGCTAGATGTGTCGTGGCGCCTCTCGAGCAGAAGTGATCTCCCCCTCAACAGCAGCTGGCGCCTCCTCGGGTACAAAGGGTACCGCTCGAGGTGGCGGATCCCACGACCCCCAATATGAAGAAGTGTCGGGGCCGTGAGTCGTAGTAGAAGCCGCTCCTTGTGGCACAGCAGGTGGAGGGGGTGTTGGATCATCCATACCTTCAGCACCCTCATCCTCATCATCAAACAGAGGCTCACCAACCTCATGATCACCTGCACGCTCAAAACGAGAAGAAGGACAAACCATGGTCTCGTCGAAGGTGACATCTGATGTCTCCATGACTCGGTTAGTATCAAGGTTAAGTACACGATAAGCGCGAGTGTGAGTGCCATAACCAAAAAATACCCCGTCAGAAGAACGAGACTCAAACTTGTTCAAGTTGCCCTTTTTGAGTATAAAACAATGGCAACCAAAAACTCGAAAATAACTCACTTTGGGGAGTTTTCCAAAACGCAACTCATAAGAAGTCTTTTTCAAGAAAGCTCAGAGAAAGATGCGATTGGAAATATAGCATGCAGTGCTCATAGCTTCGGCCCAATATCGCCTAGGAGTCCTATGCTCATCGAGCATCGTCCTGTCCATCTCCACAAGGGTCCGATTCTTCCTTTCTACAACACCATTCTGAGGTGGTGTGTAGGGGGAAGAAAACTGATGCTCTAAACCCAAAGAGTTACAAAACTTCTCAAAATTCAAATTCTTGAATTCGGAACCATTATCACTCCTAATAGCTCGCATCGAGTTCAAAGGGAACCCGTTCGGAAGACGTAAAATCAGATTGCGAGCAAAGGAGAAAGTCTCGGTCTTCTCAGCTAAAAAGAAAACCCACGAATATCTCGAAAAGTCGTCAACAACAACAAGCACAGACCACTTTCCCCCAACCGAGCTCACCCGAGCCGGACCAACAAGGTGCATGTGCAAAAGCTCTCCAGGGCGCTTGGTCATGACCTGAGTCACTGGATGGTGGGGAGTGGCAACCATCTTACCATGTCTACAAGAATGGCAAACAAGATCCTTCTCCATGGATAACTTGGGCAATCCTCGGATTAGGCCAAGTGAACTAAGCCTTGCAAGCAAGTCGAAGCTCAAATGTCCAAGTCTCCTATGCCACTTCCAAAGATCAGAGGAGGAAGGTCCAGCCAAAAGACAACGATAAATTCCAAACGACTCCGAGAAATCCGCACAAAAGACTTTCCCAAAGGGCGAAATCACACAAACAAGATTGCCCTGAGGGTCCAAAATACGACTGAGATTCGGTTTAAAACGAATCTCATAGTCATCATCAAAGAGTTGCGAAACAGAAAGAAGGTTAAAATGCAAGTTAGAAACAAGAGCAACATCGCGCAACACAAAGTGCTCATTAACTCACACTGACCCACGAGACAACACCTTACCTTTGCTGTTGTCGCCGAAGGTGATAAACTCCTTTCCGGCGACTGGACTAAGACTGGAGAACCACTTGGCGTTTCCGGTCATGTGCCTCGAGCAACCAGAATCCACCAACCAAACGTTCTCCAATCGTTTTACCTACATCAATAAAAAGACATAGGGTGAGCATACGGTCCAACACTGGGGTTAGTGAAGTAGGAAGAATACCAGTGTTGGGCCGGCTGCTCAAAAGAACTGTTAGCAGAAAAACCATTCCTAGCATGCCTACGGGAAGAGCGATCACCATGTAGAGGAAAACGTGGTCTGCTAAGGGAGGAGCGTCCATCGTGATACTCAAAACGCGGTGGAGGGAAACTCTCAACTACAAAGCCACCGCCACGGGGTCCATAGCCTACAACTGCAGGCTCCCGCCGAGCACGACCTCCTCGGGGCCTAGGCCTAGGAACTTGAGGTTTTGGACCTCTAGGCCTAGTGGCACGGCTCTGAACATTCGGCATATGTTCATCATGGAAAGGATGGTACATGTCCGTGTTGTTCATCTCCTTTGCACGGCGTGCCTCTCTCTTGCGCCGAAAGCAAAACTCGCTCAAGTGCCCATCTCTCCCACAATGCTCACAATGGTACCTCACCGCTCTCAAAGGGGGTTGTTGGTACTCACGGTAGTGGGTATGGATCACTTTGCCCTTCTGTGGCATAAGCTCCTCTTGGATGGGTGGCATGGTGTCCAGCTTGTTCTTGAGGTGGTTTGGTTTGGGAGCCCATGATTGTTTCTTGGGTGGAGCTCTCGGAGGCTCAACAAAGACCCCATCCTTGGTGTTAGGCTTGAGAGGCTCTTTGGGTGGAATCTTGGTAAGCTTGGGAGTAGTGGTGGAGTTGGGCTTCTCGCATGGGTTGACCACTCGATTCTCCAATCTTGCCGAAAGATGTAACATCAACACCCGGAGCAAAACCTACACCTGGACCTCCAGCAGCTCGCTTGAATTGGGAGATCATCATCCCGAGTTGTGGCTCACCGCTAGACACCCATGACAAGATGGTCCAAAGGTATGTGTTTTCCTCCTCGGTTTGCATCTTGTCATGCTTCACATTAGCGATCTCCATCTCCAAACCCTCACAAAGAACACACCTAGCCACACATGTGCTACCTGAGTTGGCCTCTTCAAGAGACACAATCTTGGCATTCTTCTCTGCCAACTCAGATTGCAAGCCCGCACAGGACTTGCATGCACCCAACAGCAAAGATCTCGACTTCAGCTCATCCACCTCTCCTACCAACGCCACATACTTACCTCTCAAAGTGAGAAGGTCAGTCATGTGCGTGGTGCACATCTCACACTCCTCCTCATCGGTAACAACTACGGTGGACTTGACAGATTCAAGTTCCTTCACCGTATCCTCCCACTTTTGCCTAAACTCCTTGCGCTCTCTAGCAGCACGCCTAAGCATCTTATCCTGACTAAGGAGCACGACAGTAAGCTTCTCGACCTCAGCAGAAAGTTCGTCGGGGGTCTGAGATACCTAGGAGGTGTCGTCATCATAGTCGTCGTTCCGAGTGTCCTCCAGCTCGCCGTCGACCTCCTTGCCGAGGGCCATGGTGCAGAAGCCTTCGTCGTCGGCGAAGAAGCAGAGGCCGTTGAGCTTGTCCTCGATCCTCTTCTTCTTCTCGGACTCGTCGTCGCTTAAGGAAGCGGAGTCGTCATTCGAGTCATCGACGTCGCTGAGCATGGCGAAGAATGCACGCTGCTCAGCCTGGGCCTTCTCCAGGTACTTGGTCTTGATGTACTCCTTGTTGAAGCCGCCCTTCCGCTTGTGCTTCGCGGGGACGTACTTCTCCTTGCGCTTGCTGGAGTCATACTTGTGCCCATGATCTGCCTTGCCGAAGACTTGCTTGTTCTTCTTCGGGCAATTGGCGATGAAGTGGTTGGGGTCGCCGCACTCGTAGCATCCCGAGCGTCCTCCTCCGCGGCGACGGTTCATGCAGTTGTTGTGAAACCGCGAGAACCAGTTGGTGAGCAAAGCCAGCTCGTCATCCCCCATGAACTCCAGCTGCTCCTCTGTGACAGAAAGAAGAGAGGAAAGTGCAAAGCCTCCAGAGGGGTTAGCAGAAGAGCCAGAAACCAAAGCCATCGATGGGCCAGAAGGATTTTCATAAGAAGTCCTCGCCATGGCGTCAATCTCACTGGACTTGAGCTTACTGAAGAGCTCGTCGCACGTGAGGGTCTCATAGTTAGGTGATTCGATGATCGCCTGAACCTTGGAATCCCACACCGATCGATCGAGAGTATGCAAAAGCATCAAAGCTCTCTCATGATCGTCGAAAGGCAACAACTCCTTGTTAGCCCTCATCCTGTTGACAATCACCTGTGAAGGACCGAGGAGCTACCCGAAAGCGACCAGAGGGGGGGTGAATGGGAGCTTCAAAATTTCCTTTCGGAAACTAGATGCCACTGTCCCAAACTCAACCCCAAAAGCGAAACCTAGAGCTTGCTAATGTCCACGACCCTAGATGTAGGGTGGATGCTTCCTAGAAGCACAGCGGGACACTAGACAACCCTAGAAAGCCAACGCAAAAGACGGGAATCAAATCCGTCAACGAACGAACGAACCGCGAACGAAGACGCGCGAAACTGCAGCGACCGGACTCTGGCCTGCGTCCGGTCAGCAGGGACCGGACGCGTCCGGTCGTCAGAAAACAGCTCTGGGAGCTCTCTGTTCGCGACCGGACGCACGGAGCTCAAGCGTCCGGTCGTTCACTGAGCGTCCGGTCAGATGAGACAATGACACGGGAACAGTGCGAGCAGCGCGTCCGATCAGTTCCAAAAACCAACGTCTGGTCGAGCAAAACGAAACACCGAAAAACGATCGGACTCACCAGAGGGTCCGGTCACTGGGCATCGGACGCGTCCGGTCACAGAAAAACGTTTCTGGAACCTTTCTGTTTCTGACCGGACTCACTGAAGGGAGCGTCCGGTCGATTTGAACAGAGCGTCCGGTCAAGCAAAAGAACTCAGACAGAGTTCAACCACCGGACGCACTGTAGCAGCGTCCGGTCGTTGAATGAAGCGTCCGGTCACCCCGCGAATTCACTGTTCGTCCACCGATTCGACTAGAACTCACCCAAAACAAATCCTCTAGGGATCAAACTTGGTGAGTGAAGTCACAAGGAGGTTAGTGAGCTATCTCTAAGAGATCATGGCTCGAACCTAACTCCAAATCGATGAATCGAAGAATTTCGGGGGAAGGGAAGAAAAGTGACCCGAAACGAAAAATCGATCGATCTCCTAGACCGTGAGGTTAGAGGATGATTCCTTCGGTGGAAAGAAGTGCCTCACGATCTAGAACAACTTGGTTCAAACGGAATTGCAAAAGATGAACCGAGCAAAGAGATCAAGCGACGGGAAAATCGTGGAGCAAAAAGGATTCCGCGAAGAACACAAGCAAAACGGAAATCACAGCCACGAACTCGAATCAAGGACGCAAATCAACCCATCGATCAGTGCTCCAAGGTGAGGATACGGCCTCACTTCCTCGAATCAACAGTACATAGAGTGGAGTCTCTCTGCGGATCTCAACTAGCTAAAGCAGGGGTGTGGGAGAGTGGAAACCCTAATGCTAGGAAGCAAATGACTGCGCTAACTGAGATTGAGATAGGGAGGAGGGTGTCTCCCCTAGACTACTTATACTAACCTAGCCTAAGCCTATTTCCTACTCTACCCCTCTCTACTCTAATTACAGAGCGGGCCAGGAAAACCCTAAGGCTAATCTGGTCCACCCGCTGGTGGTAGGTAGATCCGACGGCCACGTCCGCACGGTCTTCCGCGTCGCCTCCACGCAACCTTCAGATCGCCGCCACGTGCCGCCACCACTCTGCACCCCCGGTTTTGCGGCCCAAACCGGGAAACCAGCCTTTTCCATCAGCCCCCGGTTTTGAGGCCCAAACCGGGAAACCAGCCTCCAGCCCGAGTTTTGTGGCCCAAACTCGGAAACCCTCAGCGCCCGAGTTTTGAGGCCCAAACTCGGAAACCGGCCCACTCCCAGGTTTTGAGGCTCAACCTGGAAACCGTCACGCCCAGGTTTTGTGGCTCAACCTGGAAACCCAGCACCCAGGTTTTGAGGCCCAAACCTGGAAACCGTCCACCGTTGGTTTTTCCCGGGCTCTACCAACAAACCGGCGTCGTAGAGGGGATGCACCGCCTGTGCACCCCTTCCACCGACATGATCGCACTTCTCCGCTTGTCGCTGTCGCAGGCTGCCAGCCACCACAGCTGATCCTCCGGCCTCCAGTCCATCAGTCCAAGTCCACGTCCGCCCTTCACCGTCCGATACATCGGCATGACACGTCCGCCGCACGGCACGCCCATCCTTCATCGCGCCCGGTCCGTCGGCACGGCACGTCGCAACTTGACCTTCACCCGCCATCGATCACTGTCTCCGTGCTCGACACCTGCACAACACAAGCCAAAGAACATGCGCATCATCTCCGTTGACAATCACTCATCACTCAGAGACTCGGCATACACCCATGTATCCGCAATCTCCCCCTTGATGAGTGCATTGTCAACTCCACAACAAATCATGAATAAGAAGAAGGAGGTAGGAAGGAGTGGGAAGAGAAAACCCAACCAAATGACCCAAAAGCCTAACAAAAGCCGAAGAAGGTCAAGTGGATGAAGCGAAAACTTGGTCCCCAAAGACATGGGCAACGGCTCGACGCAACCAAGCAAAGCAAAGCTAGCCCTCAAGAAGAGGTAGAACAGGCTCAACACCGCTAGCAGATACCAATTGAAGATCGGAGGACAACAGAGGCAAAATGCTAGTCCCTCAAGATAGAGGCACAGAGGCTCAACACAACTAGCAAGAAAATCACTCCGAACCAATTGGAAATCAACCCAAACCAAAAGGGAAAGCACACCAGACGATACCAATTGAAAGCCAAATGAAAAAGCTTATGAAAGCTCATGAAAAGCTAGGAACGTTTGCTAGTCCCTCAAGACAGAGGCAACGGCTCAACAACTCCCCCTCGACAGATGCAAGCAACTAGGTCAAATGATTTGCATAAAATTTCTCCCCCTAGTTGAAAATGCACTTATCAAGGCCAAAAGGTATCGGAGAAGCAATTCTCTTCACATAAACTCCCCCTAAACACAAGATCTCCTTCCACAATGCATATGGAGTCAAAATGCAAGTTAGGAGCTTCAAGTATATAGTCAAAAGAGTGCAAAGATGCTCTAATCAGTATAGCTCCAACATCTCAATTAAGCACTCAAATAGCAAAGGCTCAAACTGATCACTTATACGAAATATGAAGCATCTGAGCATGTGGGCAGTTTTAAGCCAAAAGGATAGTCACCATCAAAATAGCACTAGACACGTATAGAAGGAATCCAAACAAGTGCTAAGCATATATACAAGGTGAACTACCCCTAGCAAAGTTCAATCATCATGCATAGGACTGAAGCATATACTTGTGATTTCAAATTCATATCGGAGTTGCATCGGTAAAAGAATTCACAAGTTCATTTTTTGGCATGTGATTGCGAGAGGTTGAAAGCTTGTCATTGCCTAACTTTTCAACCGTGCGAAGCCTATGCCGAAGCAATCAGAAGCTTAAAGCAACGGTTTCGGTCATACACTACATGGCTCAAGTTTAACTCAAGGTGCAATGAGAAACAGTCTCAATACCATGAGGTGTTGACAAGCAATCCCATCTCGATCTTTTCAATTCAACGATACTTGGTTCAGATTTTAAGCAAGTTATGAACAACCAAGCAAGTGAATGACTCAGAACTAGAGACATAGCAACCTAGCATATATGAAAAGCAGGAATGGACTCAACACACCCTACACATGCTAGTTGCATATCTCAATGGTGAACATTTTCAGATTTACGTACATTAGGCATAATTCACCATTCCAACAATAGCTCGCTCATAACATGTAACAGTGATCAGAAAGAGCATAAGCTACAAGCATCATCATAAGTATCAGAGCAATACTAACAAGAGCATAATTACATTCTAGTGAATATAGACATGAAGCTCAAAATGTAAATGCGTATGCCCGACACAAAACTGAAAGAAAGAAGATACCAAATGGAAAGACTCAAGAAACTCAAAAGAAAAGAGCCTCAAAATAAAAGAGTCAGTCTGTACATCTCAATATGCTTCCCCCATCTAAAAGGGAAAACACACACCAAGCTCACCCCTCAACCTATTAAAGGTTGATTCGTCTAAAGGCTTGGTGAAAATATCAGCCAATTGGTGATGAGTATCGACATGGCGAAGGTCGATATCACCCTTCTCCTGGTGGTCTCGCAAGAAATGAAAGCGCACATCAATGTGTTTGGTTTTCGAGTGAAGCACGGGGTTCTTAGCAACGCTAATGGCACTCGTGCTGTCACAAAGCAAAGGAACTCGAGTAAAGCTCAAACCAAAATCACGCAAAGTGGCCATCATCCAGAGTAACTGGGAACAGCAGCTAGCCGCAGCAACATATTCAGCCTCCGTGGTAGACTGAGCGACACTAGACTGCTTGCGAGAAGACCACGACACCAGAGAAGATCCAATAAACTGGCAAGTCCCAGAAGTGGACTTGCGCTCGGTGCGACAACCAGCAAAATCAGCATCAGAAAAGCCACAAAGCGAGAGGGTGGAGGAAGCAGAATACCAAATCCCGAACTCAGGCGTGAAACGAAGGTACCTGAAAATCCGCTTCACCGCCTGACGGTGAGAGGTGCGCGGCGACGCCTGAAAGCGCGCACACAGACACACCGCGAACTGGATGTCCGGGCGTGTCGCCGTCAGGTAGAGGAGCGACCCGATCATGCTGCGGTACTCCTTCTGGTCCACTGCTTCTCCATCCACATCTGCGTCCAGGGCAGTCGTCGTCGACATGGGTGTTGGAAGAGGCTTGGCCTCACCCATATCGAACCGCTTTAGCAAGTCCCTCGTGTACTTGCCCTGGTGCACAAACGTCCCCTCTCGGGATTGCTTAATTTGCAACCCGAGAAAGAAAGTCAGCTCGCCCATCATACTCATCTCGAACTCCCTGCTCATAGTATCTGCAAACTTGGCAACCAAAGCGTGAGAAGAACCACCGAAAATGATATCATCCACGTAAATTTGGACCAAGAGAGTATCTTTGCCTTGCTTGAGGAGAAAGAGCGTTTTATCTACACATCCCATTTTAAAACCCTTAGCTAGCAAAAAGGTTTTTAATCTCTCATACCAGGCTCTAGGGGCTTGTTTCAAACCATACAAAGCTTTGTGAAGTTTAAAGACATGGTTTGGAAACTTGGGATTTTCAAAACCGGGGGGTTGCTGGACATAGACCTCCTCCTCAATGTAGCCGTTTAAGAAGGCACTCTTGACATCCATTTGAAAAAGTTTGAAACCCATGGATGCAGCATAAGCCAAGAGTATCCTAATAGCCTCCAAACGAGCTACAGGAGCGAAGGTCTCCTCATAATCTATCCCCTCCTTCTGACTATAACCCTTCGCTACAAGCCGGGCCTTGTTTCTCACAATGTGGCCCTCCTCTCCTTGCTTGTTTTTAAATACCCATTTTGTCCCAATAGGTTTACAGTCAGGAGGTGGTGGCACTAGAACCCAAACCCGATTTCGCTCAAAGTTCTCTAGCTCCTCATGCATGGCATTGACCCAGTCCGGATCCGTCAATGCGTGTCCAACATCTCGGGGCTCAAAAGACGCAACAAAAGCAGAATGAGCAAAGTGCGAGATGTGCTGTGACCTGGAGCGAGTAACTCGCTCGTCGATGTCGCCGATCATCTGTTCAGGGGGGTGCTGGCGCTGGATATGTCGTGGCGCCTCCCGGGAAGAGGTGACCTCCCCCTCAACAGCAGCTGGTTCCACCCCGGGTACAAAAGGTACCGCGCGAGGTGGAGGATCCCACGGCCCCCAGGAAGAAGAAGTGTCGGGGCCGTGAGTCGTCGTCGAGGCCGCTCCTTGCGGCACGGCAGGTCGAGGGGGTGCTGGATCATCTATACCTTCAGCACCCTCGTCCTCGTCATCAAAAAGAGGTTCTCCAACCTCATGATCACCTGCACGCTCAAAACGAGAAGAGGGACAAACAAGAGTCTCGTCGAAGGTGACATCTGATGTCTCCATGACTCGGTTAGTGTCAAGGTTAAGTACACGATAAGCTCGAGTGTGAGTGCCATAACCCAAAAACACACCGTCAGAAGAACGAGACTCAAACTTGTCCAGGTTGCCTTTTTTCAATATAAAACAGTGGCAACCAAAGACTCTAAAATAACTCACCTTGGGCTGGCGACCAAAACGCAACTCATAAGAGGTCTTCTTCAAAAACGCTCTCAGAAAAATGCGATTCGAAATATAGCATGCAGTGTTCATAGCTTCGGCCCAATAGCGCCTAGGAGTCCTATGCTCATCAAGCATCGTCCTGGCCATCTCAACAAGGGTCCGATTCTTCCTCTCTACAACACCATTTTGGGGCGGTGTGTAGGGGGAAGAAAACTGATGCTCCAAACCAAGGCGGTTACAAAACTTCTCAAAATCCGAATTTTTAAACTCGGAACCATTATCACTTCTAATCGCTCGCATCGAGTTCAAAGGGAACTCGTTCTGAAGACGCAAAATCAGATTGCGAGCGAAGGAGAAAGTCTCGGTCTTCTCAGCTAAAAAGAAGACCCACGAATATCTCGAAAAGTCGTCAACAACAACCAAAACATACCACTTGCCACCAACCGAGCTCACCCGAGCCGGACCAACAAGGTCCATGTGTAAAAGCTCTCCGGGGTGCGAGGTCATGACCTTAGTCACCGGATGGTGGGGAGCAGCAACCATCTTCCCATGTCTGCAAGAATGGCAAACTAGATCCTTCTCCATCGAAAGCTTGGGCAATCCTCGGATTAGGCCAAGTGAGCTAAGTCTTGCAAGCAAGTCGAAGCTTAAGTGACCGAGCCTCCTATGCCACTTCCAAAGATCGGAAGAAGAAGGACTAGCCAAAAGACAGCGAGAAGATCCAAACGACTCCGAAAAATTCGCACGAAAAACTTTCCCAAAGGGCGAAATCAGACATACAAGATCGCCCTGAGGATCTAAGATGCGACTAAGGTTCGGTTTGAAACGAATCTCATAGTCATCATCAAAAAGTTGCGAAACAG
Organism: Coix lacryma-jobi var. lacryma-jobi; assembly: GCA_009763385.1. Lineage (NCBI taxonomy): Eukaryota > Viridiplantae > Streptophyta > Magnoliopsida > Poales > Poaceae > Coix > Coix lacryma-jobi. The sequence goes on along the minus strand of CM019831.1, from coordinate 70,494,295 downwards.
AAAGCAAGTTAAAATGCAGGTTAGAAACAAGAGCAACATCGCGCAACACAAAGTGCTCATTAACCCGCACAGTTCCACGGGACAATACCTTACCTTTACTATTGTCGCCGAAGGTTATGTACTCCTTTCCGGCGACCGGGCTAAGGCTGGAGAACCACTTGGCGTTTCCGGTCATGTGCCTCGAGCAACCAGAATCCACAAGCCAAATGTCCTCCAACCGCTCCTCCTACATCAATAAAAAGACATAGGGTGAACATACGGTCCAACACTGGGGTTAGTAAAATAAGAAGGAAACCAGTGTTGGGCCGGCTGCTCAAAAGAACGGTTAGTGTAAAAACCATCCTGTCTAGGAGGATAGCGATCACCACGCACAGGAAAACGTGGTCCGCTGGGGAAGAAGCGCTCACCGCGAAACTCTACCTGCGGTGGGACAAAGCGCTCAACAAGGCCTCCGCCACGGGGTCCGTTACCTGCAAAAGCAGGACCCCGTCGGGCACGCTCTCTACGAGGTCTACGCCTAGGAGCCTGCTGCTCAACTCTAGCGTCTCTCCTCGGAGCTCTCTCCTGCCTAGGCCTAACAAACTGAGGTGCTCCACCTCTAGGCCTAGTCTCCCTCCTAGGGGCTCTCTCCTGCTGCCTAGGCTGGGTACGCTTCCCTCCAGACCTAGCAGCTCTCCCCTGAGGCTTCGGAGTATGTCCACCACGAGCTGGGTGAAACATGTCCGGGTTCTGCATCTCCCTAGCACGGCGCGCCTCTCTCTTGCGCCTAAAGCAGAACTCACTCAGGTGACCATCCCGCCCACAAAAGTCACACTGAAACCTCACCGCGCGCAAAGGGGGTTGTTGGTTTGCAGGGATGTGGGTATGGTTCACCTTGCTCTTGCCCTTCTGTGGCAATTCCTCTCGGATGGGTGGCATTGTGTCAAGCTTGTTCTTTAGGTGATTGGGCTTGGGTTGCCATTGTGGATTCTTGGGTGGAGCCTTAGGAGGTTCAACTACAACTCCATCCTTGGTGACAGGCTTGGCAGGCTCTTTGGGTGGAAGCTTGGTTAGTTTGGGAGTAGTGGTGGAGTTGGGCTTCTCACTCGGATCAAGACCACTAGACTCTCCAATCTTCCCAAAACCGGAAAGATCAACACCCTGCGCAAGGCCTACGCCTGGACCTCCAGCAGCTCGCTTGAATTGGGAGATCATCATCCCGAGCTGAGGCTCACCACAAGACACCCATGACAAGACGGTCCGAAGGTATGTGTTTTCCTCCTCGGTACGCACCTTGTCATGTCTCACATTGGCCATCTCCTGCTCCAGGCCCTCACACAAAGCACACCTCTTGACACAAGTGCTATCCGAGCCGGCCTTCTCTAAAGACTCAAGCTTGGCATTCTTCTCTGCCAACTCGGATTGCAAGACAGGACAAGTCTTGCACGCACCCAACAGCTGCGGTCTAGCTCGGAGCTCATCCACCTCATCTACCAGCGCAGCATGCTTACTCCTCAGAGTGAGAAGATCCGTCATGTGCGCGGCGCAACTCTCGCATTCCAACTCCTCCGACACAACCACGGTGGACCGAGCGAACTCAAGCTCCTTCACCGTGTCCTCCCACTTCTGCCTAAACTCCTTGCGCTCTCTAGCGGCACGCCTAAGCAACTTATCTTGACTAAGGAGGGCAGCAGTCAACTTCTCAACCTCGGAGGAAAGCTCGTCGTAGGTGAGAGATACCTGGGAGGTGTCGTCGTCGTCGTCGTTCCGAGGTGTGTGCTCCAGCTCGCCTCCGACCTCATCTCCGAGCGCCATGGTACACAGGCCTTCGTCGCCGGCGAAGAAGCATAAGCCGTTGAACGTGTCCTCCAGCTTCTTCTTCTCGGACTCGTCATCACTCGATCGAGCGGAGTCGTCATCCGAGCCGTCGACGTCGCTGAGCGTGGCGAAGAACGCACGCTGCTCAGCCTGCTGCTTCTCCAAGTACTTCTTCTTGATGTACTCTTTGTCGAAGCCGCCCCGCTTCTTGTGCCTTGGGGGAACGTGCTTCTCCTTGTACTTGGAGTCGCGCCTGTGGCCGTGATCGCCCTTCCCCAGATGCTTGTTCTTCTTCTTGGGGCAGTCGGCGATGAAGTGGTCGGGGTCGCCGCACTCGTAGCATCCCGTGCGTCCTCCTCCTCGACGACGGTTCATGCGGTTGTTGTGGAACCGCGAGAACCGGTTGGCAAGCAAAGCCAACTCGTCGTCTCCCAAAGACTCCAGCTGGTCCTCTGTCACAGAAAAGAGAGAAGAAAGCGCAAAGCCAGCTGAGGGGTTAGAGGAAGAGCCGGAAACCAAAGCCATGGACGGGCGAGAAGGATTTTCAAAAGAAGCCCTCGCCATAGCATCAATCTCACTGGACTTGAGCTTACTGAAGAGCTCGTCGCAGGTGAGGGTCTCATAGTTCGGCGATTCGATGATTGCCTGAACCTTGGAGTCCCACACCGAACGGTCAAGAGTGTGCAAAAGCTTCAAAGCACGCTCATGATCGTCAAATGGCAACTGCTCTCTGTTAGCCCTCATCCTGTTGACAATCACCTGAAAGCGAGCGAATAAACTTTCTATGCTCTCGCCAGGTTGATGTCTAAAGTTCTCATACTCTCGCTTGAACGACTCGTAGAGTCGGGTTTTGACTTGAGAGGTGCCCTCATGAAAACGCATGAGAGTATCCCAGATCTCCCGAGCCGTAGCGAGGTGAGAAACGCGATCAAACTCACCCATGCTCAAACAAGAGAAAAGAGCATTACGGGCTCGGCTATTGGCATCGTGCTCATCGATCTGCTGTTGATTCACACGAGTAGCCAAGACCACGTAATCAGGGGAGTTGCAAATATCCCAGATCGAAGCGCCCAAGCTCTGCAAATAGGCCGACATACGTATCTTCCAATACGCATAGTTCGTCCCATCGAAAAACGGCGGTTTGCCCACGCCGCGATCCATGTCGCCTTCGGTGGATCTGGAACCGGCTAAGGTGGAAGATCCTTAACCCGCTCCGATACCAATTGAAGGACCGAGGAGCTACCCGAAAGCGACCAGAGGGGGGGTGAATGGGAGCTTCAAAATTTCCTTTCGGAAACTAGATGCCACTGTCCCAAACTCAACCCCAAAAGCGAAACCTAGAGCTTGCTAATGTCCACGACCCTAGATGTAGGGTGGATGCTTCCTAGAAGCACAGCGGGACACTAGACAACCCTAGAAAGCCAACGCAAAAGACGGGAATCAAATCCGTCAACGAACGAACGAACCGCGAACGAAGACGCGCGAAACTGCAGCGACCGGACTCTGGCCTGCGTCCGGTCAGCAGGGACCGGACGCGTCCGGTCGTCAGAAAACAGCTCTGGGAGCTCTCTGTTCGCGACCGGACGCACGGAGCTCAAGCGTCCGGTCGTTCACTGAGCGTCCGGTCAGATGAGACAATGACACGGGAACAGTGCGAGCAGCGCGTCCGATCAGTTCCAAAAACCAGCGTCCGGTCGAGCAAAACGAAACACCGAAAAACGATCGGACTCACCAGAGGGTCCGGTCACTGGGCATCGGACGCGTCCGGTCACAGAAAAACGTTTCTGGAACCTTTCTGTTTCTGACCGGACTCACTGAAGGGAGCGTCCGGTCGATTTGAACAGAGCGTCCGGTCAAGCAAAAGAACTCAGACAGAGTTCAACCACCGGACGCACTGTAGCAGCGTCCGGTCGTTGAATGAAGCGTCCGGTCACCCCGCGAATTCACTGTTCGTCCACCGATTCGACTAGAACTCACCCAAAACAAATCCTCTAGGGATCAAACTTGGTGAGTGAAGTCACAAGGAGGTTAGTGAGCTATCTCTAAGAGATCATGGCTCGAACCTAACTCCAAATCGATGAATCGAAGAATTTCGGGGGAAGGGAAGAAAAGTGACCCGAAACGAAAAATCGATCGATCTCCTAGACCGTGAGGTTAGAGGATGATTCCTTCGGTGGAAAGAAGTGCCTCACGATCTAGAACAACTTGGTTCAAACGGAATTGCAAAAGATGAAACGAGCAAAGAGATCAAGCGACGGGAAAATCGTGGAGCAAAAAGGATTCCGCGAAGAACACAAGCAAAACGGAAATCACAGCCACGAACTCGAATCAAGGACGCAAATCAACCCATCGATCAGTGCTCCAAGGTGAGGATACGGCCTCACTTCCTCGAATCAACAGTACATAGAGTGGAGTCTCTCTGCGGATCTCAACTAGCTAAAGCAGGGGTGTGGGAGAGTGGAAACCCTAATGCTAGGAAGCAAATGACTGCGCTAACTGAGATTGAGATAGGGAGGAGGGTGTCTCCCCTAGACTACTTATACTAACCTAGCCTAAGCCTATTTCCTACTCTACCCCTCTCTACTCTAATTACAGAGCGGGCCAGGAAAACCCTAAGGCTAATCTGGTCCACCCGCTGGTGGTAGGTAGATCCGACGGCCACGTCCGCACGGTCTTCCGCGTCGCCTCCACGCAACCTTCAGATCGCCGCCACGTGCCGCCACCACTCTGCACCCCCGGTTTTGCGGCCCAAACCGGGAAACCAGCCTTTTCCATCAGCCCCCGGTTTTGAGGCCCAAACCGGGAAACCAGCCTCCAGCCCGAGTTTTGTGGCCCAAACTCGGAAACCCTCAGCGCCCGAGTTTTGAGGCCCAAACTCGGAAACCGGCCCACTCCCAGGTTTTGAGGCTCAACCTGGAAACCGTCACGCCCAGGTTTTGTGGCTCAACCTGGAAACCCAGCACCCAGGTTTTGAGGCCCAAACCTGGAAACCGTCCACCGTTGGTTTTTCCCGGGCTCTACCAACAAACCGGCGTCGTAGAGGGGATGCACCGCCTGTGCACCCCTTCCACCGACATGATCGCACTTCTCCGCTTGTCGCTGTCGCAGGCTGCCAGCCACCACAGCTGATCCTCCGGCCTCCAGTCCATCAGTCCAAGTCCACGTCCGCCCTTCACCGTCCGATACATCGGCATGGCACGTCCGCCGCACGGCACGCCCATCCTTCATCGCGCCCGGTCCGTCGGCACGGCACGTCGCAACTTGACCTTCACCCGCCATCGATCACTGTCTCCGTGCTCGACACCTGCACAACACAAGCCAAAGAACATGCGCATCATCTCCGTTGACAATCACTCATCACTCAGAGACTCGGCATACACCCATGTATCCGCAACCTGAAAGCGAGCGAATAAACTTTCTATGCTCTCGCCAGGCATATGTTGAAAGTTCTCATACTCTCGCTTGAACGACTCATAGAGACGGCTTTTGACTTGAGAGGTTCCCTCATGGAAACGCATGAGGGTAGCCCAAATCTCCCGAGCCGTAGCGAGGTGAGAAACGCGATCAAACTCACTCATGCTCAGACATGAGAAGAGAGCATTACGGGCTCAGCTATTGGCATCGTGCTCATCGATCTGAAGCTGAGAGACACGAGCAGCCGAGACCACCTAATCGGCAGAGTTGCAAATATCCCAAATGGAAGTACCCAAACTCTGCAGATAGGCCGACATGCGTATCTTCCAATACGCATAGTTCGTCCCATCGAAGAACAGCGGTTTGCCCATGCCACGATCCATGTCACCTTCTGTGGATCTGGAACCGGCTAAGGTGGAAGATCCTTAACCCGCTCCGATACCAATTGAAGAACCGAAAGTGCTAAAGTATGGCGACCAGAGGGGGGGGGGTGAATGGGAGCCTAAAAATTTCTTCTGAAATTTCGGCCTTTATCCCAACAAAATCAACCCCAAGAGCAAAGCCTACACACGTGATGTCCACGACCCAAGAGAATGGGTGGATGTTCCCTAGGAACACAGCGGGACACCACAAAAGTTCCTTCACCCAAATCCACGCGAGTCAACTAGTGACAGGATGGACTTTGGGTAACCTCAACCTCCCCGGAGCAACGCGAGGGGGATTCAGTCGTTTTTGCAAAGCGGGAAGCCCTGTTTCTGTAGAGCACAGAGTCAGGAATCCAACGCAAAAACCCAAAACCAAATCCGAAGTCGAACGGTCAAACTGCGGATGAAACAGTGAAGAAATCACTGCATCGGACGTTGGCAACGTCCGATGGCCAGGCACCGGACGCGTCCGATGCAAACAGGTCCTCTCTGGAACCTTACTGGACTGGCATCGGACACTGCTACAGTGAAACCCTAGCGTCCGATGCTAGACCCCCGGCGCGTCCGATGGCAACGGACGCTCCGATGGTCAGCGTCCGATGCTCCTTTAAAAGCACTGTTAGATGACACGTGGCAACGGACGCTCCGATGGAAAGAACTCAGCGTCCGATGCTCAAGAACAGAGCGTCCGATGGTCCCGATACAGAACTGTTCTTCCGCGAATTCAACCCGATCTCCTCCGAATCAAAAGCACTAAGGCTTAGACTTGGTATGAGGAGTTCCTAGGAGGTTAGTGAGCTATCCCAAAGAGATCATGGCTCGAACCTAACTCCAAATCGGTGAATTGGAAGAATTCGGGACAAAAGGAACAAACTCGATCCAAAACGAAAATTGACCGATCTACTAGCTCGTGAGGTTAGAGATGATTTCCTTCGGTGGAAAGAAGTGCCTCACGATCTAGAACAACTCAGTTCAAACGGATTTGCAAAAGACGCACCGAGTAGAGAGATCGATCAACGGGAAAAACGTGGAGAAAAGCAACCCGCAAAGAACACAAGGAAAACGCGAATCACAACCACGAATTTGCAACCGTGTGGCTACCACATGCTACAACAGTGAGATTACGGTCTCACTTCCTCAAAAATCTCACGGGCACAGAGGTATTGTTCTCTTCTCTATGGATCTCAGTTTGCTACAGCAGAGGAGTGGGAGAGTAGGAAAACCTAGAAGGCAAAGAGCAAATGGCTGAGATGGATAGGGAGGAGGGTGTCTCCCTCTACTTATCCTAATTCTAATTTCTATTCTACCCCTCTCTAATTACAGAGCGAACCAGCTAAACCCTAGGGTTATTCTGGACAAACTCAAGATAGCTGGTGATCCGACGGCCACGCCCGCACAACTGGTAGCGTTGCCTCGACGCAACCTCACCGATTGCCGCCACGTGCCGCCACCGCTCCGCTTGAGCTTTTCCCGGACTTTGCCCCCGGTTTTGAGGCCCAAACCGGGAAACCAGCCTTCACGACCAACCCCCGGTTTTGAGGCCCAAACCGGGAAACCAGCCGACCGTAGCCTGAGTTTTGTGGCCCAAACTCAGCAAACCCGCAGCACCCAGGTTTTGAGGCCCAAACCTGGAAACCATCCTCAGCCCGAGTTTTGTGGCCCAAACTCAGAAACCATCAGCGCCCAGGTTTTGAGGCCCAAACCTGGAAACCGTCCACTCGGTGGTTTTTCTGTGGCTCAACCACCAAACCGAGCCGTAGAGGGGATGCACCGCCCGTGCACCCCGTCCACCGACATGTGTCCCCAGGTCCTCGACCCAAGCAACACCATGCCCGCAAGTCTTCGCTCGTCGCTGTCCCAGGCTGCCAGCCACCACAGCTGATCCTCGGGCCACCGGTCCCTCAGTCCAAGCCTCACGTCCGCCCTTTGCCACTCTCAGTCCATCGGCATGGCACGTCTCTACTTGACCTTCACCTTGCCTCTGATCACTGTATCCCTGCTCGACACCTGCACAACACAAGCCAAAGAACAAGCGCATTATCCCAGTTGACAATCACTCATCACTCAGAGACTCGGCATACACCCATGTATCCGCAAGCAGCAGACCTTGAGCTTCATGGAGAGGATCATGAGTGGTCCGCCTCAGTGGCAGTGGCAGCATCCTCCCCCGCAGCATCAGCAGCTTCAGTGGCAGCACTAGGTCCCACCGCCACCTCAGCAGTTCAGCCAGCCACAACAGTTCTTTGGCCCCAGCTCTTCTCAGTTCACGAGCTTCACTACACCACCAGGCGGGGCCTAGCTCTTCAGTCCACTGCGTACTGGCTTCACTCCCCGCCTGACAGAGTCCCTGTTCGCGACGACCACCACTGTGACGAGGGACTTGTCGGCCAGCTTTAGTGAGCTCACTGGGTTTCCCACGCCGGATCTTCAGGACCCAGTTCAGACGACGACGACTCCAGTCACTTCCACTACTGAGACCATACTGAGCTCCGTCGCGTCTTCTGAGTAGACTGAGCCAGTTCCGTCAGAGCCTGCCATGTCAGTTCAGCCTGAGCTCTCTTCTATTCTAGAGCTTCCGCACTCCGAGGCTCAGGTTGACACAGCTACCGAGACGGTACCTGAGACAGAGCTGACAGCCCCAGAGCAGTTAGAGACAGAGCAGGTTGAGCAGCCAGAGCAGGCAGATCCAGCTATTGAGGGTCAGACTGTCAGCTCCTCTTCTTCGTCAGACTCCGAGGCGATTCTACAGTAGTTCGAGTTCACCCAGCGCTCTCTAGAGACTACACCTGGCTCGTCTGCGCCACCTCCGCCCTCTGACGCTTAGTTTGGCGCTTGATGCCAAAGGGGGAGAGTGGGTCGAGTATAGCGATAGGGGAGCGTTGTGAGAGGGATTTGCTTCTTTTGATGTGTTATGTTTCACATACGCTCTTTACTTATCGCATCTTTTGCACGTTTTTATGCTATATATGTGTGCTATGGACCTTATGACATGTATGTGCTCATTATGATATATTATATGACATGTCATTTCGTTTCACTCGATTACTTGCGCTTAATTCTCACTTGTTATGTATTCGAGCTCTTTACTCCTGCACTTGCTATTCACTCTAACTTGTTGAGTGCAGGATGTTGGCATGATATGTATGAGCTTGCCTCTAATCACTTTCTCTTATTCATCGCAAGTTCATACATGCCAAGATTTGAAAACCTCTTCTCTCTATACTTGATCTCGTGTTGTCATCAATCACCAAAAAGAGGGAGATTGAATGCATCTTGGCCCCTAGTGGGTTTCGGTGATTGGATGAAACACAAGATTACTGTGACTAACATGTGTTTTGCAGAAACAGGGATGAGTTAGGTCACAGTAATGGCGAAGATACAGGCATATGGAGTTCATGCCCCCTGGCGATGGAAATCGTTTCGGTTTTCAAAGGACGGACGACGAAGACGGTGGTAGACTAGGCTAAGTGTCATATGGTGTTGGAGGACACTTAGGTAGTCTTAGGTCTTTGTTTTTCCTTTGGTCGTACTATAAAGGGGAGCGTGAATCAGTAGCTTGACCTAGATGAGTCTATTGAGGTAGGTGTGGTGCACACTTGTTATTTCATAGCCCTAGGTAGCTCAGAGAGATGCCTTATGTCGTAAGGATGAAAAGTTGTTAAGGCCGCGTCACGATCCGAGTGAGTTTTGCCTGTGAAACAGGCATCAGACGCTGGCCTGGTGAGCATCGAACGCGTACGATGCTCACTCAGACTAGGGTTTAGTCTGGTGCATGGCATCAGACGCTCCGGTGTTGCCACATCGGATGCGCCCGTGCCACTGTTCACTTGCGAGTGAACTTGAGCATGCATCGGACGCTGGCATCGGACGCTGAGGGCCAGCGTCCGATGTCCATGCAGAGAGGTTCAAGAGAGGGCGTCCGTTGTGATGGCATCAGACGCTGCCCAACGTCCGATGCTCCTTTAACTTGTCTGACAGGTTGTACAGTCGACCGTTGGTCGAGGTCATCGGAGCATCCGATGCCAGGCATCGGAGCGTCTGATGCCCCCGCAGAAACATTTGTTCAGTGCTCTTTTGGATGGCCGGTTGGGGGGAATATTTATACTCCTCCCCCTCCTCCATTAGAGTGTTCTTGCCACTTTCCTCTGCTGAGAAAAACATAGTGAGTGTGAGAAAGAGCAAGAGCCCTAGTGAGGTTGAGAGAATAGCTAATTGAGAGAATTAGTGACCTCCTAGTGAGAATTGAGTAGCAATTGTCCATCCATCCATCTATTTGGCCTTGTCTTGGTCAAGTGAGAGTTCTAGCTTGTTACTCTTGGTGATCGACATCGCCTAGACGGCTTGGTGGTGATCGGAGAGCTTGGTGATCATCCGGAGGCTTTGTGGATGACCCAAGCCAAGTTGTGACTGGTAGCGAGCGATTCACCGGGCCAGAGTGGCGAAGAATCAGCTCATAGTGAGCACTTGATCCTTGCGCGGATCAAGGGGGAGCAATACCCTTGCGAGGGTGCTCCAACGAGGACTAGTGGGGTGTGCCGACACCTCGATACCTCGGGAAAAAGATCGTCGTGTCATCTCTACTCTCTTTATATACGCATTTACTTTTGAGCATTTCAATTCCGCAAATTACTTCTTGTTCTTTCATAAGTTGGATTGCCATGCTAGTGTAGAAATGGTTTAGCAATAGTCTTTTGTGCGGTTGTTGTTAGTGAAACACACTTCTAGGCACTAGGGGGTTATTTGGGCTTGTTAGGATTTAATTCTTGAAAATTTTTAGAAAAGCCCAATTCACCCCCCTCTTGGGCATCTTCATCCTTTCACTTGGTAAAAATCATTGTGTCATCTTTGTCTGAGGATTTCTTTTGGTTTTCATTGGTATAGTTGTATTGATATCTTGCCACAATGGTATATCTCCACTACCTCACTTGTAATTACATTCATTGCATTCTTGCCTAGTGAAGTGGGCATACCTAGTTGAGTAGAGTAGCTTGTTTAATGTAATTACCTTTGTTAAGCGTGCTCACTAGCGGTAGCTTAGAAACATAGCCTTTGTGTGACACATGGAGATCATAACATACTAGATCTATTGATAGGTGGCTTGCATTTTTGTAGAGCCGGCGCAAAACTCGCTTCGCTGTTTAGTTGTCTAACAAGTTTGTTATGTGTTGTTGTAGAAATTTTTTATAGGCTATGCACCCCCCTCTAGCCATTTAGGACCTTTCAATGTCCCACCTCACCTTCATACAAGGAGCAAAATTGTCCCACAACAATCACAAGTTCTGCAAGAACCACAAGGCTCAACCAGCGGGCAAGGCTTGCTGCAATATCATAGTTGCTTCCACAAGGCCACTAATGCTATGAATTCTGGACACCCCATTTTCCACCGCATGTCGCTATACAAGACAAGATCCCAAAGACACAGTGAGGATCGAGCCTTTCACCATAGCTGCCATACCCATGTGCATTCCACCCATTGCCCATTGTTGGGATGGTACCCAGACCGCAAGCGCCTCCAACTCGCAATATCGAAGGATGACGGAGCTTTCACGCGGATGTGCGCATTCGCGCGGAAGCACGCCTTCGTCCTCGGCCCCGCAAGACCGAAGGATGATGGAGCTTTCGTGCGAAAGGGAGCATTCGCGCGGAAGCACGCGTTTCGGCTTGAGGACCAACGGAAGGCGGAGCTTTCGTGCGAAAGGAAGCATTCGCGTGGAAGCACGCATTTCGGCTCGAGGACCAAGGGAAGGCGGAGCTTTTGTGCGAAAGGAAGCATTCGCGCAGAAGCACGCGTTTCGGCTTGCGGACCAAGGGAAGGCGGAGCTTTCGTGCTAAAGGAAGCATTCGCGCGGAAGCACGCATTCGCCTTCGGCCCGCAGGACCGGAGTAGGACGGAGTTTTCGTGCGAAAGGAAGCATTCGCACGAAAGGAGCCCGGCGTTTCCGGCGGGAGTTTTCGTCATTCAAGACTTTGGTTTTTCATAGGTTTTCGCAGGTCGCCGGAAGCCTGGGTCAAAGGAAGCGGGCCCACCGGTCAGGAAAAGGAGCCGGGGGACGCTGGGCCCGTCAGAGGGCGAAGTTACGATGATGCCCCTCGTGCCGGAAGAGGTGGTGTACATCCATGGAGTAGTTGAGTAGGGCATCATTGTAATTGTAATAGAGTGGTTGGAAGGGCATTCTTGTACTTTCAAACTGATCTGGATTAATATAAAAAGCTCCCAGCCTCCCAAGGGAGGGAAGAGAGGGAACACTGTTCACTTCACCCGATCTCCCACTCTCTTTCATCTACTTTCGCTTTCGCTCAGTGTCTTGGCTCGTGCGACGACCTGCTGTTTCGGGGTCTAGGTCTCGAAACAACACCCATGCTAGGAGTGACGACAAACATGAACAAATACAGAAGAGGTGACTCCAAAGTCATGCCCCATGTAGCCATCATAGACACCATCTCACCCATCATGACTCCCTGACCGGAAGGATGATACTATGCTTACTAACACTGAAAGGCCTGGCCTTTTTGTATGTTCTGTTAGGCATAAGAACTATCTAAACTTTGAATTTGCCCCTCATGTACAAATGACCATTCGAAGGAGCCCGATTCACTCAAACCAAAAGACATCCGGACAAGATGACCCACATAGCCCTTGGGACCCTCTCAAAGCTTGTTCTAGGCGCCTAATTACTATTGTATTTGTACTTCATATCCACCAACACGTGATTACCTATGTTCCAAACACATTCATATGAGAAACAAGAGCATGCTAGTAAAGGTCTTGGAAACCAAGATGGGGAAGGAGATATGAAGCTAGATGATATCGAGAAAGAGCACACACTTGGAAGCTGTTAACACATAATTTTTGCACTATGACAAGTAGGCCAGCCCAGTACAGATTCAGAGAAATCACCGCCTGAGGGGATTCGGCAGATGGCGGGCGCGGTCGACTAACTTAGTAGGTTCGGCAAGGCTGTGGAAGCGACTAGTCAATGGCGAGCGAATTCGGCAATATGACGCTGCAGTCGGCTACCTCAAGCCAAGTCGGTTTGCGTTAGAAGATGACAAATGCGGCGTGTCAAGAAGATTTAGCGGTGGGGATCTCGTCATTTTAGTGCATGCCGGTTATTAAAGGAAGCTTGGAGCAGAAGGCATCATGTTTTTGATAGTTTCCTAATTTTATCATTGTAATCGTGTCCTTCTAGGACTCAGAGAACACCAGGGTATAAATATAAACCCTGAGACTATTGTAACATGTTCATAATCAATACAACCAACCCGGCCCCGTGCCATCTTCGAGTCCAAGTCGTGTCGCCGTGTTCTTCGAGAGGAGTCATCAATCCGTCGACCTCCGTAAGTCCCGGCAACCTTGTGATCATGTCTAGTATCGTGCGGCAGATTTAGATTTGATGCAAGTAGTCTCGTATGTTTAGCTTAGTATCATGCGGTGGATTTAAGCTAATGACGGGAAGTTTTTGCTTATGCCTTGTATCGTGCGGCGGATTAAGACATGAGTAAAGATAGTTATTGGCTCTATTAGACTTGGCAATCTATTAGATTCATTAAGTTATCATGTGTTTGCTCTATGTTTAATGTTTTATACATATTTGCAATACTTTTTTTTGCCCAATCTACATCTCGCTCGGTTCGGCTCTGTCTTTTATAGATCTATCCTGTTCTTTCATATTCATTATTGTAAAGTCTTCCATGCAATAGATCTATTATCCGTAATAGCCGATTTGATCATATCTAGATTGCCATGTGGTGAGGGTTCATACACGTTAAGCACGTTTGATCTATGAAAAGGCTAGGCGTCGTGCGGCGGGCGCAGGCTTTAGATTAGTTTAAGTATGCTTGATTTGTATGCTCAATCCCCATGGACCCCAACTCGGTTGCACAATCGAGATTGGTTAAACTTTAATTCATAGTTAATATATCATGCAAGTACAATTCTCATGCAAACGTACTCGACAACTTGTTATTCACGTAACTTCGTTCATACTGCCGAATGACTTTTAAACCTGTTGGCAGATAGCTTTCCTAGCTATATGTCGTCGTAAGTGGCTTCAGGGCCGTACATCTTGGAACTGTCTGGTTATACCCGACACGTTCCAGCTTTGTATTTAACAATTTATCTCCCTTGTTAGTTGCAGGGCAAACTGACTGGCACGCACCGGACTTCTGAGCACCTGGGCCACGTTTGAAGCCAGCTTCTCCGGCTTGCTGTGTGATTGGCATAGTGCATCACTTTTGGTGCCAACACACTTTTTGGCACGCTCGGTGGGACTCGAACCCACAATCGTCTGATTAGAAGTCTAGAAGCCTTCTCCAAGAACAAGAGCGGAAAGGTTCATCGTCTGCACGATCTGCTGAAGCCCGTCCAGCTCAACCCGAATGATCCCGGGGAGGCGGAGGCAGTGCTGAAAATGTCTCACATAATCAACGAAGCTGTCTCTGGTGCCATCGGTCGCATGCATGCGGCGTTCCTCAACACTTTACGCACCATCATGATCGCCCAATTTGGCCCCAAGGCCGATGAACTCATGAAGGCGGAGTTTGGCCCTATAGCCGGGCCACATCTTTTCAACCTGCCGGATCACCTCAAGGGGGCAGGAGCTGCTGGTGAGGAGACCCCGCCTAAGGCTCAATCAAGCGGGATGACCATTCAAGAGAAGCACACGCCAGAGGGCCAGTTGCCGACCATGGGTCAGCTCACGTTCGACACTAAGGGTCAGCCGCCAGAGTCAACACGCAAGATCTCCCCGCAAACCTATAGGCTCATAAAGGACTACTACGGAAACGGGTACCATGAGATGCTTGAGCCTCACAACATAGAGGGCGCCCCAGATCCAGGATATGGGAAGCCGACGGCCGAAAAAAACCGCCGACTCTAATGTCGATGTCATGCTAGAGAGGATGGCGGATATGATGCAGTGCACTTTCGGCCTGAAGCCTAAGGGCACTTATGCTTACAGGTCTCCGTTCCCCGAATGGTTCCACCGTGTGGCTCTACCTCCCAGAGTCAAAGTGCCGACGGACCTGTCCAAGTTCTCCAGCTTAGACGACACCAGCACGGTGGAGCACGTCAGTCGTTATCTGCTCCAGCTTGGGGAGGCCAATACCAAAGATGCCTTCAGGGTTCGGTACTTCCCGTCGTCACTCACTGGACCGGCATTCGCATGGTTCACGTCACTACCGCCGGGCTCTATTCTCTCTTGGGCAGACTTGGAACAAAAGTTCCATACACACTTCTACACGGGCACCAAGGAGAAGAAACTGGTGGACATCATGTACGTACGCCAGAAGCCAAATGAGACACCACAGGACTACCTGCGCAGGTTCAGGGAAGTCAAGAGCCAGTGCTTCGGCATGCACCTGCCGGACGATCAGCTTCCACCATTGGCCGTGGCAGGCATGCTCCCGAGCATTAGGGACAAGCTGTTCGGTCAAGGGTTTGAAGACTTGGGTCATCTCTCCCGCCGGCTGAATGAGATGACTATCCAAGCGCAAGGCTTCCGGAGGGAAGGGCGTTTCCAGAAGGACAATGTCGCGGCGCAGATGTATCAGGCTTTCCTGGACGAAGCCGATGACTACACCGACGCTGAAGATGAGGTGGCCGCTGCAGAGCTCAACTGGGACAAGGAGCCAACCCAAGCCAACAAGCAATGGCTGCGCCAGCAGAAGGGGGCATACGACTTCGACGTCACCAAAGCCGACAAGCTCTTCGAGTTCCTGGTTGCCGAAGGAAGAATCAGGCTACCCCCGGATCACCCGATGCTGCGTCCTGGAGGGGTCAAGGACAAGAAGTACTGCGGTTTTCATAACACTAACACTCATTCTATTAATGATTGCCGTGTGTTCAGGACGAGGATCCAGAAAGCCATCCAGGACGGCCACATCAAGTTCAATGGCAAGATGAAGATCGATGCTAACCCCTTCGCCCAGAACGCCGTGTTCTTTTCAGTGAGCATGGTAGCTCCAGAGGACCCCAGGGGTAAGGGCAAGGTCAAAGTCCTCACCTCCAACAAAGCACGCGAGTCTGGCACGGTGGACCCCGATCGGCAAATCACCAGCGATGAATTCCAGCAGCGCGCCCGGACCACGAATAGTCGATATGAGCACGGGGAGACATCTTCCAGGCGCAGGCCTACCCACAGGGATCTCCTCAACAAGTGGCGCCGGCAAGATGAGAAAGAACGGAAGCGTCTCCAACGCGAAGAACAGGAACTCGCAGAGGAGTATCAGCGCGAAGACGGTCACACGGAGGAGTACCGGTACCGTCTGGAAGAGAGGGCCTACCACAGAGAGCAGGCCTACCACAGAGAGCAGGAACGCCGCCAAGAGCAGGAGCAGGCTCACTGGGGTTGCTCGTTCTTCCGCCACTGCTGGAACGAAGGCTTGAGATTGCCTGCCATCAACAACTGCCCTGAGTGCAGCGATCAGTACAGGGGGTATAGGCAGGATCGCGTCAACCGCCGTCCCGTCCATGAAAGATTGGGAGCACGCATCCCGATGGACGATCGGCGCCTAAAAACGGAAAGCCCGGGTCGGCAAGCCAAAAGATATGCCGATCGAGAGTGGGTGCACCACCAGGACGACAGCGAGGAGGCACAGCCTCGCCCATATAGGTGGCAAAAGGGGCAGTGGTGCCCACCAGGGCTCAGAAAAAGCCAGAAAAGGAGAGTGCAGCGCCTCTGGAATAGGGAGTTGGAAGAAGCAGCTGCCAATGGGAAGAAGCAAGAGTGGCGCCCGAAGGAAAAACCAGATGACGCCGACAAGGGCGCTGACGTGGCCATGACTTTCTTCCTTCCCCTAGAGTTCATGGCTCCTGCCGGCCGGGGGGCACAGGACGAGGTGTATTCGGATTCTGACGAGGCCGAGCACGACGAGCTCGCGGCACAGCTCGTGTTGTCTCAGAAGGCAGCATTTGACAAACTAGCCAAGCATCGGCATTTAAAGCCGTTGTATGTCAAGGGGTACGTCAACGGAAAGCCGCTGACCAAGATGTTTGTCGATGGTGGTGCAGCGATCAACATCATGCCTTACGCCACCTTCAGAAAGCTAGGCATGAACGATGAAGATCTGCTCAAAACGGACATGATACTTCGTGACTTTGCCGGCAATCCCTCTGACACTCGGGGTGCCGTGCACGTGGAACTGATGATTGGATCCAAGATGCTCATCACGACCTTCTTTGTCATTGACGGCAACGGGGCATACAGCCTGCTTTTGGGCAGGGATTGGATCCATGCCAACTGCTGCATAGCTTCGACCATGCACCAAATACTCATTCAGTGGGTTGGAGATGACATCGAGATTGTCCAAGCTGACGACTCGGTGAGTGTTGCTACCATTGAGCCTACTTACTGGGAATTTGATGGAGTAGATTGCTTCTCGGATCGTGTGTGGGGAGAAGGTCCTGTCAACGTCTACGGCAGGGATCAACAGCCGATCCAAGCAATCGGCTCTCAAAGCTTCTTTTAGATGGACAACCCAACCGACAACAGCGAGGGCAAACTGGGACGTGGTTTCACGTCGGCCGACAAGTTAGAGGAGGTGGATGTTGGTGACGCGAGTAAGAAGAGGCCGATGTTTGTAAGTTCCAGTTTAGCCCCTGAATTCAGAGAGCAATTGGTAGATCTTCTAAAAGAGTTCAAAGACTGTTTCGCTTGGGACTACACGGAGATGCCCGGACTAGATCGGTCCATTGTCGAGCATAAATTGCCGATCAAGCCCGGGTACCGCCCGTATAAACAACCTCCGTGCAGGATCTACAAGGAGGAGGTATTGGCCGACGTAAAAATGGAAGTGGAAAGATTGCTAGAAGCTAATTTCATTTGGCCGTGTCGATATGCGGACTGGATCTCCAATATAGTCCCGGTGTACAAGAAGAATAGGAAGATGAGAGTCTGCATCGACTTCAGGAACCTCAATAAAGCCACTCCTATGGACGGTTATCCAATGCCAGTGGCCGATTTGCTAGTAGATGCTTCGGCCGGGTTTGAAATTATAAGCTTTATGGACGGCAATGCGGGTTACAACCAGATCTTCATGGCTGCAGAAGATGTGGCAAAGACCGCCTTCAGGTGCCCTGGCCATATAGGTTTGTTTGAATGGATTGTCATGACCTTTGGTTTGAAAAATGCCGGTGCTACTTACCAGCGAGCCATGAATTACATATTTCATGAGTTGATCGGCAAAATCGTAGAGATCTACATTGATGATGTGGTGGTCAAGTCGGGAAGCAAAGAAAGACACTTAGCCGATTTAAGGAAGACTCTGGAGTGCACGAGGAAACACGGTTTAAAGATGAATCCAACCAAGTGTGCATTTGGGGTGTTGACCGGTGAATTTCTGGGATTCTTGGTCCACAAAAGAGGCATCGAGGTTGGCAAAAAGAGCATGGAAGCAATTGACAAGGTAG